>OY992802.1:15283513-16543017 GCA_963921375.1 Tiliacea citrago
ACGTTGTGTTGAAAGAAGAAAACATAGACATCGGGGTAAATACAGGACGGTGAAGAACTGCAATAGTCGAGTGACAAGCCGGTCTATGCTTGATATGTGCTGTCATTCCACGCTCACTTCATCTAAATAGTGAGATTTTTAGATTGACTGTTATAGAACTATTTGCCTTTAGTATATCAAAATGGAAGATGACGGTGCTCCAAGGCCCTTAAATAGAATTATACGGAAACAACGATAAAGCGATTTAAGTTGTATTTGCCATGCTGCTCCCAGTTAGCCATACATTTCCAGAGACTCCAGAGAGGATGATAATAACCTTAGGCTAATCTGCATTAATATTCATACCGGGGCGAGCACGGCCTACTGTGACATGGCTTAAAGCACATATTCTATCACAGTTTGGGCGATAAACCGTTTTGTCGCACGCACACATGCTAGCACGGCGGGCGGCGTGAGATCATTTCTTGACATGTGACATAACTTCATGACGTTTAGTTGGGACTAACTAAGGCCCGGTTTCCACCAAAGCGAAGAGGAGAGGAGATGTTTGTAAACCACCAATAAGATATCTTTATTTCCACATCTCCTCTCCGCGTAGCTATCTTATTGGTCGTTTACAAACATCTCCTCTCCTCTCCGCTTTGGTGGAAACCGGGCCTAAGTGTTAATTACTAAATAAGTGCGCACCCATTTTGTCACAAATGTTACATTTTAACAGATGACTAAAAAAAAATTATCACGTTCGTTCGGACGTGGTGAAAAGATTTGAAAATTGAAAAAATAAATATTTTCCTGCCAATTACTGCACCAAATGGCAATAAATTATTATAATTATTAGTACCAACCGACGCGACGGTTGTGGCGCAGGCCTGTGCAAGCGCAATAACAACGATGGTAACATTAAATTATTCTACACTAGCTTTTGCCCGTGGCTTCGCCCGCGTTTTGGACGGGAATTATCCCACGGAAATGTAGGTAATACCGGGATCAATTTATGCTATGTGTTAAACTAAGTTATTAACTATCTGTGTGCCAAATTATATGCAAGTCCGTTCAGCCGTTTATTCTGTCGTAGTAGTAGCAGAGGAAAAGGTAATTGACTCCCGCACCGCCGCGCGCCGGCAATCATAATTATTTTGTTACGCGTAATTTTGAATCTGTGATATCTTTTGAAGTATTCATTTAAATAATATGATATTGCTCTGTGGTCATGACGTCAGTTGGCTGTCCAACTGACGTCATGACCACAGAGCAATATGGCGTCCACTGCGTCCAGCGTTTTCGTCAAATTACGCGCGAAATTTGAAGATGCAAAATTTAAATGCATTTTCATGACACTTGACGATTGAATAAAAATTTTGTGATTTTTTTTTTGTGATTTATTAGTACTATAGAATTTAATTGAAACACGTTTCAAAAATGGGTGTAACAGCCTATTGCAAGTGATCGTTTCGGCGACCCCTTAGAAATATCGAAACAAGAAGTCAGATAATATAATCAGTGAATAAACACTAATCATCATCACCATTTCTCCTGCCCTTATCCCAATTTATTTGGGGTCGGTGCAACATGTCCCTTCTTCCATACTTCTCTATTAGTCGTCATCTCGGTAGTCACCCCTTTTCTAGCCATGTCATCTTTCACACAGTCCATCCATCATTTCTTTGGTCACCTTACTTTTATAGCCATCGACATCCATACTCAAAACTTTCCTCACGACATTTTCCTCATTCCTCTGCATCACATGCATATACCATGACAGCCGATTTCCGCACAAATTTTGAATAGTGAATATACACTAGTATTAAATAAAATATATTAGTCCCATTTGTTTTATGTACTATAAATACATTTCAAATATAGTATATTGTAAATGTATTTATAGTATTTTTTTTTATTTATTGTTTGAATTCAAGTCTGTAGCTAAAGTCTAGTAAGTATTTAATCTTGAATTCTATTTTGGAAAAAAACTGTAAATGGCTATGATCACGTTTGGTTCCACCAAATTGATTAATTTTGATTGAAAAACAGAGAAATGAAAAACAATGGTTGACTTTCATGTTTGCACGGTTTACTTGACTATTAATTTAGGTGGGTCAAGCGTGAACCGTGTAATATAGCCGTGTCAGAAATTTATCCGATCCTTTTGTAAAATACATGTACCAACCAATTCTCTGGAATCAACAGTTTCATTTTTAACAGACTTCAAAAAGGAGGATTTATGTCCGTTTTATTTTCGTGTTCGTCGAAATTTTCATCAATTGTAAACTGACTTTGAAATTGATTTTTCATTTGGTATAGGAAGGTTGAGCAGTAGTCCCATATAAATTTTATTAACTTTGCTTGGGTAGTTTTTGTTAGAGTATTTAATCCACGTTGTGTATCTTGATGATTTTATAATTCTTCCTATCACTATTGTTTACATATCAAGTAGCGGTATACGAATTGGCGTGGGGTTACCATAACTAAAAAGTAAAAATTAAAAACTTTTCTTAAAAAAAAGCAACCGTTTTAAAAATACACTACAGAGTGAAAAATTGCTTTAATTTAAGAAGTCGGTGGCAAAACCTAAAATACAGATAAAAAGACACCGACTTCCGAAATTAAAGTTATTTTTATTTCTCATACTCGGAAAGTAGTGTTTGTTTTAAATTTGGTTAGGTACCTAGTCAGCTACGAAAAATTTTACATATTTAAAAAATATCGACTTAAATAAAAAAATGCGGTGGTGTAAGTGAGCGAATTGAAAACAATACCTATTAAGCAGGACGGCCCGCGGCGGTGACGCGATGTGTTTAATGTTTAAAATTTAAAAAATATATATATAATTTGGCGGGATACTAACTCTGTCAGCTGCACCGAAATTCGAAATTTCGGCATTCTATACTAATATTTGATTAATTAATAAAAATGAGTTCAAGTGATTCTGAAATGTTGACTCCAGATTCGATTAAAGACGAGGCAAAAATCGAAAATCTTTTGCCAGAAATTTCAAAGGAAAGATAATGAGGAATGATTTGAAAGAGAAGGGAGTGAATGATAGCATGATGGTTGAAAACGTGTTGCACCGACCCCAAGCAACATGGATAAGGGCAGAGTAAGTGTTTTTGTCGGTTGTTTTGACGTTAAAGAGTCATTCAGCCGTTGTCCCAGCTGATATTCGTAGATCTTAGGACGCGGACACCTCACCATAGCACGGCGCCGCCACCGTAAAACGGCATAACGTAATGCCGCGGAACGGTGATCCGCGCTAGCTAACGGCAGCAACCATCGGTTCAAACGTGTGCTCAAACTTGCAGTTTTTGTCTAGATATGGACAGTGAAAGACGTATTCTTCCCCTGTTATTACTAAGACGACGAATGAAGAAGAAACAGAACAAAAGAAAATATTGGGTATCATCGGTCGTCTTTTGTACCGATGGTAGCTGTCGTGAGCCGACGCGAGGCACCGTACACGGCACAGTTCCACGGCACGACGCGGTCGGCGGGCACCGCGCCGCTTGGATGTGTCCACGCCCTTAGACTGTCGCTTGGGTAGTCAGAAACCCGAAAGCCTGACAACTAGTCTTACGAAGGGGTATCTTGCTACCCAGTAACTGGGTTGTGGAGGTTAGATGGACCGTCCCTCCATGATAAATACTGGGACTGGAAATCGACCCTAACTTAGTTGGGAGAAGGTTATTATCATGATGTTAAAGAATACATTGAATATTATGAATGTGATAAAGTAGGTGTTAACACAAAAATACATAAAATTTAATTCATTTGACATTTGGGTTATTACATTCGCGGTTTATCTTAGCGTGCCAGTTTATGACGCTTTGTTTATGACGATACCGAGTCGTAAAGTGTATTCAATGAACGAGGGAGCTTTGCAATGAGTTCTGTATGTATTTATGTAGGAAGTAAGCTACCATCTGAGACCAAGTACTGGATATTGGGTTGAAGTAATAGAGACCAGAGAGGTAACTAATGTTAATAGTACTAGTTATAATCACATATGTATCTCATTATAAGCGAACTGTTATTTTTAAGTTCATAAGAGAAATAAAGTCGACACGGTATGTAAACGTAGGTAAAAATTTGTATGACCTACAAGTAGTTGTTCCGGGTCTGGCTGTTTGTGTATGTGAGTTTAAATGTTTGTAAACGCACCCACGATACAGGAGAAATTCCTAGTGTGGGGCAACGTTTTAAAAAAATAAAGAAAGAAAGTTCTTTAAACCCAACCCAAGTGTTTCCATTGGTCTTAACATAATAACACAGGGTGTAAGTGACATCGTCGCGCAAATTGTTAACAATTTGAATAGAAAATTCAGAACATGATTCTAGTCGAAAGAAAAAAACGGAACCCTTATAGGATCACTCGTGTGTCTGTCTGTCTGTCCGTCTGTCACAGACAATTTGCTCCGAATCTACTGGACCGATTAAGTTGAAATTTGGTACACATATGAATTTCTGTGACCCAAACACGGACGTGTTACGTAAATAAATGTATTTTGAATTTGGAGGTCACTTTTGGGGAGCAAATTAGAAAATTAAAAAAAAAATACACAAACTGTACCGTGTGACATATCAAATGAAAGGGCTTGTTGTAAGGATTTTAGATATATTTTTTAAAACTTACATATACTTAAATAAATACATAAAGCATAATATAATATATAAACAAACATATTTATAAAAATACTCACAGTAATTGAGAGGAAAGGACCTAAAAGAAAGAGGAATAAAGGAGGTTTATAATTTAAAAATAAACACTTTGTGCGTCGCTGAGATAAAAATACTATAGCTAAAATTATTGCATAGGTAGCAAATAGTAGATTTACAGTATTAAACTTTAATGTACGTAAGTTTGCAATCTAAGACTTGGCCCCATCCATCTTTACGGGCACGAAATACTGGATCAATGTAAATTAGACTTTAGGAATTACTTAAATTTGATCATGAATCTGTTTAACAATACGGCCGTTTGTCCACCGCCATGACAACGGGATGTCCACGACAACGAGATGACGGCGCCAAAGTAGGGATACATACGGTGCGTTCCGAGTTGCGCTGTAATCGATTTGAGCGCGTTTACATCCGTACCGAATTAGCGTGAGCGCAAAACGATGTCGCGCGAATCGTCATACATGACGTCATGACATGAAAATAGGTTTGTACAAACACTTTTACACGTCAATCATATTTTAAAAATAAAAAAAACACTAAAAAGTGAAAAATAACTTTTTAATATTATATTTAATTTAATTTCGGAAGTCGGTGGCCAAAATGAAAATACAGAACCAAAAACAACGACTTCCGAAATTAAATTAAATATAATTTTAAAAAGTTATTTTTCAGTTTTTAGTGTTTTTTTTTTATATTTAAAATATGATTGACGTGTAAAAGTGTTTCTACAAACCTATTTACAGAAATAAAATCATTTATCGTTAATCTTTAAGGTAGAGTTATGAACTGAAGTTAATTAAAATTATATCAAGTTACAATACTGACTTATTTCGGGAATGATATTAATTAATAAAGCTTAACTTTGGTGAAGGCATGATCTGAAACAGAAACGTAGTTTCATTAGTCATTTATTCATTAACAACAATTTGTTTAAGAATTTACACGAAAATTAAATTATTACGTCAAACAAAATAAAAAAACAGTTACTTTACTAAGTTACTTAATTACACAAAACATTAATAGGAATGACAACATTAATATAAATCAGATAGGAATTACAAATCATATAATCATACCTATTCTTATTTTTTTGTTCATATTCAAATTTCTAAATTTAATTTTATATCTGTAATTTTTACGGTGTACATATTAAAAAGTATTCTATTCTAAATTTTTGAGTTTTCGTGTGTGGACCGTGCTTTTTGTCGTGTGGACATCAATTTTACGTTATATACTTATGTTTTTGCCAACACATAACTACTTTGAAGCCTTGTATATAAGCACAGTAACTAAACATAATAATCTATTATTATTACAGTCGTCCCAAAACAATAACTTCGTAAAATACAAGGAACTACGAAGAAAATAATGTTTCTTCGCATTTTGTCCGACTGTTCTTACGGCCAGAAGTTTATTTGAAAGGTCAAAACAAACAAATAAACAGCTCATAATATTAATAAAGAACAATAAGAATATACATCATGTTGTTTTTTTATTATTTTTCCCTTTCGCCAAGTTGCGTGGGCAGAAAAAAAACATGACCGAAGTTATGATACGAAGTGGACTTGCCCTCATTGTTTCATAAAAAACACTACAATGTGAAAAATAACTTTAATTTCGGAAATCGGTGGCTTTGGATCTATTTTAGTTTATTGCTACCGACTTCCGAAATTAAAGTTTTTTTGGCACTTTGTAGTGTGAAAATGTTTTATTTTATTTTTCAGTTTTTAGTGGGCAGTTTGTAATATATCTAAGTTACAATAGCCTAATGTCAACTGCTCGTCACCTTTTAAAAAATATTGCTTTTTCCGATGCAGGGGCATGAATTATTGAGGAATTCTCCTGGTTAGAACCAAGAGAACTGGAATTGATGGTGACATCACCATATGCATTGTGACGAGCAGAAAATTTACAAGACTGTCAGGGGAGCAGCGGCAGGTGCGCATTGCATTCTTGCAAGGGCATGAGGACCTTGCCCAGGACCATGTCTCAAGACTGGAAGCAGCACGCACAAAAAAATATTTGCTAGACTAACCACGTAAAAATACTCTACTCCATCCATATACCCAAATAATTTAAATCAAAGTCTAGGACGAATTTAAGTGTTGCGTACGAATGTAAGTGAAGAAGTGATATACATCTTTTCGAATTATACTTATCTTGGATGTAGGCAGCGCGGCAGCGGTCAAAACAATAAGAAAACTTTAAAAACCCACCTTCATTATGTATACTTAAGTACTTCAGTTAATGCGTAAATTCGTTTTGTTCTAAAACATTATTTATTGTTCGATAGCACTTATATCGATGTGTTTATACCGTATTTGAACTGTCAAAATTGTACGGTTTCGGATTTGTGAATAGCGTTTGTAGGACTTCGTCGATAACACTGGCGTTCGATACGGCACGAAACCGTATCGTACCTTTGTGAATAGCTATGCAGATCAGATAACTGTATTGTCATCGGGACTACATAGGTACTTTATCATCATCATCATTTCAGCCGAAAGACGTCCACTGCTGGACATAGGCCTCCCCCAAAAGGAGGGAGGGGTTACCATAATCGCCACGCTTGGCAGGCGGGTTGGCGATCGCAGTATGATGTTAAAATGCATAGAGAAAGTTGCTGCCCATTCTCTAATAAGTCCCTTAGTCACCTTTTACGACAACCACGGGAAGAAATAGGAACTTACAAGAAAAATATCAAGGCAGTCGGACAAGTGGAAGTTGTTCGAAATAGAATTGCAAGATTTGACGTCAAAGAAATGCATTAGAGTTCCATTTATGTAATACTAGCTTTGGCCCGCGGCTTTGCTCACGTTAATTTAGAATTTGACGATAATTTCGAGTTTTACTCTGCTTTTTGAAATTTAAAGTGCTATTAAATACATCCCATAACATAATTCAATCATGATTCGAAAGACACGTGGCGCCATCTATTATCATAAGAACGTTATAGTTGTTTTCCTCGGGAACAGTAGTTTTCCGGGATGAAGGTACCCTATGTCCGTTTCTGTACATCTGACAATGTATATGCAAAATTTCAGGATGATTGGTTCAGTGGTTTAGGCGTGAAAAGGTAAGAAAACAAACACACAAACAAACTTACTTTCGCATTTATAATACTAGTTAGGATAGGATTAGTTAGGATATCATGTGAAGTTATACGAGTATAAGATTGTAAAGTATTCAAATTATTAAACTGAAAATTCATTTTACGAATGGAAACTGAAATCGAACCTCCAAGACGAATAAGAAGGCACATTTTTTTAGGACGATTGCTCGAAAGTTTGCCAACCAGCCCTGGCGACCGGCCACTGGCGACCCAGTTACTGGGTTGTGGATATCTGATAGACCGTCGCTCCTTGTAAAATACTGGTATTCAGTGGTTAGACTGGAAGCCGACCCCAACATAGTTTGGAAAACGTTAGGCAGATTGATTGATGTAGATACTTACTGATTTAAAAAGAAGTTGAAGTCGAGCTACAACCTTTTACTAGATGTAATGGTTGGCGCTTTTACTTAGCGAACATCTGTATTCAAAGCAAACACTGTGACTAAGGCCGGAGCAACACTTAACTCTTATGCCTACCTACCTACTACCCTATCCGTTTATTAGCTAATCCACGTTGTATACACAGCCTTATAGCTTACTACAAGAGTAGGAACATTGTAGAGATTGCGTTTTATTAGCGGCAGAGCTTTTATTAGTGGGTAGATAGAACCAGTTTGAAATGGTAGGTATTACTTAAGGGGGGTGCGCTAAGGTAGCCCGCGAAATTCAAATTTTATAACGTTTTTTGCAATTTGCAGGTCAGTAACAGGTTGTATGTTGATCTAAATATGATTCGCGGCCGTAACAAATATGGTTTTACAGAATTATAATCATTACAATCAGCATTGCAACTCTCTAAGTTCATAAAATCCTACTGAATGATTATTTCAGAAAATTAATAGTCATTCAATAGGATTTTACGAAGAGAGTTTGTTGTTTTGCCGATTCTAATGATTGTAATTCTGTAAAGCCATATTTGAATTTCGCGGGCTACCTTAGCGCATCCCCATTAAGGTGGATCCTCAGTGGTAGCACGCGAAATTCAAATTTTCTTAAGTTTTTTTTCAATTTTAAGGTCCAGTGTCAGGTTGTATCGTGATTCAAATATAATTCGCAACCATTACAAATATGTATTTACAGAATTATAGTCATTAGAATTATTAATACATCTATCTCTTAGTTACATTTGTTCCACACAAACACGATCTTATGGAAAAGCTCATAAGGAACAAATCTATCGTAGAGAGATTTTTTTTTTTTTTTTTTTTTTTTTTTTTTGGGTGGGAAATTATCAAATAACTTCTCCCGCTCTGGGTGGAGCGGGAGGGAGTGTCAGACTTTTACTGACTAAAACCCACCGTGTTCCTTCAGATGCCTGTGTGCCAGGGCCACGATATCCCTTTCGGACAGGCTCGTAACCCTGGCAGGCATTGGCCCTTTCGGACCCCGTCAATTGGTGCTGACGTCTCTTTGAGGCGCGCGTGGAACACAACGCGCCGTCGACCCGGGCTTGGTCCTTATCGGACGGTGAGCTACCCATCGCTCACCGTCCGCAAGCCCGCGCCTACGGTGGCCGGGAATCGGCCTGCGATTCCCGACGCCCGGGGCGTCTCCTGCGGCGACTAAGGGCGCGAGGGCGTTGACTTTGCCTTACCCTCACGCGTTCCGCCTCCTCCTTCGCAAGCATCACTGTTTCGCAGAAGGAGGTGACGGCCTCCCATGCACTCTCGCTCCGAACCATGGCCTGAACCAGGGCCGGACGCGAGAGATCGCCGCCGCCGATCGCTGCCGTGAGGACACGGCGGTGTTCCGCCCAAGCAGGGCAGACCTCCACCGTATGCTCCACCGTGTCCTCCGGATCGTAGAGAGATGTATGAATGATTTTAATGATTCTGTAAATACCTATTTGGTCACGAATGCCGTATTTCTTTCAGTGGGTGTCGTAAAAGGCGACTAAGGGACTTACTAGAGAATAGGCAGCAGCGTTCTCTATGCATTTTAACACCATACTGCGGTCGCCAACCCGCCTGCAAAGCGTGGCGATTATGGCAAAACCCCCTTTCGGGGAGGCCTATGTCCAGCAGTTTACGTCTTTCGGCTGAAATGATGAATGAATGATGATGGTCGCGAATAATATCTCAATCAAGATACAACCTGACACTGACCTGCAAAAACAAATAAACTTAAAAAAAAATGTATTTCGCGGGTTACAGCTGTGGATCCACCTTAATTTTAAATATTCCCACGATCCCTGTGACGTTGCATGCACCCTTAACACGTTCAGTGCCGGGAGCCCTCTTGGAGGGTTCACTCAAGCGGCATATGGGATGCCGGGAGCCCTCGCGGAGGGCTCATTTTAAATATCCGTTTTTCTTAGCGAATACAGCATTATAAACTGTGAAAATAAAATCAGTTGTATATTAAGATTTAATAGTATACTCGTTGGTTTTCAAATACAAGCATTTTTATTTATATTCATATTTTTATTCATACTTTTTTTTTTTTAATTATAACCTGCTATACAGGGTGGAAGGGACATCGACGCGCATCCTGTTACCATGGATTCAGTACATCATTCTTAACCACCACCACACCGATTTTTTTTTAATAACCGACGAAAAATTCTTCATCAGTGAAGATTTTTAAGAATAGGCTGAAGTTGTATTTGGCTAACCAACAATAATTAAACATTACTTATATGTACTCGATAGATTGAACGATAATTATGTTTATTACTTAAGATATTTTGTTTAGTTTCTCATATTTATGTTCTTTTTGAGAAATAAATTCCTTTAAAACGAAATTTTAACGCAAGGAGCGTTAAAATTTTTCGTCGGTTATTAAAAAAAAAAATCGCTTGCCATACATTTTGACCGAGTAGGTAAGTAATTATAATATGCACTTCTGTAGGAAACAGCTGGTTTTTTTTTAAATTACCGACAAGAAATTTCAACGCACAGGGGCCAAGTATGATGTACTGAATCCATGGTAACAGGTTTCGCGTCGATGTCCCTGCCACCCTGTATGTATCTGCCAGGGTTGCGAGTTTGTCCGAAAGGGATATCGTGGCCCTGGCACACAGGCAACGGAAGGAACACGGGTGGGTTTTAGTCAGTAAAAGTCTGACACGCCCTCCCGCTCCGCCCAGAGCGGGAGCAATTATTTGATAATTTCCCACCCAAAAAAAAAAAACGAGCTCTACGAAAAGTGGGTGGAGTCGAAAGTGTAGCGCAATATTTTGCGTACGTTGCATTGCGCACAACCTACCGTAAATAGAGAATTTTCACGCCAAAATTAAAAATTGTTTCCCAGCAATTATTTTTGCCAAAAAGTTACTTAGTTTGATATACAGAATGAGTGATATTATACAGATGGCTTATAATTGTTTTCAACACTTTTTTTTCTAAGTACTCATGTACAGCATGTCGATTCTGTATAAATGTCACCGTGAATTCTTGCGTTGAGTGAGGAGTCACTGTCATTCTACTGATGCTAGGGATTGACCAAGGATTACATTTGCTATCATAATCGAGATTTTAATTTATTTATTAGCTTAGACGAATGTTTTATTATATTTATTGTACCTGCGTCACGCGCTCGCGCATCAGGCTATTTAAGGACTAGACTAGGAAAAATAATGTAAAAAAAAATCAAATTTGAGCTGCTGACTGAATTTCTGTTTTGCTATTTTATATAATGAAAACTCCCTAAATAGTAATGTTTAGACACTAATTAAAACGATTATTACATCTTGATTATGATTGTAAATGTTATCCTTGGCCCATCCCTAGCATCAGGTGGGATAGGTAACACTGACAGTTCCCTCCACGCTCACTTCACCTTAATTTTCACGGTGAGATGGTTACAGTTCACTACATACGGCACTAGTTCTCTTACATTTTTGTTGAACTGGGCCGTTTTGGCGCAGCCATGAAGCAGAATTTCCTCATGCTAATTACTTACAACGCAGTTTTCATTACAATGTTATTATTTTCTTGTTATCCGCTGTATATTGTATTGTGTACCTTTTAGTCTGTGCTTTAATAAATGTATTTTCTTTCTTTATTACCTTACTCTTGTAATTAAAACAACAACTTTTTTTTGATTTATAATTTAAATGAAATAAAATATATCCTTTATTAAAAAGAACCAGGTTCTTAATAATGAATTACAGTCTAGCCTATAAGACTATTTTTAGGGTTCCGTACCCAAAGGGTAAAACGGGAATCCTATTACTAAGGCTCCGCTGTTTGTCTCTGTCCGTCCGTCTGTCACCAGGCTGTATCTCATGAACCGTGATAGTTAGACAGTTGAAATTTTCACAGATGATGTATTTCTGTTGCCGCTATAGCAACAAATACAAAAAACCAGAATAAAATAAATATTTAAGGGGGCTCCAATACAACAAACGTGATTTTTTTGCCGTTTTTATAGATAATGTTACGGACCCCTTCGTGCGCGAGTCAGACTCGCACTTGGCCGGTTTTTTATTTTGTTTTATTATATCAAAAACTGACACCCTTCGTACGTCGGTCTCGTACACAGATAAAAAGAAACTCTGCAGTTTGTACCTTTTAAAATCAATGCAGGTCAACGATCCAATATGGCCGCGCTACAGAAATCGGAAAACATTTGCAATAGGAACTGTGCACATAACGATAATGGCGATTGGTGATAGCTGTTGTAGATCGTGGGCCATAATAGACAAAGGTTAATGTAGCCTAGCCTTTTACAGTAACCTCGATTTGATAGACTTTATCTACTATTATGTGTTAACAAACATACCTATAACCAGGGCCGAATTTAGGTCAGGAGATTCTGGGGCTCTAGTCCCGGGGCCTCCACAAGGAAGGGGCCTCCACAATTTGATTTTTTTATTGATTTTTTCATACGCCTTGTAGTTTAAACTATTAGGTGCGACAACGGGTCAGCCGCATATGTTGAATGTTGTACATCAAAATATGCAGGGTCTGTCCGGCAAAGAGCTAGAGTTAAGTTTATTTATGGAGAACTATGATGTTCAGGTCTTATGTTTGACTGATCACTGGTTGAAGGAACATGAAGTAGTGTTTATGAATGATAATAATTTTACTGTAGAAAGTGCATTTGTAAGGAAAAGTGTTATTCACGGTGGATCTTTAGTTCTTGTTTCAAATATGTTGAAATGTAAACAACGCTTAGATTTAGTTAATCTTTCCATCGAGCGTACTATTGAGTTGTCTTGTGTTGAACTCGAGCGATACGTTATAATTTGCGTTTATCGACCCCCCTCTGGGGATTTTATTCGTTATGAATCTGTAATGAAGGATTCACTGTATAGGTTAAAATCTAGTAATAAAAGTATAATTTTATGTGGAGATTTTAATATTAATATTTTAGATGACTACAGACTACATTAAGTATTAGACTACTCAATCTGTTTAGGTCTTATAATTTATTTAACTTGTTTTTTGAACCTACTAGGATCACGGCATCTTCGTCGACTTGTCTAGATAATATATTTAGTGATTATGATGCCAAAAATAAATTAGTGTTAGGTGACTTAACGTCTGACCACTGTGGTTTACTAGCTAGCTTCCCTAGTCCATTACGTAAAAATACGCATAAAATAAAATGCAGGCCTTATACAGCTAGTCGTTGCAACAAGTTTAAAAATAATATAGCATATAAATTGGCTTTAACCAATGGGCTACTCCAGGTATTTATAAAAGTAGAGCGAGACTATACGAGTTATATGGTTTGAAAAAATACAGGTTTGATACTCCTTTTTTGTTGCGACAATCGTCGATAGGATTCGGCAATTGGGACTCGAGGTGGCTTTGCACAAGTCCGAGGCCATGTGTTTTTATGGTTCTCGGAACGCGCCACTGTCGGGTTCCCAGATAACGGCGGGAGGGGTTCACATCGGCGTCGAGTCGACGATGAAGTACCTGGGACTCGTCCTCGACAGCCGGTGGAACTTCGTGGAGCATTTTCGACGTTTGGCTCCCAGACTGGTGCGGGCTGGGGCTGCTTTGAAGCGGCTCCTGCCCAATCTAGGGGGTCCAAACGCCTCCTGCCGGAGGCTCTACGCGGGGATTGTGCGGTCCATGGCCCTTTACGGGGCACCGGTGTGGGCGCGTTCTTTAAGGCTGCGACCAGCCCAGTGGTTGAACGCGTCCCAAAGGGTCATGGCCATCAGGCTGGTACGGGGTTACCGCACGGTCTCCCGTGAGGCGGCGAGCCTCCTTGCTGGACTGCCGCCATGGGATCTGGAGGCAAAAGTCCTCGCGCACATCTGGGAGTGGCGCGAGGAGGAGAAACGCCGGGGTGAAACTCCACTGCCGCGAGAAATCACGGCACGGCGGACAGAGCTCCGGCGGGATCTCATGGCGACATGGAGAGTGCGATTGTCGCAACCCAGCGCTGGGCACGCCACAATTGTGGCGATAAGTCCCCTCTTTGAGGAGTGGCTAGAGAGGCGCCACGGCGTCCTCACCTTCCGCCTGACGCAGGTCCTCACCGGACACGGTTGTTTTGGGAGGTTCCTGTTCAGGATAAAGCGGGAGGAAACGCCCGGGTGTCACCACTGTGTGGATCGCCCGGAGGACACGGTGGAGCATACGGTGGAGGTCTGCCCAGCTTGAGCGGAGCACCGCCGTGTCCTCACGGAGGCGATCGGCGGCGGCGATCTCTCGCGTCCGGGCCTGGTTCAGGCCATGGTTCGGAGCGACAGTGCATGGGAGGCCATCACCTCCTTCTGCGAAGCAGTTATGCTAGCGAAGGAGGAGGCGGAACGCGTGAGGGTGAGACAAGGTTCGCGCCCTCGCGCCCTTAGTCGCCGCAGGAGACGCTCCGGGCGTCGGGAGTCGCAAGCCGATTTCCGGCCACCGTAGGCGCGGGCCTGCGGATGGTGAGCGATGGGTAGCTCGCCGTCCGATAAGGACCAGGCCCGGGTCGACGGCGCGTTGTGTTCCACGCGCGCCTCAAAGAGATGTCAGCACAAACTGACGGGTCCGTTAGGACCAATGCCTGCCGGGGTTGCGAGTTTGTCCGAAAGGGATATCGTGGCCCTGGCACACAGGCAACGGAAGGAACACGGGTGGGTTTTAGTCAGTAAAAGTCTGACACGCCCTCCCGTTCCGCCCAGAGCGGGAGAAGTTATTTGATAATTTCCCACCCAAAAAAAAAAAATACTCCTTTTCTAGAGTATGTCAATTTTTTTTTTAAAAGATTTGTGTTTTTGCTAAATCGAAATTTTTAAGCGATACAATTAAAAAATCTAATAATAAAGTAAAAATCACTTGGAAAATTATTAACAATGAAACTGGCAAGTCTGTTAAACAAGAAAAACAACTTGAGATTATGGTCGAAAACAAATTAGTTAATAATGCAGCTGACGTAGCTGAAGCATTCAATGAGTTTTTTGCCAACATACCTATAACTACGACTCGCTCCTTAAATTCATCCCTGTCTAAAGCTGAAAATCTTTTGCATAGTAGTGTGCCTAAATGTAGTCGTTTATTTAGCTTCGAACATGTAACACCTCATGATGTAGTTAATGTTTTTAACACACTTAAGTCTAAAAACACTGGTGTTTACTGGGGCATCTCCATTAAACTATTAAGTAATATAATAGACATCGTAGCCCCCTATCTAGCTGTTACTTTTAATAAATGTGTTGATTTAGGAACTTTTCCTGACCTTATGAAGAGTAGTAAAGTCATACCTTTATTTAAATCAGGTAATAAAAATGAGTTGGCAATTTCAGGCCTATTTTTATCTTACCTGCATTTTGCAAAATATTTGAAAAGTTAATACTCAAGCAGTTGCTAAGACATTTTAATTTAAACAGCCTCCTTCACAATGAACAATATGGCTTTACAAAAGGTCGTTCGACTACAGATGCGGGTGTTGCACTGCTGAAACACATATTTAACGCATGGGAGAACTCGCAAACTGCAATTGGAGTTTTCTGTGATCTCTCCAAAGCCTTTGATTGCGTGCACCATGACACGCTTTTGCGTTAGCTACATCACTATGGCGTCCAAAACGAAGCTCTTAAAGTAATACATTCTTATTTATGTAATAGATTCCAATGTGTAGATGTTGATGGTGTGAAGTCTTCCAAGCTACCAGTTCAGTTAGGTGTACCTCAAGGGCCAATACTGGGCTCATTCTTATTCTTAGTATATATCAACGACTTACCATTCTATATAAAGGGTATCTGTGACGTTGTACTGCAGATGATAACTCTCTTATTTTAAATTAGACAGGAATAGACAAGATTTTAATGATGTAAACATTGCACTCTCAATGGTTACGGATTGGTTTACGACAAATAACTTAGTTCTCAATGCCAAGAAAACGAAATGTATAAAGTTCGCCTTACCGAATGTTAGAAATTTAGGTCCCAACATCGTTTTAGATAAAGAGGTGCTTGAAACTGTAGGCTCGGCAGTGTTTCTGGGTATAACAGTAGATGCCAAACTTCAATGGGGACCTCATATATCAAGCCTAGCGGGAAGGCTCAGTTCGGCCGCATACGCCGTCAGGAAAGTAAGACAATAACACTGACGTTGATACAGCCTGATTAGTCTATTTTAGTTATTTTCATAGCGTTATGTCCTACTGTATTCTGCTGTGGGGTAAAGCAGCTGACATTCAAAATATATTTGTACTATGCCCACCCTTCACCACTTCCTAGTGCTTTAGCTGGGAAGAAGAAGTGGCGCAACAAACTCCCCAGCAGCACAGCTGTCTGTTCAGATATAAAACTTGAATCTATACAATAAAATGTAAAAGAATTTGCATTACGTAACACAACATTAAATTATTTGCCTTATGTTAGCTAGCACACGCCACTATACCAACAAAAAAATATAAAAATCGTCGAAAACTATACTCAAGCAGAAATAACGTAAACAGAATGTACCTAAATAAAAGCCTCCAGGCATAATGGGCGTGCCCGCTTACATAAAGCTATAGCTGCAACTCGAAGTCAAAAATGATAAACTAGCACCATCGAAAAAAATCAGTAAAATAAAAAACAGTTAATCATTAATAACAATAATAAAACCATGGTCAGCAAGACGACCAGTCACCACAAGCAGCACCCGTTCACGAGCATAACGCAAAGATCAGCCATCATCAATAGGGTTCCCGTTTTACCCTTTGGGTACGAAACCCTACAAATGAGAAAGATTTGATGATTTTCTTTTTGGGGTCAACGACCGCTGGTAGTTTTGTTACTGGAAGTATGAGATGAGATTTTATTTTATTTTTTATTTTATCGTGTTTTGTTATCAATACCCATCGAGAGTGAAGTTGAAACAAAAAAAGTGGTTGGGCAAAGTGTTTTTTTTTTTTATTATTTATGTACACACAGTAAAATACAGAAAGACACGACATAATTATAATATTAGTACAAAGGTACTGCTTATTTCTTAAGAAATTTCTTCCAGCAGACCTGCCAAAGGAGAAATGAAAAAGAAATGTAGACAATAGTGTGTGAGAACAAAAAGAGAAAAATATGAATATGCGAAGTCTTTTACTAAAATGTTAAATATACCTATACTATACCATATCTATATACTCGTATATACATATAAAATTTACACACGTATACGTACACGTACACACGTGCAAAAAACTTACATATACCTAGATAAATACATAAAGCATATATATACAAACATAATTATATATATAAAATTATTCACAGTTGAGAGGAAAGGTAGTGCTCTTTTAGGTAGTGTTATTGGGTTCTTCCATCAGGAATTTCTCAGTAGCAGTCCTGTCTCTGAATTTGTGCCGGGTTGACAGCAATAGGCTCGCCCGCTGTTACATATACGGTACTTACTAACAAAAAAAACTATTTTTTAAATTTTTGCCTGTTTGTCTGCCTGTTTATTCCGCCTAATCTCCGAAACGGCTGCACCGATTTTGACGGGACTTTCACTGGCAGATAGCTGATGTTATAAAGAGTAACTAAGGCATTTATTTAATATATTTATTTATACAGAAGAAACCACGCAGGCGAATCCGCGGACAGCAGCTAGTATTATAAAAATAATGATACAAGTATTTCTAACACCTAACATTGTATATATGTAGATCATAAAGCTTTAATGTCCTCCATAAACATACTATGTATTGAATCTGTAACTAAGTCTTTATGTCTAGACGGAATTAAAGTTTTTATCCAAAGGATATCTTTATTAACCTGGAATGGAAATAAAGCATTTTAACGTGAACAATAAAATAAAATTTCAGACAATAGTGGTCCCAAATCGTTCGGACTTCTTCAACGTTTTCCAAATGAGATTATCTTACTATTTAGTGAGAATATATATTCCCTACATCAGCCATACTCAAAGTGTGTTCCGCGGAACCCTAGGGTTCCGCAAAGCCTCTGTGGGGGTTCCGCAAACATACTGGTCAGAATAAAAAAATAATACTAAAGGAGTATCTACCTACTATATTTTATTTTACTCTGGTACCTGAGTAACATAACTAAATTTGGTTATGTAGTCGGCTACGAACATTTTTACATAAATTTAATAAGAAAAATATCGAAAAAAAATATTCTGCGGTCTTGTGAGTATATAAACAGACAGTGTGAATTAAAAAAAAATACCTATTAAGAGAGACGGCCTGCGGCGGTGAAGCGGTGTGTTCCAAATTTAAAAAAGGCTATTATAATTTGACGGAATACTTACTCTGTAAGCTGTACCGAAATTCAAAATCTGGGTTTTATATAGACTAATATTTGATTCAAAATGAGTTCAAGCGATTCTGAAATATTGACCCCAGATTCGGTTAAAGACGAGGTAAATACAATAATCCAAAATCTTTTACCAGAAATTTCAAAGGAAAGTTATTTGAATACATACAATGATTTTATGAAGTGGTGAGCAAACGAGAAAATAAAATATTTAAGAAAAACTATATTTTTTTACTTTCCTTATGTTCTAAATGAAAAGTAGAGTGTTTAACACGGGTAAAGAGTCACCAATTCCTTTCGACCCTTGTATAACAATCTACTATTCTGATGAAATGCTTCGAGTTTGAGTTTGACAATGTAGGTACATTGTCAAACTCAAACTCGAAGCATTTATTTCAATTAAACCATTTTAACAGGCACTTTTGAAATGTAATGAAATCGTTTATTCTGTAAATAGGATATCAGAATCACTTTTACACGTCATATTAAAAATTAAAAAATAAGCTAGATGTAGTCGTTTGAATTGTCAAGGAGTCGGTCAGTTAAAAATATGAAGCTAGTTGACCTTTCCAAAGCGTAGTAGTTGGTAAGTACATAATAAGGAGAAGAACGGACAAGAAACTCCGTCGACCATCGATCCATTTTGATTTGAAACCTAACTAAGTACTGTGAGTTGTGAGATTTTGTTTTTTTTATTCACGCGAATTCAACTCGCACTTTTCGGGTTTTTTTTATTTTGATGATGCCAATTAATACAGCTTCGTAAAAGGAGTAAAGACTCTTCTAAACCAACATAGGTTAGAGTACTAGAAAAGACACGAATCGCAAAAAACTTGTTTGATTAAGGTACTTACTGCCCCACCTCAAAGATCCTCCCTGTATAGGTATATTTACTTATGTCCACATGTCCAGTAGAAAATGTTATTTCCATCTTTTTAGGCTTCCGTACCTGAAAAGGAAGAAACGGAACCACAGACAGACAGACAGAAGGACAGCGAAAAGATCCTTATAGGATCTTTTCTTCTGTCAGTCTGTCAAGACCATATAAATATAAAAAATATATCTATGGTCAAGACCCTTTTTCTCAGGAATGCGTGGAGTTATCAAGTTGAAATTTATATCAAATAAGTACTCTAAGTCCCTTGGTGTTCTAAAAAAATCAAGCTGCTAAGTCGACGCAATAAAAACATACGGCCACATAAGCGACATATTTTGATACTCGCAAATAAATCTAAACCTAAAGGGTACTAATTCCCGTTGACGTAGGTGGAACTATGAAATTTGGCAAAAAGCCTCAAAAGTCTCAAAGCACAAGTAAAAGAAAAAGTCCGAAAATCGTTAATTGGTGGTTTTATCATATATTTTATTTTTTTGCGATTACAACCTTACATTTGCAGTAGGAAAATTGACCGTGGCGTATGTCGATGTACGGGAGAACATATTTTTCTACTACAATGTTAACTTTGTTTTTGAGATAAATACATCCCAACTACGGAACCCTTCATTGTGCGTGGTCCGACACGCACTCGGCCGGTTTTTTTACTCTTTCCATGGTCTGGAGTTTTTTGTAACTCGGTGCTGTTACCACTGGGCCACTGTTCTCAACTAACCTCTCTGTAAAACAACAGACAGAAAACAAAAGAAAGCTCAATAAAGTCTCCTTGGTTCCAGGCTCCACGATGTACGGGCTCCTCCTCGAGAACATGGCGGAGTACATCCGCCAGACGTACGGCGAGGAGCGATGGGAGGACATACGGAGACAAGCGGGAGTGGAACAGCCTTCTTTCTCCGTCCATCAGGTCTACCCGGAGAATCTCATCACACGGCTCGCGAAGAAGGCACAGGAGGTAAGCATGACGTCATGAAACTCTAAAACCTACAACTCTAACGGTGAGTTGCACGAAACCAACATTAGTTTAACGGAGACTTTAAACTGATGCTGTCAATTTCGTTTTCATACAAAATGTAAAGGATGGCATGAATTTTTAATTTAATTTTAATTTATTTATTTGTATCAGACACAAGTGATCCATATTTTTGTTAGTATACTTAACAATTATGTTAGTAACCAAGCTTTAAATACACACTACAATTATACTATTATAACTAAAATTAAATAACAGATGTACCAACTCACATAAATAAAATCCTGAAATTCATTAAAATGGAATTTTAAAATATCTAATGACCATTATCAATATTATTAATAAAATTAAGAAATTCACCAAAATCATAAAACAATAAAATAAGAATAAACATGAATAAATAAAAATTATTTTAAAAATTATTAAAAATTAATATAATTGTATCAGTTTCTGTTATTTTTTAACATGCAACTGTACACAATGCCACAAAATTGGGCAGTCATATCTGCCAGCCATAATGCTAAGAATGCTGTTGCCACTACCGCGGACACGACTTAGCAACGATGCAGCTCTCTTTCTGAGGATGGCATGAAAGCCATCAATACGAGCGTCGGCAAACATACCCGACGCGCTGCAGTGCCTCGGCAGCCGCATCAACATCCTAAAGGCATTGTTGTACTGAACGCGCTGGGCGTTGATTGCCTTCTGCGTATATTTGAATTTAAAGTCCCCGTTAAACTAATGTTGGTTTCGTGCAACTCAACTTATATGAAATAAATATTGGCCTCTCCATTAATAATTAAGATAGGGTCGAGAATGGGACACTTTTCCGGCCGGTACCGCGGAAATCGTAGGTACATTTAAACATTAAAATACTATCTAAAGAAGTTTTAAAGATCTACGTCAGCTGGATTTTTAAATACTGTGTTTAATTTAAAATGCGTTGCATTGTAGGTATGTACACGTACAGTGCAGTCCTTCTTTAGCAACTCAAGCAGCAGAGTTGATGCTTGAGTTGCTTTCAGTGGTGAAATAAGTTGTAATTAAGGGCTCTGTTGGGTAACAGAGCCCATGTTGCAATGAAAATTATGGCGATACCAAAATAAATTGGGGGCTTTTTCGTAATTATTTATATCACTATTACAGCATTTATGGATTAAATTTTTGGCTTTATATATTTATGGACTATTAGACTTATACTAAAGGAAATCGCAATTGGGTTAAATTTCCTCGATAGAATTTAATTCTAAAATCCTAAGTACTCTAACTAATTGCACATTCAAAATGTGGGCCTTAGGTACCTAATTGAAAACTCTGGCTGAAAATATTTTTGATATACAATATTAGTTTTAGTATATGCGAAACCCGAAACACGTGTCTAGTATTTGTAAGTAAAGAATCTATGTTCAAAATTTAAAAACTGTATCATGAAAAGTCACAAAGTTATAAGGTTGTTATGTTACCGCGTTGTCCGTACAAAAATATGTTAACGGCGCCCCCGCGCCTCCAGGGTCGTCTTGCGCTCATTAATAATAATGTGGCAGTAGGTACCTAACCGTACAGCGATTGTATTGTAAGTAAATGGTGATAACATTTTCCATCACACTTAAATATTTTTGGGACAAAATATAACATGGTGTAAAAATTATTGAAATCAATTCAGTTCCTTATTCTGAACAAACTATATTATATTCAGGTTTCGCATATACTAAAAATAATGTTGTATAGCTTAGCATTTATTTTTAAACAATTTTTATTTGGTTTGGCGCTCTTAGTCCCGTATTACAGAACGTCACTCAATACTCAAGCATTACTTAAAACTAGTTTCAACCAATCAAATGGCTTGAATCTAGTTTTAAGTAAAGTTTGAGTGTTGAGTCCGGAACGAGGTGATCCGGCAGAGAACCAAAGTGGTCATGACATAGCCCACAGAATAAGCAAGCTGAAGTGGCAATGGGCCGGCCATATTAGCCGTAGAACCGATGACCGTTGGGGTAGACGTATTCTTGAGTGGAGACCGCGGATCGGCAAACGTAAGGTAGGACGCCCTCAGGCTAGGTGGAGCGACGATCTTCGCAGGGTGGCTGGTGGCAGCTGGATGAGACATGCCGAGAATCGAGCTGAATGGCGTGCAATTGGAGAGGCCTATGTCCAGCAGTGGACTGCTATGGGCTGATGATGATGATGAGTGTTGAGTGACGTTCTGTAATACGGGCCTTACGTTGTTTTATTTTAGTTCCAGCGCATTGTTTGGGAAGTAATTGTCTCTGACACTTTCTTATGCCCAGTTCGCTATGATTTATTTTTTACGTATCACCTTACGATCGTTGTGGTTTTGACAGTGATATAAAATCAGAGGTAAAATAACTATGTTAGAACTGTAAGGACTTTACCACACCCGAATCAAAATAAACATTAACAATGTCAATGATTCAGCGACCTTGATCTCATTTTCCGGCTGCATCATAACTCCAAAATGGCCGCTCCACAAGTTGAATCAATCGCGAAAAATCTCAAGAATCAATAAATCATTTAAAAAGTTAAAAATAAATC
Organism: Tiliacea citrago; assembly: GCA_963921375.1. Classification (NCBI taxonomy): domain Eukaryota; kingdom Metazoa; phylum Arthropoda; class Insecta; order Lepidoptera; family Noctuidae; genus Tiliacea; species Tiliacea citrago. The sequence continues at coordinate 15,306,363 of OY992802.1, forward strand.
TTCATAGCATTTCTTAAGGTATTGACTAATTTATTAATATGTATGTATTTCGTTGGTTTATTTTTAAATTATGGCTCTTTGATGTGTGTCGTCACTAGTACCTAAGAGTTGGTACGACGAGACGATACCTATTAGTATTTATTTTATTGATTTATTATCCTCTTACTAATTAGTTATTATGACCTCATTAAAAGGCAATCGTAGCGGGTGTCGACGGGAGTTTTTATATCAACAGTAACTAGGGCAGTGAGAAAACTAAATAATACGCTTTTTTCACAGTTAAGTCATGATTGCATACTAACTAGTAGTTCTTCGAAAAGTAGACTTAGCGAGCACAAACTTTTTGCAACAATAAAAACCATGTTGTTTGTTTTTAGAAACATGGTAGAAAATTTTAAGAGTAAAACTTTGTAGGTCAGCTAGAAAACATAACTTATAGGTACAGCTCAGGGCTCGGGGCTTATTAGCAGAGGTAACGCTGCAGCCTAGTTTTGTGATGAGATGGTGGTCCCAGGTGCAGTGGCGTAGCTAGGGGGGGGCGTTCCGGGGCGTTCCGCACCGGGTGCTACCTGACTGGGGGTGACACCCGACCATTAAAAGAAATTATTGCACAAACTATCGCGTTTTTCAACGATAAACCACTAAGGGCCGATTTCACTGAACGCGATCAGCACACTTAAACCACGTTTAAGAGCTGTCAGTGTCATTATTTTCTTTGGAATATTGACACTGACAGCTCTTGAAATCGGTTTAGATGTGCTGATCGCGTTCAGTTTCATTGGTGAAATTCGCCCTTAGGCTTGAAGCCATTTTTAACCAAGTTATACAAACTATATAAACAAACAAAATAATATAAATATAAGTAGCAAAAAAGGGAAGGAAAAACGAAACGAGAAACGAAATTAAAAGGAACACTAGGTTTTACAAGTTAAGGAGGAATAGTGGACCAACTTTACATTTGCAGTTGGAATGTAAGTGAGAACATGTTTTCAACATGACAACTACAATGTTAAGTTTATTCTTGGGATAAATACATCCCCACTACGGATATCTTCATTGTGCGTGGTTCGACACGATTATTATTATAATTCTGTAAACCCATAATTATTTGGTACGTCCGCGAATCATATTTAGCTCAACATACAACCTTGCTGACCTGTAAATGGCAAAAAACTTAAGAAAATTTGAATTACGCGGGCTGCAGCTGCGGATTTACCTTAATGGAAATTCGACAGAGCACTCAGAGGAGTTAGGGTTCAACCCCACTCCCACTTTGCTAGCTTGGCTACAGTTTTCACGACGACAAGAGCTGTGGCTATGTAATGGCGAGGTGAACTCGACTCTTTTTAACCGACTTCTAAAAAAGGAGGAGGTTCTCAATTGGGATGTTTGTATTTTTTTTTAATGTTTGTTCGCGCATAACTCCGTCGCTTGGCAACTGATTTGAAAAATTTTATCGAAATCGGACAAGCGGTTTTTGAAAAATCAACAAACATCTAAAAATTTATCTATATTGTCTACATTAAAGATCTTTTCGTTTACTCTGCATTGCGTTTTTTGTTCGCGCATAACTCCGTCATTTACGAACCGATTTGGAAAATTCTTTTTCGGCACTAAAAAGTGAAAAATAAAAATCTTTTTACAAAAAAAAATAATCGACTTCCAAAAAAACACTACAAAGTGAAAAATAACTTTAATTTCGGAAGTCGGTGTCTTTGGATTGTATTTTAGATTTATGCCACCGACTTCCGAAAAAACACTACAAAGTGAAAAAAACTTTAATTTCGGAAGTCGGTGTCTTTGGATTGTATTTTAGATTTATGCCACCGACTTCCGAAAAAACACTACAAAGTGAAAAATAACTTTAATTTCGGAAGTCGGTGTCTTTGGATCTGTATTTTAGATTTATGCCACCGACTTCCGAAATGAAAGTTATTTTTCACTTTGTAGTGTTTTTTTGGAAGTCGGTTATTTTTTTTTGTAAAAAGTTTTTTTCATAGATATTAAACAGCAGTAGATAGGAATAAGTGGAAGGAGGGACAACCCCAACAAACGGCTCAATAAAAAAATGAGCAATTCACAATTTCACATAGTTCAGTGCTGATTCGAAAGAACATTATTATTATTTTTGGTAAACAAGTTTTATTTCTTAGGTCTTTGGCTAGTTTAAGCTACATTAACGGGTCCAAGCCAAGTCAATGTAGCGTGTGTGTGGTGTTTTTTTTTTTTTTGAAGACTTATTGTTATGAGGAATTATTTAAATTTCCTCAATTTGCATGAACTGTCTCACTATTCTGCATGTGTTTAAAATTGCGGCTTTTTGGAGTGTTATGTAAATTGAGTCTTTCAGGTCTATAAGTTTAAGGCTGTGGTGGAGGTGATTGGGTATAACACCGGTCGATGAGACAACAATGGGTACTACGTAGACTTTTTCCTGCCTCCAAATTCTGGTCACTTCTTCTTTCAGTTCAGCATATTTACTGATTTTCTCACCGATTGTTTTTTGTAAATTATATGTATTAAGAACTGCAATATCCATGAGGTATGTGATTTTATTAACTTTATCTTGAAGGGTTATATCTAGTCTATTATAGTGAACGGTCCTGTCGGTTAGTATGGCGCAATCGTAGTAGAGTTTGTATTTGGTATTTTCTAGAACTGTTCGTGGTATGTACGAGTACCTGTAATAAGGAGTGTTTGTTTCTTGTATGAGTTTATATTTGAGTGCTAGTTTTTGATGTATGACGTTTGCTACCTGATTGTGTCTGTGTGTATAGTCTGTTTGTGTGAGTGTTGTGCATGTACCTGTTATGTATTGAATGGTCTCTGGTTGACTGTGACATTTATCGTTTGTTATTGTGGTAATTATTGATATTATTATTATTATTTTATCATAATTTTTTGATAATTTGATTATTTATTTTAGATGATTCTTATTTATTTATTTATATTCCGAGAATTGATTCCGTACGAGTTGCAGACTCCTTTCCGATAAACAATAGGTCAAATTTTAGCTAGTTGCCATGAGAGCGAAATTATGAAGAAACCCAGAAATTATATAAGCTAAAAATAGCTAAATTTATCTCCCGTACTCAGTAAGTTAGACTCGCTATTTCCGTGTGTAATGTTATATCCCAGATTTCTCGCCCACATTCTATAGTGGAGACGGAACATGTATTTTCAATTAAATGTCACTCTTGGCCCCTGGGAGTGCCATTTATTCCTGCCAAGACATTCCGCCACACGAACGTTGAACACTGCTTTAATGGCCACAAAACGTTAACAGTAGGACCTTTAAATTGTATGAATTTGGTGTCGAAGTAGTTATTTCGTAACATTTTTAATATCCTCGGCTGCCTCGTTGGTCTAGTGAGAGACCATGAGGTCCTGGGTTCAATTCCCAGGTCGGGCAAAGTGTTATTGGGTTTTCCCATCAAGAATTACTCAGTAGTCCGGGGTCTGGATTTGTGCCCGGTTGATGGCAATAGGCTCGCCCCCTATTACATGGGACTTTAATATAACTGTCGAAATGTGGGTGTACTATAGGTACACCTCTGCCTAACCCTTCGAGGTATACAGGCGTGGTGTTATGTAATTTTTAGATCAATTGATTAATGTTTCAATAAACACTTCTAGTCCTATGTCCTTCTTCTCTCGTATGGACACAACTTACTGTTTTAAGAGAGTAGCTCATGCTTTGGACTGGTTTGCTAGTCAACAGGGTGGCTGACTACCAGGGGCGACGGCTTCACACAACTCCATTCCTACCGGCTTCCCTTAGAAACAACTACTCTACTTGAGTTTACTATGACTAGATAATATAGTACATAAATAGTCACATTACTGGTATTTAATAAATCACAAGATAAAAATGGCGTACTTACCTATAGTCTGTCCTAAATCGCGAACAAGGTTTAATTTTTTTGTCTTAACTATGAATTCAGACGAATTATGGGCCCTTTTTGTTGGTCTCAACCAATGCAGGTTGTTATCTAAACAGCACAAAAGAAAAAAGAAAAAAAAACATTTTTTTTTATTTACCAACAGCAGTACTTACATACGAAACCATTAGCAGTAAATAATAATAAAATAAATGTGCTGGTATGCCTATTAAAGGTATACGCATCATTCACAATAAAGACTGGAACGTAATAGTCTGAGAAAACATAAAAAACATTATAAATACTGGTTACATTTTTAGACTACATTATATTTTTTTTTTTAATTCTATACAAATCTATAATATTATAAAGTGGTAAAATTTGTTGGTTTGTAAGTTTGTATGTAGGGGGTAATTAATCTCTGAAACTACCAGTTGGATTTAAAAAAATATTTTTGTCCAATTATTGAGGAAGCATATCAGCTGTTTAACATCACGCTACGACCTAAAGGAGTCGAGCAAAACGTAAGTCAGAAAGAACGCTAAGTGAGAACGGAGTAAGGGCGCCCACACAAAACCGCGATGCGATGCGATATTATGATTGATAGTATAGATTTATGCGCAAATATTTGCGATGCGTTGCGAATTCGCAGTTATGTGTGGGAGCCCTAATAGCGCGGGCGATGTAATGCGACGCAGTGAGTCGGGGGAAGAAGAAATTTCACGCGGACGAAGTCGCGGGCAGAAGCTAGTCATAGAATAATAAAATATACCAAGTTAAATTATTTGGTGATTAGTATCAGAGTGTGTGTGTGGCTATACTAAGAACATAGAGTTTGACAAGTTACATTGATTTGAATTGAATTAAATTATAAAGTTTTTATTTTATTATTATTATTTTAAATTAATATAATTAAATATTATTTTACATAATATTTTATTTTGAAGTTTTATTTTTATTTTTATTTAAGTTTTTTTTTTGGTATGCACTCCCTTATCTTTGAGACGGATCTTCTAAACTTGTTTGAATGAAAAACCGTGTAAATCTGTTGTAAATTCAACACAATCGGAGCAAGCAAGGTAATCGGAGCGTTAAGACCAAGGTTGGATGTGCGGAAAAGGATAATTATTAAACAATCTGGTGAATTGGTGATGGAATGTCTGAAAGGTTTTGAAGGAACTGAATATTGGATTAGTATTGATATTGGATACGCTCAACTAAATCGCTACATCGTACACGTACACGGGTACACATCTAGCTATAAATTTCCAGTATATGCTGACCTCTCATTGTACGGAAATCCTACACAATGCGAGATCAGCTTATACTGGAAATTTATAGATTGATGTGTAGTCGTGAAAAAAATAAATTAGAAAGGTAATTATTTATACAATAATATGTACATAAATAACCTACTTAATTCATTAATAAAAATAATAAAATTATATCCTAAGTATCTAAAACTATTCACAAATTAAAATATGGCGTCGAAAAATTCATCCACATCACTGTCGACTGGTAATGTACCCAAGAGACTGGCGGCATTGCCACGTTGTATGGCAATGCTTAACCTCTGGCCAAAGTAAAAGCCAGCCCTTGGGTCACGGGAAGTGTCAATTAGCCGTTTTGAGATTTCATTAAACGGACCATGAGCACTCGGACCCCACGGCCCGAGGGTTTCAACCCCAAACGGCTCGAAAATATAATTGCCAACAAGGTTATCATACTTACGCCGCTTGAGGTTTTCCGCAGCCGCAGCAGCAGCGCCAGCACAGCACGCCGAGCCAGGAAGATGGGATGGCGCAAGAGTATCGACACACGTGGCATCCCACACTAAAGGCCTACCCATCTTCCATGGAAATAAAGACATTCCGTCTGGTCTCTTGCCATCGTCGCGTGCCAAGCCATTGGGTTCTAATACAGCTGGAACGCCGACGGTGACAAGAGCTCGTCGGATGATGTCGTTGATGTTCGCGTGCCGTGCTAAGCGTCCCGCACTTCGGCTGCAAGACAGGCCGTGGTGTCCGAGACTGTTGACAACTTCGCCACAGTGACAGCGATGAGGAGAACAACATGGAGCTCCTAGTCTTAGGGAAGCAGCGAGGCGGAAAGTAGTGTCATCGAACAGAGTGCCTATGTTCGACGACGGTAGTGTATGCAGCCACAAACCCGACTCCCACTTACCCACAGCCAGCAGGCGCGCACGCTCCGCAGTAGTAGCAGACGTGTCAAGTAAATTGTTCTGTACTACTCTGCAGAGCGGCTCATCCCACCGTCTCTGAGAATATGGATTATCGGGTAGATCCGAGTTCGGGCCAGCGAGTCTCCAGGCATTGATAGCCTCGGTGAAGCACGGCACATCAAAATTAATCAGTGTGGAGGCAAGGATTTTCCTGATTAATTTATCAGTGCTGTGGACCGAGGATATGAAAGCCGGTAAACTAATACTAGAAATTTTGATGAAATTAAATGAAAAATGAAATTAACTTTTTTTGCAAGAATTGTAGTACAGACGCCAGCAGGTTAAGCTAACCGAAACTGTAAAATTTTCTCAATCAACCTTGAACCTTAGACTGTAGGGATAAAGTTGAAAATCTATTAAAGAAATTTGACAAATTATAGTTGCTTGATGTGTTGGCGTCTGTACATTACAGATGGTCCGGTTTTTTAACAGTTTCTAAAACCATTTGCTAAAACTAGCATGCAAAATAATTGATTACATTAATTAAATGAAATTGAAGATAATAAAATTTGAACATAAATCCTAGATAATACTTAAATTAAGAATAGAAACGTCATGAAATAAAATGATTTTTATGATTTGAAATGATGAAATTATTTTTATTTCTGTAATAAGGTTTGTACTAACACTTTTACACGTCAATCATTTGTCAAATTATAATAGATAAAGTGTGTACAAGTCCGTTAGCAACTTTGTAAGGGAAAATTAAATCGCTCGATCGATGACGGTCTCGCGTCGTCTTTATTTTGAAAAAGCCAGCCAAGTGTGGGTCGGGCTCGCACACGAAGGGTTCCGTAACACCGTACAATATTTAGCCAAAAATGCCGAAAACACAACGTTTCTTGTGTTTCTCTTTAATTTTTTTATTTTATTTTTATTATTCGTTGTTATAGTGGCAATAAAAATACACAATCTGTGAAAATTTCAACTGTCTACCTGTTACGTTTCATGAGATACAGCGCGCTGACAGAACGACGAACGGACGGACGGACAGCGCAGGCTTAGTAATAGGGTTCCGTTTGGCACCCTTTGGGTACGGAACCGTAAAAATTGCAGGCGCTGCTGTATTATGAACGAATAAGTATCTTTACAACAGATTTAACTTCGCACATTGAAATTGATGTTCTAGCCTGATGGTTCTCAAAAGCCTTATAAATAAAATAAACTCCACAAGTAATAAGACTCATTAAACTTTTTCCTAATTCTTTCCGAACGTTTATCAAATTAAAGTAAGTTGGACAGCAAATCAATGTGAATATAATTAGGTACAGTCAACCGCACATACTTGGTAACACTACCAAAACGCCCTTACCTACTGCTACTGATCCATGCGTCATGTTCGTGAACGGGCGCTGTCAGTTGGGACTGGTCATCTCTTAGCGGCAGCTTATTTTTAATTATTTTAGTTTTGAATAGTTTTTTTTTTATCACGGACTTTTCTGACGTTTTGCATCGTTCTCACATGTATATTTTCAATAAGAATGATGTAACCAATACTTTGTATCAAATATTTTATTTTAAAAGAGTGTCCGTGGAGTTTATTGCCCGTTCTTCTCCATAGGAACCTACTATTTGGAATGGGCAACTAGCTTCATATTTGTAACTGACCGACTTCTTGACAGTTCAAAAGTGCCTGTAAATGGTTTAATTGAAATAAATGCTTTCCCCCTTATTACAAAACAAGGTTTCTCTTCAGACCCAGGTTTAAAATATTATGGAATTTCGAAATTTATTCCGACTATGGTAAAGTTCCTAAACACAAAACTGACAACTTAGTACCGAACTAAGTTTTCAGTTTTGTATAAAAAACGGTATTACAATCACTGTTACGTTCTTATTACAAAAACTGGCTGCATGGTTTAAGCCATGTCAAAATATAAATCTTGTTTTGTAATAAGGCGGTTTGAGTTTTGAGTTTGCTAACGACATAAAGCCGCTGTCAATGTCAAATTCGATGGGGTTGGCGTATCTATTTACTATAAACAATTCTTCATCTGCCTAGGCTTTTGACAGAGAAGTGGTGGTCCAGAGCTACCGGCCCCGACTTACGAGTTTGTAGGTCATGGGTTCGTACCCCGATAGGCGATTTACTTTGTGTAAATGATTTAATCACCGCTGCTCTCAAAACAGTGAAGGAAAACATCGTGAAGAAACCGGCATGTCCTAGAACCAAAATAATCGAAGACATGACATGACATCTACCAACCCGCACTGAGCCCGCGTGGTGGATTACAGCCCACTCGCTCTCGAAGAGAGGAGGCCTGTGTCCCAGCAGTGTGAACATTATAGGCTGATTATGCTAGCCTTTTCCCAACTATGGGAAACTCCCAACTTGGGGTCGGCTTCCAGTCTAACCGGATGCAGCTGAATACCAGTATTTTATATGACCACCACATTCTAGTAACTGGGTAACACAATACCCCTTGGTAAGACTGCAGAGGGTCTACTCCGAAGACAAATTCGAAGTATCGGCCGACTGTTCGGCCGTTTTCTGACTACGGCGAAAAAAAAAAACGGCTGTCAAAGAGATATGCCATATTCAAAAATGTGACTTGAAGTCGGGTAAGGACTCAAAGTCAAAAAAGGAATCTTTGGAAGTCAAGACATGGCCGATACTTCGGATTATCGCTTCGGAGTAGACCCCCGGTTGTCAGACTTTCGGGCTTCTAACGACCCATAACAACTGTCAGAAGATCCAAGAATGACAGCCAGGATCAACGGCTTAACGTGCTTTCCGAAGCACGGAGGGAGGTTGGTATGTAAAGATGGTCACCCATCCACGGACTAACCGCGGCAAGCATCGCTTAACCTGGTCGATCCACCCGTGCAGCTGTTATTAATTTAGCCACAAGCCTATCTGTCAATGTCAAATTGTTACCACTAAAATGCGGTTGACTTTACCAAAGTATTAAGGCTCGTACAGACTCGCGCGATATCGTGGGCGCGACAGGCACCAACAAAGAAATTGTGCTACTAGTGTTGCGTCGCGTCCGCGATATCGCAGTAGTCTGTACGAGCCTTTAATTCTAACCAGTCGATCAATGACGACGGCCGCGGCGGCGAATTTTAATAACTTGTCTGAGAATTTCCTTCTATTAGGTATTTTAAATTACATACCTTAGCCTGACTTAGAGCGTTCTTATTTCATTAGAAATTATCTGTGGGCGAAGATGACGAGGCAATCTTATGATCCCAGTTTGTTGTTGTTTCCTTTTCCTAATTATTCATTCTCATTAAAAAAATATTTGACAAGTTAAAACTCCTTTGTGTTACATTAGAGACATAAATTAGCTGTCTATTTTTTTAAATTATCTAGTGGCTTAAAAGCCAAATATATATTTTTTTAATTACTCTTTTTCTTCAGACTTCATTCGAAATACGTTTAAATACAATATAAAAATAAAATAAAAAGACAAAAATAACTACCTAGTAAGTAATCATAAACTAATAATAAAAAATTAAATGTAATAGTAATAAGTAAAAAGTAGTAATTAGTAGACTAGGGACAGGGCGGGGGGGGCTAGTAATTATTTTTGTCAAATGGAGGCGACCACAATTATATTATTTTAAAAAATAAGACAATTATGGCCGCCTCCATTAGATATTCGTAAAGTACACCTACCTACTGTCGTTTTGAATCTAGTCTGCAGTGGCTCAGTCTAGGGCGGCAGAATTTCGCGACCGATTTAATTTGCCCTTTCAAAAAAATCGAAAAAATTTCTGTAAAGACGATTTTCTGATGTCTTGCAGAAAGAAGTGTACGCTGTGAACAAGACATCTTTTCGATAACTTTTTCCTCTTCCCTTTCATTGTATAATTTATATAATAATACATATAAGTTTATTGTACAAAGAGAAGAAACACATAAAGTTAGTCATTCACTAAACATGATTGTACAAGTGGTGGTCAAAATCAAGTTGAACAACTGTTTCTTGAACGAAGTAAAAAGATACTTGTATCTCAAGAGCCAAATCAGTACATTCAACGGTACCGCAAATTTCTATATTCTATAGTACATCCAGTTCCCGGCCCCTAACCAGTACACGGCCTCTCCCCACACTTTGTATGAGTGACAAGAGAGCGAAATTGTGGAAAATATACTGGGCGGAAGTGACATTGGCATTGGCGCGAAAATGTGTAAATCTGCCACTGATAGATAGTATGTAATGCATTGTTCTTTATGACGAACTCACACTACAGTACAATCTTCTAAGATTTCCCTTGACGACTGATATTTGTATCAGTCGTCAAGGACTTCCATACTTACGGAATACGTATGTGCTACCTATATGTTACATACTCTCAGTGGCTGATTTATCAGCAGGCTAATAAGTGGCCTATATAGGGCGGCAGGTTTTAGAGGCGGCAAATTTGGGATTTCGAGACTGACTTAGTTCAAGAATACTTATCTAAGCATACATTTACAAAGCCACATTTCTTCGGAAAGAATTTTGGTAATGCCAGATTCTGGATCATTAGAAAGTCTATCTTCGTTTCTGCGAAACCAGAGTTTGCAGAGCGTTTATATCCTAACTTGGCACTCGTATGGCATTACGTACTCCAGCGATAAATTGTTCGAATGAGAGAAGCTTTCATAGTCTAGACATTCGCGTCGTTGAGCTCCTTAAGTTCTAAGTTGAGCTGCATGATTACTGACAAATGCGTGTACTGACTGGTCAGGTCCACTCAATCTGTGTAGTTCTTTCCTCGAAAGACCATTTCAGACACAAATCTACATGGCCTTCATAGGATCTGACCAAGATTATGTCTGGACTATATAAGAGACTGTGACCACTGAGTTTGTTTCGGCCGTTCTTCTCAGAGTAGTCAGATTGGAAACGACTTCCTCTAGCCGACCTCATCTAGTTTTTAAAATATATATGATAGATATAAATCTAAGGTGTTTATGCTCGTCACAGGTCACTGTACGTAGAGTTAGCTATGAACCTGCCTCGCCTAATTCAAAAAAGAAAATACAACACAAAACTTCGTGTTTCCGTCACTCATATCTATTTTATTCTATATGTGTTTTGTAGTTTGAATTAACACCGTGTTTTTTATTACGTGTTTAAAAACACATTAGAACAAGTTTTAAACAATAATAAAAAACATTAAGAAAAAAAAAGCTTTAAAACTACTTTTAATTGCGAATAAATGAAAATAAATGAATATGTAGGATTTAGAGCTCTATATTTAGAATATTCAAGGTATTTGCTTGACATAAAACCAATTGAGTCTATGTTATGTTATGTTTTTGTACTTTTGAACAAGGAAATTATTTGGCATTGTAATTAAAACATATTTTTTTATGACAATAATTTGTGGTTCAGATAGACAAGTATTTAGGTATTTTAAAACTGTGACAATTTTTGCAGCTTTCTCGGTACCCAGTTTATGTCGCAGAATTAATAAATCCAAATGTCAAAAACAATCTTTCAATTCCAGATTTGAAATTAATGGCCTAACTAAATAGAAAAAAAACACTTGTTGTAAACAATTTAAACTGTTTGTTTTATAAAATTTAAAAAAAACATTATTTTTTCCAACCCTGTTAAATAATTATGATACAATTGTTTTTATTTGCATGCGTTTTATTATTTAAATTTTTATTTTTTAGTTAAATAAAATATTCAAACAAACAAATTTTGTTTGTTTGAATATTTTATTTAACTCGATTTTGATTGGACTCAATTGAATATTTTTGTGAGTGCCAATATTTGCAATATTATAAGCAGAATGTGGTTAGTGAACGTGGTTTATAATTTCGTCAGCATTGATACCGGGGATGTAACTCAGTGGTAGAGTGTCTGCTTCGCATGCTGAAAGTCCTGGGTTCAAATCCCAGCATCTCCAAATTCTTTTTGTGTTTTTTCTCATTTGCATGCTATAAAAAATCAAGATATATTATTCATATTTATTTATTGAATACTCTTTTAGTTTTTTTTCTCATTGTCAACGAACGTAGTTGCATTTATTTTGAACTACGTTCGTTGACAATGAGAAAAAAAACTCAGGAAATGTTACTTTTTTGGGCATTGATTGACGATTACATTATTTATTTGATACAGAAACGGGTAAATTGTATGAGAACTTACGATTATTTAGAATCGCCAACATATTATTTTGGAAGATACTTCATGCATGAAATGACGATCAATAAATATCTTTAGATTTTGAAAATCAGAGATGAAAGTTTTTAATTTTTTTATTAAAAAAAAAACAAGAAGGAATCAAAGGAAAACAAAAAGATATGCGTGGCCCATGAGGGGATAGAACCCGCGACCTTCGCGTTATTAGCACGACGCTCTAACCAAAGGAAAACAAAAAGATATTCGTGGCCCATGAGGGGATCGAACCCGCGACCTTCGCGTTATTAGCACGACGCTCTAACCAACTGAGCTAATGGGCCGATACGTAAGGAGCTGAAATAGCGGAGTGCTATCTATTGACGGCTTCCTTAATACGAGTACATTATTAATGTTATCATGTTTATGTCCATTACTCTATTGGTATGCAAGAGTTCGAACTACGTAGTTGGCAGTCTTCAGTGGATTTTTAATAATGAGTTAGGTGTATCTGACTATCCTTATCTTTAGGTATGAGCAAAGGTTTTTATGCACTTGATAATACAAGGTCAAATTAAATTAGCTAGCGAAACTCCGCAGTCTTGATGTGTATCACTATCGATATCTAAACATGATAAAAAAACACAACCGACTTGAGAACCTCCTCCTATTTGTGAAGTCGGTTAAAAATAAATTAATTTGATGAGTTTTTGTGGGGTCATCGAACGCAGTTAGTCACTTGAAATATAGTTTTTTTTTTTTTTTGGAAACTTTACAGACGTGATTGGTGTCGATACCATAACACGATAAAACAAAATAAAACAGATTTTCTCAACTCATAATTATTTCAAGAATAACAACACTACCAGCTGTCGTAGACCCCAAACAAAACTTCAAATCTTGTTATTTTTATTTTATTGTGTTGTGATCAGGGACCGTACAACACCGGTTAAGACTTAGCCTTTCCAAGTGGTAACCCATTCAATGGGTTAACTGTATCATGATGTAGTTAACCCATTCAATGGGTTCTATATACCTACTTGAAAACCAGTGACATGAAAAAATCATTATTATGTTATTTCGATATTCGCGCAGCACGCGTAGCATGACCAATTCTATCTCTATTCTACCCAGGGACCATTTTGGTTACCATTTTAGAAAAACCCTATCGAAAACCCTTATGGAAAGGGTTTTCGATAGGGTTTTTCTAAGCAGCTAATCAAAAACCCAGAGGGTGTGGGTAATTTTGAATGGCTTAAATTAAGCCGTTCAAAAGGGTTACCCACACCGTGTGGGTTTTTATCAAAAACCCTTTTAACGGGTAACCAAAATATAATTTAAGCCGTTCAAAAGGGTTACCCATATCATATGGGTTTATGATTAACCGCTTAGAAAAACCCTATCGAAAACCCTTTCAATGGGTAACCAAAATGGTCCCTGGTTGAGATATCGATAAACATCACGTCCGATAAACAACATGTCCCAGAATTAACGCACAACCTCTTAAGAGATCATTGTACTCATCATTATGAACAACTTTTACTACGGGACCAAACATGAAATCGCGAAAAAAAAAACTCACATTTATGTTTTCTTAGCTCGTCAAAATGAAGGGAGCAGCAGATTTTTTTCGCGATTACAGGTTTGATCCCATAGTAAAAGTTGTTCATAATGATGAATATAATGACCCCTTAAGAGGCTGTGCGTTATTTATGTTACATCTTGTAGATACATACATATTCTAGGATCTAGTTGGGGTGTATACTACCTACCTACGTCTTATTTTCCAAAAAAAGAAGTGGTAAGTACTTGTGTCCAGAACCTACCGTTAATCAGTAAATTAAGAGTATGCAATGGCGGATTTACACATTTCTTAAGCACAGGCTGTAAAAAATTTGACGCCCGTACCTCAACAATAGGGAATATGCACGTAAAAACTTATCCATTATTGTATTATACATTGCCTAGGAGTCTAGAAACAAATTCCTATTATTTTTTTTACATTTTTAATGCATTACTTATATTCACAATTTTTTTTTTTTTTAACGTTGCCCCACACTAGTAATTTCTCCTGTATCGTGGGTGCGTTTACAAACATTTAAACTCACATACACAAACAGCCAGGGCCTCAAGTCTGCTATTACTATAGTGTCAGAATGGTCGATCATTGATTTCATAATTATTGATTTTGACAAGTTTGGTAATCTACTATTATAATGGCGTCATTATGACACTACATTGAAAGAAATTGCATACATTGGTAATCTCGTACATAATGACAAATGAATGCTATTTCTACTAATGGGTTTTATAATATTGGCAATACGACAATGCCATTATAATAACACAATTATATTACGAGAACATTGACTGACCAATGATCAACCATTATGAATTTACCAGATTACGAAGTTTTAGCAAAATGACAATGGCATGACAATGGGATTGTGTTGGAATGACTGAATTTATAAAAATAGCAGACTTGGGCCCCTGATCCTGAACAACTACTTGTAGGTCATACAAATATTTGTTCCGTGCGGGAATCCCGCGACACGCAATAGCTTAAGCACTGCGCCAACCGTGCCGTCAAATTATTTTATGTTGCGTTTTTTTGGTGGAACGGAACGCAAACTCAAAACGCCTATTCAAAACAAAAAATCTATTCTTTGCTATGAGCTTGAAATCTCACTAAGGTAAATGTGCGATTTCTGCTTGAATAAAGCAGTATTGATGGATATTATAAGGCGTCACTAACATAGTCTTCACGAAACTATACCATTAACGTAAAACATAACATCACGCCTGTAATCCCCGAAGGGTAAGGCAGAGGTGCACCTATAGTCCCCACATTTCGTCATTTGCGAATGTTATTTCACGAGATAAACGCTTTGGAATGTTGCGTTACTGTAAGGTACTGACTGTATCTACTTTTTACCCGACTGCGCGACGCAAAGGAGGTTAATGTGTTTATCAGCCTATGTATCTCTGTTCGTTTGTGGCGCTCTAGAGACTAAACGCGTGGCCCGATATTGATAATTCTTACATAAACGTTAATCGATTTGTCTTAATCTTGTGAGTGTCACTAAAGACATGACAGTAATCAAAATTCAATTTGCAATAGGCCTGCACTGTGTCTTAGTTATACGAAACAACTGGCTATGAGAGAATGAGATAAAGAAAATGTGTGCTCTCACCTCTCTCTCCCGCACTGGGCCCGCGTGGTGGATTACGGCTCTCTCCTTTCCACACAGAGGCCAGTGTCCCAGCAGTGGGAACATTATAGGCTGATTATGTACCTCTCTCTCTTGCCCCTACAGTAATATACGAAACGTACCTCTCTCTCTTTCTATCTTCACTAACTTATATCTCCCTCTCAACATTCGCTGGCTCACTTCCGTAACGCTCTCGTCATGCATTCACCAGCTTACTCCTCAAGTCAAGCGTGCCTTAAGAAGTTTTACTTCAAAAATAAGTATATCTATCATTGAATAGTTGTCTTTGAAAATCATCTTTAGGTTCCTCTTCTCATTTTTTATTTTGAATGACGATATGATGAAAGCGGTTTAAAGTTGGTTGGCAACCATTCTCACTTAAGTTTTTAAAAATATAATAAAGCTACGATAAAGTACTTATAAAATCGTATAACAGGTCTTATTAACGTGAAAAATTATACCTAATTAAAATGTGTCAAATAAAAAAACCGGACTGCGTAAAAGTGACTTCACTACATAATATCTAGTATAAAACAAAGTCGCTTCCCGCTGTCTGTCTGTCCCTAATGCTTAGATCTTTAAAACTACGCAACGGATTTCGATGTGTTTTTTTTTTAATAGATACAGTGATTCAAGAGGAAGGTTTATACATGCATAATATAGTACAGAAAATCAGAATTGCACCCGTGCGAAGCCGGGCGGGTCGCTCGTTAATAATACAAAGAAAGAAACAAAATGACTTACTTCTATATACAATCTCATGCAGTCGAAGGCAATAGGTCTTTATTGTTAAATTTAAGAAGATGCCCGACTGCATGAGATGGTTTATACAGTACCATAGTTACAGACATAAGTCATCTAGTGTTTCCTTCTTTTAAAAGTTCACTTTTTACGCTGTCGGGTTTTTGTTATTATTTAGGTACCACTAACTGATAGCAACAACGTATTATAAGTATAAATAACAATAACTTTTCTCAGGCGTTTTATTTTTCCTTTACAGGTATTAGGTATAACAGAGCGTGAATTCATGGACCAAATGGGAGTTTATTTCGTTGGATTCGTCTCACAGTATGGCTACGACAGAGTTTTATCAGTACTTGGCAGGCACATGAGAGATTTCCTCAACGGATTGGACAATCTTCACGAGTATTTGAAATTCAGTTACCCAAGAATGAGAGCACCCAGCTTTATATGTGAAAATGAGACTAGACAAGGATTGACACTACATTATAGATCTAAAAGAAGAGGATTTGTATACTACGCGATGGGACAAATAAGGGAGGTGAGTATTATCAATCATGATACACACATACTCATACCAGTTTATCGTGAAAATGATTGAAAAATGTAAAAAATGATAATTAAAGCGACAAAAGTAAATTTTTGGAGGCGCCGGGTATCGATCCCGGTACCTCTCGCATGCTAAGCGAGCGCTCTACCATCTGAGCTACGCCCCCGGTTGATATACTAGTTCAAATAGTGGATCAAGTTCTCTTATAAAAAATACAACCATAAGAAATATTGAATTAATTAACACTTTTCATTTTAATTTATTGTTAATAAAGATTTAACTCTCGATTTCATTAATATTAAAAATTAATTTATACAGTCTTGTCAACTCATAACTCGCCGTTTATAGCGCCATCTATTGAGCAGATATAACAAATGCACAACTTGCACGTTTCTTCACTATGCCACTAGATGGCGCTATACAACTTGTTTGGAATTATTTGATGGTAAATCCAATAAACTCACGTTTTCTTCCAGGTAGCCCGTCATTTCTATCACAAAGAGATGCGAATAGAGTTATTACGGGAAGAGTTACTATTCGACACGGTACACGTAACTTTTCAACTAACATTCGACAATCGGGCCTTCACACTAGCGTCTTTAGCGATGACCAGAGAAGAAAAACATCTGCCAATCAGTGCGTCCGTGCTGTTTGAAATATTCCCCTTCTGTATCGTGTTCGGGTAAGTTATTTTTATTTTATTTCATGAATTTATATTTTATTTACGATCTCTTTGGTCTATTCTATATCTTAATTCAGAAACAAAAAATGCTGTTACTTATGGCCGCCATAGACTTTCAAGTAATTTGATCAAACAGGCTGGTTCAAACAGTTTATACAGTAACTCGCCCACTTCTTCATATCATCGACGATCCCATATGCTTGTGTGGCACAGATGTAGGCGACTTAGATCACATTTTTTTCTCCTGTCCCTTATATGACCGTTCTTCCTTTCTTAGTAACCTCTTATCCCTCCATACTCCTTTTCCTACCTCAATACT
Source organism: Tiliacea citrago (assembly GCA_963921375.1). Classification (NCBI taxonomy): domain Eukaryota; kingdom Metazoa; phylum Arthropoda; class Insecta; order Lepidoptera; family Noctuidae; genus Tiliacea; species Tiliacea citrago. The sequence goes on from OY992802.1 coordinate 15,324,055, forward strand.
TTCTTTACTTTGTACAAATAGCTCTCTTGTTTATAAATGTATAGTTTCATTCATTACTCGAAATAATATTAAGTTGTAATTTATTTTTTATTTTTTTATAGTGTAATTAACGTAATACTGATCCTATCCCGTCTATCCTAAATCCCGTTAAAATTTATATTTATATTAATTTTGTTTCCCTACCTTTTTATAAAACTAAAACGTGACATTGGCTAAATGCACAAACCGTGCGAAGCCAGAAAAAAAAAAAGAAAAAAAAAAAAAACTCACCCACTTTATTAGGCATGAAAAAAAAAGAAAATGGCGCGAACGTCGTAATATTTATAAGTTACATGTGAGTGCAACTAGGTTCTGTTTTGTGTAGGCAAGTAGGTACTTACTTATCTATGAAGAGAAAACAATTATTTATTTATTCCAGATCGGACATGGTAGTGAGAAGTATCGGCAACTCTTTAATGGTAATTCTACCAGATTTAGTAGGAAAGAAAATAACCAACTGGTTCGACCTGGTGCGGCCGCTTATAGCCTTCAAGTTCCAAACAGTAAGTCCAATAACCAATTGGTACCTACCAGATTATTTTAATTATGTACCAACCTACTTAGGTAAATCTACGGAAGATGTTCAGTGCATCATATTCATGCTTGAGTTAAATTTTTGCATCTGAAAAAATTGTGGAAACTTAAAAGTTAACTAATGCAAGCACAGTGAATGCTTGCATTAGTTAAGTTTTAAGTTTCGGCCATCCTACATTCATAACTAAATACTCAACATTTTCCTCACGACATCGACGTGCCCCTTAATTCCGTAGACAGCTTGCGTTCCCTAAGTCTTGCATAACCTGATTTCATGATAACGAATTTCCACACAACTTCTCGCTCTTTTCTACATAGGTATTTATTTCTCTTTGATTATTTATATATTTTTGTTAAAACTGAAATTAGATGAAAAAGGACTTGGCGTAACAATAACTTGACTGACAGCGAGTTTGACTTATGTGGAAGTTGACTGACAGCGAGTGTGACATATATCGTCGAACCCGTATAAATAGCGTGTCGCTCTGCAAAACATCTAAAATAAACAGGCCAACTTTGATAGGCTGGTGTTCGTGCTGCACTCATTACAGCTGCAGTCATTACTCGCGTCATTGTGTTATTCTAGTGTGCATGCATTTTGCGGCCAACAGTTGGACGCAATTTTTTTCGAAGAGTTCACATTTTTGACTGTCTATCTAGACATATTTATATTTTTGGTTTTTCTAATCTTCAGATACTAAACCGCACGAACAATATCTTCGAGCTGGTGACAGTGGAGGCTGTGATGCATGAGAAGGCTCCTGACAAACGCAACGAGTTAGTGCGACTGTCTGACGAGACTGAAGCAGCCACTGATAAGAATCTAAGGCTTAAAGGTACGTAGAAATGGATAAAACTACTTAAATAAAGCACCTACCCTAAGTTTGCAATTTAGTTTGCAAAGATGTAAACAAATATAATATTATGTTTTTGGAATACAGGCTCGTACAGACTAGTGCGATTTCGCGGGCGCGACGCGACACTAGTAGCACAATTTCTTTGTCGAAGCCTGTCGCGCCCGCGATATCGCACGAGTCTGTACGAGCCTTAAGAACTCTAATAACCACTCATAAAGTCCATTTTGCAACTTTTATATTTCTCTGATTCTGAAATACACTCTATGACACTGGCATTCTACAATTTGGAAACAAGAATTTGAATATGGAATAGGTATCAATTTTTACGTCTCGTACCAAATATTTGGCACGGTGTAGGTAAAGGGCGATGGGCCAAAATTTTCAGGTTGAATTATTTAGAAAATACAGAAATAGTTACGAACGGTTGAATTAATTGGATAACCCTTTACCTAAGGTGTTTTATTACGAGACGGTTAGGCTGAACATAAAAATGTAGGTAGCCACTATTTTATTTGTCAGCGTCTTTTAGCAGAGATAAACCGTATTTTTTTTAGTTATTATTTATGTTTGTCATTTGATCATAATATGTAGTCAGTCATAACTCAACTGTGAGATTATTTTTATGATCTTTTGATTAAAAGTTAATTTTACCGTTAAAACTGACAATAGGTACTTAGGTGATCCGCTCTTTATGAATCTGCTGTAATTATTAGAGATCGGATATTCGGATACATATTTACCTAAAGTACATTTTTTTTTCCCGGCAAAGGATACAAAGTATGGAAACGGCTTCTTAAAATATATTTTTATTCCGGGATCGCGGGGTTTCATTAATAACAGTGTGTAGGTATACAATTTTGTATTCCTAAGTATAACAAATATTTCTTATCTATTTAGAACTAGGCAAGAATTTTGTGGAAAATATAACACGGTTAAAAAACACTATTAATATTTCTTCAAAACCTTCTTCTTTATTCTAAAATGAAATATATTTATTCGGGTATACACAGTACAAAAGAGTAGTTCTTAAAAACTTGTCAGTCCTGGAAACCGACACTTTTTCCCGTACCGAAGCGCACTCCATACTAGTCAACTCTCAAACTTTAGGTGAATATGCATCCGAATATCCGATCTCTAGTAATTATAGTCTGAAAACAACGTGTTGCGGGAATAATTTTCTTTTTCTCAGACCCAGAGGTCCATCAGGGTTCAATTCCCAGCGAGAGCAAAATTTTCTGCTCGTTTTAGTTGGTTGTAAGCCCGCCTGGCTTATTTAAGTCTGTCGCCCTATCAACAATGTTAACAGCATTGTCGTGTTTCGGCAGTTAGAGGTATGATAGCCAGTTCCTCTGTGGTTGAGGATTCCGGGTGAAGCTCACTTCATAACATCACTTACGATTAGGTGAGATGAAAACCAAGAGCTTCCCCATTGTTGATAAAATATAACAAAAAAATATCTGTATGGGTGCTTGCTTAAAGATACAGGGGGTCTAACTCCGAAGATAGATCGGAAGTATCGGCCGAATGTTCGGCCGTGTCCTGAATACGGCCGACTATGGCTGCCTACGGCGAAAGAAAAAAAAATTACAGTTACAGAGATAAGTCAAAGTTAAAAATATGATTTGAAGTCGGGTACTGACTCAAAGTCAAAAAAGACAACTTTCGAAGTCAAGAAACGGCTGAACATTCGGTCGATACTGGTTTCCAGTACCTACGGACAAGTCGGAACGGATTAGTACCCATCACACCGGGCTGCAAAATATATTTTCGATTTTACCGCCTAGGACCGGGCCTGTATCGAATCATGCCGACCCAAATGTGTAGCACCCCTATACCCGCTCCACATTTTCGACAAAACTACACGAGAGTGCAGGAGTGAGTATTCGTCTATGTTCGTATTGTCTTGCGTATGTTCGTGTTGTCTCCGTTTCGAGGCGGTTAAATGGCCAAACATCAAAGAGCTCTCGTGAAGTTTCGTGTTTGCGCGAAACTACTCCACATTCTCGCTGCGCTTCAGTCGGTTTTCTGTTTTTTTTTTTTGATAAATAGTTCAACTTTTGACAGTAAATACTCAAAATCTTGTTGGGACATGCGTGTAAATTTATGAAATTCACGACTAGGTTCATAAACCAGAGGGCTAATTGCGTAACACACTATCAGCAGGAATCGGTTTCAATTTGACAGTTCAACAACATTCATTGCGTTATTTACGTTGTTGAGCAGACATTTTTATCTAACTTATAGCTTCTTGCACAGCTTCTAGCTTATAGCAATGAATTAGCAATATACTTCAAAATCATTCCGATTCAAACTGTGTTACGCAATTAGGGTACAGTTCTGATAGTTGTTTCTCCATGGCTTGTCTGAAAGAAAAATAAAGATTAATATGAATGTAATTTAAAATGTTTCAGATTTTTTATTATATTTATGTAGGTATTATGAACGTTTGGTGAAGGTTGGTGTTAAAATGATAAGTAAGTTTGCATAAAACTGCGAGAAACTAATATTCTCTGCGGTTTTCGCGATTGATAAATATTTAAAATATACGCGATTAAATCCGTTTAAATAGTGTTATTTAAAAGTGTATCAATCACAGAAATCACTGAGAATATTATGTAAATTTAAATAATATATCCGATATAATTCGTTTAAATTTGTTTTACCTTGTTCTATTGCGATGTATCGCAGTCATCCAGTATCTTCGCCTATTCTACCGTCTTTTAATAACCTTTTTGTCACGGATCAATAAGTAATAAAATTGTAATACCTACGCTACAGCGCATAATACTGCAGCGACAGAAGTTTCCAAGATGTCCATCTTGTATGAAAGAAAGAAAGAAAGAAAGAAAAAGCATTTATTGGGACTCGCACAGATCACAATTTAAACTATACAAAAACACACTCATAGAAACATAAAGATCAAAAACAAAAATAAAGTAAAAATGAAAATAAAAACAGAAAGTCCTGTACGAGGCCAAAATCTCAGCATGATGCTGCGGCACTTAAAAAAAAAAACAAGTGTCGCAGCGCTGGTATTCTGATAGGGCCTGCTGTGATGTCACGGATAGACCAGACACGAAAATAAATAAAAATAAAAATATATTAGTGAATTAACATAATAAAATTATATGAAAGTCCAATTACAACTGCGCAAGGCGAGAATGTTTCGCCCGGTCTCGGCAAATATCCCGGCGAAACCAGTCTCCTGTAGTTTTGTCGAGAATGTGGAGTTATCCCGTCTTCAAAACATGATAAATGATTTTATTTCTGTAAGTAGGTGGGTAAACACTTTTACACCCCAATCAGATTTTTTTGAGGTCAGCGTTTCCTTTCTGACTACTCTGAGAAGAAAGCCCGAAACAAACTCAAGAGGTCACAATCACTTTTAAAGTCCAGACATAATCTTGGTCAGATCATGTGAAGACTATTTATATTGGTGTCTGAAATGGTCTTTTGAGGAAATAATCACACGGAATGAGTGGACCTATCCAGTCAGTGCACGCATTTGTCAGTAATCGTGCAGCTCAACTCAGAACTTAAGGGTCAGATAGTCGCCGCCGCGCCCACGCCGCGCAACCATTAATTTTCGTAGGGAATATTTACTTTTAGTAACGAAAATATGAATATTTGAATAAAATCACAGAATTATAGATAATAAAACAGTCTATTCATACAAAAAAAGCATGAAAATATCTTAAGTAGTTTGAAAGTAATATCGTTTTTAGGGTTCCGTACCCAAAGGGTAAAACGGGAACCCTATTACTAAGGCTCCGCCGTCTGTCTGTCCGTCTGTCCGTCTGTCTGTCTGTCTGTCTGTCCGTCTGTTACCAGGCTGTATCTCATGAACCGTGATAGTTAGACAGTTGAGATTTTCACAGATGATGCATTTCTGTTGCCGCTATTACAACAAATACTAAAAAACAGAATAAAACAAATATTTAAGGGGGCTCCCATACAACAAACGTGTTTTTTTTTGCTCGTTTTTGCTTGATATTGATAACAGGTATACGCTTGAAATATTTACAGAATATATAGTTATATATTTACTTTAAAAATAAATAATTAAATTAAAATAAAACAAATATTTAAGGGGGGCTCCATTACAACAAACGTGATTTTTTTGCCGTTTTTATAGATAATGGTACGGAACCCTTCGTGCGCGAGTCTGACTCGCACTTGGCCGGTTTTTTATGCTTTGCGTAGACATTACTTCCTGAATTTATTTCATAAAGTATTTTACTACAATACTTAAATATTCACATATAGAATTAATGTGTATGCGTTCTAGTTTAACATTTTTTGCTTAACATACTTGCATTATATGAAGGCGTAATAACAGATTTAAAAGTCACTAAAATCATATATCTGCACCTTAAGAGGCCCCTTCCCGGCCCGTCTATCGTCAACGCGAGCATGGTCGAAAAGTTTGTTGTTTCATCCAGCGCAAGTGAAAACTATTAACAAATGAGTGAAAACACGATAACATTGAACGAAAAATAATGTGCGGAATTTTCATAAAACTAGTTCCAGGAAATACATGTTTTTGAGTAAGCCTTACCAGTTTGTGAAATAAATGTTGGTCATTTAGTCTCCATTACATTTGCAAGGTTTCTATCGTAATGTTTTCTTGACATTTACAATTTATGAGTATATTATGAATGGCCAAAATATGTGCAAAAAAGCAGATTTTTGCAGGCTTATACTGAATTTGTTTTTAAAATTTTTATTTTTTGCTTGCATAGAAACCTAGATATAGTGCACAAGATACCTATTGGTTCAAACATTTCAAAGAAAGATGTGTTACAGCGCCATAATCACGTACGAGCGTTTGTATGAAAAGTATGTCGGGTTGGCCGCTCTTAAGGGGCAACGACTCGACGAACAATAACAAAGATAGGACATTTGGGTAGGCCGCATAAATTACTCAAACTGCCAGACCAACATTAAAACAAACTGAGAGAGAAAAAAAACAATGACCCCCTACACATAACGAACCATTGACCTGGAAACCATTGCTCCCCTAATACTCATCAAATTACCACTACTAAGATTCCAATCTGACAGTTGAACAAACCGGACTCGAACCCACATCAATGTCGGTGTCACAACTTCTTAATTGAACTTCGATTGACTGTCACTGATATTTTGTAACTCAGATGTCATTTTCAAACAACGTCTTTTTAATTAGTTAGTGAAACTTCACAGAATTGATACCCATCAATTCTACCTATACCTAAAAGATGACCGTTGTCTACCCAGACAACGGCCATCTTTTAGGTAGGTACAGCAAAGAAAATAAATGCTAAGCAATGGATACCCTACGTCAATTTGTCAACGAATAACAGTTGTGATTTGAATAGGTATACAGATGTTTCAGTTGGTAGTCAATTTGCTTAACAATTATATTTCTCTGACTTCACATAGGTCGGTAGGCACTGTACTTACGCAACAATAAAACAACATAATATAAAAAACCGGTCCAGTGCGTGTCGGACCACTTGAAACGAAGGGTTCCGTAGTTGGGATGAATTTATCCCAAAAACAAAATTAACATGGTAGTTGAAAAATATGTTTTTCCATACATCGATATACGTCACGGTCAACTCTCCAAATGCAAATGGAAGTCAAACTCAAACTCAATTCAAACTCAAAGCATTTATTTCAAATAAACCAATTACAGGCACTTTTGAATTGTCAAGGGGTCAGTCATAATTGCCCATTCCAAAGCTTAGTAGGTACCTATGGAGAAGAACGGGCAAGAAACTCCACGGACACTTTTAAATTAACATATGGTTACAAAAGTAAAGTAAAACGTTAACTTGTACGTAAAGCCTACTTATCTGTGATAGTTGTTCTTGTAGCTTCGTTATACATATATACTAGAATTTTTCACATATCAATTTAGCTGGCTGGGGGTGGGAAAATACTTTATGTACCTACAATTAACTTAAGACGACGGTAAGTGCACGACCTTGTGCGACTGGGCAGTGAGTTTCCCTAACCCACGCGGCCACATAATATTTATTTTTAGTAACGAAAATATGCATATTTGAAAAAAAACACAGATATAATTATAGATAATAAAATAGTCTGTTAATATAAAAAAAAACATGAAAATATCTTAAGTAATTTAAAGTAATATCGTTTCTATATTTTGGGTAGAGATTACTTCCTGAATATATTTCATAAAGTATTTTATAGAGTTGCAAGTGGGGCGAGCCGTCCATAGAGGCAATTAGGCCTAGCCTACCCTAGCCCAAATGCATTTATTTAACTATGTTATAAAATAATACAAAATATAAAAAAACCGGCCAAGTGCGAGTCGGACTCGCGCACGAAGGGTTCCGTACCGTTATCTATAAAAATGGCAAAAAAATCATGTTTGTTGTATGGGAAAAAAACCTAACCAAACCCTTAAATATTTTTTTAATTTTAATTTAATTAGTTATTTTTGAAGTGAATATATACGTAAATATTCTGTGAATATTTCAAGCGTCTACCTGTTGCCGTTATCAATATCGAGCAAAAACGAGCAAAACGAGCAACTAAGAGAGTTTGGCTGGGAGGCGTTAACGCATCCGCCGTATAGTCCTGACCTTGCACCCTCAGATTTCCACCTGTTTCGGTTTCTTCAGAATTCTTTAGGCAGTGTCAGGTTAACATCACGAGAGACTGCCAAAACCACTTGTCGCGGTATTTTGATCAGAAGTCCCAAAAATTCTATAGCAATGGGATCATGTCCCTACCTACAAAATGGCAAAAAGTTATCGAACAAAATGGTACCTACATACTTTAGTTAAATGTAAATAAACTAAATAAAAAAATGTTTTGAATTTTCTTAAAAAATGCGAAGAAACTTTTTCCCCAACCTATTATAATGCAAGTATGTTAAACTAGAACGCATACACATCAATTCTATAAGTGAATATAAGAGTGAATATGTGAGTATTGTAGTAAAATACTTTATGAAATAAATTCAGGAAGTTGTAGTTGAAGTTGAAGTCTACCCAAAACATAAAAAATACAAAACCGGCCAAGTGCGAGTCGGACTCGTGCACGAAGGGTTTCGTACCATTATCTATAAAAACGGCAATAAAATCACGTTTGTTGTATGGGAGCCTCCTTAAATATTTATGTTATTCTGGTTTTTAGTATTTGTTGCTATAGCGGCAACAGAAATACATCATCTGTGAAAATTTCAACTGTCCAGCTATCACGGATCATGAGCTACAGCCTGGTGACAGACGGACAGACAGACGGCGGAGCCTTTGTAATAGGGTTCCCGTTTTACCCTTTGGGTACGAAACCGTAAAAATCACGTTTGTTGTATGGGAGCCCCCTTAAATATTTATTTTATTCTGTTTTTTTGTATTTGTTGTTATAGTGGCAACAGAAATACATCATCTGTGAAAATTTCAACTGTCTAACTATCACGGTTCATGAGATACAGCCTGGTGACAGACGGACAGACAGAGACAGACGGTGGAGCCTTAGTAACAGGGTTCCCGTTTTACCCTTTGGGTACGGAACCCTAACAAAAGTTAAAACTCCTGTTAGAACACTTGTAGTAACTTCTCGCACCCGTGTGACGTAATTACGCGCGTAAGTCAGTACGTAGTAGACTGTATAGGCTCCAAGACAAATTAACTCATTTTGCAACTTTTTCATTGATAAATTTAAGCACACTGATGCATATTTTGTGTGTATGAACGGCACACATGTCTAGATTATGGGCATAACTCCTTTAAGTGGAGCTGGGCTGTGATTGGCTCATGGCTGCAGACGGATAACCCGCCAAAATTTTGTAGCCCGCATTTGTACAGCAACTCAATTTAAAAATATCGCAATTTTATCTGCTAGTATTTTTGACAAATTGGAAATTATATTTTTCGTTTCGTTTTTCGTAAATACACCATATTGTTTCATAGTAACAAGCAATTTATAACGCGTGCTTGAATGTTTTAACCTATTAAGTTATAAAGAATTTGTTTCGAAACAGGAAAGTACAGTAAATTTTACTTGTGTATTGTTTGTTGGTGTTTTTATCACTTAAAAATGGTTTTCAGTTGTGAAAAGTGTGCTGATAATGTGTGTTTGTTGTAAGTTAAATGCAATAAGTTTTCTCAATTATCGTATAATGATAAGATTCAAGTTGTGTCTAAAGGTAGATGTGTACCCTAATTACGAGAAGTAATCCAAAAATATGGTAATTCATCTCGTACTCGTCATTTCAATATTTGTTTTCCGTAGGTACATTTTGTTTATTACTTCCAGTAAGTGGAGTGAGTTCTTGTATTTATAACTGTTATAGGCTTATTTTCAAATATTATAAATCAATAAATGTGAATACTTTGAGGGGCATCATAATTATGTAGAGCGACGACTTTTTTTTTCCTAGTATTTCGTGGCTTACCCTCCGTGGAGAACCACTACACGCGACTGGTTGCAACGAATAGTATATGCGGCCTCAGACCAATTACCGAATATTCGGCTAAACTATTCGGTATGTTTAGTCAAAAATTGGCTGCTAATTACTTATTAGCTCCTGCAAGCAGTGTGTATTCAGAAAGACTTTTTAGTGAAGCAGGAAACGTGTACGAAGAAAAGAGAGACTTCTCCCCAAAAATGCGGAAAAGTTAATTTTTCTTTAGAGTAATTAGTTTTAATTTGATTACTTTCATGTTTTTGTTCTCTTAGAAAAAATATTTAAGTATGTATGTTACTTTCCATTGATCTTTTAGATACATAAAGCAGATAATTAAGCTTTCTCGAACTAGCAATGTATATTATGTTCACGCATTCATAAAAGGTACATGATTCATTTATATGTTTTTGTTATTTTTGCTGCTGTTTTAGGTAGGTATTCGGCCGGCCGAATAGTGATTCGATATTCAGTATTCGGCGTATTCGGCCAATTTTTGATATTTGGCCGAATACGCCGAATACCGAATAGTAACCGAATATTCGTTGCAACGTATTTCACTACAATAAATTACAGTATTTTACTATAATACTTAAATATTCACGTATATTGATGTGTACGCTTTATCATACATTTTTTGCTCACGCCGCGCAATCATTAATTTTCATAGGGAATATTTACTTTTAGTAACGAAAATATAAATATTTGAATAAAATCACAGATAGAATTATAGATAATAAAACTATCTATATATAACTGTCTATTCATACAAAAAAAGCATGAAAATATCTTAAGTAGTTTGAAGGTAATAGCGTTTTTAGGGTTCCGTACCCAAAGGGTAAAACGGGAACCCTATTACTAAGGCTCCGCCGTCTGTCTGTCTGTCTGTCCGTCTGTCACCAGGCTGTATCTCATGAACCGTGATAGTTAGACAGTTGAAATTTTCACAGATGATGTATTTCTGTTGCCGCTATAACAACAAATACTAAAAATCAGAATAAAATAAATATTTAAGGGGGCTCCCCTACAACAACCGTGATTTTTTTGCTCGTTTTTGCTCGATATTGATAACGGCATCAGGTAGACGCTTGAAATATTCACAGAATATTTAATTATATATTCACTTTAATAATTAAATTAAAATAAAACAAATATTTAAGGGGGGCTCCTATACAACAAACGTGATTTTATTGCCGTCTTTATAGATAATGGTACGGAACCCTTCGTGCGCGAGTCCGACTCGCACTTGGCCGGTTTTGTATTTTTTATGCTTTGGGTAGACATTACTTCCTGAATTTATTTCATAAAGTATTTTACTACAATACTTAAATATTCACTTATAGAATTGATGTGTATACGTTCTAGTTTAACATACTTGCATTATATAATATGAAGGCGTAATAACATATTTAAAAGTCACTATAATCATAATTATATCCGCGTCTTAATATTATACAGGGTGTCCCGTAAATAATGGATCAAACGTAACGGGTAGGTAGCTTACCTCATTTCCAACAACTGATTTGAACAGTAAAAAAAAACCGATAAGGTAACCAAGAATTTTTTTTTTTAGATTTTTACTTTTTCTGTACCAGCATTCAGTGTTTTTAATGCTGTTGCTGCAAATGGTATCATATTTAGGTGTGATTTTTGTCAAACATTTCTGAATAGTTTACTAATGTTATAAGATACCATTTTTTTAAATAACATTTTATTTGCCTTAGAAAAAAAATCTTGAATTGAAAAGTTTTGTTTTTACGATGAAAAGACCAGAATTGGAAAAATTCTCCTGTAAAAAAAATGTATGACACCAAAGTGTACCATTATTTTAAAAACTTGTAAAATTACTAAGGTTTGCAAATTGGTATAAAACTTACGTCTAGTCCTTGCGGTTACAAAGATATTGCTATGAATGTGATGAAGAAGACAGAACAGAAATTAAAATGGTACAATCTAACTTTTCTTTCTCGTAATGGCTTATGCTTGTAATCTAAGCATGTGGTTAAGCGTGTAGCGTAATTCCGAGCCGATGACGTCATCTGTTCGGAATTTGGGTCCGCTACCTGCGGAGTTGCACCTCACTCAGTGTGAAAGGGATAGATAGCGCCGCTTTTGTATTTTTGGTAAATCGGTGTCTTTGTGCAGGTATTTTTTTTCCTTCACCCTTCACTCATACAGGGCTTCATTGTTGCATGATTTTATTTGTTTAGTTGACACGAATCTCTCTTCGAGTTGATACGTACGTCAGACTACTTTCGCTCCCGCTGTGCCTAACTGTTGTGTTCCTTAAAATTAAACTTGTGCTGTGTATTTGGACTTTGCTTTGCCTAACGATTTGGAACTGTTTGTGTTTTGGACGAATGACTTGGCAATCCTACGGACTTCGAAAACAATCGTTTGTGTGAGGTTGTACGTGTGTGCAGTAGTACGATGCCTCGTTACGAGTACACGCCACGGGAGTATGCCGAAATGCATTTTATCTACGGAGAAGCAAGAGGTAATGCCAGGGCGGCCGCAAGATTGTATCGTGAAAGATACCCGAACCGGGATCGACATCCCGACTATCGCGTATTCATTAGAGTGCATAACGCGCTTCTTGAGGGAAGAATTCTTGGCACCGGAGTTGGGGGTGCCAGTGAAGGGCGACCGTCACAAGTCAATGACGAAATTATTATTCGAGAAATCGAGGAAGATTCGTCGGTCTCAATTCGCGTCATAGCGCAACGCACAGGTATTCCAAGATCGACGGTACATCGAGTTCTAAAAAGGCACCGGTTGCACCCATATCACGTGCAACGTGTTCAAACGCTGACGTCACGTGATTACCCGCAAAGAGTAGCATTTTGCCAAAGGATGCTTAGAATGATACGGGCGGACCCACAGTTTTTTAATAAAATTTTATGGAGTGACGAGTCTTCATCAGCCGGCAAGATGGATATCTCAATTTGCATAATTTGCACAGTTGGCAGCTGGTAAACCCACATTTGATGCGAGAGGACAGGAGCCAACGTCAATTTAAAATAAATTTATGGGCAGGAATAATAAATGGGCAAATAATAGGGCCCTTTGAACTACCAGCAACTCTAAACGCCAAATACTATCTGCATTTTTTAAGGAATGAGTTGCCAACGTTATTAGAAAATATTCCAGAAGACGTGCGGCAAGCAATGTGGTTACAAAATGATGGTTGCCCCGCTCACTATGCTACGGCAGTAAGGGCGCAACTCAATGAAACTTACCCTGACAGATGGATCGGCCGATTAGGACCAATTTTGTGGCCTCCGCGATCTCCGGATTTAAATCCCTTAGATTTTTTTTATTGGGGATGTTTAAAAGACAAAGTTTACAAATAACGAATAACGTCGGAAGAAGAATTACGTCAGCGCATCCAATCTGCTGTATCAGAAATAAAAAATGTAATAACACAAAAAAGAATATTTAATGATAAAAATGATATTGCTTTCAGGAAAAGCAAAAGTAATAAAAATTGGGTGAATATGGGAATTAATAGTTTTCTAAGCTGTCTTACAAAATCATTCCAAGATTGTGACCGAAATAAATCCATTAGAATAAAGCCTTTTAAAAATACCTCACTACAATGGATTACTAAAGGGGTTAAAGTTTCAAGTAGAATGAAGAGAGTACTATGCTCAGGTACAGTAAATAATGCAAGCCTAAAAAAGTACAAAACCAACTATGTTCGAGTTTATAGAAGAGTTATTCAGCAACTCAAGAAAAATGCTATAATAAATAATTTTAATACGGCTACAAATATAATTAAACGGACGTGGAAACTTGTTAATGAATGTACTAAAAAATCAAATAACAGACAATGTAGAAACTTAATCCTAAAAGTGAACAACAAAATGATAACTGATCCCCAGCAGGTCGCAAATCACTTCGTTGACAGTTTTGTGTTCAAATCGTCTCTCGCTAGCAAGGAAAAAGAAAGGGCGATGAGGTTTCTAATAGAGAGTACAAAAAGGGTAGAAAGTGATTTAACCTTTTGTACAACTATACCATCTGAAATTGCAAAGATTATTAGCAAAATGGCCAATAAGAAATCTTGTGGTTTTGATGATTTACCAATATCGATCTTGAAGGAGAATATAGACTCTTTGGCAGTCCCACTTTCTGATTTTTTTAATAAATGCTTTGAAGAGTGTGTCTTTCCAGACCAATTAAAATTGGCTAAAGTAGTTCCTATATTTAAAAAAGGAATTAAGTCTAATCCGAAAAATTACCGACCTATATCCCTTTTGCCAACCATATCAAAAGTATTTGAGAAAATAATTAAAACTAGACTAATGGTACATTTAAATGCAAATAAAATTATTAATTTAAGACAATTTGGGTATCAGCAAGGTGTCGGTTGCTCAGATGCAATAAATACTCTTATAAATGACATAATTAATAAATTAAATGACAAAATGAAAGTGGCAGGGCTATTCATCGACCTTAGCTCTGCTTTTGATACGATTGATTATGAATTATTATTGACTAAACTTGAATATTATGGCATCAGAGGCAAATCCTTACATCTTTTCGAGATCGAGATCCTATTTACAAAATAGACAAATGTTTGTCGAAATAAAAAACATCGATGATAGTAATCATGAAGCCATATACACCTCTAAAATTACAAACATAAAACGTGGTGTGCCCCAAGGCTCTATTCTGGGACCCATATTATTTATTATTTTTACAAATGACTTGCTTAACTTTATGCATTATGTTCAACCAGATGTAAAACTTGTTGTATTTGCAGATGATACAAATATAATAGTTGGTGCGAATGATTTAAAAGAATTGACCAAAAATGTTAACAAAAGCCTACAAAACCTCTGCGAGTGGTTTACAGCCAATAACCTTTTGCTAAATACAAGTAAAACGCACATCATTTTATTTAAAACAACAACTCGCCATAATGACAGTTTGGATGTAAAAATCAAAGAAGACAATATAGAATTAGTGGACAAAGTTAAATTTTTAGGCATTACCATAGATGTGTATTTAAATTGGAAACAGGAGTTAGCTGCTATTGACTCTTCAATATCATCAGCATGTTATGCTCTCAGGAGCCTTAGAGATATGTTAGATATAAAGCAACTCAAGGCTATATATTACGCGCTGGTAGAATCTAGACTAAGATACAGCATAATGCTTTGGGGAAACAGCTACAGTTATAACTGTGAGAAAGCGTTTATTTTGCAGAAACGAGCCATACGAACTATAGTCAGGATCTCACAAAGAGACTCATGTAGAGAGCACTTTAAAGAATTGGACTTTTTAACAGTACCTAGTTTGTATATATTGGTAATCTTGAATCACTTGGCTAAGAATATTCACGAGTATGAATCTCAAGAAGAGCGTAAGATAAGAGAAAACACAAGAAGGAAAGAATTTAAACACAAGATGGCACCGAAATTTAACATAGCTAAGCATTGTTCCAGATACCAAGCAGTAGAGTTATTTAATAGGTTACCAACTAATTTAAAATTATTAATTTATAGCTCGCACTCATTTAAAACTAAATTAAAAGCCTTCTTGTTGGAAAAATGTTTTTACTCGGTATCGGAATTTATTAATTATAAAAGTAGTCACTTAAAATAATAGCAGTGAACAGATTTAATGATTCTAAATTATATAAATTACTAAAACCTTAGCGAAATTATTTCTTAATTTTTTAACATCGAATTTGACACAGGTACCTGCTAATAATTGGACATTGAATTTGACATTATACTTGCTTTATATTTGACATTGTAATTGACATTTTACCTGATAATAATAAATTTGACTTTTTAACTGACACTGTACCTGCTACGAACCAGATATTGTATTTATTTGTGTCTTTGTATTATTTTGCTGACATTGTATTAATTTGCTTAATGTAGTTGTTTCTGCATGTGTTATTTCTCTTTTTAATATGTAATGTTCAACACAATGTAAATTGTTTATGAATAAATGAATGATGAATGATGATGATAAACAACAGCCATTTTGTCCGTCGGATAAGAGCTTCCTTTATTAGGAGGTGCAGACTTTGCATTCTCGTAGGGGGGCGTCAGTTTGAACATTTACTGTAAAAACAAAATAAACGATTTATTTGTATTTTTTTTTTAATTTAACCTCCTAATTTTTTTCATACGCTGAGATACCTAAACATTTTTAAGAAAATAGTTGAATTGTGCACACTTTTTCAAATTTTATTTTATTTCGTAATTTGGCACCTCTGTCAGATTCATAGCAATATCTTTGTAACGACAAAGACTAGGCGTAAGTTTTATACCAATTTGCAAACCTTAGTAATTTTACAAGTTTTTAAAATAATGGTACACTTTGGTGTCATACATTTTTTTTACAGGAGAATTTTTCCAATTCTGGTCTTTTCATCGTAAAAACAAAACTTTTCAATTCAAGATTTTTTTTTCTAAGGCAAATAAAATGTTATTTAAAAAAATGGTATCTTATAACATTAGTAAACTATTCAGAAATGTTTGACAAAAATCACACCTAAATATGATACCATTTGCAGCAACAGCATTAAAAACACTGAATGCTGGTACAGAAAATAGTAAAAATCGAAAAAAAAAAATTCTTGGTTACCTTATCGGTTTTTTTTTTTGTCTGTTCAAATTATTAGTTGTTGGAGATGAGGTAAGCTAAAAAAAAACCTACCCGTTACGTTTGATCCATTATTTACGGGACACCCTGTATAGAGTAGGTAGGAACCCGCTTTATAGTGGTATCTGTCTATTCAAACAATCAATTCTAGTTCATAATTTCATTCGTCAGCAGGGAAATTATAAAGTTAGAATTTTGTGGCGCTTTCCATGAAAACCGCAATTTCTCGTTTCACGTGGATGCCACTTATAAGTTATAACTTAAACAGAAACTCAATTAGAAAATAAATTATGCGAAAACAACAAGGAATTCACTCAACAAGTTTATTATGATCGCTAGACTTGAATTGAAACCAACAGGCAACAAGAGCATTTGAGAAAAAATTAAGTTTTTTTCACAAACTAGGACCCGTGACTAGGACTTACACAGGCGCTTTCGGAATCTAGACGTTTAATCTGAAGTGTCACTAACCTCTAAAGCCCCATTTACACGATAAGTTTCTTGCCACTGGCATACAATTTAAAATTGAACCAACAAATCACTTGCATCTTTAAACACTGTTTAGACGGTGCAACTTTTAAAGTTGCTTCAACTTATGGTATAATGAGGCTTTGGAAATAAGGAGATCATGCATAATTGGGCGTTTAAACAGACGGTGTAGTAAAAACCATACATTAACCCGCCGTAAGAAATAAAGAAAGAAAGAAAAAGCATTTACTGGGACTCGCACAGATCACAAAAAAAAAACAAAAAAATGAAATGTCTAACCTAGACATAATAAAATTAGACTTACAAAACTGTAGTATCCTTATTTAGTTAGAACGCCAACAAAATGCCTTTGAAAGATGCTGATCATGATGAATCAACAGAAAATTGCTCTGCGTTGATATTTGGTAAAATGTTCCAGGCATGCAACCAAAGAAGCGCTTTGCGTATGATGGAAGACCTTTGCCTGACGTTATTAATTTACATCTTAAAGGTAGAAACTAAATAGCACAAAAATTGGCTGTAAACAACGTAGCCTGGGCACTAAATAATATATAAAATATGGCACGAGTAGTTTTTAACGCAATCAATACTGTAAATACAAGAATGACTAGATGACTGGTGCACCAAATAATTTGGAATCTTTAGCATTCTCACTGTATCCTTCTCTTCTTATAGATTTATTTAAGAGGAAACGCGGTGAAGTGGTCGTTGGCGTTCATTCTTTTCTCCCTGGTTAATGATACTAGTCCAAATATTTTTTTACGAAATAATGTTTATCTACCGCTGCCATGTCCCTTTGTTTTGTTGTAGGCGTATTTTTTTTCTGAAATTTATATCATTAAGTATCCCAAAAAACAAAACATAGGGACTTGGTAGTGGTAGATATTATATACATTACATTGTAAAAAAATATTCAGACTAGTATATAAACGGAGAAAACAGGAATACGTTAGTATGAAATGAACGACCACGTGACCGCATTTCCTCGTAATTCTATTTCGATGTTTAGAAAGCACTTCTATATCTTCTTATACTTACTTACCACTTGTTGATGTTACTTTTTTCAAAATGTTGATAGAATCCGAAAATATTGAACGTTTTCTGAAGCACACACACTCACACACATTGGTGTTTATCGAAATCCATTTTTAGACCACAATCTTTATCGTCAAATATTTGGATACTCGAGTAGGGTTTTTGCAAAACCACATCGTACTACCA
Organism: Tiliacea citrago; assembly: GCA_963921375.1. Lineage (NCBI taxonomy): Eukaryota > Metazoa > Arthropoda > Insecta > Lepidoptera > Noctuidae > Tiliacea > Tiliacea citrago. Next base: position 15,342,244 of record OY992802.1, read on the forward strand.
CTCGCATTGGGTTAACTTATAAGTAAGATACTTATCCAAGATTTGTATAAGTATCAGCTTGAAGGACCTTACTTATCAGAAATTTTTGTGTTGTATTTTTTAGAATATATCATTATTTGTGTTGAAAGGTCATTTTGTTGATACTTATTTTCCTCACCGCCGTCGTTTTTAAACCATTTCATTTCTCCTTCCTGTTTAATGAAGTTATTCTGCGAATTAGATTAAAATTATTGATTTACAATTATTTCTATCTAATTCGTAGAATATGTTTTGTTTTTCAATCATCACTTTCATGAAGAATATTCCATTTCTTCTCCATCAACCTTGTTAAGAGTATGTTCTAAAATCTTTACCTTCATCCAGGTCAAATGATCTACATGGACAACTGGCGGATGATGATGTACCTGGGCACCCCTGTGATGCCGGATCTAGCTGCTTTGGTGTCTACCGGGCTTTACATCAATGATCTGTCGATGCATGACTTTAGCAGGTAAATTATTAGATATCAGTGCTATCCAAGAGTTCTTGATTTAAAAGTGTCCATGGAGTTTCTTGCCCGTTGTTCTCTATAGAGATCTACGTTTAGGGAACGGGCAACTAGCTTCAACTTACTCTTTTTCAACTGATCAATTCCTTAACAATTCAAAACTGCCTGTAAATAAGTTAATTGAAATAAATGTTTAGAGTTTTTTAGTTTGCAGCCCATTCACTGTCCGTGAGGCCAACGCAATTCTTGACTAAATAACCGTGTACTTACTATAAAATTTGAAAATGAAATTTGAATGAAAACACATTTGTCTTACGTAATGACGTAACTCCATTAAACAAACCATCAAATAAATAAAAAACTTGATCCAAAGGAATCTTGCCTGGTTTTAAAACATACTCCCAATATTCTAGAGACCTAATGTTAGCCGGAACACAGCAATCAGTGGAGTTGAAGCTAGCCTTAGATCAAGAACAACAGAAGAGTAAAAAGCTAGAGGAATCTATGAGGAAGCTGGACGAGGAAATGAAGAGGACAGACGAGTTGCTGTACCAGATGATACCAAAACAGGTGGCTGATAGACTGAGGAATGGAGAGAACCCTATAGATACATGTGAGGTGAGTATCTTAAAGTCAACTATCAATGCAATCAATCAACTAGCCTGTGCAGACTGACAAGGCTAGTCATAACAAATACAAATGCAGCCTGCAATAATTAAGGTAAGGGATAGGATGTGGTCAAACAAGTTTCCAAAAGGTTAAAGTCGTTGGAACTTAGTAGGTAATTCTCTATCCATTAACTGCATTAGGTAGGTATATCAATATTGTCTACATAACATACTTATGTAAGAATCTTTAGTGTCTTAAGAACATTGCATTAGCTACTTCATTATTCTTAAGAACATTGCATTAGCTACTTCATTATTCTTAAATCCAATCTATTTATCTGTTAACGAAGGCATCTTACTTATACTGCCTTGTGTAGTTAAAATCCAGCTGTTCACTCTTAATCCTTTTCTTCTTAACATTTCAAGTTCCTCAACATTTTGATACTGCATCGGTTTCATTCATCAAAACACACCATCTGCAAGTTTCAAACATACGTTCACAGTCCCTTGACCAAACAGTAAACCAAGACAGGAAAGATCAGAGGCTTAGCAGAGAAGCAAGAGGCGATCGATCTCTTAATCCGGACTGGGATCATTTTCCTAAAGCTCCCATGGCCTTTGGGATTTACATCCGCTCAAGAGCGATGACAAATAAGACGATTACAAAATAACTCATTTCTAATGCAAATTCAGTGATGCTTTGATATTTTCGGTTAGTCAGTCAGACTAAAAAACCTCACCGTTAAAACTTAGGTGAAATTAATGAGCTTGAACTGAGGTGTCGTTCCATCAGATGCAGATGATGATGACGGATGATGATGATGATGATTTCATGGATGTGTTCCATGTTTAGATGCTAGGTTGACACTATTGACACTTCAAACTCACTAAGGTATCACGGTGAGAATTTTACAGAATAGACTGTCTGGAAAGTAAAAGTACGTGCTCAAATATTATTATCTTATAGAAAAAGTTTGGTACCTAAATACTTGTGCCAAACTTTTCTGGAATCCTCCAGTATTTTTCCCGATTACGTCAAAATTTTTTTTTCCAAACCCCATTGTTATTTTCGTTCCATTCCATAAGATCACACTAATGTTATAAAGTCGAAATTTTGTGAGTGTGTGTGCTCAAAACCGGTTCTGTTTTAAAGAACCGGGATTTTTGGGACCTTTCGGCTAAAGAACCGGGATTTCCGGTACTTTCGATACTTTAAGTAAGCTTTTATAAGATAGTAGGGTTGAAATTGTTGAAACGGAAAAAGTAAGAGAAAAAGGAAATGACAGAACAAAATAAAAACATTTAAATCAAATAAAACAAATTTATTAATCAGTATTAATCAATCTTATTTAGTATAATTTTACTGGTAAATAAGCATATTTTACCAGCAACATTTTTTTTAATTAAAATATTTTTGTATGTACTTAATCCTACATAATATACAGGATGGCCGGCGAAGTGACGTCATAAGGTAAAATTTAGATTCCATTTATGGCGGGGCATTCGAATCATCCCCATGTATGTCCCTCGATTATTAGTAGTCTAAGAGATAAATTTGTTTAAACTATTTTTTTCATAATTTTCACCTGACATCAGTTTTGATTTTTTGCTCTTTCTATTGGACGTTTGTGGATGTTTTTTTTTTTATAATTCATTGCCATAATGTCTATGTCATTTTTGGTTGACGTGGGCCTTATGGAACATGAGTGAAATTGAGTAGTGTTAAAAATTACAGCTCAAGCATAATAGCCACAAAAGTATGACTCATGATAAAGAAATAAAAAATTATTACAATGGCATCTCAAGTATTTATATAAACTGCTATGGACCTTCAGTAACAAAAATCATTTAAAAAACCTCTGGTTTTATTTTCTGTAAGTTGCCTTCAAAGTAAAAACGAGTAACATGAAAAAAAATATTTTATTAATTAACCTTTAAATTATGATTTATGGCCTATAAATAATGTTCTTTAGGCAATAAAATTAGAAATATTCTAATCTTGAAGTATCTTTTCCTGAAAGAACCGGGATTATGTTTTGAAAATCCCAGTTCCTAAATTGACGCAATTTCCCGGTACTTTCGGTTCTAGAATTCCCCGAGACTATTCACTATGTGTGTTACTTCTTCACGCTCAAACGGCTAGGCCAATTTTTATAAAATGTTGTATGGAGGTAGCTGATACCCTGGATTAACATATAGGCTACTTTTTATCCCGATATTCCCACGGGATCGAGACGTACGCGGGGGAAATCACGGGGCGTAGCTAGTAAAATATAAATCATATTACTATAACTCAATGCTTGTCTATCATATTGATGAAGTCACGAGTCACGAATTTTCCTTGTACACTATCAGAATCACATTCTTTGTACATATTACAGGAACAGAGTAGATAGGTACCTTCCTCACATTTCATATTTACCAATAGATACCTATTGGATTTAGTTTAGTGTCAAAATAAGTACCTTAGTAAGAATAATATTTAAGACTTGCATTGTGGTTAAGATCAAATGGTATTATGGATCGATGTTAGCCCACAGTACATGTTATGTACTTACTTAGTATCAGATAGCGTCCCTGTTAAATATTTGTTCAAATTTAACTAAACTCGTTCACGTTGCTAACCTAAAAATGAGTTATTATCGTTCATTTATTTTATCTAGATGATATAATCGTTGCTCCAGATCACTTAAATATACTTGATGCTACTAATTAAATTTAAAAATATAAACTTTATGACTAAGCATCGTTTCTCAGTTATTTTTCTAACAATGTGTTGCGCGTTGGCACGTTATTATTAATGACGGAAATGTGAAGGCATATAATTTTTCACGCGTGCTAAAAAATGTGGTTTGTTTCCACGTTTTCCTTCTGATTTTTTTTATTACTCCGTTATCTTATCATATTTTTATGTTTTCAACTTACCTACCTATGTATTTAAAGAAGAGAATAGAATATAAAAACTTTTTACAAAAAAAAAACAACCGACTTCCATAAAAAACACTACAAAGTGAAAAATAACTTTAATTTCGGAAGTCGGTGGCAAAAAACTAAAATACAGCATCAAAGCCACCGACTTCCGAAATAAAAGTTATTTTTCACTTTGTAGTGTTTTTTATGGAAGTCGGTTGTTTTTTTTTTTTTTTTAAAGTTTTTATTTTTCACTTTCTAGTGGGTCAGTTTGTAATTTATCCAATTTACAATAGCCTAAAGTCAAATGCTCATCTCCTATTACAAAATATTACTTTTCCCGATACTGGGGCGTTAATTGTTGAGGAGTTCTCCTGGTAACAACCAGGAGAACTGATGGTGACTCCACCATATGCATTTTGACGAGCATAAATTGCTTAGCAACCATATTAAAGTGCCTAATCGAATCGCAACGGTAAAATACTTAGTATTAAGTAGTTCCGGTGGCCATCTGTGGTCTTCATCATCGGTTCCACTTCACCAAATGGTGCTTTTCGAGTGCAAATGCACGAGTAACTATAAAAAATACTCAAATCGCTATAGGTATGCCTATTAAATTTGAGGATTTCCCTCGATTTCCATGGGATTCCCTCATCAGATTTTGATTTGGTGGCAATGGGACCACCTCGGGAGCATACCCTTCCAAACAAAAAAAGAATTTTCAAAATCCGTCCACAATTGACGGAGTAATCGGTGAACATACATAAAAAAAAAAAAAAAAAAACATACAGCCGAACATATAACCTCCTCCTTTTTGGAAGTCGGTTAAAAATGTTTAGTTGCATAGAATGTAACCTGCACCTTTATAGTTGAGTTGTTACAAATAAAGTTTGGTTCCAGGTACTTCTACCATTTGGCGTTCAAAAATGTGTACTTGTATTATTATAATATCTAATTGGATACTCTTATTTATTCCACAGTTTTTGTTTTTTTTTTTTCTAGATAGTGTTGTCATTCTCTCATTCACAGCAAAACATAAGTTTTAGCTTATGATCAAGGTAAAAATCGTGAGAAAATAAACTACAAACTGATTTTAACAGACAGAAAGAGTACCGCAACCGCAAGCTTGTGACCCGGAAAATTAAAATCTTTTCACGAATTAGTAACGGTCCAGTAAACCGACCTCGCTCTCTGCTCACCCTTATCCGCTGTTTCGCTAGCTGCACCCTGCACAAACATGAATCCGTGCCGACTGGCTCTCAGATGAGATACGCGATAAGTTTAGTTTATTATAACAATGAATATAGACTTTACTCATTTATGGGATATAAGAGGGTTTAAAGTTTTAAGGGTTGGGTTAACTAAGTAGTGTGGCCACTGCATTAACTATTGTTGGTTTTGTACTTATAAGCATCTACTTGAGAAACTTCTAAGCAGTTATTCCACTTCTCTACAATAGGGTTTAATACTAATCGTCATTGTAATTATTATTATTAAGTTTAATAGGCAGCACCTATTAAACCAGCTACTACCTATTAAATCAGTGAGAATTTTACAATATCAAGTTTTGTACAAGGTTCTCATCGAATCTATTCCTACTAAAAATCTCAGTTTCTACTCCTCTTTTAACATCAACATCAACATTTTTCTAAACATCGTGCAGCACACTCACCAATGCATAGTTTACTCTAAATTTGAACCGTACACATACTCGTAGATTCGTTTCCTCTATGTTACATAATATTCACTTTTCAGCGATAACTTTATTATATTTGTCTTTTTTGGTTATAACCCACCACTGCCTTCCTTGTACACCCACAGATGTTCGACAGCGTATCGATCCTGTTCTCTGACGTGGTGACCTTCACGGAGATCTGTTCCCGCATCACTCCCATGGAAGTAGTCTCCATGCTCAACGCTATGTACTCCATCTTTGATACGCTGACTGAGAGGAACCGAGTTTACAAGGCACGTTGAATTCAGTATTTATAAAATAACGGCGACTTAACAGACTGGAGGAAAGCAGTAACCGAGTGGCAACCAAGGACTGTAAGACGAAACCTCGTCTTCTAGTCCTTGGTTGCCACTCGGTTGTCCAGCGCCGGTGAGATGGGCGGACCAAATTGTTATCATCGTGAGTAGAACCTAGATGCGGCCCGCACTGGAGTTTGGGGATTGGCACGAGAAAAGAGATGTCTATAGTGGGTAAAGTCGGGCTGCGGATGATGATGATGATGAACTGGCTTCATCAGTTTTTATAGATGGATAAGGGGAATGAACAATTTTGTGAATCGATTCCCCCGCATAGTTAACCAACGACCAGGTGAAGGTCCCGACAAGCTGGATGTGGGAAGCACAGATCCAGTCATTGTGATGATGGTTTTGGTTTAGAAGAGGCCTATATATAGCAGTGGTCGTCTTTCAGTTCAGCTGGGATGATGCTGAATCAATTCTACTGTCTCGCATCAAAGTAAAATAAAGTTTATAAACCACTAACTTCATTATTAAAAACTGATTGATCAAATCGATATATTAGAGCGAGTCCTTAGATAGAATAATTTCGTATAATTACCTCTGTCTGATCAATCACAGGTAGAAACAATAGGCGATGCCTACATGGTGGTATCCGGGGCACCAGAAAAGGAAGACAATCATGCTGAGAAGGTGTGTGACATGGCGCTCGATATGGTCGACGCTATCACTGACTTGAAAGATCCTAGCACAGGTAAATAATCTTATAAAACCTACTGTTCATGTTTTACCAAATAATGTATGTAATGTATGTATGTTTTAATGTATTAAATATAATTCCTAATCATAATTGTAACAAATAATTAGATCAGTGATCCTTAAAAATCAAGGTAGAAGAAGTAATAGCTGCTCAGGATAGTCAGATATACAATCCAAATACTATTACCACGACGCTTCACAACGTGACCAAAAGGCTATTTTTTAGGCTAAAGAATCAGCATTGCCATTCAACGTGACAATACCACTAGCCTTTTTGGAACTTTTCTTATTGACAGCGATGCGGACTAATTTTTTGATGTCCAATGAGCTCTTCCTCCTTTTTTCTTATACTTTATACATAATATAAAATATTTTAGTGTCAGCTTGTATAATGTATTTTTAAAGTATATTTCACTGTAAATAAGTAAATTATGAATATTTACTCTAATTATTAAGTCAATACATTTCATTTTTCCAGGATCCCATCTTTCAATAAGAGTGGGAGTTCACTCTGGCGCAGTGGTAGCAGGTATCGTCGGCCTCAAGATGCCTCGGTACTGTCTCTTCGGAGACTCAGTCAACACCGCCTCAAGAATGGAGTCTACTTCAGAAGCCATGAGGATACATATCTCGCAGACAACGCAAGAACTACTGTCGCCGTCTTATATGGTGACTGAGAGAGGAGAGATACAGGTCAAAGGGAAAGGTAAGGATATAAATAGTGTTCTTTAGAGTTGGATCATTTTAAAGAAAGAAGTTCCTGGAATGGTCCAGACGTTTTAGAAATTAAATCTTTGGAGTTAAAAGAAAGCATCTAAATAATCATCGTCATCATTTAACTCATTCTATGATTTGGCATTTTCATAAATCTGTTATAAAATACACTACTAGATATTATGAATGATGATCATCAAATGTGCGATGTTTCTCAAAAGCCAAAACAAACCGTTGCAGGTGCAATGAAAACATATTGGCTGGAAGGTCGCGAATCAAGACCATCCTTAACAAAAGTCATATCACCACAGCTGACTCCTGGTACGGAACTAGAATGGGAAAGAGCAGCTGACGTCAGAGACAGTATTGCAGAACATTCAGCCCAGCAAATGAACAATAAAGAAGCACAAAATTCTGGAAGAATCCCGAATTCTGACAACCATTTACCGAATGCCGTCAACTCGGGCCCAAACTCTTTAGTGAATAGTTCAGGGAATTTGATGACGGTTCAGAATACAACGGTTGTGAGGAGTTCTCAAATTTCGAATACGCCGACGACGACGATGACGTCACCGGTAGAAGAGAGACGGATGTATTCTCCGGTCACTTTTCAAGATGTAGCCAGGAGGAGTATAGCTAATTCACCTAAAAGGACGGAATGGGAACGAGGTGAGATACACAACATGTTAAATATAATAGTTTTATAACACCAAAGTATTTCGAACCGCTCCCGCCACAATCCACGCTTCAGGCGGTAACGCTTCTCGTACCCACTCGGCCAATAAGGACGAGTCCAAGCTTCTAGAACATATTAGATGCTTCCTTATTAAAAATAGACGACGCGCAGTCTTTTTTTTGACATTAGTTGTCTGACGTCTGTCAGTTGGGCTGCGCACCAAAAAGGTATCATTGTTATGATTTACTAAACTTTATCTTCGCCCCGAACCTTATTGTTTTGATATTTATTATGATACGAATATGTGTGTGTTCAAATTTTAATATATATTTATATTATTTTTAATATATGTACTTCGTACTACTACTTATAATATTTCATCTTCCTTTCATTTTATAGAATCAAGATCAAATTCAACCAGTGTAGCTGGGATGTGGACAGACGCTGAATCTGTGGAACCACAAAGAACAGCGACAGCTACAACCATAGACAGCCTGAATTCGTCGATCTGGTAAGTACAATCAGTGTCAGTTTGCGGAAAATCTGTACAGTCATTTCACAGTTAATAATTATCTCTGATTTTGTATCACTGTCATAATCACAGTGATCTTTATTCTCGTTACAATAAGGTTGCTGTTGAGTTGCTGATGTCGGAGGTAAAAACCTGTGATATGACCGTAGATGTTAATTGGAAATTACGTTGTCATTTTGTGTTGACTGTTGTTACTAATCGTTTTCACAATGCTGGAATAATTTTAGTACCTGGCAGCCATGTTGTAAAATCTAGAAAATCTTAAGTTACAGTTCGACGTCCCCTTGCAGAGTTGGGAGTGCGCCTCAACCCAAAGACCGAGATACTGACAATATGATTGACACTGTGAGTCATACTTAGATAATAAAAATAAATGAACAAAATAAATCGTTTAAATAGAGAATAATTGAAGTTCAGATACTTACCACCAATTTATACCTAAACACATTTTGTGGTTGGTGTTGGTGTGCATGTGCATGGAAACACACAATATTTTTCGCTTCAACTAAAAATCTTGAAATGTTGCTACTCTGAACTGCTTGACACCTAAATTGCTAAAACATTTCGGTGGTGGATCACAAAGAATTTGGTGGAGGGTCTAAACATTTTGCAAAATTGTTAGCCCAGCCGGATTGAAGATCAATTAGTATGACCGCTGAAATGTTCTAGATATCGTTAACTAGCCCACGGCTAACGTTTGGGTGCTTCACGCTAATTCAACAGTGCGTCGCGCGGATCTCGCCCGCTCGGTCGGCTCCGCCAGCTATAGGAGATTCCTACTCTACGCTCAGACCTGAGACCGCATGTTCGATAACAGCCAAGCATAGTGGGGATGAAATAGGTAAGCAGGTAATGTTTAATAAGAAACGTTTTATTTAATGAAAGATGGTATCAAGGAAGTACCTAGATAACAAACTGAACACCAATCAATTGTTTGTGAAACATCATACCATCCATGTATGCAAACAATTTTTAACAAATTATAAAGACCCTTTTCTACGAAAATGTTGCTATAAGGTTTAACAAGTACCTATCCTTACACTTTATGTTAAAGTCTGGAATTGTGAGTTTCTGTTACCACATGTAAATCACACTAATAATATGTCCAATGACATTTGATGATACCCTTTCACTAAATCTGCAATTCAAAATCTGGCAAATCTTTAACGCTTTCAGCCTAACAGTAACAGTTGATGTTAAATAATATGTTTATTTTCCTCAGAAACAGACACCGAATACCAAGACGCCCACAATGACATGAACCAAGTACCACATCTATGCACCCAAGAATCTATTGAAAACCATCCTAAACCTGGCAAAGTTGGTAGATTCAAAGCGCGAATAGCTCCCGGACACAACAAAACTTGTTCAGTACACAAACAAGTACCCAGAGATTTCTCTAATAAAGAGAAGCAGCAGCTGCAACAAGGTAATGTTCATCCTCATGGTCATCATCACACGAAGAATGTAAACCATCATCAGTGTTGTGGGGCATTCGGAAACCCTCATGTAAGACATAAAAATAATTCTAGTTGTCATCTTATTTAAAGTTTAAATAGTATTTTAATTCACCTGTTTTGCCCTTGCTAAATGCACAATTTTTAATTTGTTCAGTGTCTTTTTGTGCAGTTTCTAAATCGTTTCTGTTGTTATTTATTTCATTATTATTAAGTACAGTACCTATTCTATTCTTTTTCATAAATCTGAAAATAGTTATTGTGATAAGTCTTTCATTCAGTAAAGGTTGTATAATAATTGTAGTTCTATCTCCACGTTGTCGAGTGAGGGTAAAACGGGTTTCTAATGTATAATATTAAAATAAAATCAGAATTGTTAATATCAGTATTTTAACAGAATAATCTATTAATTATCTCGGCCTAATGTATCGTTTTGAAAAGCTATTTACAAATTCACTCTAGTCCATAAACAATTTTTCTATTGTCAAATAATACAAATAGTTATAGAGGATATAGTTATTATGATTGTACTTAATTACTTTTGTAAGTATCAGATAAAATCTTTAATTCTTGCAAATCAAAATTTTCTCCACCATGTTTCGTCTCAAAAATATCTGAAAAAAATATTATAAGAGCTTAAAAATTGGTGGACCATTCTTATCATTAAAAATATTTAACTTTTTTAGTATTTAATAGATCTCAGACGAATACATCCCAAAACTAATTCCAAAGATTATTGTTACTAATGAAAAAAATCAAGTTATGAGCTTTACAAGATGACAATAGAAACTAAACATAAATATTTAAAAAAATATCAAAATATTTGACGCTGTTTGACGGCGGTTTTGGAGTAAGAGAAAAATAGATAATTTTACCATAGACGTATTAATTATAGAATATATTTTCTTGTACACACAAAGACGATATTTTTATTGTACCTTTTTTGTAGATAGAATGTTACTTAGTAACTTCAAAAGGTCTTTTCGGATCGTCTTTTTTAGAATGTTATAGGGCGTAGCGGGCAGGTCCCAACCGTCATCTTTATTATGTTTAAGACCACGGTTTTATTATTCTTCTCATATAGTAGCACCATAGGTATTTAACATTTCATCCGTGTCTGAAATGATTATTAAATGTGTAACTTCTTACCCAAAAATTTGTATACGACTCGCTGTTAATAATTTGCTAAAACTAAAATACCTAATCATTTATCACATCAAAAGAAAATGTATATTTTCTACCTTTTGTAAATATGTACTTATTAAAGTCCTTGCTACGCCCTCACTAGGCACAATTTATTTAATATTTGTAATAATATTAATCCTGTATTTAAGGAAATTACTGGAGCCACGATCTATGTAGTTTTTAAGTTCAAAAAAGAAATAAATGTTTTTTCTATAATGACATATATTGTACCTACGTACTAGATATATACGTACTTATCGTGCTGACTTAAAATTTAAAAATATAGGTATTATTATAAAAAATTTGATATTTTTTTTTTTTATAAAGATAATGTTTTTTTATGTGTAATTTACAATAAAAATATATTTCGAAAAAATCATTTGCGATACGCTACCTTCATAGTTTACCCTGTATTCTTTCGCATTTGGAAAATACGTCCTTAAAATAGCGTTCACGTATCACGTAGGTTACTAAGTAGGTACAAGATATGTTAAATTTCAACAATAGTTGTTTAGCTGAAATGCACCGCGTAGCTAAGTGTTGTGAGTCAATTAAATTAATATTTATCTCATCTAGTCCTTTCGAGATTATCCATGTCGTATTTTACATGTTCTTTATATATTTTTTTATAATTTGTTTTTGTTTTTTTTTTTATACATTATGCTTCATTTTGAGTTATTTTGAGAATGTGAAGATAAATAAAAGCTTTAATCATGTGAATTTTATATTTTTAATTATAAGTTCTTTAAAACGAATGTTTAGGAAAGTCAGCGAGTTCTAACTAATGTCATGTCGCATTTTTACTATAATGTCCAATCCCATTTAATCCTACTTCATTTTCCAGAGCTACAGTTTCACCTAAACAATTGTACTTAATTAATACATAAGCAATTACTCATATTGTCATTTCAGCCGAAAGACGTCCACCGCTGGACATAAGGCTGCCATTTACCAAAATACTATTATTTCTGTAATATACAGGTACAATGAAATGAACTGACTTCGAGAAGGCCTATGACAGTATGTGGAGGAAAGAACTGTGGTTGACACTATCCGTGTATGGTGTGGACTGGCACTTGGTACAGGCACTGAAATATTTATACAAGGATTCCAGTACTTGTTTTAGGATAAATGAGGCATACACAGGCTGGTTCTGCATCTCAAGGGGCGTTAGACAGGGTTGTATATCGTCACCGTGGCTGTTCAACTTATACATGGATAGTTGTCTGATAGATTTAAAAGAGTGCGGCTTAAGAATGAATGAGTTGCCTCTCAAATGACTTCTCTAAGCAGATGATCAAGTTTTACTTGCATCGTCAGAAAAACAGCTGCAGGACATGGTGAATGTGATGGATGAAGCATATAAGATGAAAGGGATGAATAATAATGTGAATAAGACGAACATAGAAATATAAAAAACCGGCCAAGTGCGTGTCGGACCACGCACAATGAAGGGTTCCGTAGTTAGGATGAATTTATCCCTAAAACAAACTTAACATTGTAGTTGAAAAACATGTTCTCCCATACATCGATATACGCCACGGTCAATTTTCCAACTGAAAAGTAAAGTTTGTAATCGCAAAAAAAATATTTATTTATGTGATAAAACTAAAAATTTACAATTTTCGGACTTTTTCCTTTACTTTTGCTGTGAGACCTTGCTTCTGCCCAAATTTCATGATTCTAGGTCAACGGGAAGTACCCTAATTATGTTTTGATTTATGTGCGAGATATTCGCAATTTTTTTCTATGTGATAAAACTACAAATTTACAATTTTAGGACTTTTTCCTATACTTGTGCTGTAACACCTTGCTTCTTGCCAAATTTCATGATTCTAGGTCAACGGGAAGTACCCTATAGGTTTTGAATTATTTGTGAGTATCGAAATATGTCGCAATAATGTCGCTTATATCGCCATATTTTTTTATTGCGTTGACTTGGAAGCTTGATTTTTTTAGAGTTTCAAGGGACTATAGACTTACGTATTTTATATTAATTTCAACTTGATACCTCTACGCGTTCCTGAGAAAAATGGTCTTGACAGACTGACAGACAGACAGACGGACAACGAAGTGATTCTATAAGGGTTCCGTTTTTTCCTTTTTAGGTACGGAACCCTAAAAAATAGGTAAACATTCTTTCTTATACTTCTTCTAAGACGAAGCTCATGGTGTTTGAAAGAGAAGAGGTAATATCGGTGTTTGATGTGAAAATAAATAATAATAGTGTGGAAGAAGTAAGTGAGTTTGTATATTTGGGGAGTCAGTTTATAAGGGATGGAAAGTTTAATGAAAATGTGGAAAGAAGAGTAAATGTGGTAAATAAAGTGAATGATGCTATACATGTGATTGTGACCAGCCAGTCGATGCCCAAAAAGGCTCGACTGGCTGTTCATAATGGTGTGCTGGTGCCTACCCATATGTATGGACGTGAATGTTTGGTGTGGCAAAAGAAGCATGAAAGTAGAATATGCTGTGGAAATGCGTTCCTTGCGAAGCATGTGTGGTGTTACTATAAATGATAGGCTGATAAATGATGTAATACGGCAAAGGTGTGGCTTAAAAGAAGATGTAGTGACAAAAATTGAAAAGAGTATGCTTAGATGGTTTGTTCATGTTGAGAGGATAAATGAAAGGCGACTAACAAAATGTATTTACATGGCAGATGTGAGTGGTAACACCGGGAGGGGACATCCTAGGAGGACATATAGTGACCTTATTGGTGATGTTCGTCGAAAGGTCAGGTGCGTAGTACTCGCAACCGGGGTGTATGACCAAATATATGAACGTAAACGAAGCAAAAGGAGTGTGTAAGGAGCGTAGCAAGTGGCGTTCTATAGTTTCTGCCTACCCCCATGGGAAGAAGGCCCATGGGAAGTTTCTTTTATTTATTTACGTCACAGTATGTATGAAAACGAGGAAATGTGCGAACAAACCCGATAAAAGGAGAAAGTGCAAAAAAAGTAAATACGTAACGTCTTATATTATCTTTTATATGATACCTAAAAGAAATCACGTAGGTACATAACATGTAAAATGTTTAAATGAACATTCACAACTTCACAAATATCATTATTTAATAAAATCAATAGAATTATACACAGCCGTACTCCTAAATCGAGCCACCGTGCATTTTTAAGTTTAAAGGCCTTAAACAACAAAATAATGATAAGTCAGAGAAAAACTTTTTAGCAGTTTTGAAGCTGACATACTGGCCATCATTTCGGTATTGAATATTGTTCCTTATTTGAAAAATCAGGAATTTGAAAAAGAGAACTTTTGCTTAAAAAGAGTATCGAAATTGTTTTTCTTTATTTTTAAATCCATTTTGCCGTTCATACTAGTATTATGGATACTGCACCTGAAGTAGCCGCGCAAGCTGTGTGTTCTTCAGTCTGGGCTTAGTCAGCGAAACGTAAGTGCACAACATCATGTAAGTCGTTCTGCCGTTCAAAGATTTTACCATCGATACCTGAAGACTAGCAGGATCGTGCGCCGTCCAAGAGGACCACTAAACCGGGTCACTAAAGCACGACAAGATCAGTTAATCTTTACCACCAGCCTGCGTAATCGTCACCTCACCTCAGTACAGGTCCAAGAAAGCTTTGAGGCTTTCATGGACTTACTGTTAGCGCTCGAACTGTTAGGAGGAGACTCAAAGAACCTGCCCTTAAACCGCATAAACCAGCCACAATGGTCCCAAACTGACACAAGCTCACAGAATGCCTACAGTTTGCACACGAACATTTGCATTGGACTCTACTAAGATTATGCTGTATTGCAATGATGGACGTAGGAAAGTCTACCGAAGACAGGGAGAATGTTTTCAGCAATGTTGCATTTAAGAGGTGAACTTTGGAGGTGGGTCACGGGCAGTCTGGGGCGGAATTTGCACTGAAGGAAAACCTGGCCTTGAGGTTGTGACGGGACCACGGTTGCCTCCACTAAATAGCGACCGATATATATTCGTCAATGCCTAGAGGCTCCTGTGATGCCATACGCTGAGTGGCCACGTACGTTGTGAGCCAGGATTTCATTTTTTGCATGATAATTTAAGGGCCCACACTGCAAGAATTGTTCGAGAATACCTACGTGACGTTAGTATCGCAGTGGAATGGCTAACCAGAAACCCTGGGCTGCAAATTATGACGAAAGGGCAGTTAAATTGTTGTCGGACCACGTTAAACGAAGGGTTCCGTAATTTATCCCAAGAACAAACCGAACATTGTAGTTGAAAAACATGTTCTCCCATACATTCCAACTGCAAATGTAAGTTTGAACGCACAATATTGAGTGATTTACCATGTTATTTTAAGACCATATACTTCTTATAGGTTTACTGTGATCTATAAGTACTTACATAACTATTATCTGTATTGTAAAAATAAAAATAGGCACAGCAGTTTCGGAGCTAAGGGAGTAATGGTCAACTTTCATCTATTTTCTTTAATAACTTTAAAACTAATTATTTTAAAATTAATAAAAAATCAAATAAAATCCTCATAACAAGTCCCTTCATTTGATATGTCACACACGGTAGGTACAGCAAAACTTTTTTTTTTTATATTCAAATTTTTTCCCCAAGGGAACCCAATATTCAAAATTCATTTATTTACGTCACACGTTCGTTTTTGGAAATGCATAATATGGTTACCAAATTTCCACTTAATCGGTCTAGTAAATTCGGAGCAAATCGGCTGTGACTGTGACAGACGGACAGACAGACAATGGGTTCCGTTTTTCCTTTTGAGATACGGAACCCTAAAAAAACTTGATGGTTAGGATAGGTTGTAGGTCAGCCTGCTGAAATGTGACGTAGACACTCACCGGGGTAACGTGATCGCTAGCTCGCCTGTTACTTGGCACGCTCATGGTCTAAAACTGACCTGCTATAAGAGTTTACAGTAGTCCCCCCTGATAATGAATCCAATAGAGCACTTATGGGATGAGTTGAAGAGGTGTGTTCGAACTAACCAACCAGCTCCAGAAACTTTGCAGGGGTTGAAAACTGCCATCTTGGAAGCATGGGAGAACATTCCACAGCACGTGATAGTGGCATTAATTAATTCCATGCCGTACCACATGACAGCCGTCGCCGTCGTAAATGCTTGGAGGTAACACAATTACGTGTGTTACCTCCAAAAGCATTTACTAAGTAAATAAAACATTTCTGTAAACTATTGTTTTCTTCAAAAATTCCACGCTAATTTTGCCCCATAAAAACGCGAAAAGATGACTTATTGCTATTAAACTGTTTTTACTTTTTGTATTCCGATTCCAAATTTGGAACACAAACGGAAATGATACTGCGTGACTGGCTTCAAAACCACATTTTTTTGTTTTCTTTTGTACCTACTACCATTATTTAAGAAGATACCTTTACCACCTTTTGAGACGTTACCTTTGAACAAAAATATGCAGGGTTGCTCTATTCAGGTGTCCGGGAGTGTATTAATGTCGTTCATTTGACAATTGTAATCTTAGGTCGTACAGGACCACATGCTTCGCACTGTCGGGCAGGACGCACCTTGAGATGCGTCCTAAAATGGATAACTGGAATCCCCTTTTTGAGTTTTTCCTCAATCTAGACGTTCTAGGTCAAATATAATGGAATTGAAATGAAATGAAATTCATTTCGATTTCATTTCATTTCATTTTCGTCATCAATTTTATACACTCGCCGGGATATTTGTCTACAGCTTAATGGATGACCTTTAATTGACCTGGGAGCCTAAAATGGACGCTTTGGCAAAATCATAATATGATCTGCGTACAATTCATATCCCGCAATTCATCTGTTTGACAGTTTTGTATGGAGTTTCGTAAAATGGTCCACAAATTATGAATTGCTATAATGAAGTCTAATGTCAAATAGCAGCTGTCAAACAGATGAATTGCGGGATGTACAAATTGTACTCAGATCATATTATGATTCTGCCAAAGCGTCCATTTTAGGCCCCCTGGGATACCCTTGTCCAAAAAAAAAAGATTTATAATCGGAACGCTAGGTTTTAGAGCGGCAAGCTTACGTGACGCGAATTGCTTGGAATCCTCTTTTTGAGTTATTAGCAATATGTTCAAAAACTAGACGTCCTAGGCCAAAAATAATGCAATTTTCATCAACCCCTTGTCTCAAACCGGTATATTTATCTACAGATCAATGGATGATCTATAAGGCAATAGCGTTAACCCAGCCAGCAAAATTCAAATTTTATTATTGCGTTCGTGTATTGCAATTTTGCAGGCTAGTAATCAGGGGGCCTAAAATGGACGCTTTGGCATAATCATAATAAGATAATATTATGAATCATATTAAAATTCAACTCATAATATGATCTGCGTACAATTCATATCCCGCAATTCACCTGTTCGACAGTTTTGTATGGAGATTCGTAAAATGGTCCACTTATTATGAATTGCTTTAATGAAGTCTAATGTCAAATAGCAGCTGTCAAACAGATAAATCTATCCTTATTTATTCATCCTTACCTACTATTATTTTGAATTGGCAACTGAGTAGATACAATTTGACATTTCTTAGCGTTATCATTACGTCACGTATTATTTCCGGAAGAACGTCACTTAATATTTTCAAACTAATATTAGGTACATTTGACCCGACTGCAGCGGAGTCCAAAAGGAGGGCAATGTTTTTAAAGATGTCCTTACCTATATAATTTTTTTGTTTAACTGTTCTTTATGTAGGTACATATTATACCTACTCTGAACAAAAGTGCTTGAAAATTCGCATTTTGATTTGATTGTCAACCTTGTGAAACTCACTTATGAGTATTAAAAATCATTCAAAATGTTTGGTTATTTCATTTATCAACCCTTCGGTCACAGTAAAACGGGCCTTGTATACAGCTCTGTATTGGGGATTATGCATAATTTTTAATTATAAAAAGAGAAACAAATCAAATGACAGTTACTTAATTCTTTATTTTACATACAGTAGTGTTACCATGTAATTAAATAACAAATATTAGTTATATAAGCTGTATCTATTCATACACGAAATCTCTTAAGGGGTCATTGTACTCATCATTATCATCAGTTCACATAAATGTAGGGAACAGCTGTTTTTTTTTTTCGTGATTTCAGGTTTGGTCCCATAGTAAAAGCTGTTCATAATAATGAGTACAATGACCCCTTAAGAGATTTCGTGTATGAATAGATACACTATAAACAAAAGTAATTATAACAAGAATTATAATATGAGTAATCGTAACAATAGGAAAATCTAGACGGAAGTAATGTTACGTCATCAACTTCAATTATAATATGAATGTACACATTTACACGTTACATAAAGACAATACGGTTTTCTTTTAGTTATGTTATGAAAGAAAACGAAATAGGTATTTAATATGTCGTGGAAAAACATTAAAATGTCGTAATGAAATCATAATAACTAAACAACTATCCACACTTACCGAGATAAGGTTATTCGTAACTTCGTTCTCCATAATCAAAGCTAACATAACTATCTTTAAATACATTAGAAACTACAAAATCGAAATTAATAACTCTTTAGCACATCATCTTACTCAAAACTTAGCTCAGTTCCCTTCAAATGCTGTTCAGCCCACTCATCGAATCTTCGAGACAGATCATCTGACATGTAGTTTTTCCAGTCTCCAATTTCCCCTTTCCTGATGAACCTCAAATCTGTGGACTCCAAATAGCTCACGCCGAAAGACTTTTCCAAGATGGCTTCCAAGTTGACAGCTCGATTCGTCTTCATATTTTGGAAGGAGAGATGGTCGCAAAGTTTGTCCACTTGAGTGTCGCCAAGCTCTTTATTCAGGAAATGAGCAGTTCTCCTGATAACAGAAGGGAGGTCATGCTTCATCTCTTCGAATTTTATGAAGAGAACATTCGGGTCGTGACGGCGGTTCCAGAAACCTGAGTAGAAAACATTTAATCGTAAAAGTGAAAGGGGAATGTTATACAAAATTATAATCAAGTGAACACCAAACTTGATTTTAATCGAGTGAGCAAGTTCAACACAGATTTAAGAGGTAGGTACATAAAGGAGAAAAAATCTTTAATGAGAACTAGTAAAACGTGTATAGAGTACATTAATTGAGATAGGTACCTATAGGCCACAAGCAACCACAGGTTCTCATCATTCAAATAACTTGACTAAAACGGCAGCCCACTTCATGTATCCAATGACTACTAATCATTCGTGAAAGTATTTTTTTTTTATTCAAATTTGAATGTTATTCCAGTCCATTAAAAATCTCAATTAATTGACTCTGAAACCAGTTAGTTACCAATAAAAACAGGCACACACAAGTGAAAACTTAAAACTTTGAAATAAACAGTCACCTTTAAAGCTACATATATACTGCTATTATTATAGCATGTCGGTGACGTGAACCCATAAAATTTTCCCTTACCAAAAATCGCATAAACGTTAATGAAGTTTTCACTTCAAAAATGGTTTAAAACAACCTACTTCCTGCATACATTCCCAGTTAACTTACCAAGTATATGGTTCCATACGGGTCCGAATGGCGCGCGGTCCTTCATGAAGAGATCGCAGAACTCCTCGAAGGTCCCTTTGAGGCCGTGCACCAGGGTGCAGTAGTGGTAATACGATACCACCATGTCCTTTGGGTTGCGGGACGTGTATATCACCTGGAAAGACCAGAACTGTTAGGCCTCTCTAAGAAAACGAAGCGAGAAAAAAGGGATGTGGATGAAGTATGTTGAATAGCTGAATCATAATCACAATGGACTGTAAGACACCTTCATTACCGAAGCAAGAATACAGTTTTAGAACCCTTATACTAAAACCAAGGAGATAACGCTAAAAATAAAGATATATTTATTTGCTCAAACATGACGTGTAGGTACACATACAAGAATAAAAATGCATGCTGGATAACAAAAAAAAAATCACGACGAATATTAAGATTGGTAATAATAATTAATATCAATAAAATGTCATTATTTTAACGTCAATTCAGCAAACTATATAATTACAAAATGACAACACCAAAAAATAAATATGCATAAAATCTATGTCAAAATAAAAGATTCTGCCAGATACTCATTCATAGTTTACCTATTGTTTTTTTAGTTAGAAATTACTATTGAGTTGTTTTTCAATTATACATTACCAACTTTTTGGTAACTTACTATAAATAGTGGCAGCCATGCAGAAAATACTTTTGCGCTTAGGAATCAATCTATGCTCATGATCATTTCCAAAGTTCCAAGATTTGAGGAATCATAAGAACTGATTTCTCCTAGCTAACTAGTAATATAAGTAAAAAATAATTAATTACAGTCCGGCCGGCGAGAGAATGCGTTCTTGACACGTCAGTTTCATACTAACGAATATGTGTTTTGCGAATTTGAACCTTATTTAAACTAGAAATTGTCCAACTGACAGGTGTCGACGGTCGGACTGTAAGTGTTCTTTTTTTTTTCTTTTTTTCTTTTTGGCTTCGCACGGTTTGTGCATTTAGCCAGTGTCATGTAAAATTAGGTAACAAGTACAAAGTTATTTAAATAATTATGAAATGAACTCCACTCAATGCATGATAAAGATGATTGATGATATCCCGCCCCGCTCCCCTTGAGTTTAAGTAAAGACGCGGCACTTTACTGAAACCTCGCGTGGACTTCTTGAGAGCACTTAAAGTGATGTTGCACTGTTTTGTTTCATTTGCCTACATTAATGCAGGTTCACGAACAATTAATGGTTAATAATCCACCACTATTACACATTAATATTCGGCTAAACACAAATTTTAGAAAATAAAACAAAACTGCTAACATGACGCTTCACTTTCCCGCCAAGAAGTCGACTCGACTGTAAGTGTTTCTAGTCTCTGATAGTGAAGTAAACCTTCACTAGCTACCACAATGGTATTATAAGTAAAAAGACGTAAAAAGGTCAACATTCGATTTTCAAAGACGGCACAATGTCACACCATTAGATAACACGTGGAAATAGGACGGCCTGTCGTTATTATCGGGAGCGAAAAAGAGACGACGAAGAAAATGTGGGTGATTATAGTTGGCAAAAAATAATAGGCGCGTTTTGACATTTAACTGAAATCGATTTTTATTTTATTTTTTACGTCGCGATAGGCCATCTCGTCGTAACTAGTGAAGTAACCATACGACTCAGTACTCGATACTCACGATAAATCGATTCAAGTTAAATGTCAAAACGGGCCTATTTTTTTTGACAAGTTTAGCCATATTTTGGCGTGCCACTTGCGGAGCGTGTTTAACCTATCTACCTCTTTTTACTTATATCATTGAGCTACCACATCAATCTAGACAAGAAAATTACTTTAGTTCGATCTTTTACAAGGCTATAAAGGAATGGAAATAAGTACCTTTGGCTTAGCAGAACCATCTTCCTTCTCAATATCAACAGGCAGCAGATCCCAGGGCAGATGGCTGCGGATGTAGCGAGGGTACGGCAGACGGTGCTTCACCAGGTCCACAGAGGTGCCCTGGACCGACTCCTTATGCCAGGTCGAATGGCCAGCCACCATGATGCAAGATAGCTCCACTAGGGGACATCTTATCTGGGAGTAGGAAATGAATGACTTATGAACCTTGTAGTAGTAGTCAACGCTAAAGTTATGCGTTGTTCAGACAGAAGCGGTCCCCGGTGACGGTCGCAGTGACGGTAGCGGTGACGTTCGCGGAGACGGTGGTGATGACGGTCGCGGTGACGGTGGTGGCGACGGTCGCGGTGACGGTGGTGGTGACGGTTACGGTTACGGTGGCGGTGACGGTCGCGGTGACGGTCTTGGTGACAACTTTAAGCAAAGTGACTACCGACTTAAATTGTCCGTATATTACTAATCACAACTGTCATTCTTAGACAGTTGTATGAAATGGCTCTATCACGGCAAATTGACGTAAGGAGTAAAGCTTAAGAATTAATTAAATTGAGCTATATTTCAAACGCACGCTGTATATACCTATCGGCCACTAAGCCCGCCAACGCCACCACCGCCTGTCTGAACAACGCATGACATTCGCTTGAGTCGTGTCTGCGACCCAGGTACCACCAGGCCTGGGTCGTAGACAGGAGCATCCAAGTGTGGCCCTGTCACAGACTAAGTAGTACCTACTGGCCCTGAGGGCCTGTGGTAACAACTGTTGTGACCACAGTACCACACCTGCATGCTCTTTGGTAGTGTAATCTTTCTAATTATTACGTTCCTAGTTACGCAAACAAAGAGTTAGCTAAATACAGTCGCCTGCACATCACGTTATACCAAACTGTCTAATTTCTCCAAATAATTTTAAACCTTAAAATGTTGACAGTTAAGTTCAAAATCGAATGAGAAGATTTGTCAGTTTTTTTTTGGTAACTTGATGTGCTGGCGACTGTACATATGAAAATGATTATCAAGCCACAGACAATAAATGATCACAATAAGTTGTCTGAATGCCTTTAACAACACGCATTAGAAGAAATATAGGATATGGATTAGCCACATCATAACACACGCTCGTAATGTCGTCTAAATAATCACATACATAATCAGCCTATAATGTTCCCACTGCTGGGACACAGGCCTCCTCTTTCTGTGAGAGGGAGTGGGCCGTAATCCACCACGTGAGCCCAGTGCGGGTTGGTGGATGTCACATGTCTTCGAATTTTTAGTAAGTACTAGGACATGCCGGTTTCCTCACAATGTTTTCCTACACCGTTTTGAGAGCTGGGTAATGAAATAATTTACACAAAGTAAAGAGCCTGTCTGGGTTCGAACCCACGACCTACTCGTAACGTAGTCGCCAAATAACAGAACAGAAATATCGGCATGGGATATTTATAGAATGTTTTGTTTATGAGGATCTTTGGCTCTTGAGAAACAAGTATATTTTTACGTAGTTCTGGAGTCAGCTGTTCTGAAACCTGATTTTGACCACAACTTGTACAATCATATTATATTTAGTGTATGACTAACTTGATGTGTTTCTCTTTGTACAATATACATATATTATTATAGAAGGCTATCAGTCTGACAAAACGAAGATATGGCTGATAAATTCATACTATTCAAAAATTTACCTGTTTAAACTCGAAAAAAGTTTAAAAAAAACTTACCTGTTGCAGTGATTTAGCGCCCTCGTAATCTAAGTCGTGTCCGATGAGCCACACCATTTCCTGTGCCCATGTAGAACCTAGACATGAAAAAAAAAGTTATTTTTTTAAGTGTTTTTCAAGTTATGAATTTCGCGGGCTACGTTAGCGCATACCCCATTATGACCTTTCATTATAATATACCAAAAAATAGGTAACCCTCTACATCCGTTTTAGCCGCCATATTGGATTTAATGTGACGTCATATAGCGTTTAGCCTTAGGAACTATACATATTATAACGCTGCCAATGACATCTCGTTTGTACGATGAATAGTTTAGAGTTATGAGGGAACAGATGAATATACATACATCATAGGCTGTTAAAATCATAACCAATTTAGCTTTGCCGTAGTCTGGTAAAAAGAAAGCACACAACTTAAATTGCCTTTATTTGCCCATTGGTTCAGTGGTTACAATCGCGACTGCGAAGGGTAAGGTAGACAATGGGTTCGATCCCCAGTTTTATCCATTAGGATATCTAAATATAATACGGAAGCTGAATTTGTAGGTATTATTACATGGGACAACAAAACTAGCGAATTGAGGGTGATCCTATATACTAGAAATGTTGCATTCTCCTTTGAGGAATTCAAAAAGTAATTTATTCAAATGGGTCTCAGAATTAACGCTTTTTAAACCTCAAAATTACCTTACAAGACAGTTCCCGAAAACGCCCGCCCTTCACTTCGGAATCACTAAAAAACACTAATTAATTAGTGAAATGCACCAGTCAGTCCGATAAACTATATTACCTAATAGGGAGGTAATAATCACAGAAAACAACAAAATTACTCACCAGTCCTCGGATAAGAGCACATCCAGACATCGCTATCCTTGACTTCCATATCCAAAATATCCTGACCAATAGTCATATAATCAGCTGGCAGAATCACTCTTCCCGGATTAATCTCCGACATACAATCCTTTTTGTCGAACATTCTATCCAACAGATCACCTGTTTCCGGATCCAATTTTGAAAAGGTTAACACTGGTCTTGTTTTCATTTTGAAAAAAAAAAAAAAAAACTTGTTTTTCGAAAGAGGTTTTATATCAGGCTGTCCGTGAGACGTCCAGTGCCTGCCCTCAACGGAAGTTTTGTGATTGCGCGGTGCATCGCGTTTCCCTCGCGTACTGCAGAAAGCCGTTTACTTTCTATCAATAGGAATACCAGTATTGTACGCGGATAAAGGACAGTTACGAAATTTTAAGGGGAACAGGTAAAATTTAAATAAAATCTTTAATAATTGAGAATTGGCAGCTCCGGTTGGTTTGGTTTATAAAGCGGTCGAATTTAAGATTTAAGTGATGGCATACAGACCTATCAATGTTAAATATTCACAAGGCACATTTAGAACCTACAACGATAGGTATTTTATGGTTTTTCAGGAGCTCGTGGCTAAGTAATAACCGCCGCACGGGTCGAGCCATCAGGTTAAGCTACGCTTGTCGCGGTTGGTCCGTGGATAGGTGACCATCTTTACATACCGAGACTCCTCCGTGCCTCGGAAAGCACGTTAAACCGTTGGTCCCGGCTGTCATTCGTGGATCTTTGACAGTCATTAGGAGTCTTCAGAAGCCCAAATTTAAGTCTGACAACCAGTCTTACCAAGGGGTATCGTATTGCCCGGTTACAGGGTTGTGGAGGTCAGATAGGCAGTCGTATCATCCATGTAAAATACTGGTATTCAGCGGCATCCGGTTAGACTGGAAACCGACCCCAAAGTAGTTGGGAAAATGGCAAAGGCCAGGCAGATTGATTGAATGGTAGGTATTTTACCCATAATGATGATTTTATGAATACCCAAAAATATAAAAACATGTGTTAGTTAATAAAAAACTTTTTACAAAAAAAAAACAACCGACTTCCAAAAAAAACACTACAAAGTGAAAAATAACTTTAATTTCGGAAGTCGGTGGCTTTGGAGCTGTATTTTAGTTTTTTGCCACCGACTTCCGAAATTAAAGTTATTTTTCACTTTGTAGTGTTTTTTTTGGAAGTCAGTTGTTTTTTTCTTGTAAAAAGTTTTTTATTTTTCACTTTTTAGTGGGTCAGTTTGTAATTTATCCAATTTACAATAGCCTATGTCAAATGCTCATCTCCTATTACAAAATATTACTTTTCCCGGTGCAGGGGCGTTAATTGTTGAGGAGTTCTCCTGGTTCTTACCAGGAGAACTGATGGTGACTTCGCCATATGCATTTCGACGAGCATAAATTGCTTAGCAACCATATTAAAGTGCCTAATCGAATCGCAACGGTGAAATACTTAGTATTAAGTAGTTCCGGTGGCCATCTGTGGTCTTCATCATCAGTTCCACTTCACCAAATGGTGCTTTTCGAGTGCAAATGCACGAGTTACTATAAAAAATACTCAAATCGCTATAGGTATGCCTATAAAATTTGAGGATTTCCCTCGATTTCCATGGGATCCCCTCATCAGATTCGGATTTGGTGGCAATGGGACCACCTCGGGAGCATACCCTTCCACCCAAAAAAAAGAATTTTCAAAATCCGTCCACAATTGACGGAGTAATCGGTGAATATACAGAAAAAAAAAAAAAAAAAAACAAACATACAGCCGAACATAATATAACCTCCTCCTTTTTGGAAGTCGGTTAAAAATATGCTAAGTAGTAGGTATTAAATTATGGAAAGAAGGACCAATTTAAGGTACCTAAGTAGCACGGTAGGCGTAGGACCAAAAGCGAAATAGGACCGAGGGATTAAGGGTGTATTGTAGGTACTTGTGTACTGGTGTCAGCAACTATATATAGGTACCATAGGTATCCTTAAATTGTTCCGTGTGGTGCCGGACGTAAAGAATAGTAGATACCATCCTATTCATTTAATAATGGTTGAATGAAAATAATTTCTATAATATTAAGGATTTTTTTGAACATAAATTATAATGTTTTTAAATTCGTATGTCTAAGTTTGCATGCTTTAATTTTAAGCAAAACATGTATGATCTCATTTTTTTATAATAACACCTAGGTATGTATACCATGTTTTAAGCAAATAAATTATATCATCTTATCCTATTTCTTCCCGTGGATGTCGTAAAAGGCGACTAAGGGACTTACTAGAGAATGGGCAGCAGCGATCTTTATGTATTTTAACAGCATACTGCGATCGCCAACCCGCCTGTCAAGTGGCGATAATGGCAAATTGTTTTCGTTAAAAGTACCGTATAAACTTTCATGTGCATTTAGTAAAAAGCTGATGACATTAACAGACACTTGAATTTTATTTATTTGTTTATATGGAATCATCGATACGAGGAAGACGCGACCATGGTTACCCTAGGAATGCACTGTGCATAACTAGCCTAGCCGGTTGTAGCTTTATTAGCTTTTATACTCATTTTGTACTTACCACCTGGCTATGCCATAAGGTGTAGGTATCCATTAGGTACATGCAGATAAAACAAGATGTTAGTGCATTAGGTACCTTCACCGCAACAGGAAAAGGTAAGATATAAATTTAAGAGCGGCCAATCCGTCATACTTTTCATACAAACGCTCGTACTTGATTATGGCGTTGTAACACATCTTTCTTTGACATTTTTGTACTATTAGATATCTTGTGCACTATATCTAGGTTTCTATGAAAACAATCAATTACAATTTGGAGAAACAATTTCAGTACAAGGCTGCAAACTCTGCTTTTTGGCACAAATTTTACCTTAACTTTAACCGTCCATAATGTACTAATAAATTGTAAAAGTAAAGAAAAAATCTTCATAGAAATCTTGCACATGTATCTAATGCAGTTTCTAAATGACAAACATTTATTTCATAAATTTGTAAGACATACTCAAAAACATGTAGGTATTTCCTGGAACAAATTTTATACTATTTTTCGTAAAATGTTATCGCGTTCTCAGTTGCTTGTTAATTCTCACTTGCGCTGGATGAAACAACAAACTTTAAAACACTTTTCGACCATGCTCGCGTTGACAATAGACGGACCGTAACTTGCACCTATGTTTACAGGAAGTCCAGTGCCGGAATAAGCACGTAGCAAGAGTAGCAATTGCTACGGGCCCCGCGCAAAAAGAGGCCCCGCGTATCCAAACCCACCTCCGCCTGAGCGTAATTTTTTGAGTGAAACTTATTGAGACGTGGTAGGTACCTATATTGAATTTATTTGATGTCACAAAAACGTGAAACGTAACACTTTTACCGACTAAGACAATCCATGTTAGGCAATCGATTATTTCGTTGGCGAAAATAAAACACTTACGCACAAGTTCTACAAAAGTCGCTCGTATAAATTGTAGGTACTTATAGAATTTGAATCGGACCGATAAATAATCGGCTCTACAACAATAAGTTTGACGTGTGCGAGCACCCTTACTTGATACTCAGTGTGGATGCGTAGCAGAATTGATATGGCTCGATTCAAAATGTTGAAATTGTGTAATTATTTGTAAGACTTCTTACAGTATTATTTTTCTGTACAGTATTATGATTCTAGAAAGAAAACTATACTTAAGAACCCATAGCAGATCAAGGGCCCCTCGATAGAACTTGCTACGGGCCCCGCGCTGTACAAGCTTCGTCCCACATTTTTGGGGATTAGGTAGGTACTCGAAGTATTATGATAAATGATAATCTTCAGAGATATATAAATAAGTCATTCGTAAGTAGTTCATTTGCATTATAGTCCTCTGAAGACTAAACTGCCTTACGGGGTAAACCAGCCAGTAACCCTACGGCGATAACGCGAACTACACTTCGCGCGCTCTCTCTCGCACATCGCTCTACGTCTCTCTGTACAACAGAGAGCGCACGAAGTTTAGTTCGCGTTATCGCGACAGTGTAGCCGTAGCATTATTGTCATTAGTAAGTACTTATAGTAAAGTAACGTAGTTTCATCATTTTCAATATTTTTTTTATGGCTATCATCACTAAACCTACTTAATTTGAAACAAATATGTAAAAGACTATGCAGTAAAAAACAAAAAACTAGGTATAATAAATACTATTTTTTATTTACCCCTCCGTGCCTCGGAAAGCACGTTATGCCATTAGTCCCAGCTGTTTGTAGATCTTTGACAGTTGTTACGGGTCGTCAGATGCCCGGAAGTCTGACAACCAGTCTTACCAAGGGGTGCCTATCGTGTTACCCAGTAACTGGGTTGTGGAGGTCAGATAAGCAGTCGTTCCATATAATATACTAGTATTCAGCTGCGTCCGGTTAGACTGGAAGCCGACTTCCCCAACATAGTTGGGAAATGGGTTTTTTTTTTTACGCTTTCTTCTAATGAGTCTAGCTTTTTTTACTCAAAAGGATTCAAAATCCCGCATTGCTCGAAACAACATCTGCCAACGCATGTACTCTACTCAGCACCTAGGTATATATATAAGTGCAAGAAGAAATTGCCTGCAGCCACAAATCGGACTGGCAATTTCCGCAATCCTCTTCCTACTCGGTAACTTTCCGTTTTCGTATATGCACTTGCATTTATGTTTGATAGTGCATTTCCATTTACTGCATTCGTTGCGTAACGGACGAACGCACTCGACCGTGCGCGCACGCAATGATGTGCGTAAACGAAGCGGTGAAAGAATTCGGTAATGAATGGGAGTATTTAGGGATATGGCAAGTGGAAGTTATTCGTTTTGTTTTTCACTTTGATTAAACTAATTAAACTTATCTACAAACAAACTTTACACATTAAATAAAAACAATCAAATATCCTAACAACAAAGTAATAACCACTCAAGCGTCCAAGCCGCGCGGCGACACTCGCCCCACCTGTCCGCGCATGAAATTTGACTTTCTTTTTTATGACCGCGCGAGACTCCCTCAACAAAAACGCGTACTACTGAAAAACTGCTACAGCTACAGTCAAATAAAAAATACTCACGGAAAGCTCAACGAATCCAGAATTTAATTTGGTTAAAAGTAAATTACTCAAATTAATAATAAGGGATGAAAATAAAGATTAAAAGTTGATAATATTAAAAAAAATACCGTATTTATTTTTATTTTTTTTTTATTTTTTTTTTTATTATTTTATTTTTTATTTTTTTAGTTCTATATAAACATGTCTTAGAAATGATTTAGACGTACGATGAAGTATAAAAGTAAACAAATATAAAAACGAAATAAAAAAAACGAAGAAGTCTCACGAAAAGTCATGAATTTTCATAACAAATTATGAAAATTCATGACTTTTCGTGAGACTTCGTTCGTCAAGAGCTTTTTGATGTGAAACATCTATGCGCACGTAAAACCGATTGCTAGCGGGGCGACGCATGCCGCGTGGCGATTCGTCGCTACTATACAGTATATATGTAGTAAACAGCAATGATGTCAGTGTGTAAATAATTTCGATGTTTCACATCTGCCACTGCCAGGCGTCCCAAGACGGCTCAATTTTTTTTTATTTCGTTTTTATATTTGTTTACTTTTATACTTCATCGTACGTCTAAATCATTTCTAAGACATGTTTATATAGAACTAAATAATAATTGTAACTAAACTATTTCATTTTGATTTCGGCTTGAATATTTCGAAACGCGGAAATCAATACGATTGTCATGCGCGCGCAAAGTTTTCATTGGATGTTACATTTTGACAGTTTACCGTACATCAGTTTACGTCACTTGCGTATCCGGTAACCCGGTAAACCGTTGTCTAGGCGGTCGATCGAATACACAAAAAAGTAAAAACGTCAACAAAAGTAAACAAAACAGCCGTCATCATTGACTCCTTCAGGAAAATGTCCAAAGTGACTAATGTTAATTCTAGTTTAGCCTATGAGATACTGTTATACCTGAACAGTTTTTATCTTGGGATGTTTTTTGTGTGTGAAGTGGCCATGGGCATTTTGAAAGCTATTAATGTGTCTTATCCTGAGAATGCGTTATTAACCGAAGCTGGGATATTTAGTGCGCTATGCCTTGTGGAAGTTATTCGTATATTCTTGGGAAGAAGAGGGAATTTAGCCAGTAAGAGTAAGTATTTTTTACAGAAAATTCAACCGTCAAAAACATAATTTCTCAAAATTCTGTGAATAACTATATTTTTTTTTCCCTTTTCAGAAGTGCCAGTGTTTTTCTCCGTAATCCTGACAATACCTTCAGCGATAGGAGTATGCTACTTCCTCATATACCAGACATACATACTGCGATTGGAGTACATTTGGTGTGCTGTAATGTTGATGTTTCATGCTTTAGAGTTAGCATTCGCTATACTCTTCATTGTCACAGTGTGTAAGCATCAGCAGTATGAATAGAATGTAAGCACAACTTTGCCAAAGAGATATTAATGCCAAAATGTTGACTGAGTTTTAAGTGTAATAATATTTACACTGTAATGGCTTGGAAAGTAGTTTAAAAAAAGTTTTACTGTTATTATTCTAGGCTATTTTTTGAGCTTATGAGATAAAACTGTTTGTATGAATGTGCCTCACTATAATATTTAAAAAAAAAACCGGCCAAGTGCGAGTCGGACTCGCGCACGAAGGGTTCCGTACCATTATCTATAAAAACGGCAAAAAAATCACGTTTGTTGTATGGGAGCCCCCCTTAAATATTTGTTTTATTTTAATTTAATTATTGATTTTTAAAGTGAATATATAACTAAATATTCTGTGAATATTTCAAGTGTCTACCTGTTACCGTTATCAATATAGAGCAAAAAAATCACGTTTGTTGTATGGGAGCCCCCTTAAATATGTATGTTATTCTGGTTTTTAATATTTGTTGCTATAGCGGCAACAGAAATACATCATCTGTGAAAATTTCAACTACCTATCAAGGATCATGAGATACAGCCTGGTGACAGACGGACAGACAGACGGCGGAACCTTAGTAATAGGGTTCCCGTTTTACCCTTTGGGTACGGAACCCTAAAAAACTGAGTATGGCTTTTTAGGTATCATTGAAAAATTACATCCTTGTTTCATGTCTATGAGCCATAAATAGATACTAATCTTTACCTGTTATTAGAGATAAATGTTTAGACCAACATTGGACGAAATTAAAATTATAGTAAATAAAAGCCCATAAATGTTAGTGAGGAGTGCATACCACTGATTTAAAAAAATGTGTGCCCATGTTCCAGAACTATGTTCAAGTATAAATCCTGATTCAAAAGTATATAGATTCCATACTGGTACTTCTCAAACCTAATTTTGAATCAAGATCTATGCTGTGCTATTCTGGAATAAGGCTCCTAGTTGTAATGTGTAAACACACCTCTTTAAATTACCATTGTTTTTATAGGAATAACTTTTAAATGATAATGAAGTTAACTCTAGATGTTTTGAACTTATTCAAACTTTTAGATGCATTTAAATTATAAAATATTCTTTAAGCACTGTACCCTAATCGCGTAACACAGTGTATATCAGAATGATTTTGAAGTATATTGCTAATCCATTGCTTCATAAGTTAGAAAAAATTATCTGCTCAACAATGTGAATAACGCAATGAATGTTGTTGAACTGTCAAATTGAAACCGATTCTTACTGATAGTGTGTTACACAATTAGCCCTCTGTTCTATGTTCAACAACTTTTAGATTAACAATTTGGTCTAATTTAATATATGGCCCTAATTTAAGAACTATTTGCAATCAGTCAGACTACAATACACCTGTTTTTATTGGTCCCAACCCCTTTTCTAAGGTATTTTAATGAAGTGGGGCACAATCTATGCAGGTGCCTGTGTACATTCGTTTATTAACTCAGACAACCCACTCAACGCTCAATTTTATAGTTCTAACAATATTGAAATAAAATTAAACGCATACTATATTGTATTTTATTCTAATTCTACAATACAAACTTAATCTTATTCATTGGTTGGTGGTGTTATGTGTTCTGGTAGCTTCTGGCATTCGATCTTCGTAACCTTTAGGGCGCAACCTTCTGGAAGGTTTCTCTGAATGTATTCTAAGTATGTGTCGCATGTGGAGCCCGTGAGTCTCTGAAGATGTATGAATCTGAAGTATGTTCTTATTTCATATTGAACTCTGTGCTTCTTGTAAATGTGGACGCAGCGGAGAAGGGTGTGCCTTTCTTTGTCTGCTTTTCGCTGCGCCCAACTGTAATTGAAAGATAAGAATGAATGGAAATTCTACTTGCATCTAGAAAACCAAAGTAATGGTACTGCAGGTAATTAAATTAAGTAAATATATTATCTAAAATGACGATTGTATGTAACTACACTTTACTCCAGCAAAATTGCTTAAATAGATACACGACAGTTCATAAGAATTATTGCAAGGATATGACAAACAATTCCACAAGGACTACAGAATAACCTCAAACATACCTCTTAGTGACTTCAATACCCAAATGCGAGGCTGCCGCGACACAGAACCAGGTATAACTAAGCAGTACCGCGGGGTCGATGCCTCGCATCTCAAGCTCCACTCGTTTATATAACTTGTCTAATTCCACAGTCGTCGGTGGGACTGGCTCAATAGGCTTCTGTATAGGAACCACTGTGGCCGCCGAAAGGGGTCGGATAGCGTAGTTCGATGCTAGGGCACCGCGTACCATGGGCGCTGAACGCCATAAACTCTAAAAATAAAGCATTTTTATGCACTTAGTACCATTTCGGCAGAAGACAGGTTCCTTGTTTATATGTGCCTTACCCTAATCGCGTTCATGTTTTTAACGTCGAGCTTCGGTATTAATAGCTACTTCACGTGTTGTTTTCAATATTATCAGTTTAATTCAGAAGTATTATTAGGTATCCTCATGTTTACTTTATTTTTGGTTATTTTGATTTGACACTTTTGACAGTGAAAACTATGGCTGCATTCCGTAGTTTAACTAGGGTGTAGAGATGTGTCCCTCACTCATGAGGTGCCTCGTTTGAGGAACTCGTGATCGCACATTGAAAGAGTTACTCGAATTTTAACACTGAAGCACCTCACCACACCTCACTCCCTCATTCGTTCACACGTCCTCAAAATATGACATTGACAATATGAAATCGTGGCGAGGGGCGAGGCGAGCGAGTTCGAGAGTCGCGAGTACTCACGAGTCGCGAGTGAGTATTGAGTGAGCTCAGTGAGCGAATGATGAAAGATGAACCGACTTACAAATTGTTTAGTTGTTTACAGAATGACTGAGGTGACTGAGGTGCGGTCTGGTCTCGAAATTTTTACAACACAATAACACAGTAAAAAATAACATTACGATTTTGGTATGTACCTAATGAAATAATTTAGGTAATGATTATTGTGTCATGTTGTGTGGAGAGTGGGATAAACAAGTAAATAAAGCAAGCAAGCGAAAAAGTACGAACACGAAAAAAACAAAAGTTTACGTAATTGTTGGAACAAAATATCAACAATTCACTTCACGTGTACTTACAAGGTCAACATTAGGTAAACTATTAAAATTATTAGTCAAAACGAATTTTGAAGCAAATATTCTTATTTCAGATAATATTATGGTTAATTATTATGAACTCTAAAAGCATTAGCATTAGATTGGTAATCACGTGATAATGTTATTTTAGCGGTCTAAAATTTATGAGCGAAAGAAAATTATATGTGTGAAAAATGAGGGAGATGTAAATAATCGGACGGAGAGTCGTGATTACTCGTGAGTTGTCGTCGCGCCCGCCCGCCTCGTTCCCTCAGACGTTCGGCAGTAATCGGCAGAGTTCGGCTCGGGCGCACGAGGCGTGAGGTGAATACCGTTGCACGAATCCTCACCTCAAATGAGGGGTACCTCGTGAGGACCTCACGAGGAAAAGTGAGGCACTCCCTCAACCTCAAATACAATTGATGAGTTACCCATTACTACTAGGGTGCATTCCGAATTAAGACCTTAATCGCATAAGCGTGAGCGCGAAAACGTTGTTGCGTGAAACGTCATAGATGACGTCATGACATGCACCATCTTGCGATAACGCCGACCATGCCCTAAATTAATATCACCGTGAGCGCTGTCAAAAATGACAGTTGCGTTGTTTTGTTTTGAGACTTAACTTATATATAATAGCGTGGCATTTTCGAAATTGTGCTTCTGGCTACAGTCACCATCTTACCAAAGAAGTATACAAAAAAAAAATAAAAAAATTAAGAAACCGATGACTTTTTTTTCAACAATTCGGAACGCTCGTGACCGCGGTCACGGTTGGATCACAGTATTTATTTGTATAAACACCACACACACATTTGTACACTTCTTCTTCTTTGGTTAGATGGTGACTGTAGCCAGAAGTACAATTTCAGTCGCATCGTACTTAATTATGTACGATGCGACTGAAAACAAAATAACGCAACTGTTTTTTGACAGTTATTTTTTAATGACTAAGATAGATCTAGTTAAAGTCATTAGTTTGATATTTATCCAAGAGTCATCGGTTTCTTAAATTTCCTACGTAAAGTAAATCCGTGTTATGTCATCAAAGTTTTATATTTTTTTCACTTTATTCCATGTATAAGACTTTTTATTCTTCAAAATCTTAGGTAAAATCCAAAATAACGGTCAATCATAATAAAGTTAAATAAGTGGCAGAAGAAGCTGTCACTCGGGGTGGTTCAATAAAAACATTTGACAAATCAAATGACACTGAATGAAACCCCAATTGACGGGGTTTGATTGCTGAGGAATATGGAAAATACCAGCAATACTTATAGAAAAAAAATCCAATTCGGAATGCGGATTAGTTTACGGATTTTTTTCCATAATCTCTCAAAGCACTCACATCAATAATTTGCGTTCCGATTTAGATATCACGATGATGACACCTGAGAGCTGTCAACTATTCGGAACGCTCGTGAAGGCGCCCACGGTTGGATTACAGCATTTCTTGGTATAAACACCACAAATTTCTTCTTCTTTATTTAGGTGGCGACTGTAGCCAGAAGCACAATTTCGAAAATGCCACGTTAGTTTAAAAATAAGATGCGACTCAAAACAAAACAGCACAACTGTCATCTATAAGGGCATGGTCGGCGATAGCGCATGTCATCTTTAACGATTCACGCGACATCGTTTTTGCGCTCACGCTAATTCGGAGCGCACTCAAATCGTTTACAGCGTAACTCGGAACGCACCCCCCTTGAATCGTGGTATTTTTTGACAGACAGAAACGTCACACAACTCAACTCGCCACACAAGACATCCTGGGTGGGCCTCTTGGCGGCCGTGAGAATCAAAATCAAACGAAAGAAAGGAAATTTTATAATTTTACTGATTTTCTCGCAACTGTAAGATAAGAGCAGTGTTAAGTCGCTGAAAACAAAAATCAATATGTCGCTGTCAATGTTACTGTTAAAAATGTTACATTGCAAACAGATGAATGGCAGAAGTAGCGCAGGGGAGGACTCGGCCTGCGACAGAATCTCGCTCGACGAGAACTCAGGAGGAAAAATCAGCATAAAAAAGGAACATACTGACGATAGCTTATGCAGGGTTTGCCTCAAACAAGGTTGTATACCAATCCACGGGAATAACACTGGAGAAGACCTGTCCGAATCGATCAACACATTTGCCGGCATAGAAGTAAGAATAGATGATCCGTATCCTAAGTACTTATGTGAGTCATGCAACATCCTTCTTCAAGGAGCAATAACATTTAGAAAAAGTGCACAACAGTCTGATGAAATTCTAAAACATCCTCCTGAAGACTTGCTTACTATTGGTAATGATGAGTCATTCAATTACTCTGAGGACGATGACAAATCCTGGGAATATGAAGAACGCAAAGCCAGTAAAAAGAGGATATACCCTTGTAAAAAATGTGAAATATCATTTGATACATTCAAAGACTATGATGATCATAGAATGACTGAGGAACATGAGAATAGGAAAATTGAATGTCCTATCTGCAACAACTCTTACACAGAATTGTATTTTAAAAAGCATTTAGCATTACACAGAGACACGGCCTCATATATGTGTGATATTTGTGGGAAAAACTTCATAATGCAGGGACAATTCACTCGTCACCGACTTACACATTTTTACAAACTACCCTTCAAATGTTCTCTCTGTCCTTACAAAGGAAGGTTCAGTGAATCCCTAAAAATGCACATGCGCTCACATACTGGAGAAAAACCATACCAATGTACACAATGTCCTTCAAGATTTATAAATAAAAGTAATTTAAACAAACACTCATTGAGACATAAGGGAGAGCATGATTTTAAATGTGAAACATGCGGTCGAGGCTTTTATACTAAACGAGAATTAGAGTTGCACTATAAAGTAGATCATACAGGGATAAAGGACCATGTTTGTAACATTTGTGGGAAAGCGTTTGGTTATAGAAAGCAAATGATGAAACATCAGCTAAAAGTGCATAAAAGAGCTAAACTAAGAAGTGGGAGAATGCCTCTGTATTTGCAAGTAGAAACTATGAAACAACAGGGCCAAGATATCTCCGTTGAGAGTTAAACAAACTTTTCATCAATGTTTCTCATTTTCGATCTTCAGAGGAAAAATAAAATATTATGTTATAGTCCCTATTGTATTACTGCCGTAACTTTTTTAGATTTTAAAATTCTAGGATCTGCAAAAGATATTATGATTTTTTAAAATTTCCTAAATAATAGGAAAAAAATAGACATAATTATAATAATAACAATATATAATTTATTAAATAATCAGTCTTTTATTATTTTAAGGTGACCAACATTTTCAATAAGGGCACAAATTGAACGACATGTCGCGAGACCAGGCGCAGTTTCATAGCTGCGTAACGCATAGGCTACACACGTTGGCTGCATGGCTCCTTAAGTCTGGCGTCTGGCTACCTATTCGGAATATATAAATAATTTTTAATGTTAAAATATTATCTTGCTACTCTAGACTTACAACGCTGTAAGGTTATTGTGGTGCGTGGCCTTAATAGGAACTAATCTCGCAATCTTGTTTTATCAATACAATTTCTGTGACAATTTAACCAATGTTTACCAACAATGTCACCCCCTGTCAATGTAATTCAGGAGTCAAAATATCCATGTAGCCGTTGACATTACTAACTATGCTTGTAGCACTCACTTATAAAAAAAAACATTTTCCTTCTTTCGCATGGTGACGGCTGGTGGCGACTCGTAGCACAAATCAAGTAGACATGTTACCTGCTGTCGGCGTTAGGGATCATGGCAACAGCCACAACAGGACTCGTTGGCCCAGCAACTATGCGTGTCAACAATTCAAATGAATCGTAAAATTTTACGACCACTAAGAATGGCATATTTAATATTTAATTGAGCGATAAAGCACACGCTCCTTCAGATAAAACGAGTTTTGTAATGAAAGGTTTGAATCGAAGTTCCTTTCGCGGGCGTTTTAGAAGTAGGTACTGGCCATTTGGGCGATAATAAAAAAACCATTTGTAATTCAAATTCACGCTTTGACATTAGAATTGTCACAAAAAATATGAGATTGAACTAAACAGTCGCTATTTCTGGACTAAAACTTCTGAAGGTACGTTTTGTATCATAAAAGTCTAGTTATTATTCCAAAAAATGGCAAACGAGGCCGAAGAGACAGTTCGCAAGCTAGCGTTGCATAGAGGAGTCGCAGGAGTCATAGTGGTAAACGGTGAAGGTATACCGATCAAGACTACGCTTGATAACCATATTTCAGTGCAATATGCGGGCCTTATGAGTTCCTTGGTTGACAAAGCGAAGGCTGTAGTAAGGGATCTAGATCCCACGAATGACCTGACGTTTCTAAGGATACGCAGCAAGAAAAGTGAAGTGATGGTAGCTCCAGATAAAGAGTTTATTCTGATCGTCGTTCAAAATCCGGTTGAATGACGAAGGCCTTGGCTCGCGAGCCAATTTTTTTATGCTGTGGCCTTTTTTGTTTGAATTTGCGCCAATTTCTTTGATGGTCATAGTTGCCATCTCTAGTTCTAATTTCCTTCTTATTTTATTTATCTAATTGCTCTGCCCTTTCATACGGCAGTAGTCCATTATGACTTGGTTGCAAGGAGTTTAAATTAAATTGGAAAACACTATCCTCAAGGGAGACATTTATTCAACCACTGTATTATAATCATTAAAACTTTTTAGTGCTTTAATCAATAAATGAAACAAACATTACACACAATAGTTTTATTACTTATATTACAATAGAACAATCACAAAATATTACTAATTAGGAATGGAATATTCACTAGTTACTGCCAGCCACCACGGCCTCTACCCCTAAATCCTCCTCTAAAACCACCACGGTTACCGAAACCACCTCGACCGAAACCGTTGTCACTACCACCAAACCCTCCCTGGTTGCCGCCAAATCCGCCTTGGTTGCCGCCAAAGCCGCCTTGGTTACCGCCAAAGCCGAATTGGTTGCCACCAAAGCCTGGATTTCCTCCACCAAAGCCTGGGTTTCCTCCGCCAAAACCGCCTCTATTTCCGCCGAATCCGCCTCTATTTCCGCCGAAACCGCGGTTGCCCCCGAACCCTCCTCGGTTGCCGGGCGCCGCCTGGTTGCTGCCGAAGCCCCCCGCCATGGCGCCCCCCCCACCGCGCGGCCCGCTGGTGCCCCACCCTCGGTTCCCTCTCTTGGCTACGTCAGGCCTGAAGGTAGGTGTGCCACATTCGCGTTCGATATTGTAGTCGCCTGCTTCGATAACGCATAGGGCCTTTACGCAATTGATGACCTGTGGAAAAGATTTTTCTAAAGATTTTATTTTGGAAAGGGTGCTCGTATTTTCTTTGTTTCAATGATTATTCCTCGAAGTTCCCATAGTAAAAAACAATACAGTAAAAAAAGACGAGCGTGTATGAACACGCTCGTCTTTTTTACTGTATTGTACTTTAACTGTACAATCAAGAGAATTAAAGAACTTATTTAGTTATCTCTTACTGAAAGCTACAGTTACAGGTTCAACTCGGGCGAATATGATAAGCATAGGAATAAATAGATACATCTCAAATTCCCAAGTTGCATTACAACAGACTGTACACCAGCTTCATTTCGAGCCATTGTTTTTCATCAATATTTCTGACCAACACAGTTTCTGGACAAGCTGCCAATATAACCCACCTACTTAATTTTTTTCAATAGTTTAAGCTCAACTGCATGACTAAGGCTACCCCACTCCTAACAACAACAATTAACACTTCATCGGTACCACCTTAAAAAATACTTGCACTTACAGGCAAGCAGCTACCCATTAGTAGATAGGTACCTACCTACTTGTACAGGTACTTGCCAAGAAGTTACCTACCTATATCATCGTTTAACCACGTATACGTCCTATATAGCTGTATCTCTTTCCCATTTAACATTTCAATATTGAGTGGACATTGACGAGGGATTTTTGCGTTACAAGACCCAATCAATTGAATTGGTTAATCATTTGAATTTCTCAGTAGCAGTCTGGTTTTGTGACCAGTTGATGTCAACAGGCTCGCCCCCTATTACATGGGGCTTAAACATACTATAGGTACTCTTCTGCCTCGATTTCGGGCATGAAATTATTTTAAGGGGCCGTGCACGTAATCGACTATTTTCGATCAATTTTAATCACTGTTTGTGAGAAAAGGGAAAGTAATTAAAAAAAAATAATTGTGTGTGCTTTTTAAAGTCGAGTTTTTAGTCTTGCAGATAGCTTGAAGGGTTTTTTCAAATTATTTATGTAATACTGGCAAATCACTAAAATACGCAACAAGTTTTCCCAAAACTTACGCGAGAATGACGTTTAATCATCAATTTACAAGAAACTACTATTGATTTGGAACATTAAAGAATATCATCAACATAATTATTATATGGCCTACTTGCACGTGACTTGACCAACTTTTAATTTCGATTCAAAATATAGTATAAAAATAATGTTTAAACAAAACCCAAACCCAAATATTTTTTCCTATTATTTAGCAAAACCTCCACGAACATTATAAAGCACAAATAATCTTCAGCTACCCTTTTTTTTTTTATTCGGTTGTTTCGGGAGGTTTCTGTTCAGGATAAAGCGGGAGGAAACGCCCGGGTGTCACCACCGTGTGGATCGCCCGGAGGACACGGTGGAGCATACGGTGGAGGTCTGCCCGGCTTGGGCGGAGCACCGCCGTGTCCTCACGGACGCGATCGGCGGCGGCGATCTCTCGCGTCCGGGCCTGGTTCAGGCCATGGTTCGGAGCGAGAGTGCATGGGAGGCCGTCACCTCCTTCTGCGAAGCAGTTATGCTAGCGAAGGAGGAGGCGGAACGCGTGAGGGTGAGACAAGGTTCGCGCCCTCGCGCCTTTAGTCGCCGCAGGAGACGCCCTGGGCGTCGGGAGTCGCAAGCCGATTTCTGGTCACCGTAGGCGCGGGCCTGCGGACGGTGAGCGATGGGTAGCTCGCCGTCCGATAAGGACCAGGCCCGGGTCGACGGCGCGTTGTGTTCCACGCGCGCCTCAAAGAGATGTCAGCACAAACTGACGGGGTCCGTTAGGACCAATGCCTGCCGGGGTTGCGAGTTTGTCCGAAAGGGATATCGTGGCCCTGGCACACAGGCAACGGAAGGAACACGGGTGGGTATTAGTCAGTAAAAGTCTGACACGCCCTCCCGCTCCACCCAGAGCGGGAGAAGTTATTTGATAATTTCCCATCCAAAAAAAAAAAAGCTACCCTTTATTGAAATCTAAATTTTATTTTATGAAAATACAATATAGTCAATAAGTTAATCAAATGCGAAACGAACCATATGAAACCGAATGACACGAGTGGTTTTGCGCCACGGAAACCGTACTTTTATAATCTCCCAGACCTATATTTCAATTATTTTAAGCATTCTGCCAATTCATATTACTGCCTTTTTCCCAACTATGTTGGGGCCGGCTTCCAGTCTAACCGGATGCAGCTGAATACCAGTATTTTACATGGAGCGACTGCCTATCTGACCTTCACAACCCATTTACTGGGTTACACAATACCTCTTGGTATGACTTTCGGGCTTCTGACGATCGGTAACAACTGCCAAAGATCTACAAATAACAGCCGGGACCAACTTAACGTGCTTTCCGCGGCACGGAGGGGTTTTGGTATGTAAAGATGGTCACCCATCCACGGACCAACCGCGGCAAGCATAGCTTAACCTGATCGATCGACCCGTGCGGCTGTTATTACTTAGCCACAAGCCCCTCTAGAATTCTGCCACGATGTGGCACATCGTCGTTTGATCGTGTTCGAGCACGAAACTAAATAGCGTAAGTCTCAATTCTTATTAAATTTATAACTAAAGTAATAATTTTTCATCTAGAGAAAAAATATCTGTTGGCTGGATAATAAAATATATTTTCTTGCTTTTTTTATTTTAGACATAAAAGCCAAACAATCTTTTGTTTTTTATAATTATCCTTAAAAAAGACATGACATTCGAATTAAAAATGCATCGAGAAAATATTACAATTACGTAACTGTCTTCAACATGGAAAGAAAAAGATCCAATAAATCATATACTAAAGTTTCATTTTACTTTTGCTGTGTGACTGTTTCAGAACATTTATGCAAATTAACATAAACTTAGGGAGCCTCCTTAAGGGTATCTTAAGATAGTCCTAAAGTAGTATATAGCTACCTTTGTCTCGGCGGGAGTGAACTGCAGTGCAGCATCAGGTTCGGCCGCGGCCCTCTCCACAAGTTTCTCGATGGCGGGCCGCAGGGCCGTCACCAGCGCGGCCGCGCGCGGGTTCATCTCGAAGTTCAGCCAGTTGTCGAGGCGGACTACGTTGTCGATCTGAAACCATCATGGAAGAAATTTGTATAAATATTGACATTAAACAATTTAAAATAACAATAAGAAAGAAGGGAAAATGGGCCCTTTTCAGCATAATCTCAGATGGTAAGTACTATTTGACGATAGTTCTTATATTCAACCT
This sequence comes from Tiliacea citrago, assembly GCA_963921375.1. NCBI lineage: Eukaryota > Metazoa > Arthropoda > Insecta > Lepidoptera > Noctuidae > Tiliacea > Tiliacea citrago. Next base: position 15,384,490 of record OY992802.1, read on the forward strand.
TTAACCAAAATGAATCATTATACGTTTTTAACATCAAGTCAGTTTTTTCTTAAATAAGGACATACATAAACTCACACCTGCTACGCTCCTTACATACTGCTTTTGCTTCGTTTACGTTCATACATCTCGGCTGTCCCATTTCAAAACCTAGTAAGGGACACTTTTTTTTCGTACATCGTTTAACGATATACGAAAAAAACTGTCCCTTACTAGGTTTTGAAATGGGACAGCCGATCGTCATACACGCACGCCGGTTGCGAGTACTACACATCTCACTTTTCTGAAGAACTTCATCAATAGGGTCACTATAATTATGTCCTCACCAATAAGGTCACTATAATTATGTCCTCACCAATAAGGTCACTATAATTATGTCCTCACCAATAAGGTCACTATAATTATGTCCTCACCAATAAGGTCACTATAATTATGTCCTCACCAATAAGGTCACTATAATTATGTCCTCACCAATAAGGTCACTATAATTATGTCCTCACCAATAAGGTCACTATAATTATGTCCTCACCAATAAGATCACTATAATTATGTCCTCCTAGGGCCGTCGTTTCCACTTAGCTCTGCTTTGTAAATACCTTTTGTTAGTCGCCTTTCATTCATCCTCTCAACACGACCAAAGCATACTCTTTTCAATTTTTGTCACTACATCTTCATTTTATCTAAGGAGATGGAGAGGCAGAAAAACAGAAATGTATGATGTGGGTACACTCGGACGTTATAAATTACACATGCTTTTGAAGACGAGTCTTTTAGCATCTATGTACTTATTTTCTTATCTTACAAAATTATAATTGAATGTAAAGTGTGTTGGTTTGTCATTTCGCGACCCATTGTTGCATAGATATGGGCTTGTAGCGCCATCAACATCGCCACATGCGAACTAAGCGTCACACTGACGTCACGCAAATCCTGCATCGGGCAAGCAGAGTTTACCGCGCAACTAGCATATATACAACGTCCCGACATCAACCGTCGGGCAGTTGTCCACCCGACATGACACCCGTCTGGTCGGCGGATCCTCCCTTTTCTAACCCTGTTCCTCATACCCCTAAAGGCTCAAAAGTGGCGTAGGCTACTTTTTATCCGTCCACGAGAACCGAGCCGCAAAAAGTATAAACATCTTCACTATAACAGTGTGTGTTGTTGCGCCACTCCTTCCCAGCTAAAGCGCTAGGAAGTGGTGAAAGGCGGGCGTTTTTGTGGGACTGTCTTATGTAATTTTGACGTTTCAAAAGTGCTGATTCTCTTGAGACAAATAATGAAGCCGCAAGGGTTAGGAAGATCCTATCAACCGACCAGGACCGAACTCTTGGCGCGCTGAAAAAACCCGACAACTCATATACAACAACTGACCATGAAACCAGCAAGGTCCTTCTTGAGACTCACTTCCCGGACTGCAAACTCCTGGAAGACAGGACGTGGGAGGTTGTGCCAGAATGGACCCCAACGGATCGAGACTGGTCAAGAGCCCATAATATAGCAACAGAAGACCGTATAAAGTGGGCTATCAACACGTTTCAGCCTTTTAAGTCAGCAGGACTGGATGGCATCTTTCCAGCCCTGCTACAATGGGGGATAGATCACCTGACACCGTGGCTGGTGGAGATCTATCGAGCGTGCATAGCACTTAGACACATACCACTAGCATGGCGCGAAGTGAAAGTCATCTTCATACCCAAACCTGGCAAAATCGACTACACACAACCCAAGGCTTATAGGCCTATTAGCCTTACATCCTTCCTACTGAAAACCCTGGAGAGACTCTGTGATAGACACATTCGAGACGGACCTCTTCGGAGAAAACCACTCCATAAACAACAGCATGCGTACTCCACAGGCAAATCAACAGAATCCGCGCTACACAGCGTGGTTTCTAAGATTGAATGCGCAGTGGACCACAAATGTTCATCACTGGCTGCCTTCATTGATATCGAGGGCGCCTTTGACAAAACCATGTTTAACAGCATTAACATGGCCCTAGACAGACACAACATAGACTCGACCCTGAGCGGCTGGATCACCAATATGCTCAAAATGAGAGCTGTACAGGTCACGATAAATGACACCACAAGGGCCATCGTGGCGAAGGGCTGCCCGCAAGGGGGCGTCCTCTCGCCACTTCTATGGAACCTGGTTGTAGACAGCCTCATTAAAACACTCAATGACAAAGGTTATTTCACCGTAGGCTACGCCGACGACATAACCATAATAATAAATGGCACCCACGAAAACACCTTATGTAACCTAATGCGCCAGGCTTTGAAAATAGTAGAAGACTGGTGCAACAAACACCAATTGTCAGTAAATCCGACAAAAACCGAACTGATTCTCTTCACAAAAAAGAGGAAGCTGGCGACACTACAACTGCCACGACTCTTTGGAACTACCCTAAGCCTATCAACCGAAACCAAATACCTGGGCATCTATTTGGACAAACAGCTGAACTGGGCAAAACATACCAACTACATTACCACAAAAGCCAGTGTATCCTTGTGGCAGTGCAAACGACTGCTCGGAAGGAATTGGGGCATCAGCCCCAAGGTCACCCACTGGCTATACACCACAGTCATCCGACCAATTATCACATATGGCTCACTGGTCTGGTGGCCCAGGACGGACCTGAGCACAGCCCAAAAAGACCTCGAAAAACTGCAGCGGTTTGCTTGTGTAGCAATAACTGGCAGTATGAGGACTGCACCAACTGCCGCTTTACAGGTAATGCTAGGACTGCCACCCCTACACCTCATCGTGCGGGAGGAGGCAGCCTTGGCCGCCTTCAGGCTCCACCTATCGGGAACCCTGAGCAAAGACTCTAGGGTCAAACACACACGCATAAGGGAAGATGCAATCAAACGACAACCGATGATGGCATCACCCTGCGACAAAGCCCCGAAACTACACTTCTTTCAGAAGCATTACAGCGTTACACTCACGGAAGAACGGTGTGACCACTCAGGCCCAAGAGAGATGAGAGTATACACCGACGGATCAAAGACCAACTCCGGAACCGGAGTCGGAGTCTTTTCACACGATTTTAACATAAATATATCCAGCCCGCTTGGAATGTTCAACACCGTCTACCAGGCGGAATGCGTGGGCATTATACAAGCGGCTTACGCCATAGAAGCCAGGAAAGTTACGGACACCCGTATACGTATACTGTCCGACAGTGCCTCAGTTCTGCAATCCCTAGAGAAAAAATATATTACATCCAGACTAACACTAGAATGTCACAATGCACTGGAGCGGGTGACAGTGTGCCACCGTAACGCAGTGACACTGCAATGGATAAAAGGACACAGCGGATCTCTGGGTAACGACGCAGCTGACGAACTAGCTAGGAGAGCATCCAGCGCGTCAGTCTGTGGGCCCGAGCCTATTGTACCCATCCCCTTTAACCAAATACGCAGGTGGCTACAGGAGTTCACCCACACACAAGCGGAGAACTGGTGGACCTCGACACCGGGCTGCAGGCAGTCCAGGGAAGCCATGCCATCCTTAGATGGCAGACTAACCAGGCGTTTGCTACGCCTGGACAGGAACGGCCTGCGCTTGGTGACGGGGACCATCACGGGACACTGCTCACTAAACAAACACTTCCACAATATAGGCATAACGGACAGCCCTCTGTGCAGGGCTTGCATGGAGGCTGATGAAACCGTTGCACATGTGCTCTTTGACTGCACAGGCGTCAGCCAGATAAGAACAGAAACCCTCGGGTCACCCAGATCTTTCACAGATATTCTACGCAGACCAGAAGATCTAATAAGCTTCTGGAGGGAGGTGGGCTGGTTGGAATAAACCAATGACGGCCGCCATGGCCCACGCACAATGGTCCACATGAAGGACTAAGTGCGGAAACCAAACCCTCTAACATAGAACATAGTGCTGATTCTCAGCCAAGTTTGTATAAATGACTTATGATTTTGACTGAAGACGTAGCCCTATACGTCCGTGCATGAAATGAAATGCATTTTTGAAAATTATATGTAATGGTTATCCGTGATAGACGAATTTTCGCTATGCTATCGTAGAATTAAGACCTTATAAAACAAATATTATGACCTTATAAAACATCACAATACAATATAATAATAAATTCATTTATTTCATGTAAATAACTCCCATTGTCAAACATAAATTAACAGAAATAGACCATACACACTATCCAAACAGACAAACACCCAAAATAAATAAAATTAAAAACTTAAAAACATTAATTAAAATTGCCAAAATAAAATTTAAAAATATAAAATGTCAGAATCTACAATAAAAAAAGTCAAACTGTAAAAACATACAGACTATTACATATGCAGACTATTTTGCAATAATGCGTAAGAAGGTGGCGTCGATGACACGCAGAGTGGCAGGAAGCACCAACAGTATCTTGAGGGTGTTTGCTGAAAGGCTGGATGGGGCCTACCATGGGTAGGTTTATTAATCTTCATGTATTACATGGGGCTTACTTAATGAAACTATCTTCTTTTTTTTTTTGGGTGGGAAATTATTAAATAACTTCTCCCGCTATGGGCGGAACGGGAGGGCGTGTCAGACTTTTACTGACTAAAACCCAGCCGTGTTCCTTCCGTTGCCTGTGTGCCAGGGCCACGATATCCCTTTCAGACAAACTCGCAACCCTGGCAGGCATTGGTCCTACCGGACCCCGTCAGTTGGTGCTGACATCTCTTTGAGGCGCGCGTGGAACACAACGCGCCGTCGACCCGGGCCTGCTCCTTATCGGACGGCGAGCTTCCGCAGACCGGCGACCGTCCGCAGGCCCGCGCCTACGGTGGCCGGAAATCGGCTTGCGACTCCCGACGCCCGGGTCGTCTCCTGCGGCGCCTAAGGGCGCGAACCTTGCCTCACCCTCACGCGTTCCGCCTCCTACTTCGCGAGCATTACTGCTTCGCAGAAGGAGGTGACGGCCTCCCATGCACTCTCGCTCCGAACCATGGCCTGACCCAGGGCCGGACGCGAGAGATCGCCGCCGCCGATCGCCTCCGTGAGGACACGGCGGTGCTCCGCCCAAGCTGGGCAGACCTCCACCGTGTCCTCCGGGCGCTCCACACAGTGTAATGAAACTATCTGTGGTCGATATAATTATCAACTTTGTTCTAACCATATACTAACATAGTTTATGATAAGTTAGACACTAACACAATTTAATATTATTACTGGGCGTATGGTCAAAGTGCAACCATTTATTTCAAATAGGCACATAAGAGGCACTTTTGAACGTCAAAATTTACAAATAAATAGAATTGATTCTAGTTGCCCCTTCCAAAAGGTTTCGTATGGAGAAGAATGGGCAAGAAACTCCACCGTTACTCTTTTATTTGAGTACATTAATACAATTAATACAATATTTTGTTTGAGTACATTAATTATATGTGAAGACTAAACCAACAAGAATAAAATTACTATACCATAATAGGTAAAAAGAATGAAAAACTAAACAATGGAAAATAACTTAATTATTAGATAGATACATCGTGCTCACATATTTACAAACATCGTAAAAGTATGTTTTTCTAAAAAAAAAAAGTCAGTATGTGAGTATAGGTTATCACAGAATATAAAATCAATATCATAAAAATAACAGATTTTACCATAAAAATAGCAACCAGTTTGATTTTGTCTATGGTGACATTATTACCAGTGAGCTAGTGTTAATAAGTAAGCAATCCCCACATACCCACTCCACCTTCCTGCTCGCGAACAGCAGCACGTGCAGCGGCGCCACCATGGTGGTCTGCTTGCAGCTGATGGCGCGCGTGCGCACCTTCTCGCCGAACACGAACAGCGGCGACGGGAAGCGTTGCTCTTGATTACTGCAGTTCACTGAGGTTTTAGCTATCAGGGCCGGCTTGCCTTCTGTTGTTAGGACCTGGGGATTATAAAACAATCGATTGAATTGATTAATTAGAGACTATTTTTTCACGAAATACATAACATAATATCACGCCTGTTTCCCAGAAGTGTAAAAAAAAAAATGGGAAAATAGTGGGAAACACATTGTTGTTCTAGTCGAAAACCATCCTTATGATGATGTAAAAAAACCAGGGAAAAATAAACAAAAAAAAAATATTTTTGCCTTAAATTCAGATTTTTGTTAAACATAAATTCAGGTTGGATTTTTTTTTAACTTAAATTCATGTTGGCTTGATGCTTGCACGGGGGTGACACACAGGGGGTACATTTCTGTAATTTTTTGCCTAGGACGCACCGTTTTCGAGATATTTGAATTTCGCTGGTTTTTATTAATGAAAAACTTGACGTTTGACACATTTTTTTCGAAAACGAAATACGAATAATTATCGTAGAATTCATCTACTACTACTACTACTAGCTACCTAACTACATCACTAGCTACCTCCCCTTTGCTATGGAAAGAATATCTATGTCTTTGTCTTCATAGAAACGCGAGTTTACGGGTCGCGCCGTGCTCGGGCAGAAGAGATACCGAGTAGGTTAGAAATAGCTTTGTCGTTTCTTGGTAGAATAGAGATAGAATTGGTCATGCTACGCGTGTAGGACCGACGGGGCAGTCTAAAATTGGATTGCGTAACGTGAAAACAGCGCTATGCATACCGATGAGCTGATTAATGCCGATAGCACACCTCCACCGTGAAACCATAGCAGCAAAACAGCAGTAGTTCAATTCTACTGGCTCGCGTTAAGTTCCGCTACTCGCACCCGATTTGAGTAGCGGAACATGACGCGAGCCAGTTGATTTTTTTTTAACGTTGCCCCACACTAGGAATTTCTCCTGTATTGTGGGTGCGATGACAAACATTTAAACTCACATACACAAACAGCCAGACCCGGAATAACTACTTGTAGGTCATACAAATATTTGTTCCGTGCGGGAATCGAACCCGCGAAATGCAGCGCAGCAGTCAATCGCTTAACCACTGCGCCAACCGTGCCGTCAAAATTGAACTACTGCGGTTATGCTGGGCCGTATTACCGGCGTAATTGATACAGAATCCTAAAATGTACGATATTCTAGTTTACACAAAATGCACTGTACAAAAATTTCCAGTATACGCTGACCTCTACGCTGTGCTGCGCTGCACGGAAATCCTACACAATGCGAGATCAGCTTCTTATACTGGAGGAAGTATAGCTTGATGTAGCCGTGTGTAAGTAGTGTGTACAAGCAAGTCATTTATATTAACTCACAATTAGGTATGTTGATTAGGTATTTTTCGATGCTAGTCCGTACCTAATCCAAAGCGTCGAGGATTAGGTATGGCACAAAATATTCGTACAGTCTACACAGATATTCTGTACCTTAAAATGTGGGGGTTAAGTTTCAAGTATAATTAGCACTGCCGCCAGCGCCATCTATGTAGAATACCACTGGACTAGTTGTGCAGCCGCACTCTATAGAGGGGATGCGCTAAGGTAGCCCGCGAAATTATAATTTTCTTACGTTTTTTGCAATTTGCACGTATGAAGGGTAATTTTAAACACTTTAATAAACGTTAAAAACAAAAGTATTCACGTTGACTTTAAGTACCGTTTGCCCATAAAAAACGAAATATTAATCGACCATTCCACAATATATCAGAAACGGAACATCCTTAATCCATGATGAATATTTCTTACCCAATCCACATACGATACATGATATCGGTAACAGGCCAGAGCGGCTTTATTGAATAAATATTCGGATTAGGTATCGTTTTTACCTAATCCGACCCATGTCTAGATCGCATCATTTAATTATTCGTTTCATTGTATTAATAAACTCTGCCGAAGCAGAGTATTTCAAAAATGCATAAGACTCATTTGAGTGTCCCCCTCCACGAAAATCTTTAGTAAAAGGCGAAAGATTTATACGTTTTGAAGGGAAACCAGAGATACCGAACACGCTCAATACAAGTGACCCAACCAAACGGCGGAGAATCTCGACACCGCGATTCAGGAACGTGACGTAAATGTACAGCGCCATCTATTGAGACAAGGTGAACTAAACAATGTTTAACATACAGAGCAACCAGGGGAAGTTTGTGCCACCCTTTTTAAAGGGTGTCATTACAATGGGAAGCAGAGAGGGGTTATCTTTTATTTATTCTGACCTTCAATCAAAAGCAAATCGTAAAATGACGTAAGGAGAATTTTGTGTATTAATGTGCATGGCTATAGGGGTAGACCAAATAAATAATGAATGGACTGTGTCAAAGATGTTATGGCTAGAAATGTGGAAGGGAGGGGGGTAAGAACTAAGATGTCGACTAATAGAGATGTATAGAAGAAGTCGTTGCACTGACCCCAAGTAAATTGGTACAGCTGTTTTAAATTACGGAGCTGTTTTGTAAAACGGCTAGCGGTTATGTAAAACAGCGGATTCGACCATCCATCTGCGCCTTAAACATCATATACATACACATGCAGACTATAGAACGCCACCTCCTATGACCCTGACATACTCCTTTACCATTTTTTTTCCCTATGATGTGTATCCTGGGTATACCATGTTAATTTATCTTCTTATAAATATTAATAAATTAAAATACATTCTGTTCGTTGGTTCGTTGGCATCACTTGAGAACGGCTGGACTAATTTGGCTATTTTTTGTTTTAAAATGTTCGTAATAAATAGGCCGAATTAGGTTTTTATGGAAAAGAAAATTGAAAAATTTCAAATTCGCGATAAACTGAAAATGGATTGCATGGGATTTTGTATGAATTAATGAAATTTAATTTGTCATAGGCCAATAAGCATCAGAAGATCAGATTAATATAATTATATCATCTCATTCATGGAAAAAAGAGTCTGTCCTCTCTTCACTATGATATTGTTAGAATGATTTTAGAATTCGCTAGATGAGCATTCTTTACAGATATAACTGCTTACCTTCCTCTTGCCTTGATGTAAGCACACGTTAGGGTACAATCCCATGCACATGAGGGCTATCACTAGGTCCAGTGTGGGGTCGGATCCCGTCGGGTGCCAGCGTTGAGGCACGCAACACTCTTCAGAGAAACCAATCGATGTTGTTAGGATATCTGGAAGAAAGGTTTAGCAATTATTACTCAAAAACACGTATTTCCTGGAACAAGTTTTATGAAAACGTCGCACATTATTTTTCGTTCAATGCTATTGTGTTCTCACTCGTTTGTTAATAGTTTTCACTTGCGCTGGATGAAACAACAAACTTTTCGACCATGCTCGCGTTGACGATAGACGGACCGGGAAGGGCCCTCTTAAGGAGTAAACTCCAAAAATAAAAAAGCCGTTTTAGCTTACTATTGAAAGAAGAAATACTACTACTCTCTACGCTTACTATTGAAGAATGAAGGGATATTATAAGTAGTACACTATACTAACTTGTAAGCTGATACTTGGCTTCGGAAGTGACCCTCATGGTAGTCTGCTGCAATCCCTTCCATTCGCACCACCTCACTTCTGCGTCCTCGCCCTTCGCGTGCTCTCTTTCCCACATCTGTAATAAATTATGTATTGTTTATAAACTACTATCACTTAATATTATAAATGCGGAAGTGAGTTTGTTTGTTTGTTACGCTGTCACGCTAAAACGGCAGAACACATTTGGATGAAATTTGGCACATGTGTAGACCATGACCTGGTTTAGGACTTACGATGCTTTTTATCCCGATATTCCCATGGGATCGAGACTTACGCGGGTGAAACCACGGGGCGCAGCTAGTTGTTTATAAATTAATGCCGCTACACTAATAAAATAAATAAATAAGCTTATAATATTAGCGTTTTAGCACAAATTTTATTTCATAGTAGGGGTCATCGGGTCATTCAAAGTCAAAGTCAAACCATTTATTTCAAATAGGCACATAAGAGGTACTTTTCAACATCAAAATTTACAAAAAAATAGAATTGATTCTAGTTGCCCCTTCCAAAAGGTAGTTTCGTATGGAGAAGAATGGGCAAGAAACTCCACCGTTACTCTTTTAAAAATGTTTTACAATATTTTGTTTGAGTACATTAATTATATGATTATATCATTTTGTATCATACATATAATAGAGTTCTGCATCTATCCAGTTTTTTAAAATACTGCTTGAAGTTTGGACAAATAATATGCACAGGTAGTAGTTTTAGATGATACCAACAAGAAGAGATTGAATTGCCGCACGTATTTCCCGCTTAGTAATTTAAATTACCTAATATCTGATGTTAGTCGTAGTAGTAGAATAATCTAAGAAAATTCATCACAATTTATAGATAAAAGTGGAGACAACACTCTAAATACCTAAGTGAATACGACTGTGGGCCGACTCTCTCTTTCTGAATACATACATAAGATAAAGAAAACACATATCACTATACTCACATCACTGTGTGTGTGTGTCAAACTCAAACCATTTATTTCAATTAAACCATTTACGAAACAATTTAAGAGTTTGTCAGTTAGTCAGAAAGTGGAAGCTATTTGCCCATTCCAAAACGTAGATCTCTATGGAGAAGAACAGGCAAGAAACTCCAAGGACACTCTTTGAAATCAAGATATTACAAAATCCTGGGTACATTATTCTTGTCGCTTCTATATGTGAGAACAATGTAAAAAAAAAAAAAAAAAAAAAAAACAATCCAAAATATAAGATTAAAAGATTACAAAATAAGCCCTAGCAGTTAAGAGATGACCAGCCTCAACTGACGGCGCCCGTTCTCGAACATGACGCGTGGATCAGCACCATCCAGCTCAACCACTTTGTAGGGACTTTGTGTGTACTTATGTATGAATTCAGAATGAGAGTCGGCCCAGTCGTATTCACTTAGGTATTAAAAGAGTGTTGTCTCCACTTTTATCTATAAACTTCTTGTTTTCAGCCTACAAATTAATATTAAGTGACAAACGTGACAAGTTTGCTTTAGAAAATCTAGAAAAATATTTAATTGTGTTTTGTCACAAGTTACAACTGTACATAAAGCACAGAACCGGTCGAAGTGGCTGTGGTAGGGAGAGGTAGGAGGGAGGGTCCAGTAGTGGACGTCTTTCGGCTAAAAGATGATGATGATTAATATTGTATATATAAATATATTGTGAAAATGAACGTAAATTCTCATAGTAAATAGTATTTTGATTATGCATATTTCGCCTTTTTTTGGTGCTTATTTGCATGTATAAATTAGCATTTTGATAGTGCATATAATCCGTTGTCTAATTATTTTGCCTCACCTGAAAACCATTAAGCATAGCCACATGGTCGGAAGCCCGGTCGCCCGCCAAGGCCCTCTGATGGTTGGAGAGCCTCCTCCTGCCCTCCACGACGAAGATCTCGGGGAACGTCGTGGAGTTGGCGGCCATCGTCGTTAGCGCGTCTCCCACGCCCAACACGAAGCCCAGGACCATCATCTTGCCGAGCCGGGGCTCTGCGGAAACACAAACAAACTTTTTTTTATTCTGACATTATACTTGTCAAAAAATAATAGGCCCGTTTTGACATTTAACTTGAATCGATTTATCGGGAGTATCGAGTACAGAGTCGTATTAACTAGTGAAGTAACCATAAGACTACTATAATAATACGCTTATGGCATTAATTCCGCTACTGTACATTTGTGCTTGAAGTATAAAAAAATATAATAGTAAACTTTATTTAATAATGTGGTCCACTATGTTAATATGTTTTGGTCTCGCACAGGTATTTTTTTATTATGACATTTATTTTAAATTTTGTTAGTTTCAAATGCTCCTTTTTTACTGTTTATATTTTCTGTGCGTGTCCCAATAAATATTTATTTGTGAAATTGATAGTCCTATGTGGGTAGGCCGAAGCCCGGTACCGTCGACACCTGCGTGTACGGATGGAGCAACGGGCTCTGACGTCGCGGGAACCTGCTCGTGCGGCCAGCACACCACCTAGCATTGTGGCGATGTTTATGGGGCTTGTGTCAAGCATTAGACATTTATTAGCCACATAATAATATGACTAACCTATAGGCAACTTCGCGAGTATAGTCCCCAACGGCGTGAGATTGTCTTGCGCGTCCAAACAGCCCAGCTCTCGTAGTAACGCCTCGGCTTCGATCACTGCGTCTAATGGCGGAGGTTCTGGAGCCTTGGAGAGGAAGTGGCCGATGCTGCCTAGCCGGAGGAGTTTGATGCTGGAAAGATTGAGAAATATTTAAATGAAAAATAGGGTGTAGCATCAACTATATGACTATATTCCGTTGGTTTAGGTTGTTAAATAAAGGTAAACAAAAAAAACCACGGGACGAGAGAGCTGTCAAGTAACCGACTAAACGTAATACCTGTCACTTCAGTTGTCATGCTACGTCACAGTTGTACTCTTCAATTTAGCAACGTTTTATTTCGTTGACGTTTAGGGGACCTGTCTTTTTGAACTCTTTACAATAGACAGATTACAAAATATTATAGTATTGTAATAAATCGACCGAAAAAATCGTGTTCAAGCAGTTACATCTACGAAGAGTAGTTTAAGAATAGTTTAACATACAGTAATACTATACGTTGAAATCAAAAATAAATTTAATTAGGTTATAAGTTACAACGAATTTTTAAACAAGAAAGTGTCATCTATAAAAACCCTTTTTATGATTTGTTTACCTTTATTTGACTACCTAAACCGATGGAATATAGTTGTTGACTTATGTGGAAGATAATTTCGTATCCTTTTATGTGTGAAATAGCAGGGTAATGGTGTAACTCACTTACATCTGCAATTCCCCTCATTTTGACAATTCAACAACATTTTTTGAGTTTTGATTTTTGCGTTTTTGGGGGACTGTCTTATGTAATTGATTTTGATTCATTGCGTTATTACGTGGTCGAGCTGACAATTTTTCAATCATATGAAAATGAGAATGCAAATCCATTGCGGATTAAGAATGTCCTTATAAATCGATCGGATTGTGATTTATAATGTGTTACGTAAGTTTGGGTGCAGGCCCTCAGCTATCATTCTTGGAAATCACTCATAATTTTATGCATTGTTACAATAACAATCAATTTTAGCAATGTTGTCTGAAAATAAGGTAATTTCAGCCGAAAGACGTCCACTGCTGGACTTAGGCCTCCCCCAAAAGGAGGGGGGGGGGAGGGGGGGGGTTGCCATAATGGCCATGTTTGGCAAAAGGGTCGGCGATCGCAGCATGGTATTAAAATGCATAGAGAACGCTGCTGCCCATTCTCTAGTAAGTCGGATTCGCCTTTTATGACACCGGAAGAAATAGGATGGTGCTATTCTTTTCCGGCACCACACGGAGGGTTCCGTGTGGTGTCGGAAGAAAATAAGGTATCTCTTATATTTTGCTGTTTATAATGTTACATATTGAATAGGTGTTCTCTAGAGTTATTTAATCACTTTTTTTAAATCTACAAAATGTTAACATCTCTACTTGATGGCTATGATCGCCGAAAACAGGCTTTCGCCTAGTTTGGCTACAGATGTCTGATTCATTTGTGACAAAAAAAATATATCCTTAAGATATATACGAGTATATCATTGCTATCAATTATTGAAATAAACTTATTATTATATTATCTCTGGAGTCTTTTGAACATGTTGCTTAAAATCCCACAGAAGTTTACATGCAACTTAGTTTCACATACCTACACTATCGCCGTCTCTTTCTCGCTCGACTTTTCGTAAAATATTGTATATTTTAGTATACTCAATTCCTAATATACTAGAGTTCATAATCTTAATCATTTATTTGTCAGAATATGGTACATTATATGGTCCTAAGATTAGTCAACGGTATCATCACACCGATCACCGATCGATCCGAGTTATTACCTTAGTGCCAATTCATGGAGCGGCGTGCGGAACATCTCGGCAGTTTGATGTTCTTCCAGTTTGTCGTATCGTGCGCGTGAGCATAGCGTGAAGCACACGCCTGGACGGACACGACCGGCACGGCCTTTACGCTGGAAAATAAATATGAAATGGATATGGTAGTACGACATCATTTTTGTTCAAGAGGATAATACAAAACACACGTAAATAACTTTGGATATTTAACAATCATGCGTCAACTGCATCGCACAGTTCAGTTTGGTTGAATATGATTATGCTAGACTGAGACAGCACTACCTGCCACTGACGTCATCATTCAGTCTCAGTAAAGTGTCAACGTAAGTCAATTCAAAGTGTGTAGCGCCTTATTATTTATTCACCTTTTACAGATTAAGATTAAATCCAGATTTGATCCTACTGACATACTGTGATTGTTACCTGTTGTAGTTGCCTTGTGAATAAATAAATAAACTCAAAAAAAAAAAACTAGTAGTACTCTTTTATAGTATTTTTATCTCACGAAGCGACGCGCGCCTTACTTGTGATAACCAAGTATACAAACACGCTGTGAATGTGTGCGTGAAGGCAAGTAACGTCAGCACATACACATACATAATAAACACATATACAACATGTAGCAGAATTAACGCACAACCTCTTAAGGGGTCATTGACTCATCATTACGAACAACTTATACTATGGGACCAAAAAAAACAAACAGCTGTTCCCTACATTTATATTCTCACTAGCTGCGTCCCGCGGTTGCACCCGCGTAAGTCTCGATCCCGTCGGAATATCGGGATAAAAAGTCCCCCTAGCTAAAAGCCTATGTCTTAATCCAGGGTGTCAGCTACCTCCATACAAAATTTTATCAAAATTGGTCCAGCCGTTAGAGCGTGAAGAAGTAACAAACACACACACTCACAAACTTTCGCCTTTATAATACGAGTATTAGTGTGATAACTCGTCAAAATTTATGGAACAGCAGATTTTTTTTCTGCGATTTTTTGGTGATAAATGATAAATGATTTTTATTTCTGTAAGTAGGTTTGTACAAACACTTTTACACGTCAGTCATATTTTTAAAACTAGATGAGGTCTGCGTTTCCTATCTGACTACTCGGAGATGAAAGGCCGAAACAAACTCAGAGGTCACAGTCAGTCAGATCATGTGAAGGCCATGTAGATTGGTGTCTGAAATGGTCTTTTGAGGAAAGAACCACACAGATTGAGTGAACCTGACCAGTCAGTGCACGCATTTGTCAGTAATCGTGCAGCTCTACTCAGAACTTAAGGAGCTCAACGATGCGACGATCAATACCAAAGAAAGGACATTTGGGTAGGCCGCTTAAATGACTCAAACTGCCAGACCATAATTAACACTAACTGAGAATAAAAGACAAAGTGAAAATAAAAATAAAAGAGCAATAACCCACATAGTCTTCACATTCACAATAATTAAAATAATATAATACTTTACAAGTAAATAATCATGTCATTACGTATATAAAATAATAAAAGTTAGCAAAAAAAAACATCAAACAATAAAAATAAACCACTTCAATAAGTAAAAATTGGAGCAGCTCAATCCCAAGCCTTTTTGTCCTCAATATAATCTTTAACGGTATAAGGTAAAAGCTTTCTGACACAACTTACGTTTAATGAATGATTTGAATTTATTAAGGCTTAGATCTTGAACGTGGCTTGGAAGTTTATTATAAAAGCGTATACATTGACATCGGAACGAGCCACCTATTTTCTTGAGCCTTGTTGTAGGTACAACAAATTTATGTTTGTTTCTAGTATTTATATTATGGATATCACTGTATTTTTTAAACAATTTTATATTTTTATGGGCATATAAAAGATTTTCAAAAATATACTGAGAAGGTACAGTCATTACATTAATCTCCTTAAATTTCTCTCGGAGAGTGTCTTGGACTTAATTTATAAACTGATTGTACAGCTCTTTTCTGCAAAACAAAGATAGTCTGAATGTCGGCGGCATTTCCCCACAACAGAATACCGTACGACATTACACTATGAAAATAGGCAAAGTACACTAAACGGGCTGTCTCTATGTCAGTTAAATTACGAATTTTTCTAACAGCATATGCTGCGGAGCTTAGCTTTTTAGACAGTTTATCTATATGTGGGCCCCACTGAAGCTTAGCATCCAAAGTTAAGCCCAAGAATACTGTGCTTTCTTCAGGATTCAATTCTTCGCCCTTTATCAACACATCAGTTTTCACCTGCCTAACGTGAGGTAGCGTAAACTTAATGCATTTGGTTTTTTTTTCATTTAGAAGTAAATTATTAACATTGAACCAGTGAACTACTTTTGAGATCGCGCTATTTACTTCGTCAGTAACCAGCTGCTGACGTTTAAGTTTAAACAAAAGTGAAGAGTCATCTGCAAACAACACTATATCATGATTATCTTTTATGAGGTAAGGCAAGTCATTAATATAAATAAGAAACAAGAAAGGACCAAGAATTGAGCCCTGTGGAACTCCCATTGTTACTATAGATCCGGGAGATCTTTTTCCATTGACGTCAACGCTCTGAATCATATTACTCAAGTATGAAGTAAGAAGATCCAGAGCGGTGTTCCGGATCCCGTAGTGGCGGAGTTTCCTGATTAACGTTTCATGAAAAACGCAATCGAAAGCCTTGGACAAATCACAAAAAATGCCCAAGGCTTCGCATTTATCTTCCCATGCATTATAAATATGTCCTAACAGTTCAACACCATCAGTAGTCGAACGACCCCTTGTAAAACCAAAGTGTTTGCTATATGTAGTAATTTATTTTTATTAAAAAATCTTTGCAATTGGTCCAAAATTAATTTCTCAAAAATTTTACTAAAGGTACTGAAATAGGTCTATAATTTGTGGGGTCTGATGTACTACCTGATTTAAACAACGGTATTATTTTACCATTCTTCATGAGGTCAGGAAACTTCCCACAGTCAATACAATTATTAAAGATAAGAGCTAAAGTAGGTGCTACGATGTCTATAATAGACTTAGCAACTTCTACAGAATTACCCCACAGATCTGCAGTCTTTTTTACATTTAAAGTGTTAAAGGTTTTAATTATATCTCTACAGGTAATATGTTCAAAATGAAATTCCGAATCGCAAACATTTACATTTTCCTTAAGCAAAGACTCAGCAACAGAAGGTGATGAGTTTAGGGATTTAGTAGTTGAAACGGGAATATCCGAAAATAAGTTTTCAAAGGCCACGGCGACTTGTGAGTCTGATTTTATTATGTTGTCATTAATTGACAGGCTATAGTCAGTGTTTCGGTTCCTAGACCTTCCCGTTTCACTATTAATAATATTCCAAGTCGTTTTAATTACATTACTACTGTTTTTAATCTTCGAACTCAAATAACGCGACTTGGCCATACAACAAACTTTTTTAAATAATTTTGAATAATTTCTAACATACAAATTAAATTCATCAGTGTTTACATAATACCTTTCATTGTACAGCTCATAAAGCCATGTTCTACTTTTATGAATGCCAATGGTAGCCCAATCACTGAAAGATGCGTTACTATTAACCGAGATAGTCTTGGGAATAAACGTGGAATTAAATTGTTGACAGTAAATATTAAAAAAATGATTATAAAGATGATTAAGATCAGCATTAATAGATGGAACTGGTAATTTATCAATGAGTTTACCTTTAAAAGCTTCCAAGCGACGTGCTGTTTTGGGGTTAACAGTGATATCCTTTTTAGCCACTTTGTTGTTTCGGTTTTGGATAGTAATCCTTTGCCCACAATGATCAGAATCTAGTAAATTTATAATTTCTTTGTGGCTTGGTATAATATCTGTATAAATATTATCTAGACATGTGGCACTAGTAGAGGTTATTCTTGTGGGCTCCAAAAACAGGTTTACAAGATTGTGTGACTGAAACAGACTTATTATTTTACTACAAGAACCTGAGTTCTCTAACAAATTAACATTAAAATCACCACAAGTGATAATGGACTTGTTCGAGTTACAAATCTTGTGCAACACTTCATCCATTACCTTTTCAAAGCAGTCATACAATCCTGAAGGGGGTCTGTACACACATAATACAATAAACTGCTCCAATTCTATACAGGCTATTTCAACAGTCCGCTCAACAGATAGGCTCACAATATCCTTACGGTCTTTAAACTTAAGCTGGTTACTTACTAAAATTAATGAGCCACCGTGTATAGCATTTACTCTGCTGGACGAACTACCAACCTGGTGATTATTAAAATTTAACAAGAACTGGTCGCTTTTAAGCCAATGTTCTGTTATACAAAGAATATCAATACTGTTAAAATTCATATAATACATACCAGGGGCGAAAGCACCGTATAACTCGATTCCTACCGGCTTCCCTCCGGAAATTCGGAACACAACCACTCTATTGTCATTGAAAGCTGGCACAGTCAGTAGTGTTTAATAATGCTAAATAATATAATCACACTGTAGGTATTTAATATACCATAAAGGCTTCTACATACTGTACTGTGCTTATACATACAATTAAAACATTACAAAATGCCTACATTATATTTTTTGTCTTTATATCGTCTACTTCATGAAAAGTTTATTTTGTATAAAAACGAAATTTTTTGCTCCGGGTTACCTCTCTCATAAAATCACCCTTCGCCACTGATACATACATGGTTTGGTCCGATAGTAAAAGTCGTTCATATGAACGACATATGTCGTGTCGAGGTCATTATGAGTACAATGACCCCGTAAGAGGTTGTGCGTTAATTCTGGGACATGTCGTATACACTTCCGACTTCGCCCGTGCCTCGGATGGTACCTAGAGCTCCTGCGCTTTCACACACATTCACAGCGTGTTGGTTATCACAAGTGAAGCGCGCGTTGTTTCGTAAGATAGAACTACTATAAAAGAGTACTTACAAGAAGTAAGAGAGATACAAATACTGTAATTAGACGTCAAATACTCAATTTTGTATAAAAATATTTTACCTGTTCCAGATTAGTCCTGCTAGCCCAGACAGTAGCGTACGAGGTCATGTTGTTATGAGACGTAAACAACTTCATCTTTGCCTTGCACGAGTCTATGACGAAGACTACGTCGTTGATCGTGATTGAAGTTTCTGCTATGTTCGTTGACAGGATCACCTGTGGAAAAACGTCAATATTGTATATTAGAAACAATAATATTTAGTTATTTTTGCTCTATGGTTAACGAGGTTCTGCAAAAGGCCCTTAGGAAGAGAAATAATATTAAAACAATTGGAACAATGAACGTTTTTGTCGTATACAATCGACTTTTGGATTAAAATGAATGAAAACTATTTGGTGATTTGAGAATAGTTTCAAACGATCTGTGTATAAATGTCCTCATTGGATCAGATATATTAGAAAACATGCTTTGTCCTGACAAACACATATTTTTTTACCTCATCATCTGCCTAGCCTTTTCCCAACTATGTTGGGGTCGGCTACCAGTCTAACCGGTTGCAGCTGAATACCAGTATTTTACATGGAGCGACTGCCTATCTGACCTCCACAACCCAGTTACTGGGTAACACGATATCCCTTGGAAAGACTGGTTGTCAGACTTTTGGGCTTCTGACGACCCTTAACAACTGTCAAAGATCTACAAATGATAGCCGGGACCAACGGCTTAACGTGCTTTCCTAGGCACGGAGGAATCTTGGTATGAACAGATGGTCACCTATCCACATATTTGTTTACCTAGATACAATAATCCCATACGTTAGTCATACCGGACAGTGGAGTAACCTTCTTATCCTCTCAACACTAGGACTTTTAATTAGCTGCAGTAAAATGACATTTCTTACTGTCATTTGGTCAATAACTTAGAATATTGTTTAACGAAATTACAGTAAGAAGTGTAATTTATACTGCAGCAAATTTACAGTCCTACTATAGTATGTTCACTATAGCTTGACGCGTAACGCGATTGGTAGCACTGAATTTTGCAGCCACGTGATTGGTAGTAATGTTCTGTCAGTCGCCATTTTGAACTCTACCAGTAGAGTGCGTTTCATCATAGTTCCTATGCCGTAACGTTGGCTATACTGTTAAAGTTTAACAACGGACCAATGGGTCCGTTGTTAAACTTTTAAGTGACGCTACCTAATAAGGTAGCGTATTCGTGTTCCTCACTTCGTCCCACAACAGTGGAGCTAACATTACGGCATAGGAACTATTCGATGAAACGCACTCTACTGAAACTAAGACTGCATTTAATAGTAATCGCGTCACGCGTCAAGATATAATGAATGTACAATATACGTATTGTGAAGTGTCGCTAAACACGCGGTGTTGGGACAAATGTTTGAACACTTACCTTGGTCATACCGGGCGGTGGAGTAACAAACACTTTCTTCTGATCATCTCTAGGTATCTGACTGTGTAGCGGCAATATCACGTATTGTGAAGTATCGCCAAACACGCGGTGTTGGGACAAATGTTTGGCCAGCGCGAAGATTAGGTTCCACCCGGGGAGAAAGACTAGGACGGCGCCGTCGCCTTTGAGGTCACGAATGTGTTGGAGGAGGGCTTCGATTAGCTCGAAGCTTAGCTGGAACAAAAACATGGGTAAGATAAGTAACACCGTAGACCCATCGAAGTCAAACTACTCTAGTCTTAACTAATTATAGTAAGATCAACAACTGATTTTGACAATATCTACTTATCACTTTTTAACAAGTTTATTAGCAATGTGCACCCACGTTAACTTGTAAAAATGTTATTAATAAAGCTTTGTGCATAAAGTGAGGTAATGTCAGTCAGTATTGAAAAGGGTGGGAATTGAACCCACGTTTATTAGCTCATAGATAGCATAATCAGTCTATAATGTTCCCGCTGCTGGGACACAGGCCTGCTCTCTGTGTGAGGGAGTGGGCCGTAATCCACCACGCGGGCCCAGATGCTGGATGTCACATGTCTCCGAATTTTTGGTTCTAGGACATGCCGGTTTACTCACGATGTTCTCCTTCACCGTTTTGAGAGCAGCGGCGATGAAATAATTTACACAAAGCAAAGTGCCTGCCTTTTTTTTTATTTGTGTGGGAAATTATCAAATAACTTCTCCCGCTCTAGGCGGAGCGGGAGGGCCTGTCAGACTTTTACTGACTAAAACCCACCCGTGAACCTTCTGTTGCCTGTGTGCCAGGGCCACGATATCCCTTTCGGACAAACTCGCAACCCTGGCAGGCATTGGCCCTAACGGACTTCGTCAGTTTGTGCTGACATCTCTTAGAGGCGCGCGTGGAACAAAACGCGCCGTCGACCCGGGCCTGGTCCTTATCGGACGGCGAGCTACCCATCGCTCACTGTCCACAAGCCCGCGCCTATGGCGGCCGGGAAACGGCAAATGTATAGCTTGATGTGTAGCCGTGTATACGTATTTTTTCCATTGAACATTATTTTGTATTACTTACATCTTTCTCAGAGAGCTTCGACATAGTTTGGATGGTTTGCGGTGAATAGTCGCTGCCAAGTTGACAGTTCTTGTTAAGATCCTCTTCTTGCTCGTCGGCCACACCTGAATAAAAAATAAATATTATAAGCGAAAATTTTATATTGTTATAATTATGTCAATTCTTTTATGATTAATTTTGAATGTGTAAATACATGGATCCGCATTTTAACATTTAATTGATTCGGATTTCTTTAGTTAATTATTGATGTTATGTTTTTGATCTTTATACAATTTTTTATTCTTGTCTTCTAGTTTTTGTGTTTTAGGTACTTCTTATTATTTTTCTATTAACCCTTAATTAATATTAGCACATTAGCATACCTGGTTGAATATGACGGAAACCTACTAAGTATATTTGTCAACTTATTGTACTCATTAATCAATCTGCCTAGCCTTTTCCCAACTATGTTGGGGTTGGCTTCCAGTCTAACCGAATGCAGCTGAATAGCAGTATTTTACATGGAGAGACTGCCTATCTGACCTCCACAACCCAGTTACTGTGTAACCCGATACCCCTTGGTTAGAGTGGTTGTCACACTTTTGGACTTCTGACGACCCTTAACGACTGTCAAAGATCCACGAATGACAGCCGGGACCAGCGGCTTAATGTGGAGTCACGTAGGAGTCTTGGTATGTAAAGATTTTGACCCATCCACGGACTAACCTCGGCAAGCGCAGCTTAACCTGATGGATCGCCCCGTGCGGCTTTTATTACTTAGCCACGAGCTCCTCATTAATCAACTAATTATTCTCATATTCTTAAATAACATAACATGACGCCTTTAATTCCCGAAGGGTTAGGCAGAGGTATACCTATAGTAGGTACACACACGTTTCGCCAGTTATCTTCAAGTCCCATGTAATAGGGGGCGAGCCTATTGCCATCAACCGGGCACAAAACCAGACTCGGGGCTGCTACTGAGAAATTCCTAGTGGAGGAACCCAATAACACTTTGCCCGGCCTGGGAATCGAACCACGGACCTCATGCTCAGCAGTAGCACTTCTGACCACAAGACCAATGAGGCAGACTCATATTCTTGCAAATAAATAATATTCTTATTCTAAATTGGATGATGATCAGCAATAATGTGTGAACCCACAAAATACTCAAATTCGGAGTTAGATGTATTCTGATAACGCATCCCGTATTTAACATTATGCAAGAGAGTTTCAAGTCACTTAAATCAAATAATTACGGAAAAAAAATCTCTAAATCATAAATCAAATAGGAAATCACGTATACAACATTTGTCATTATGTCAAGCTTCGTAACACGGTCGACATTCAAAGTAGCACGTAGTATAATAATGTAGTATGACATCTTTAGACGCCATTTTGTCAAAATAAAGTCCGCGTGGCTTGACAATGTATGGCTTATCAGCATTTATTATACTTATGCTGCCGATTCATTTGGCAGACATAACAAGTGCGAGTCGGACTCGCGCACGAAGGGTTCCGTACCATTATCTCTAAAAACGGCAAAAAATGTCATCACGTTTGTTGTATGGGAGCCCCCCTTAAATATTTGTTTTATTTCAATTTAAAGTGAATATATAACTAAATATTTCAAGCGTCTACCTGTTACCGTTATCAATATCGAGCAAAAAAAATCACGTTTGTTGTATGGGAGCCCCCTTAAATATTTATTTTATTCTGTTTTTTAGTATTTGTTGTTATAGCGGCAATAGAAATACATCATCTGTGAAAATTTCAACTGTCTAACTATCACGATTCATGAGATACAGCCTGGTGACAGACGGACAGACAGACAGACAGACAGACGGCGGAGCCTTAGTAATAGGGTTCCCGTTTTACCCTTTGGGTACGGAACCCTAAAAACCAAAGACCACTTTAGAATGATTGAGACATCCAAAACTAATCAAGCCCACACATAAATATTGATATATTGTATTATGTATATTCCTTATTTTAATATAAATTGTTTAATTATTATTTGCACCAACGCCAGCCCCACTTTATGTCCAGACAAATCACTCTCCATTCCAAGGTTGCCTCGAAGGGATCTCAGAAAGCGATAAGGCCGCCCATTGTACATTTTGTAGTGTTTGATTTATTTTTTGTTATGTATTTTTGTGGTGTACAATAAAGTATATATAAATAAATAAATAAAGTATTTTTGCGTGGTTTGCGTGCGGTTTCACTCGTACCTCGAAAATAAAATATAAAAAATATGTACCATCTTCCTCATCGTCTTCCTCTTCCCCGCGCGAGTTGGTCTTCTTGCCGGAAGATTTGCGCTTACGCATGTCGGGGGGAGGCACGAACTTGGTCAGTTCCACGCAGTCTTCGAGGAAGTACTGTTGTACGGGGTATGTGCGGCCTGGGACCTGTTGAAGGCAGTGATTAGGTTCGGTAACTTTTTTCTTATTTTGTTAACTTTGAAGAGCTTTCCAATGGACTAAGTAAGCTCTAGTCAATAATTACCGGTTAATGAAAATACCGGCCAAGTGCGTGTCGGACCACGCAAAATGAAGGGATGAATTTATCGCAAGAACAACCTTAAGATTGTAGTTGAAAAACATGTTCTCCCATGCATTCTAACTAAAAATGTAAATTGGTTGACTATTACTCGTTAACTTAACGACACGACGACGACGTTACTTTTAACTTCGTTTTATTTGCTATTGCCGCAAAATTTTGAACATATCCAAAAACAACCATTTAGCTGGCACTTGAATCTATCAAAATTTTGAACTTTAAAGCTTAATATTTCGGAAAAGGAGAGGTACCTGAATCGAAACATGGTTTTTACACACACGCAATAGTTATGAACAACCTTTCCGACCTCACACAACTTATATTTTATTTTACCACTTTGTCGGCATGATAATATGTATACCCGTGCCAAATTACAGCTTTCTAGTACTAAGTCTCTGAGCTATAAGCCGCGGACAGACAAGACAGACGGACATGGCGAAACTCTAAGGGTTCCTTGTTGACTACGGAACCCTAAACATTATAGCCAGTGTCACTCGGGATGATGTAAGGATTCTAACGATACCCCATACTTCCAAATCTGTTCAAGCATTTAAAAGTTATGGTGGAATAAACAAACTCACATACATACATACATGAACCCTGAAACCATTATATCCCTTTTTTGGGCAGTCATGTTAAAAGTAAACTCTAGTCAACAATTACCAGTTAACGAAGTAGTAAAAAAAAAACGAGTTTTTATTTTTATTTTGAATGATGCGTATCTCTGCACCAAGTGATACGTTAGTATGATAGTTACCTCAATAACAGGACAGTTTATTTTTAATTAGTGATTTAGGATCTCCAAAAAAAATGTACACAATACATGACATTTATGGTATTAAGGCGAAAGTTTGAATTTCGCGGGCTACCTTAGCGCATCCTCCTTAAGTAGGTGTACTCCTTCACTTATAGGAGTAGCTAGTGAACAACGTTGTATCGACCGTCGTCGACATGAGAATGATGTGTAGATCTGGGTAAATATGCGCCAAGTTATGTTATTATGATAGACTTACCTCAATCACAGGACAGTTTCCGAAGTAGCTAGTGAACAACGTTGTATCGACGGTCGCCGACATGAGAATGATGCGGAGATCTGGGTATGTATGCGCCATGTCACGGAGTAAGATTAAAGCGAAGTCGGTATCTGCGTCCCGTTCGTGTACCTGTGGAGAGCAGCAACAATTTGTTATTTCCGTTGGCTTTAACGCTTACAGAAATTGGTTTTTTTATAGGCCCCCAGAACATTATAAGAGTCGTACGGATGAGGCAACATCCAACATACCTCATCCACTAGCACGTGACTCACGCCGCGCAGACCGCCCTCTAACTTCCTCAGCAGTACACCAACGGTACAGAACATTATAGATCCGTATGGTCGCGGCAGCATTGATTCGAAGCGGACTGAGTACCTGTGGATAAAAGGATATAAGTGTCGCGAAGGAAAGGACATAATAAATACACTGCCAAAGCTACTGCGAAATATCAACATTAAATATTATACAGCGTGTCGCTACAGTGGCGACATTAATTTAACACACTGGTAGGGCTAGTGGCCAGTAATCATATATTTTGTTTATATATATTTTATTAAGATAAATAATTATAAATTGAAAAAATATCAAACTAAATAGTAAAGCTCTCTCTTTCCTTCAATTCGCCTACTCCTTGCACGTTATTTGTTTTAATTTTATTGATTCGATGTTATGATCCATGACCCCGGCTATTTACCTCTGCGCTACAGTTCTTTAAGTACAGTTTGCTCCAAGATGCTTTTTTAGAAAATTGAAAATAAATCAATAAATAATAACTTTTAATCAAATTAAAATATTTTCATAAAACGTAAAGGCGAAACTGTATACGTGTGTTAAATTAAAGTCCCCACTAAAGCGCCACGCTGTATATTCATATGTGAAGCGAAAACTTTGTTCCCCTTTTTACGAAAATTACGCGGATAAACGACGCGGAGTATGAAATTTGGCACAGTTAACGTTTATATGAGGAGGAGTGCAGAAAGCTAATACTTTTTATATAATATGCATTAGAAAAAAAAAAAAAACCTGTACACACACTACCATGCGTTTGTCACACACACTCAGGGCATCATGACTTGAAGATAGATAGGTGACAGAAGTAACAGCTTGAGCATGGAATAATTAAGAAATTTATAGATTGTAAGTAGAGGGGGTATAATTTCGACCAGTGAGCGACCACTAGTAACTGTAAATACTGGGGGCAAATACATAGTTTTATCGAATTTCAACTTTGTCATGTATGACATTGAGTTTGTATTGCCTAAACTTGAATCCGAGTTTCTGTACATACCCAATACTATTAGCCAGCTCTTCACACCGCTCACTAGCGACTCTTTCCGCGACGCTAACAGCTGAAATACGTCGTGGTTGAGTTACACAGATGTTGGCCCAAGCACCCTGACCACTGGCTATGTAGTCGTCTAGGATGAATTGGCAGACCTGCGGGAAATGTTTGTTTTAGTATTTGAATGTGGTAGTTTCTTGTGATTTCATAAGATCCATCCCTGCTTCGCGAAGTTTTTACAACTTGACTAGACTTTATACATACTGGGTGTTTGTAAGCTCGGTGTAAAGCCTTTAGGGGTTGATGGTTGGCACCATTTAGGAGCATTTTGAGCCATATTATGTCTTAGAGTTAGACGAAGTACGTTTTCTTTTATCTGATATTTTTTGTTAATTGCCAATAGTGCCCTAGTTAAAGCGGGTATGTTTTTTTTTTTATTCGTGGTTTATCTGATGTGCTTCTAATCTAATAAACCAAGTTCCAAGTATCTGTGTTATTGAAAAAAAATACCAGACGATTTTTATCAGCCCCGTAATTCTTTGCACCTAGCTTCCAAACACCCTGTATATCAAACTTATAATAAAGAAACGATGTTTTGTCAAGCATTAGAAACGTAAAAAAATGCTACAAATCGGAATAAGTATAAGTCACATGACATGAGGCTGCATCATATGCTTATTCAGATTTGTAACATTTTGTTAGTTTCTAATGCCCATAGTGTAAAATCAGATTTTTGGACTTATCATGTAGATATATATCTGACACCACAGACATACATCGTGGCATTTTAATCGTCTTACAACGGCAGCCCACTTCATGTATCCAATGACTACTAATCATTTAGTTTTTTTTTTAGTATTAACATTTGAATAATTAACAAAAAAAAATATTATGAGAGTTGTATTGCTGATTCTAATGATTATAATTCTGTAAAGCCATATTTATTACGGTCGCGAATCATATATTAATCAACATACAACCTGACACAGACCTGCAAATTGCAAAAAACTTTAGAAAATTTGAATTTCGCGGGCAACCTTAGCGCATTTAGCGAAATATTTATTTTTTACCTGTGTAGTTTTACCGCATCCAGTGTTACCCCTGATGATCACAACAGGGTTCTCGTTGATAGCTTCCATGATTTGCGACTTCATTCCGTACACCGGCAGCTGTTCCCTTTCGCGGAGACTGTCCTAAAATATTACAAAAGGTTTAAAAATCTGCATACTCGTCGCCGATCCCATCGTTAAATATATACATATAACATGATCCCAGGTAAGGTCTATTTTCATATGTCAATTGTAATGAATTTAAAACAGTAGGCAAGGACTGAATACATGGCTAAAAATATTCGGTCTTATTCATAAAAAGTTATGGAACATCTAAAACCTATTTTAGTTAAAATAGGTTTTGTCACTTTCTGACAAACACAAAGGTCAAAGTGACAAATAAGGACAAACGAACTTTAGCAGCATTTTAACTAAAATAGGTTTATAAGACGTTTATGAATAAGAACCATTTTATAAACATACAAATAAACAAAATTGACGTGTTTGTTTGTAATGTCAAAATTAACAGCTTTTTATTAAATGCATATGCAAAGTATACACGGTACTTATAACAAAAAAAAAAAAAAAAAATTGTCATCTGTCTGTCAGTCTGTTCCGGTTAATTACTACAGTCCGCGACGCCTAAGCCGAGCTTTGCATTTGTGTGAGTGATTACCAAAAGTAGAGTATAAACCGGTTTAAATCATGCAAAGGAAGCGTCGCGCTCTTGGCCGACGTCATACCTACACTATCTTTATTTCGCAGTTGATTTACTTAATGAAGATAATGTATAATCATAAAATAAAATTTTGATTTTATCACAAGGATAGCTAAAGCCCAGTGTGTGATTTTTAAAGGCCAAAGCTCAGCTTAGGCCTCGCTACTACTTTTATTTTAGAAAAAGCGCCGCGAATAATAGAAATCTATGTCTGACGCCATATTTTAGACGGAATTCATCATCATTCTCTTGCCGTCCCATCCCAATTTATTTGGAGTCGGCGCAACGTTTTTTTCTTCCATACTTCTATATTAATCGTCATCTCGGTAGTCATCCCCTTACTAACCATATCATAATCATTTATTCATTTGTTAACATAGGTACAATAAAATCATCATCTTTCACAAAGTTCCATCCATCGTTTCTTTGGTCTTCCGCTTCCCCTATATACAACAAGTCCCGGAATTAACGCACAACCAGTACCGTCTTTACCATAACACACGGGGCCCGTGCCCAGGGCCCCCGTACTCACGGGGGCCCCGGAAGACCGATTCAACACTCGCACTCAATAGCGCATTTTTTTCTTCTTCTATTTTTAGCTTAATTCAAACCTGCAGCATTTTATTTAATATCATAACTACCAAAGTTGTAGTTTTAAAAACAGTTAATAACATTTAATTCATTTGTACCGATTACCCATAGTAAATATAAAATCATAATAGAAAAATGTTTTTTTTTGTCAGTCACTTCTTTTTTTTTACTTTCGAAAGGGGCCTCAAATTCTTGTGTGCCCACGGGGTCCAGCCTGCTCTAAGACGGCCTTGCGCACAACCTCTTAAGGGGTCGTTGTACTGATCATTATGAACAACTTTTACTATAGGACCAAACCTGAAGTCGCGAAAAAAAATCAGCTGTTCCCTACATTTTGACAAGTTATTCGAACATAATTGTAGAGCAGCTGATTTATTTTTCATGACAACTGATTACCAAGCAAATTTTCAGTCTATTTATATTTTGCGCGTAATTCTGCCAATGAAATCCATCAGGCATCAGAGGATCACCTCTGAACTAATTAGTAGTAAACTTCTAAGGCATCAGCCGTAGAAGCTTTTTCTAATTTAAATTGAGTTGCATGTATTTTTATATTTTTACATATAATAGGTACAGATGTTCTATGTCACGAAGTCCGTTTGGCTATGAATGTTGTCAAGCGTGCACATGCACATTGTTTTTGTGTGCGTAACCTCGAGAGCGCTCAGTGTCGATCGGGACACGGTCCGGATCAGTAGTGGTTTTTAGTTCGCGCCAAATTGTTTCACGGAGTAAGGTCAGCATGGCAACAAAACGAAGAAGAGTTGTCCATAGTGAGGTAATATTTATTTATACGTTTTCAATTAAAATGTTATACAAAGATACTTAATATAGCAATAGAAGTATTTATAAAATGAATGTTTTTTTGTGCTATAAAATGTTTATATTACACATACATTATTAAGATTGACGATTTTATAAAAAGCAAGGGTTTTGATGTCTTACGCCTTCCCCCTTATCACCCAGAATTAAATGCGATTGAAAATATTTGAGGGATCGTTAAAAATTATGTCGCATCTAAAAATATCGAGCAAAACATGACGAATACGGAAAGACTGATCAATGAAAGTTTGGGCCAAGTTAGCAGTGAAACGTGGCAAAAAACTTGTGCTCACGTTGAAAAAATTGAAAAAGACTACTTGAAATATTTTGATCTCGATTTTGAATTTATAATCAATGTACAAGATGATTCTGACGACAGCAAAACGGAATCGGAAATCGAAAATTTATCTGATAGTGATTGAAAATACTGAATAGTCCTACTTGTTTCGTTTGCATTCTGTAACACCAATGCTTAATTAAATGCCTACATATTCTTAATATTTTTGTATTTATTGCAACCTAATCTAATTTATTTACAAAATGTATATACTTTTAAAACCAAAATTTTATTTAGATTATTAAATCTCGACTTGAATATATATCAGATTTTTTTGCTAACGTTACCTACTTTTACACACACAAGCACGCTTGTCGGGATACGTCACTACTACAATCAAAGCCGAACGGACTTCGTGAAATAGAATATCTGTACTTATGTTGTATGCTGAATTATATTCGCACATTGTTACTGAATAAATAAATTGAAATTGAATAGTTCTGATTAAATATTTGTATTATTATACGAACCTGGTACAAAGAACTGTTCTGACACATATCTCTGTGATGTTTCTCGAGATCGGTACTGATGTCGTCAAGACTTGTGGTGGCTAACGGACCCTCATCTGTAGAAAACAATACATTATTTTAGTGAAAATTTGTTTTATTTTAATTTAATTATTTATTTTAAAAGTGAATATATAACTAAATATTCTGTGAATATTTCAAGCGTCTACCTGTCGCCGTTATCAATATCGAGCAAAAACGAGCAAAAAAATCACGTTTGTTGTATGGGAGCCCCCTTTAAAATTTATTTTATTGTTTTTTAGTATTTGTTGTTATAGCGGCAACAGAAATACATCATCTGTGTAAATTTCAACTGTCTAACTATCTCGGTTCATGAGATACAGCCTGGTGACAGACGGACAGACGGCGGAGCCTTAGTAATAGGGTTCCCGTTTTACCCTTTGGGTACGGAACCCTAAAAAACTAGTTTGAAATGTTAAAATTAGCTTTAAATACCCTGTACCTATGACCCCTGTAACGTTGCAAGCACCTATAAATGCAGATAAGTACAATGTTTTGCGTGCGTTACTTTGTTCATTACCGTAAACAGCTAGTAAAAACAAAAAAAAATAAAAAAAATCCCAGAAATTATTCTTGAACAAGTTTTCTTTGTTTGATGTTTAGTTCGCGTTAATGTCGGCTTTGTGATGGCTCTTTTTAACTGACTTCAAAAAAGGAGGAGGTTCAATGTTCGTCTGTACCGACCAATTTTGGAAATTCTTTTTTATTTGGTAGGGGAAGCTTGTGCAGTGGTCCCATATAAATTTTACTAACTTTGCTTGAGTAGTTTTTTTTATTAACTTCAATAATACGTGTAGGTATCATAACACAAAAGTGAAAAATAGAAACTTGTAGCAAAAAAAAAACATTAGAGTTCCAAAAAAAAAACCCGGCAAAGTGACAAATGTAACAAAATGTAACTTACCAATGTTACAGCCAGTCCAAGAATTCCAGTTAGCTTGAGGAGGCGACCAGGAGACTACGCCTCCGGGTGTAGGTCGCGCCTCACGCATCGCCTTCACTCGGTCCACTTGGAGCAATGTTAGGCCCCCTGACTGACCCTCCTCGCTTGAATACGTATTGGATGGGTCTATTTTAACTGGTTCGATTTCTAGCTCTGTAAAAGAAATGTTACTTTTATAAGTGATGTAGTTTTGCCCGTCGTATTGGCACGATCATTATACGATTTTTTCAAGCCGTTTGGCGTTATTTTTAGTCAGTCAGCAAGGTAATATAAGTAAGGCAAGGATAGTTGCGATAGCTAAAAACACCATCATTCTTAAAAATATTACGAAGTTGATAAAAGCGTCCATTATTTAAATTACCAAATAATTATTTAAGTGATATGTACAATATTTTCGTGAAATCGGTAAAAAAAAGTAAATTAAAAAAATCTAAAAAAAGTGAACTTTAAAAAAGATGAAAACAATATTTATATAAATTAATACTATAAACAATCTCATGCAGTCAGAGGCAATAGGTATTTATTGTTAAATTTAAGAAGATGCCTGCGACTGCATGAGATTCTCTCTCATGAGGAATTATCCTACTCGATAGGTATGGTAGTTTTACTTTAAACATATATTTTTTTGGCGCCAACGTACCACCGCCATTTTGATAATAATATACCCAGTGACACTCGCGCAATAAAGATGAATCTAACGACATATCATTCATTAAAATCGGTTAAGCGTAGTAGTTACGAGGGAACATAGGGACGAAAATACATACAGGTCAAACACATAACCCTCTTTTTTGGCTTCACCGCAGTCGGATAAAAATATAATCGGTATTTGGCGGTATGAGGAACAGGGTGTAAAGTTCACTCATCCACCGTAGAAAAGCGAGGATCCTCTGACCAGACAGGTGTTGTGTCTGGTGAGCAACTGCCCGACGGTTGATGTCGGGACGTTGTATATATGCTAGTTGCGCGGTAAACTCTGCTTGCGCGATGCAGGATTTGCGTGACGTAGTTCGCATGTGGCGATGTTGATGCCACTACAGGTACTTTAGATATGAAGCTAGTAACCTACCTTGTAAAGCCTCTTCAAGCTGTTGTTCCAGATCAGGGCTGATAGCCACAGGGTAAGGTTTCATAATACCTTCCGAAGTTCTGTGCACAAACAAAAAATTATCTGATTTAAAAAAACTACACTTTAATCACATAATAGTTATGAAATCATTTAGAGGGGCTTGTGGCTAAGTAATAACAGCCGCACGGGTCGATCGATAAGGTTAAGGTACGCTTGCCGCGGTTGGTCTGCGGATGGGTAACCATCTTTACGTACCAAGACCCCTGCGTGCTTCGGAAAGCATGTTAAGCCGTTGGTACCAGCTGTTATTTGTAGATCTTTGACAGTTCCTACGGGTGGTTAGAAACCCGAAACTCTGACAACCAGTTTTACCAAGGGGTATCGTGTTACCCAGTAACTGGGTTGTGGATGTGAGATAGGCAGTCGCTCCATGTAAAATACTGATATTCGGCTGAAACCGACCCCAACATAGTTGGGAGAAGGCTAGGCAGATGTTGAGTTTTGAACTCATTTGCATGATTTTGGGGGCGAAAGTCTCATGAATATAATAAAATTCAGGCCCCAATACCGCCATAGTAATAATTATCTTTCAACCCCTAGAAGGATGCCAACAAGGTTAAAGTCAGCTGGTATAGTAGAGATAAACTACGATAACATGGCTCGCCCCTTCAAATTACCGTTTCATTGTGTGTAGTCACATCCCTACGAAAGAGTTTGTATGTAGTTGTAAGTACTCGTAATATCTCACTTATTACCAGATTTGTTGGTCAACTAATCATAACTAGCCGATCGCGCAGGACAAAGCACGTGTCGATTTCATAGAGTACGTGAGTTCAGCGCCATACTAATATTAATGAGCGATTAATGACGCCACTAGTCGAGCAACAAATCCGTAATTTGTTTTTGTTTGACGGCCGTCTCATTACGCACACATGTGTACAAATACTTTCAAATGTTTTGAATTTTGGAGGGGCGGGCCATATTATCGTATTTAATCTCTAGAACTAAATATCTTTTACCTGTCTCTTTTCAATGTCCCACTGAAGGCCTCAATCACACCAAGATGGTACAGTTGTCTCACAATGGACAACGCACAAGATTTGCTAGCGGTCTGCTTGTTCGACGCGGTCTCACGGCCGGTCACATTGCGGCCCAGTTGGCGAACGAATATCGACATTTCACAGCAGAAGCTCCTAGAATTTTGTCCTGAGTTAGTATGAGAAAGGAATAGAGCGAAAACCTAAATATTTATACCTTATTACAAAAAACCCGGACAAGTGCGAGTTGAACTCGCGTGGTGAGGGTTCCGAACAATGAATATGTCAGCTACCATGATTTTGCCAGGATAATTTATCCCAAGAACAAACTTAACATTGCAGTTGAAAAACAAGTTCTCCGATACATTCCAACTGTAAATGTAAGTTTGTACGCACAATATTAAGATATTTACCATGTTATTTTAACACCATAGAGTGCTTATATAATTATGTAAAGAACTATTTTCTGTATATTTTTCAAAATTATAGGCTCAGTGGTTTTGGAGATAAGGGGGAAAGGTCAATTTTCATCTATTTTCTGAAATAACTTTAAAGTTATTTATTTTAAAATTAAACAATAAATTTAAAATTAAACATAACATTCATTTGATATGTCACATGGTACAGTTTCCAATACTTTTTAATTAATTTTCTAATTTGCCCCCTCTAAAGTGACCCTCTTATTCTAAATCCTTTTATTTACGTAACACGTCCGTGTTAGGGTCACAAAAATTTATATATGTACCAAGTTTCAACTTAATCGGTCCAGTATCTAGAAGAGCAAATTGGATAGACAGACAGACACACGAGTGATCCTATAAGAGTTCCGTTTTTTCCTTTCGAGGTACGAAACCCTAAAAAGACCATATTATGTAACTGAATTGATTAAGGGGGATGCGTTAAGAAAAAAAAATGTATTTAGCAGGCTACCTTAGCGCATCCGCCTTAAAGGAAATGTTTACTGATAATACTTATTAGAAGATGAGCTATGCTGCGCTATGCTGTGCTTATGAGATATGTTAAGAAATAAGTTTACAGCTCATTTAATTGCGATATATGTATCTCGATTATCAACGATTATCGAGTATTTCGATACTAGATTGTATCCAAAACGTTGAATTATATTGATAAAACATGCTTTAAGTACATGCAGGAAGGCGAGTACCCTTCGTTGTGTAACAGAAGGAGGCTGTTACGTTACATGTTTATCATTTTTTCACCTTTCAAACGTTATAGGTTTGAAAAGTAAGATTGCATTTTTTTTATGGCCCATATTTAAAACAAGCAATAAATACAATAGAAACTTACCTTATTGTTGATTAGAAGTCACGTAATTGTTACATTCTGGAAGTGTAGCCAAGTACAGTCAGTTTAAAGAGCTCAAACACACCTGTATTGAGAACAAAATCCAAGACTATAAACATTGATCCGAAAAATATACCAATTTGTAGTTTTGTTAATCAAAACATCGATCAATACTTGACAATGTTTTGATAAATGCAACTTTCAAGCCATGTATTCTTGGTAAAAAAATGTTACGCAACATTGTAACAGTAACAGGGGGCCGATCGCGCAAATTTTGAACGTTAATACCAAAACTAAACCACAACCAAAAACGTTATGTTAGACACATTTCGTATCGCGCTAATCATTTCCACGGAAACGACTTAGCTTTACTTTGGAAGTTACGTTGGAGGAACGATCGATCGACCTTTCAGTATAGGGTAACGTCAACGATTTTGTCGCTTAGAAAAAATAGCGCGATACCGTTTCTTACATCAGCTAAACCAAAACCAAAAACGTTCCGTTCGAACGGTAATTACGTTGAGAAATAGCGCGATCGGCCCCCAGGATCTAAGTCCATATGTGTCATTTAACACATACCTTACTGCAACGATGTGCAACAATCTTTAGGGTGAAATTACACTTACACGCACGTATCATCATTTTTCTGTATCTCTATTTGCTAGTTGCACGTAGGTAAGGCCATTAACACACGGCACCGCGCACCGCCGCGGTAGGCGGTGAAGCGGATCTCATGTCGCATTGGCCTCTTATTAATCCGTTGATGCCTAACACACGTATACCGCCCGACCGCGCGGTCGAGCGATGCTCTCACCCTCTCCGACCGCGGCGGTGCGCGGTGTCGTGTGTTAATCGCCTAAGTTCATTCAATTTGATTCCCCATTAAAAATAATGCTGTCTTTATCTATAAGATCCTTGACGGTCGTATCGAATGTCCTGAGCTCCATGACCTTTTTTTTTTTTGACCATGCCCGACAAACACATCGGTCGCCGCCAAAGTCGCTGACACAATCTGTTCGCGCAACTGCCTTGCAGAACGGTCGCCAGAGCTGAATCAACTGTGTGTCGTACTTTAAGGATGCTCAATGCCCTCCTGATGGCCAACCCTGAATGTGATGTTTGCAGACGAATGGAGTAAAATTAAGAGCGTATGTCTGATGTTCTGTGAGAAACAGTACGCGAGGGTGTCCACTGTTCCATGTTAGTAAGTAGCAGATAATTGTTTATGACACAATTGTCTGCATTGTGTAGTTTTGTTTTCAATGTTGATTAATGTAATTGGTATTGTACCGTGTTCATTAACTATAAATAAATAAATAAATCTAACGGCAAGTACCAGAAAGTGACAGCATTACTTTTAATGGGGAATTCAATTTAATGGACTTACGTTCAACTAGCGGTAAATCTAATTCTGTAAGTTAGAGGCGTCATTTGCTTGAGGGCTTGACCGAGAAGTCCGTTCGCAAGCCGCACACATTCGCATCGAAAACGGTTTTACGTACCTACAAATGGAATTCTCGCTCTATTGAATTAAACTTCTTCTGATAGAGAGGGACAGAGATACCTATATAGATATTAGACTGTAAACTTTCTGAAGGATAAATCTATAACGCGGTAATTTCTGGAACTACCAGTCAAATCCGACTGGTAGTTCCAGAAATTACCGCGTTATAGATTTTTGCATTTGATAGCCCAATTCTTGTGGAAGGTTATAAGACATTTAACGCTACGTCCCTTAGGACTTAGGAGCCGATCAAATAGAACGCTAAGCGAATACAAAACAATAGCCCGGGCGGGAAATGTGGCTGTTATTTTACGACCTCCACGCGAACGAGGTCGCGGGCAGAAACTAGTAAATAAATAAAATTATGATCTGTGCGTGTAATTTCACCCTTATCATGAATACGAGGCTTTATACGTACTAACTATTGTTCACAACTGTACAAATTCAGAGAATAGATAATATTTAATTCTCTATATTTTTTAGGCTGATAATTTTAACATGGTAAACATTTGTCTTGGATTCGTTCTGTGCGGTTCAAAAATCTTAGCTCTTGAAACCAACTTGGTCAGTTATGAAGTT
Organism: Tiliacea citrago; assembly: GCA_963921375.1. NCBI lineage: Eukaryota > Metazoa > Arthropoda > Insecta > Lepidoptera > Noctuidae > Tiliacea > Tiliacea citrago. The sequence goes on from OY992802.1 coordinate 15,421,049, forward strand.
ACCTTTGCCTTGTATAATCGCAAAGGTGGCTTCAATTGTATTTATTGAAGATAAATTATTATAATTATCTGTTGCTGGCAATGCTCATCATCAAGTTTTAAGATGTGCTTACATGGGCAATTAATCGCGGATTTCTAGGCAATTGGCCACGTCTCGGCAATACCAAGATTGTATTGAAATTGCCAAAATATTGCACAATTTCAGTAGCTCATCTAAGCGCATCATTTGATTGTAATTATTCAATTTATTTGTGTGATTATATGGTCTACTACTATCTTTGAAATCAGCTCATTCTCACTGCGAACACTTGGTGGTATTTTAACACTAAGATAGTACACCACATAATAATTATGTCAGGAACAAAATAAGCTTTGAGCATTAAAAATGCTTCTTGTGAAATCGAGTAATACGTTGTCGATCGCGCTATTAAGTGTGCGGTCGACAACGGCTCATGCCGCGTCCTAACCAAAACAACCGTCGGCGTCGTGTTCATTTTGTTGCGCGAATCCGAACGCGTGGTGGCGCGGACAGAGAGCGTGCTTCGTTTTTCCGTGAGTGACATAATAAAATTATGAACGCGACGCGACGATCGCATATTTGCGATCGATGACTTTGGTTAGGATGCGGGGTCACGCGTATCGCTTCATAAGTATTGCCAGCAGTGAAAAAGAAAACACTTGACAACACTTCCAGGTTGTCTACAATAATTCTGTAGCCAATGATTTTTCATTTGTACAATATGAATAATCAGTGGCTTGTAAAAGCATTAAATTATAAATGTCTCTACACATAACAGTAAACGATGCGGCCGTAAATATGGCATATAGGTCGGTATTACAAAATGACAGAAACTTAGGACAAGTATCCGCAGAATCCGCAGTGGTAGCCCGCAAAATTCAAATTTTCTTAAGTTTTTTCCAATTTGCAAGTCAGTTGTCAGGTTGTATCTTGATCAAAATATGATTCGCGAATAGCGACTATAAGAAAAAGGTATGTATTAACAGTATTATAATCATTAGAATCATTAATACATCTCTCAGTTAGATTTGTTCCCTATAAACAAATCTCTTAGGGGAAAGTTCGAATCTAGCAGGCTACCACTTAATTAAATTAATTTAAGTGTTTCGGATTTAAGTATTCAAATAATCAAAATCAAAGGACATGTCCGAAAATGGTTTTTTATTATTCAATAATTCTAACCAGGATCAGTTAAATATATTTGGATAGACAACCCAAAAGCTAGTGTTCTAATTATAACATACATTTTTAAAGGCCTCCATTTTTGAGAAAAATCGTTTTTTATTTTAGTGTGAATTTACTCCTAGAATGAACAAACCTTTCTAACTAACTAGTATATTAAAGTGAACACACCCTAAACAAATAGAAAACTTGTCGAAATTGACACATGGCACTGTCATTACTGTCTTTATATATTTGGTGGATGATTATGACAATGTAAACAATACGAAATATGATGAAATGGGATATTTTCATTCAATAATGTTTAGTCTAACCTTTTAGAACTGAAAGGGATTAGATTTTAGATTTATTTGGGTTGCCATCAACAAATAAAATATATGTACTAACATTAAATATTTTATAATTTTTCGCTTAAATGGAGGGGTCTAAAAATATTATTTCAGTGGTTACAAATTCCATATTTTTGTCGCTTTTATTTAGGTGTAGTTTGACGCTGGTTAGATTTTTGTCGGAATAAAAAACCAACGCCCATACAAAAAGCGGGCATCTCCTTTGATACATAAAGTACGTTTTCTGATCCATTTGTTTTCATTTCCATCTGATACTTCTGGGACAGACTATATTTTTAATTAATGCTTAAGTCAAGTTTTGTAATACTGGCCATAGGTTTAGAGAAAGTCTGGCTTTGTATTGTTGGTTCAGTCAATTATAGCTGATGGACAGATTCTAAACTCGATGTGCCATATAAAAGCCCAGGTATTACTGCATTATGATAAACAGGTGATGGACAGTTTTAATAAACAAAATGAGGCAGAAATTAAAGCAATTTTCTTTGTCATTCATACATTTGTAAATAAAATAGTTTATTTTATTTATTAATTATTACTAAAAATAAAAATTAGTTAAGTGCAACATTATTTTTTATGCAATGTGTTTGATGTCGTAATAGAAACTTATGAACCAATATTTTATGTTTTTGATATGTGAGAATTAGCAGTTAGATGAAAGATTACTTATGCCTTTTTTTTCTAACACTAAGTGACACCTAAACGGATGTCTAAATAAAAGCGCGCGGTTAAATTTTTAACGCTCAAATCAGCGCTGACAGTTGAAAATGCAACACGGCGCTTTTTTTAAATGTTTTCTAAAAAAGTTTTTCAAAAAAAGATTAAAATAATGAGATTGAAAGACTATTTTTAGGTGTTAGTTTAGGAATTGCCTAGTGTTAGTGAAAACGGGCATTATCGAGTCATAGAAGAGGCAAGATTTAGCATTGAATGAGGGGGAAGTGATGATGTCATCATCCAAGACATGTATAGACTTGTGCACATAATTATAACTAGCAAAACCAAACTTGGCTTCAAATGTAACAAATACTTAGGCCTGAAACTGCGTTAAGCGGGCACCCACGCGGTTTCATACAAAAGTACTCCGTCGCGGGGACCCGCGCGGGCGTCCGTCACGGGGAGGCGCGCCCGCACCCACGCAACGGGGCCCGCCTCCGTGCGACGGAACCCATCGCGGGGGCACGCGCGGGGCCCGCCAGCGGTCCGGTAACACGGCCACGCACGGACTTTGACTTTGTCGTTTTTTTTTTTGCTAGTCGTCGTTTTGCTACGTAATAATATATTAAGTTCTCCATCGACACGACTATACATGCACACCGTTAAAATTGAACTAGCGACACTGCGTAAATAAAATAACCCGGTCTCCGCGACGGGTACCCGCGACGGGGACCTTCGCGTTCCCACGGAGCCCACCCGCGTGTCCACGCGCGTAGATACGCGACGATAGCCCGTCGCGGGCGCCCGCTTAACGCAGTTTCAGGCCTTAGACAACTATCATGAGCATGAAAATGAAAAGATTTTTAATACAAACCGAGTATGATCCGGACCAACAGCCTTATACATATAGTCCGTATTTATCTTGTTAATCTGTAAAAATTGATGAAGCTTCGACTTTGCATTCTCCATTGTCCAGTTGCCATGGAGACTAGCATTAACATCCAGGTCTTCAGCTTCTTCTACATTCTTTTGCTGTTGCATGCGATCCATGTACGTGAACGTCGAAGGCCTGTCGCCCTGGCTTTGCCCGCCATACGCTTGGTACGCTTCTCCCATCATTTGGGGTCCCATGCCCTCCTAGAATGGTTAAAGTTGGAAAGTATTGTCAATTCAAATTATAGGTCACTGCACTCATCTTTATCATTTAGATCAGCCTCCCCCAAGCACCACCACTTCGATCGGTTCTGTGCTTCCCGCAATCAGCGGATTGCTGCACTCAATTCAACAAAATTATTTTAGCAATAGTTGTGTCTGTACCGCAGAATGTCCAGCTCTTAAGCCATAAATTAAAGATAAGTATGAAAACTAAAATAAATTATGACAAGAACCTGCCACAGTGCAAACAACCTAATATAAATTAGTATTTAATCAGTCGCTTATGACTGGTGTTTTACCATTTAATGATTCAGTAAGTGGTAGTTCATTTTCTGTTGGTCTGAATTGCAGACGACATACAAATGTTAAAAAAACAAAATACCAACCTGGAAAACAGATCTTTGTTGCTGCTCCTGCTGCTGCATATCTCCATTTCTCTGCCCCTGGTCCTCTTCCTCAGTCTTGACAGCCATCCTCGTGTCGTCAGGCACTTCAGAGGCCGCAACCTGTTCAGTCCTCACCAGATAGCTGACAAAGTCCTTGGAGGCATTCATCTGGGCCTCCTTCTTTGTCGTGGAGTTCCCCGCGCCGACATAGGTGATTGTATCGACGCGAACTTCGCATAGAAACCGCTGCCTATGACGCGGCCCTGGAAAGTTTAGGTTAGAATTTATGGGAATAAAATGTATGTTGAAGGTTAATTACATGTTTATTTTGGACTTTATTATAGGAAGTACGTCCTCAATTGAAAATATTTTATGGTATTTTAGGTTTATAGGGCCTGCTAGGGAGTCTGCAAAGGTGAATCGAAATCTAAATAAGTACTTAATTCATTCGACATGGTATCCAAATATTAATTTGTATGAATGCAAGTATACTTAGGTCATTGTGAGCTGATGATCATAGTGTTCTAAAGAAAAAAGAAACCAGTAATTTTCCATACCTGTGGCCCGGATATCATAAACCGGTGTAAGTCCTTTCTTGGCGCACCAAGAATACAGGAATGATTTCCCATCCATTCTGGGTTCTTCCTGATGCAATTCGTGGATAAATAAGACGATTTTAAACCGTAAATCTCAGAAGATTCCAAATTTGGTTCAATAATTACAGCCAAGCCAAACTCGAAACGCCGCTGCCCGCTTGGTTAAATCCAGCTTTTGACAGTTATCATCAGCTGTCAGTTTGACAGAAATGTCAGTTTTACAGTTGGTCCATGGCAGTCCAGTGCGTTCCGAGATAGACTATAATCGATTTGAGCGCGCTAAAATCCGTTCCCTATTAGCGAAAACGTTGTCTCGTGAAACGTCATAGATGACGTCATGTCATGCGCCATCTTGGAATAACGCCGACCATGCCCTATCATTTTTGAAATTGTGCTTTTCTAGCTACAGTCGCCATATAACCAAAGAAGAAGAAGTGTACAAATGTGTGTGTGTGTGGTGTATAAACAAAGAAATACTGTAATCCAACCGTGAGCGCGTTCACGAGCGTTGTTGGCTGTTATAATCGTACTATCTAATTCGGTACGCAAATTATTGATATAAGCGTAAGAGCAAGGTTACACGTTCAGTTTGGCATTATTCTGGTCCATCAGTCTGGTCAGAATGATCGGAGAATGATCGTGTAACCCACGGATTGGCAGACTGATGGTCCAGAATGATGAAAATTATTACCGTGAAAAACATCCATCATTCTGGCGTCAGTCAAGTCAATTCAGACTGATGGACCAGAATGACGCCAAACTGAGCGTGTAACCTTGCTCTTACTGGGTTACGAACCTGTCCGAAAGGGATATCGTGGCCCTGGCACACAGGCAAATGAAGTAACACGGGTGGGTTTTAGTCAGTAAAAGTCTGACACTCCCTCCCGCTCCGCCCAGAGCGGGAGAAGTTATTTGATATAATTATTCCCACCCAAATAAAAAAGACGTCGGTCTGTGGTTGTGCACACGCTGGTCGTTGAGGATAAATACTCAAAGGTCGCCGAGTATCCTTTTCCGATACTTTTGATTATAATTCTGTAAACCACATTTGTTACGTCCACGACAGGATAAATACTCAAAGACCTTAGCGTATCCCCCTTATTAATAATTTATATCTAAAATTGAGCTTTTGACTTGGTTTTTTAATCAGATTTATTTTTAGCAAAGGCAGTGACAATACCATGCGTTAGGTACTTTGAGTATTTACTATTTAAGGTTAGGTAGGTAGTTTTTTTTTTTTCAAGTTTTTATAAAAGTTGAAAATAACAGACGCTAGCACATCAAGCTACAATCTGTCAATTTTTTAAAAAGATTATCAACTTTATCGTTAAAGCATAAGGTTCAAGGTTGATTGGGAAAATTTGTTAGTTTCGGGTAGCTTGACCTGCTGGCGTCTGTACTTTTATAAAAACTGTTCGGCCGTTTTATAATTTCCAAATTTTCCTTTTTTGACTTTGAGTTCTTACCTGACTTCAAGTCACATGTTTGACTTTGGTTTATCTCTTTGACTGTTGTTTTTTTTCTCTTTCGCCTTAGTTTGCCATAGTTACCCGTAGTCCAGTAACGGCCGAACATTCGGCCGATACTCCGGATTCATGAGCAGAGTAGACCCCCTGGCCGTTATCAAGCGGCGAGCTGCCCAACGCTCACCGTCCGCAAGCCCGTGCCTGCGGTGGCTGGGAATCAGCCTGCGACCCCCGACGCCCGGGGCGTGCCGCGGCGACTTGGGGCGCGAGGGCACGAATTTTGTCTCTCCCTCACGCATTCCGCCTCCTCCTTCACGAGCATTACTGCTTCGCAGAAGCAGGTGACGGCCTCCCATGCATTCTCACTCCGAACCATGGCCGGACGCGAGAGATCGCTGCCGCCAATCGCCTCGGCTCCGCTCAAGCCGGGCAGACCTCCATCACCGTATGCTCCACCGTGTCCTCAGGGCGATCCACAAAGTGGTGACACCCGCCCTGGCAAATCCTCCCGCTTTATCCTGAACAGGAACCTCCCGAAACAACCGTGTACGATGAGGACCTGCGTCAGGTGGAAGGTGAGGAAGCCATGGCGCCTCTCTAGCCACTCCTCAATGAGGGGGACCACAATTGTGGTGTGCCCGGCGCTGGGTTGTGACAATCGCACTCTCCATGTCGCCATGAGATCCCGCCGGAGCTCTGTCCGCTGTGCCGTGATTCTCGCGGCAGAGTTTCGCCCCGGCGGCGCCAGCGCGGCGTTTCGCCTCCTCACGCCACTACATGTGCGCGAGGACTTTTGCCTCCAGATGCCAAAGTCAAAGTCAAATTATTCCAAATAGGCACATAAGAGGTACTTTTGAACGTCAAAATTTACAAAAAAATAGAATTGATTATAAGCCCCTTCCAAAAGGTAGTTTCGTATGTAGAAGAATGGGCAAGAAACTCCACCGTTACTCTTTTAAAAATGTTTTACAATTTTTTGTTTGAGTACATTAATTATATGATTATATGTGAAGACCATGTACCTAGAATAAAATTACTATACCATAATAGTTAAAAAGAAACTAAGCAATGAAAAATAACTATTAGACAAATAGGTAGATACATGGTGCTCACATATTTACAAACATCCTAAAAGTATGTTTTCCTAAAAAAAAATAAGTCAATGTGTGAGTATAGGCAGGGCCGGATTTAAGGTGTGGAGGCCCTGGGGCAACCAAAGAGTTTTTTTTTTTTTTTGGGTGGAAAATTATCAAGTAACTTCTGTCTTAGTTTTTATACCAAAAAATGGCAAACGAGGCCGAAGAGATAGTTCGCAAGCTAGCGTTGCATAAAGGAGTCGCAGGAGTCATAGTGGTGAACGGTGAAGGTATACCGATTAAGACTACGCTTGATAACCATATTTCAGTGCAATATGCGGGCCTTATGAGTTCCTTGGTTGACAAAGCGAAGGCTGTAGTAACCGATCTAGATCCCATGAATGACCTGACGTTTCTAAAGCTGGGTATCCATTTGCGCAGCCTCGTGACGAGCTGCCTCATCCTGAGCGTGCCGCGGGCTGCGGAAAGTACATGCGTCTCCACTTGAGCACACATAATATCGTATCGAGCGGCAAGCCTCAACCTGAGCCACGATTTTCTCAATTCCTCATTAACCACCATGGTTGACGCACGTAAAGTCGCTGCAGCATTAGTAATAATTAGTCACTACAAAAGGAAGCAACATAAGAAACGGAAACATCGATGGTGGACTAAGGAAATATATCGTCAGCGAAATGTTCATGCAATAAAATTGTTGTCAGATATGACCTTTGAAGGCGTAGAAGAAACTATTAAAAAATTTACCAGAATGAACTCTGAAACCTTTGAAGATCTATGTATCAAGCTTGAACCAATAATTGGAAAAAAAGATACATCGTTTCGCAAAGCAATCACAACAAAAGAACGACTGGCCATTACCCTGAGGTTTTTAGCAAGTGGTGATTCGTTTGTTAGTTTGCAATACCCTTTTAGAGTGTCAAAGCAATCTATTTCAAAAATTGTTCGCGAAACATGTGATGCCTTGGTAAAAGTGCTCAAAGAATATGTTCAGGTATGTTAAAAATGCTTTATTAATCAAAATTTTAGTAAAGTACAAAGTTACAATAATGACAGAGTAGTAAATTTTTCAGTATTTCCAGTAGAATCTTGTGAGTTCACAGAAGTTTGCCCATATTGTTGGGAATTTTGTGCGTTCGCAGAAGTTTGGCCGTATTGTTGCGTGTAGTATCCTTGTTGTCGTGTACCTGGTAACATCCCGGTATCAGCTTGAAATAAGATATCCATCATAGCTCTTTTAACGTGTGCCAAAGTAATTGGATCATATTTTCTAAGTTCTGCAGTAATATGTTTACCAAACGTATCATAACTATCATCTGTATAATTTAACACTTCCATAGCTTTATCTAGATCTATATTATCTTCACAAGCATCAGGCATTTTTCTTTTATTTGATCTTGAAGTTTCGGGCTGCGTCTGTTGTTGATCATCGCGGGGCAAAGATGATCGCTCGGAAGAAGCAGTTTCACGCATCGATTCATTTTCTTCGAATAATTCTTCATTCTGTAAATTAAAGTAGATAAAATCATCAAATAATGTTTTAGCAGTACGATAGCCTAATAGTAAAATATGTGACATAATTTTCAGATACCATCATCAGAAGAAGAATGGTTAAAAGTAGCACAAGATTTTGAAAACCAGTGGCATTTTCCTCATTGTGTGGGGGCCCTCGATGGCAAACATATTATTCTTCAATCACCAATTAATAGTCACGGAGAATACATAAATTATAAACATTTTCCCAGCATCGTATTGCTTGGCTTGGTGGATGCTAATTATAATTTTATGTATGTAGACGTTGGATGTCAAGGACGCATATCCGATGGTGGAGTCTTTAAAAACAGTGCATTGTATCAATCATTGGAAAATAATGAATTAAAGTTACCAGCACCCTGTATATTACAGACACCATATTTGATTAAAGTGCCCTATGTTATATTAGCTGACAAGGCATTTGCTTTAAACAATTATACTATGAAACCGTTTGAAGGAACCCCAGACAATGGTTCTCCGGAAAGAATATTCAATTACCGTCTATCTAGAGCACGAAGGGTAGTAGAAAATGCTTTTGGCATCATGAGTTCTGTATTTAGAGTGTTAAGAAAACCAATGTTATTGGAACCAGAAATTGCTACGAAAGTGGTACTGGCTACTGTTTATTTGCATAACTTTTTACGAAAAACAAGGGCAAATATTTATACACCACCAGGAAGTTTGGACTCTGAAATCGATGGAAATTTCGTACAAGGGTCGTGGAGGAATGAACCAGATTCGACTTCTTTTGTGCCTTTACGTGCAATTCCTCGAAGGTCTGCAAATGACGCAAAAGCAATTCGGTCACACTTGGCTACACACTTCGTTACAAATGGACAAATAACATGGCGACATAAATATTAAATATAAAATATAATTCCGTAAATATGTTTCCGCCTTTAGCCCAAAGCTTACTGACCCCAGATACTTACAGAAGGCGACGGTTCTGAATTTGTTGTGTCTCTTGCTGCAGAAGGCGACGATGTGTCGATAGACATTGAGTTTTGAGTCTCACGGGGAGAGAACTTGTCAGCCAAAAAGTAAAAGTGCTCATAAGCGAACCATTTCGATATATACACCTCATTACGACCTAGAATAAAAATATTTTTTAGAGGTACACTACACTACACATGTGAGTAAAATGAGTATAAAATAAATGACAGGCAATATAGGTACAACTAATTTTCAAAAACCAATGAATTTTTACCTGATCCCGTGACGAGACTTTTTTTATGCCGAGATTTTTCCCTCCGAAAAGATCCACAAAGCGAAGTAATTTTTTTTTTTACTTCGGAAATGGGTAGTTTCTTTTCCTTGCTTATTATTTTCCAATAATCTTCTTTCAATTGTTTATTATAATGATGCGGTGAAGTTGGATCCCACAAATGTCGGTGGTTTTCATATAACTTAATTAATTCGATACATTTCTCATTATCCATTTTGCTGCGTGCCGAGCACACGTACGTCCGTCTCCACTGAACGCACGCCTCACACTGAGGCGTCTTTGAGCATGGCCATTTACCGACACGATTTGGCTCGCTGCGCGGCCGCCTCGTTTGGTTCAAGTCGCGGCAAGCCTCGACTCGCGGCAAGCCTCGACTCGCGGCACGGTCTCCACTAGATCTGCCTCGGGTCGAGGCAACCGCTCGGCCCGAGGCTGCCTCAAATGGATACCCAGCTTAAGGATACGCAGCAAGAAAAGTGAAGTGATGGTAGCTCCAGATAAAGAGTTATTCTGATCGTCGTTCAAAACCCGGTTGAATGACGCAGGCTTTGGCTCACGAGCCAATTTTTTTATGCTGTGGCTTTTTTTGTTTGAATTTGCGCCAATTTCTTTGGTCATAGTCGCCATCTCTACTTTCTTTCTAATTTCCTTCTTATCTTATTTATCTAAATGCTCGGCCCTTTCATACGGCAGTAGTCCATTATGACTTGGTTGCAAGGAGTTTAAATTAAACCAAGGAGTGGAGTTGAATTGTTTTTGGAACAGACGAAAATAAATAAACAATATAAAAAGTTACCTTGTGAATGTGAACTTTTTTGATGCATCTTTCCTCTCGCTTTCTGAGGGAGTGATTTCGTGAAAAGAGAGGGAAGTGTGTAACAGGAGTGGAATAAGTAAGTACTTTTTAATAGCATCTAATTAGCAAGTACTTTATAATAGTATGAAATTAGTGTACCTACTCATGGAATTAGTAAGTACTATATAGATTGTAAGTAGAGGTCGAATTTCGACCAGTGGGCGACCACTAGTAATGAATAATTATTCGAATAAATATTTCAGTATATATTTATAGGTAGCTATAGCTATTTAGTATAGCTTTTTTATATTTTGAGGTTAATTTCTGTCGCTGCTCAGTTGCTTATTACCAAGGTGAGATAAAGTTATATGCTCTGTGGGTGAGATCTCAGTTGTTACACGTCCTATGCGACTACTGTAAGGCTCGCTCGTTTTTTTTCCTTTGGTGGACACAAAGGATCAGCGTTGCCAGAATGTTACTTTTGTAACATTTTACGTTACTTTTGACCCTCTCATGTTACCTCCATGTTACACGACTCAAAATGTTACTTTACGTTACTTTTAGGACTTAAAAAATATTTATATATTTACCAGCCAATAAAAAATAATTGTGAAACGGAACGCATCCAAGAAAGTTGTTGCTTTTTCGTTGATTTTGTGAACTGACACAAATTGACAGATACGACGACAGCGCGAAAATCTGTCACTTCGTCTTAACGCTTATTCACTCACTCGCGTGTATTTCTAAATTTTCCATCCCGCTTACTCAGGCGAGCGAGCGCCTAGTGGCGTCCGTGTCAGTTCAGTTTGTCTTTGTTTTGTATTGTAGTTTAGTGTTTTGTTTGTACTAATAAACACTAATACTCTATTATTATAGTATTAGTGTCGTTTTCCACATAAAATATGTTAATGTTACTTTTTGAGCTGTCTCATGTTATATTTGACTATCTGCCACTGGCAACACTTCAAAGGATGTTTTTTTCTTATAAAAAAAAAAATTGTGGAGGCCCCATCTCTGTGGAGGCCCGGGGCTAGAGCCCCTGTTGCCCTGCCCTAAATCCGGCCCTGAGTATAGGTAATCACAGAATGTAAAATCAAAATCATAAAAATAACAAATTATGCAATTATAATAGCAACCAGTTAGATTTTGTCTAGACTCTAGATTGTCCTATGGAGCTGGACCAGCATGTTTCCAAGCATTCCTATCCTGGATATAATCCTCTAACTTGTAATATGTTTGTTTACAAAGTGTACTTCTAACAACTTCTAATATGTGTTTTAAATTTTCTCTCATTTTATCACAAGGTATTTTATTGTAACATTTAACACAGTACCCCATAGAAGACGTATGTACTTTAGATAATCTGAAAAATGGTTGATCTATGTCAGTGGTTCTCAAACTTTTTTGGAGACGGAACCCTTTTGGAAAACGAAATATTTGACGGAGCCCTAAAGTAATCAAAAATGGTTTTATGTGTATTCTTCATTAATAATCATATTACTTGACATTAAATTTTGCATATTTTTTTTACTTGTGTTGGAATATTTAGATTGATAATTATTATTTTACTCAGGTACCAGAGTAAAATAAAATATAGTAGATACTCCTTTAGTATTTTTTTTTATTCTGGCCGGTATTTTCGCGGAACCCCCACAGAGGCTTTGCGGAACCCTAGGGTTCCGCGGAACACACTTTGAGTATGGCTGATCTATGTTATCTTTATTTCTAGTCTATCACTTATATTATTAAAAATATGTAGATTTTTCATTACATAGTACATAATATTTTCTTAATTGAGTTGGCAAGGTACCGTCATAATATTAATCTTTTTAAATAGTTCCATAAGAGATTCGCGGCGACGTAGATTTTAAATTGCTCTGACAGCTCTCTTTTGCAAAATAAAGATGGACTCAATGTCAGCACCCCGACCCCACAGTAAAATGCCATACGACAATGCTGTGGAAGTAGCTAAAATAAACCAAACCCCATCCCATGGCGGTAGTCCGGCAAGGAAGCTGGCCGCCTCACGGGAGACCGTGCGGTATCCTCGGACCAGCCTGATGGCCTTTTGGGACGCGTTCAATCGGCGGGCTGGTCGCAGCTCGGAAATGCTCCACGAAGTTCCTCCGGCTGTCGAGGACGAGTTCCAGGTACTTCATCGTCGACTCGATGCCGATGTGAACCCCTACTGCCGTTATCTGGGAACCCAACAGTGGCGCGTTCCGAGGACCATAAAAACACATGGCCTCGGATTTGTGCAAGGCCACCTCGAGTCCCAATTGCCGGATCCTATCGACGATTGTCGCAACCCCACGTGTCGCCAGTTCGGCCGCCGCCTGATGCGACCTCCCCTGCGCCAGCGTAGCAAACTACGCCGCTAGGGAGGTCGGCGCGCACCACCCAGTCGTAGCCGATGTCCCACAGATGCGGCCCCAGGACCGATCCCTGTGTCCCACAGGGATCGCTCTGGGGCCGCACGACATATCTTGCCGGTTCCACTCTCCTTGGTGACCGGGGTAGATGACGGCCGTGTCCATCAAATAGGGAGTGTCTCCCTAATGCAACTCCAGGGCAGAGTATTGAAGGCATTGGCGATGTCAAGAGACACCGCCAAGACGAGCCCACCCCGGGCCACAGCATCCACCGTCGTGAGGGATCTACCGCGCATGATGGCATCCACCGTGGAGCGCCCCTTGCGGAAACCAAACTGGCTCTCCGCCAAACCCGGCCCCACCCACCCGATAAGGCGGTTTGCAATTACTCTTTCAAAGAGCTTGCCCACCTCGTCGAGCGGCACGATGGGCCGGTAAGCGGACGGAGTCCGCTGGGCGCCCCGCCCCGGCTTCTTAATGAGGACCAGTTTCGCCGTCTTCCAACGAAGTGGGAACTGGCCTAAGAATGCGCTTAGGAGCCCCCTTAGTCGAGGCCCGAGAGCCTCCAAGGCCAGAACCCAGGCTTTCCCAGGTAAGCCGTCGGGTCCTGGGGCGGTATTCAAGAACAGTATCCTAAGACCGTTTTCTTGTAGCGACAATGGTTTAGGTACCTGGCCTTATTCCCAATGTTAAAAATGCATCGACTGTTTAGCTCCATATAGGTACAGTACGCGTCATGTAAAAAGAACGCTGGAAGAAAATGGAGGGGGTGTGTTTGCGCATGGGTACACTCGCGCACGAAAGTACTAGTCCTGTTGTTTTATTTTTGAACTAGCCTTTCGCTCACAGCTTCGTTTATTGGTACATTGAAAAATATATTAGATAGAATATTATTAAATAGAATTAAAAACATGTTTGATTCAGTGTAGAATGTTTAATCTAATTACAAAAAATTAAATTAATGTTGAAACTCCTTCCATTAAGTCGTCGTGGGTGACGTGAAAACCAGATGAGGACGCGGTGTTGGTGCTAGAGGTGGCCATTTCACTGTCGTCGCTGTCGTCACTTGAGCTTTCATCACCATTTGTGTCTGAATCATCATCCCCTACGCGAATAATAAATGTTTCTGTCATCATGTCAACCACATGATCGCTTTTACAATATTCGGCTTCTATTTCCTTTACCTTGGTGCACAATGTTCCCCATTCTGTTGCTCCCATTAAATTAACTTTTTCATTAACCAGGTCTGTTATCTGTGTAAGGTTCCAACTTACATTTTTGCTGGCAACATATCCCTTTATTTGGGGCCAGGCCATTTCTATTGGATTTAGGTCCGGGTGATATGGGGGCAAACGAAGTACAGAATGGCCTGCTTCGTTTAATATGGCATCCATATTAAATTTCTTATATTGCTCTTTGTATTTTTTTATGAAGTTGTACAGCTCCGGCTTTAGCATGCATTCTTCAAATTCGATTCCTTTTTGACGGAGCCAGGTTTGCATGTCTGCTTTCTTTGTATTGGACGTTGGTGCAGCATCGAGTTGCTTATTGTGGTACGATGCATTGTCGACTACCACGACTGAATTAGGCGGTAAATTCGGTATCAGTTTAGTACGGAGCCACCGCTCGTAATTCTCCGAATTCATGTTGTCGTGGTAGTCGCCGCTTTTTGTACCGGCTTTGAAGGTCAGCAAAGCATTCGGCACAAAACCTGCTTCACCACCTGCGTGCACTATGACCAAGCGGCTACCTTTAGATAGAGGTTTTTTAATGCCTTTGGTGGGACCGTCTGTCCAAGAATGGTGAGACGTATGGGAACTATCGACGTATGATTCATCAGTGTAAATTATATGTCTTCCTTCCTCTCTATATTTTTTTATCTTTCTCAGATATTCAATTCTTTGAAATCGAATTTGTGACTGCTCAATTAAAATTCTTCTATTGGTTTCTGTTTTTTTCCACTTAAAACCCAATTCTTTTAATATTCGCCTGAGACTTGCTGCAGATCCTTGGAAATGTAGGTCATCCTGTAACTTCCTTCGCAACTTGCCAATGGTAGGCAATTCTTTTTCAGTGACGTGGAAATTATGGATGATTCTTTTTATAACACCCTGGTCAAAGCTGTCAATATCTGTTATTGGTTTTTCTCTGAGTCTTGTATTTTTTGCCGGGAGTTCGAAAGACAGTAAGAAATTCCGAATCTTTTGAACCTTTTACAATTCGTCTCACTGTAGACTCGGAACATTTTGTTGCCTCTGCGGTCCGTTTAATACATTTTTTTAAATTATCAACTGCATTATTATCAGCCTCTCTCTTCATAAAACAATACACGTCATAAATCATTTTTCTCTCTTTTCTATGTAAAACCATTTCGTAATTTCAAACTTTTGTGCGCGATGGTATTTTGAGAATGAACGTAACGTGGACACAGCGCGGAAAGCAAAGGTCGACTGACGAACCAATAGCGCACCGGCAAGCATGCGCCGCGTGCCCCGCCCACCCCGCGCCGCACCTCATACCACCAAATAGACCGTAAAATCGTCTATGCGCAGCTTGACAGCCAGCGTTCTTTTTACATGACGCGACTTGTATAACGTGATGGGCTAAAAGGGTAATTAAATTAATACGTTATTGCTATTAGCTTACATGCTTGACATTATATTTTGTCACATTAATTTTGCACAATAGAATTATTATGCAAAACGTGTGTGCATTCGAGAAATTGACCCCAAAGTGCGTTGAAATTAAAGGACGCGATGAAAAGTTTATAAATCTTTTTTTTATTAAACACACATACATCACTCGTTCGCATAATGATTAAGTTACATTTGAACCATTTTAAACATCGGCGTATGCCAAAGGAACTAAACTATAATAAAAATAAATACTCTTAATTTCATAATTTTATATTTACTTAATTATGAATTCGCGTGTAAAATAGTTCAAGTGTAACCTACTTAAGAATTAAATTAATTAATAATAACAAACTTCAATTATGCGTTGTTTCACAATCATGAAAGAGAAATTGTTTCAAAAGGATTTCTAGATTTTTCTAATTGACTTGTTCATCAATGTTCAATTTTGAACACACTGAAGTTAAACATTATAAATATCTCTAGCCCTTATCCCATTTATTGTTGGTATATGTATGACAGCCGCACAGTCAGGTTAAGCTATGCTTGCCGCGGTTGGTGCGTGGATGGGTGACCATCTTTACATACCAAGACCCCTCCGTGCCTCGGAAAGCACGTTAAGTCGTTGGTCCCTGCTGTCATTCGTGGTTCTTTGTCAGTCGTTACGGGTCGTTAGAAGCCCGAAAGTCTGAAAACCAGCCTTACCAAGGGGTATCGTATTAATTACCCAGTAACTGGGTTATGGAGGTCAGATAGGCAGTCACTCCATTAAAAATACTGGTATTCAGGTGCATCCGGTTAGACTGGAAACCGACCCCAACATAGTTGGGAAAATCCAAGGCAGATGATGACGACATTATAATGTTTATGTAACGACTATTCATTCTAAATGTTGGACTGTATTTGAAAATACTTGTATTTTCTTACGGCAGCATTTCAAATAAACCTTAGGATGTTCCCTAATTAGCTGCATTTAGTTTGGCTTGTAATGTTTTTAACTCACTTAGAGCATATTTCCCATTCCCAGTGTGTTCAAAATCGACCATTATGTACTTGCCCCTATTCTTAACTTGTGTTTGGCATATTTGTTTGTGATGATAGCAATTGTTTATGCATATTTTATTAATGCAAACAAAATTAATTAAATAAGAAAGCTTAGATGAATAGGGATGAAAACTAAAGTACTTACATCTCCATTACGAAAAAATTGGTATCATATCGATATTATTATCGTCCCAACACTAATCGATATGATGACGCAATTCTTTCATAATTTCCTACCATACAATGTGTTTGTAACATAAAATGAATATAAGAAATCATAGCTTTGTCTTATCAAATAATAGAAAACGTAAAATATTATGGATAACCAGTTCCTTATGTAGTGAGCAAGAAATAAAAATATGTTTTATAATATTTATAATAAAATAGTGACTATACATATGTATAATGTTTATGTACTTACTTAATGTTTATGTAACGAATATTAATTCTAAATGTTGGACTGCATTTAAAAATATACTATTTAAGCTATGCCTGCACTATTAAAAATAAACAAAACCAACATGAATGCCAAAAATACTTTTCTGAATTAAAGAGAAATACAATTTTAGTTTAATTCATATAAAATAACCGTATTAAAATTAACGTAAGTAAATCCATATGAAAATGCAGTCAAACTTCACGATTTTTATTACAATAAGGTTATATACGGGGCCATTAATGACTATTTACCCTTTATACCTAAGCAAGTGACCACAAACAACCAAAGATAAAAAAAGAAAGTTGTCATGAGATTTGATTTTTATTAACGCAAATTAATTAAACAGAAATGTATCATATCAAGATAAACATAAGGTTAATAATTGCAAATGTCGTATAGCGTCTTTAGGTTGACGTAAACTTAGTAAAATCATTTGGTAATGCTTCAAATGGGTGATGTAAGCAGGCGGAATTGTGGAATTTACGGAGGCTATATGTTACACAAATTTCACTGAACTAATGAATGTGCATTAGTTCAGTGAAATTTGTGTAACATATAGCCTCCGTAAATTCCACAATCATTTGGTAATGCTTCAAATGGGTGATGTAAGCAGGCGGAATTGTGGAATTTACGGAGGCTACATGTTACACAAATTTCACTGAACTAATGAATGTGCATTAGTTCAGTGAAATTTGTGTAACATATAGCCTCCGTAAATTCCACAATCATTTGGTAATGCTTCAAATGGGTGATGTACGCAGGCGGAATTGTGGATTTTACGGAAGCTATATGTTACACAAATTTCACTGAACTAATGAATGTGCATTAGTTCAGTGAAATTTGTGTAACATATAGCCTCCGTAAATTCCACAATCATTTGGTAATGCTTCAAATGGGTGATGTAAGCAGGCGGAATTGTGGAATTTACGGAGGCTATATGTTACACAAATTTCACTGAACTAATGCACATTATGATGATTAGTTTGTACAGAATCGTTTACTGTATCAATTTCTGTAATTTTTTTGCCCAAAAATAATTAAAACGTACGTAAATTAACCGACGACCTTAAAAAGGTGGCTGGGACAGACTGGATGCGGAAAGCGGAGGACAGGGTGTTGTGGCACAGCCTGGGAGAGGCCTATGTCCAGCAGTGGACTGCTATAGGCTGAGTTGATTGACGTTAATTTACGTCAATCAACAAGCCAAAATAGACGAAGTTTCTACTACGCTAGACCCTTATAAGTATGCGACTGTGTGCGAGCGTAGTTTTGTAATGTGGCAACAATTTTCTCCCACAATCAGTTTAACTAATTTAATAAATAAACAATGTTTTATACATAATAGTAAAAATTCAGTGTATGTATTAAGATAACATAATATTCTAATTGGGGTGTTTGGTGGTATGCGTTAATTCCGGGGCACGTTGTATAGCGTCCTCTTTCTATCGTACCGAGGATTTTAAAATGCCTTATTAGAATAGTTTACCTGATTTGTTAGGCGTAAAATAGCGTTACAGAAAACATTTTAGGATTTGGAAACATTATAATAAATCACATACGCCTCGCTCATTTCGACATAGTTGTTGAGATTTCAAGTTAACTTTTGCCTGTTTTTGTTTAATAGTAAATTAGTTTTTAAATACAATTCCTAAATAATCTTTGTGGATAAACCAATTTAATACAGAATATAGGTAACAATATTAATTATATCAAGGATAATTTATTTTGGAGTCAGAATATTATTAAAATTAGTCTTTTATATCTCATACATATTGGTCTCAGAAAATTCGATAATCAATTAATTATTGTTACACAATCATATTGCTTTTTCCACAATTCCTTTTTTTTAATAAATTCGTTTAGGAAGATTATTTAGCGATGACACTTTTGAAACCCAGATGATGTTTTGTCTCTTCTCAACGCATAGCTGTCATATAGCACTGTGTCACTCTCTCACAGTATCATTGCAAAAAAAATACAACCTGAATACAGGGTCAAATTTAATTAGCTAGCGAAACTGTGGGGTCGCGATGGGTATCGATATCCAAAAAAAATCAAAATGAAAACGATGTTTTTTTTTTTTTTGTGGGTCACCAACTCTTGATATTGTTGTTACTGGATATATTATGAGTTGAGAAAATCATTTTTATTTTATCGTGTTTAGTTGTCGCGTTTACCCACCACGTCTGTGAAGTTTACACAAAAAAAAACTTCAGACACTTCAAATTTTTCAAATTGATATTTCAAGTAACAACACGACCGGCGGTTGATGACCCAAAAAAAAACTCATGAAATTAATTTCTTTTTTATTGCGTCACGTCTGCGGAGTTTCGCCAACTAACTTATTTTGACCCTGTATGCACTTTCCTAAAAACACAAAATTAAAAAGAAACAAATAACTAATCTGAAAGAAAGAACTGTTTTAAAAAAGGAATGTCTTTTGAACCATCAACTGTATATTATTTTGAAAACTTATTTCAGGGGTCCTACCACTACCTCAGCAGAACTATTTCAATCTTACTTCAGTGTGGGAAAGAGATTGAGGTATACAGACTGTATCCTAGCTCCATCTCTTTCCCACACAGGTGGATGACCCCTATTTTGAATTCTTCAGATCTTCTCAATACAACCTTTTCCTGGTCTGTTCCTGTCGTTTCTGATAGTACATGATGCCCAGGACCACTAGGACGATGATGACGATGGCGATTGCCATCATGTAGAGGAACGTTTTGACCCCTGACATGGCGGGTTTGGAGTCATCGATCCTCTCGCGAGGCGCTTCGAATGAGGCCGCTGATGGGATGATTTGGGAACGGTCTTCGTCTTTGTTTTGCTGGAAATATACAAATAATATCGTTAAAAATAAAATATTTTCTATTGGACTATACTGAATTTGAAATAAGATTTGACATTTAAATAAACCCGTTTTTACATTCCGTGCAACCGATTTTGACTTCTATTGCGTTGGTGGCATGACAAATGGCAGCTGTAATAAACCGTTGGTATTGTAACCACGTTTTTGCTTTATATGCCTACGGAATTGAAGTCAAAATCGGTTGAATGGACTGAAAAAATGTTTTTTAAAATTCTCTAATCTTATTTCGAATGGAGTATAAACCACTGTGAGTTTTTTCTATAAATGGGTAGGTACTTATTTAATTTACACTAGCAGACCAAACCAAAGTACTGACAGTGATTGGATTGGTTCTTTTATTACTTACTAGCTGCGCCCCACGGTTTCACTCGCATAAGTCTCGATCCCGTGGGAATATCGGGATAAAAGTTACCCTATGTTCTAATCCAGGTCATGGTATACCTATGTGCCAAATTTTATCCAAATCCGTTCAGCCGTTTTAGCGTGAAAGTGTAACAAACAAACTCACTTTCGCATTCATAATATTAAAGTTATGATTGTTAGTTGTGATTATGCTCAATGACTATTTTCATGCATCTGTTCCTCTTTTCATGCAAGAAATTTAATAGCATCGGAGAACAGTCAGTCACCAGTCATTGAAGAACATACTCAGGACAACTACGCTTCCTGAGTTATGCAAGGATTTTGACTCTGCTAAGTAAGCGTCTCATGCGAATGTCAACATTATTTGTATAGCGTTAATGTCCATATTCGAATGAAACGCTTGCTCACAGTCGCTTATACGAATATGCACATAAACGCATCAAAATAAGGGTCATATTCGTATGGAACGAAAAATGCGGTTTTGCTCTCAAGTTTACTAAACAGTCAATCTGCCTAGCCTTATCCCAACTATGTTGGGGTCGGCTTCCAGTCTAACTGGATGCAGCTGAATACCAATCTTTTACATGGAGAGACTGCCTATCTGACCTCGACAACCCATATCTGGATTATATGATGCCCCTTGGTAAGATTGGTTGACACGAGCTTCAAGCTTCTGACGACCCGTAGCGACTGTCAAAGATCCACGAATGGCAGCCGGGACCAACTTCTTAACGTGCTTTCCGAGGCACGAAGGAGTCTCGGCATGTAAAGATCCATCCAACCCATCCACGGACCAACCTCGGCAAGCGTAGCTTTACCTGATGGATTGACCCGTGCGGATGTTATTACTTAGCCACGAGCTCCTCCTTAAGGTGATTCCGTAGCTGTAGCCCGCTACATTAAATTTTTCTAAATATTTGTTCCATTGAATGACCTTTTCATGCAATCATGACATTGGGGAACACAACTAACTTAGAGAGATGTATGAATGATTATAATTATTATAATTCTGTAAATACATATCTGGTATAGGTCGCGAATGATATTTTGATCAAGATACAATCTGACACTGACCTAAAAATTGCAAAAAACGTACTAAAATATGAATTTCGCAGGCTACTGCTGCGGATTCACCGTAAGTTTACTAAACAGTAATGAAGTAAAATAGCTTACAGCTTCCAACAGATCAAGCTCGAACATTTTAATCGAGATGATGTCATGGTTGTCGCTTAGGTCACCGGTGGTCGCCGACGCGCCAAAGAAGTAACCAGTAGGAAGTAGAACATTCTCTACTTTGAGGCATTCCTTCCATGCGTTCTTGCCTTCTAGGTCTGTGGATACTGGGGAGGGAAAATTGTTTATTTAGTACTATCGATCCGCCCGAGTACCAGTTGATTAAAAATCTCTTGTTTTTATATTCTATGATATTCAAAAGGCTTTTCTAGCGAATCTAGCATCCCAATGTGATGAAACCAGAACTAACTTTGAAATTAACACTTCTAAATAATTTGCTGTTTTTTGGTGTTCTTGATAAACCAAAATAAATAAAAAATTATGGCGTTTTAAAAAAATTACAACAAATTACAACAACAAAATACAAACATGATTTTGAACATACCAGTAAGAGTGTCGTCCATATAAGTGATAGATACATGCGTATCATGGTTGTAGTTGCGGAACTTGCCCTCGCAGCCGGCGACCTGCGTGTGAGTGCCATCCCGGTCGTGGTCATAATGCAGCGACCCGTTGTTTATCATCGCTGATATGTACGGGTGCTGGTGCTGTAATCAAATAATAGGATATGACTTAGAAATACTGCTTCGATGGAGTAAAGGCCTCAAGCGCGTCTGGTTAGCGTAGAGTACTGGTTCGAAGATTTTTCATTAGCAGCCCAGAGCACCAGCTCCGGCTAAAGGAATGAAATGAAAAAAGAAACCCGTCTGGATTTGTGCCTGGTTAAAGGCAATAGGGTAGCCCATTATGAAATTTATAGAAAATTCATACAAATTAATTAACTTCTAATAAAATTTGGTATAGGTATATACCAAATTTTACGCCTACGTTCATACATCTGGTCATACACGCACGCCGATTGCGAGTACTACGCACCTGACCTTTCTGAAGAACATCACCAATTTGGTCACTATATGTCCTCCTAGGGCGTCCCCTCCCGGCGTTTCCACTCACCTCTGCTTTATAAATACCTTTTGTTAGTCGCGTTTCACTCATCCTCTCAACATGACCAAACCATCTAAGCATACTCTTTTAAATTTTTGTTACTACATCTTTTAAACTGCACCGTTGCCTTATCCCCTCATATTTCAGCCTATCCATAATAATCTTCATTTATTTTAAGTTAACAAGTACACATTGTGGAATGCAATAAATGATTCGAGTATTGAATGGGAGTAAACGTAGGACTTGATAACGCGTTCGAGAACCAAAAATTCGGAGACATGTGACATCTACCGACCCGCACTGGGCCCGCGTGGTGGATTACAGCCCACTCGCTCCTACTCACCGAAGAAAGGAGGTCTGTGTCCCAGCCATGGGAACATTAAAGACTGATTATGTAAACGTAGAACTGGACGTAACTGGAGAAAATGAAATGTGAGTACAGTACTCAGCTCTTGGCTAACACAATCTATATTGCCATCGACACGCTAGAAGTAGATGCTGTACACCTTAGCTGCCTACTTCTTCGGGATATACAGGTGAGGTATTAAACCTCTTAGAACGTACGAAAATTAAATCATTCATCATTTAAGCCGAAATACGTCCACTGCTGGATATAGGCCTG
This sequence comes from Tiliacea citrago, assembly GCA_963921375.1. NCBI lineage: Eukaryota > Metazoa > Arthropoda > Insecta > Lepidoptera > Noctuidae > Tiliacea > Tiliacea citrago. The sequence goes on from OY992802.1 coordinate 15,444,030, forward strand.
GCCTTCCCCAAAATAAGGGGGGGGGGTTCCATAATCGCCACGCTTGGCAGGCGGGTTGGCGATCGCAGTATGGTGTTAAAATGCATAGAGAACGCTGCTGCCTATTCTCTAGTAAATCCCTTAGTCGCCTTTTACGACACCCACGGGAAGAAATAGGATAGTGCTATTCTTTACGTCCGACACCCACGGGAAGAAATAGGATAGTGCTATTCTTTACGTCCGACACCCACGGGAAGAAATAGGATAGTGCTATTCTTTACGTCCGACACCCACGGGAAAAAATAGGATAGTGCTATTCTTTACGTCCGACACCACACGGAACAAGAATTAAAAGCCAAAAATAATTTATGTGACATAGTGTAAGGCCCAATTGGTAGATTTTTGAGCACATAAATATTTGTATGACTTTACTGTATCTTTTACCAAAAGCTAACTAATAAATGATTTGATTGTGTGTTTAAATATGCACAAAATGGAAAAAAAAGCAATGTTTATTTACGTACTTATTTATTATAATACTCACATTATGAGCACCATTATGGTTACTGTAGGTATCAACAATGATTCCCAGGCCGTGGAAGTAGTCCTTGCTGCCGAACACCGGCCCGGTCTGCATGCGGTCGCGTACGTACCATATCGCGAACCCATCCCCGAACAGGTCCTTGCCGCGACCGTGCACTTTGAACTGGACCTGGAGCTCCCAGTTGCGGGTTACACATGGCTGGAATGAAGAGAGATTGGTTTAGGAACGCTGGAATGCATGTCGGAAAAAGATACGATTTTAAAATTGCTGAAATTGAAAATAAGTTGAGGTGGGTATGGCTTTAAAAAAACCCATTCGGATTTATTATATTTTCTAACTTTAACCTCTCATGCTACGGCTACATTGTTGCGATAACGCGAACTACACTTCGCGGGCACTCTCTCGCGCACCGGTCGACGCGACGCGACGTCTCGCTGTACAACAAAGAGCGCGCGAAGTGTAGTTCACGTTATCGCGATAGTGTAGCCGTAGAAATTAGGACAATAGAGTCAACCTCTAGCAATAATGTACAGAATTGCAAAAATAAATCAAATAAAAGTTTAAAATCAGTCAATAGTATCAACCTGGTGCATCAAAATATTCAAGGATTTCTGAACAAAGATTTAGAAGTAGAATTATTTATGAATTTTAACAGTATCGATATTCTTTGTATAACAGAACATTGGCTTAAAAGCCACCAGTTCTTGTTCAATTTTAATAATCACCAGGTTGGTAGTTCGTTCAGCAGAGTAAATGCTATACACGGTGGCTCATTAATTTTAGTAAGTAACCAGCTTAAGTTTAAAGACCGTAAGGATATTGTGAGCCTATCTGTTGAGCGGACTGTTAAAATAGCCTGTACAGAATTGGAGCAGTTTGTTGTATTATGTGTGTACAGACCCCCTTCAGGATTGTATGACTGCTTTGAAAAGGTAATGGATGAAGTGTTGCACAAGATTTGTAACTCGAACAAGTCCATTATCACTTGTGGTGATTTTAATGTTAATTTGTTAGAGAACTCAGGTTCTTGTAGTAAAATAATAAGTCTGTTTCAGTCATACAATCTTGCAAACCTGTTTTTGGAGCCCACAAGAATAACCTCTACTAGTGCCACATGTCTAGATAATATTTATACAGATATTATACCAAGCCACAAAGAAATTATAAATTTACTAGATTCTGATCATTGTGGGCAAAGGATTACTATCCAAAACCGAAACAACAAAGTGGCTAAAAAGGATATCACTGTTAACCCCAAAACAGCACGTCGGCACGTCGCGTCGCTTGGAAGCTTTTAAAGGTAAACTCATTGATAAATTACCAGATCCATCTATTAATGCTGATCTTAATCATCTTTATAATCATTTTTTTAATATTTACTGTCAACAATTTAATTCCACGTTTATTCCCAAGACTATCTCGGTTAATAGTAACGCATCTTTAGTGATTGGGCTACCATTGGTATTCATAAAAGTAGAACACGGCTTTATGAGCTGTACAATGAAAGGTATTATGTAAACACTGATGAATTTAATTTGTATGGTAGGTAATTATTCAAAATTATTTAAAAAAGTTTGTTGTATGGCAAAGTCGCGTTATTTGAGTTCGAAGATTAAAAAAAGTAGTAATGTAATTAAAACGACTTGGAATATTATTAATAGTGAAACGGGAAGGTCTAGGAACCGAAACACTGACTATAGCCTGTCAATTAATGACAACATAATAAGATCAGACTCACAAGTCGCCGTGGCCTTTGAAAATTTCTGTTCGGATATTCCCGTTTCAACTACCAAATCCCTAAACTCATCACCTTCTGTTGCTGAGTCTTTGCTTAAGGAAAATGTAAATGTTTGCGATTCGGAATTTCATTTTGAACATATTACCTGTAGAGATATAATTAAAACCTTTAACACTTTAAATGTAAAAAAGACTGCAGATCTGTGGGGTAATTCTGTAGAAGTTAGTTAGCTAAGTCTATTATAGACATCGTAGCACCTACTTTAGCTCTTATCTTTAATAATTGTATTGACTGTGGGGAGTTTCCTCATGAAGAATGGTAAAATAATACCGTTGTTTGTACAGGTAGTACATCAGACCCCACAAATTATAGACCTATTTCAGTACCTTTAGTAAAATTTTTGAGAAATTAATTTTGGACCAATTGCAAAGATTTTTTAATAAAAATAAATTACTACATATAGCAAACAGTTTGGTTTTACAAGGAGTCGTTCGACTACTGATGTGTTGAACTGTTAGGACATATTTATAATGCATGGGAAGATAAATGCGAAGCCTTGGGCATTTTTTGTGATTTGTCCAAGGCTTTCGATTGCGTTTTTCATGAAACGTTAATCAGGAAACTCCGCCACTACGGGATCCGGAACACCGCTCTGGATCTTCTTACTTCATACTTGAGTAATAGGATTCAGAGCGTTGACGTCAATGGAAAAAGATCTCCCGGATCTATAGTAACAATGGGAGTTCCACAGGGCTCAATTCTTGGTCCTTTCTTGTTTCTTATTTATATTAATGACTTGCCTTACCTCATAAAGGATAATCATGATATAGTGTTGTTTGCAGATGACACTTCACTTTTGTTTAAACTTAAACGTCAGCAGCTGGTTACTGACGATGTAAATAGCGCGATCTCAAAAGTAGTTCACTGGTTCAATGTTAATCATTTACTTCTAAATGAAAAAAAAAAAAACCAAATGCATTAAGTTTACGCTACCTCACGTTAGGCAGGTGAAAACTGATGTGTTGATAAAGGGCGAAGAATTGAATCCTGAAGATAGCACAGTATTCTTGGGCTTAACTTTGGATGCTAAGCTTCAGTGGGGCCCACATATAGATAAACTGTCAAAAAAGCTAAGCTCTGCAGCATATGCTGTTAGAAAAAATCGTAATTTAACTGACATAGAGACAGCCTGTTTAGTGTACTTTGTCTATTTTCATAGTGTAATATCGTACGGTATTCTGTTGTGGGGAAATGCCGCCGACATTCAGACTATCTTTGTTTTGCAGAAAAGAGCTGTACGATCAGTTTATAAATGAAGTCCAAGACACTCTCTCCAAGAGAAATTTAAGGAGATTAATGTAATGACTGTACCTTCTCAGTATATTTTTGAAAATCTTTTATATGCCCATAAAAATATAAAATTGTTTAAAAAATACAGTGATATCCATAATATAAATACTAGAAACAAACATAAATTTGTTGTACCTACAACAAGGCTCAAGAAAATAGGTGGCTCGTTCCGATGTCAATGTATACGCTTTTATAATAAACTTCCAAGCCACGTTCAAGATCTAAGCCTTAATAAATTCAAATCATTCATTAAACGTAAGTTGTGTCAGAAAGCCTTTTATACCGTTAAAGATTATATTGAGGACAAAAAGGCTTGGGATTGAGCTGCTCCAATTTTTACTTATTGAAGTGGTTTATTTTTATGTTTTTTTTTGCTAACTTTTATTATTTTATATACGTAACGTAATATATACGTAATGTAACGTAATGACATGATTATTTACTTGTAAAGTATTATATTATTTTAATTATTGTGAATGTGAAGACTATGAGAGTTATTGCTCTTTTATTTTTATTTTCACTTTGTCTTTTATTCTCAGTTAGTGTTAATCATGGTCTGGCAGTTTGAGTCATTTAAGCGGCCTACCCAAATGTCCTTTCTTTGGTATTGATCGTCGCATCGTTGAGCTCCTTAAGTTCTGAGTAGAGCTGCACGATTACTAACAAATGCGTGCACTGACTGGTCAGGTCCACTCAATCTGTGTGGTTCTTTCCACAAAATACCATTTCAGACACCAATCTACATGGCCTTCACATGATCTGACCAAGATTATGTCTGGACTTTAAAAGAGACTGTGATCTCTGAGTTTGTTTCGGCCTTTCTTCTCAGAGTAGTCAGATAGGAAACGCCGACCTCATCTAGTTTTAAAAATATGACTGACGTGTAAAAGTGTTTGTATAAACCTACTTACAGAAATAAAAATCATTTATCATTTAGCATTAGGAGCATCACCAGTCATGCATGACTGACAAAAGTTTGAAGTAATATATACCAATCCTATGGACAAGGCACTCCAGTACTTACCTAACGTAACGATCAACAACGAAAGTCGAACTTTTTTTTGTTGTTAACTATTGAGCAATTTATCTGAACAGATGTTGAGTTAAAATTATATTAACTCTTTAACTATCTATATGAAGTGCTAAATAGCAGTTTAGGAAAGAAATACTACGAAAGATAGTTGTGACTGAATGCATGCAAGGCTTTTATAATTTGAGAAAGAGATGAGTGATTGGTAGTGTGAAGTGTTGGAAATTCAAACTATCTACGAATTTCCATCTAAATTCAGATGGAAATTCAAACTATCTACAAATTTCCATCTAAATTCAGATGGAAATTCAAACTATCTACGAATTTCCATCTAAAATCAACATGCTCACTTTGCCAAGTAAAACTTCCGAAAATAACATCCATCCTGCCCATGTTAACGTATGATCTACGATTTATTATGACAACTGCTAGCTCGACAGACAAAGCATTACAACAATTGACTCACATTGTATCAGATATAATTATGTATACACATAAAAAGACATTGTATTTACAAATTGTTGTTGACACATTTGCTAGCAGAGAGGGGCTTGTGGCTTAGTGTAATAACAGCCACACGGGTCGATCGATCAGGTTAAGCTACGCTTGCCGCGGTTGATCCGTGGATGGGTGATATTTACATACCACGACCCCTCTGTGCCTCGCGAAACACGTTAAGGCGTTGGTCCCGGCTAGCAGCTGTCCTTCGTGGATCTTTGGCAGACTCTTACTAACTAAAACCACCCCAGTGTTCCCTTCCCACACCTGCACCGGGGATCTTGGGATCTAGTGCGACTTCTGCGACCCCCTACCTTTTTTTTTGTTCACAGGGTGGAAAATCCTCATGGATGTCCTCCGCCCTGGGGCGGGCGGAGGGGTCTGTCAGACTCTTACTGACTAAAAACCACCCCAGTGTTCCCTTCCCACACTTGCGCCGGAGATCTGGGGATCTATTATTACTTCCGCATTTGCCGGCTACAACCCAACCTGGATGGACTGTGTGAAAGATCAAATGGCTAGATATGGGAGTGACTACTGAGATTACGACTAATAGATAACTATGGAAGAAGACATGCTGCGCCGACGAAGACCCCAAATAAATTGGGATAAAGGCAAGAGAATGATCATGATATCTGCTCAACAGACAAAACAATACTACAGATCAAAGATATTTAAGATAGATACTTTATAGAGGCCATCAGAAGTAATGTCATAGAAAAATTGTGATCCATCCCATGTCTCTGTGACGCCATCTAGCGTAATATAACAAAATTCAATAAAGCTAAGTTTGACATGTTACACTTATACCGACACCAACCTTTGATTACGAACCGTCAAATAGTTTGAAACATCTAAGAAAATTATTTATTTAATTTAAATTCTGGGTAAATTACAGAATATTAACGAAAATAGACCGTGGATAAGTCTAATCTAGAGATTTGCAATACCTTATTGCATAATTAGGCTAATATTTCGAATATAATTATCTTTTGGTGGGCACGAATGCGACTTGACATGCAGGCGTACCGCATTAGACTGAGCGACTTTTGCCCACTAGGACAAATGTATCGGATTACGATTTTGTTCGCTATGTCCTTGTCTATTGTTAAGTAAATAATATAATGTCTTTGCCTCAGATAGATGACTCACTTTTTCTCAGACATACATAAAAACATAATTGTTATTGTCTATTATTGTTGATATGTCTGACTACAGATATGACGATCACTCGTTGGAACGAATGAAAATGAATGTAAATAAACAAACCACGTTTAAACACGAGCAGTGTATTGGCGATCGAACTGTATACTGTTGCCAAATGTACTTAGTTACGATTGAATTAAGGACTAAGTGTGAAATTATAATTTTATGGTTTTCTTATTGATATCGACGCTAACTGTTATGAGGAGGATATCATGCCGGGTTAAAAAAACCGGCCAAGTGCGTGACGGACCACGCACAATGAAGGGTTCCGTAGTTGGGATGAATTTATCCGAAAAACAAACTTATACTACACGGTCAATTTTCCAATTGTAAATGTAAGTTTGTAATCGCAAAAAAGTTTTTTTTTATGTGATTAAACTACAAATTAACGATTTTCAGACATTTCCCTTTATTTGTGCTGTGAGACCTTGCTTCTTGCCAAAGTTTATGATTCTAGATCAACGGTAAGTAGCGAGTTATTTGCGAGTATCAAAATTTGTGTCATAAATCACCGTATTTTTTATTGCGTAGACATAGAAGCTTGATTTTTTTAGAGCACCAAGGGACCGTCGACCTTCGTATTTGATATTAATTTCAACTTGATACCTCCACGCGTTCCTGAGAAAAAGGGTATTGACAGACAGACAGTAGGATAACGAAGTGATCCTTAAGGGTTCCGTTTTTGTCCTGAGGTACGGAACCCTAAAAATGCCTTTCTGTTAAGTGGGGCTGTGGAGCTGACTGCCCAGGGTGTGCCAGAACCGGAAGAAATGTTTAAGCATCGCCATTCGTGACTCGTGAAGGCTATATTAATCCCTATTATCACTCACCACGAATATAATAATAATTGGAAAAGTTTGGGTTTATCATAGATCATTTACCTATAATGTTTTTTGAAGTCTGAAAGTGGCACCGGTGACTGAAAAGTTGTGTCGGTTATCATGGTATGGGCATGTGATGCGAAGGAATGAGGAAAATATCGTGAGGAAAGTTTTGAGTATGCATGTCGATGGCTATAAGAGTAGGGGAAGACCAAAGAAACGATGGATGGACTGTGTGAAAGATGATATTGCTAGAAAGGGAGTGACTACCGAGATGACGACTAATATAGAAGTATGGAAGAAAGAGACATGTTGCGCCGACCACAAATCAATTGGGATAAGGGCAGGAGAATCATGATGATGATGATGTTTTGTACATATTATTATTTATGTATTTTTTAATTTAAAATGATTCATTTAGTAACAAAAATCAGTATACCTATAGGTTAGCTACCAGGCGGACTGACCTCCAAAGAGAGGAACCTAACAATGTAAGCCGTACCCAAGGCTATGTTCCTACATCTAGCCCTTGACCCATCTGCCTAACGAGAACCTCTTCAAGATCACTTGAACAGGCCATCAGGTCGAGGCTACTCTACTAGAACATTGACCTAGCATTAATTATGATGATTAGTACTCAATCAAGGATAAATTATAAAGCACTAGCTTTTGACCGCGGCTTCGCCAGTGTGGAGGTCGGAAATTAACCCATGGAAACGTACCTAGGATAAAAAGTATTCTATGTCCTAACTCAACTCATGGTCTATGTGTGCCAGGGTCGCGAGTTTGTCCGAAAGGGATATCGTGGCCCTCGCACACAAGCAACGGAAGGAACACGGGTGGGTTTTAGTCAGCAAAAGTCTGACACGCCCTCCCGCTCCACCCATAGCGGGAGAAGTTATTTGACAATTTCCCACCCAAAAAAAAAAAATGTTCTATCTGTGTGTCATTCATTCATCAGTTTTATCTAAATCCGTTCAGCCGTAAAGGCGTCAAAGGGTAACAGGCAGACAGAGTTACTTTCAAGTTTATAATAATAACTAGCTGCTGCCCGTGGCTTCGTCTGCGTGGCTTTTTCTATAATAAAAGTCCTTATAACAACAGCTATCTGCCAATGAAAGTCCCGTCAAAATTCGTCCAGCCGTTTCGGAGATTAGTCGGAACAACAGACAGACAGACAACAATTTAAAAAATATACACCATGTAACAAAAACCCTGTTGTTCATTTTAGGGACGTATACATAGTCGCAAGCCGATTTCCGGCCACCGTAGGCGCGGGCCTGCGGACGGTGAGCGATGGGTAGCTCGCCGTCCGATAAGGACCAGGCCCGGGTCGACGGCGCGTTGTGTTCCACGCGCGCCTCAAAGAGATGTCAGCACAAACTGACGGGGTCCGTTAGGACCGCCAGGGTTGCGAGTTTGTCCGAAACGGATATCGTGGCCCTGGCACACAGGCAACGGAAGGAACACGGGTGGGTTTTAGTCAGTAAAAGTCTGACACGCCCTCCCGCTCCGCCCAGAGCGGGAGAAGTTATTTGATAATTTCCCACCCAAAAAAAAAAAAAAAAAAAAGCCTTGCTGGCGACGTGTCGCGTACCCACCAAGACCTCGTTCGTCCAGTGGACAAGAGAAAGAACCACCAGTACTTCCTACTGAGCAACCAGCAGATCAACCCGTAGCACAACCAGATCAAGCGGAGGTGCCGCATGCTGATGATCAACGTGGAGCAGTAGTTGGCGAACAAGATAATATTCAACATTCTACGAGTATGATACGGCTGCCACATGTCAGTCGGGCACCAAATACTTCAAACTCGTGCATTGTATTCGGATGTACAGGCGAGACAAGGCTTCGAATACCAAAGCACATGAAAATCCGTTTGTTAAAAGATTTTAACTACTACGCACCAACTGCTGCACGCATTTGTGAAGAACATTTGCTTTTGAATGAGTTTGAGGTTTTATTGTCAGCCAGAAATGTAAGTCATGACTTTAACGAAGCTCACATCATGGACATGATGCAGATTTTGAAAACTATGCCGCAAGAGAGAAGGGTGAATTTTGAAAATATGGAGACAATGGATCCAAATGAAGTCTACTTTCTGACTGGTCGAAGTATCGAACAGTTCAACAGAATGTTTGAAGAAACGCCATCTTTGTCTAGGAGGAGCAAAAAACCCAAAACCGCTTTGGCGGTATATTTAATTAAGTTAAGAACTGGTGAACCCAATACACGACTGGCAGATATGTTTCACACAAGCAGATCAACTTTAGAAAGAGAAATGAAAACGGCAAGAGGCTGTCTAAAAGAAGAATTTACACCTCTACATTTGGGTTGGGATCATATCACAAGAGAGCAAGTGCTTAGGCGAAACCTTTTTATACCTCAGGCGCTGTTCGGAAACCCAGAACAAAACAATTGCATTATGCTTGATGGTACTTATGTATACATACAAAAAAGTAGCAACTTCCTCTTCCAGAGATTGACGTATAGCCATCACAAGTTCTTAAATCTACTTAAACCATTCCTAATAGTCTGTTGTGATGGTTATATAATTGAAGTAGCCGGTCCCTATTCAGCGACTACATTAGATGCAAGCATTTTAAAGAATTTAACTGCTGATGAGAACAGTGTGTTTCATTGGTTTTTCCTAGAAGGAGACGCTCTGATCACATATAGAGTCTTGTGGCTATGATGCCCACATGCCTAAATCTGTTACAAGAGGCGAAACTCAATTGACGACGGCTGACGCAAATAAGTCGCGATTAGTGACGATTTGTCGATGGGTCGTGGAAGTAGTGAATGGCCGCTTCAAGAGAAATTTTAAGATATTCAGGCAAGATTATTTTAACAGAGCTCTGCCTCATATGCTGGATGATTTTAGGAATGCCGCGGCCATTACAAATTCTTTCCACGACCCAATCACTGATAACGTTAATGCTTCAGCTTTTGTGGAGAGAATTAACAATAGAATCAATGTTGAAAACTGTCTCGCACATTATGTGATTGACCACAACCTCAATAGCCGGCGAGTTCCGTTTCAAAGTATGTCTGCAGAATTACCTGATGTAAGAGACTTTCCACGGTTGTCTGAGGAAGAACTTGTTATGTTTGCGTTAGGAACGTACCAAATAAAACTGGCCAGGAGTTATTACAGTGAACACGCTCGTAATGGCGTATATACAATAGAAGTGTACAGAGAAAACCGCGATTTGAATAACCTTTTAAATAATTATAATATAATTGGTAATAACTTCTGGCTATTACGAGGGAAAGTTCAATCTAGGCATACCCGAAGCCGGATTTATCACACATATATACTTGTAAACTCAGACCACCTTGGGTTAGAGGCTCTCAATCATTATTACTGTTCATGTAAGAGTAGCAGGCGTACTTTGGGCTCGTGTGCACATATAATGTCTATCTATTGTCTATATATTGACCATCCAGCACAGTTTCTAGACAATATTGTAATCGATGAAAATGGTCTGTAATAACTATGCACTTTATATAAGCTGTGCAGAATGGGCGTCGATGAATAACATTTTTTTTTTTTAATAAACAGTTTTTAAGTAAATATGTTGTCTTTTATTATAAATTCAAACATTTAATTATTTAGTGCATTTTTAAAACAATATTTTTTAACTAATAGAAATAAAATATACAAACAATAAACGCAAGCAAAAGTGTATCGTTGCAGTATCAAATAACGTTGAATTACTCTGTAACTGTGGGTTAGAATTTGATGCGTATGTGCACACATAGTTAGTCCATCAGTATAAGTCCGCCAAAAATAGTGTCAAATCTGGGGGCAGCAGATTTTTTTTGGACCAGAGCCCATACAAATTTGGTCATTCTCCTTTAGTAAAAAGCTGTTATTTTGTCATTACAGACACGTTAATTTTATTTATTTGTATAGAATACGTAGGTATTCTATAGACGTATTATATATTAGTTACATACAATAGTATAGAATGTATACGGATTTGATAAAAAATCTGGCATGTACTCGAAAAATGGAACTTATTTATGCTTCTGCATAAGTTGTTGTACGTTGTTTGTTGTATAAAAATAGCACAGCGCATTTTAAAAAAAAAATGGGCTGTGCTATTTTTATATACTTATTCATTTGATGCCGGATGAAGATATTAGGAATTCGCGATGCGATAACAAACTATTTAAAAAAAAACTATTTTAAAATATTTTAGTTAGGAATGCTGAATTTTGGGTTTGGAATGTATTATTTTACCTGCAGACTACAGCCCAAAATAAATTAGAAAAACCTGGCATAGCATTTATCAAAAAGACATTAACTAAAGCCCTAAAGCGTCTGACAAAAAATTTCCAAATCATTATATTTTCATGACATCATTTAATTTCAGCCGAAATACGTCCACTGCTGGGCATAGGCCTCCTCCAAAGAGGGGGTTTGCCATAAGCGCCACGCTTGGCAGGGTTGGCGTAGGCAGTATGGTGTTAATGCATAGAGAAAGCTGCTGCCCATTCTCAATTAGTCGCCTTTTACGTCACCCACAGAAAGAAATAGGGTGGTGCTATTCTTTACGTCCGGCACCAAACAGACACTTCACGTCCGGCACCACACAGACATTTTTATGACAACGTTTTCAATTCATTAAACAAGCTTTTATTATGGGTTACCAAAAATACTTCAACGATAGAAGCATGCATGATCAAATAATATTTTCAAAAACCTTAAAAGCAATATACAGTATTGTTATGGCTTCTGGATATCAACAACATCAATTCAGCCGAAAGACGTCCTTAAGAGGGGCTTTCCCGGTCCCCCGTCTATCGTCAACGCGAGCATGGTCGAAAAGTTTGTTGTTTCATCAAGCGCAAGTGAAAACTATTAACAAAACGCGATAACATTGAACGAAAAATAATGTGCGGAAATTTCATAAAACTTGTTCCAGGAAATACGTGTTTTTGAGTAAGCCTTACTAGTTTGTGAAATAAATGTCGGTCATTTAGAATCTCCATTACATTTGCAAGGTTTCTATCGTAATGTTTTCTTAACATTTACAATTGTAGAGTACATTATGAATGGCCAAAGTTCAGGTAAAATTTGTGCAAAAAAGTAGATTTTTGCAGGCTTATACTGAATTTGTTTTTCAAAATTTTGATTTTTTGCTTGCATAGAAACCTAGATATAGTGCACAAGATACCTATTGGTTCAAAAAAATTCAAAGAAAGATGTTGTACAACGCCATAATCACGTACGAGCGTTTGTATCAAAAGTATGTCGGGTTGGCCGCTCTTAACTGGACAAAGGCTTTCCCCAAATTTTGTCACAATGGATATTTTTTGTTACAAATACCAGAACAATGTATACCTACATACATACATACATAAACTCACGCCTTCTTCCCATGGGGGTAGGCAGAAACTATAGAACGCCACGTGCTACGCTCCTTACATACTCCTTTTGCTTCGCCTACGTTCATACACGCTCGCCGATTGCGAGTACTATGTATACCTATTACATCATCAATTAACATAACCCAGTACAGTCACTAATCACTAGACTTATAATTACAAGAAGTAATTTCACGCCAAACCATACTATAACAAAAGTGAATGAAGCATAAAAATTTTGTTTGGCAGTGCTGTTAAAATTAGCCTCGCCTATTATTGAAATTTCAACTTTATACCTTTCCACATAAAATACAATTTTACACTCTATGTCTTCGTCATAGGTTACACTTTTGCATATTCTTGTGTGTAGTGTAATTGTGACCTTGTTCTGGTTGGTTACTCCCATTGCTAAATTAAACAATTTACCTGAAGGCTAGTTTTTAGGGTTCCGTACCCAAAGGGTAAAACGGGAACCCTATTAGGTATTAAGGCTCCGCCGTCAGTCTGTCACCAGGCTGTATCTCATGAACCGTGATAGTTAGACAGTTGAAATTTTCACAGATGATGTATTTCTGTTGCCGCTATAACAACAAAAATACTAAAAAACAGAATAAAATAAATATTTTAGGGGGCTCCCATACAACAAACGTGATATTTTTGGTCGTTTTTGCTCGATATTGATAACGGCAACATGTAGACGCTTGAAATATTAATAGAATATTGAGTTATATATTCACTTTAAAAATAAATAAATAAAATTAAAATAAATATTTAAGGAGGCTCCCATACAACATACGTGATTTTTTTGCCATTTTTAGGGTTCCGTACCCAAAGGATAAAACGGGAACCCTATTACTAAGGCTCAGCCGTCTGTCCGTCTGTCGCCAGGCTGTATCTCATGATCCGTGATAGCTAGACAGTTGAAATTTTCACAGATGATGTATTTCTGTTGCCGCTATAGCAACAAATACTAAAAACTAGAATAACATAAATATTTAAGGGGGCTCCCATACAACAAACGTGATTTTTTTGCTCGATATTGATAACGGCGATAGGTAGACGCTTGAAATATTCACAGAATATTTAGTTATATATTCACTTTAAAAATCAATAATTAAATTAAAATAAAACAAATATTTAAGGGGGGCTCCCATACAACAAACGTGATTTTATTGCCGTTTTTATAGATAATGGTACGGAACCCTTCGTGCGCGAGTCCGACTCGCACTTGGCGGGTTTTTATAGATAATGGTACGGAACCCTTCGTGCGCGAGTCCGACTCGCATTTGGCCGGTTTTTCATTATCAAATGAATGTAGCATTTGATAATAAAAAAAGTTATGACAATATCAATTATCTTTTTGTACATAACATCACGCCTATAGTCATCGAAAAATCTTGTTTCTTGTTGAAACAAGATTTGTTTATTATAAGTAAAGGCACATGGGACTTGAATAGAACCGGCGAAATGTGGGTGTACTTACAGGTACCGCTGCACCACCCTTCGCCCTTCGGGGACTATATATAATAGGCGTGTTGTAGGCAAGGTATAGATAAAAGTGGAGGCAACACTCTAAACACCTAAGTGAAGACGACTGTGGGCCGACTCTTTCTTTCTGAATACATACATAAGATAAAGAAAACACTTATCACTGTCTCTTTCTTATGTATGTATTCAGAATGAGAGAGTCGGCCCACAGTCGTCTTCACTTAGGTATTTAGAGTGTTGTCTCCACTTTTATCTATACCTTCATGATAGTAGGCATAATACTATGACACTGACCATAGATATAAGAAAGGACTTTTTAATATTTCTATGACACTGACAAAATAATATAAAATAAATCTAAACAAAAAATTAATAAAATCTGATTTTTAGGGTTCCGTACCCAAAGGGTAAAACGGGAACCCTATTACTAAGGCTCCGCCGTCTGTCTGTCTGTCCGTCTGTCACCAGGCTGTATCTGATGAACCGTGATAGTTAGACAGTTGAAATTTTCACAGATGATGTATTTTTGTTGCCGCTATAACAAAAAATACTAAAAAACAGAATAAAATAAATATTTGAGGGGGCTCCCATACAACAAACGTGATGACATTTTTTGCCGTTTTTATAGATAATGGTACGGAACCCTTCGTGCGCGAGTCCGACTCGCACTTGGCCGGTTTTTTTTGTATTTTTATTTGTCTTATTTCAACTTAACAATAGATCTTTATGCAATACTATAAGCAGATCTTTAGATATCAAATTGCTTTTAGTTTCAACTTCAAACAATGACATCATATCCTTTGTTTTCTAATCAATTCACTTTAATAGCGTTATATATTGAAAAGAAGTGTCACAGTGTCCCCAGTCTTAATAAGTAATATTATAAACAGAAATGATTTCATTTTTTGTTTGTTTATTTGTTAGGCTTTCACACTAAAACGGCTGAACGAACTTAGATGTTTGCATAACAGATGGGAAAATCGATTATTTGATCCACTCCTGCTCCTCAAGGAAGGCCAGAAACACCTTGGTGTTGCTGATAATCTCAAGGAGTGTACAAAAATGTTCTACCAAAAAAAATTATTGGTACCATAAAAAATTGCCGGTCCATTAAAAATAGTGCTTCTAAAATCAGCATGACATGATAAAGTTATAATTGTTACTTATAACATGAAAATAATATTGTGAAGATATAACAGACATTGTGATGCTGGGGAGTTTGTTGAGCCACTTCTTCCCAGCTAAAGCACTAGGAAGTGGTAAAGGGTGGGCATTCAGGGTGACTGCCTTATTTACATTCAAAAAGTGCTAATTCTCAGCCTTGTTTCAATAAATTACTTTTGACTCATATTACAAAAACAAAGCACATCCTAGAGTTGAAAAATATTTTTTACTTTTATGTTCATGGTCATCAACTGCCTAGCCTTATCCCAACTATGTTGGGGTTGGGTTCCAGTGATACCCCCTGCTAAGAATGGTTGTCAGACTTTCGGGCTTCTGACAACCCGTAACGACCATCAAAGATCCTCCAATGACAGCCAGGACTAACGGCTTAACATGCTTTCCAAGGCATGGAGGGGGTCTTGGTCTATGTAAGGATGAACACCCATCCACGGCAACCATAGCTTAACCAGATCGATCAACCCGTGCGGCTGTTATTACTTAGCCACAAGCCACTTTTATGTTCATGGTATAAAATAAAATTATGTGGACAGTGGTATGTTTCAGGCAGAGTTTGGCAGATTATTTTTTACTAATGTTCCTATGTATATTCGTGAATAAGCAACAGAATACCAAAAGGCATTTTCCCATAAAACAAGTCATGTATGGTAATAAAATGGAAAAGTAATAAAGATAATCATAGTTTTCAGTTTGACTGTCTACTTTGTTATCACTATGTTAGTCATACAATTCTGTAGAAAAATGTTATGTTGTTCCTAATAAATTGAGTAGGTAGCGGTAATATGCATTAAAATTCATGTTTAAATATTGAAACAATAAAAAATTGTAGTTAAAAACATCTGAGCAAACATAGTCTGCAATAGCATGTGAAAATGTTACATTGTATTCATGATAAATCTACACTATTACACAATTATGAAAATCTGCCAACTTAGCTCAGCTTATCTCTAATAACAGATCAGAGTCACCTCGTGGCGCTGTGTTCTCGTCATTAACACCTTATCATGCATTTATTCATAGCTAAGTAAGTGATAATAGCTGTGTACTTACCACAGTATTCCAAATAGCACCAGACTTCGACTGCAAGTCGGGCGTTAGTCGTACGTAGTTCGAAGTCACTATAGTGTTACCTAAGAAGTCCCAGTAAGGCACCGAATATCCACCTCCTGTAGTTGTTTGATTAATTTTATTGTTAGTGCAAATTCGAGGTAAGATCAAAGTCACCGGCCAGAGGTCACTCACCTTGGTAAGGTTTTGTGAGAGAATGTTCTCGTCTGATGTAATCCCTTGTGTTCCATTCTGCTAGAATAGAACTAACTAGTATAGAAACTAAGAACACTTGCACCCAATAAAGCTTTTCGTAAAGCATTTTTGTAATTTTTTATTTAATGCAATATTATGTGACAAGACAAACGCCAAATCATGGCAGATGGCAGCCGCTGCCTAGTGTTGCCAAGATGCTGTTTTTGTAGTAGAATTTCATATTTTTCTTATGGCTCATTTTAATCAGCCTTTTTCGTTGTCTTGTCGCTTTCCAAGAGCTAGTTGTCTACTTTCCAGGAGCGAGTTAGTTATTTATCTTGTATCCTCTAAATTTGATGAAAAATTGGATCGTGAAGTGCGATTCAGATGCGGTTTAAGTTCTCATAATTTGCATTTCCTTGGCTACTTCCTTGGGTGTGAAGTAGCCTTCGATCAATTAACTTCACACCCTCTGTAGTTGCCGGGGGGTGGGGGGGGGGGGTTAGCCGCGCAGTGGACGCATTTGATTTAGTACAGTTGGCTGTAAGATGCTTGCCAGTGCATTTTACACACCTTAGCTCTGTTCTGGGGTATAGTTTAGTTTTATGAGTATATCCATATGCCTGAGATCTTTTACATTAAGGAATGAGTTTCGATTTTTTGAGAGGGTGTTTCAATTTTACACGTTAAAATGTGTTTTGTGCCATAGGTTGTATTAATATCATCGTCATTATTAAATGATAAGACGAACATATTGAGTGGTTCTTTATTCTTCCGCCAATTTTTTCTATTTTCAGACCTTGTGATATTATCGTCTTTCATTCGATTTGGCTGGCAAGAAAAATGTAAATTTTTCATTACAACTCTTATTAGTCGTGCCTGTTTGTTCTCTTATGAATACCAAAGATATTCTTTTACTGAAAAAAGCCTAGCAATCGCTAGTCTTTATGAGACCTCGGTTTTGGCGTTGATCTTCACACAATCTCCATTCATCATTTTTGCGGTGAAAGATTCAGTTGGTTGAGTTTCAGTTAGTGAGTCGTAGAACATTTGGTAGTTCTTGACTCTGTGTATTATGATTGGGGGTGGTGGAGGCACTTTTTTGACTAATGTCTGTTCTTTTTCACTTTTTTGTTGTTGTTGCGTGCTTGTTTCGGGTTGTTGTGGTGGAGAGAAGGCGATGTTTAGCTTCCTTTTCTTCCTTCTTTTGGCCCTAATCCAATGAGACACAGTAAAACAGTGAGACGTTGATCCGTAAAATAGGAGGGTCAGAATTTTACAATCTGTCATGACTCATGACGCAGCCTCATCGCACCTGAAGCGCTCTTTATTCATTATCAATAAATAAATGATAAATGATTTATTTCTGTAAGTAGGTTTGTACAAACACTTTTACACGTCAATCATATTAAAAAAAACTAGATGAGGTCGGCGTTTCGTCTCCGACTACTCTGAGAAGAAAGGCCGAAACAAACTCAGAGGTCACAGTCTCTTTTTAAAGTCCAGACATAATCTTGGTCAGATCATGTGAAGACCATGTAGATTGGTGCCTGAAATGATCTTTTGACGAAAGAACCACACAGGTTGAGGGGTCCTGTCCAGTCACAGCACGCATTTGTCAGTAGTCGTGCAGCTCAACTAAGAACTTAAGGAGCTCAACGATTCAATGAACAATACCAAAGAAAGGACATTTGGGTAGGCCGCATAAAATCACTCAAACTGCCAGACTATGATAAAAACTAACTGAGAAAAAAAAGAAAAATGAACAATAACCCACATAGTCTTCACATTTACAATACTTAAAACAATATAATACTCGTACTTAACAAAGTAAATATTCATGTCATTGTATATATAAAATTAATCAATGTCAATGTGTATATAAAATACGGATATAATCTTGGTCAGATCATTTGAGAACCATGTAGATTGGTGTCTGACATGGACTTTTGACGAAAGAACCTCACAGATTTGAGTGGACCTGTCCAGTCAGTGCACGCATTTGTCAGTTATCGTGCAGCTCAACTCAAAACTTAAGGAGCTCAGCGATTCGACGAACAATACCAAAGAAAGGACAATTGGTTAGGCCGCATAAAGTACTCAAACTGCCAGACCTGCACTACAGATCCGGGAGATCTTTTTCCGTTAACATCAAC
The DNA here is from genome assembly GCA_963921375.1 of Tiliacea citrago. Lineage (NCBI taxonomy): Eukaryota > Metazoa > Arthropoda > Insecta > Lepidoptera > Noctuidae > Tiliacea > Tiliacea citrago. The sequence continues at coordinate 15,462,640 of OY992802.1, forward strand.
TCTCTGAATCCGATCACTTAAATATGAAGTAAGAAGATCCAGAGAGGCATTTCGGATTCCGTAGTGGTGCTGTTTCCTGATTAATGTTTTATGAAGAACGCAATCGAATGCCTTGGACAAATCGCAAAAGATGCCCAAAGCATCGCATTTATCCTCCCATGCATTATAAACATGTCCTAAAAGTTCAACACCAGTAGTCGAACGACCCTTTGTTATAAAAATGCAATAAAAAGTTATAATAAGTATGAATGTCTTTTTTATACTATTTGGTAGATTTTTTATTTGAAGCCCTGGTAACATTTACCTAAATGTCTATTGTTGAATTGTCGATAAAACAGTTCAACAGCTATACTTCTAAGTGGTTCACAGACGTATCGTTAGATGGCGCTCTATAGCAACTTTCAAAATTAGTTCTTTGTGTCGTCGATAGATGTCCTTCCATTTAAATTATTTTATAAAATAATGCAGTTATTTATTCAGCCATATTGTTAGTTTTGCTTTGTATGGTAAGATGTAAGTGCAGTAAGATTTGTTCTTCAAAAGCGCCAAATGAAAAGAGCAGAACGAATAAATATGACTCGTGCACGGCAAATTGCAGCTGAGATGAGAATGCTAAGAGGATGTGTGCAGATGTGTGTTGTTGCGCGAATGGATAGAATATGAAGAGGAAATGTTAAAGTGACACCGGTGACTGAAAAGTTGTGTGGAAATCGGTTGTCATGGGCATGTGATGCGGAGAAATGTCGTCAGAAAAGTTTTGAGTATCAAAACGGCTATACGAGTAGGGGGCCCAAATAAACGATGGATGGACTGTGTGAAAGAAGATATGGCTAGAAAGGGAGTGACTACCGATATGACGACTAATAGAGAAGTACCTATGGAAGAAAAGGACACCCTGCGCCGACCCCAAATTAATTGGGATGAGGGCAGGAGAATTATGAAATTGCACTTGCGGCTAACTATTGTATGCGATCAAGCGAATAACGTGAACGAGAAGCCATGACAAATAAACTGCCGTTATTGGTCAGATAATAAACTCTTGGCTTCTGTAAAATGTTAATGTACGACAATGTCCGTCTTTGTCCATCAAGGATATGGTACAAAGTGGTACAGGTGATTACTAAGTAGTTTTTTCTTAATACATGGCCTCCACTTCAGAGTCATGCATGCCTATAAATCTTTCCTCCAATATAAAAAGTCCTGTTCTATATCATTATCGTCCATGGTTGAACTTAGGCTTCTTTTTTAACACCCCGGTCGCTGCTAACACTGAATTTGCAGAATATACGAGTCGGTGACCTCTGATGTAGTTTTCAGTTCTGTTGTAGGTCGGTACCTACGAGCTATTGCTTTTATAAAATTATGCAATAAAGGGAGCTTGTGGCTGAGTAAAGAGCCGCATTGGTCGATCGATCAGGTTAAGCTACGCTTGCCGCGGTTGGTCCGTGGATGGGTGACCATATTTTCATACCAAGATTCCTCCGTGCTTCGGAAAGCACGTTATGCCGTTGGTCCCGGCTGTCATTTGTAGATCTTTGACAGTTGTTACGGGTCGTCAGAAGTCCTAAAGTCTGACAACCAGTCTTACCAAGGAATATCGTGTTAACCAGTAACTGAGTTGTGGAGGTCAGATAGGCAGTCGCTCTATGTAAAATACTGGTATTCAGCTGCATCCGGTTAGACTGGAAGCCGACCCTAACATCGTTGGGAAAAGGCTGGTCAGATGATCAAGGTAGGTAAATTAAATAGAATATACAGAGTCTAATTAAATTACCTAGCGAAACTCCGCAGACGTGATATCTAAACATGATGAAACAAAAAATAAATAAATTTGATATTTTTTGGGATTATCCACCGCAGGTAGTGTAGTCACTAGAAATATCAGTTTTTTTTTTAAACTTCACGGTCGTCATGGGTTTCGATATCTAAATACGATAAAACAAAAAAAAAACTGATTTGTTTAACTACTTTTTTTTTTTTTTATCAAGTAATATCACTACAAGCGGTCGTAGAACACAAAAAATATAATCATCAAACCTTTTATTTTTTTATTTTGTCGTGTCTACATATCCATACCCATGAACCCATCATGTCTGCGGAGTTACCCTAGCTAGTTGCGCCACTTCTTCCCAGCTAAAGCACTAGAAAGTGGTGAAGGGTGGGCGTTTATGGGGGACTGTCTTATGTAATTTTTGACTTTCGAAAAGTGCTGATTCTCAGCCTAGTTTGAATAAATAACTTTTGATTTTGATTTTAATTTAATTTGACCCTGTATACTTCATGCCTTATCTTATCTTATACCTTATAACTTTATCGACCATGTTCCCGGTAAGGCAAGTAGGTAGGTAGGTATATTTGTTGGTACAGTTAAGTTCGTCCGTAAGTAGATGGCGCCTTAGCCACAGTGAAAATAAAAACCTTTCATGCAATGTTTTACGAGAGCTCGTAATATATTTTTATCAACTAATTAATTCAATACACTTAAATTTAAGGTCAGTTAATCAGATCGGTTTAAAATTAATCGATTTCCAATCAATCAGTTTGGCAATTATTTCGAACATGCCACGAGAAAAGTGTGAACAATTTTCAACTAAAATTTTTGGAAATATATAGCTACCAATTTCGTTCCAATTACAAACGTAAATATCAATCAACGTCAATCAAGTTTTTTTAAAATATTTTAATGGTCTGGTTGCTGGGACCTTTTTGTCAAGTCTTTATTTAGTTACAAAGTTTGTATAAATAATGATGAATTATACAATGCATGATAGATGATATCCCCGCCCGCCCGCTCCCTTTGAGTTTCAGTAAAGATGTGGCACTTTACTGAGACCTCACGCGGACTTCTTGAGAGAACTTGAAGTGATATTGCACTGTTTTGTTTCATTTGCCTACACTAATGCACGTTCACAATAATGGTTAATAATCCACCAATATATTCGGATAAATACAAATTTTAGTAAATAAAACAAAACTGCTAAACATGACGCTTCACTTTCCCGCCATAAGTCTCCGTCAATCAAGTACTTTTACGGTGTTGCCCTACGAAATTGGTATTTTTAAAACGTCATAATCGAAGGGTTTCGCACTTTCCCCGCAAACTGATTGATGTCCCCACTTTCACTGACTTTGCTACATAAACTTTGTTAAGGTCACAATCGCACACGCCGCGGGTCATTGACATTTACTTGGCAACTTTTACCATACGGGTCTTGCTTGAATTTTGGTGGCGTACACACATACACGACTACACTAAAGAGCGGCTTTTGTAGATAATTTCGAAGATAATTTTCTTCGTATTTAACCATTTTCACGCACTTACGAAAAGTTTTCACTGCTAACTTAGTTACGTTTTGGGTTATTAGTTAGGTTTTAGAGTATTTCATACTTTCGTAGCTTACTGGACAGAAATAAGGCTAGTGGAGTTCAATGACCTACTACAGACAACAAAGTTTGCTCACGGCACTCTATCTATCTTGTTTGTGACGTCATATACATTTGAAGTGGAGACATAGACTTATAAAAAAAGTCAGACGGAACTCCCGCTAAGACAAAACTGTGTCCCGTAATGGCGGCGACAGTCTTATGTGTGAGTGAATTTAGGGTTGTCATGATAGCCAAAATTACCCACTTAATATTGTTTTATTTTAAGAAAAATAGAGGTCGGCATACAAATTTGAGGTACTGCATATGTAACAACTCGCCGGAGTCCTCCTTTAGTTGTATAAAAGTCATTCGTTTCAAAATGTAAACTGCAAATGGCACTGTATTTGTTTAGAATCCAATCATTTTGACAGTTACAATTTCGAATTTTTGCAATCCAATCATTTAGCCAAACTTCAATTACTTTAGGAAATCAAGTAGAAAGAATATAAAACAACTAGTAATAATTAACCTAAATAATTGAATTGATTAAAAATATATTAATTTCCCGTATATTTAGTGTAATTTGCACACGTGAATATTGGCAACACTGGCCTTGTGAAGAATTATTTTGTTCTGGTGAATAAAGATTGATTGTAATCTATAAAATCGGGAACTAAGTTGTTGAATTATTCATTTACCTATGAAACGTGATTCCTGTATTTTTTTTCTTCCGATCGCTACAGTTTTTGCAACATTCCACCACACAAGACATGCTGTATTTCAATACTTTTTTTGCCGCATAGACGTGTCGACTGTGTTGACGTTTGCACGCGTAATGGGTGAGTATGCTGTGAATGTGTGCGTGGGGGCTTGTACGTACAGCGAGCTGGCTGACTCTGAGTGACACAGTTTTCTGTTAGCGAGAATCCGTCCGAAGTTTTATACGTCCATTAGTGGAGATTAGCTTTTACTCAAAGAACTTTTGAGCTCTATCCAGATCTTCAGACATCTACCCAGACAGTCAGGAGTTCGTCTTGGCTCCCGTCCGGTGATGATCATGTGAAAAGTTGACTTCATTTTGAGTATTCACACGTCATAGCCGGGCTTCAGGCCTTCCGGCCTCAGTATTTAGAAGCAAACTTAGATACATGCCTACACAGACGCTGAGCCTGTGAAGATCCTCATGGAGTCTAGAGTCCAGAAGACTGACGCGGATTTATGTGGAAAAAAAAAGTGTAAGAGAGATTGACTTATTGGGTTATTGCAAACCATGATGGGATTTTAATTTTTGACAAGCGTGGGAAAACGGAGTGATTAGCTGGTCTACCTACCCATAATTTCTAATCCCAGATTACCATGAATATGAAATGGAATATTTTTTCACTTTCTCTAAAAAGTTTTCTAAAGCGGACTCGGCGTCAAATGCAGTTTCTATCAACACCTACCTATGTTTAGAAGGGTTTCTAAAACATACATGAGGGCAGCCAACGCATTGTTATTCACAGGTTATATAAGTCGAAATAAGCCAGCTGTCCCGTTTCAAAACCTAGTAAGGGACACTTTTTCGTACATCGTTTTATTGCATAATCTTGCTAACCTGGACCAGTTTAGCAGGATAATACAATAAAACGATGTACGAAAAAAACAGCCGAAGCCATAAAGAGCAATTTGCCTTTGATCACCGTTTATTTGAAACCCGAGAAAATAAAACCAAGTAAAAGGTGAAAAAGAAAATCCTTCTACTGGAAAACATTGAGGTCCCGTCCTCTATGTCGAATCATCATCATCGTTTCAGCCGAAACACGTCCACTGCTGGACATAGGCCTCCCCTAAAAGGCTGGGGACCTTGCCATAATCGCCACGTTTGGCAGACGGGTTGGCGATCGCAGTATGGTGTTAAGATGCATAGAGAACGCTGCTGCCCATTCTCTAGTAAGTCCCGTAGTCGCCTTTTACCCCGGGAAGAAATAGGATGGTGCTATTCTTTACATCCGGCACCACACGGAACCTCTATGTCATATGTTAACCCGACTACAAGAAGTGGAAGACCATCACGCCTGAAATTTCGAAAAATATTTAAAACCGGACTAGAAAATATAAATTTTCACCTTATCACTGCTTGAATAGGAGCTGCAAGCTACATTCAGATATTCATCATGCACAAGACGAGAAAAACTTTGGCAATTTTTGACGCAATTCGCAACATTGTTTAATATATAGGAAACTAACAATTCTAAGGATGGAACATCAAACTTTGAAGTAGATATACTTCAAAGTTTGATGTTCCATCCTTAGAATTGAAGTGTTTACAACTATAGGTACTGCTTTTCTAAAATGTGAAATCTAAGGGCAAGGCCCGACGCGTGGGCTGGCAATTGACACGTCATGGGAAATCTTATTGTTCGCAGAATACAACGTCGCCCATGAAAATTTTACCTACGAGAACATTCTTTGTAGTTCTCGAACTTTTTTTACTTTCGGCTTTCGCGAGTAGAAGGGCAAGGCCCGACGCGTGGGCTGGCAATTGACACGTCATGGGAAATCTTATTGTTCGCAGAATACAACGTCGCCCATGAAAATTTTACCTACGAGAACATTCTTTGTAGTTCTCGAACTTTTTTCACTTTCGGCTTTCGCGAGTAGTACGGTCTGTTCCAAAGTATCTGATTAAATTGTAATCAAACCCTGTACCCTAATTGCGTAACACAGTTTGAATCGGAATCGGAATGATTTTGAAGTATATTGCTAATCCATTGCTTCATAACTATGTTCGAAAAAATTGTCTGCTCAACAACGTAAATAACGCAATGAATGTTGTTGAACTGTCAAATTGAAACGATTCCTACTGATAGTGTTTTACGCAATTAGCCCTCTGATCAGGTTAAATTCATATACAATCACTCAATAAACGGATTTACTATCACAATCATCTGTACTATGAAGGTTTCAACTTTATATCTTACTCCTTTTTCCAACAATATTTTTTTAATTAACGACAGAAATTGAGGTTAAGTATAAAAAACCGGCCAAGTGCATGTCGGACCACGCACAACGAAGGGTTCCGTAGTTGGGATGAATTTATTCCAAAAACAAACTTAACTTTGTAGTTGAAAAACATGTTCTTCCCATATATTGGTGTCCGTCACGATCAATTCTCCAACTGTAAATGTAAGTTTTTAATCACAATTTTATATATAATAAAAACTACAAATTAACGATTTTCGGACTTCTTCCTTTACTTATGCTGTGAGACCTTGCTTTTTGCCAAATTTTATGATTCTAGGTCAACGGGAAGTACCCTATAGGTGTTGATTTATTTGAGAGTATCAAAATATGTCGCATAAATCGCCGTATTTTTTTATTGCGTTGACTTAGAAGCTTAATTTGTTTAGAGTTCCAAGGGACCGTAGACTTACGTATTTAATATTAATTTCAACTTGCTTCCTCCACGCGTTCCTGAGAAAAAGGGTCTTGATAGACTGACAGACAGACGGACAATGAAGTGATCCTATAAGGGTTCCGTTTTTTCCTTTTGAGGTAAGGAACCCTAATTAAACTTAAGATCCAAAAAATGCACCTTGAGATTAATTTTATAACCTCAATTTCTAAAATCCATTTGTTTACATATTTATCAGATACTTTTGAAAAAGATTATAGATAGGTAGATGGCAATGATACAACAGATAGGCAGTGGGAAGAATAGACTGCTTTTGTTAGAGGACACAGTTATGCAGAAGCATTAGAAATGCAATGGAAAACGTATTAAACCTACAACAGTCCATTGTCCAAGTAACTTTCTACATAGATTGTTGCATGCAATCAAAGGGCGTCGTGAAATCACAGACAGATAAAAGAACATTCGTGAATAAAATTATATAAATCAACGTAGTAGTTGCATTCAATGAATAAACTATTAGCGGTGCTCGTGCAGTTAATTTAGGTATTACCTATTACAGTAAAAACATATTTAGTTTTAGTGCTAATGATTAAGTATGGTGCGTAAGTGTAAATACAATGATATTGGTATATTTTAAGTAATAAAAATTAAAACCAAAAGATTCGGCTTTACTCCGTGACTGTGACTAATAATGAAATTGGGCAGTGGGTCCAGTCGACCTATTCAAATGTGATTGGGTTGAGTGATCCCGCGGGTCCATTTCGAGTGGGTCCAGTTGACCAAAGAGTCCGTGTCTAACAACTGACTATGAAATCTGCTCATCAAAGATTAATATCAGCAATTCAAACGTTTCATATACATTTATGGTGTTTAAAGATTAGATAACTTTTAACAATTAAATTAAAAGCTTTTCAATTTTCTAAACTCATAGAAAGTTACTAAAGGTCATTTACGGTCGAGGTTGGTATGTATTGAACTGAGATAGTGTGAAAATACATACAGTCATATTCTCCATGCACTCATGTAGTTCTTCCCCTTGTGATTGAAATGATGTTGCATTGATATCAAAATATATCCAACTGATTTTAGCCTTTATCTGAATTGAAGAGGACTTTGATAAAATTTCGATGGGTGGATTTGATTCTCGATAGTTTATAGCTAAGTGGTACCTAACCTAGTTAGAAGAAACGCATTCAATCGACATCTATAAGTCTACACAGATTTTTTGTATGAGATTTTGTGTACGTCACTGTCTAAATGGTGACTGTTATTTTTATAGTGAAATTGTTTATTGAAATAATAAATTTACATAACAATTTCCAAAATAGGCCAAATTACAGGACAGACCTATATATAATATTGGGATTCCACCTGAACTAGGAATTACTTGTATCTCAGATAATATGTCACTCAAGTGCTTATACATAACTATAAACTGACTAAGGTTCGGGATAAACAGATATTAAATTATCCACTATTAATTATGGCATTTTTGAATTGTGGAGAGAGTCTTTTATATTCTTATACATATCCAATATAACATACGATTCACCTGTATTTACAGAGTTGGCAGTAGAGTAAATTAGTATAACCTACCACACCACACACCACACACCACACCACATTCCACCACATTTCGCCAGTTCAAGTGCCGTGTTTTGGTTTATGGGGAGAAACCTATTGTTTATCGCAGGGCATAGTCCAGACTGAGAAAAACACTCAATACATATAATACATACCTAAGTAGATGCTAATCTCTTTTTTGGTTACCTTACCTTTGGATTTGTATGAATCACCAACCGACTCGTATCCTGTCTCTTCCAGTTCCGTGTGTACTGGTTTATCTTCAACATCTCTCGACCCATTTCTTGGCTCTCTCCTGGTACTTTTACCTTCGACGCCCTAAAATGCTACGTCACAACTTTCTACAGACATAGGTTAATGAAAGTGACAAATAAAACCAAAAGTGATGGCACCCCGAAGGCCAACCTCACGACCTACGACAATACACACATTTAGGTCAGAGAAAGTCGAGAAAGTCTATATTTGACCGTGATCTACTCTCCCTAGATATTTTTATCGTGTTCTTGACATTAAACATTCACTTTTTTCTGATTTTATAAACCAATCTCAACTCTATCTCCCTAAATTTTGATGTCAGTATCGCATGTATCGAATGTAGGTCACAAGCAAAAATGTTCTTATGATTGTATTTTAATGATGATTTCTTTTTTGATCTTTTTAATGAGACTAACAGCTAACAGGTAACTCATTCAATCGAGATTATTCTAGATTTTTACATTCTCGATCGTAGCACGTAGTAAAGATGACTTTTTGTGCAGATTTAAGAGAGAGACACATTCAATAGCTGGTGAACAGGAACACAGATTAGAATTCTCGTGCGGTCTTCGATTTCACATTTCGTTGTCTCCGACTGATCGTTAAACAGAGACAATACGTAGGTATACAAGCAGAAACAGAGCTGCATAGGCGTTGCATTTGTCTAGAGTGTCCGACCGGGGAAAGATCGTGCGCCCGCCAAGATTTTCACCGCTTTCTATACACTTTCACTTCCGAGGCATACAGACGGGCAGACAGACAAAACGACTATAACACAGGCTATTATCGGGACTGTGTCGGTGACTCAGTCGATGTTTACAAACTAACATTGGTTTAGAAGGAAAAAGCCGGTGATGAATGTACATGCTTAAAATTAAGTGACCAATGAAAGGAATGGCAGCAGCGTCTCTGTGTTTGTTTATTTTTTCATATGGTTAGTCTTTCAGCGCAGCTGATGTTGTGCGAAGTCCATTGTCGTGTGAATAGGAGCATACAACAATATGTCTAGGTTTATTTGTATTGTTTTGTTTTTTCAAGTATTTTTGTTACATCTAAGTAGGTTACTTTTTCGTCAAAAGTTCAATGTTTATGTCATTCTAAATAATAGCTGGTTTGGTGTGGTTTTGGGCGTAATCTACTGGACAAACTTTCGTAAAGTAACATGTAAATAAAATATTGTTTTGTATATAGATTATGACTAACTCGTGCAAAGCGATGGCGAAGTATTTCGGACTGTTAATCACAGAATTAACACTGGGTGGATGAAATGGCGGCAGGTCACGGTAACAATCTGCGACTCCCGCATTCCCCTTAAACTCAACGGGAAGATTTATAAAACAATGGTTAGACCTGCTGTCTTGTATGGATCAGAATGTTGGGTCACAAAAACTAAAGCTAAGAGGGATGTGTGGACCCGAATGGATAGAATAACAAATGAATATATAAGAGGTAGTCTGAAAGTGACACCGGTGACTGATATGTTGTGTGGGAAAAGGTTGCCATGGTATGGACATATGATGCGGAGGAATGAGGGGTTGCCAGGGAATTTTTGAGTATGCATGTGGATGGCTATACGAGTAGGGGAAGACCAAAGAAACGATGGATGGACTGTGTGGAAAATGATATGGCTAGAAAGGGACTGACTACCGAGATCACAACTTTTGGAGAAGTATGGAAGAAAAAGGCATGTTCCGTCGACCTCAATTAAATTGGGATAAGGGAGGACAATAATGATGATGACATGGATTCTGACTAAGGGGTTTTCATCCCGGGAAAAGTTATCAGATGTGCGGAAGCGCTGTCACTGTAATGAGCTATAAACATAAATCTAATCAGGATAGAGCGTTTACGTTTATTGTGAAGAATCTTGATGTCTTCCAAAGACTTTCGAATTATAGTGTCCGAATTCATTCATGTCTTTATTCAAATGATGATTGTGCGGGATGACCATTATGTTAATGCTTAGGTCCATTATTTTTTTTCCATTAAAGGTCATTAAAACCATAAATAAAACCAGTTAGAATGTGATGTTATTTGCTATTAGGCCCACCTTTTTCGTGTAGTAGTTTTCACAAGTAAAGGCTGTGGCTTCTACAAGATCAAATTAAGTTAGCTAGCGAAACTCCGCAAATGTGATGGGTCCTCCGGTCTACTCTTTGATATACAATGGTCTCTGTAGTCTCATGAAACATGAGGCTTCAGGGGCTAGTGTGAATCTTTGGGCTCATTCCAGCAATCGAGTCTGGTACAACCACGCTGGGGTCGGTGCATTTAATTCATTCATTCATTCATATCGAAACCCCGCAGATGAAATGGGTATACAACATTATTTTTAGGTTATGCGAAACCTGAATATAGTTTGTTCAGTATAAGGAACTGAATCGATTTCATTAATTTTTACACCATGTTATATTTGGCCCAAAAATATTTAAGTGTGATGGAAAATGTTATCACTATTTAATTACTTACAATACAATCACCGTACGGTTAGGTACCTACTGACAAATTATTACCAGTGAGCGCAAGACGACCCTGGAAGCGCAGGTGCGCCGTTAGCATGTTTTTGTACGGACAACCCGGTAACGTAACAACCTTGTAACTTTGTGATTTTTCATGATACAGTTTTGAAATTTTGTACATAGATTCTTTACATAAAAAAAAACAACCGACTTCCAAAAAAAAAACACTACAAAGTGAAAAATAACTTTAATTTCGGAAGTCGGTGGCTTTTGATCTGTATTTTAGTTTTTTGCCACCGACTTCCGAAATTAAAGTTATTTTTCACTTTGTAGTGTTTTTTTTGGAAGTCGGTTGGTTTTTTTTGTAAAAAGTTTTTTATTTTTCACTTTTTAGTGGGTCAGTTTGTAATTTATCCAATTTACAATAGCCTAATGACAAATGCTCATCACCTTTTACAAAATAATGCTTTTCCCGATGCAGGGGCGTTAATTGTTGAGGAGTTCTCCTGGTAAGAACCAGGAGAACTGATGGTGACTTCACCATATGCATTTTGAAGAGCATAAATTGCTTAGCAACCATATTAAAGTGCGTAATCGAATCGCAACGGTGAAATACTTATTATTAAGTAGTTCCGGTGGCCATCTGTGGTCTTCATCATCAGTTCCACTTCACCAAATGGTGCTTTTCGAGTGCAAATGCACGAGTTACTATAAAAAATACTCAAATAGCTATAGATATGCCTATAAAATTTGAGGATTTCCCTCGATTTCCATCAGATTCTGATTTGGTGGCAATGGGACCACCTCGGGAGCATACCCTTTCAAACAAAAAAAGACGAAGTAATCAGTGAACATACATAAAAAAAACAAACATACAGCCGAACATATAACCTCCTCCTTTTTGGAAGTCGGTTAAAAATACTAGACACGTGTTTCGGGTTTCGCATATACTAAAACTATTGTTTTTACTAGAAGTATGAGTTGAGGAAATCTGTTTATTTTATTTTATCCTATTTTGTTTTATCATGTTTAGATATCCATATCCATCACGTCTGCGGAGTTTACCTAGCTAAATTAATTTGACCCTGAATATTAATTACTGCATTAATTATTCTTTAACATTCATGCAATCCAAAATGGTGATAAAACTGACAAATGAAACTGTACTGTTGCCTCCTGGCCTAGTGTTCGCAAGCGCTACTGCTGAGCACGAGGTCCTGGTTTCAATTCCGGGGTCGGGAAAAGTGTTATTGAGTTTTCCACCAGAAACTTCTCAGTAGCAGCCCGGAGCCTGTATTTATGCCAGGAGTCTGTATTTGTGCCCGGTTGACGGCAATAGGCTCGCCCCCTATGACGTGGGACTTAAATATAACTGGCGAAATGTGGGTGTACAATAAGGTACACCTCTGCCTAACCCTTCGGGGATTACAGGCGTGATGAAACTATACTAAGTAACATCACGTTTTATTTCCAGTAAGGGATATCCACGGAGGTACCCCTTCTCCTTCTTACCTGACTTCCCAAATTAAATACTTATGCTCTGCCTATAGTAAAAAACTTTGTTCCACCAACAATCGTCTTCTACGATGTTCTTCGCACCGTTCTGGCTTCATTCAGTCTTTCTTTGGAATGCGCCCCCTCTGAGCATCAGGGCGGCAACCAGCCGGTTATCATTAAGGCGCGGCGCCCACTATCGGCATCGGCATCGGTGGGGCTCGGGCGCATTACGTAAGCGCTTTTGATCCGCCGTAAAGCGCCTGAAGCGCTGTAAAGTGCCCGAGCTCCACCGATGCCGATGCCGATAGTGGGCGCCGCGCCTTAAAGTGAAGGCACGTGAACATATTCGTCAGAAGTTGGCCGAAGCATCGCAGCAGTGATTTGCTGGAGTCGTTTTCTTCGCTACTGGTCGTTATTTCTCCTGAAAAAGTTTATTTTGGTATATTATGTATGTATGTATGTATCTATCTATCTATGTATTTGTATTTATGCTTGTATTTTATAGTTATTTCCGAGCTATCGTGCGTTGCACCTGCCATGTTTTGTCTCTGCATCACCCTAAGGTTGACTGGTAGAAAATGTCTCAGGCATTAAGTCTGCCTTTGTACTGTGTAGTTTTTACTTGTGCATAAAGTTTTAATAAATAAATAAATATGCAGAGTAGTTACCTATAAGTTAATCTATATTTCCTCACCATATCTGCCATTGAGGCGAGTCCACTGCCATAAACTAGGTGCTTACTAATATCTGGGGACAAAATAAATATATATACATACATAAACTCACGCCTTCTTCAGAAACTATAGAACGCCATTCTGCTACGCTCCTTACATACTCCTTTTGCTTTTGTTTAAATAAATATTGACTACTAATATCTACATTTGGTTGAATTTTTTGTAGATTTATATAATTAACTAGCTGCGTCTCACTGTTTCACCTGCATAAGTCTTGATTCCGTGGAAATATCGAGATAAAAAGTATCCTAAGTCCTAATCCAGATCATGGTCTACCCAAACATCCAGTCAACAAACAAACTCACTTTCGCATTTAATATATAATATTAGTTAGAATTGAAGTCTGAAATTCAATCAGTGTCCGCGAGATCGGTCACTGACCTCGCTTGCGATGCAAATCGTCGTTTCTTTAATATGGTATGCGTATGCGCGTTCTACATTCGACACTTTTCTCTTGAACTGAATAAATTGCTACATTCTTTTTTTTCTGAGAATTCTAAAAGAGATCGATGTTTACGGCCTGGAAAATATATGTTATTGTTATTTAAAATATGTTTACGATTATTATTAGATGTGTTGTTATAGTAGTGTTATTGGGTTTCTCTATTACGGCTCGCACAGACTGGTGCGACAAAGAAATTGTGCTAAATGCCTCTGGAGTCATCTCATGTCAAGGGGTTCCTTAATATGCTTCTGTGTATAAGTCACCGTATAATTAAGAACTTCATTAGTTCATAATCTATCGGTATTATTTCCGTTAGATTATAAACTGTCGAAAAATTGTGAACTGCAACAAACCGTTTATAATTTAACGCGTTGTTAATAGTTTGTAATCTATCCATGGAAAACCGAAAATTTTTGAACTGGTATCAAACTTGCTTGCGATGCAACGCACCTTGCATTAATACAATATAATTATAGCCTGTCTAGCTACGAGCAACTTGGAAATAGCGCTCGCCGTCCGCTCTCGCGGCACCGCTCGATTCGCTCGATCGGGTCACGCGCGTTTGGTCACAGTTCTAACTTAACCTAACCCATTTCACCCAGTTCACAAATTTTCGACAGTTTATAATCCAGCGGTACAAATACCGATAGATTTTAAACTAACGGTTCTCACAATCTTACGGTGACATACAAAACTGTCGAATGCGTTCTGGGATATATCTGCCTAGGACGCTGATCGTGCATTACCATTACCATTATGTCATTGCATTGTTGGCTTGTCAGCTAGACAAATGAGCCTCAAAAGTCAATGTGAAATGTGAAACATTTTTTAATATTTATTACATTACAGTGTTTCAAATGACAGAGATTTACAATACCTACAATGACATTTACAGTTGTAAATTACATAACATCGTATATTTTTCGATCATTACGAATTAAACGTTTTATATCAGAGTTAATTTTACTTTAATATCTTAGGTACATCTTTACTTAATCAGCCTATAATGTTCCCACTGCTGGGACACAGTGTGGGCCGTAATCCACCACGCGGCGGGCCCAGTGCGGGTTGGTAGATGTCACATGATTGTCTTAGAATTTTTGGTTCTAGGACATGCCGGTTTCCTCACGATGTTTTCCTTCACCGTTTTGAGCGCAGTGGTGGTGAAATTATTTACACTAAGAAAAGCGCCTGCCTGGGTTCGAACCCACAACCTACAACTCGTAAGTCGGGGCAACACCATTGGGCCACCACTGCTCACTTCTATCTTTAAATTCAAATATATTCTTTTTCAGAGGACACTTGTGTAGATGCCCTTTTACACGTGTTATCCTAAATTCATTTCTATGAATATCTACTTTGGTATAAATTCATTGATGATACAATATGCTATTTTTAGTGTGTTTTGTTTTGATCACAACATTGTGGGCGACTTTCTTGCGACATAAATGGAAACCTCGACCTGTGATGACGCAATTCAGATCTACATACATAAAGTCACGCCCTCTTCCCACGGAGGTAAGCAGAACGCCACGTGTACATTATACAATCATACTATTCTTGTTTTGTTTTTCTGTTTTGTTGTCTCAATTTTTTAAACTCTAAGAGCGTGCATTTTGATGGCAACGTCCCAAATAGCTGTCAAATATTTACTCTATTAAGAAAATGAGAAATATCGCTCTAAAGTGCACTAAAATAATATTCAATATTATATTATACCAATATTTTAGTAACACCTTGTCTTGTTGTGACAGTTGTATGCAATGATACGAGTATAAGCTAAAAAAGGGGTTATTCCCAAAGTACTCTAGAAAGAGTTCCCAAACTACTCCATGAAAAATATAATATTTTTAATTAGGTTAAATTCTACTCCATGATAATATTAAAAAGTTATCCAAGTACTCTACTCCATTTTAATCAAAAAGCTAATTTAAATAAGTACCGGATTTCTTTTAAGAATTTTTGTGACTGACTGTAATTAAATAATTATGTATTTTATAGGTAATTATGTCGATGGAGCAGTTTGAGAATTGATAACGAATAATCGGTGGAGTACGTTGAGAATAATTCCAGATACCTATGGAGCAGAATGGGAACAAAATAATAAGTATTTTGAAATAATAATAACTCCATGGAGTAACTCGGGAATTAATGTTTGAGATTCTTATTTTTTTAGAACAAAAGAATGGAGTAGTTTGGGAATAACCAAAAAAAGACGTAGATAGGTTACCTACTCAACATTGGATCTTCAAAAACGGCACAATGTCGCACTATTAGATGGCACGTGGAAGTAAGACGGCATGTCGTAATTATCGGGAGCGAAAATGAGACAAGACGAAGAAAATGTGGCTAATTAGCCAAGTTTTGACGTGCCACTTGCGAAACGTGAATCTTTTTCCTTACTATATCCAGTGGCGTAGCTACCGGAGGGCTAGACGGGGCAGTGACCCTGGGCCCCCAAGCTTAGGGGGCCCCTCGGACTCTGACTTACAAACTATAAATTGAACTAGTAAAAATTTCTCCCACATTCGGAATATAAATAAACCAGATTCCAGGAACACGACTTTAATAATGGCAAATTATTTGAAAAATACATGGGAATTCCCAACAAGCCTCGAACATCTTTGTTTGAAACTTGCGGAAAACTCCCCTGTATTTTTAGGCTGGTTTCACAGTCGCATCGTCGAACAGCGCGTTTCAAAATAACTGATGATAAAGTAGCTTTGCAACTATAAAGTATTTAAATATAACTACATATTTGTATTTTGACTTGTATTGATAAAATTTTAAAGATTTGTTCCGTATTCGTCGTGTTCCGAACTCGACGTACTCCAGATTTGTCGTAACCCAGATTCGTCGTACTCCAGATTCGTCGTAAAGCGTATAGTCGGTCAAGAAAGTGGTGTTATTGGTTAAAAATATCTACTTAATTAGGATTCCGAACCCAAAGGGTGCTCAACGGGACCCTATTAACGTGCCTCCGCTGTCAGCGTGTCTGTCACAGGACTGTATTTTTTGAGCGGTAACAGATAGAATATTTTGTTATATTTTCATAAAATAGTTTTAATTTGTTCATTAAAATAAGTTACAATTTGTATTTAGTTTTTAATTTTATTATGGAGTCGACTGTATTACGACGAATCTGGAGTGCGAAGAATACGGAACAAACGATTATAAATAGTTAGTTGGAACTCTAGTTTATTTTTTGCCCCAGGGCCTTTGGTCACTTAGCTACGCCACTGATTATATCATTGGTTGTAGATGTAAAAAGAGCAAAATGAAATGAAATCGTTTATTCTGTATACGTTTATTTCTGTAATAGTTATCGGAATCGCTTTTCACCAGCGCTGGGGCTCTGTCTTGTATAGGGTCGCAGCATAATGCTGAGTGATAGCCGTTTTGCGTGGATGTGACGCATGTTTCCCCCAACCTTTTCCTATTTTTGTGTTTGTTCTTTTTTGCGTCATGTCTACCGCAAATAAACGTATTTTCTTTCTTTATTTCTTCTTTCTTTAAAACGTCATTTTCAAAAATAAAGGACAAGCTAGATGTAGTCGACATTTCCTTTCTGACTACCCCTGAGAAGAAATGGCGAAACAAACTCAGGGGTCAAAGTCCGGAGATTGGAACCGGCGAGAGATGTCGTGTGGTGTCCCACAGGGATCGGTCCTGGGGCCGCATCTGTGGGACATCGGTACGACTGGGTGCTGCGTGCCGACCTCCCTAGCGGCGTCAGTGTAGTCTGCTACGCTGACGACACGCTGGTCCTGGCGCAGGGGAGGTCGCATCAGGCGGCGGCCGACAATCGTCGATAGGATCCGGCAATTGGGACTCGAGGTGGCTTTGCACAAGTCCTAGGCCATGTGTTTTTATGGTCCTCGGAACGCGCCACTTTCGGGTTCCCAGATAACGGCGGGAGGGGTTCACATCGGCGTCGAGTCGACGATGAAGTACCTGGGACTCGTCCTCGACAGCCGGTGGAACTTCGTCGAGCACTTCCGACGTTTGGCTCCCAGACTAGAGCGGGCCGGGGCTGCCTTGAAGCGGCTCCTGCCCAATCTGGGAAGTCCAAACGCCTCCTGCCGGAGGCTCTACGCGAGGATCGTGCGGTCCATGGCCATTTACGGGTACCGGTGTGGGCGCGTTCTCTGAGGCTGCGACCAGCCCAGCGGTTGAACGCGTCCCAAAGGGTCATGGCCATCAGGCTGTTACGGGATTACCGCACGGTCTCCCGTGAGGCAGCGAGCCTCCTTGCCGGACTACCGCCATGGGATCTGGAGGCAAAAGTCCTCGCGCACATCTGGGAGTGTCGCGAGGAGTCGAAACGCCGGGGCTAAACTCCGCTGCCGCGAGAAATCACGGCACAGCGGACAGAGCTCCGGCGGGATCTCATGGCGACATGGAGAGTGCGATTGTCGCAACCCAGCGCTGGGCACGCCACTATTGCGGCGATAAGTCCCCTGTTTGAGGAGTGGCTGGAGAGGCGCCACGGCGTCCTCACCTTCCGCCTGACGCAGGTCCTCACCGGACACGTATGTTTCGGGAGGTTCCTGTTCAGGATAAAGCGGGAGGAAACGCCCGGCTGTCACCACTGTGTGGATCGCCTGGAGGACACGGTGGAGCATACGGTGGAGGTCTGCCCTGCTTGGGCGGAGCACCGCCGTGTCCTAACGGAGGCGATCGGCGGCGGCGATCTCTCGCGTCCGGCCCTGGTTCGGCCATGGTTCGGAGCGAGAGTGCATGGGAGGCCGTCACCTCCTTCTGCGAAGCAGTAATGCTCGCGAAGGAGGAGGCGGAATGCGTGAGGGAGAGGCAGGGTTCGCGCCCTCATGCCCCTCGTCGCCGCAGGAGACGCCCTGGCCGTCGGGAGTCGCAAGCCGATTTCCAGCCACCGTAGGCGCGGGCTTGCGGACGGTGAGCGATGGGTAGCTCGCCGTCCGATAAGGACTAGGCCCGGGTCGACGGCGCGTCGTGTTCCAGGCGCGCCAGCCAGCCTGCCAGGGTTGCGAGTTTGTCCGAAAGGGATATCGTGGCCCTGGCACACAGGCAAATGAAGGAACACGGGTGGGTTTTAGTCAGTAAAAGTCTGACACGCCCTCCCGCTCCGCCCAGAGCGGGAGAAGTTATTTGATAATTTCCCTCCGAAAAAAAAAAGTTTGGAAGATTAAGCGAGTCGCTGCGAAGTAGCAAATTCACGTGTCAGCGGGAGTGAAAGTGCGATTAACGCGTACTATACCAATACCAAATATTTTTTTTCGAAGATAACTTTAATACAGCCGAAACTGCAACAAACACTGCAGATCAGTTGACTAATGAATCTCGTCAGATCTTATTTAACAAAGAAAACACATTTAACTTTACAGCCGATTATAAGATATTGTCGTGCTAAAAGGATTTATTGAACTGGCAGCCATTGCGGAAATGTTTATAACGTTTACGATGATTGCTGATGATGAAGTTGCCATTAATTCGTCCGATATTGGGCCCGGTTGAGGGTCGATGAACTTGCTGGTGAGTTCACAACTTTAAATTGAAATTCGCTATACGTTTCACATTTCTAAAATCTTACATGCAAAGAGGTTGGACAAAAGAGTATACAGGGTCAAATGAAATATGAAAAAACAAAAAAAAAAATTTTTAATGTTTTTTTGTGAGGTCATCGACCGCAGTTAGAGTCGCTTGAAATATTGGTAAAAAAACATAGGCAGTCTTTGGGGACTGCCGATAGAAGTGAAAACTTGCGTTCGGTGACGATGACGCGAGTTCCATGATTTTTGTTCATCCAAAAAGTACACATAGATAATTATATAAAGTGTACCTATCTATTCATACACGAAATCTCTTAAGGGGTCATTGTACTCCTCATTATGAACAACTTTTACTATGGTACCAAAACTGAAATCGCAAAAAAAATAATCTGCTGTTTCCACACATTTTGACGAGTTATGAGAACATGTGATTGACAATGTAGGGAACAGCTGATTGTTTTTTTACCTTTACATATAGCTCATGGAAAGCGTCCGATGACGATGACACGAGTTCCATGATTTTTGTTCACCCAAAAAGTGCTCAACGCGCCTAAAGAAGTTCTCACTTCAAAAATCAGTTTTATTTGGTGTAAACTTCACAGCCGTGATGAGTGTAGATATCTAAAAACGATTAAACAAAATAAAACTGTTTTTTTTCAAGTCACACTTCAAGTAACAACACTACCAGCGGTCGATGACCCCAAAAAACATAAAATCTTTTTTATATTTATTTTATCGTGTTTAGCTACCGCTACCCATCACGTCTGTAGTTTTGCTAGCAAATTTAATTGACCCTTATATTGTTGCGATTAGAAAAGCAAAAAAGCATCGGCCATTTTCTTAGCATTTAAAATTGGAACTGTCGTCAACTTTACTTTCTTTTAATTACTTCGCTGGTCACTCATTAGCAAAAGACTCGCCCTCTATTGTATGGGTCTTGGGTACCTATAAAAAACCTTATGGCGAAAAGAAAAAAAGAAAATAAATCCTAAGTAGTATACCTATACCAAGCACCTAGTGCTTGTCATTTGGGAGGGGGGGTTGATATAATCGCCGCGCTTGGCAGGCGGGTTGGCGATCGCAATATGGTGATAAAATGCATAGAGAACGATGTTGCCCATTCTCTAGTAAGTCCCTCAGTCGCCTTTTACGACACACACGGGAAGAAATAGGATGGTGCTGTTCTTTACGTCCGGGACCACACGGAACCTCATGAAAGCTTTTCACTTTAAGGCGACGGTATGGAATCATTGCTCGTTTCCATAATGTGTCCATGATGTATTATACTTTCTTCCTAAGTTCCTATCATACTCAAGCGAAACATCACAAACTAATCTGCAGGTTACTTCAAGGATTTGCCATTAATTTATTTATAACTACATTACAATCCAGTTTTCTAACCTGACTGCAGAATGAGGGTCTATAAATCAGTATATTAGTATAAGCTGCTCATCAGCCTACGCGTATGGCGGTAGCGTATAGGTGGTAGAGGAAATCGATTACTTTGATTCTTGTAGGCGTTAAGTTAACTTATGTTCTGTTCCTATTCTAAGCAGCCCTGGAAAATTCTGACTTCATTTGCCTGATTCTGAAGACTGCGAAGTTATAGCTTGTGCAACACGAAATGAGAAGATAAACTGGCTCATGTCGATAGTCAGGTAAATGTACGTTCAGCGCAGCCTGAGTATAGTCAGCGACACTACCATTTTTCCGGAGTGGCAGTGGCGAGTATTTATACAAGGTAGGCATGGACCATTCTCGTGTAGCTCGTGACGAAACGATATAACGACAGAAGCAGATCAAAAAAGAAACGTGTGGTCGGGGTCCCCCGTCACGAACAAAGTATATAATAGATAGAGAGAGAGAGAGAGAGAGACAGTGAAAGTTGCACATAAGGAAAAAGCGTTATGCCTCCTGCATTGCTTTTTCCCTACGTGACAATTCCTATCAGTCAACTCCTACCGCAAGCCGCGTTAAGGAACTTCGTTCCAATAATGCTTCTTATCAACCTGACAATTCGTTTGTATTGTACCCTATGATATGCCACAAGTCCGATGAACGATGGCACAGGCACAGCTTCCTATTTATATAGTATAGTATATTAGTGTATTCTTATTATTATATTATTATTTTTTTCTACTAATTACTGATACTGACACGACACTGTCATGAACACAAGAATCTTATTCACTTTTCAATGGCTTAACTTAACATAAGAATAAATTAAGTGTTAATATAACATCAGAATTGGTGAAAACATCTGCCTGATTGAGTCTTCTAACAAGACACTATTGTTAATGTGTCAATATTCTAATTATATGTCTCAAGGAGCTATTTAACTTAGCACAGCGTTGACACATGGCCCATACATCCCGTTCCTTGTTCCACTGTAATTTACAATGCATATACAAGACAAAGCTAATGTTAGTATTTGTATTAAAAATAAGACTGTTCCAATTATTTCAGACATGGTGTAACGATGCAATATTGATAGCTACGCTTTTAAAGAGTAGCTTTTTAGAGTATCCACTAAGTAGTTGTTTGCAGCTGTAGCATTGTCAGAAGCAGGTGCACTCATTTAGCGTCTACAAACCACGCTTTCGATTTCATTGCGTTTTTTCTTCACATAATCGCTCACCGAAGACAAATTAACAGACCATTGTACATAATATTTACGACTGCTATCGCACACGGCTAGAAAAAACGAGAGGTATGTATATATTTCGTTCAACATACACCTCTGAAAACTACTTCGTATGCCAAGTTATGTTGGTTTATTTTGATTATATATACATATAGCTAATGTTACATAGGTTCGCGCATAGATATAAATAACTAGGCGCACAACACAGACAGGTGGTGCAGGTTATATGAACCCGCCGGCTTGGTGTGACCGCGAAATTATTTTCAAGACTACACCAACCTCGAGCGCACACAAACATATAGCGACGCCTATCTGCACACACGTCTCACTACTAACGTGCGAATGTAGTGGTAGTCGTGAGAAACTTGCTGTTCTATTCCAAAACGGCACATATACTAGCCACTTGCAAAAGAAAATGAACTCTAATTAACCGGTTTACTGATTAAATTCGCCGCCACACCAAAACGTGTTCGCGTCATTTTATTGACACGATGCGTATGGTAAAGTTGCTATCTTGTTCGTAATGTCCGCGAACGGAGGTACATTCAACTTTTAGCCCAGTAAACTCTCGAAGTTCGTTCACCCACTGCTTGTCAACTGACGTAAAGAGAGTGAGACGGGAGAATCGACAGATAGCAGCGTCTCTGTCCCACGGTATGTTCAAGTTTAGAAGTTTTTATTGAGCGTACGGCTGTCGAAATAGTTTACTTTTGTTTTGGTTATGCTTGCCTAGTACTTTTGACGGTTTACGTTGGCTATATCGATAGATAACGTGACTATGATGTGTTTGCGTCAGGTTTCAGTTGTCGATGATCGGAAATTCATTCAAAGGGTTTTTCAATATGAATCAGTGGTAAAACGGCTTGTTTATCGATAAAACTGTGAAGCGCGCACCTAACGTTGTTATTGTGTGATTTAGGAATAGATAGATAGTCTTTTGTTTAGTCCAAATTTTTATCTAAACACAAAAATTTGCCAATTTTTTTTTATACATTTTGGAAAAGAACCCAACTGCGTGCCTACCTACTTGTAATCTGAAAACATACGAACCACGAATTTTTAGTAACTTGACTTTAGTCATGTGCAATTGCGTATTCAACATTTAGACCGAAAATTAAGCAATTTTTAACAAAAAGGAGACCGATTCTGCAACTTTTATACGATGTAGCTGTCAACTAGCTGTCAAAAATAAAAGAAGGACCAGTCTTTAATGACTACCTTAGACGACAAAGTGCATTGTTGAAAACTCCAATGTTAACTTTACTGTTTGACAAAACGTCTATCATAAATTCATAATACATAATTTAAATCCATCTGTAAACTTTTACAGGAGCGATAACAAATGTGCTGTCTTATCTCCGGACCTTTTTGTAAAATGTTAAATTCATAAATGTTGATAAAGATCAACAAGCTTTATCATCATGAAATATGTGCAGTGTTAGATCTGTTGATAAATTAATTTAATTATCATACTTAACACATTACAACTCCATTAATTTATGTTTCTTGTTTCCTTTAATAAACAAGAAATTTTCAATGTTTGTAAATCTGCTTGTCTTTGCTGATTGATAAAAGCATTTTTCTTTTTACTCCGAGGAACTGCCGAGAATCGTAGTGCAGGAATCATGCAGATTCGATCTCGATTCTATTAAAAAAGACTAAACAAAACAAAATTACGTTTAGAATCCTACTCTAAAGATCGATTTTCAAAAAATGAATGAGTAACTATTGTTATGTTGTCACTGGATATTTATTTTACAAACACACCACAAAGGTTGCGTATCTACATCACAACTAGAGGTTCACACGTTCAAAGGAATACCGAATTGAGAAATGTTGCCCACGTGAAACCATGTCTTCGACCACTATTGTGCGTTGATCCCTCCTGTTTTCCGCATTCCACACAAGATGGGTCGTTTTAGGGCGGAAGTGTGTAAACCCGGGGTTCATAGTAATCTGGTTGTGTAAATACCTCATTGTCTATGTTTACTGGGTGGGTGTACCGGTTTTTATTGTAAATGTGAGGTGAGGTTCATTCAAGCATTGTGGTTTGGACATGGTCCATGATGTCATGTGCAAGGTGATGTTGTAGAATTCAATTCATTTAGGTATCTAAGTTCTTAAGGGGGATGCGCTAAGGTATAGCCCGCGAAATTCAAATTTTATTACGTTTTTTGCAATTTGCAGGTAAGTAACAGGTTGTATGTTGATCTAAATATGATTCGCGGCCGTAACAAATATGGCTTTACAGAATTATAATCATTAGAATCGGCAATACAACTAACACTTTTCGTAAAATCCTATTAAATTACTATTTTTGAAATAATCATTCAGTAGGATTTTCAAGTCCATACTTAGAAAGTTGTAATGCTGATTCTAATGATTATAATTCTGTATAGCCATTATTTTTATGGCCGCGAATCATATTTAGATAAACATACAATCTGTTACTGACCTGCAAATTGCAAAAAAACTTAAGAAAATTTGAATTTCGCAGGCTACCTTAGCGCATTGCCCTTAAGTTAATAAAATACTGGACCGGAAGCTGACCCCAGCATAGTTGGGAAAGGCTGGGCAGATGATGATGATCTAAGTTCTGAAGAAGAAATAAATAAAAACAGTGAGCTTCGTATTGAAAAAGAAAACCATGTTGAAAAGGTTACTCGCAAAACACCTACTTAATTTTATTACTTGAAATATCTATCAATCAAGGATGTTTATTGATCCCGCCTGTAATTAATCTTGAGGCATTAAGAAAATGCAATAAAATGTATAGGTTTATGATTTATTACTGAGCAGCATTTACAACAACTGACAAAGGTTTGTTATCACTTTTATTTATTGTTTCAACATTATTATCACGAGCAACAATATAATTAACGATGAAGTCGTGATAAAAAATCTACAATCGACTACACAAGACCTAATTTGACTACTGAACCATAGACAAACGTCAAACCTTTGTAATAGATTCATTCGACGTTCGAATCGTAAAAATGCCGCCATAAACTCGTAATGTCAGTTAATTATGCGTAATTCCGCGGAGGCGTGGATCATACTGGCGCGCTACAATCTTTTCTACACCTCTTCAATTCTCTATTTTCCTAGTACCTTGCTGGTAAATGTTGGTCTCTGCTTTCTTTTACAATCGACAGCGACTGACGCGTCTCGGCAACCTTTTCAATTAAAAATAACTTTTATTATGTAGGGTTAGAATTCAAATTGGTATTTGTAAAAGGAGATTTATAGCGGTCGCTGCAAGTGGCGTGCAAAGTTTTAAATGCGAGTCTGTAATTAAAGTTTGGTTCGATTTTGTTGTGTGTGTAGCAGAATTGATGGTAAATGTAAGTTTGTTTGCTAAGCACGCTTATGACGGCTTTACACATATGGGTTTGCGGATGGTGCGGTGGCCATCCGCGTAATTGTTGGTTTTTGCGATTAAGTGTTAAAGTGCTTTCGCGCAAATAAACAGTATTTGTCTTAGAAATAATGTAGGTGTGTTGAAAGAAAGATTGAAGAGTGTCAAATGACATTTCATATTCGATGAAAGAGAATCGTATTACAGCAAAACAATGGAAAATCTATGAAAAGTTGTTAGTTTTCAGGTGAACCGGTAACCTTATAGAAAATGTGAAAACCCTATTGAACACACTTGGGTGTAAACTAGCCCTCTAATGCCAATTAATCCATGGAAAGATTCTAAGTTTTGTTAATTAGCTAATATTCTTCCTGAGAAATCCCCAATTCTTAGCCCATACACTCCGTCTCCTCCCAACATAAACGGTCCCATGCCGAAGAATCCCGACGCATCCCGAAGTCACGCGGTAGGTGGCACTTGGGTGGCACCGAGGTGGCACCAAGGCACTGACATTAACGACGTATGTAAGTGGAAACTATAAAGAAAATGCCTGCGCGACACGGAATGTATCAAGAGGAGCGACGAAGCAATACAGGGACAGACAGGTATCAATTTTGTATGAAGCATTCAATTAAAACCGGCCAATTTTGATTTTAGATTTTTTTTTACCACTTTATCGGCGTGATTAATATTTATATACCCATGCCAAATTACAGCTTTCTAGTACTAAGAGTCTCTGAGCTAAGCCGTGGACAGACAGACAGACGGACATGGTGAAACTATAAGGGTTCCTTGTTGACTACAGAACCCTAAAAATGAGTACTTTTGTGAAGGCGATGTCAATGGAAAAGACAGCGTCTTCCGAAAATACCTCTCAGAGCTTTCTCGTTTTTCAGGTTGGAAGGCGTTCATCAAATTCTTCAGTTACACGTAGGTACGTCTCTTTTTGTTAAAGTTCACAAGTTTTCTTTGCAGGACTTTGAAATGTCAGTTAGTCATTAACTCTTGACGCCAAACTGCGTTGGAAATCTCACGTCAAAAAGAAAAGACGAAAACTTGACATACGTAATAAAAGTATGTATTGATTACTCGGAAGAAAATTCTGCCTATCAATAGATAATAAAATCATATTATACAAGCATATTCTTATGCCAATTTGGACGTATGGCATCCAACTTTGGGGCTGTACTAAACGAAGCAACTTTAAAAAAATCCAACAATTCCAAAATAAAGTACTCAGGGACGCTGTAAATGCACCATGGTACATTAGAAATGTTGACCTCCACCGAGACCTTAAAATGGAACTCGTCACCACCATCACCCAAAATTTGCTGAAGCCCACGAACACAGAGTTCATCGACATGTGAATGTCGAGGCAATTCAGCTGCTGGACAACACGGACATAGTGCGTAGGCTAAAGAGAACTAAACCATTTGAGTTAGTGTAGTGTATAAATACTGAATGAATAATAGTAACAATGCTGTGCTATACATGTAACACATGAACAAAGTGTTTTTATTAATTATCAGACTCTTAGAAAGTGCTACGGACTTGTGTAACAGTGCAAATTGACACTAATCTTAGTTATAACGTAATCTTTCACGTACAAGAATTAAGTTGCTTATTCGTCTATTAGGCTAGATTGTAATAAATTATTAAGAACTTTAGGTTCTTATTAACAAAGGAAAAAAAAAGTTTGAAATTACAGCAGAGCAAAGATTGCTTCTCACGACTCACATATACACATAACCTTTGGGTAGGTTCTACTGGATTAAAGCTAAGTCGGATCATAATAAACCATATACAACATTGAAAATATAAGCTTTCAGCGTCTGCTAAGAACATGACAAGATGGCATTACAAGAAAATGATCAAAGGCTTCAGTAAGAAATTACTCGAATTGTCACAATTACTGTCAGTGTTTAATTTTTGGCAGTTCGTGGACCAGACTACAAAGTAAATTTAGGAAGAGTAAAGGCTCGTACAGACTGGCGGGATATCGTGGGTGCGACAGGCAACGCGACCCATGTGGCGCCCGCGATATCGCACCAGTCTGTGCGAAGAATAAGCAGAGATCGTATATCTTATACAGTAATCTGAGAGAAGCTCAAGCAAGCAGCCTCAGAACGTATTATGACAACCTGTTGTACTAAAGAAGTGGGCAGCAAGACATGTAGGGGGACTTACTATGCTCACGCGCACGTTCAAACATGCAACATTATCTGAGAAGTGATAACCATCTTGTCAACATTTAGGATTCTGGGCGTTGAACCTTTTACATAGTCTATGGTGGAAATGTAGTGCCTATACATTTTGAGGCTCCCATAACAACAGGCGTTCATTCATCAACAGGTATACAGCCGAGTTGATAGTAAACCCACATTTAAAGAGTATGTTGTAAGTCCCATTTAAGAGGGAGTTAATTTTGCCATGCACCGGGCACAGATCCATATTCGGAATACTAGTAGTGCTACTGTGAATTACCTAATGGTAAAACCCTATAACACTTTGGCTCACCCATGGATTGAATCCAGGAGCCAGCGCTCAGTAATCTAGAGACCCAGCAGGCAGTGGAGTAGAAGAATAAGTATACTTTAGCGTTATACCAGGGAAGACGAAGAAGAAAAATATCCAAGTATCGTTGGCTGTGGTAGTTTGTTAAAGGTAGAAGATCGCTGCTGCTGATCTTCGAGACAACATCTTTCAGTCGTCTTTTGCACGAAGCAAACAAGCTTAAGTATCAAACATCCCTTGAAAAATAATGAGAATTTTTTAAACTTCGTAAAGTTCTGTGAGAAAGCTACGTAATATGGAATCTCGTAGCCGTAGGGCACATTAGGTGCTACGATAGACTACGACACGTAGACGCATGCAAAATCACCTGTACCTTCAAAGGCTTAGGTTGAACTCTGTGCTAAATTGTTGCCTTGGAAACGTTCCTTACCACAATTACCATCCAAGCTCCATCGTCAACTCGTATAAGCAACAATATAAGAAATGCGATAAGCATCACGTCACCACTTGAGCGGTCATTGAACTTTTAGCCCAGTGCTGGCAGACGCGCGAGTTAGACGGGTGCAGGAACAACTTGTTTAGAATTATGCGCTCCTGGTAGGGATGTGACCAAAGTATTAGTGTTGAATGCATAAAATTACTGATATGAGAAAATTGAAATGTAGATTTTCTGCTTGGAGTGGTTTGGGGATTTTTTTTAGTACTGGAATATTATCTTCATTTTGAGAAACTGTAATAACAATAACAAAGTCGCTCTATCTCTTAATTAAGAACAGAAAGCACGATTGTAGTGAAAGAAAAAGGAATTATGTCATGTGTCGACTGGGCGGATCAATAAGCACCTGCCTAAGTGCTCCCAATCCCAATGAGTTGGCATTTTAAACTTGTTTTTAATTTCTTTGACATTCGCCATCCCTGAAGACGGGAGTATCGAACGCAGCATCGCGCTCACACAGATAGCCGATGATAAAGTCTAACGATCGCCACTCGATTGTGTCAACTCGATATCATCTGATACATCCTGCTCCCCTGATTACTTATGTCAGTCAATACGGAGAGTATGTTTCACTTCACTATGTTTGACAGTACCTAAGTACCTACAGGTGAAGTTTAGTTGTAAGATTATTGTACTTTAGTTAAACAGGTTTTCTGCTGATTTCCTAGAAAAATAGAGACAGAGAGTATGACATATTGGAATCAATATACAAAATAAAACAAAAGAATTTGAATCTTTGTGGTACAGAAGCATTTTGTTTCGTCATGAATAGTACTGAAAATGCACAGAAAATGGCTCATAACAACGTGTTGAAGATATATTCTGACGTTTATGCTTTCCTAGTAAAAATAGGCGATGAATTGGCAATCTATGAAGTTAAAGTATTGTCAATTTTCATTCAACCATTTAATATTAAAAGAAAAGTATTTTTCCAACATTTGTTTTAGCTTTCCATCTAAGATATTATAAATTGTCAACTTCCCCATTCCTGAGGCAGTAAAACGGTTCTAAACATGGTGCACTTGAAGCAGAATTATGTAGCGACAAGTAACTTAACTGGCTACAGGATTGTAATAACCATTAATATGTAATATCTTGATCAAATAGAACATACATTCTCTGGCCGTGGGGTCAAAAGCTTGCAGTGAAATGAGAAAGAGGTTATTTCTACTCATTCCATTAATAGCTGGCTGACATTCGATATTCAAAAAAGATTGGGCTCACGAATTTGAATTTGACAGCTGAACATCATAGACACAAAATAGAAAATATTTATTTTAAAGCAAACGTTTTTATGTCATTCAGCCCTAAGGAACAACTCTAATGGTAGGTCCAGACTAGCCGCGCTTGTTTGTATCATAGTAAGGTAATTACTTCTTCAATGGAAGGGATTACAAGATATATCGAGATTTACAACGTCCGGACTGCAACGCGATTGACAGAGATACATAGCGTCTTAGGTAAATTCTACTTTATTCTGCGGAAGTGTTAGGAATGAAAATTTTGCTTGACAATTTGGTTTATGTGGTGGATTCTCCACCTATTATAACTGATATTAGATACTAGTACTTTTTCATTTTCACACAGAGCTTTTAAAAAGTATTTGAAAAGGTAAGTTAGAAAGGATTTTTTTAATTTTTTCCAGACATCTGACAAATGATTTCCCTTGTTTTTTTTACCTAACAGACAATTTTGTATTACTAGTACTATACATTTAATACTATACTATACTAGTATTTTCTACGTATTTAAACAAGAATTCTTCTTAGTTTTTCAGTTTTTCACAGTAACAAAATTTTCAAATAGTACTAGAAGATAAAATTCTTCAACATCATTTTATTTATAGAACTCAACACATAGCTACTTACAATACGAAGAAAACATTAACTGAAAACAAACATAAAAATAAACACTAACTACTAAAGTAAACACCAATAAACTATACCTTATAAACTTGTAATAATTTCCGATTTTCTCGCGATTTTCCCGGCGGGTTCACATTAATTGACGCGGGACGGGTTCCGTACATTTGCATCCGTAGTCATTCACCCCGGAACACTGCATGTGGTGGCCAGCATCATGAGCATTGAGCAAGGGGAATGAATGGAAGACACGCTTTGATACGGTGAGTCATGAATGTTCCTCGTGGACTTTTCATTGTTCTAGGAAACTTATAGTGCCTTAGTAGAGTAGTGCTGATGGATCTTTTCTTGTACTAATTAGGTAGAGAAAACTATGGTGCAACAAGAGAGAAAAAGTTGGTTTTTGCTGCGAGAGTTAATTTTGAATCCCGAGATATCCAAAGTTATTAGTTAGTTAACTTTGGTCTCGTGTAACACACACATGCAACTTTTCACCTCAGCAGCGAGAGCTATATTATCTAAAGTAAAAAAAATATGACATGGTAAAAATTTAACCACATGTATATTTTTTTTTTTTTTCTTTTTGGCTTCGCACAGTTTGTGCATTTAGCCAGTGTTATGTAAAATTAGGTATAACAAGTATAAATTATGAAATGAACTCCATTCAATGCGTGATAAAGATGATGGATGATATCCCGCCCCGCTCCCCTTGAGATTCAGTAAAGACGTGGCACTTTACTGAAACCTGGCGCGGACTTCTTGAGAGAACTTGTAAGTAATGTAAGTAGTGATGTTGCACTGTTTTGTTTCATTTGCCTACACTAATGCAGGTTCACGAACACCTAATGGTTAATAATCCACCACTATTACACATTAATGTTCGGCAAAACACAAATTTTAGAAAATAAAACAAAACTACTAACATGACGCTTCACTTTCCCGCCAAGAAGTCCACATGTATATTTGTAAAACAAACAGTATAAAAAAAATTAAGTTAAATTATAATAATTACATTTAAAACCTTAACAGATGATTTGCAATTTTACGGTCGTACGGTGGTATATCCGAATGTATTATTGTTCTTTTTGGGCCTAGTAGGTATGGTATTCGAAAATTGAACTTCGAATCGACTTGTTTCTATCTCTCGCTTTTTTCGTATCGAAGTGAAAGTGACAGAACAAAGTGAAGTTCAAATCTTTCGAATTTTGTGAGTAGCCCCAGAACTACTCTCGGCATTAAAAAAAATAATTAAAAGCTTACTTTGCCTCACACTCGCAGTAAAATTAAATTTTTCTTACTGTCTTGTTTGCGGCGCTGAGGTGAAAAAGACGGTTTCTCGTCAAAGTAGTCGCATGAAAAAAGCTTGTTCTTCTTTCCAATTGTTTGGAGATTGTGAAACCTGTTTAATAGTCAGGGCTTCCTTAATCTTGTCTTTCATCACGTAAATATGCCTGTTGATGATGGAACATTCAAGTAACTACTGCTTGCAAATCAAGTTTTACTTATATTGTTCGGAAATTATCGAAAATAGAATCGAAAATAGTTAATTTATAGCTAAAATGTTAATTAATTGATAGTGATTAATCATTACAATTTAATAAAGCGCTGAAAATCACACGAACGGCATGCTGCAACAATGCAAGGTACGCGCGTAGCGCTACGAATCGTAGTAGGCTCTACGAAAATAATGTTTTAGTTTAGGCTACGAAAATAAAGACAATTTTTTATATTTTTCTGTATTTTTGTGTTGTTTTTTGACCTTTCTAGATCCATTTCAATAGGGAGGGATGATGCCAGCAGTATCTATCATTCTTTCAGGTAATACAGCCAGCAGAAAACGATTACGAATCCTTGCTAAGCGTGGTGATTTTAATATACTATGACATGAAAATGACGCAAAGAGCTTGACGTTTACTAAAACCAAAAAATAAACTGGCGACAATAATAATTATTATTTTATCTTTAATATCATAAATATTTACCTACACAAAAATTATCTGTCTTTGTCTCACGATCACATAAATAGGCTAGAATCAATAGTTTGTTAACGCGAAACGGAGTATCGATCGTTCTAATATTAGTTCGACTAATACCGATGTTCTTTGAAGCACTGCGCTCCTGGTAGAGGAAAATTCGCGTGAAAATGTTCATAGAAGTTGTCTAGGTTTGTTTATTTTATAAAATAGGTAGTTTTTGTAGTAGTATCGAAGTTTAAATAAGAAATAGAACTGACTTCATGGCATTTGAATATTTTGAATAATGTGATGGTGGCCACTGCTGACTAACGAACTTTTTTGTAAGAACTTCGTTTGTAGCAACCAGTTGGTACGTAAAAAAAGTCTCTGTTATTTTTGAAATTAATTTAAACTTAGGATTAATTCAAATTTCAAAGATGCATTTCACTCAACGAATGCGCATTCTCTTTTGTTTAGTCTTCAAATGAGAGAGCTGTTAACAACAAATTAGTATAATCGATTGTTGACTCGACTCCAGAATGACTAATGTCAATTGACTGACAAAAGAGAAGTCAATAAGCTTTTATTGAAGTAACTCACATAAAAAGCCTTTAGTATTGTACGTCCGACGTTGTCAATGAGTTCAAATTGAACGTAATGAACACTTCATTCATAGTAGGTAGTTGAATAAACACTGCGTTCAAGATATCTAAAGTATTTGCAAATATTTTTTTAGCAAGCAAACGCTGTGATGCCAGTTTATACTGAGCCATAATAGCAGTACTTAATTTAATTTTATAACTTTTACTTTACAGCTAAACATACGTTTGGACACAGTAATAACGCCCCTACATGATAAAAGGCGGCACTCAATTATAAAATACCTTCAGATTCACATCTCTAACGTTTCCAATTACCTAAATAACACGCATTATTAAAGCTACATTAACACTTTGAATACAATCGTTTCAATGTCATGCATAATGAGGAATTTCACAAAGAATGTGTCTGCTCAAGTTGAAATGAATTTTAGGCGCAAAGCCCTTTTTACTTTTCTCAACGCGGAAATGCAAAGACATTTTTAAGAAATGGCCCCGTCAAGCCGGTTGGGTTATTTTAAACTGCATGTAAAAAAAAACTCGTACTAAAATGTATGCGCAAACGAGATCCAAGTTACCAGGCTTACATACGTTGACGGAGTTCGCCCAGTCATACGAGTTGCAACTACACCGACTCTCATTAAACATATCGCCTACGCGCTCACTCACACCACAGGTCTAATATTAATTCCAAACCCATCTCTTTCTAATTTAACATTCAAATTTAATAAACGTCAAATTGTGAGCCGATTGTGATCGCGCAGGTGTCTCAGATCAAATGATAAATTTTTAGGTATCATCAATTTGTCTGCGCTTCGATTCCGAGCAAACGTGTCTTGAATTCAATGCGGCTGATTGGCTATGTCTGTCTCTGTCTGTCCCAAAAATGATCGCACGCAACAAAAAGTTCGTTCACACGTTGAAAATTTAAACAAAGAATTAGATTTTCGAAAAGCGTTTCGAACGTGTTGATTCTATTCAAAGTCGGAAGTGACGATCGGGCTCACTAACGCAAGTGAGTTATCAACATTTCTCACGGTTAGTTTCCATCGGTGTGTGTCGAGTCCATCTTTGTTTCTCCGCTGGTGTTGCCGTGTATGTATGTTATCTGGCTGGCGCTGTGTGCGAGAGCAGAGAGCAATGAGACGCAAGCGCTTCCTAGGTTCGTTCAACTTTTAGCCCAGTAAACTCTGGCGACTGACTATACTTAGCTGTGCTTGTGTAGCCAGTATCTATGCTGTACAATGGGGTAGGCTGCATAGTGGCGCGCATTTATTGCCATGTTTACACTGTCCCTTTGTTCTGGACGCTTTATACTGTCATTTGCAATTCTATGCTGTTTAAATATGCGCTCGTTTGACTATAATAATGATTTCTCAGGAGAAAATGTATCTATTATTGGACACACATTGTAAATATCAGCTATTGACTTTAAATGAATTGCTTCCGGAAATATTGTGCTTTGAGTTTATTATTGGTTTTCTCGGAAATGTCTTTAACACTTTCATAACATGAAGTATAAAAGGAAATAAATCGATTATTATCTTCATTTTACACCTAATAAAAATACTGCATGCAGCATTGGCCACTTATTCCGCTGCATCAGTGAAATCTTGAAAACATTAAGACTAATAGACTAAACGATAAACCAGATTGTCGATAATATCGACTATCGGTACATCTCTAATCATAATAACTGCTCGTTCTGATTAGCATAGATCCTCGGACCACTACTGCTGGTTCGAAAACTTGCAGTGTTTTATTTCTGTAAAGAGGGAATGAAAAATAAGGGGAAAAAAAACAATGAAGAAAGAATTTAAGAAATGTTCCCCAATGTCATGATTTCATGAAGCCATTCAATGGAACAAATCTTACTTAGAGAGAGATGTATTAATGATTCTTATGATAATAATTCTGTAAATACTTATCTATTATAGTCACGAATGATATTTCGATCAAGATACAACCTGACACTGACCGGCAAACTGCAAAAAACGTAAGAAAATTTGAATTTCGCGAGCTACAGCTACGGATTCACCTTAATAAACCTTTCCTTTTCTAAGAAACACACAACATTACGCCCGTTTGATCTGAAGGTATAGACAGATGTATTACATGGCAAGGTAAGCAATAGCCTCACCCTCAATTATTAAGCTTACAACCGTTACTAAGAACTTTCCTGACGAAAATTTTCATCACGATTACAAGATTACTGATAATGATGCCGAGAAGAAGGGGCTTGTGGTTAAGTAATAACAGCCGATCGGGTTAAGCTAAGCTTACCGCGGTTGATCTGTGGATGGGTGGCCATCTTTCAAACTCAAACTCAAAGCAAGCAATTTCAATTAAACCATTTACAGGCACTTTTGAGCTGTCAAGGAGTCGGTCAGTTAGAAATATGAAGCTAGTTGCCCTTTCCAAAGCGTAGTAGGAGCATACGGAGAAGAACGGGCAAGAAACTCCATCGACTTTACATACCAAGACCCCTTCGTGCCTCGGAAAGCACGTTAAGCCGTTGGTCCCAGCTGTCATTTGCGAATCTTCGACAGTCGTTACGGTTTGTCAGAAGCGCGAAAGTCTGACAACCAGTTTTAATAAGGGGTATCGTATTACCCAGTAACTGGGTTGTGGAGGTCAGATACGCAGTCGCTTCATTTAAAATACTGGTATTCAGCTGCGTCTGGTTAGACTGGAGGCGGACCCCAACATAGTTGGGAAAAGGCTAGGATAGTTGATGACACTGTCATTCGCATTGTGATTATAAGTCCCTAATTAAATAAAGAAAAAAAAAAGATTACTTACTGATTATGATTCCTCAAGATCAAGTGTCGCAGAAAATTAAAAAAAGCGACTTCTGCACACGATGAAAAAAAAAAAACTAATACTAATACCTACATATCGAAAACTCTTGAGTAAATAACCGGCCAAGTCGAGTTGGACTCGCGCACGAAGGGTTCCTATCTATAAAAACGGCAAAAAAATCACGTTTGTTGTATGGGAGCCCCCCTTAAATATTTGTTTTATTTTAATTTAATTATTTATTTTTAAAGTGAATGTATAACTAAATATTCTGTGAATATTTCAAGCGTCTACCTGTTGCCGTTATCAATATCAAGCAAAAAAATCACGTTTGTTGTATCGGAGCCCCCTTAAATATTTATTTTATTCTATTTTTTAGTATTTGTTGTTATAGCGGCAACAGAAACACATCATCTGTGAAAATTTCAACTGTCTAACTATCACGGTTCATGAGATACAGCCTGGTGACAGACGGACGGACAGACAGACGGCTGAGCCATAGTAATAGGGTTCCCGTTTTACCCTTTGGGTACGGAACCCTAAAAATTACAAAGGTATTTTTAGTCACCCACTATGTTTTAGATATCACATTGAGAACTTACAGGCATGTGTGAGTTTATTTAGTGTGTAATCGACTCCTGCGCATGATTCCGATCACGCGCGCAAACGTTTTGGAAATCACGCGACACTATTGAAGTGATCGATGTTTTTTGTTTTAACTAGAAATCGTAGTTGATGAAACTTGTTTACTGCGTTTAGGAGAATAGTAAAGACTGAATTATCAAGAAGAATTTATGTTTAGTCATGGACACAAAGACGTGTAAACTTAGCAAAATTCAAAAGCGATTTTCTCGTGGAATAACGATTGCAAATCAAATCGAAATATTTATTTGCTTTTATATGGGTAGGTACATGAGGTGATCTGATACATATCTACAACAAAAATTATTTAAATTATGACCTACCTAAACAGGTGTGCAAATAAATCTATTATAATAAAAATATTTCTTAAATTTTTCACATACACACATTCTTTATTTAACTATTAATGAATTAACTGTGAAGTTATTATCCATACCTACAGGGTGGAAGGGAGACATCGTCGCGCATCCTGATACCATGGATTGTAAAATTTCTCGTCGGTAATTAAAAAAAAAGCTGTTTCCTACAGAAGTGAAATACCTACTCGGTTAAAATGTATGGAACAGCGATTTTTTTTTTAAATAACCGACGAAAATTTTCAACGCACGGGGGCTTGTATGATGTACTGAATCCATGGTAACAGGTTTCGCGTCGATGCCCCTGCCACCCTGTATACTATCTATACGAATCCTTGCTTCCAATCGACGTTATTTACACTTAAACAAATTAATATCTACTTTCATCATCATCATTTCAGCCGAAAGACGTCCACTGCTGGACATAGGCCTCCCCCAAAAAGGGGGCGGGTGCCATAATCGCCACGCTTGGCAGGGGGATTGGCGATCGCGGTATAGTAAATGGTGTTAAAATCCATAGGGAACGCTGCTGCCCTTTCTCTAGTAATTTCCTTAGTCGCCTTTTCGAAACCCACGGGAAGAAATAGGATGGTGCTATTCTTTACGTCCGGCACCACACAGGACATATCTACTTTACGTAAGTGTAAATAAGGTTGATTTTAAAAGAGGAATATAACTTATTGAGCTTCTAATGATGATAGATAGATTGATCCTCTAAA
The DNA here is from genome assembly GCA_963921375.1 of Tiliacea citrago. NCBI lineage: Eukaryota > Metazoa > Arthropoda > Insecta > Lepidoptera > Noctuidae > Tiliacea > Tiliacea citrago. Next base: position 15,499,849 of record OY992802.1, read on the forward strand.
AGGCGCTCAGCATTTAGTTTTTGCAAAAACTCAATTTGTAAAATACGCGACGTTGCAATGCTATGTTATTTTACACACCTGTTTAATGAATAAGTGTTTTTTTTTATTTATTTAAAGCATTCATAACATAAATTACAATAATATAACTTAAGCCCAAGGAAATTATATAAAAATGTATAGCAGAAAAATAAAATAACTTGAATTCGTCGATTACACAAGGAATGGCGTCAATTTATGTTATATACCGATAATTCTACATCTCGATTGCAAAAACTCGAATATTTATAAAAGTTAATAAACTTATCGATTGTCGCACGACACGGGAGCGCATTGTTATTCTTTACGCGAATCGTTGGAATTAGTGGTGAATAAAAAATGTTTAATCTATTCGCAGCTGCGGAAGGAATATCGAATGGTCTTGTTGTAATCGATTAGGTTTATGTGTTGTTTTCTGGTATTTCCTTCTATGTATTATTAAAAACGAGTAATTTTTAAGGATAGAGTGATTTTTGGCTATGCTACAACCCATAAACAAGTTTTTTAAAGTTATTATTTTATTCATAAATTAAAATAAGTACATTGACTCGTTACTTTGTGGTACAGCGAAGTTATCCAAAAAATAAAAATAAAATATTGATTTAGCATACAATCTAACTGAAATAGAGAAATCATGATTTTCTGCCCGTAAAATCATGCATTTTCAATTTTCTAACGCTGTTTTTCCGCTACGAAAAACAACGCCATCTGCCGCCGAGTAGTGGAACTTTATAAGTCGGAAAGAAATCGTCATTCCCACAACGTTGAAACTTCGGCAAGTAAGTAATAAAGCAATTAAATTGCTAAAGTTAAGAGGAAAGCAATAACTAACTTAGTTTATTAGTTTGTCTTGATTCTCATTATAAATCGTTCACCTTTATTCTGATTTGATGAGAAGTAGGCATGTTTAGGTTTGCTTATTGGATTATTTACTGGTAATTGCATGATTTGAAAAGTAATTTTCAAAATGCGACTAATAACTTTAATTTAAAACTAAGTTATCCAATAACAACTTCAAGTTTAATTCAATTTTTTTTTTATTTTAAACATCTATTCCTGGATTGCTACGTATCAGAAGGATCATTTACCTATTAAATTTTCATAATCATAATTTATTTGTCCTCAAAGCAGTAAAAAAAAACATTTCATTCCAAAACAATAAGCAATCGACTTCCAATACCAATCAGCGATCGCGAATAGAATCGATACTCGATAGTAATTAGAACAGAATAGGGGTGTTCGGGTCGACGACCGAGCTTTTGGCGATCGGACGACACTCGAATCGATAATCGACCAGACGGTCGACAGCTAGACCAAGTTTAGACGAACTTATTTTAAATACTTGTTTAATTTCCTGCAATATACACTTAAACTTGTCGATCATTCTATTCTGTTACAAATTAATTAGAAGACTTTGAATTATTACATCCGGAGGAAGGATTTTGATAAGACTGATTGGTGATTGTTAGGCCAGTAACCGTAGACACAAAAATCGCGTTAGGTCGCAAAATATTGCACTGTGCACAAGTTTGTAGCCTTAAAAAGACTTGTGCTGACTGCGTGGTGCTCGAAAAACCTCTAAATTTTCGGACTTCGCTCAGTGTTTCACTTATAACTTCTAAAAGGTGCATTCTACGTTTATGTCAAGAAGTACATTTTTAAAGTATAGGTACAAAATTTTCTACAATTTGAGCGCACCTGTAGCTGTAGCGTTTTGTATACTTTAAAAATGGATTGTCATGTATATTGAAATATTGCAACTCAATAAACAAGATAACTTCATTAAAATACAATTCGTTACATTATTTTACGTTACCATAATGAGGAAGTAATAAGTTTGACGCATTTCGTCTGTAAATAGGCCGGCACCTGTTCAAGCCGTTTTCTCACGGCGGCGGTGGCCCCAGCATGCTACATAAACCATATACTTATAAGAAATTTTCCAGCAGGTCTGTGACGAACTTGGAATCAATCGAGACTTAATCATTTCCTCTAACTGGACACCCTGATAATTAGACTTTTTTGTTGTTAATTACCAAAAGCTGTCGTTTCACAGGGGAGGGGGGGCTAGGACGGACGTTGAACTTCGCCAGCGCGAGATAAATCTGCCACAGAGAAAGGCTTAAATCGCAACTTTCGCAGCAAGAAAACTTGAACTCTAAAAACCGTTCATAGAGCTGACTTTTCGATGCACACGGAAGCGGGATCATTGAGCTTTGTAGCAATTTATTTTGCTAAATCAAAACGTCGGAAGCGGTTCGTCCATTGACATCCGAATTCCTTCTTTAAGTCAACGACCTAAGACTCTATTTTTATTATTTAGTGAAAGTTGTAAGGTCGATTGTAGTGTCTTCCTGGTACATATCATATCAATAAAGCGTATTGGTTTGCTAATTTATTAAGTAATCAGGGCAGCTCACTCACGCGGCTTTAATAATACGTCATTAATTGTAACCATTGAATTATTTGATGGTACTATGAACACTTTCTTCTCACAGGAAGAATGTTGTATTTATTATTAGGGGCTATTAATATTAATTTATTATCTGTGTGAGATTTGGCCGAATAATTGCATACAGGGTAAAATATAGGTATGTTACGAACCATAGATATAAGAAAGAACTGCTAAGTAAATATAGAGTTGTTGATATTGTCTATTCCCGGGGGGTTAAATTAACTATTAATGGTGTCTATTCGAGCAACTGAGAGCGAATAGCATCTGTTTCAAATAGTATTTCAAGAAATTTCTTGAAACCCCTGAGATGTGACAGCAACTCTTGCATAAGTAGACGATAACATTACTGACCTTTTCTCTGCAATAGGTATTTATTTTAACTTTAATTAACACGGTTAAACTAATAACATTAATTCAAGGCAAAGACACATACACATTAAAAAAAAATATATAAAATTTTAAAATTCTGGTAAAAACATAAAAACAGAAAAAAAAAAACATTACTTTCATGAATCCCTCTCACAGTATTTCAGGCATGCCAATAAAATCATCGTCCATCCATCCGCAAACAGATCGTTTGTTGGATTGGAATCTAAGAGATTATTAAGTGCGACCAGAGTGCGAGGTACTGGGGACTTAGCACGCGAAACGGTGCGACATGGAGGCACAGCAAACAGCCTGTGGTTTCAGCCGCGGCAGTAATTGTCTGGGACAAAGAAACGAAAAAAAGGTATACCCAGTAGGTACGCATAATATGTAAAAGCATAAAATGCATGACATTTCTTCTTAACCTATTTATTTTAAATTCAAATACTATTGTAATGAGGTAACGAACTTAATACTATATTGTGAATTAAATATAGCGGTATGTATCGTGAAGATCATCTAACTATGGCCTGGAAAAAAACTTGTTTTTAGGGTTCCGTACCTCAAAAGGTAAAAACGAAACCCAAAAATTAATGTGTCTGTCTCTCTGTCTCAGCCAGTTTGCTGCGAATTTACTGGACTGAGTGACGTGTAACGTAAATAAATGAATTTTGATTATGGGGTCACTTTTCGGGGCAAATTAAAAAAAAAACAAGGTATACAAACTTTATCGTGTGATACATTATAAGTAAGGGCTTACTATAAGAGATAGATTTTTTTTTTTATAATTATAAAATAAATAGTTTTAAAGTTATTTTAGGAAATAAATTAAAACTGACCATTCCCCCTTATCTCCGAAACTACTGAGCCTCAATTTTTGAAAATGATACAAAACATAGTTCTAACTTATAGATTACAGGAAAACTTTTAAGAAGTCTATCGTCTTAAAATAACATGGTAAATCTCTGAACATTGTGCAAACAAACTTACATTGGCAGTTGGAATGTATGGGAGAACATATTTTTTAAACTAACATGTTAAGTTTGGTCTTGGGATTAAAGGCTCTTACACACTCACGCGATATCGCGGGCGCGACAGGCACCGATAAAGACAATTTCTTTGTCGGTGCATGTCGCGCCCGCGATATCGCGTGTGTTTTTAGCCTTAATTCATCCCAACTACGGAACCCTTCATTGTGCGTGGTCTGACACGCACTTCGTCGGTTTTTTAAACTCCTTTCGGTTTAGTCCAAGACTGCTCGAAATGATGCATGTTGATGCCTATCTAGGTAGGTACTAGCGAAATGTAGGTGTACTATGGGTACACCTCTGCCTAACCCTACGGGAATTACAGGCATGATGATATGTATATTATGTTATGTATTAACTATGTACTAAAAAGCTAATCAGCACTCTAATTGCGTAACACACTACAAGTATATTGCTTATCCATTGCTTCATATCATCTGCCTAGCCTTTTTCCAACTATGTTGGGGTCAGCCTCCAGTCTAACCGGATGCAGCTGAATACCAGTATTTTACATGAAGCGACTGCCTATCTGACCTCCACAATCCAGTTACTGGGTAACACTATATCCCTTGGTAAGACTGGTTGTCAGACTTTAGGGCTTCTGACGACCCGTAACAACTGTCAAAGATCTACTAATGACAGCCGGGACCAACGGCTTAACGTGCTTTCCGAAGCACGGAGGAATCTTGGTATGAAAAGATGGTCACCCATCTACGGACCAACCACGGCAAGCGTAGCTTAACCTGATCGATCGACCCGTGCGGCAGTTATTACTTAGGCACAAGCTCCTCCTTATCTATTGCTTCATATGTTCGAAAAATTTGTTTGCTCAGCAACGTAAATAACGCAATGAATGTTGCTGAACTATCAAAATGACAAAATACACAGGCGCTTTACTTTGTGTAAATAATTTCACGATCACTCTCAAAATGGTGAAGGAAAACATCGTGAGGAAACCGGAAACTCGAAGAACCCCTAGAACCAAAAATTCGAAGACATGTGAAATCTACCAACCCGCACTGGGCCCGCGTGGTAGTTTACAGCCCACTCCGTCTCCAAGAGAGGAAGCCAGTCCCAGCAGTGGGATCATCATAGACTGATTATGCTATTATGCTAACTGCGCATGTGAACTAAACATCTATGTATTTAGATCAAACAAACATATCTATCAAAAATATCGTAACTTCATCAATACACAATAAATAAAACATCGTAACTATCAATGTCGTTTAGATAGATGTGGTGCAAAACGCAGTACTTGACTTACATACAATATAGTAAGGCCTAGTTCAGACTCAGTCGAGACGACAAATAGCCACCATAAAACATCACTGCCTCGTAGGTCTAGTGGCAGAACTATGGCAAAATGTAGGGGTACTTTAGTTACACCTCTGCCTAACCCTCCAGGGATTACAGGCGTGATGTTATGTATGTGTGTGTAACAAAACATCAGTCCTGTATTCACAAAAAGTTAGACGAATGTGTGTATTTGTACACATTCAACAATGTATTCACATTTCGCCAGTTATGTTTGTTATGTTTAGCGGGCCAGCCTATTGCCATGAACATGAAATAGGCTGGCAACAAAATCTACGCTCCGACCCGGGGATCTCACCCAAGACTACACTCGGTATCAACAGGGCACAAATGAATGAAAACCTATGCTCCGACCCGTAGATCTATAATTTGACGGTGGGAACGACGACAAAAACGACAGACGTCCAATGGTGACTATTATAGACACCAGAACATGTGGACCGAGTCATTCAGGATTCAAAGAATAACTATATGATACTCGTATAACCTAACCGTCAACATCTACCATCTGCTGGCACAGGGTGAGACTTGCACAGAGAGCCATGGAGCGCTCCATGCAGGATCTAGGTTCCAAACGTCGAGACCTGAAGATGTAGGATTTTCGATATCGGAAAACGAATTATGGATCTCAAATGGATTTGGGCAGGACACCTGGCAAGGCGCAGTGGTGACAGGTTGAGTAAGGTGAGTGGCGCACATGAGGACTAGAATACGAGGTGTCAGCCGCCCGGCAGCGGGATGGGCGGACAACAGTGTCACCATCGCGGGTTGTTCCTGGATGAGGCTGGCACAGAAGCATCGGGATTTTCGGGAGGACACGGCGTGGCATACACTTGCAGAGTGTACAGCTTGTGAGGAGCCGCGCCATGCTTTCGTTTCGGAAGTGGGAAGCGACCTGTCGCTGCCAGCTGTGATTCGTTCTATGGTCGGCGGCGCAGCGTCGTGGGTCGCGGTGATCTGCTTCTGCGAAAATATCATGCCACAGAAGGAGGCAGCGGAAAGGGAGTGGGAGATTTTGAGTGCTCTCATGGCTCGTAGCAGGTGCACCGGGCGTCGGCAGAGGGCAAATAATGCCCACTTCCAGCCCCCCTAAATGGGTTCAGAGACGGCCGACTCGGGGACGTCCACCGCCCCCCTATCATACGACGCCCGAGGTGGTGATGCGTATTATTCCACAAGCGCCCAGTCAAACACCTCACTCCCCCCGTTTGATCTGACGGGGCCCGAGGAGGCGGGCCAGCACCAGTTGGGGACTGCGTTGAAGAGTGCTTAAGTGCCCTCGTAGCCTCCGGTGTAACTGCACTGTAATGGTAGCGTATGTATGTAAATAAATAATAATAACTGTGCGAGGGGACATGGGGTGGTTTTAGTCAGTAGAAATCTGACAGACCCCTCAGAAATCCATGAGGATTTACACCCCATTGCCAAAAAAGAAAAGAGGCCTATGTTCAATAGTGGGTGAAGTGCGCTGTGGATGATGATCGATGAGCCTGCCCGTTTGTCATGAAACAGTGTGAACTGAGCCTTACTGATACTGCAGTGACGGAGTTCGAAATCTTCAGTCACGTGAAACACAACGTGATGATGATGTGTTTTGAAGGGAAAATAAGGTTATGAAGTGAATTAAGCAGTGGAAAGGTTGTAGTGAGCAATCGTTTTGCATAGTAGTTGTCCTTTTTAGGGTTTCTTAGTCAACAAGGAAACCTTATAGTTTAGCCATGTCCGTCCATCTGTGTATGACGTCTGCGGCTTAGCTCAGAGACTCTTAGTACTAGAAAGCTGTAATTTGGCATGGGTATATACATATTAATCATGCCATCAAGTAGTAAAACAAAATCTTGAAAAAAATTGTAGGTCTACCTCCCTTGCACGTAAACTGGGGATGATATTTTTTTTTCTCGTCTTCCCCATGGTGAGGAGTATCGTTGGATAGGCCGTTCAAAAATATGGCGGGTTTGTGAAAAACTATTTTTCGATTTGAGGATCTGTTTGCGTAATATTAAGCTTTAAAGTGCATTTTTTTTTTGGTTTAGTGTGTCACCCTGTCAGCTTAAGGGTTGTTTTTGGATATGTAAAAAAAATCATGGCTGTAGTATATATAACGAAGTGAAAAGGAAAACTATTAAAGCTAAGTAGGCTTTAAAAGTTAATGAGTAAGATTCGACCAACTTACATTTGCAGTTGGAGCATTGACCATGACGTTTATCAATGTATGGGAGAACTTGTTCTTCAACTGCAACAATGTTAAGTTTGTTTTTGGGATAAATTAATCCCAACTACGGAACTCATCCTTGTGCGTGAGCCGATACGCACTTGACCGGCTATTGAAAATAGGGCAAAGCTTACGTTACTGTAGGGCGATGAGGCAATAGACATGTAGAAAAAGGGATACTTAAACATAAAATCACGCCTTGTTTCGCCGAGGGGTTGGGCAGAGGTATAAATATAGTGCACCCACATTTCGCCAGGTATGTTTATGTCCCATGTAATAGGGTGCAAGCCTATTGCCATCAATCGGGCACAAATCCAACCTTCGGGCTGCTACTGAGAAATTTCAGATATAAAACGCCCAATAACACTCTGCCCGACCTCAGCGCTTGCGACCATTAGTCGCGATGAAATAGACGAGTCTTATTTATAGACTGGTTACTGGTTAATATTCTGTGAATATTTCAAGCGTCTACCTGATGCCGTGATCAATATCGAGCAAAAAAATCACGTTTGTTGTATGGGAGCCCCCTTAAAGATTTATTTTATTCTGTGTTTTAGTATTTGTTGTTATAGCGGTAACAGAAATACATCATCTGTGAAAATTTCAACTGTCTAACTATCACGGTTCATGAGATCCTGGTAACAGACAGACAGACAGACAGACGGCGGAGCCTTAGTAATAGGGTTCCCGTTTTGCCCTTTGGGTACGGAACCCTAAAAAAAATACATTTGTTTATCACATATTAAAAGAAACACAACATATTATACTGCAAGTAAAAATAATGAATAAAAAAAGAAAACAAATAAAAAGTGTAATAATTAAAGATTTTAGCAGGAAAGTGTGCCTCACGGCTGCGCCAAAAAGGCCCAGTTTAGCAAAAATGCCAGACAACTATTGCCTGACGCTGGTTTTCAACTGGACATACTAAAGCTCCTGAGTTCCTAACATTGTTTAGCTTCCGTTCTAATCTATCCCTGGAACACTGAATAGCTGCCAGTGGCGCCTAAGATTCTCCCACAGTTTAGCAATAAACCTAGATATTTTACAAAGTACCGTGCTTCAGCATTCTAAATGGCTTAAGGTGAATCTGCGAAATTCAAATTTTCTTAGGTTTTTTGCAATTTGCAGGTCAGTGTCAGGTTGTATCTTGATCAAAATATGATTCGCGACTGTAATAGATATGTATTTACAGAATTATAATCATTAAGCACATCTCTCTAAGTTAGATTTGTTCCATTGAATAACTTTTTTCATAAATTTAAAACACCTTAAACGTTACTAGGTATATCACAGTTGTGAAGCTTCCAGTTTAACTCCTAAATTCTCCACGTGCTATCAGGAGGCGTTCGCTAGGTTATATACTAGTAGTTCTACGAACAATAGATCTCGCGAGCACATATTTATTTTGCCACTATTAATATGCTACTAAAGGCCTTTTGTTTTTTTTTTAGAAATTTATAAATCTACTCGCTAAATTAAATTGTTATACTTAATAATTATGTCAAATATGGAATCGTTACATTGAACGGAATTAAATTATCGAGTAGGTACGGTAACGATGTAATTTTGTACGTTTCATAATTGAAATTAATTTAATTTATATTAACAATTCAAAAGATTTAAATCAATTTTATTGGTATCATTAATAGAGTACCTATTGATTACTTATTTATGGTTATGTCACTATGTCAAACGAAGCGTTTGAAACTTAGGATTTTTATATAAAAAAAACATTTTTAATATCCAAATGCATGAAATTAGAAATTAGTTTAATAGGTAATCGCAATATTTGCACTGTATACAAAGTTTGCATGAAATAAAGAGGCTTTTTTATTTTTTATTTTATTTATGCTACTAAAGTTATTTAAAACGGGATATTTATTAAAGAAAAATTATGAGTAAAAATTTGTAGGCCAGGTAGAAAATTAACTAATAGTTTTGTGATGAAGTGTGTTCCAGGTGCTCCATCAATCCCTACCTAGTAGTTGAAGGGCCGATTCCGCTAGTAGAAATCTAAAAGTGAGCAATTTAATGCATTTTGAGGAGCTATTCTGCTCATCACGCCGAAGATCATCATCAGATCTTCACCAAATTTCTATGAGACCAACTTAAAGTTACTACCTTTCAAATAAAAAACAACCAGTGAAATTGGATTTCATAAGGCTGAGATATCCAGTAGCCCCCTTTTTGCCCCTTTTTGGAGGAAGTACCCTAATCAAAAATCCCCGACTACATAAAAACCTATAAAATCGTATAACCTGTGTACCAAGTTCCGTCTAGATCAGTTGTAAAATACGACCTGTAGAGGAGAAGCAACAAACTGACAGAGGAAAGCGAATTTGCGACTTGAAGCAGAGACGCTTCGCTAGCTCGAACAATTATTCTCCATATGATGAGTTCGGGCAAAGAACAATGTCAGGTTCTGGCCTACACAACTTTTAAAACTAAATTCACACGGACACAAAGTTTTTACATACAACAATTTAAATATTTAATTCTAACTCAATTGAAAATATTTAGTTCTTTTCGAGAACTTTTCGAAAAGAAAATCATTTTAATAAGTAATCATTTTGTTCATCATGTTCCAGGTTTTTCTTTTTATATAAAAAAGTTTCAGGTAGTTACCTGTTCTGCCACTGTAATCGATTATTCTAAATAATTAAAGCGATTTACTCTATACTTTTTATTTACCACATCACAATTGTGTTTTATATATTTTTTTTTACCTAATTAATACATTCATCGTGTTTATTATAAATACATTTAGTAGTTTTTAATGAATTTCTGGAAAACGAAATTCAAGAAATCGATTTTCCTGACCTGTGCTCGATGACTTAACCTTAATGTAATGGCAGCCCTGTTAGCTTCTGTTAAGATCGCGCACTTAAACTGACAGTGAGTTGACGGTGACAAGATGCCAAACATCTTGTGATTCTTGTGTTGTTGCCGGTGTTTTTCTATGTGTACGGTTGTTTTCTTCTCGAATTCCTCTTAAAGACTTATTGTGTTATATCCATACCACACATTTTGTGACAATGTCCCATCAACTACGTTGTATTAATTGTGGTATAAATTTGTTCCGGATGAAACGGCATTTAGTTGAATCTGACGATGTCCGTTCATTGTTACGGCAATGGACTTCACTTTCTGAGGTAAAGTACGATTCTTATTCATAGAATGTAAGCTGTTATAACTGAGGTAAATGTTAATTCGTAACACAACTGTATCTTGTTTGTTTTAGATTCCAAATGACAGTGTTGTTTGTCATTACTGTTGGTTATTAATTGAACAAACAAATAATCCAACAAGTAGCAATGCGCCAACTGAATCAATTGTGCATCGAAATCTTTGTATTGGTTGCGGTCATTCATTGCATCGTGTAAGGTCTCACGCCTTAAATAGCAGTTCAGAAAGAGAAGATGCTATCAGACGCGTGATAGAGCAACAGATAGCACCACTACAGGTAAGCAAGATCTTTCAATGATTTTATGTATTGCTGGTTGATGAATGCGCTATTGTGTTTTTTTCTGATTGCAATAAGATTTTTTTTTGTGTTTGTTACAGCTGAGATCAACAGATGCGATCTGTCACCCATGTTGGCAAAGAAGTTACCGTTCTGTTCAACGGAATTTAACCACACCATCATCGTCATCAAGTATTCATGAACCATCAACAGCCTCTGATCTATCAATACCATTGCATGTGGAGAGTGAATCAAGTCAGTCAATTGTAGAAGAATTTCAGCCATCTCTGCAGTCAGCAACACCAGGGCCATCGTCGACGTTGCCAGTCCCTCAGGTGCCTATGAATGTCATTGAGTTATTGGAATTCAGCCGGGCATCAGACACTCAGGCTCGTTGCTTTTTCCCTAGTTGCCGTCAACTTGAGAGATTGAGTGTTCCAATATCAATTAGAAGAAGATTATTTACGGAGTATAATTATTATGTGCCTGAAAACTGTCGAATCTGTTCTCACCATTTGAGGAGCAATGACTGGCCTGAATTGATGGAACCTGAAAATGTTATTCACACATTTACGGCACAACATATATATGATTTTACAGAATTATTAAAACATCACCCCTCTATTGACTTTGAAGATGTCCAAAATATGGATGACTACCTGGTGCATTATTGGTTTGGTATGAGTAAGGAAGACTTCAGAAATATATTACTAGAAACTCCACGGCTAGCTAATATGCACAGAAGTTCAACTGCCCTTGCTGCATTTTTAATGAAATTAAGAAATGGTGACTCTGGAGATCGTATAAGTTCTTTATTTCAAGTTCCTAGAACTACATTAGAGGGTTTAATAGGAAGAGCAAGATAACTCTTACATCAAGATTTTGTTCCAAGGCATTTAGGTATACGTCACATTACAAGAGAAGAGATAGCACAAAGAAATCTTTTAATACCAAATGGCCTTTTCGGTGGCACTGAAAGTGAGGGTGAGCGCAGACCAATAATAATAGTTGATGGAACCTACATATATTGTAATAAAAGTGCCAACTATGCCTATCAAAAGAAAACTTACTCTTTGCATAAATATAGGAATTTGGTAAAGCCCTTCATATTTGTATGTTGTGATGGTTATATAATCGAGATTTTGGGCCCCTATCCAGCTGTAACATCTGATGCTGATATTGTAAATAATGAGTTTGGAAACCCAGAGAGTACATTGCGTCAATATTTTCAAGAGGGCGATGTGTTTATCCTAGATAGAGGTTTTAGAGATGCAATCCCATTGTTACAAAACTGTAACTACTCTGTGCATATGCCATCATCATTACAGGATGATGAAAATCAGTTGTCAACATTAGAGGCAAACAAAACTCGGGCTGTTACTATTTGCAGATGGGTGGTTGAAGTTATGAATGGGATTTTTAAGCAGCGGTTTAAAATATTCCGACATGAGTTCAATAATAGAGCTTCACCACATGTAATGATTGACTTTTCCATAGCTGCTGCCCTAATCAATAGATTTCGACCACCCCTCACAGACAGGTTCGATGCTGCCCAGATATTAGAAATCATACAACAGAAAATGTTCCAAACTAATACATTAAGTGAGTTTATTATACAAAATAATTATAATAGAAGAAGGGCACAGTTCTCAAATATAAATGTTGATAACAGCAATGTCACTGAGTTTCCTCAGCTTGAGTATCACGATTTGATTTTAATAGCTTGTGGTACTTACCAACTCCGTCAGGCCCGATCATATTACGGGGAGCATATCCGCTTTAATGGCCGATATATGATTGAAGTATGCAGGGAGGCATCAATTAACAATTTAAGAGAACAATTGTCTCTCTCTCAAAACTCTTGGCTTTTAAGAGCAAAAATTCAAAGTCGCCATATCAGTAGTAAAACATATTTTGTGTATGTTCTAATTGATAACAGCTTAAATGGGAGAGAGGCAATTAGTCAATATTATTGTAATTGTAAGGTAGGTAAACGAACTGTTGGATGCTGTTCCCACACTATGACCATTTTATGGTATTTAGGTTGGGCTCGACACCAAAACAATATTGAGCCCCCTGCACAATTTCTTGATAATTTGTTAATTGAATTTGATAACGAAATTGATGATGATAATAATGAATGATAATGGTGAAAATGAATAAAACTATTCAATTACTGTATATTTTTTGTTTTTAATTTACTCTGTAAAAATATATAACCTCCAATTTAAAATGTCTGAATAACTTCTTTTTTAGAAGTTCAATGTAAAAGTGGAAATCACAGAAAAGCTTTTGACATTGAACTACACAAAAAGACGTAAGAATTTTCACTGTCCATGATAAATTAATATCGAGCCAAAATTACTATGGACATCTGACATTGTTCTATGTCAAGTAATATGATTATTAATAAAGAATACACATAAAACCATTTTTGATTACTTTAGGGCTCCGTCAAATATTTCGTTTTCGAAAAGGGTTCCGTCTCCAAAAAAGTTTGAGAACCACTGCATTAGACAAATAAATTCAACGTTGCCAACCATACGAGGTTCCTCGCACAAATATGGTATTTATGGTACGCGCCAGGTACCTGTATTTGGTACCGATAGTTGTTAGGTGGGACCGGTACCCAGGTACCAAAATGACAAGAACCGCTAAGTACCGATACAGAACCTGTGCTTTTGGTACCGATCCCATGTCCTGATTGTCGTTAGCTTATTAATACCAAATCATAAATCTAGTCTCCGGTCTGCTTCTGAAAAAGTTCTAATAATAAAACTCAATAACACTTTGCCTGAGCTAGAATTTGAATCTACGTTTTTTTTATGGTATTTAGGTTGGGCTCGACACCAAAACAATATTGAGCCCCCTGCACAATTTCTTGATAATTTGTTAATTGAATTTGATAACGAAATTGATGATGATAATAATGAATGATAATGGTGAAAATGAATAAAACTATTCAATTACTGTATATTTTTTGTTTTTAATTTACTCTGTAAAAATATATAACCTCCAATTTAAAATGTCTGAATAACTTCTTTTTTAGAAGTTCAATGTAAAAGTGGAAATCACAGAAAAGCTTTTGACATTGAACTACACAAAAAGACGTAAGAATTTTCACTGTCCATGATAAATTAATATCGAGCCAAAATTACTATGGACATCTGACATTGTTCTTTAAAGACCATTTAGTTGGGGTATTTGGCATTTTATCTACTTAATAAAAATCTTCGATTTACTGACAGACACACAGTCTAAACCACTGGGTCAAGAAGCATGAAATTATGCATAAATAAATAAATAATTAATAAGTTTATTTATTTTCCCTCACAATGGTTTTGTAGCACTTAACGGTTTTGAATGATAAAAAATCACATGGTGAGAGCTGGTGCCTGAAGTAGCTTTTAGAAAAAACCTGTATTACAGGTCACCAGGCCCCACTTAGTGGCATTACAAATAAAGACGCAGGTAACATGTATTTCTACTAAACAATTAAAACAAAAAATAAATAAATGAAAACGGAAAATTAAAATAACACTACAAAAGCAGTCAAAGGGTGCGTGGTGAATGGTGCTGAATGTGTAGGTGTGTAGTTGTTTGAATACAAGTGTTATTTAATTGAGTGGAGCAATTTCTCTGTGTCATCATAGTAGTAGAGTTCCTTATATGTATAACGAGAGTGAGTACTAAGGAAGGATTTTTGATAATGCATCCCACAAAGATGTTTAATAGGAGATGAACGATTGTATGGGAGGTCGCCATGTTTACCGATGGAAAATCCCATCGGGCACACGGCTTCTTTAAATATAAAGTTTGTGAAACTGTTGCAATTGTTTTTAGCTGAATACATTGCGAAAGAGAGAATTTTAAACGCTCCTATTTATAGGTCATGTCCACACCGAATTCAAACGAAGGGTCCTGAAAACAATAAAAATAGAAAGTCCCCCTAATCAGAATCGCAAAATGAAGTAAATATTCATGGTTTGTTTTCCAGAGCGTCCTATTAATGCAGACGTATTCTGGTGCATTGGTTTTGCAGGCGCCATATTGTTCTAGCGACGCAGGACGGGTCAACGTCCTATATCTCTGCCAAATAACAACTGAATAACGCATGATGGTTCTCTGGTGTTAACAGATATTCATTAATATTGATCGTCATCCTTGTAGCTTTGCGTAAGTCGTTGTGGGTCCAAGGTAGCGATTGTAGGGAAGAAAGAAAATACGTTTATTTAGCACACACAATTTAATACACAGCAGATAAAAAAGAAATTAATAAAAATCAAAGAAAAAGTATAAAGTGGGTTGTAAGAAATTAGCAGTAGTGTGCCTCACGGATGCGCCAAAAAGGCTCAGTTCAGCAAAGAAAAAAACAATAACTGGAAAACTGGGTATTTGATTAGTAATTCAAAACCTAATTTAAACTTAGAATTTATAAGCTATTGAGTATATTAGCCTAATTAATTACAATCACTTTGTTATTAATTTAAAACAAGGACATATTGACGAATAACACTTGAAAAGTTACATTCACGAAACCTTTTTCTTTACGAATTAAATATGAAAATACATAAATAGTGCTGTTTAACATAAAAACATTAAGTTTGTATTGACCATTAAGGCGCTGACAAGAGGCAAATGATAAAAGTAAAAAAACTTAAACAAAAAAAAGCCAAATATATGTAATTTGTGGAAGTGGAAAAATATATTATGTTATTCTTGAACATATTTCTCAGAACATGGTTGTTACCAAACACATTTAGAAAAAAAATCTCGATACAAATTAACGGTAAACTAACCATTTACTTTGAATTTTGATCCAATATATCTGTATTAAATAACAACGTACGGTTGGTATTTAATTAATAACAAGAATGTCTTATTTGTATGCAGAACTTGGTTGTTTTTTTATTTTCGATTACTCAACTCATTTTTGAGTAAATGAGCTTGGTTGCTTGGTTGGTGGCTTGGTTGTTTTTGTATTTTGGGTTGTTTTTGAGCTGCTGTGTTGCTTCAATAAATTGCAAGCGTTGTGTCATCGTATCGTTTACCTGTTGTCAGCGTCTTAATACACAATTAGCGGAACATAAGAAAAGGTTTTTTTTTTAAATATCGTTTAATTGTAAAATCTTGTTTTTCTTATTTAAAATTTAAATGAGATCTCATTTCGTATTAATTTTTCGAGAAAAATATTTTTTTGTAAAAAATGTACTTTCATGATTTTTTAAGGTAACTAAGAAGAGTTGAAGAAGCTAATTAAAAACAATTTTTAAAATAAAAATTATACAAATTAATATCGCGTGTTTTCTTCCTCGTGCTGTTATTAAAGTTTCCGCCCGCCTAGACATGCTGAGAATGATTGTTATCTATTGTTTCCTGTGACAGTCTCTGCCATTCCTCAACTACGGCGATTCGCAGTTCACCCACATTGATGGAGCTGGGTTTCTGGATTTTACTCTTCGTTTCAGCAGGTCCCAGACGTGTCCTATCGGATTCATATCCGGTGATCTCACCGCCTCACCCCATCACTGTGATATTCAAATTATTAAGTTAAGTTTGAGTTGAATGAGCAGTATGCGGCCGAGCATCATTCTGTATCAAAACGAAATCATCACCGATAAAGGGGTCAAACGGTACCAAATTTTCTTCTAAAATTTATCTTATATGATGAGCTGCAGTCAGACGTCCTCCATCGATCACTACCAGGTCCGTACGAGCTTCCAAACATATCCCCCCCTAAACCATTATTGATCCTACACCATATGCCACTGTAGTTTTAAAATTTGGCTGATTATATCGTTCTCCTTTGCGTATATATATTCTTTGCCTTTCATCAACTTGATTTAAAAGAATTCTGCACTCATCACTATACAATATTTTACCCCATTGGTCCGTTGTCCAAAGTCGATGTTTCCGAGCAAAAGTTAGTCTGTCTCTACGATGATGTAGCTTATGTTTTGGAGCCTTGGAGGGCTCGTACGAACCAAAACCAGCTTCTTTGAATCTTTTTCGTACCGTATGTTCACTTACTGTTACACCTCGAACTTCCTAAGCTCATTTCTGGCTTGGACGGCCGTTAGACGTGGGTTCTTACGTACGCATATATCAGCGCTGCGGCATTTATTTTTAATTGTCGCAGCATCATGCTGAGATAGGATCCTTTTGGCCTCGTACAGGACTTTGTTTTTATTTTCATTCTACTTTGTTTTTCTAATTGTTTTTGTTTTTTATGTTCCTAAGAGTGTTTTAGTTTAATTTGTGATCTCCTGTGTTGAGTCCCAATAAATATGTTTTCTTTTTTTCTTTAAGCGAAGATGAACGAAACGATCATCACTGCTCGATTTACGTCTTTTTCTGCCTTGTCCCGATCCGATCTTCTCACAAAAGCATTAGTCTCCTTGAATCGTTGGATACTGCGATAAATGGTTGAAACAGGTCGGCGAAGAATTCTTGAGATCACTCTGTAGGTTTGATCATATCTCCTCATCTCAAGTGCCCTGTCAATCTCTGTTGCACTCAAGTCCAGCATAATGAAGTCCTACCTTTAAAAAGATTGAATAGTAAGAAAAAAACAAATGAAACTGATTTTTAATGAAGATTTTACGAAACTTTAAACCAAAACTATAAAATGATGAAATTCGCTCGAAATGATCTAAGTACGAATAAAATGAAAATAAATCGCATAAAAGATGACGATCAATTGTTTTCTCAATTTGAAATAATTATTTCTAAAATAAAATGAATTAATAACCAGCAACCAATGTTACACAAATTAGTTTTTCGAAAAAAATATTATGTTTCGCTAATTTTGCCGGTGTGTGTAGTAAAGAAACAAAACTGTCACTGCAAGTAACAATCAAAACCCATCTTCAACAATCAATTTAAAATATTCTACTGAAAACGGAAGCAGTTGTCACTTGTCTCATAAAAGTCTGTATCCAAGAAAACAACCAATAAATCCATATACCTAATAACGCTTGAAAAAATAATGTATGCAGGCTGAATATAAAATATCCTGTGCATGTGTGAAATGAGTTTAAAAGTACAATATGTCAGGGACGGCGGTAAACCCAGCCAGCGGCAGCGGTTCAAGGCAGCATAAAATAATGTAAAAACCTTTTTTCATTCAAAAGAAACGCATGGGGGATTTTTATATTGTTAACAAGTATCTTGGTATGAAGTAGAACATAAGTAGGTAGGAAAATCCATGGTAAAATAATTGATAGTGGGATTGGGCCCAAAAATAAATTCATGGTTTTCCTATTGAGTTGTAATGTGGCTCCAATGCGCAAAAAAGAAAACAAACAAACTATTTCTCTACGTTGGGAACTTGGGACAAACTGAAATGTTTCTTTGAATTTTCTACATGAAAAAAGCATCTGAAGCCTGAAAAATTATGCTGTAAGCTATGTAAAGTTGACATTAGTAAAACTGACGTGTGGTAACCAATAACCACTATCGGTCGGTAAGACATAGAAATCGGGCACTAGTTAATAAACATTCAGATTCATGTGTCATCATTGAACCGAGTAATCGAAACTGATTAGTGAGGTCAACGAACTGTCACGTTGCATGAGCCAAGCTTGATTCAAATCGATCTGAATGTATTTGAATGTATGAAACGCATTTACAATTAAAACAATGTACTGTGTGTTGTGTTACCGTTTTCAAAAACATGGAGTTCTAAAGTTATAAAGAAAAATAGCTGCGTGACATCCAGACGGAAGGACAGGCAGACAGACGCATAGACCGGCAGATGTACATAACGAAATTATAAGGGTTCTTTTTTTGCAATTTGCCTACGGAACCCAAATAACAAAACATATACCTACACGATGCAGCGATCCATGGTTCTCTAACTTCCGAATAGAGGAGGTTTCTTGATTTTATACAGCCTACAATTTTACCACTGCTGGGACACAGGCACAGGTACTCTTCGAGAGGGTGCGGGCTGTAATCTACCACGCTCGCCCAGTGTAGGTTGGTAGATGTCACATGTCTTCGAATTGTTGGTTCTAGGACCTGCCGGTTTTCTCACCGTGTTTCTTCCCCATTTTTACGAAATTTTTGCTACATGGCTTTGAAAACGTGACTTGTCACATTATAGGGAAGGGAACTTTTTCTTTTTGTCATTAGAAATAGCTGCTTTGTTTCTTTACTTGGATACAGTTTATTTACACCCGACTGCGGCGGAGCCCAAAAGGAGGGTTATGTTTTTCGTCAGCGTGTCAAAGTGTGGGTGCCTTAATTTATTTTAACGTATTCATTTACGAGATTCTAAGAATCATGAGAGAACCCTAAAAGTGATTTGAAAAATATGCTCCGTGAACGCATTGTTGCATTGTGAGTCTTTTCATGTTAATCACTGTCCCGATTTAATGCGCGAGCTGTCATCAAAACAAGGAGTCTTTGACCTCTTCACTATTCAATAATTTGATGCAAATGGAAATCTGAAAAATAAGTGATGTATTGGGTTTTCTTTTGTTTTCCGAATGGCAATTTTCAAATATTGCTAGCGAAATGAAAAATGAAGGAAACGTGGCATCATTTATTTTTCTTTTGCAGATGGAGGTTGTATCATATTTTAGGAAGGCGATCGATACTTTTTACAAGCTTTTAATTAACTTTCAATGTTCGTACGTAAGTGGTCCGCTTCAAAATTTGCAAACAATTTTTCGGCCACTTTCTCCAAATAACCAAACTTTGTAAGTACTTTAAAGTAGTTTTTCGCTAGATTTTTTATTGTTTATTGTTCTACGTAATTATTCATGTTTTATTCTGACTATATTGGTTTACACAATAAAACCTTTTTTTCTATAACAAAGCCTACTTTGCATGTCTTTGGAATGAAAATTAAGGTTTTTACATTCCTCTGTTACCGGAACCGGAAATTAGTATTACCGCCGTCCCTGACATATTGTCCTTATTTCATGAATGAGGGGAAATTTTCGATTCAGTCAAGATGGAATGAATGGGAAGAGAAAGGATTTTTTTTTTGTATTGCTTCTTGTTTTATGAAGTCCTAAAGCAATGGGACTAAATTAAATTAAATTAATGGAATTTGCTGCTTTCCATGGTCCCGACGAACTCTTGAAAATTTTACGCCTCTTTTGTTTTTCACCTTCATTTGCATTAATTATCTTTTGGTTGTTTAAGGCCATTCCGTAATTCGATTCATAGCTACTTGAATTTATATCCGAATTAAAATGAAATCGAACTCCAAGGACACTAAACCATATTCAAGTCAAATTTAAACTCGCAAGCCAATTAAGAAGTCTTTTACTTTCGTTATTCTGCATTTTTCTGGAATGCGGACATGAATTAATTTTTCACAATTCAGCCAAACCAGTCTGTTGCGGAAGTAAAGAGGAACAAAGGAGGAAATTCCAATTGTTTATGGTGCTAAATAATGGTGGAGTGAAAACATGTTGTAATTTTTATGGTGCCATGAGGAAAACATAAAGGATTAAACATTAAATAGATTTTGACGATTGCGGTATCCTTCATGTTGCTTTATGTTCTTGTCTCTGAATGACTGGTCTGGTTGGTGGGCTTACCTTTGCTTTGTGTAAATATTTTTGTGTGAGTATTTGAATAATCGCTGTGTTGTCTGAAATTAAAGATATTCTAGGTGACCTATCGAGAATGGTTTTCGGTGCTTGAAATATTTGCTATTCTCTCTATGTATGTTTTGCCAATTTTAAATGATTCAAAGTCGTTATTGCAGACCACACGTTGAGCTGCAGGATTACTGACAAAATATGCTTGCACTGATTGGACAGGTCCACTCTTTGTGTGGTTCTTTCCTCAAAAGACCATTTCAGACACGGATCTACATGGTCCTCACATGATCTGACCAAGATTATGTCTGGACTTTAAAAGAGACTTTGACCCCTGAGTTTGTTTCGCCATTTCTTCTCAGTGGTAGTCAGATTGGAAATGTCGACTACATCTAGCTTATCTTTTATTTTTTATTATGACGTGTAGAAGTGAAGCCGATATCCATATTTTTTACAGATATTTTCAGAATAAACGATTTCATGATCAAAATAAACAACAAAAAAAAAATACAATACTTTTCACTCGTGCTCATGCATTTTGGTTGGTCTGTTCGGTTGCCAACACTGGGTTTGTTATACAGCCAGCGGTGACTATGGTATTTGTATATTTTTTAAATTATTTCGAGTCGTCACAATGTAACTATATTGTTTTTTTTTTGTGTTAATAAGACCTAAAGTTCCTAATAATTTATTACAATATAGACTAATAAGCAATTTAACTCTAACTTATTATTTTACGTGATAGAATACGTTGTAAATAAAAAATTATTATATATATATGTTACGGCTAAGACCCGAAGTACGGCTACACCTAGTTTTAGCCGGTTAGAACTAGGTGTAGCCACTTACTCTTGGTTAAACCTAGTACGAGCCGATTGTTTTCGGGTAAAACTAGGTCTAGCCTTCATCATGCCGGCTACAACTAGGTCCAGCCATTCCCTGTTGGATAAAACTAGGTCTATCCGATATCATTCCGGCTAGAACTGAATTTACCAACAATAGAGGGGATCTGGCGCTCGGCGGCCGCTGCCGCGACGTACTCGTAGCTGCGTGTATGAGGTAATTTAAATATGGAATGTTAGATTAAAATTTGAAAATTAGATTGTCATAGTTGTTATTCACATTTGATTGTTTTTACAACTCATTTCACATTTTGTCTCACGGTGAAAATGGCTTATCAAGAACAGTTTGATTTAATGGAAGCTTATTTTTTAAATAACAAAAACGTGAATCTAGCTCTGCGGTGGTATGGAGAGAGATATCAAGGCCGACAGGCACCAACTCGGTTCGTATTGAAAAGAATGGTAGAAAATTTAACAAATACGGGTGGTTTCAAGAAGAGACGGCAAACTATTCAGCAAAACTATTTCGATTTTCAACTAGATGTTTTAAGGTACTTTGAATCATTTCCAAAGGCTTCAAGTAGAGATGCTGCCGATGAATTAGAAACAAACCCACACTCGCGTACTTAAAGTGCTGAAAAAGTATAAGTATAAATGCTATCGTGAAGGTCGGTTGGTGCAAAAATTGCATATTGGGGATCGTGACAGACGATTACAATTTTGTGAAAACATGCTTGGAGAAATTGTCCGAAACCCTAATTTTTTTAGTAACATTGTATGGTCTGACGAAACCAACTTCAGCAATAATGGCATGTACAATCGCCACAATAATTAATAATTAAATAATAATTATTGGTCTCGAGTGAATCCTGTTCGTGTTCATGAAACTAACAATCAAGTAAGATTTTCTTTCAACGTTTGGTGCGGAATTATGAGAAATAATGTAGTGTTAGTCCACGTGTACGAAGGTCATTTAAACACTGTCAAGTATATTGAAATACTGGATCTCTTAAGAAACGAGTTAAATGGTTTCCCCGAGGAAGAGCGAAACCAAATAATTCTACAGCAAGATGGTGCTCCAGCACATAACAGCAGAATCACTACTGCCTACATTAATAACCATTTTAATACCTGGATTGGTCCAAACGGCACAATCAGATGGCCTGCGAGATCGCCAGATCTCACCCCATTAGATTTTTTTTGTGGGGATATGTAAAAAATCAAATTTACATGAAATCTTATGCGAATGACAACGAGTTGAGAGTTGAAGTTCAGAATACGATTTATAATATTCACCACAACACTTTATTAAAGGTTACTAGAAATGAATTCGTTAAAAGAATAAATCTGTGTATCCAAGAGAATGGAGCCCATTTCGAGCAACTAATTAGTTAGTTTACCATTTTTTGTAAATAATTAAATTAATTTAAGATTTCCTGGTTTTCCTTTCATTTAATTTATCATGTTTGTTAGAGAGATTTCATACTTATAATTGACCCTAACGATCGATGCAATAAAAGTACAGGGTATAATTTTTTCAGATTTTAGCCGGTTCGATTCCCGGGTGTGGGAGAAGAGAATTTTCGAAAATCTTCGAATGCAGTTTGCTTTCTATTCAAAAATAAAGGAATGTTTCCTTTGAGTAAAACTTTCTATCTGCAGTATTAAGAGTACCTACTTTCCCTCCCGGTGGCATTGCAAAATACGTTAAAATAAATAATTGTAAAGTAGAGGGGGTCGAATTTCGATGAGTGGGCGACCACTAGTAATGAATAATTATTTGAATAAATATTATAGTATTTAGCTTTTTAAAATTTTGAGGTTTCTTTCTCTCGCTGCGCAGTTGCTTAATACCAAGGTAAGATTTCATATTACACATCATATGCGACTACTGTAAGGCTCACTCTTTTTTTTATTGGCTTTGCGCATGATGTACAAAGAGCTAACGACAAAATATTTTTTCCCGGAACTGGTAGGTACCAGGTTTGCAGAAACGTCACGGAGTTTACATCTAAAAATAACCCACTAAAAACTGGTTGTACAATCCGGAACCATTCCTGGGGGAGCAGTGGGGGGCCTCCATATTTCATACGAGTAACGACGGACTTGCGATAATTACTCATAATTATCAGAAGTGGAATAAAAAGCTCTCCATGCCTATAATATCCTGGTGGCCTATGTCTTAGATTTTTAATATGCTTCAAGATTGTGTTTTTGTGCATTTTACTAATGCTGTGCTAATGTTATGTAGTAAGTGGCACTTTTTTAGACAGAATCCAAAGTTTCCGAACTTTGGATTCTGTATAATTTAATAATTTGGTCCTTTTGAGTTCTACTGCCAAGTTTTCAAGTCGAGATTTTACAAAAAAACTAATCTACGGGTTATAATTGTAATGTGATTGTCAATACTCATAAAAGTTGATAAATTTCATGTAGCTTGTTTTTTTGTACGACAGTGCTGCTAACAATCCACTTAATGTGATAGTAATTATGAAGCTTTTCGCTTTTAAAGAAACCTGCAGGAAAATAAAATATCCCTGAAAATGCTCAGCAATAGCGCTTGCGTACGTAACGCGAACGTAATAGTAATATTTTCTCTGAATAATTTTTTTATTCGAAAATCATGTCTTTTTTAAGGATAATTATAAAAAACAAACAAGATTGTTTAGTTTTTATGTCTAAAATAAATATTCACAGCAAGTAAATATGGTTTATTATCCCGAAACAAGATATTTTTTCTCTAGATCGATTATTACTTTACTTATAAACGAAATAAGGATTGAGACTTATGCTATTTAGTTTCGTGCTCGAACACGATTAAAGAGCGATATTCAATTTTATTACTGATGTGTTAGCGTTTAGCACATAACGGAGTGGCGGGGAGCGAAGGGCGGAGATAGCGTTCGAAATTTGATTTAGACTGCCTGCTCTTAATAGTTGTTATTGTAGGCTTTTCAAATAAATAAAAATAAAAGTTTCTAAGAATATAATAAATATAGCGCAGGATAGCCTTGACCAGAAGTGATTATCGTATTATTGGTTCAGCAGCTTCAATATCATCAGGATTGTGCCAGAATAATAGCAGTTCGTCGTGGACGTGGTACGACAGCGGCTTCCCTGACATCATCTGTCATCAGAAGACAGCCGCCACGCAACCATCGATGCGATGCTAGAGTGACTGTCACCAGCCAGTGTCACTCTTATCCGACCTTTTCGGTGATTCCAGTATTTTCGTAACAAAACTAGACGGCGCCACTTGCTGTGCCGTCTTAGAGGTACATAAGATATTTCATTCGATGCTGTAATTCAGCAAAGCACTAAAGACACTAGCTGGCCATTAAGATCACGCATGCTTCACCTGGTCAACGACTCGGCTTCGGTTACAGTTAGCGACACAGATACATACGTTTTCAGGTTTACAGCCGCGCTGGTCTGTCTGAATTACTTAGCATTATTACATTTTCGGAAGAATTCAGAATGTTGAGTCAGGGCTTTTTAATGAACGCTGAAATGGAGAATTGCCATTACTATGGCGCTAGGCAGAGGAATTTATGACAAAGGTTTATTTAAAAAAAACCGGCCAAGTGCGTGTCGGACCACGCACAAAGAAGGGTTCCGTAGTTGGGATGAATTTATCCCAAGAACAAACTTAACATTGTAGTTGAAAAACATGATCCTCCATACATTCCAACTGCAAATGTTAGTTTGTACGCACAATATTGAGTGATTTACCATGTTTTTTTAAGATCACAGACTTCTTATAGGTTTTCCTGTAATCTATAAGTAATTAACTATTTTCAGATTTTTTTCAAAATTTTAGGCTCCGTAGTTTCGGAGATAAGGGGGGGGGGGAATGGTAATTTTTCATCTATTTTCTTAAATAATTTCAAAAGTATTTATTTTAAAATTATAAAAAAAATATATATGAAATCTTTAAAACAAGTCCATTGATTTGATATGTCACACGGTACAGTCAGCAAAACTTTATTTTTAAATTTTCTAATTTGCCCCCAAAAATGACCTCCGTATTCAAAATTAATTTATTTACGTAACACGTCCGTGTTTGGGTCACAAAATTTCAACTTAATCGGTCCAGTAGGTTCGGAGAAAATCAGCTGTGACAGACGGACAGACAGACACACGAGTGATTCTATAAGGGTTCCGTTTTTTCCTTTTGAGGTACGGAACCCTACAAATGTTGATTGTGTATTTCGTATTATTTCTCTGTTGTTTTATATGGTATTCAGCTGCATCCAGTTAGACTGGAAGCCGGACTGCCTGCCTACCTTTGTCAAGGTTTGTTAATCCTTTGTTACGGTAGGCAGAGATGATAATTATGTCTTCTATGGTATTATCCACCAGAAAGGAAGGGAAGGACTCAATGTAAGGCACATCGTCACCATCATCATCATTACAGCCGAAAGACGTCCACTGTTGGCCATAGGCCTCCCCCAAGCACCGCCACTTCGACCGGTTCTGTGCTTCCGGCGCTAGGCACAAACTTTTAAGAAAATTGTATGTAATGAAAACGATGAAAACTCATGTCGTGATAATAAAAAATAAATAAATCAAAAAACCCGACTACCGTAAAAAGTGAACTTTAAAAAAACCTTTTTACAAAAAAAAAAAAACAACTGACTTCCTTAAAAAACACTACAAAGTGAAAAATAACTTTAATTTCGGAAGTCGGTGTCTTTGGATCTGTATTTTAGTTTTTTGCCACCGACTTCCGAAATTAAAGTTATTTTTCACTTTGTAGTGTTTTTTTAGGAAGTCTGTTGTTTTTTTTTTGTAAAAAGTTTTTTATTTTTCACTTTTTAGTGGGTGAGTTTGTAATTTATCTAATTTACAATAGCCTAATGTCAAATGCTCATCACTTTTTACAAAATATTGCTTTTCCCGATGCAGGGGCGTTAATTGTTGAGGAGAACTAGGAGAACTGATGGTGACTTCACCATATGCATTTTGACGAGCATAAATTGCTTAGCAACAATAGCAACCATATTAAAGTGCCTAATCATATCGCAACGGTGAAATACTTATTATTAAGTAGTCTCGGTGGCCATCTGTGGTCTTCATCATCAGATCCACTTCACCAAATGGTGCTTTTCGAGTGCAAATGCACGAGTTACTATAAAAAATACTCTAACCGCTATAGGTATACCTATAAAATTTGAGCATATCCCTCGATTTCCATGGGATCCCCTCATCAGATTCTGATTTGGTGTCAATGGGACCACCTTGGGAGTATACACTTCCATACCAAAAAAGAATTTTCAAAATCCGTCCGTAGTTGACGAAGTGAACATAGGTACATAAAAAAAAAGAAACAAACATATATACAGCCGAACATATAACCTCCTCCTTTTTGGAAATCGGTTAAAAATAATGAAAACAAGATTTATATAACTTAATACTATAAACAATCTCATGCAGTCGCAGGCAATTGGTCTTTATTGTTAAATTTAAGAAGATGCCTATTATGTCTTCAATAAAACACCAAATATCGTAATTTGTGTATTGAGCTAAGTAGCCTAGAAATACAAGTGAGTAAATCATACGAGTAGGGTAGGAACAATGATATGATGGAGGGTAGACTCAAAACCGAATAAACACAAACTTATAAACTACAAAGTATGTAGGTAGGTATATACAACATACCTTTCCCCCAAGTATACAAAATATATTTAAACTTTAACTTATACTTAAAGTCAACAATTATGTATTTATTTAAATATCTAACATTAACATTGTGTCTATTCAATATACATTGAATCAGGCCTTTCATAGGGGCCTTTTGTATGAGATAAAACTTTACTTTTAATCTTACCCCCAGACTGGCCATACTCATAATCACTGGGTATACCTAACATCTCCGCCCATTGGTCCGGACTCGGTATTTCAATTATTTCCTCACTCAAACCCGTACCTCCCATTTCCACATCTCGATTTTCCATTTCCAAACTGGCCTCTTCATTATTTACCTTTTCCCTCTCTCCTTCTCGGTCTGCATCTTCAGTGAGTTTCTTTTTAACCAGTTGGTCGATGTGTCGGTTGACCACATTACCATCACCGGTTGCAATTTGGTAATTGGATGGCCCTTGCCTTTTAACCACCGTGCCAGGCAACCAACGAGGTCCACTACTATAATTTCTATACATAACACTTTGGCCCACATTAGTTTCTCGAGTTACTTTATGAGCATTATTGGTAATCTGTTGGTCAGTTTTATTTTGAACACGATTATCCGGATGTATAACATCTAACAAGGTACGTAAGCGCCTGTTCATCAAGAGTTCAGAGGGGCTCTTGTTAGTTATTGTGCAAGGAGTTACCCGCAATCCTAGTAGCATTCGAGGAATTTTAACATCCCAAGAGAGGTTATCCATTTTGCGCAACTTGTCTTTAACAGTTTGCACCATTCTTTCAGCTAACCCGTTTGTTGCAGGATGATAAGGTGCTGTCTTGATATGTTTTATTTTATTCGCGTCCAAAAATTGCTTAACTTCAGTTGACACAAAGGACGTTCCGTTGTCGGAAACCAATGTCTCACACAAACCATGGATCGCAAATAAATTTCTGAGGTGTCTGATGACCGTTCCCGCTGTCATATTGTTTACCAAGATCACCTCCGGCCATCTGGAATATGCGTCTACAACAATTAGAATATATTTACCTTGGAAAGGTCCCGCAAAGTCCACATTTATTCGAGACCACGGCTTTGTAGGCGTGATCCACTCAGATTTAGTTTTCGGAGGCATGTGCCGATTTTCAAGACATTTGTTGCATCCGCCTACTAATGCCTCAATATCATCGTTCAGTTTTGGCCACCAAACATAACTCCTGGCCAGTGATTTCGTTTGGACGATGCCATTATGTGTTTTATGTAAAGCACGTAGTATTGTTTCACGCAATGATGATGGTACCACGACTCGACAACCCAGTAAGATACAATCTTCATGCATAGAGAGTTCCGAACGATGTAACCAGTATGGACGCAGTTCATCATCAGTAACTCTAGCTGGCCACCCGCTTAGTACATGATGACTGACACGAGATAATAGCCTATCTCGCTTCGTTGCTAATGCTATTTGGTCAGCATCCACAGGGAAGTCGGTAGGTGTCTCTGCCATCAGCAACACGTCACATAACTGCTGTTCAGGTTGGTCGGGAACCGGCTGTGGCCATCGGCTCAATCCATCAGCGTGGCCAATCTGTTGCCCCGGTTTGTACACAATTTCGTAATTGTGTGAGGTCAACATAATTGCGATCCTCGTTAGGCGAGGCGACAAGACTGTGGGCATAGGTCGCTTCGGATCGAATATGCCCAACAACGGTTTATGGTCCGTAACTATAGTGAAGGATCTTCCCATTATATAGTTATGAAACTTGGTAACTCCAAATAAAATGGCAGTGGCCTCTTTATCTAATTGTGAGTAACGGCGTTCGTGAATATGTAGAGTTCGGGAACTCATAGCTACGGGGCGCTCCTGTCCGTCTTCCATAACGTGGGATAATACAGCGCCGGCGCCGTATTCTGAGCTGTCGCAGGTGAGTACCAGCGGCTTATTTAAATCGTAATGAACGAGCGTCAAGTCAGATGACAACAACCTTCTAGCCGTGTCAAAACTCCT
The DNA here is from genome assembly GCA_963921375.1 of Tiliacea citrago. Taxonomy (NCBI): domain Eukaryota; kingdom Metazoa; phylum Arthropoda; class Insecta; order Lepidoptera; family Noctuidae; genus Tiliacea; species Tiliacea citrago. Next base: position 15,528,762 of record OY992802.1, read on the forward strand.
TTGCTCCCTGTCTGTCCATTGCCAAGATTATGCTTTGTCGAGCAACCTATGCAGGGGCTCGAGTATGGTGGCTTTGTGAGGTACGAACCTCTCATAAAAATTATATAATCCCAAAAACGCTTGTAGCTGTTGAACGTTCTTTGGTTCAGGAGTGTTGATGATAGACTCAACTTTACTAGGTGCAGGATGAATACCCTCAGCGTCTATGACAAAACCTAGAAACTCTACACGTTCTTTGGCAAACTTACATTTGTTCCCATTGAGACGCAAACCTGCCCTACCGATGCGCCTCAGTACAGTATCGAGGCGCTGCGTCATCTCCGACATCGTCCGGCCACTGACGATGACGTCATCGATCAGTACCGCGACGCCGGAAACGCCCGCCAGCAACGCCGTCATCAAGCGCTGGAAAATTCCCGGGCAGGCTTTAACACCAAAAGCCAATCTGTGTACTGAAAACAAACCTTTGCATGTGTTTAAGGTTAACAGCTGTGCTGTGGCGTCTGTGACGACCACCTGTGTATATGCACGGTCAAGGTCGAGTGTCGTGTAAAATTTGCCACCAGCAATCGTAGCAAACACTTCACTTGAAGTCGGCATAGGGTAGGTATCAGACTCGGTAGCCTGATTAACCGTGCTACGGTAATCACCGCAAAGACGAATGTCCCCGTTTCGTTTTGGTATTGGAACAACCGGAGTCGCCCATTCTGAAAAAGACACAGGGCGAAGTACCCCTTCCCCCACTAACCGATCTATCTCTTTTTCCACTTTGTCTTTAATAGCATAGGGTACGGGACGTGCCTTCAAAAACCTAGGAGTCGCACCTGGTTTCACATGTATAGCCACAGGGTCCCCCCTGTAAGTACCGAGTCCGTCCCTAAAAACTTCGCTGTGCTTACTTACAATCTGATCGTTCGCAGACATGTCAAGTTCAGATATCATATTAACATTTAAAGTAATACCTAGTGCCTCAAACCAGTTACGTCCCAACAGATTCGGTCCCGAGCCCTTAGCTACAATGACATTCAAAACACACTTAATGTCTTTATATTGTACTTGCACTTGGGCTTGTCCCATAACTGTGACCGGCGAGCTGTTCCACGTGCACAGGCGGTTGAGTACAGCGCGCAAAGCGCTGCGCGAGCGCACGCGCGCCCACGTTTGCTGGTTCACCAAGGAGAAAGCGGCGCCGGAGTCCACCTCCATCGCTACCTGCGCGCCGTCCACTAGTAGCTTCACCTCGTATGCCGGAACGCGAGAGCTCATCGTGCTCTCCGTGTTATAAATGCCATTAAGGTGCGCGTCACTCTCATTTTCGGCTAAGTTAATTTTTTCAGAACGACCTTTCTTTCTAGCGGTGCATATTCTCTCGATGTGACCTTTCTTTTTACAAAAGTGGCACACGGCGTTAACGAAGCGACATTCGCCCGCGTGCCGGTCTCCACATCGATAACACAGTCGAACATTTGCTTTGGATTGCACGGCGTTGACGTCCATAGGTTCACATGACGGCGGCGAAGTCGCCGCGGCGTCCACTGCCGTCGCGTCGTAGCTGACGGCGGCGCCGGTGACGGAAGCGCTCTGCATCATACGAGCGTCCCTGCCTGCACTTTCGGTCGATAGCATAGCATCCACTACGTCATGGTATCGCAAATTATTTTTCTTTTGCAGTTCGTACTGCAAACTGTGATTGTTCATACCGCATACCAATCTGTCACGAAGCATCCTTTCCATGTCCGTAAAGTTGCAACCGGCACAGATTTTTCTGAGTTGAGCTATGTATTCCGCGGCGGATTCGCAGTGTAGTTGATCGCGCTTATAAAATTTGAACGACACAGAAATCTCATTAGGTTTAGGGCTGTAATGTTTGGTTAGGATCGTTTCAATTTCACTAAATGTTACTTCACTAGACTGTTTAGGTGTAATCAACGCCAGAAGAGTCTCGAACACTTGTACGCCACACACTGTATAGAAATTTGCCCTTTTAGCCGATTCTGAGACGACGCCATTCGCCTCAAAACAATATTTAAGTCTGTCGATGTAATTGTCCCAATTATCACGTTTCACATTGAACTCATGAAATTTCACCGATTTACACTCCATTGTCATGTTTTCTACTCGTCGCCAATATTATGTCTTCAATAAAACACCAAATATCGTAATTTGTGTATTGAGCTAAGTAGCCTAGAAATACAAGTGAGTAAATCATACGAGTAGGGTAGGAACAATGATATGATGGAGGGTAGACTCAAAACCGAATAAACACAAACTTATAAACTACAAAGTATGTAGGTAGGTATATACAACAATGCCTGAGGGCAGGAGATTGTTTATAGTACATACCGGATGATATGTCGTTAGATTCGTCTTTCTCGTAATCAAAATCGGTTCAGCCGTTTAGTAGTTACGAGTGAACATAGGGACGGACATACATAAAAACATACAGGTCAAACACATAACCCTGCTTTTTGGATTCGCCGCAGTCGGGTAAAAATAAAGAAAATAAATGGCGATACCAACCTTCATGGTCCTGAATGATCTTTTCACCAAAATGGTCACAGTTTTTATATGTCCATTGTATTCAATGAGGTTCCTCTAACCAGCACTTTAATTGCGTAATACAGTTTGAATCACGATCTGGATTATTTCGAAGTAACAAAAAAAGAAAGAAAGAAAGCAAATACGTTTATTTGCGGTAAACATAACGCAAAGAAATAAAAACACAAACACGAAAGAACAAGTTGAGGGAAAATATGCGTCACATTCACGCGAAAAGGCCATCGCTCAGCATAATGCTGCGACCCTATGCGAGACAGAGCCCCAGCGCTGGTTTTCAGCGACAGCCGGCATTGACGTGATGACGTCAACCGGTGCAGTATTAAATAAGATAAAAATAAACAAAATAAGAAATAAAATAAATACAATACTTCGTTATCTATGTTTATATAAGTAAGTAAGTATATTGCTAATCCATTGCTTCATAACATAATAACATAGCATCACGCCTGTAATCCCCGAAGGGTTAGGCAGAGGTGTACCTATAGTACACCCACGTTTCGCCAGTTATATTATTGCAATGAATGTTGTTGAACTCTCAAAATTAAACCCATTGCTACTGACCATAGATATAAGAAGCTACTGACAGTGTGTCACGCAATTGTCCCGCAGAAGGTGAGTTGGTGGCCCGATGGTTATTTTCGGGCTGTTCTTCATTGTAATGTTAATTTGGTTAACTTTGTTTGCGCGATGTAGGATTTCTGTGACGTCAGGTGTCAGTTTCTTATGTGGCTCTATAGATGCAGGTACAAGCTATTCTCGTATCCTAGCATGCCGAGAGAATAAGAATAATAATAACATAAACACAATTTATCCCACTGAACCAGTGAGTGCTTGAGGTAAACTGACAAATCCTTAAAACAAAACACTCCTTAAAATTATTATTCTACTACAATACTGAATCATTCATGACCACCTAGGCTTTGTAATCTCCTAGTCAGTGACGCTGTACTGAATATAATTTTCAGGTTGTTGACAGCATTGATATTTTATGTAGGCGCTGAATGATTTCGTTTATTTGGTGTTTTTTTTTAGTGTTAAGGATGGCAGATGTTGCCGAAAATGTAATGTAATCTTTAATTAAATAAGCTAATCTTCTCTGAAAAAAAAAAACACTACACAGTGAAAAATAACTTTAATTTCGGAAGTCGGTGTCTTTGGGTCTGTATTTTAGTTTTTTGCCACCGAATTCCGACTTTGTAGTGTTTTTTGGAAGTCCAATGTTTTTTTTGTAAAAAAAAATATTTTTCACTTTTTTGTGGGTCAGTTTGTTATTTTATCTAAGTTACAATAGCGTAATATCAACTACTCATCACCTTTTACAAAATGTTGCTTTTCCCGATGCAAAGCCGTTAATTTTTGAGGAGTTCTCCTGATAAGAACCAGTAGAACTGGAGCTGATGGTGACTTCACCATATGCATTGTAACAAGCATAAATTGCCATTCAATCATATTAAAGTGCCTAATCGAATCACAACCCGTGTAATAGTTACTTATAATTTAGTAGTTCCGGTGGCCATCTGTGGTCTTAATCATCAGTTCCGCTTCATCAAATGGTGTTTTCCGAGTGCAAATGCATGAATTACTATAAAAAATACCTAAATCGCTTTAGGTGTGCCTATAAAATTTGAGGATTTTTCTCGATTTCCATGGGATCATCAGATTATGACTTGGTGACAATGGGACCTCGAGAGCAAACCCTTTCGAACAAAAAATAATTTTCAAAATTTATCCACAATTGACAGAGAAATCGGTGAAAATACTTTAAAAAAAGAGACAGATGTACATAATAACCTCCTAAAAACAGAAATGGCACATTTGTGTTAAATCTAACCTAGCCTAGGTCATAGGTAGATCAATGTTCGCGGGTTGGAGATGTGAGTGTATAATTTTTCAGGTTTGTTAGGGGGCTGTACCCAGTCTTTGTTTATACTTACGTTCATACCAAGGAGTATATGGATTTATATACTACTAACTGCTGGGGAACTGCTGGGGAAAGATCTCTCCCATAGGTTCCATCTGTTGAATTTTCTGCCAACTCGACAAAGTTAGGTCTGCTTCGATGACGATCCTCTCTTTAGGCACCCACTGTTTTAAACCTTTCCTATACATACAGACAAAACCGTTATCCTGCAGCCCTAAGCACAATTCGGGCACGAGACGTGTAGGTTATGCTGCTATTTTAAATGTTTCCAGTGTATGTCTGGACGACAGGGATTTGGGTGAAAAAATACGCATTATTATCAACAACTGCTCGTTTGAATAACGATCTAATTGTAATAATTGAATTATTTATGTTTCTATATACACGCTGATTTCCTCTTATAGAGTGATCTGAATATGGGAAGCGTTTTGAAAACAAAGAAAAATAAAGCGTGCGGTGTGGTGATAAGAAATATCTTTTGGCTGAATATTTTTTAAATAACGCAATGGTTTCTCAATCGGTATCATAAGAAACCCTTCAACTAATAATAATAATAATAATAAATAATCTTTATTACGATACACACAAGATTCATGATACACAAAAACAGATGTACAAAATAGCAAGGTATATCTACATAAATCTACACAGGTTATGTAACTAAACAAAATTTGCTTGTTTTATGAAGTAGGTTTACTGCGATCATGGAAATGGTTTATACTTACCACTTCGAAAGTAGGGTGCTCTTAGCCAAAGGCTGACAGTAACTAAAAAAAAAAAAAGTGTTTTTTTACTTCTGCATAAAGTTTTAATAAATAAATAAATAATAACAATGAAATAGTAAATTTTTCATTCTCATTCATATGCGTTATCTTAATGGCATTGCTGAAAATAGGCTTCTTCCATAGATTTTATTTTAAATTATGGATGAAATGAAATTGTTTACCTATTCTGTAAACAATACGGAATCACTTTTACACGGCATATTAAAAAAAAAAAAAATAAGCTAGATGGAGTCGACATTTCCTATCTGACTACGCCTGAGAAGAAATGGCGAAACAAACTCAGGGGTCAAAGTCTCTTTTGAAGTAATAATAAATAATCTTTTCTACATAATCTTGGTCAGATCATGTAGAACCGTGTCTGAAAAGGTCTTTTGGGGAAAGAAACACATAAATTTGAGTGGACCTGTCCAGTCAGTGCAAGCATTTGTCAGTAATCGTGAGCTCAACTCAACGACTCGACGAGCAATACTAAAGAAAGGACATTTGGGTAGGCCGCATAAAGTGCTCAAACTAAATGATGATATTAAAATCGTAAATGTTGTGATTTTATGTTTTTTTTTATTTTCTTGCTCAAATTAATTATAAAAAAATATAGCTGTTTGTAATACGGAGGTATTTTTAAATGTAGTTTTTACTAAAACCAATAAATAATGAAAACCAGAGTAAAAAAAAAAAAACTGTTAATCATGACCATTGAGGTCGGCTGTTTTTGTTGTGGTAATCAATTGGTATTGTTTTAATCTCCTTGGACGTTTAATGCTACGGCTACATTGTCGCGATAACGCGAACTACACTGCGCGCGCTCCCTGTTGTATAGCTTGATGTCGAGCGGTGTGCGAGAGAGAGCGCACAAAGTGTAGTTCGCTATCCATCTTCGTTACTTGAAAGATCACTTAAGTATGTTTATGAGCCGATATTTCGACCATCTGAATTTAGGGGACCTTTTAGCGTTTAACTGACCCCTTACTGTTGGTGAAACGGAAACCACCTTCTAACAGCCCCCTAAACCTTCTTAGGGGATCACTTAAATATAGGGGATGTCGGTGAAAATGGGCATGCAACACGTACTTTGTTATTTGTTAGCGAAAGCAACATTTTTAATTTTAAATCCCTAACATAAGAAATGCAAAGTTTCATACAAACTTTCAAAAAAGCTACACAAAATAGGCATGTACCTATTGTGTAGTCATCACTCATTCATGCACTGATATACTCAAAGAGGTCAAAAACAAATTTGAATTGGATAATTTGTTGCGAAATGAACCTTGCTGGAGTCAATGTACTAGAAGATAATGGGGCCAGGGAGCTGGTTTGTGTGGATCTACGTAGTTTAGATCACGTAGTTGCCTGTGAGTCATCAAGATGGGATCGAAGGACCAAAATTTTGTTCATCGTCATTTCAGCCGAAAGACACAAAACAAATTTTGTCTAGTAGTGTTCGTCTCTCGGTTATGACATTTGATGGAAATTGACTGTTCTAGAACTGCCAGTTTTAAAATCTGAACCAATTGACACAAACCTTCATAGTACTACCTTATACTGCTATTATTTATTTCAGCTGTTCTCGAGGGTCACCACGAACCGTCTCGCCAGGAGACTTGACGAGTTCCAGCCACCAGAACAAGCCGGTTTTCGAAAAAGCTTCAGTACCGTAGACCTCATTACTGTTCGGCAGATTGTGCAGAAGATCGAAGAGTACAATCAGCCGCTTTGTTTGGCATTTGTGGACTACGAGAAAGCCTTCGACTCCATCGAAATATGGACAGTTCTGGTCTCTCTGCAAGATGTCGAATTGACTGGCGCTACATCAAAATGTTGAGGTGTTTGTATGACGCTGCAACGATGACTGTCCAGATCCAGGATAAGGAAACCAGCCCCATCCAACTACTTAGGGGATTGATTTTAGGGGGGGTGAGACAGGGGGACGTGATATCCCCGAAACTGTTCACCAATGCGTTGGAGAACGTCTTTAAGATGCTGGACTGGACTAGACAGGGTATCAACGTAAACGGCGAGTACATCTCACACCTTCATTTTGCCCATGACATCGTCATCATGGCAGAGACGCTGGAAGAGTTAGACCAGATGCTGCACAGCCTAAATGGAACCTCTCAGCGGGTTGGCCTCGGCATAAATTTGGACAAGACGAAAGCCATGTACAATTCGCACGCCTTGCCGGGTCCAATCCACATCGAAGGGTAGCTTGTCGAAGTTGTGAAGGAGTACGTCTACATAGGGCAAGTTTTCCAGCTTGGTAGTCACAACTTAAACTAAACAACTTAAATAAATAATAAATAAAACTTTGAGAAAGAAGCCGACAGAAGGATCCAGTTGGGTTGAGCAGCGTTTGGAAAACTTCGTCAAGTCTTCTCGTCGCCAATTCCGCAGTGTTTGAAGACTAAGGTGTTCAACCAGTGCGTCCTGCCCGTTATGACATACGGTGCCGAAACGTGGACACTGACAGTCGGGCTGGTCCACAAATTCAAGGTCACTCAGCATGCTATGGAGCGGGCTATACTCGGAGTTTCTTTGAAGGATAAGATCAGAAATGAAGTTATCCGGAAGAGAACCGGAGTTACCGACATAGCCTGCACAGTAAGCAAGTTGAAGTCGCAGAGGGCTGGCCATGTTTGTCGAAGGACCGATGGCCGGTGGAGCAGACGAGTCCTAGAGTGGAAACCACGTATCGGCAAGCGTAGTGTGGGACGCCCCCCAGCTAGATGGACCGACGACCTTAAAAAGGTGGCTGGGACGGACAGGATGCGGAAGGCGGAGGACCGGGTGCTGTGGCGCAGCCTGTGAGAGGCCTGTGTCCAGCAGTGGACTGCTATAGGCTGAGTTGATTAATTGAGATATTCACAACCATTCGACAGGCTTCTGAGTCGAAAGTGACACATTTTAGGTTACCAGATTTGCATGGACTATGCAAATCTGGTAACCTAAAATGTGTACACTACAACAAATAGCCTTCGGAAGAATAGTGGTATTCTATTTGGTAAAAACTGTAAAAAATTCGGGTTTCGGATTTTTGAACAGCGTTTTAAAGGACTCCTTCGATAACATGGATTAATGTTCGATTCGGCACGGAAGCGAATCGAAAGGGAGAGAGGAAAGTGCTCCTTAAGTTCTGAGTTGAGCTACACGATTACTGACAAATGCGTGCCATGACTGGATAGGTTCACTCAGTCTGTGTGGTTCTTTCCTCAAACTAATCTACATGGCCTTCACACGATCTGATCAAGATTATGTCTAGACTTTAAAATAGACTGTGACTTCTGAGTTTGTTTCGGCCTTTCTTCCCAGAGTAGTCAGATAGGCAACGCCGACCTCATCTAGTTTTTAAAATATGATTGACTTGTAAAAGTGTTTGTACAAACCTACTTACAGAAATAAAATCATTTCATTTAAAGTATATTTCGCGAGTTTTTCTTTCGCCAGAAATATATTTATATATGTTGGTATTTAGTCTATTTGACTGTACAAAAATGAATTGATTCTTACTTTCTGATAATGGCAGCACTGACAGTACTGTCACTCAATGTTTAATATAAAACCGACAAACGCACTCGCTAGCTCCTTTTTAGGGTTCCGTACCCAAAGGGTAAAACGGGAACTCTATTACTAAGGCTCCGCCGTCTGTCTGTCTGTCTGTCCGTCTGTCACCAGGCTGTATCTCATGAACCGTGATAGTTAGACAGCTGAAATTTTCACAGATGATGTATTTCTGTTGCCGCTATAAGAACAAATACTAAAAAACAGAATAAAATAAATATTTAATGGGGCTCCCATACAACAAACGTGATTTTTTTGCTCGTTTTCGCTAGATATTGAGAATGGCAACGGGTAGACGCTTGAAATATTCACAGAATATTTAATTATATATTCACTTTAAAAATAAATAAATAAATTTAAATAAAACAAATATTTAAGGGGGGCTCCCAAACAACAAACGTGATTTTTTTTGCCGTTTTTATAGATAATGGTACGGAACCCTTCGTGCGCGAGTCCTACTCGCGCTTGGCCGGTTTTTTTCTATATTTTCTGCGATAGGAATCAGACATAATTCCTTCCCTGTGAAACGTTCAATATGATTGACCGTTATTTAAATTTAAAGTACTGCTTTTTATTTACGCCGATAACCTAATTTCCTACAATATATATTATTTTATCATCCATTGGGTGGTAGGTATCTACCGAGACTCCTCCGTGCTCCGGAAAGCACGTTAAGCTGTTGGTCTCAGCTATCACTCACAGCTCTGTGACAGTCGTTACGGGTCGTCAGAAGCCAGAAAGTCAGACCACTAGTCTTACCAATGGGTATGGTGTTACCCAGTAACTGGTTTGTGGAGATACGATAGGCAGTCGCTCCTTGTAAAATACTGGTATTCAGCTGCATCCATCTTTTAGGCAGATGGTGCCTAAAAGATGCAAATTTAAGCAAAAATTAACATACATAAAAATAACATAACATCACGCCTGTAATCACCGAAGGGTTAGACAGAGGTGTACCTATAGTACACCCACATTTCCCCAGTTATGTTTAAGTCCCATGTAATAGGGGGCGAGCCTATTGCCATCATTCGGGCACAAATCCAGACTCCGGGCTGCTACTGAGAAATTCCTGGTGGAAAAACCCAATAAACACTTTGCCCGACCTAGGAATCGAACCCCGGACCTCGTGCTCGCCAGTAACCTTTACGACAACCAAAGAGGCAGTCTTGCAAAAGTTAACAATAACTTAATTAAATCAAATGTGTGTATGAGTGGGTTTAAGTATGTGTGTGAGTATATGGTTTGACTGGAAGCTGACCCCAACATAGTTGGGAAAAGGATATGCAGATAATAAGGTGTTTTTAACACTGTTAAAACTCCTGACGTTTCATCACAGACCCGAACCTTTATATTTTGGTTTGTCAAGCAAAATAATGAATGCTCAAACATTTTACACTAACAAATCAGTTGTCAACAACACCACGCCTTCATGTGTTATTCATATCATCTACACATATTATAAAACTAGCTGTTGCCCGCGACTTCGTCTGCGATCCAGGATAAAAAGTATCCTATGTCCTTCTCCAGGTCATGGTGCCAAATTTCATCCAAATCCGTTCAACAGTATTAGCGTGAAAGCGTAACAAACAAACAAACGAACTCACTTATAGTATTTATAATATTAGTTAGGAAGTTAGAATATTAACGTATTCAAAATTATACACTGAATATTTTTGAAAAAAAGTTTTTGCTACGACGCGCGACGTGTGGGAACGAGGCTGATGCCAAAATGATTGTTTTTAACATTTTTAGGGTTCCGTACCTCTAAAGGAAAAAACGGAACCCTTATAGGATGACTCGTGTGCCTGTCTGTCTGTCTGTCCGTTTGTCCCAGCTGATTTGCTCCGAACCTACTGGACCGATTAAGTTGAAATTTGGTACACATATGGAATTTTGTGACCCAAACACCGAAGTGTTGTTGTAATAAATTAATTTTGAATATAAAGGTCATTTTTGGGGGGCAAATTAGAAAATTGAAAAAAAAGTTTTTTGACTGTACCGTGTAAAATATAAAATGAAAGGGCTTGTTTTAAGGATATCATACATATTTTTTTTATAATTTTAACATTAACAGTTTTGAAATTATTTAAGAAAATAGATGAAAAATGACCATTCCCCCCCGTATCTCCGAAACTACTGAGCCTAAAATTTTGAAAAAAATACAGATAATAGTCCTTTACTTATTGATTACAGGAAAACCTATAAGAAGTCTGTGATCTTAAAATAACATGGTAAATCACTCAATATTGTGCGTAAAAATTTTCATTTGCAGTTGGAATGTAGGAGGATCATGTTTTTCAACTACAATGTTAAGTTTGTTCTTGGGATAAATTCATCCCAACTACGGAACCCTTCATTGTGCGTGGTCCGACACGCACTTGGCCGGTTTTTATTGTCCGTTTGTCACACTCACTCACTCACAGTATTTATTTCAAATAAACCAATTACAGGCACTTTTGAATTGTCAAGGGCTAGTTGCCCATTCCAAAGCGTAGTAGGTTCCTATGGAGAGGACCGAGCAAGAAACTCCACGGACACTCTTTTAAATCAAAATATTTTTACAAAGAATTGGTTACATCATTCATGTTGAAATTATACAATGTAGAGAGACGTGCACTTTAAAAGCGTCCGTAATAAAAAGATAAAAAAAAACAATTAAAATAAGTTAAAATAAGCCGTGGCAGCTAAGAAATGACCAGTCCTTACTTACGGCGCCCGTTCACGAACATGACGCATGGATCAGCACCATTTAGCTGAACGGAATTGGTTGAAATTTGGAAGTATTCCTGGTTGAGCAAAAGTTCATAGGTTGCAAAGGCACATAGATACATAGTTTGGTACCTACTTTTAATCCCGGTGGTACATCCCCGTGGGATATTTTCCGACATCCACGCGTGCGAAGCTGCGGGAAAAAGCTAGTTTTTAAATAAAAACAACATTATACGTTTGTGTTTGTGTCAATTGACTTTCAAAATAGAGGGGGAAGTATCATAATTTCATCCGAAAGACGTCCACTGCTGGACATAGACCTCCCCCAAGCACCGCCAGACAGACAGACAGACAACATGACGAAACTATAAGGGTTCCTTGTTGACTACTGAACCCTAAAATAAGGTCGTGTCTCGAGATGGGCTGCGTACGACATTAATCATGGAAGGTTTTATGTATGCGTGCTAAGAGGGGGCAGTCGAAAGGAAATTGTGTGGTTTTAAAAATTATAATTCAAGGTTAATATGGCCTTATTCCGGTCAAGTTCATTGCTGATGATTTTTAAAACGGTCAAGAACGTGCGTGAATTTTATTATCATTTTGATTATGAATTTACTGTCAGTAACTTTTCGTGAATGATTTAAATGTCGCTTTCTTATCAAATTCAAATTCATTTATTTGCCGGAATGTAGGTTTACAATGTATGATCTTAAAAACTATAATAGTCTCTTTACATTTTACCATTTTATATGGTGTGCAAATATTTAATGTTATCATAGACAATGTTATAAAAAGACAGCTACAACAATTATGAGCTCATGCATTAAGATTTTTAAGGAACAAATTAATTAATTGATGTCAAAGTTATACATATGTCAGTTCAAGAGATAAAGTTTCCTATAATGTCAGATTATTATTATTTATAAATAATTGTAATTGATAATGTCATAACTAATGTAGTTTTAAAGTGTTGATTAAGTAACATTTGAACATTAATTAATTATTATAAGGTATATACCAATAGTATCGATTTTAGTTTTCGTCTCCGCGATCTGACATGTATGTATTCATTAAGATTGTAAAAGCATTTTTCTTTTAACCAATATCGCAACGCCTTAACAATGATTATTATTTTTAAATAACTTTTAGTGGCAGTATTAAGTCCTCTGGTACTTATCATTCTCTCTATTTGAGTCGGAGCCAAACGCAACATTAATTATTATCTTTGCCTAAGAACTAACAGAAAATTGAATATTATAAAAGTAGATAATAAATAAACTAGAGCACAAAATATTTATAATATGAGTGACAGCTTCACACTCCTTTAAACGTATAATTCCAGTCCAGTTCCATAAATCACAATAATATGTAGTAAATATTAAAAATATAATTTTGAATACCTTTACGATCATGGTTTTGACGTTTTGCGAAAATAAACATCTGAAGTATCATTAATATTATTTAAAACGATTTGTAGGCTTGTAATGCACATTTGGGCTATTGTGGCCTAGCCTGTTGTAGCATTGTGGGCCTTTGTTATTATAATCCTTTTGTGATAACTTAATAAAGTGTGGATTTTCAAGCGGTCTGCGTTTTGCGATTGTCGCAAGACAAGGTGCAAAAAAATATGTTCGGACATGAATGACCGATGTTGTGTAGGTGTACAGGGTGCTGAAATTGGAGGTATTATTGGAATGGATGGTTAATATTTATTATATTTTTTATTTATAATATATTTCTTAAGATTGATTTTTCATGGCTGAAAAAAAAGGGTAGAAGACATTGTGTATGTGAAAGGAGAGGTCAAAATTGGTATAATATTCCGACGATTTTTAAACGCTAATGTGATGTACCTTATTAGAAAGCTTATTTATTATGCTACTCGATTATAGTTAAATCTGATTTTTCCAGGCACCCGTTTTTGTGAAAAGTGAAAAATGTTTCAATACAAACAAAACGCACATAGTCTTTATTTATTCATTTCTATGCAATATAATTATTTTATGTGGCTAATTTTTCCGCTTCTATTAAATACTTTGAGATTTTATTATAATTTTAGCTGCAGCTCCATGAACACAAAAAATATTGATTATCATGACAATGCAATAACAAAACGTATCAAAAAAAGTCAAAGCTGTAAATTCGGACTAAATATCCGCTGTAAATGTCAATCAGAGTTCTGCTGACTGACGTTGTCATTGTCACGTCATTTGCCACAGGGCTGCCATCCCTAAAATATAAATAATGCTTGTAGAACATTTTATTTTTCAACACTTGTTTTAAAAAAAACGGGCGGCTGTAAAAATAAATTAAATGCCCTAAGACTTCAAAATAATTACCCTCTTTCAGCCTATATAGGTCAGAAGGCTGTTTAAATTTTCAATTATTTTAGTACCAAGCCCCATACATTTCGTGAACGTCTCCTTTTACTTAAATTTGTCCATATTCAAGTTTTATTTGTGTTCTCAGGTTCCTAATATATTAATTCTCTGATAATCTTTTGAGAGAAAGCGACGAAAGCTGAATGAATGAATGAAATGCACTGACCCCAGTGTGATTTGACCAGACTCGATTGCTCGAATGAACCCAAAGATTCACACTAGACCCTGGAGCCTCATGTTTCATGGGACTACAGACGCCATTGCATATCAAAGAGTAGACCGAGGGGCGAGATAATGGTAGGGAAGACGTGCCCTTGGGATATGGAAGGATTATTAAAGCCGTACCGGATATGCATATGCACCCTTGGTAGGCAATGGAGAACGAAAATGTATGGATGTGAGAGAGTTTATTAGATAAAACGTGGTCACAATTTTTCAAAATCATCAAGCTGTATCTAATGTGTGTCGTGGCAGCAGGCGGTGTAAGTCTGGTCACTAAAGCTGCAGACACAATACGAGGACAGTCCGTAATTCGCACGTCTGCACTAGCCCGCACGAGTCGACGATGTACGGTTGGAGGAAAGTACGGTTGCTTAAAATTGTTGGATACATTTTGAGTTGATTTCTTAGCAAACAGTGACAATACCTACTTGATTGGTAATAGACTTTTAGAAGTTATTGTATGACGATAAAAAGAATTATCTAGACGCCAGCTAATGGCATCCTTCTGCATTCTAATGCTTCTTCAGCGTCCTTCTGCGAGTCAGGACATATCCTAATCTACCTCACACGCGTGTTGATTTTGCCTTCCCTGTTCAAAATTGTTAGGATTCGGCCATTTTTGTGGGTTGAACCTGGCAAGCTGCTACAGCCGACACTTTCGAGCTGCCATACATACGGAACTCACCTCATCGATCCTTCAACCCTCAATCACCGCATTGTGGTCAAGTCGACCATAATGTCCACTTGAAAAAAAATGAGGATTATAATCTTGTAATACATTCTCGACAATAGATTGGGACACCGCGTGAACATGTTTTTTTCTACGAAAATTATGAATAAGTAGGCTTGAGGCGCTTGTAAAGGGTTAAGGAGGTATGTGGGTTAAATATCGATAGTTTTTATTACATTCGTATTTACAGTCTTAAAATAATAATAATAATAATGGGACACTTGACTCTAACAAAAAATTGCACTTTAATATTACGTAAACGGATCCCTGAATCCAAAAATGGTTTCAAAGACCCGCAATATTTGTGAATGGTCGGTCTATCCAACGATACCCACAGCATGCGTTAGACAAGAAAAAAAATATCATCCCCACTTTACGTGCAAAGCAGGTACCGACCCTACAATTTTTTTTTTGCAGTAGGTATCTAGTTATTTTATTTTACCACTTTGTCGGCGTGATTAATATGTATAGCCATGCTAAATTACAGCTTTCTAGTACTAGCCTCTGAGCTAAGATGATGACAGACAGACAGACACACGGACATGGCGACACTATGAGGTACCTTCTTGATTACGGAACCCTAAAAAGGAGGGGCAATAATAATAGGGTACCTATTAAAAAATTCCTCCACATCGCTGTCAACAGGAAAAGTGCCTTAAAGACTGGCAGCATTGCCACGTTTTATGGTGATGCTGATTCATTGGGCAATTTTTTTTTAGTTTTAAAATTGTTTTACAAGTATTTTGATTTTTTTTCATAGGTGTTTTAACTTTCATGACACACATGTCTGTTCTGGTTTATTTTTTTGGCTTCACACAGTTTGTGCATTTAGCCAGTGTCATGTAAAATTAGGTAACAAGTACAAGTTATGAAATGAACTCCATTCAATGCATGATAAAGATGATAGATAATATCCCGCCCCACTCCCCTTGAGTTTTAGTAAAGACGTGGCACTTTACTGAAACCTCATGCGGACTTCTTGAGAGAACTTAAAGTCACTAACCACACTAGTCACTAGTCTGCTAACATGACGCTTCACTTTCCTGTTTCGGGATTACCCGAATATACTTAGGTAAATGGTTGGGCAATCCCAAAACAAATAAAATTATTGAGAATACAGTAATTAACATTTCTAATTATTCTATTGTAACAAAATTACATAAACTTGATAATATTTTGTTAATTTGTTCGCAAAAAAAATGGAACATAATATTAATTTAAAGATTCTCAAATACTTCGATTTTAATTCACAGAGACGCTAACTGAAACCTTATCAACATAACGAACCTTATTAAAAAAAAATCCAGAAATGGCTTTCCAAGATATAACATTGCAGATATACAGCCACAAATCATCGACAAAATAACCCCTTTTACATAAATCTTATCCCATCCCTACCCCACAAAAACAGCGGATATGTAGCAAAATATCCGAAAGCAAGGTGCTCGCTGACCACCGGTACATCACTGAAAAAAGCGCAGCGGACAAAAATGAACACAATTGCATCCGATGATGGATCACCCATGTGTTGTCCGACGAATGTCTATGGTAAGGGTTCGGCTAGTAGGGAAGTGATGTTTATTTGTTTTATTAAGAAATTGTAGAGTGATTTATGATGAATTATTGTTGTTGTGATAATATTGTGTGAGTCTTGCAAATTAAAGTAAACATTTGGTTTTTAGTTGAAAGGGTTCGTGGTTAAATAACAATAGTGCACAGCATGATGCATGACTTCATTTAGAAAACACTTTCTGTTTTTGATGTGAAACATCGCAGCACGTAAAACCGATCGCTGGCGGGGCGACGCATGCCGCGTGGCGATCGGCCACTATACACTTATACGGTCTATATGTAGTAGTGTGTAAATGTGTGTGTAGTGCGATGTTTCACATCTGCCAGTCGTCCCGTGGCGGCTCAATTTTTTTGTGATATTTATGAATGATGAATATCTAAAGTAAAATATAAATTATGTATCTTCATTATTTCAGCCGAAAGATGTCCACTTCTGGACATAAGCCTCTCCCAAGCGTCGCCACATCGACCGGTCCTGTACTGATGTATAACAAACTCAATACTCAAAATCTTTATTGCTTAACCATAATGTGTAAAGGGATATCGTGGCCCTGGCACACAGGCATCTGAAGGAACACGGTGGGTTTTAATCAGTAAAAGTCTGACACTCCCTCCCGCTCCACCCAGAGCGGAAGAAGTTATTTGATAATTTCCCACCCAAAAAAAAAAAAAAGGTGGTAACTATACAGGGTCACTGGTAACTCGACGTATTCCTTGCAGGACGTTATATTAGGGTTCAAATGCAACAAATTAAGCCACCAAATGTTCTACCGAAATTCAGTAGTTTTTGAGTTTTTTTTTAAATAAAGTAATGACAAAAATTACGAAAAATATAATGTTTAATTAGTGATCAGTGCCAAAGTTTTAGGTATTTTTGAACTTATAATTAACAACAAAGACCAGCTACGGCATCAGCTATGATAGTAACTAAAATTCCAGTACAGTCGCGTCGTAAACCATTTATAAATTGGATTTTTCATAAAACAACTAAAAACCTAATTAACTCAAAAAGTACTAAATTTCGGTAGAACATTTGGTGGCTTAATTTGTTGCATTTTAACCCTACTATGACGTCCTGCAAGGAATACGTCGAGTTACCAGTAACCCTGTATAGTGATTAGGTAATGCGAAACAAAAAGTAGAAATTATATTACTGTAAAGAAAATACACGTTCGGAAAACAAATGATTACTTACTTATTAAGTTATTACCTACACAACAAGGTAGTTGACGCACAACCGCGTAAATACTTACGTAAATGGAAATCTATTGCTGTCTGGCTGCGGCTAAAACGTATGAGTACCTACTGGCAACAAATTAAATTATAATTAAGAAAAACTGTTACAAAATATGAATGACAGTATTAAAATACGTTTTAAATACACAAGGAAAATTTGAAAAAATCCGTGAAAGAATATGTTATTTTCCTTGTTTACGAAAGTTCGAAATATCAAAATCAAAAGTCGTTTATTCAAACTAGCCTGGAAATCAGCACTTTTCGAACGTCAACATTACATAAGACACTCCCTAACAGCACAGCTGTCTGACCAGCGGGCTAATTGGGTAACACACTATCATTAGGAATCTGTTTCAATTTGACAGTTCAACAACATTCATTGGGTTATTTACGTTGTTGGGCAGACAATTTTTTCTAACATATGAAGCAATGGATTAGCAATATACTTCAAAATCATTCCTATTGTGATTCAAACTGTGTTACGCAATAAGGGTGCAGTTATAAGAACAAGGTAATTAATCATGCTAATTACTTTGCATACTAGTATAGAATCGAAACACAACACATGAAGTTAAATTATTTGACATAATGTCAGCTAGCACACGCCAATATACCAACAAAAACATTGAAGATTACCGAATCACTTTTGCAAAAGCCCTTTCCATATCAATCTAACCCAATCTCAGATTGACCAGAAGTGTCTGCGCGCGTGCTTACCGCGATTAAGACTCCTAAACTTTGCATTTAAACTTTATCACGTTGATATAAGGTTCATTCTCGTTTGTTGATTGATGAAATATTTCGCTAAGTGCTTGTATTGTCATTTATTATGTCTTCCGCACGCGTCCATCGATGCGTGTTTATCGAATGTTTGAACCGATGTCGGAATCGATAAAACACATCATTTATTATCATTCGAATGAATCCTTCCATCTTTTTATTCGGTTTTGAGTTAAACGACGCCATGTTTTGTGAGTCGAGATGTTATGTAAATTAGGGATCTACCAAGTATTTTTAGAGATTTTTTGTGGAACCTAGTCGTTATGGCTTGAAATTTCCATTGCCCGGCCACCACCCCCCCACCCCTTATTTCTTTTTCTATACCTATAAGTATCATCATCATTCTCCTGCCCTTATCCCAAAGGTATTCTTAAATGGGAATAGGTACCTGTGGTGCTCATTGCATAGGAGCTCAAACGGGAATATTTTAATTTATTTGTGGTCGGCGCAACATGTCCCTTTTTTCCATACTTCTCTATTAGTCGTCATCTCGGTAGTCACTCCCTTTCTAGCCATATCATCCTTCACACAGTATAATATGTGTATTTTTAATAGTGTAGGTACATAATAAAGAGTACCTATTCTATCTTCGTTCTGATTTTTTTAAATATCATCAGCTGACTACTGCTTGCTAAGCTTTCTGGTTGCTTCTGTTGTAAATGTTGTAATCAATCATAATGTCTTCTCATCTATGCAAAGTGGGTACCTACATAAAAATCATATAATCTGTGTAATCAATGTTACAATATGCCTAGAGCTTCTAAGCCTCGGTGAAGCGAAAGACATGGAACGTCAACAAGGCCGTAAACCCTCTGAAAGGACAGTCTGTATCCAGTATCTCAATCCAGTGATCGTTGTCATGCGCTTTATTTCTGATGATCATCCAATTTTATTAAACATTATGACATTTAAAAAAAAAGTTTTCTATGGTCCAGAGCTGGACCCCAAAAGTGAATTCCTGGCTACGGCCGTGAACGTCAATCGTCCAGTATAATACAATGACACCCATTCATCCAAAAACATCGCTAGAATTACATCTCCCTTTCGTTTTCGCCGAAAATTAAAACTAATTTGCGTGTATTGTTATCTTCATAGCGTTAATTAGCCGAAAAATATACAGTAGTTTGCGCTACTTCACTTCAAATGCCGCACACTGGGCACAAAAATACATTGATTCTGGATAAAATTGACAATAAAAATGCCACCCAAATATCATTATTTACGGTGTATTAAACATAACTATAAAAAGGTTATTAAGTAGTGCAAAATTGGGTGAGCATATTAGAATTAGCTTTCTTCCTTGGGTGGTAAGCCAAGAGATGGGATGAGCATACAAGTGGACTTTTCGAGTATTTATTTAAAGGATTACGCACATTACGTCCACTGAAGGACATTGCTCATCTTTTGTTAAACTTGTTTTGTTACGAGAAAGCTTCCTCTTCATATTTTATTTACTTACGATATGAAGGCTCAAATATTTGGTACCGAATTTTGAATAACAATGACCTTACGTAGGCACTTGAGGAAAAAATTAGGAGACACTTTCTTTCTTGTTGTGTGCAAATAACCCAGGTAGGTATTAGGTACATTTATTGGATTTTGTAACATTTCAATTTAAAGGATATTCTGTGTGCATGTCACATAACATACATAATCACCCTATAATGTTCCCACTGCTGGGACACCGGCCTCCTCTCTGGGAGAGCGAGCGGGCCGTAATTCACCACGCGGTGCGGGTTGGTAGATGTCACATGTCTTCGAATATTTGGTGCTAGGTATGCCGGTTTCCTTACGATGTTTTCCTTCAACGTTTTGAGAGCAGTGGTGATGAAATAATTTACAAAAGTAATGCACCTGTCAAAGTGTGCATGTTGTTCCATTTACAATACTTAATCAAAGTCATTTCGTGATCCCAAATGAGTAAGGAATATCAAAATAATTATATCATGCCACTTTTAGCTACGGTGGCAATTTCTGTTTTTGACGGCTATGTGTTACGAGCGTGTGCTCTTATATGGCTAATTTAGCTTATCTTGGCTATGAAGGTGCGTACAAGGACATGTTAAAATACCATTTCCGTAATGGTATTGTTTATTAGAGTGTGGCTTACTCTTGAGGTTGTCTCGCTTGCTGTCGAAGACATAAAAAATGTTTGACCAAACGTTATTCGCCTTCAAGCAGATCTATTAGTTGCCTCCCAATGAAAGGGATCTATATTGGCATCTCTTCATAAAAGTCTTTATCTATTTATATAAAAGGGAAACTCCTTCGGGACTCTTAATCCTTTAAATATGGCCACTAATATTGTTAATAGAAACCCTTCAACCTTTCTTAAACGAAGATTTATGTTAAAGATTGCAACAATTGTGTAGATCGCGAAACAAACGAAAGGATGCGGCGCTAACTTCTAGAAACGATAATCCCGAAGGAATCGCAACCCTTCTGTGGTATTTTTTGGACATTTTGTACATTTTTTCTTTGTCCAGGTAAGTGGTGAATGGGAGCATTGTGCGCGCATAACGTACAGGAAGCTATTCAGTTCAATTGTCCACGCTTCGATGGTCAATCTGTATACATATTAATATAAGAAAGTAGCTGAATTAGTAAGGAGGGAATTTATTTATGTATTTTGTATATGAAGGAATTTAGGGACGGTGTTAAGTATATCTGAAGTGATTGTTTATAAGTTGGATGATTTAATACTCAATAGATTATGTGCGTCTTACTCTACTCCATTTTTAGGGTACCGTACCCAAAGGGTACAACTGGAACCCTATTACTAAGGCTCCGCCGTCGGTCTGTCTGTCCGTCTGTCACCAGACTGTATCTCATGAACCGTGATAGTTAGACAATTGAAATTTTCACAGATGATGTATATCTGTTGCCGCTATAACAACAATTACTAAAAAACAGAATAAAACAAATATTTAAATATTTGTTTTATTCTGTTTTTTAGTAGGGGGGCTCCCATACAACAAACGTGATTTTTTTGCCATTTTTATAGATAATGGTACGGAACTCTTCGTGTGCGAGTCCGACTCGCACCTGGCCGGTTTTTTTTAAATCATATCTATTTTGTTTTGAACCATACAATGTGACGTGGTACACCTTGATTATGATGTATTGATTTCATGCGATCATCCGTAATCTGACGATTCAGAAGCAATGTTATAATTGATGTAACAGGAAAATATTATCTTCTTATCTACAGTACGCGTCATCATGGTTGATGCGTACGCCCCGTATTATCATGTAAGTGTGTCGCAAAAGTTATAAAGATTTTTCCTCATTTTGGTAATCTTTTGCAGGAATACAAAAACGTGTCTGAGATATCTAAGTCAAATGACATTATTTTGAAAAGAAAACGGCATGGTAACCAATAAAAGAAAGTTAAAACATATTTTTTCGGCTACAGGAATCCTTAATGATTTTTATACAGACTTCTGCACCATGGGTAGTCAGCACAACCAATATTCCTGACTCTGTCATGTTTTCATAAACTCATGAGTTCATGACCTACTTTCTCATAAAGCTTCTCTCGACAAGACAGTACCTGCTGTCAGTACCAACAAATTCAACATTTGGCCTACCAGGAAAACAGTCACATGAAGAGCCAAAACAAATAAAACAAAATCAAATGAACCAAAAAGGTTTGCACAAAAGTATGAATAACTCCTTCAAAACATCCTCAGGTCGTCGGCACACTTACAATATTTCTGCTTAAACTGATTCTTAAAGCGCTAATTCGTATCTTTTTAAATGCAAATTAGCGAATGCGTGATTTTCCGCCTTCGTTTGTAATGCAAAATAGATAGGTAATTACAGAAGGTCGGCTCTATACATCGTCTGCGTAACCTTAACGCAATTATGTTGGGGTCGGCTCCCAGTCTAACTGGATGCAGCTGAATACCAGTATTTCACATGGAGCGACTGCCTATCTGACCTCCACAACCCAGGTACACACATAAACACACGGGGTAACACGATAAACAATGCTAAAGCTGGTTGTCCGTTTTCCGGACTTCTGACCCTGTAACGACTGCCAAAAATCTACGAATAGCAGCCAGGACCAATGGCTTAACGTGCTTTCCGCGGCGCGAAGGGGTCTCAGTAAGTAACGGATGGTCACCCATCCTGGGACCGACCTCTGAAAGAGTAGCTTAACACTCTAGCATAATTTTTAAGTAAAATTTTGCTAACGATATGGTTAAGAGTCCGTTACTTAAAATGAAATGTTTTATTATGTCGTTTATTCATGTTCTTCCTTAATAAATACATTTTTAAATATTAATAGCTTGTGTGTGCGCGCATTTTTAACCGACTTCAAAAAAGAAGGAGGTTTTATTATTCGCCTTTATGTTTTTTTTAATGTATTTTCATCGATATTGTCGACCGTTTCAATTATTATTGTGGACTGATTTTGAAAAGTCTCTCTTCATTTGGTAGAGGAAGCTTGCGCGGTGGACCCATAAATATATGTTTTATTTAATTAGCTTGGGTAGTTTTTGAGTTAGTGGTATACGAATTGGTGTGGGGTACCTACTACCTACCACAACTAAAAGCTGAAAAGCAGTATTTTATAAAAGGGAATAAGCAGTTGTCAGTATACTATTGTGACTTATACTCCGTTGGTTTAGGTAGTTAAATAAAGGTAAACAAAAAAAAACACGAGACGACGAGAGAGCTGTCAAGTAACCGACTAAACGTAATACCTGTGACTTCAGTTGGCATGCTACGTCACAGTTGTACTCTTCTATTTAGCAACATTTTATTTCGTTGACGTTTAGAGGACCTGTATTTTTGGGCTCTTGACAATAGACAGATTACAAAATATTATAGTACCTATTGTTATAAATCTAACAAAAAAATCGTGTTCAAGCAGTTACATCTACGAAGACTAGTTTAAGAATATATGTTAAAGTTTAACATACAGGTATTACTGTATGTTAAACTTTAACACGATATACGTAAAAATCAAAAATAAATTTAATTAGGTTATTGTATTGTTATGTAATTAGGTTACAACGAATTTTTAAACAAGAAAGTGTCATCTATAAAAACCCTTTTTATGATTTGTTTACCTTTATTTAACTACCTAAACCGATGGAATATAGATAAATTATAAACAGACTCACTAAAATAATATAACTTTAATTTCGGAAGTCGGTGGCAAAAAACTAATAAAATACAGATCCAAAGACATCCGAACATTTTGTAGTGTTTTTTTTTCGCTCATTGTATCGAACCGACCTTCTGTATTTTGCGATTTTGTTATGTGTGCTATATAAACAATGGAATAAAGTGTTTTTCGTCTATGAACGGGGTCAAGCGATGTCTGGGTCATTGTCTCACCAGTGTCACTTATGGATGTTTCTGTTTGATTTGCTTGTGTTTGATGTTTTCATTAAAGGTAAATTAAAATTTTCTTACGTTTTTTGCAATTTGCAGGTCACGGTGTATTTTGATCGAAATATGTTTCGCGACCATAAATCATCATTAATACATCTCTCTTAGTTAGATTTGTTCCTTATGAACAAATCTCTTATGGAACATATCTAACTTAAACGAGACCTAATATATTAATGATTTTAATGATTATAATTCTGTAAATACATATTTTTTATGGTCGCAAATCATATTTTGATCAAGATACAACCTGACACTGACCAAAATGCAAAAAAAAACCTAAGAAAATTTGAATTTTGCGGGCTACCACTGCGGAAAATTAGCCTGTAATGGTGCTACTGTAGGATAATGTACAAACTCAATCTTCTTTGTATTATTTAATTGCATAGCACAGGTGTGAGTACTGTGTACAATAGAGCTACCATTTACCGGGTAATATGTCTTTAATTGACTTGAATGTGCCCTGGCGGCTGAGAGTATGTCATGCTCACTCAGATGTCTCGCTGATGGTGGCGCGTGTGTTGGATCATTTAGCTCTCTTCAAAATGGTTGAGCTGAATGGTGCTGATCCATTGCGTCATGTTCGTGAACGGGCGCTGTCAGTGGGGACTGGTCATCTTTTAGCTGCCACGGCTTAAATAAGCCGCTTAAAAAAAACTAATATAATTCAAATGAATTATATTAGTTTTTTTTTAAATCACGGACTCTTCTGACTTTTTGCAGAAATTATCTTTGTTGAAATTATACATGTGAGAACGACTCACATGTATAATTTCAACATGAATGATGTTACCATTACTT
The DNA here is from genome assembly GCA_963921375.1 of Tiliacea citrago. Classification (NCBI taxonomy): domain Eukaryota; kingdom Metazoa; phylum Arthropoda; class Insecta; order Lepidoptera; family Noctuidae; genus Tiliacea; species Tiliacea citrago. Next base: position 15,553,416 of record OY992802.1, read on the forward strand.
TTTATCAATATTTTAATTTAAAAGAGTGTCCGTGGAGTTTCTTGCCCGTTCTTCTTCCATAGGAACCTACTACGCTTTGGAATGGGCAACTAGCTCCAAATTTCTAACTGACCGACTCCTTGAAAATTCAAATTAAATTAAATTAAATTAAATATCATTTATTTCAGGCAATTTAAAAGAGCCTGTAAATGGTTTAATTGAAATAAATGCTTTGGGCTTGATTATAAAGACCCCTTCCACTACAGAGATGGATTGATTGTTTTTTTTTTATTAAGCGTTAATCATCACGCTTACTAAATACCTACGTGTAGTAGGCAGGGTCATATTATATTGTTTTTTCAGAATATTTACTTATAGATACTTATACTAGCTTCTACCTATGGCATTGCCCGCTTGGAGGTCGAAAAAAACCTATACAAACCTTATCCGTGAAATAAATACCTATACAACATTATTTTTAGTATATGCGGAACCTGAATATAGTTTGTTCAGAATAAGGAACTGAATCGATTTTAATAATTTTTACACCATGTTATATTCTGTCCCAAAAATAACCATTTAATTAGTTACAATACAATTACCATACGGTTAGGTACCTACTGCCAAATTATTATCAATGAGACGACCCTGGAGGCGCGGGGGCGCCGTTAGCATGTTTTTGTACGGACAACTAATGGTTATTTTTAAATAGTACTAAATAAGATGTAAAGGTGACCAAAAAAGACGTACTGAGGTGCTGAGTATCTGACTGATTTGAACTTTTTAATGTGATATATGTACACACGGCTACACATCAAGCTATACATTTCCAGTATACGCTGACCTCTCATTGTACGGAAATCCTACACAATGCCAGATCAGTTTATACTGGAAATGTACAGCTTGATGTGTAGCCGTGTGTACATGTTTGTAAAGATAAAAAAAACAGTACTTATAGTTATTGTTGATTGTTATGGTTGATTTACTACGTTGATTTGTATAATTTTATTCATGACTGTTCTTTTATACGTCTGTGATTTTTAAATATATTATTATTTTTATCTGTGTTATATTTGAGTATTACATTTAGTTAATATTCTCGTTATAAAAAGGTTTGTCTTGATTTTAGGTACTTACATTGAACCTAATTAAAGATTTTAGATTTTGATTGAGAATAAACCTAATTGAATTGTGTTTTATTATATTTTGACTAAACAATTTTGCTCTCGACGGTATCCACTAGTAGCTTTAAACAATAGATGTGTTTGTGTGGGTCCAGTTAACCAATAAAAATATAGAAAATAAATTATGTGGTCAAGTGGACCCGCGGGTCCAGTAGCGAGCGGGTCCAGCTGACCGAAGACTCATTGTATATGTGCCAAGTTTCATGATGATCACAATAATATTGGAAAGTGGATGTCTATGTATTTATGAGATTGATAAACTTATCAATCTCATATAATACCAACATTCACATATTAAACGTGATCAACCCAAGTTTATATCTGAAACGCAAAAAAAAACACCATATTCTGTTCTACATGTACATCTAATTTTGTAGTAATTATTACAATTATGTTGATTTTTCCCATCATTCGAATCTACTTAATTAACAAAAAATGTCAATCCATCTTCATTCAATGGGGAAGACCGGTCAAAGCTATTTGAATATGGCGTGACCATAGCTGGTCCCACATGCCTAGGTATACTAAATTTGACAATTCGTCCATTCAATGCCTTTCATTCCATTTCATTCAATAGTTCATTCATGAGTTTGGTTTTACTTCACTATTTCGTTATTTTCAATTATTTTAATAGTCTAAATCAATGTATATTCGACATGGAAAGTCAGAATTTAAAACCTTATTTATTGTTTATTTCCTCGTAATCACTTTCATGAAAATAATTACGACATAGCCTCAAAGTCTGTTTAATTACAATTATTTCTCTACGAATAGCTTTAAGCCTTATTCTTCTAATTTTAAAGACATTCGAAAAATGGTGGACTCCAATTTCGGATCATGCATGAACACAACAAAGAAACATTTTCCCAAAAATAAAATAAAACCACCTCTAGCCTTGTATTATTAGCTTCTTTTGGGAACTAGCTACGTGACAGCGCCATTTTGACAGTTGCTTTCCCCATTGTCATAAAACCAAAACACTATATCACTATAGCAATTCTGCCTACTCCACCAAACTAACTAGCTAACCTAAGTGCTACTACAGTTCAGCGAGTGAAAGGGAACCGGGTTCGGTGCCCGGTTGATCACAGCTTCCTTGTTCCGACTCGGTAATATATACTAGTACTTCCGTTTAGTGTCGATGTACTCATATTATTTGTATTGGAAAGTTGGTGTTTGTTTAGAAAAGTAACTATTGGTTTAGAGAAAAGTGCTTGGCTATACAGCGAAACTCTGCGATACATGACGTTAAAAAAAAAAAAATATTTGATGGATTTTTTTGGGGGCAACGACCGCTGGTAATGAGGTATGAGTTCAGAAAATCTGTTTTCTTTTGTTTTATTGTGTTTAAGTATTGATACCAATAGTCTGTGCAGTTTACACAAAAAAAATACTAATATTTCAAGTGACTACACAAACTGCGGGCCTCGACCCCAAAAAAAAAAACCTAAAAATAATTTGTTTTTTGTTTTATCATGTTTAGATAACGTCTCTGGAGTTTCGCTAGCTAATTTTATTTGACTCTGTATTTTGAAATTAATATTAGATAAGTTTCTTGGTTTTAGTTCCATGATAATAATCGTTTCAGCTCTGAAGGTCTGTCTCATAGTACAGTCGTACATACCTGCATAACCCGACCCCTCTTCCATTCTTCTTCTTTGTAAGAGGTATTGCAGAGTATTGACCGTACATTTTGTTTGACACTTTAAGGAAGGCAAATCACTAGGACAGAATTGGCCAACAAATACGTTTTCTTCAAGTATAAGAGTACTTGAAGAAAACGTAATTGTTCTCGACATCCGCTAGTAGGTACACACGGCTACACATCAAGCTATACATTTCCAGTTTACGCTGATCTCGCACTGTACGGAAATCTTATACAATGCGAGATCAGCTTATACTGGAAATGTGTAGCCGTGTGTACGTTCTCGGCCTCAGATTTTTTATGACAACGTTTGCTTTATTTAGAAACTAGCTGTTGCCTGCGACTTCATACAGATGAAGTCGCAGGCAACAGCTAGTTTCTAAATTCAGGATGAAAAGTAGCTTATGTCCTTTTCCAGGTCTACCCATGTGCCAAATTTCATCTAAATCCGTTTAGCCGTCTTAGCGTGAATGAATAACAAACAAAGTCACTTTCGCATGTATATGGAAAATATTTACATGGGAAAAACATTTATATGGGGGTCTACTCCGAAAATAAATCCGGAGTATCGGCCGAATGTTCGGTCGTGTCTTTACTACGGCTAATTGTCAATGACTACGGCGAAAAAAAAAAGGCAGTCGAAGAGATAAGTCAAAGTCAAAACTGGTACATGACGTCGGGTAAGGACTCAAAGTCAAAAAAGGAAACTATGGAAGTTATAAAACGGCCGATACTTCGGTTTAGCGCATCGGAGTAGACCCCCTGGTACGAGTATGTATGATCTTTTCTACCAACGACGAATATTTTTTTTAATTTTAATTCAAGCCAGGTGGATAACAAAGTATATTTTCTTGCTGTGAATATTTATTTTCTATATAAAAGCCAAACAATATTGTTTTTTTTATAATTTTCCTTAAAAAAGACATGATTTTCGAATAAAAAATGTATTGAGAGAAAATATTACAATTACGTAACTACATATACTAAAGTTTCATTTTGCTTGTATGTGTGACTGTTTCAGAATATTCATGCAAATTAACATAAAAATAGGGAGCCTCCTCTTAAGAAGTTTCGCATCTGTTACGTTAAAACAGTAACGGAAAACATCGTGAGGAAAACGGCATGTCCAAGAACCAAAAATTCGAAGACATTTGACATCTACCAACCCACACCTATTGGGCCTGCGTGCTAGATTGTGGCCCGCTTCTCCTCACTGTGAGGAAGAGGGGGATTATATACAACTTTACTATGAGACCAGAGCTGAAATCGTGAAAACGAAATCAGCTGTTCCCAAAATTTTCACAAGTTATGCAAACATAAATGTAGAGAACAGCAGATTTTTTTTCCGCGCAAAATACAATAAAAGCTAATTTTGATAATACCATATTGCACAATTAGGCATTAATGCTTCGAAAATAATTATCTTTTGGTGGAGACGAATGAGAATTTGTGACTTGACATGAAGGCGTACCACACTAGACTGAGCGACTTTTGTCCACTAGGACAAATGTATCGGATTACGATTTTGTTCGCTATGTCCCGCCTATTGTTAAGTAAATAATTTAATGTCTTTGACTTAGTAGTACCTACTATTAAAAGTAATAATGCAGTAAAAGGGAAAATAAGCTGAGAGCTACTGCCTGGTTCCTGATTGACGTTCACTGACTTCCGACTGGTTAGTTCTGTAATAGATATTAAAATCAATATGCCTATTATAGCCTTTTCTCAACTATGTTGGGGTCAGCTTCCAGTCTGACCGGATGCAGCTGAATACCAGTATTTAACATGGAGCGACTGCCTATGTGATCTCCGCAACCCAGCCTATTTGCTTGGTAATACGATACCCCTTGGTAAGACTGGTTGTTAGACTTTCGGGGCTTCTGACGATCCGTAACGACTGTCAAAGATCCACGAATGACAACAGGGACCAACGTCTTAACGCGCTTTCCGAGGCACGCAGGAGTCTCTGTATGTAAAGATGGTCACCCGTCCACGGACCAACCCCGGCAAGCGTAGCTTAACCTGATGGATCGACCCGTGCGACATTGTTACTTAGCCACGAGCTCATCTCTCAAGAGTTGGTAATAGAAATAAATATTCAAATTATTTGTTTACGGCGTTTATACACATTTGAACTTTATCATTTCATCGCCATCATAATATTAAAAACCGGCCAAGTGCAAGTCGGACTCGCGCACGAAGGGTTCCGTACCATAATTTATAAAAACGGCAAAAAAATCATGTTTGTTATATGGGAGCCCCCTTAAATATTTATTTTATTCTGTTTTATTTATATTTGTTGTTTAAGCGGCAACAGAAATACTTTATCTGTGAAATTTTTTAACTGTCTAACTATCACGGTTACAGATACAGCCTGGTGACAGACGGACAAACAGACAGACAGACGGACGGACAGCGGAGTCTTAGTAATAGGGTTCCCGTTTTACCAATTGGGTACAGATCCCTAAAAACGATAATTAACATCATCATTTCAGCCGAAAGACGTCCACTGCTGGACATAGCCCTCAAGCACCGCCACTTCGACCGGTTCTGTGCTTCCCGCATCCAGCTGATACCTGCACAAGGTCATCGGTCCACCTAGTAGGAGGCCTTCCAACGCTACGTCTTCCGGTACGCGGTCGCCACTCCAGAACCTTTCGGCCCCATCGGCCATCAGTTCTGCGAGCAATGTGCCCTGCCCACTGCCACTTAATCTTGGCAATTCTTCGGGCTATGTCGGTTATCTTTGTTCCCCTGCGGATCTCTTCATTTCTGATTCGATCACGTAGGGAAACTCCAAGCATAGCCCTCTCCATTGCCCTTTGGGTGACTTTTAGCCTTCTCATAAGGCCCAAACGATAATAGAATGACTGAAGTCTTTCTGTCTATGACTAAAGCCAAAAAGGCTTTGCGAGGTTATTGTCCATTTGAAAGTTGACAATAGAATGGATAAGGTAGACATCACAACTTTTGTATCTTATAATATTACAGTTCGGCCGTCCGTCGAGAGAATGTGTTCTTGACATCTGTCAGTCTCATACTATGTATGTATGTATGTGTTTTGCGAATTTGATCCTTACTACAGTTCATTTTTAGGGTTCCGTACCCAAAGGCTAAAACGGGAACCCTGATGAACCGTGATAGTTAGACAGTTGAAATTTTCACAGATGATGTATTTCTGTTGCCGCTATAACAACAAATAAATACTAAAAACAGAATAAAATAAATATTTAAGGGGGCTCCCATACAACAAACGTGATTTTTTTTGCTAGTTTTTGCCCGATATTGATAACGGCAACAGGTAGACACTTGAAATGTTCACAGAATATTTAGTTATATAATCACTTTAAAAATAATTAAATTAAAATAAAATAAATATTTAAGGGAGGCTCCCATACAACAAACGTGATTTTTTTTGCCGTTTTTATAGACGATGATACGGAACCCTTCGTGCGCGAGTCCGACTCTCACTTGTTTAATCCCATATAGTAATTTGAAATTTCAAATCTTTGTAATTCGTTTTGTTTCAATTTTGAGTTTGACATTTGCACCTGTCAAATATTCTAATCTAATCAAAAATTTTAGTAATCTGGGATTAAAAAACGAACTTCAGAAACTGTCCAACTTATTATATACCCCGTAAACATTCATTGTTAATCTCCTCACAGAGTCTATTATCTATTAGCAATCCTATTTATGAGTTTGTTACAAACAATAAAAATAATAGAATCCTATTTCCTTCTAAAACCTCTATAAAAAAAAATGTCATACCACAAAAATGTCATAATATCATAAATTTTTCGCATCTTTTCCAAACAAGTTATGAATGTTAAGATACAATTAAATGTTAGCTAATAAATTGAGCCAATGACCATAAACTACAGGTTTATAATCTTACAAGTATTCCCGGCATCTGCCATTAACGATCCCGGGCCGGAAGTGGCCAGGCCGGCCCGGCTGCCAGCCGGCTGCCGGCTGCCGGCTTTCTCTTCCGGGCGACAGAAAACTGCAAACTTCCCGGACACGGGCCATTTTCCAGAATAATAACTGGTTTTAATCAAATATTGAATACGAATGATATTCAGTTTGCTTGAACATTGATTACTTTCGATTACTTAGGTAGGTAGGGAGTTTGTTTTATTTTGTGACGGTAACGAGGTTCTTCTAAGCTCTTGTTAACTTGTGTTTGGATGAATATGACAAGTTGATTTTCGGTCTTTGCCTAAAAAGGCATAGTTCTACTTTTGTAGTTATGCTTTTGCGAGGTTTTTGCTTTGCAGTTCATTGGTTATGAATTGTTTAGTTCCTCTGTATGCTGTTAACAATCTAGTAACTCATGTCTTGAAAAGAGACTTGACTTTGACAAGAACAAGGTGGCCGAGGGGCCGAAGTGTAGGATCGGACTAGTTGGCAGCACTGGATCGTAGTATGGCATACTGAAGAAAAGGCTTACGGTCATTCCAGAAGCCGGATGGTGGAAGATATGCCAAACGACGAACATCCGCCTTAACACCGTCCTAGCATTTAGAAACTGACCATTAAATTACAACTTAGTCAGTACCTATAGGTATGCTATATAGCTCAGTACAGGTCATAAACATTTTACGAGCTCTCTCAGCGCAGGCACCGCTCTAATAGCGTTAAATGTACAACAATTTACTAAGTGGGACAGGATGCACTTTCTAGATGTACGTTCTATTTTACTTTGATTTATTGAGTTGGTAAGCGGGAAAACTGAACAAAACACACACTTTGAAGAAGATACGACCTTTCTGAAGTAGTACTGTCATCACTTTGATATTGATTATGTGGAGGTGGTCACTGAGCGGCATTTTTGCCTTTGCAATCATTAACCCAAAAAGAAGGATTAGCAGTGACCACTATAACATAATAATATTATCTACGATAGAACAGAAATGGGTCCCAATTCAATGGATTAAAGGAAGTTAGCCTTGATCACTACAATCATCATGATGGTCAAGGCAGTCTCCCTTTTTAACAATATGTCTAGAGTGTTTTTGTTTATGGCCGACACGAGAGGGTAAACTGCTGCCCATTTTCTCAAGAAGTAGTCTTTAATTGCTTTTACAACATCACCTTGAAAAAAATATATAACTTTCAAAGTAAATAATCAAACAAAAATCTTTAACATTTGTAATAACTTTTAAACAACATTATAAAGGTAAAAACTATACAGGGTTACTGGTAACTCGACGTATTCCCTGCAGGACGTCATAGTAGGGTTAAAATGCAACAAATTAAGCCACCAAATGTTCTACCGAAATTCAGTACTTTTTGAGTTAATTAGGTTTTCAGTTGTTTTATGAAAAATCGAATATATAAATGGTTTACGACGCGACTGTACTGGAATTTTAGTTACTATCGTAGCTGATGCCGTAGCTGGTCTTTGTTGTTAATTAAAAGTTCAAAAATACCTAAAACTTTGGCAGTCATCACTAATTAAACATTATATTTTTCGTAATTTTTGTCATTACTTTATAAAAAAAACACTTAAAAACTACCAAATTTCGGTAGAACATTTGGTGGCTTAATTTGTTGCATTTGAACCCTAATATAACGTCCTGCAAGGAATACGTCGAGTTATCAGTAACCCTGTATATGCATCAGCCGTGTAATAGTGCCCCCTAGTCAAGCAGTCCCACCTACAGTTAGAAAGTAGGACAGGATGTACCTCACTGCACATTGCGATGCCACCTATTACATATTCTAAGCATAATCTAGACTCGCCGATGACTAATGTTCTAATGTATATTACAAGGACATGTATCAATATGCTAAACAATTTCTAAGGCACTTTCTTTGGCTTGTTTTGTGTTGCGAAGTTGGTAATGTTGATTTTATCGGAATGAATTTATGGAAGTGACCAAACCTAAGCGTGGTTGATTGACACTCAGCCTTCTGCTTCATATTTGTCCAAACGGTCTTTTTTAACGTTGCAGTACCTATTTATTAGAGTTGCAACTAATATTCGGCCACTAAAGTCACTAAAACACACTGCTTGCAGGAGCTGATAATTACTTAGCAGTTTCACTATACATTGGGAAAATTTTGAATTATGCCACCAGCCTAATGGATTGTCGTTGCTCTTCAAAGTTTTCATACTCAAGTATTTATCAAGGTCATCTGCTATGATGTTCTTTGAAGTTGAAGCTATTCCGTCTCCGTTGGCATCATCAGACGGTGGGCTAATCAGAGAGTTTCTGATCAAAATGCGGTGTGCACGCCAATTTTTGATCGTGCATTAATCAGGCCGAATAGTTTGGCCGGATATTTGGTATTCGGCCTGTGGCCGAATATACTATTCGTTGCAACACTACAATTTTTTCATCTTGCTTTGGAAGCATCCAGCCCGTATCTATTCATCAGTATCATTGCCTGCCTTTAGGTACTACTTTAGTAGTCGACTGTTAGACATACGCCTCTCCAATTGCCCGCTCCTCGGTCATTCATTGGCTGCCATATACTATACATACAAAATCCCTTCGGACCCATATAAATCAATCAATATAAAGTTACATTTAATTTTGCAGGAACATAAAAATGATTCTGCCACTAGGAAGCCGCTTTTAAATTTCTGGCCTTTTGCAGCAATGCTGCTTATTCTGGAAATAAATCAATTTTAAAACCAATAATTTAAATTTAAACTTATATGTATAGTCGTTGAAAAAGAATAGAATATTGAACTAGTAAGATTAAAACAGGAAGAAAATGAGACATGAAAACCAGACAGACACGGGACAACCAACAGTAACAAACACTAAAAGCAAACACTTACAATTTCGATCATCAATTCTCATATAAAGCGAGACATAATTATTGACAATACTCACCCATATGATCCGAAACAAACACAACACATGAGTGACACAACTATGAACTAATCATAAATACCCATTAAATTGTAAACAAAACGAATAACTAAATAAATACCTACTTCTGTGGGGAACACGGATGCTACATTTAATAGGTCACCAACAGTATCCTACCCTCTCAAATATTCCATCTTTACCAACAATAGGTGAAAGGTATATCTAAAATCAATCGAACAGTTTTTCTAAAATGTTCAAAAATCTGGTAGTCTATACAAACATAATCCGTCTTATTACAAAACAAGGTTTATCTTTAGACCCAGGTTTTACCCATGGAGCCATTATTGAATTTCGAACTTTATTCCGTCTATGGTAAAGTTCCTAATGTAAAACTTACGACTTAGTACCGAACTAAGTTTTCAGTTTTGTATAAATAACGGTATTTCAATCTCAGTTACGTTCTTATTACAAAAACTAGCTCCATGGTTTAAGCCATGTTAAAATATAAATCTTGTTTTGTAATAAGGTATTACCTAATGATGTGTGAGGCTAATATTTCTTCCTGGGTTCTCCTATACGTCAAGCATGGTAAGAATAATGTGTGGGGTCAATAGATCAGTCTCGTGCATAATAAGTTGCCACACAGTCACCCTGTTTTCCTCACTGAATTGTTACTACTGATGCTGAATGATAAATAGATGTGTATAGCGGTGTACGAACTCCTCCGTCATAACAAACCTCTGTGGCCGACTGGACTACCGTGGCAGCCTCACAGATTGACCCTTATAACCACAGAGAAGTTCTTTATGTATAGCTTCTTAAGACGGGAGCTTGCCAAGAGCTCTCGACATAGGGCCCACGTTATACAGTGTGAGTCTTGGTAATGTGGACATATCGAAATGAGGGAAACTAAGCTTAATTTTATCGACGGAAAAATTATTTTAAAGAATCTAAAAAATAAAAATATTTACAAGAAAAGGGTCTCTACCTGCTAAAGTAAAGTACGTAGCCGAGTGCAAGGCCTTTCTTTAACAGTTGATAGGAAACGTTGTGATTGACTTATAAACATGGTATTTTACTTTTAAAAAGCTGATACGATGGAGAATAATTTAAAGTAATTAAAAAGGGCAGGTAATCGGGACTTTTATTGAGATATTATTGTACAATTATTGTAAAAATTTATGAAAAAATATCAGATTTTTGTCATAAAATCACCCTAATTCTCAATTGAGGGCGAGTTTTTTCTTTAGTTTTTATTTTATAAAGATGCCCTATTATTTGCAGTCATTATTGAGTTTGTTTCATCGTGATAGATCGTTTAGTTTAAAAGTTGTACCGATTTGTTTACACAGGGGTCACAGCAGCGAACAAGAATTAAATAAATGCTATAAAATTTTTAATATTTTTTTTAGATTTTTTAAAATATTCGTTCCGTCGATAAAATTAAGCTTAGTTTCTCTCATTTTGATATGTGCACATTATCAAGACTCACACTGTATAGTAAAATGTGTGGCGAAAATATAAAAGCTTAAACCTCAATGGAAGCCTTTTCAATAACCTGACCCAACCCAACCATATGTTATTATTTTCAACTGTTTCAATATTTCTTTGGAGCTGTTGCTCATCTGTCCACTTCTAGAATGATCTCAAAATTATTCAGTGTTTAACTTTTTGTCTCATTGTCATTCTCTTGTATTTATCTTAATTTAATTGGGTTGGCGTAATACGTCTGTTTCTTCTTCCATACATTTGTATTAGCCGTCAGAATTCACTGACTTCTAGCCATACCATCTTTTACTACATAATAGTCTAAAACGTATTCTATCATGACAATTACAACAAGACATTCTTTCCAAGATTCATCAAACATGGATAATTTGATTTGAACCATTTAAATATTTTCACACTCGTATATGCAAATCTAAATCTAATCCATATTTAAGTACTTCCTTTCTTGAGGAATGATTATAATTATCTGTTTATAATGTAAATAGGTGTATGTTTAGAATATGAATCATCATTAAAAGCTGTGTTCGTTAACACTTCTGTGTGACTATGTTAATTTTGTGTTATTTCTGTAGCTTAGTGTCAATGTCAGTGAACTTTGCACTGAAACTTTCTAATAGTATATGTCTGGCTTATCTTCTAATTCCATGATTTCATTCTCTTCTTCAGGTTGGCAAATAGCATAATAATCCTAAAGCCTATGGGAATTGCTGATTGCTTTACGTTGCCAACATTACGGACAAAATAAAAATGTCTCATGTGCAGTCATGGTCTAAAAATGTTTATCAATTTTCAAATTAGATTTTTTATCACTCTGTGTGCAGTAAAGTCTCAAATGCTATATCTAGGTACTTATTACTTTTGAATAGTTGTGAAGCATCTATTATAACAAATATGATTGATGATGAAACTCATTTCATAATTTAATTAAAAGTAATTAACATATATATACATATATATTGACATAATTGCATTTGTTACAATGATATTTATCAAAAATAGATGTGAACAAAGAGATTTAAGATAGATGTTACGTAAATAATTGAATGTCTTTGGGTGTGAAATATAATATCTATATGTGAAATATAATAAAAAAATATTGATTGAAATAAAATGGCAAGTTTAACAATACAACAAAGGGCTGAAAAAATATTTCTTCATGAAGATGGCTTGAATATGAGTGTATGTCACAAGAACTCAATATATCTCGATTCACCGTGAGATTTTGGATTCGCCGTCGCGTTGTGGCAAAAATTGATCATCGAGGGCCGATACTAACCGCGCGCCGCCGCCGCCGCTGCGCAAATAACTGATATGGTTCGACATTACGAAGAGCACAGCTTCACACCAAGTAGTCATTTTGCTGCTTTGTATGATGTGAGTCCTCGCACGGTTCGACGAGCTTTTGCGACTATATTTTGCGCGACAACATCTTGATTTTGATTGGTCGATTGTTATATTTACCGAAGAAAAATCTTTTAAATCGAGTCAAATCGGAAGATTGACTTTATGGCGTTATAATCGCACTTGGTATGATGAAGCTCATATCGTGCCTCAAAATGAATCTGGTCGGATAACAGTCAACTTATGGGGTGGATGAGCCACGACGACGTCGTTGGAAAGTACTGCGAATAATAACGTGTCTCTTTTGGAAGAGGTGATGCTCCCACTGTGCGCTTTGTGTATCCTACAGCAGAATTTCCACAAATTGATTAGGTGCAAGATAATGCACCGATACACACGGGCCGGTCTACTACGGCGTCGTTCAACCTGCACCGTGACATTCGTCTCATTCAATGGCCTGCTCGGTGAGCAGATGAGAACCCAATTGAAAATCCGTGGGGCAAAATGGGCCAACGCTGGGATTGTCACAACGAAAGAAACCCTGAAGATGATGATGAGAGAAAGATGTCCACTGCTGGACATAGGCCTCCTCCAAGCACCTAGTGCAGGCGGGTTGGCGATCGCAGTATGGTGTCAAATGATGGAGGCTATACTGGTTATTAAAACAATAAATTGTTTATAGAATTTCAATTATAAATTTCCTTTAAAAAATAAAGGTGTTTTGAATTTCTATTTGATTATTTCTTCCTATTTTTGCATTTTTAGTAATAAGTTCCACCTCGCATGGTTAATGTCCGTTTATGCCAATTAAGTAATAATTGTTTACGTTTTTTTTACAAAAATGGTAGGTATTCTATAATGACCATCCTAGACGACGTGTAAATAAATAAAAAACTGCTCTAAGCCTAATCAAATCACTATCATTGACCTTGTGACATAAATGTATGCATGCAATTATAAACCTTAAGGTTTGGGTGGTTTCAGACCGCGACTGTGCACAAGCACTTTTTTCTCTTTGTTGTTTGAGTGATATTAGACTAGGTACTCATTTTATACCTATCAGTACCAAGAATTGACTAGCACTCAAACTAAACATTTTGAAGCAGGGCACAAAAGGACTGGAGAGAAAGGAGAACAAGACTGCCAATAATGATGACGATGTAACTAAACACCAAGCTCATACCTCCGGGAGCTATAATATAACATCAGACCAATAGGTCGCCAGTTAACGAACACTAGCTAATTAGAACCATGACACTACTTCCAGGTATTCTTGGAACTGCTAATAAATATAGGTGAATTAGTATCGAGAGTCATTCTCACGAGTTATAGAATGGCGGAGTATTCTGCACACGTCGCCTAGACGTGGGACATCCGTTTGATGTACTGCTGCCAAGTCTTGAGCACTATATAGGACATGGTATCTATGAGTTAGATCTGTAGTAGAAATGTGAATGCTATGGATATAATGGATAAAGGGAGGCAGAAGAAAATGAGGTACGCTGAGTATTGGATGAGTGGAGGCTGAATGGAGATGAAGGAAAGAAAATAGAAGTAATACCTAAAGTAAAGAAAAATAAGTTAAGAGAAATAATGCTGAAGTAAGTTAACTCAATCAAGTCAACTTTTCAACCATTCGTGGCGACACAAACCAAACCAAACATTCTTTTACCAAAGCTCTTAACGCAATTCACCAAACAGATACTCTTTCTCTAAAACCAAACAAGTTACATCACTTAGCAACCCATAAACAAAAATAAACGAACATTAAGCTATCGACACACTGACAGACAAACATAAACCTCCACTAGACAAGAGTAGTATGAACAGCACATGTGACTACATGGCTCTAGGCCAAGGTTAGGCAGCCCGGCTGACTACTGACGTCATCCATGTGCTTATGGCTGAAAACACATCTGAATACATATGAGTGTTTGATGAGGTAGAATTCTTTGGCTAGACAACTACACAAGTGTTCCCATTTCACGCAAACACATAATGAAATGAAGATATTATTTTAAAAGAAAAGCTATATAGAAAATCTAAGTGTCGGTCATAAATCAAAGAATTATCTAGTTGAATTAGCCATTGACGGGTCGTTGAAACAATGCCAAATACTTGTAGGTACGTTTACCTGTCTGTCATTCAGGCTTACCAAATACTCCTAGAGGCCGGCCAGAAGGTAAATAAAATGCGAATATTATCTCTATACTTGGTACCTAGGAAACGCAGGCGTGACGACCTGGATACGTTTACGGGAGATTGGTCGGAGAAGGCAATTCACAAAGAATAATGGAAAGCTATGGGGGAGAGCTTTCCCGCAGTAGTAGGACAATACAGGCAGGAAAAACAAACCTCAAAATGCGCCTGCAGCACCGTACCCGTGAAAGTAGTGACGCTTTAAAAAAATAAAGAATAAGAGAGATTTAGTCTGAGAGACAGAGAGAGTTATATCTTTCTCCTCTTTCATGTAACGAAATGTGCCGAAACATGACGCGTCCTTGAAATTTCACTCTCAATTCTCGTCCAATTTTTTTCGAATTGTACTAAAGAAGTTCCACTTAAAAAAAAACAAGAACTTGGTTCATGGATTAATGGTGATGCTTTTACAGCTACAAGAGTATGCTGCTGGACACTATCTCTGAGTGGTATGAATTATATAAAATAATTGTTGTTTAAAGAAAGTTTCTTGTCCATATTACGACTATATTCTTCCTCTTACAGAAGTAAGATCACTTTTGCTACAGCATCACTGGTTTTTATGCCTATAGCTGTATTTATTATTACTTCACTAGCATTTTTACTTTTACGATCTTTGATCAAATTAGTAGGAGGATTGTCTACACTTTTTTTGATAGATGGGGTCCGTAGCTATGTTGTAACTATTTAAAACAATTTGCAAGTCTCATGTGCTTATGTGTGGAAGGGAAATACCCAAGCGCATGACTCTGGTCACAAAAGAATAGAAAGTATTGATGGTCGAATATCTTTGTTTAAATTCCATTTCAAGTAATTAATTTTCAACCATAGTTATAGGTCAAGGCTTGTTTATAATAAAATTAATTGCTTTATTTTCTGCGGTTTTAGCTTCGCTAAATGTATCACGAAATTATTTCAGAGGTGCTGATTTATTTAAAATGCCTGCTTTTGTCTGTTTAACAGAAATCATTCCAGTTACAGACTATCTCTCAATGTAGGTACTGCTGGATATACTTTAAATAATTATGATGTTTTCCCAAATTGTTAGCATTGTTAAGACAAGTAATTTCTATTCTTTTCTGTAAAACCTAACTTGTGTATGTTCAATGTGGTCAGTTTCAGTGCCAAAATTCACTTTTCACTGTCACTCGCAGTGAAAACTAAATTTTAAACTCGATACCCATTCTTCGATAGGTTTTTTTTTTTTATAAAATAGCATTGCTGCATGGATGCATTATACATTTAATCATTTTTCTTATTTTAACATTATAATAATATAAGTATGCTAAACGAGGTTAGTTTTACAATATTCTCAAATATTCCAAATTTTTGACATTATTTGTGATTATGAAGATAATGAAAACTGTTGAAATCTATCACATAAACTTAGTTAAACATGAACTTCCTAAAACCAAATACATAACGGAAACAGCAGATAAAGATGCGAAACCGCGAAAAAAGATTAAGCATTAAAAAAAAAAACATATATTTTTTTAAATCTAAATCCTCTCCACGGCGGCCATTATGCCAAATGTTATTTTATAGTTTGGTATACATGACACTTTAATAGGTTTACTAACCTCTTTGCTCAGTGCCAATGGCAGAAATATTGTTTATTTTAATACCCACTCTTAAAGCCCGTGTATTTGAGATGTCGTAAAAATGCAGAGAAAATTTAAATATTTATCTTACGAATAGATATCAGAGTGCAGACACTTATTAGCACATTTAGATATTGATAATAATTCATGCATTATAAAGCTATTACTTACTAAAGAGTGACCAATCTGACCAGTGATCTGAATAGTGGTCTGATCTGGTGTGTGCTCTTGTTAAGTTTTTTAGTTTTGTGTCAGTATATGATTTATTTCCGTCTATGTAACTCAACCTGTGCCCAAGGCATGCTACCGGATAGTTTCAGCTTGCCATAATGCAGTACACAAAACCTGCAATTCTAGAAGTGAAAACTTCTTTAGGCGTGTTGAGCGATTTCTGGTAGGGGAAAAACTTATGGTTCCGCGTCACCAACATGCTAACCGCGCCATGCTAATGTGACGTGTTGCACCATGTTTTATGTTTTCACTTCTGTTGGATCTGTCTAATTTGGATCAGAATGCCCGTTCTTGTATTTAAAATGTTCAAATCTAGTCGCTGTCGCCTGCCAGCTGCAATTAATAGCAAAAAACTTATTATAAATGAATGAAATGCAGCGAACCCAGCATGGTTGTACCAGACTCGATTGCTCGAATGAACCCAAAGATTGACCCTAGCCCCTGAAGCCTCATGTTTCATGGGACTACTGAGACCATTGTATCAGAGACTAGACGGGGGCGCGATAATGATAGGGAAGACGTGCCCATGGGATATGGAAGGATTATTAGAGCCTACCGGATATGCATCCTAATTAATAGCAAAAACCTTATTAAAGTAAAATCTTTGACAGATTGAGATTACAATGCGAACGTTCTTAAAATTACGGGTATTGCCTCTCAGATAATATGATTTGACTTCCTCTGTCATTGCGGTTTCCAACTTACAACACATATTTCGTTCTCATTTCTTTAAAGACTCGCTCACTTCAGTATAGAACTGAATTCAGTTTATCATCACCTGTCGAGCCTTTTCCCGACTATATTGGGGTTGGCTTCCAGTCTATCGGATGCAGCTGGAATACTAGTTTTTTTTTTTTTTTTTTTTTTAAACGTTGCCCCACACTAGGAATTTCTCCTGTATCGTGGGTGCGTTTACAAACATTTAAACTCACATACACAAACAGCCTTTTACATGGAACTAATCACTATCTGACCTCCACAACCAATTTACTGGTTAACTCAATACGCCTTGGTAAGCCTGGTGGTCAGACTTTCGGGCTTCTAACTGACTAAGATCTACGAATGATAGAATCCAGTTTCTTAACTTAACATAATTCCCAAGTCCTTACATAACACACAGAAAGTGATGAACCTATATTCAGACAGACCATTACCATAGTCTAGATTATGTCATGGGATTACTAGAACTCGAATAATCGCATTTCACTCGAGGTCATCATTGCGCATGCGCGGTGCTACCGGCCAATCAGCGCTTAGCAAGCGGTGCACGTTCAGCCATCATTGGCTATGCTGGCCGGTCCCTCAGCGCCTACGCATAGTTACCGACTATGTAGGTGCACTATGATTGTCCTAGTGCGTTCGTAGTACAAATTGATAAACTTTGATCATTAAAAAACATTTCATTTTTCTAGTTGGGAATCAAAAAAACCTGAACTTACAGCGTGAGCTTACAACTTGAGCATCTTGTTTTTCCAATACATTTTCAGGAAAAAAAAATCACTAATGTTTACCGACAACGTCACTCAAACGCTGAAAGATCCTTGACTGTTTTGACAAAATTCAAATGTGAGTTGAAGGGATTTTCCTTGGAATTTCATTAGAGCTACAGCTAGTGTTTACGTTCCAGCAATTGCGTAACACACTAAATAGCAATGGGTGTCATTTTGACAGTTCAACAAAACTCATTGCGTTATTTCCGTTGTTGAGCAGACAAATTATCCGAACATATGAAGCAATGGATTAGCAACATACTTCAAAGTCATTCAGATTGTGATTACGCAATTAGAGTGCTGATTTACATGCGATGATGTTTGTTTCAATGTGAAATGAAGATCACTGAAATCTGAAAATCAAATATTCAGTTTGTTTGCCTACAGAATGTCCTGAAACTGCGTATTAGCGAACGAACTGCGCAGAACCTAAGAAAATAGTATCAGTAAGCCGGGGTAAAGTGGAAATGACTTCTCTGGATTACGAATACACGACAAAGGATGAGTTATGAAGAAGAAAACATCAAAAATCTACCAGTTTGGTCAATCTGAGCATCCAGAACATCATCTTGCTGCTCATGTCCCATATGTTACATGGGGTTGAAGCAAAACCTTTTCTCTTTCTATTCTCCCCTTCATTCGTCAACCGTCACGATATTATTCACTCCCTTCTCGTTCATACCATTC
Organism: Tiliacea citrago; assembly: GCA_963921375.1. Taxonomy (NCBI): domain Eukaryota; kingdom Metazoa; phylum Arthropoda; class Insecta; order Lepidoptera; family Noctuidae; genus Tiliacea; species Tiliacea citrago. The sequence continues at coordinate 15,572,112 of OY992802.1, forward strand.
CTCTCCCTCTCCATCCATCAACATTTATATTCATCGCTCTTTTAGTCACATGCGTTTTCTCCCTCCTCATCGCATGCCCATACCAAGCCAAACGATTTCCTTTCACCTTTTCTGTTACCGGCGCCACTTTCAAACTTCCCCGTATTTATACTCATTTCTTAAATCTGAGCATCCAAAATATGTTACAGGAATAGAAGAAGTAACTACAGATTTACATCTTTGTGGTTGAATCCAACGAATAACTTACGAGAAAGTATCATGCAAGGTTGTAGTTTTTGAGACACAATAGTGTTCTAACAACAGACTTCAGAGGGTTACATGAACAGGTATGTGGACTGTATGAAGAGGAAAAAAATCAGCATCAAACTAAACACAAATCTCACACCTAACATTGCCAGCACCAAATCCATTGCCAAGTCCATTAGCCACTTCAAAATTATCTAGGACATTTCGCAACTGCTTACAGCTGAGGCCCATAACAAACAGAGGATGTTTACAGGCTGGCAAGGTAGTATGAAAATATCGGCTAATACAGCCATCTACAATCAGCTGGGGTTCCGGGTGCTTCATAGCTACCCTACCCGGTGGGGGTCAATGGTGCAGTGGACTAAGTCGCGTCCGCCTGTCGGCACCACGCCAACTGCTAATGTATAGGATACAGAGTAGGGGAAGAAATCAGAGGCAGCGTGAAGTATTTATGTTGATTATTTAGGCGAAATGTGAGGGATACTGGCGTTAAGTGGAAAGTTACTGGCTGGTGAGAGGGATTTGATACTATTCAAGATTTGATTTGAAATATTAGGCTGGAAAACTGCGGTTTACGAATGATAAATTACCATTAAACTGTAACCATTTTTGTCTTTAAATCTGAGGCCTATGGAGAATCTTCTTGAAACAGTGAATAAGCAAAATTTTGTCAACCTACACTACATTTTAGTTACCACATTCTTGACAAACATGGTTTTAGAGACGCATTGAATCTTTTTGCGAATTTTTAGTTATATGTGCAAGCCAAAGTTGTTTACCAACAATATTCAAATTGGCGAATTTCTCTGAATCAAACTACTCTATACCGTATGTGTTATCCCGATCACGCGTGTGCATAGTAAAAGTACTTTCGTTCGAGGCCGCATTGTCATTCATGTTGGTTTTATCGCAGTGACGGGCGAACTATTCTCTTCTGTCACCGCCTACTTTAGAATCGTCAATGTTGTCAATACTGAATGTACTTGGGTTTCAAGGTTTTGTTCTTTCGTTTTATGTGGCCTTGGTACTATTTTCTTTTAAGGGTTAGAATTGGTCTACCTCTTATGCGGTGTTTAAGCATAGGAGGTAATAATAATTTTCAAATACAGAAGAATCCTGAGCATAGCGAGGGTTTCAAAGGTACGAGACGCAGAATAACTTTGCTGCCAACTGAAACACAACTTTTCACTTCACTACAGCGAGGAAAATGCTAGGTGCAAGAAAAATAGCTTGAATAGTATATTATATATAAAAAATTTAAAGTAAAATTACTACAATTGGTAATATTAAACAAACCAAAATGATGGAAAGAAAATTATACAAGTTTTTTTTTCATGCAGTCTGTGTGCTGGCCAGTGCGATTATTCTAAAAATGAGGTTGGCGCACTGACATGAAATAAGTATTAATGCATTTCAGTGGAATGGAGGTATAGAAAATTATTGAAAATGCACTTTTGCACTCAGGTTTCGAATGATAAACAGTATCTTTCCGAGGTTGTGAGGTGAAAAGAGTATTACTGAAAGACAAATGTGTAGGTACTTGGTATAACGTTTCCATATAATTGTATAATTTGTTATTTTTGTGACATTGATTTTTACATCCTGTGGTTACCTAAACTCACACACTGACTTATTATTTTAATTTTTTTAGGAAAACATATACTTTTGCGATGTTTGTAAATATGTGAACACAATGTATTTAGTTATTTTTATTGCTTAGTTTTGAATTCCTTTTACCTATTATGGTATAGTAATTTTATTCTAGGTGCATCGTCTTCACATATAATCATATAATTAATGTACTCAAACAAAATATTGTAAAACATTTTTAAAAGAGTAACGCTGGAGTTTCTTGCCCATTATTTTCCATACGAAACTACCTTTTGGAAGGGGCAACTAGAATCAATTCTATTTTTTTGTAAATTTTGGCGTTCAAAAGTGCCTCTTATGTGCCTATTTGAAATAAATAATTTGACTTTGACTTTGACATACCTCTAATGCTGTATCAGTTTTTGTTTGTACCTTGGTCTTATTTCCACGTCAGAGGTTAAGTGGAATGAATAATATGCCAGTGTATGATGATTTAGTAACATTTGATTAGACATTAGACCAATGAGAAAACTATTGTATGTACAGATAATCTTGTTTCTTCTAGTTCAAGTCAGGTTCTGCATTCACAACTTTCTTTGTTATATATGTACAGTTGTGGACATATAATTAGGAACGACTGATAACGAAGTCACTTTAGGATAAACCAGTTTCTTTTACTTTTGTATCATCTTACAGATATCAACTTTGAACCACATAAAACAATAGCTTTATTAGTAGGTTTTAATAATTCATACTCAATAATCAAAAAAATTACACTTCCGTTTAAAAATCAATTTATCGTCAATTGGCTGTATTGGCGGCAAAACTACTGGCCACTAAATAATTAAGAACGCAAAAAATTATGTTCTCAATTTTGAATTTCGAAAACAAATAGCATATTTTTTTGTTTCCCGCCTACCCTTTGGTTACTTTCTACTAAGTTTTTTCAGTCAAAGTGCATAATTATTTCAAAATCATGGATAAAAAGGCAAGTTGTGACCCATCAACCCGGAGAACGATTATGGCACTGTATGAACGTGATTGGTCATATAAAATGATTGCTGCAAAACTAAAGTTTATAACGCTGTAACTTTAAGGGTTCTGAAATTATGGAGAAGTTTCTGGCAATGGAGGGTACGAAGACGCTTAACGGATGCAAAGTTATTTGGAAGAATCGCCCGGAGAGTACCACTTCTCAAGAAGATGCTCCGAAAAGTAAGATTAGATTTCGCTAGAAAGTATGGCGACTAGACAGCAGTTTCTGACGAAATGAAGATAAATAGACTAGGTTCTGACGGTAAACAGTTTGTACGTCGACTGGCTAAGCAGGCATTGAATCCTAAGTTCACGTAAACGTAGTAAAGCATGGTGGAAACATAAAAGTTGGGGATGTTTCTCAGGGCATGGTGTTGAGCCAGTTAAAAAGATTGAAGGCATTTTAGACCAATTTCAATACAGTTAAATATTGGAGCAGACTAAGCTTCCTTATACTGAGGAGACGTTGCCTGTAGTTTAGACATTTCAACATGATAACGACTCCAAACACAGTGATCATTCAGTGAAAAAGTTTCTTATTGATCAACATGTGTTAGATTGGCCTGCAAACAGCCCAGATCTTAATACGACCGAAAATGTATGGGGAGAAGTAAAGAAGAGTGTGGCTGCTAAAAGGGCGAGTAATTTAAATGAACTGTATGATGTCTTTGTCGAATCTTGGAGCAGTATTTCTGTTAAACCTGTAAAAATGTAATAAATTCCATGCCCCGTCGCTGCAGAGCATATTATAAGCAAGGCTCATCCTACAAAATATTAACTAAGCTTTGCTAAGTTTTGTAAGCAGTGGTAAAGCCTATTTAATAAGTATTGTTAATTTAATTAAATAATATCTGATATCGTTTAATAATTAAGTTATTTTACCCGTTCCTAATTATTTGTCCACAGCTAGGCAGTTTCGAATAGGTAGTTAAATTATTAATAGAACCACAACTATTTTGAGTATTTTGTTTGTAGTATTAAAAAAGCCTATTAAAATAGATGTTTAACCATGTTGTTAAAAAAGTTATCATCAGTAAATTGATACAAAAATAACAGCAGCTTGTTTATCGAATAGTGACTTCGGTATCAGTCGTTCCATATAATTATGTCCTTATCTGTATGTAGATTGACTCTGAAATTCAATACTTTTTCAACAGCTCTAATAAACGATTAGAGGTGTTGAAAAAGTATTGAATTTAAATATCGACTGACGATTTGACGAGTCTTCAATTTTTTTTTTGTTTCGATTTATCGTGACTTAAACTATAAGTCCCGATTAACAATGCATGTCCTTATTTTTCAAGTCTTCCATTCAGTTGCCGCGTTCATAACAATGGACTTTATGAAACTTTCATGAAAAAGCGGTTTCAAAAATACGACGTGATTATTTAGAATACAAAATCTTTTACATTCGTTTCGTTTGCATAACACGCAATGTTTTTTGTAACGCGACTTATAGAATATTACGTAAGTCGAATTTGAAAAATGTTAATAAGACACCTTTAGAAATTAAAATTAGTACCCAATGGTATAAATGTTTTAAACAATATTTAAGAGGGTATTTCAATATCCCGATTTGAGGAAGGAGGGGTTTTTTATTTACAATTTTAATCAATCAAATGACGTTGTTCCTGTATTTAAAATTAGATTTTTTTGAGTTTTGTTCTGACTTCATTGAGGTTTTATGTCTCTTGTAGGTCGGTACTCTCGTTTGGGCATTGCTGGTATAAATAAATATTTCTTGGGGTTTATCATCATAATTTTAGCCGAAATATGTCCACTGCTGGACATAGGCCTCCCACAAATGGAAGGCAGGGGTTGTCATAATCGCCACGCTTGGCAGGCGGGTTCGCGATCGCAGTATGGTGTTAAAATGCATAGAGAACGCTGGCTGCCCATTCTCTAGTAAGTCCTTTAGTCGCCCTTTACGACACCCACGGGAAGAAATAGGATGATGCTATTTTTTACGTACGGAATATTTTATTATTATTGGGGTTATTTCTTTAGAAAGCTATTAGTAATTTTCAAAATAGGTAGTGTGTTACTCATTATGAAAACCTTGATTGAAAAATTCTTTGTACAGACGCCAGCAGAGCAAGCTATCCGAAACTGTCAAATTTTCTCAATTAACCTTGAACCTTATACTGTAGGGATAAAGTTGAAAATCTATTAAAGAAGTTTGACAGATTGTAGTAGCTTGCTGTGCTGGCATCTGTACATATATGGGTTGTACCGTTGATTTGTCGTAAAGGTTTGTAAGCTCAGTTAGTATAGAGAAACACGTTCCAATAAGAGGCCCGTAAAACGGGGTGAATAGAAATGCAGGGGTGAATCGAGACGCAACTTTAAAATGGATTTTAACGTTGAAATAATATCTTTTGTTGCCGAAGATTAAGTGCCTTGGCAACAAACTATATTCTTATTTCAAGGCTAAAATCCATTTTAAAGTTGCGTCTCGTTTCACCCCTGCATTTCTATTCACCCCGTTTTACCCGGTAGTTAAGTTAAGAGCAAGTAACAGTACGGTACCTACTAGAGCGACAGTAGAGAGAGAGTACAGTAACAGTGAGAGCAGTGGTGGCCCAGTGGTCGTGACTTACGCGTTGTAGGTCGTAGGTTCGAACCCAGACAAGCGCTTTACTTTGTGTAAATTATTTCATCACCACTGCTCTCAAAACGGTGAAGGAAAACATCGTGAGGAAACCGGCAAGTCCTAGAACAAAAAAAATCGATGACATGTGACGACCCACACTGGGTCCGCGTGGTGGATTACGGCCCACCCCCTCTCACAGAAAGTGGAACCAGCAGTGTCCCAGCAGTGGGGAAATTATAAAGGCTGATTATGATGATGATGATGATGAACCGTAATCGAGTGATATTATTATCACAGATTACTTTAAGCCCGGCGCGGCGGCGGCGGCGCACGGCGCGTGCGTTGTTGCCGACAGAACGGAATTTTGCCATTTTAATATAGATAAACATTTATAATTAAGTAAGTATTGTGTATTTATTTTATTTTTTGTTTGTTATTTATTTCTCATTGTATGCATAGGGCGACGTCATCACATCAAAGCCGGCAGTCGCTGTAAAGCAGCGCTAGGGCTCTGTCTCGCATAGGGTTGCAGCATTATGCTGAGCGATGGCCGTTTCGTGTATATATAACGTATATTTTCTTCCAACTTTTTCTTTTTCACAGACTACAAAAAAGGAGGAGGTTTTCAATTCGACTATGTTTTTGTATGTTTGTTACGTGATTACTCCGCCAATTGGTAGGTTATACTTCAGAGGTGGTCCCATATACATTTTATCGTAATTGATTCAGCGCTTTTTTGTGTTTGTGTTCTTTCTTTGCGCTATTTTATTGTAAATAAACGTATTTTCTTTCTTTCTTTTATTTACTAAATACACAACGTAACAATTCACTATATTTATAATATAACACAGAATACAAAATATTTCTTATTATAAAATCTATATTTATAACTCACTATATGCGTTCACAATCAGGTACAGTAATTGAACACATATAATGTTATACTAGGAATCCTCCACACCTCGCCCGCGAAGAATGTCACAATGCCCACTTAAATATGTACTTCCTTTAAATACGTAACATCACGCTTACTTTGTAATGGGGTTAGCAGAAATGTGTAATTAGAGGTGGAGTGTTTAAAAACGCACTAATGCTGGGGCCACATTGTGGTGATAAGGCGAGCTGCACTTCGTGCGCTCTCTGCTGTAAAACGAGCCGTCGAACGGTGTGCGAGGGAGAGCGCGCGAAGTTTAGTTCGCGTTATCGCGACAATATAGCCGCAGCAGAAGAACTACGAATAATTATGTCAAAAGATGATAGGTACTATAAACGCAAGTGTAAGTAAACTTAGAACAAGAAGAAAATTATTAGGCAGACTATATACTGGGAAATTAACAAAGAAACAAAAAATTGGTTGACCCTTTTTACGGTGAAGAAAAACATCGTGAAGAAACGTTGAGCGAATCGTGAAAAAGACTCAAACATGGTAATCAATGATCTGTATGAGAAACGGTATTTTCCAAGGAGTGAGAAAATTGAAGACTTTTATCTTTGCTTACTTATTTATATGAAAAAACAACCGATTTCCAAAAAAAACACTACAAAGTGAAAAATTACTTTAATTTCGGAAATCGGTGGCAAAAAACTAAAATACAGATCCATAGTCACCGACTCGAAATGAAAGTTACTTTTCAGTTTGTAGTATTTTTTTCTGGAATTCGGTTGTTTTACTAAATTTAAACAAAATACACTCAGCACTTAAACAAACATGCTGTACAATCCAGAGAATTATTACGTAAGATCAATTTCTAAGTTATTTCTCGCGAATTCGAAGCATTTGGTTACTTAGCCTTACTTTGTGGCTTCCTAACCATGCTAACTCGTTGACTAATCTTATTATAGTAATGTTAATGTATTTACTTTTCCTCCTGCTGTAATAGATTTGTTGGGTGTTACAATGTTGTTGAGATAATAGTTGATTAGGCATTTTTATTTTTACTTTGCTGAATGAGCGCCTACATGTTGTTCGCTTGTTTTTACAACCTAGCGCCGATTTATGCTGTTTGAGCTTATACGAATCACTTTAATGATTATCATCTTCCTAGCACGGCGATCTGTGCTGGGGCGGCTGCTGAAGGCGCGGAAAACCTCAAACGGCGCAAATACTTCAATCTTACTGGGACTTATATGTTCGAGCCGTTTGGGGTTGAAACACTAGGGCCATGGGGTCCGAGTGCCCACTTAGTTTTTCGAGACATCGCCAAGCGGTTGGTCGACTCCTCACGTACCAGAGGGCTGGCCTATTTTTTGGCCAAAGAATCAGCGTTGCCATATAACGTGGCAATGCTGCCAGCCTTTTGGGCACTTTTCCTGTTGACAGCGATGGGAAAGAATTTTTTGATGCCCTATTATTATTTTCCCTCCTTTTTTATATACTTTCTTGTACATATTATTATTTTTATTTTAAGTCTGTTTAGTTTCTAAATTATGTAAATACTTTCAAAATGGTTAATAAAAATGATTATTTAATGTTAGTAAAAAGGCATTGTATATATAGTTTTTTGGATGGTTTAGGTTTAAGCTGACTTAAGTTATGATGATTTGTGGATGATTTCAATATCTTAAATTATACTACTGCAAATAAAAAAACAGCTATAAATTCTCATGGCTATCAAAATTTTTGAGAAATATTTTCTACATGATAATTTTTTTTTTGTTTATTTAAAAAAACGTTGCCCCACACTAGGAATTTCTCCTGTATCGTGGGTGCGTTTACAAATATTTAAACTCACATACACAAACAGCCAGACCCGAAACAACTACATACAAATACTTGTTCCGTGCGGGAATCGAACCCGCGACACGCAGCGCAGCAGTCAATCGCTTAACCACTGCGCCAACCGTGCCGTCCAAAATCTTATTAAGAATTACATAACATCACGCCTGTAATCCCCAAAGGGTTAGGCAGAGGTGTGCCTATATAGTACACCCACGTTTCGCCATGTAATAAGGGGTGAGCCTATAGCACTCAACCGGATCCAGACTCCGGGCTGCTACTGAGAAATTTCAGATGGAAAACCCCTATAAAAGTTTTCCCGACCCGGGAAAAGAACCCCGGACCTCGTGCTCAGCTGTAGCGCTTGTGACCACTATACCAAAGAGGCGGTAAAATAAATAAATAAATGTAATGAATTATTTAAAATTAAATAGGTTTTTATTTATAGAAATGAAAACGCTTATATTTTTTGTGTAGTGAGATGACACAAATGAGATGTAATCAAATGCTTCTCATTTGGTAATTAAATTAACATAAGTTGATGAGTGTTCAACATGACTATGTATTATGTTTTGCAGTCATATTTTGAATGCTAACATTAATTTACGAATTCCATGTTGCATGATTTTACTAATTTTCATTAGGGTTGGCACTTTAAATTAAATTATACAGGGTAACTTATACCTAAATTATACAGACTGATTATTAAAAGTCAATTGAACATTATTTTGGCAATCGTAAAAGGTAATGGAAAACCGTGTATTGTATGAAGCTTCAGGTTCGGTATCTGCTACTTAGTCATAATTATCGTACAGGGGCAAAATGTCCAATTCTCAAGATGTATGTATAACGGTGGCTAGAGTGAGATCAAAACAATATTTTCAACGTTTATTAAAAAAAAAAAGAAGATTATTTCCTCTGACCTTAATACATTTTGTAACATTTTGTCATTAGGTTGTTAACCTTTTATTATCAACTAGCTGCGCCCCGCGGTTTCACCCGCGTAATGTCTCGATCCCGTGGGAATATCGGGATAAAAAGTAGCCTATGTCTTAATCCAGGGTGTCAGCTACCTCCATACAAAATTTTATCAAAGTGGTACCGCCGTTTGAGCGTGAAGAAGTAACAAACATACACACACACACTCACAAACTTTCACCTTTATAATATTAGTCTGATGATGATTAATTATCCAGCTACCAGGTCAGGCTGTATGGCGATATACTTCTCCTCTATATCCCTCCACTTACTTCAGTCGCAAGCTGTTCTTTGCCAACCTTTTGACAGATCATCCCCCCACCTTTTGCACCTGTCTTCCGTTTATTAATAAAGGAGTTAATATCTGTGACGTGCAGACACTGCATATTTCGCGAAGTAGAAATTTAGTAAAAAATTTAAGAAAAGAAAGAAAGAAAATACGTTTATTTGCGGTAAACATAACGCAAAGAAATAAAAACACAAACACGAAAGAACAAGTTGAGGGAAAATTTGCGTCACATTCACGCAAAACGGCCATCGCTCAGCATAATGCTGCGACCCTATGCGAGACAGACCCCAGCGCTGGTTTTCAGCGACAGCCGGCTTTGACGTGATGACGTCAACCGGTGCAGCATTAAATGAGATAAAAATAAACAAAATAAAATAAATGCAATACTTCGTTATCTATGTTTATATAACACATCACACACACACCACAGTCCTCAGTTTCACATGTTACTTAGACATGAAGTCCAAAAGTGAATCGCGTTTTAACCACAGGATCCCTCACCATGTATTAACTATCCACAGTACTGTATTTTCCTCTGTACATGTATTTATTGTAATGTATACAGTTGACAGCCGTCCAGTGTCCCCGCCGGAACTCCATGTCCATTCGCGTTACTTGTCGGTGTCAGGACCACTGTACCTCAGTACAATGTGTATTTATCCGCGAACACATGTGTAACCTACCTTACATATTTGCACTTGTATTGACACAGTCAAATATTATACAGAGTAGTCTGCTGCTCAATAGTTTTACACTAAAGGACTTCCAGGAGTTTCTGATAATGGAAAATTCAGAAGATCTATAGCGATTTGCAGGAACTTTTGTCAGTTTACGTGATTAGAAGTGATTACAGTATGTTATTGGATTTTTGTGGAGCATTAAAATTATATATTGAGGGGAGAAAGGCTATTTGTTTCAAGCGACATTTTATGAACTTTACAGGAGAGCCTTTAATGGCTTCAAAATTTGGGAAAAAAATCGTTATAAAAAAACTACTGCTCTAACTTTAATAGGAATCGGGGATCTTTATTGCGAAAAATCTCTTAATGTTTTGGTATAATTTTCAATAAAAAATAACTATAAGTTCCAAGATACATACACATACATAATCAGCCTATAATATTCCCACTGCTGGGACACAGGCTTCCTCTCTGTGAGAGGGAGTAGGCCAAAATCCACCACGCCGGCCCAGTGCGAGTTGGTAGATGTCACACGTCTTCGAATTTTTAGTTCTAAGACATGCCTGTTTTTGTGTCCTCACGAGGTTTCCAAGATAAATGTCGTTTAATACAAAATGATCTGTATCGACTTATTTATAGAGTAAAGAGAAATGATTCAACTCGTAAGTTGGAAACAATACCACAGGGCCACCCTGTGGTATTGTTTCCAACTTGCGAGTGGTTTCGAACCCAGGTAGGCGCTTTACTTTGTGTAAATAATTTTCATCAACTCTGCTCTCAAAACGGTGAAGGAAAACAACGTGAGGAAACCGGCATGTCCTAGAACCAAAAATTCGAAGACATGTGACATCTACCAACCCGCACTGGGCCCGCGTCACCAGCGTGGTGGATTACAGCCCGCTCCCTCTCACAGAGAGGAGACCTGTGTCATATTCATTTGAATATTTATTCGCATTCCATATAATATCTAAGTAAAGGTGTTACAATGTCTTAAAGCTAAGGTATAATGAGGTGTCCCAGCACACAAGATTATTTCTGGACTTTAAAAGAGATTTTGATAGGAAATGTGGACTACATCTAGCTTATTTTTTATTTTTTTATTATGACGTGTAAAGTGATTCCGATATCCTATTTACAGAATAAACGATTTCATTTAATTATCAGTAGGAACATTATAGGCACATGATTAAGTACTTCTACGAGAAATTCGGCACACCTTGGAGGGTCAGCCGAGCTACTAATATTGCTGACACGCTAATCTTTTATGAGCTACTGTCGTCTCTAGACACAACCCAGCCACGGGAAGATAGACGTACGAATGTAATTATGAAAATGATATTTATTTCTGTAAGTAAGTCGTTTTGACAGAACAATGTCTTTTTTAGACAATACACGATTTATTAGCTCTTTTTATACTTTTGATCGACCAGTACCCGAAGTGTAAGTTTGCAAGAGAGTAAACGTAACTATTTCATTTGCGTTAAAATTTGACCGGTAGACCATAACGCTAAGAATATAAGGGTGAGAATAAAAATCTTAACGCAAACGCGCTGGTTACGTTCACTCTCTTGCAAACTTACACTTGGGGTACAGTGCGGCAGTTATATTTTAGCCAAGAGCTATGTGTGTTCTTGGCTAAGATATAACTGCCGCACTGGTCGATCAAAAGTTAAGCTTCGCTTGCCACGGCCGGTTCGTGGATGGGTGCCCATCCATTACATATCGAGACACCTCTGTGCCTCGGAAAGTACGTTAAGCCGTTAGTCCTGGCTGTCATTCATAGCTCTTTGACAGTCATTACGGGTAGTCAGAAGCCCAAAACACTGATAACCAGTCTTACCAAGGGGTATCGTGTTAAGGCTCCTACAGACTGGTGCGATATCGCGGGCGCGACTGGCAGCGCAACTCTTGTCGCGCCCACGATATCGCACCTGTCTTTACGAGCCTTTATTAATAACTGGATTGTGGAGGTCAGATAGACAGGCGCTCCATGTAAAATTCTGGTATCCAGTTAGACTGGAAGCCGACAAGGCTAGGCAGATTGTTTGAGGTAAGTTTAAACTACCGACGTCACTGACCGAGCAATTATCGTCCTACGTTTGAACTATGAATGTTATTTTTCTAAGATCCTAGTAGTCATTATGGTTATAATTATAATTGAGCCGCGTTAGACAGACAATGTGTTTCCTATTCTCATTACAGAAATACTATTCATTAGCCGACGATCTGTACGCGGTAGGGTTGGTGCACAAATATGCAGATAATAATTAAATTAATAAAAATGCTGCAAACAGAAAAGATGACTTAATAATAATTAGAATAATAAATAAGAGGAGGAAGGAAAGTGGAACACCTGCGAAACGGTAATGCTCGCGAAGGAGGAGGCGGAACGCGTGAGAGAATGGCAAAATCCACGCCCTCGCGCCCCTAGTCGCCGCAGGAGACGCCCCGGGCGTCGGGAATCGCAGGCCGATTTCCGGCCACCGTAGGCGCGGGCATGCGGACGGTGAGCGATGGGTAGCTAGTCGTCCGATAAGGACCAGGGGGTCTACTCCCTAAGTCCGTTAACGAAGCAACGGGCCTGTCCGACAGTAGTCCGATACGTCGCAGTGAACCCTACTCCCTAATGATTTCGGATTCATCAGTTTCCAACGGAATCATAGACAATCTTCCTGAAGGAATGACGCATGACTATAGAGTTGCGCAATTTTACCGGTCGATTACCAGTTTACTTATTTTGTGGTTTTCAGGTTTAAATAATCAAAAATTAATATTTTTCTCCTTAGAAACGACCGCATTTTTAACAATATACTTTTTATTATGTCTAAATTTAGAATTGAATTATTTTTGCCATTTTTGTTCCGAAACCGGCATTATCCTGTTGATACCTTTGCCTATTTTGTTTTTGACGGCAATGTTCAAATGAAATGTCAGTCAGAGTTCGTACTAGGCGGGAAGGATTACTTATTTTATTTTAATTTCAATTATTTAAGTTGTAAAATGGTGGGGCCACTGCAGCAAAAAGTGTGGAAAACAAGTGTCAAGTTGAACTTTTCGGACGGGCAAAAACGCATCGGGAGTAGGGACACCTGTCAAATCGTGTTGTCATTCATTCTTCGTTCGGGCCCGGAACGAATCATCCGTCCGAAGGTGATAAGGAGTAGGAAACGCCCGTAACGAAGGCCGACACAACGGACTTCGTGCTTAGGGAGTAGACCCCCAGGCCCGGGTCGACGATGCATTGTGTTACACGCGCGCCTCAAAGAGATGTCAGCACCAATTGACGGGGTCCGAAAGGGCCAATGCCTGCCAGGGTTACGAGCCTGTCCGAAAGGGATATCGTGGCCCTGGCACACAGGCATCTGAAGGAGCACGGGTGGGTTTTAGTCAGTAAAAGTCTGACACGCCCTCCCGCTCTGCCCAGAGCGGGAGAAGTTATTTGATAATTTCCCACCCAAAAAAAAAGGGTGACCTCACCACAGATGCAATATAACGAGAGTTATCTATCATTGGTCAACGCAAAAGTGACAGTCATCACAAAAACTGTCATCGATTAATTTTTACTACGACAGAACTTACAGAGACAGACAAGTCACGACACTTGGTGATATCAGGATGATGTCATCAATGAACAGGTGGATGCTGCTGTCATGATCTCATATTGGCCTCTCAGGGCTTCCACGCGGGAGTATTGTTATACCACTACGTGGTTATAAGCCAATGAACTTGTGGTTTTTTGTCACTGGTGGAAAACATTATATTGTGCATTAAATACGTATGAACTGCAAATATGATGCTTAAGACGACAAAATAATGAAGTGAATGCTGATAATGATATTTTGATGTGAAACATCCTTCCTCTCTCTCCATTTCGTGAAAAGGGACGGGCTCAAAATCGTTTTTCCATATTTGGAAGCGTGTAACAGGAAGTGACAGCTGAAGCATGGAATAAGTAAGTACGACTAGGTGAGATGTCAGATGTGACATCTTATGCGATTACTGTAAGGGTCACTTGGTTTTTTCTTTAGGTTTACTACATTGTTTTTTCTACTAAGGTCACATGATCGATATGATATTGACATAATTATGGGCTATGCAAAAGCACTATTTTTACGGTTCCGTACCAAAATGGTAAAAAGGAACCCTTATGGTGAGACTAAGTCGGTCTGTCTGTCACAGCTGGATATCTCAAGAATTACTGATGCTATCAACTTGATATTTGGAGTGACGACGTTTACCCAAATATTTTGCAGACAAGAAAGAAATTTAAAAAATATATTATATTTGCAACAGGGCCTGAAAAGTTCGAATGGACTCTACTAGGGCTTGTGGGGTATCATATGAAAGAGCGCTGTTTGCACATTGTCAAACATTTTTTTAGGCATCATTGTTATCAACTTTTGATGAAAAATCCCGTTCCTTCTCCCCTTATCTCCGAAGTTTGCATAGAGAAAAATCTGAAATTATTCAATGTGATAAAAGTTTATGTAAAGATTACAGGACAAACGATGTCTCTAAATAGCACAGTTTTTCAGAAATCATCATCATCATCATATACGTACGGAACCCTCGGTGCGCGAGTCCGACTCGCTCTTGACCGGTTTTCTGAAAATGTTATCGGAAAACTGCTGTCAAAATATCATGTAAGTTGTTGTGATTTGTTGAACGAACTGACGGCAGTAAAATCAAACCATTTCCATTATGACCAGAGTCAGGATTTAATTCGACAAAAATTATTACCAACTCGCTTAAAAAAACGTTAATAGGCTTTTTTACATTGTCCGTTTGAGCAAATCATAGCCTGGTTCTCTCCTTCAGAATATCGTACACTATGCAGAGATTATGGGCCAAACATGATCACCAATTCCACAAATTCCTTCTAGACAAATAAACCCTAGTCTTCTGCGCGACAGCCCTATCACCGCCGTCGGATGGCTGTGATTCAGTGTAGTGTTCCCTGTGTTTTTGCGAGCGGCTGGGGTGTTGCGGCCGCCACGTGCTCTCGGCCGTCGAACCCGGCACACATCTCCTAAAGGAATACTATGCGCTCGCGCTGGGTAGAGGAAGTGTTGATGTCGTGAAGACAGGGTTCGTTTGTTTGGCTGGTCGGTTAGTTTTGAAAGGATCACAGGTAAGGCTGTTTTGACTTAGTCGCAAACCCCTCAGGGTTTGCGACTAAGTCAAAACAGCCGCACGGGTCGATCGAGCAGATTAAGCTACGCTTCCCGCGCTTAGTCCGTGGATGGGTGACCATCTTTACATACCAAGACCCCTTCGTGCTTCGGAAAGCACGTTAAGCCGTCATTTGTGGATCTATAACAGTCGTTATGGGTCGTCAGAAGCCCGAAAGCCAGACAACCAGTCTTACCAAGGGGTATCGAGTTACCTAGTAACTGGGTTGTGGAGGTCAGATAAGCAGTCGCTTCATGTAAAATACTGGTATTCGTATTCAGGTGCATCCGGTTAGACTGGAAGCTGACTCCCACATAGTTGGGAAAAGGCTGGGCAGATGATGACAGGTAGGATTATGGAGTGGTTTGAGTTTCTGGTAGATACTACCAACAATGGTTTCTTTTGTATTATCTCTACGTATTTCTATGTGCTTATGTTCTAGATTGTCAGTGTCTGTGAGGATGTTGTAGTCTATCATCTCCTATCTATCTACTGAGCTAAGCTTTTGAATATGCTGGCATATTCTCGTAGGCCTCACGAGAGATAAAGAATCATCCATCGTATTATCGATGGAAGTAATTTGTTGAAGTGCCTATTTACCTCGCCATTCTTTTCAAAATTATGTATAACCAACCCGCACTGGGCCCGCGCGTGGTGGATTACAACGGCCTAGTCCCTCACGGAGAGGAGGCCCGTATCCTAGCTGGGAATTTTATAGGCTATTACGCATATTATGCATTTGTAGAAAAGACTATTTTAAAATATCTGGAACTAAAACACATATGAACTTACCTATGAGAATAAAGAAAATCCCCTATGACATCAACGAGCCCCTCCACCCTACACAAAAGTAAAAAAAAGGACATTCTATCCACCGTTTTTGTAAATATACCTTTCCTATAAGGCAAACGGCCCGTCAACTTCGAATTAAGAGCCACTAGAGACCCCTCGATGCCACATTAGTACTGTTTTTATAAACATAGCGCGCATTCTATTTGCTGCAAATATGTGCATTAGAATAACATTGACGACTCTAATGTTAATTAAAATTAGTGATTAATTACTTGGATTTCTTAGAGGAGGGTGTTTCCGACATGAATTAGACTGTTTTGATTGGTAAAGGCGGCTCCACTAGCACTTTTAATTAGCTGCAGGTCAAATGACACTTTTTTACGACATTACAGTAAGAAGTGTAATTTTACTGCTGCTAATTAAAAATCCCAGGGAAGCTGCTGTAAATACTTCTCATATTAGCTGTTGTGGTTGGCTGACAGAATTAGCGTCTTATAAATCTAAACCTTAACGAAAAATAAATATTTTATAATTAACTAGCTGCCCGGCGCGACTTCGTTCGGGTGGTGTTCGGCGGGCCCGACACGTCCGGGGAGGGGAGGGGTCCAGGAATGACCGCGAGCGCTCTGTCATTCCCGCCCGACGTGGATGGTGAACTGTGCAATGCAGGAGAAGGCGCCCCCGCACCCGTCTCCCGCTATTCACCACCAGGGGGCATAAGACGACGATCGTACAATCGCCTTCTCATGCCCCGTCTTCGCCTGCGGAGCGGCGCTGCGTGAGGGTCATCCTCCCGCGCGCGCTCCGCGTCCACCTTCTGCGACATTACGTCCTCGCAGAAGGAGGCCCCGCTGTCCAGGCCCCCTCGCTTTCCAGCATCGAGTTGACGACGCTGGGAAGCGAGAGGTCCTGCTCGACCGCGGCGCAGCTCGGACCAGGCCGGGCACACCTCGAGGGTGTGCTGTGCCATGTCCTCCGCCGCGCCACAGTCGTGGCACGACGGGGTCTCCTCCCTTTGGATCCGGTGCAGGTGCGATCCGAAACACCCATGTCCGGACAACACCTGCACCAGACGGAAAGAGAGGAAACCGTGGGACCGCTCGAGCCAATCCTTCAGAACTGGCCCGAGCGCGTCCAGGGTTCGGCGGCCGAAAACGGCAGTGGCGAGGTCCTCCGTCCAGTGATGGACGATTGCGTCCCTCGCCTCTTGCCGCACGGCCTCCCGCTCTTCTGCGGCGGGGGGCTCCCCGAGCGCCTTACGCCGCGCCGTCGATTCGTACACTCTGGTCAGCACCCATGCTTCGAGCTCCCAAGGAGGGGTGCCGGCCAGTAAAGCCCACCGATCGCTCACCACCCTCGCCACCCGCAGTGGAATGGCCCTTTGGGGCCTGCGAATGACAGTGGCGCAGTCCTGTTGAGGGAGTCCGCCCAAATCGGGGCCCCGTAAAGGGCCATGCTTCTAAGGATACAGAAGCCGGCATCGCGCCTTCGGACCCCCCAGATTCGGGAGGAGCCAGGAAAGGGCATTCGCAGCCTTCAGCAGGCGCGTCGACAGCCCGCTGAAGTGTGGGCCGAAGCGCCACCTGCTGTCGAGTACAAGGCCCAAGTACTTCATCTGGGCCTTGACCCCGATCCTGACGCCCTCCACGACAATGTGTCCATCGGGTGGGATGTGCTGCCGAGGCCCGTGGAAATACACGGCCTTGGTCTTGTGCAGCGCCACCTTCAGCCCTAGGCGGCGGATCCGCCAGCAGAGGCCAGAATGGCCGCCTCCCTGAAGTTCCTCCCCCGGGCAATGAGGAGGGTATCATCTGCGTAGCAGATGATGCTCGTGCCCTGGAGGAGGGTCCGCAGGAGCCAGTCGAATCCAATATTCCACAGCGGTGGTCCTAGGACCGACCCTTGTGGAGCACCGGACTCTGCACCATACTGGCTCACTCTGGCCCCGAGAGACCTGGCGTTGCGCCGCCCTCCCCAGCACTGCTGTGAGGATTTCAAGAAAATTCTCGAAATCCGAGAGAGGGCGGTTTGGGGAGAAATAAACGCCCACAAGGGCCAAGTCTCCCCACGCGGCGGCCACGTATCCCGGTCTCCTCTCTAAGAGCGAGAGGGGAGGGGAGTCCGTGGAAGACCGCGACACTAATGCCACCGAACCGTCCCGATCACCCAGCCAACGGCCAGGGACCGAATACGGCTCGGCAACCACCGCCACGTCCACCAACCACTCAGCCATGCTCTGCATCAGCAGATCCTGGGCTGCTCTGCAGTGGTTGGTGTGCGCCTGGAGGATGCGATGTTTGATCTGACTATCCATCAATCAGACATCGCACCTCCCTCCACATCCACCGATGTCCCAGCCTCAGGGACGGCGGTGGCAGCGACAGGCCGGATCGGCGCCTGCTCCTTGCCCTTCTTAGGGGGAGGATTGCACTTCCTCCCTATCATGACGTGGTCCACCGGGCAGCCACTGGCGGCACACACTGCGTAGTGCGGCGTGGTGGCCTCGCAGGAGGCGGACTTGTGCCCGTCCTTGCCACAGCGGCGGACAATAGAACAAACATTGATTTATAATATTTATACAGAAGATAGATAGATAGAATTTATGGAATAATTTATCAGATCTGGGATAATTATTTCAGAATGATAAGTCGTTTTATACCAAACTTTAATGAGGAAGTATTTGACCTTACCCATCCTAATCATAATTATGCGGAACTATCAAAAACCTTAATTACTTATTTAACTGAATAAACAAGAAATAAATTGTATACCAAAAATAAAAACACAATTTCCCGCGCTCAAACATAAACAAACGCGCACGTGGTCGACCATAGACATTAAACTCGCCGCGAACTTTTTATGTTCCGGTCGTTGACCCGACAGTAATTAAGGCAATATCACACGGACTGATATCAATCGCTTGTGAACGTGTGAACTGAACTGAATCTTTGAATGATGAATGTGAGTGAGGGAGTGAATGGATGCGGAAGGAGCGGTGGTGTCATTTCGGAGGCCTATTTTATGGGATTGCCAAAGGCAATAGAGATTTGAAGAGATTTAAAGCTATGACCTGGGAGTATTCAACCTGGGAGTTTTCGGTTCGGTTCTGTTTATACGAGTGGATAGGTTACTTATTGGTATGCTTGCACCATATTCTGTGACATTTGGCATTGCCCAAATGTGAGCCTATCTAACATTATGAACTGATTTTAAAAATAAGGATAAATTATTGTAGGAATAGATATTACTAATGCTAATGAGGATGTTTTTAAGAAGCTGAACTGGGAAGGACGTGGAATCAACATCAACGGTGAGTACATCTCACCCTTGAGATTTGCAGATGACATCGTCATACTGGCTGAATTGCTGCAATACTTGCAGCAGGTGCTGGATGGCTTAGTAGATTCTTCTGTACGCATTGGTCTACGGATGAACTTGGACAAAACTCAGGTTATGTTCAACGGACACGTCATGTCACTCCGGGACCGATTGCTTTTAATGGCGGTGCTCTCGAGGTTTTTCGAGAATAGGTTTACCTCGGGCAAACTCTGCAATTTGGTAACAACAACTTTGAGATGGTTAACAGAAGAATTCAGCTGGGCTGGGCAGCATTTGGAAAGCTTCGTCGAGTCTTCTCGTCGCATATTCCACAGACCCTAAAGACGTGGTGCGTCCTGCCTGGTATGAGTTACGGAGCCGAAACCTGGACACTCACGGTAAGGCTGGTCCATAAATTCAAGGTCACTCAGTTAGCTATGGAACGGGCTATGCTTGGAGTCTATCTGAGGGATCAGAGAGGGGAGAGTCTATCGAGGTGATCCGGCAGAGAACCAAAGTTGTCGAAGATACTTGAATAAAGATAATTCTATTCTATAGCTCACAGAATAAGCAAGCTGAAGTGGCAATGGGCCGGCCATATTAGGCATATTAGCGAATCGGCAAACGTAAGGTAGGATCCCCCTTGAGGCTAGCGACGATCTTCGCAGGGTGGGGCTGGTGGCAGCTGAATGAGAGATGCCGAGAATCGAGCTGAATGGCGTGGAGAGGCTTATGTCCAGCAGTGGACTGCTATTGGCTGATGATGATGATGAGATATTACTGACATTTAACTACTATATGTTCAAATTATAGGCGAGGACGCTGGCACCCTAAACACAAGTTAAATCTTACTCTGGGTGCCAGAGTTCATCGAAAACACTCTTTCCCTTAGTTGTTACGCCGCATAGTTTTTAGTTAAGTGTTTTTGTGTAATTGAAGATAATAATGAACTTTTTTCTTTTTTTTTTTGTACTGGTTTGCTTTTACTGCTCAAAATTGTTGATGGCTAATAATGAACCTGCTGATAAAACATTTCTAAGTCTGTTGTAATGAAACGATATAATTTTAGCTGTTTTGACGAGAATTTACATTAGTCAGTTCTTCAGATCGCAATCGTATGAAGTTATTCTCATCAATCATAATTATAGCATAAAGTAGGTACAATGGATAATGTACCTACATGTATAAAGCATGAAACGCAAAAAATACACTCTGATGAATTATATACAGAAGCTATTACATAGTTAATCATGTCTTAAGAATATAACTTATGACTTTCCTCTTAGCTAATATGACAGATATTGCATAATTTCAAAACATTAGTTTATTCCAAATAAATAATAATACTTACAAATGCCTGTATGGGAAACTATAACAAACTGATTGACATATCATGCAGATAAGCCAGTACTACTCAGCACGTGGCAAATCCAGGTACTAAACTGAAATTGTATGGAATGTGACAGTGACGTTTCTCATTCCCTTGACTAGCAGCGCCACCGCTAAATGTCAAAACATTTTGGCCATGTAGTAACAAAAAGCGGTCGTAAATACACTGATTAATTTGACAGATATTAATTGTCCCCTAGATTGTGTTTGAAAAAATTAATTGGTCACTTAACAGAAAAAGGAAGCGGCAAAACATGTATTCTATTATAGTTTTATGGGTGATAATTATCTTGTGATTTAAAGATCTACAACTTGTAAAGAGTTTCCGCACTATTCAGGGGTCCGTAACTCACAATGAAAAGATGAAAATCTTTTTTGATTTAATTTCTTTTCTTCGATTCATCTGTGACTGTTTTCACAGCCATGCATAAAATTATTTTAGGGATTTAGTATAAGTAATTCTTTAGAACTCGTACAATTTAGCACAAATAGTGCAGGAAAATATCGAATTCTGGAATTTCTATATTACGTACAAGACCTTTAAACAGGGCTGAATACGTGTTTTGACAAAACGAATTAAACGTTTTTACCATATCTCACGGTGTGGCATGCGCTCATATATTTTAAAGGTACGGAACCCTCAGCAAGTGAGTTCAATACACTCCTAGCTGATTTATATTTCCTATGCGAGGAGTGGGTTCAACCATCTTGGCTGTCAAAATACGCGAAGTTGACGGTTAGCAGCACCGCTCACTGGGACGCTGGCTGTCGTCTGGGAGGTCACACCGGTCACCAACCTGGTCGTGGTTGCGTAGCGTGATACGGGCATTAACTCCTGGTTTAGGAGAGGCCCCTCAATGACGTCACTCAGTGATGAAATGGGAGTTGGTAATGTTGGTATACTGTCTATTTGTCTATGGCTATGATGCATGCTGAGTGTGTTGAACCTGGAGATTGATCCTCTCGTAAAAACTACGTCAGGACTTCACATTCGATCACATGCAGACTCACTGTCTGTTACTTTTTTTTTTTTCGTTCTGCTTACGTACTAAGAATGAAACAAAATGATCATAGTCATTTGCCTAGCCTTTTTCTGCTTCCAGTTTAAATACCAGTATCGTACAGGAATGGAACCAAATCATGGACTGTTAATTATTTAGCATTACGTTCCAAACAATAAAAATCAAGTTATAACAAAAAAACACGATACACTATTAAAATTACATATCACCATAAACAAAATCAAAAACAGGTCGTTAAAAAAAAATATAGTGCGACACCCCGGTATTGTCGTACCAGCAGACAAGGCTGAATATAATTAATACATTTGCCACACAAGTGACGGAGAAATCGCGAGTATTCACGACTCGGGGGAATGAACGCTAAATTGGAACGGCCACGGAACTATGAAACTAGGAAGAAATGT
Source organism: Tiliacea citrago (assembly GCA_963921375.1). NCBI lineage: Eukaryota > Metazoa > Arthropoda > Insecta > Lepidoptera > Noctuidae > Tiliacea > Tiliacea citrago. The sequence goes on from OY992802.1 coordinate 15,594,336, forward strand.
TCCATCCGACGCTTTCCTGCTCGTTCATAGTGATTTGTTGCTTTTTTATATGCAATCTGCATCAGTTTTTATGTGGTTTCGTATTCTGATTACAGACTTATCAATCAGGTTGTCTATGCTGTTTAGAACAAACAAAAACTAAACTACTTATTGTCTTTTATTAGGTAAATTAGATTTCAATATTTTTTTTAATTGTTTGTTGTAATATAATCAATACGCATATAGGTAACAATACGACCAACTATGGGCGTTTTGTACTAAATAAAATGATCGAAAAGGTGTTAATAATTAATGGCATTAACGCGTTTCGATATGGTAACAACAATGTGATCAATTGTTTGATTTGTTACAAGCTGAACAAACAAAACATACCTAATTGTCATACAAAAGTTATGCAAAACTATTATGTCACTTTATGTAGTAATTATGTAATTTATAAGGTGTAAATTAAAAACGGTAATATTATTTAAGAAGATGCATAAAACGAGCTCACTTATTATGGTACACATGCTATTAAAACATAGCTATCGCATCCGTACAATAGAATTTGCGTGGGAAAACATCAGCGCCATTTTGGTTTCCATAGACACTCATATTAAAAAATAATACGACATTCCTACAATGCCAGTATTTTCCATGTGTCACTAAACTGCAGGTGGTATTGAACCCATTATTAAGCATTAATTAAGACTAAAGGTAGACCACCTGTTTGATTAGGTACTTAGCAACTAGTACATACCAAAATACCTAAGTTTAATGACCTGTAACTATTCGTACGCGAGTCGCGCCTCTTTAATTATAGTATTTATTTTTTTATTTTGGTAATTTATGAGAGAACGTGAATCATGTTACCACGTGGGGTAGGTTGATGTCCAAGTTACACCACTATGCGCAATTATTTTGGACTATAGACCATAAAGGCGTTGAACTCAGGAGCCTGCCTTCTGCGAAGAATGTAATCTTATTTGGAATTGGATGGAATGGAATTAATACAAGGTTTTGACTACGACGAAGATGGTAGATTATGTAATAAAAATGAAATACATCAGCTAGGTATTTCATCACAGATTTTGAATTACCTTGAGGATCAATAGAAAACAAAATGTCCAATTAACTTCCTCATACCTATTCTTTTGCGGCCATTTTACCCCAACATTGCTATGGCATTATTAGTAAAAACGTGATCTTAAAGTATGAAGTCATCCACCTATTGGTCTGCGAGCTGGAGGTCCCTTAAGAATCTAGACTAAAATTCTCAACATCTCTTGATTTGTATCATAAAATCATCAAATGATTTTCGTAGTTAACGAATACTGGATTGGAATTTCGAAGAAAATGCGTAGACCATGCTGTATAGTTTACAGTTTTACACTTTAAATTATCCTTTAATTTAGTTTAATAAACTAATTGTTCTCATCCATCGCTTTCGACCAGGCGAGATCGACGTCAAGAGCTGGCCCATAAGGCAATAAAAAAAAAAAAAACAACAACCAATGTGCAACCCTCTCACTCTCCATAGACAATAATTATTTTCTAGCAAACGACTATAAAATGTCGGGAGTTCCGGACTTGAACTAAATGATGGTCGGCACACACGGCATGATACGATCCGGTGGCTAGAACAACTATTATTATTAATTATCTGGTTTTTGTTAATGTATCATTATCTTGTATTTTGTTACGCATTTATTAGGAAAATTCTTTTGTAACTTACACATGGAATTGTTGGAGGGAAAGAGCGCGAGATACATATTAATCGGTTCGGTGGATAAAAATCTAAATTGGAAACCAACGATAATAGCTACTTCCTGTAACTAAACTAACAAAACTTATTAACGAAATTGACCTTATTGTAATTATAAACATGTCATCTCTATTAATAGCTGCAAATTCTACGTTTAGCATCAATATTATTTAAAAAAAAAAGATTCTTAAAACGTTTGTTAGTATATTATTAGTCAGGTTCAGGTGGTGAATAAGTCAATTGACGGGTTGACGGCCTCGTAAAGTTCGCAGGAAACCCCAAAAAACGCCAAAGTAATTGGTATGGAACAAGTTATTAATATGGCGCCAAAGCCTACTGGCTGGTAACACGTGCGCTACAAAAATCGCCCTTAGTGCTACGGCATAAAGGTGCTGCTAATTTCAAATTGTTGCCACTATTGTGCGGTTGACTGCATAAGCGGCTATATGTTGTAAATCAGAAGGAGTAAACCCCAATTACTTAACATTTTTACTGTCGTAGATGTATGTGACTTAGGAATTCCGCATGGCAACAGCTATTAGCGAATGGATCTCGTGAACTTCAATTAGTCCACGTTTTATCGTACCTAGCTAAGTAAAAATATATGGAAAATACCACATACATAATTGGATTAGAATCCTCGAAGGGGTCCCCGCTGGTCAATTGGGATTGATCAATTGCCATCAATATATATTGTAGTAAAATTGTCAAAGCGCAATTGCACTTGGTAGACGATCAATTTGTACATCAATGTGTATCAAACGCGTAAAAATTAACATTTGCAATTAATCGTTTCGGGCAATTACCTTATGTAAATCCAAATATTGTTACAATTAGCAATAGAACACCTCTAGCATTGTTCTATTCGGCTACGTCACAAAATTATTCCAAGAAATAACTCCGAAACTTCAATTATGCGACTCTTCCCCTATCACGTACTCCATAATTATCATTCTCCACACGTCACAAATAGTAACATTTCGTCACAAGAGGCTCGTGGTCAGGGTCGCTGGCTACGCAGAGTTCGTCGCCCGGTCAAATATTTTCGGAGACTATAAAAAATCTGCAACTCCTATTATGACGTCAGGGCCAGTTTGGCCAGTTTCGCAAGGACTTTTTTTGCGTTGTAATTATTTTTTTATACGTTCATCAACTTCTTTTGCATAACAATCCAATAATAACTATTTTTTGGGGCTATAAACACGTTTTTATATCTATTTTCGTGTAACGAGTGCTCGTTAACTTATATATTAAATATTATATTGAACATTTCACGAAATGTAAACGAAATTAGTTACGAAATAAAATTAATTTCGATTTAAATCTCAAAATAATCAATTGCAACAAATTTTTTTTGCTATTATAATCGATCAATAATCAAACAGAACGTTCAAAAGCCGCCAGCGAGTAAGATACATTGCGAAATTCGAAATACAAGATGGCGCCGGCTTTTTTGTACAATGCGCGCCAAAATAAACTGGCGGTCGTTCGTTGACCTCAGCGTGTTGACCCGGCGTGACGTCACGTGACGTGGTGGCTGTGACGTCGCGCTACGCCCACGACCTCGCGCCTGCGCCGATGATTTAATTTTAATACGATCGTTCAAGGTTCCTTTTTGTTATAGTACGGATATTGTCCTATAATGCTTCAAAGAAACGTGCGTATTAGAATGTTTGTTTTAATTCTTAGTAAATACTGTTTTATTATTAACTCTTAAAAGGATGTAAGTATAGATAACTAAGCATTTGTTGCGAAGAAGTAATTTAGATTACAAATTAATTTTAATACCTACCTATTCAATAAGTTTTTAAACTAAGTACCTACCATTAAGGGTCATGTTAGAAATTACTCGAATTTTTTGTCATTGCTAAAAATTCTACCTCCTCTTCTGAGTTTAATTCCTTTAATTCCTTCTCCTCTGAGTTCTTCCAAATCCGTAAAATCAAATATAATCTAATCCATTAAGACAACGTCATCAAAAGGATGTGAAGTTGTATGCCATTAATTATCAATTATATTACCTAAAAATCCGCCTGCTAAGCGTCACTCGATCACTCTAACATCCTATGGAAATGATTTTCGTAATGGAATGGAAAGAAATATTTACAACTCTTTGGAGAGGTCTTGTATAATTCAGAGGTTACAAATAATAGGTATTATTTGTAACCTCTACCCTATTTCTTTCAGTGGGTGTCGTAAAAAGCGACTAAGGGACTTACTAGAGAATGGGCAGCAGCGTTCTCTATGCATTTTAACACCATACTGCGATCGCCAACCCGCCTGCCAAGCGTGGCGAGTATGGCAAACCCCCCCTTTAGGGGAGGCCTATGTCCAGCAGTGGACGTCTTTCGGCTGAAATGACCGATGATGATGAAATAATAGGTAAGATATAATTACAAGATGTTATAACTGAAAACATCTTAAGGGGTCATTGTACTCATAACAAAAAAAGTCATTATTGCAATCGCGAAAAAAAAGTGATTAGTTCCTTACATTTTATCGAGCTATGCGAACACATAATCTATGGAGCAGCTGATTTTTTTTTAAATTTTCCTACTTATTTTTGTGACCGATATAAGAAGAGCTAGTTTTGGAATTTTCTCGTGGCGATTTTGCGAGGCTAATATTCAGAAACTCCTTATACAGGGTCAAATTAAATACGCTGTCAAAAAATTAATAGCCGTGATGGATATCGATATCGTTACCAACAAAAAAAAACTGTACTCCTAAACTCATCGGTATTTCAGGTATTTAACTATAATTATTTAACTTTAACTACGGTCGTTGACCGCGTGGTTACTTGTAATATGAGTTTAGAAAATTACTTTTTCTCATCATTACTCAAACTTGAACCTACGATTTCTAATGAACCAATTAAAGGCACTTTTGAATGAGGGTTTTCTGAAATGACATTCACTAAGGTTCGTTTTTAGGGTTCCGTACCCAAAGGGTAAAACGGGAACCCTATTACTAAGGCTCCGCCGTCTGTCTATCTGTCTGTCCGTCTGTCACCAGGATGTATCTCATGAACCGTGATAGGTAGACAGTTGAAATTTTCACAGATGATGTATTTCTGTTGCAGCTATAACAAAAAATACTAAAAAACAGAATAAAAGAAATATTTAATACATGATTTTTTTGCTCGTTTTTGCTCGACATTGACAACGGTAACAGGTAGACGCTTGAAATGTTCACAGAATATTTAGTTATATATTCACTTTAAAAATAAATAATTAAATTAAAATAAAACAATTATTTAAGGGGGGCTCCCATACAACAAAAGTGTTTTTTTTTTGCCATTTTTATGGATAATGGTACGGAACCCTTCGTGCGCGAGTCCGACTCGCACTTGGCCGGCTTTTTTGATCCCAGATAGTATTTTGGCATTTCAAATTTTTGTTGTTTGTTTTTTCAATTTGGAGTTTGACATTTGCACCTGTCAAATTACTATCTGGTATTTAAAACCGGTCAAGTGCGAGTCGGACTTGCGCACCAAGGGTTCCGTACGTATATGTGATGTTGATGATTTCTGAAAAACTATGCTATTTAGAGACATCGTTTTATTTTTCCTGTAATCTTTACATAAACTTCTATCACATAGAATAATTTCAGATTTTTCTCTATGCAAACTTCGGAGATCAGGGGGGGGGCGGTATTTTTTTTTACATTTGTCATCAAAAGTAGTTTTCGACTTAAAAAAAGTAAAAAAAAAAAAAAGTTTGGGAATGTGCAAATAGCGCTCTTTCATATGATCCCAGTCAGACTTTTTCAGGCCCTGTTGCAAAAAAATATATTTTTTAAAATTTATTTCTTGTATGCATAATAGTTGGGTAAACGTCATCTAAGACTATTCCAAATTTCAAGTTGATAGCATTGAGATGTAGTTCTTGAGATATCCAGCTGTGACAGGCAGACTTAGTCTCACCATTAGGGTTCCTTTTTACCATTTTGGTACGGAACTCTAAAAACGAACTTTAGGTTGCAGCACTGAGACGACCCTGTCAAAAGTTTCAAAGTGCCAATATTTTCTTCTGTGTGTTGATGAGGTTTATCATTCGTTTCTTCGAATGAATGAACCGAATGATAAACCTCATCATTTTTTTTTATATTCATTGTCGAAATAAAATACCTCTTTTCAAAGAGGCGCCCACTGGTGTCAGAAAGATGAGCTAGTTGCCCATTCCAAAGCGTACTAAGTTCTTATGGAGAAGAAGGGCAACAATCTCCACGGACACTCTTTCACATCAAATTATTGTTACAAAATATTCATCACCACTCACCACTTGATGAAGTTTTGCCAGTTTACTTAATTTGACCCTGTATTTGAGAAGATAATCCCTACGAGAGAGTAATGTAATCAGTAGTTTTCTCTCACAATGATCATAATCCACTGAGGATTTATTTAGGCAGTAGAATTTATCTACACCAGTTTGAAACTATCATATTTAAAAGGTTTTGACAGGTTACCACCAGTTTTTCTGGCCAGCTCTTTAAGGTCCCTTACCTTAAAGAGCTGGCCAGAAAAACTGGTGGGACACGACACGACATTTATGTGAATAAGCTTCTTTAGACTAATAAAATGATTCAATAATACCAATTAGAATTCGTAAGATATATTCAGTAGAGTACTGGAACTAATAATTAGCACCATCAATAACCCAGAAAAATAAACACGTCAAAACCGACACACATCGGAAAACAAAAGAATACTCACAAAGCCAATGGCTCAAAATTAGTCGCAAAAAGCACTATAGAAAATTGAAAACATTTGACGAACAATGCTTCGTTTGAACCTACTTCTCATAATGGTTAAGTTCAAGGAACCACTAATAAAGATGTGGCCTAGTTTAGAAGGCAGTATACATTCTCTGCTAGACTCTAATTCTTTGAAAAAGCATCTAAATGGTATTCAAATAGTCAAAATGTCTTTTCGTGCGTAAAACTTGGTCTGCGGCCGTATTCTGGACCGAATATTGTTGTAACAAAAATAGTTTTTGGAATAAAAATGAATAAAAACTTTATTCAGTTCAGAAAAACACGGTAAAATATTTTTTTTAATGTCCTACCGTGTTTTTCTGAACTAAATAAAACTAGTCAGTTTAAGATTTAATAGATTATTATATATATTCCCTGGGCCCACAATAGAATTCCGTGTGGTGGGGTCCAGTCTAAACGTTACCCATTTTTTTTTTGCATTAGCTTTAAGAATCAGGGGGTCTACTCCGAAGCGTTAAACCGAAGTATCGGCCGAATGTTCGGCCTTTGCTTGACTACAGCTAACTATGGCTGACTACAGCGAAAAAAACGACAGTCAAAAAAGACAAAGACAAAAATGTGACTTTAAGTCGGGTATGGATTCAAAGTCAAAAAAGGAAACTATAGAAGACGTAAAACGGCCGATCATTCGGCCGAAACTTCGGTTTAACGCTTCGGAGTAGACCCCCAGGACTTTTAGATCCAAAATATCGCGTGGTTTTCTTCAATCCGAAAATGATGTACTGATTTAACTGCGATTTAGGATAAAGATATATTTTTTTTGGATTCCTTTTAATTGGAGTCGCTCTTACGTATGTTTGATCATCCTGTGGTTTTATTTAAAGACGTACATTACATGAAATACGCAAGTTCTGGTTTTGTGACGTTGGTCCACATAACCTTTTTATTATGGTACCTAATTCTATCTTCCTTCCCTCATTTTCTACCCAAATAGGTATGTTTTCCTTTTTTCTCTGACGTATTTGTATAAAATTAATTACGAAATTAAAAACGTGCGTCATTTTGTATTTGCGTAAGTTCGTTTTCTTAAAGGAAAATTGACTTAGGTAATGATTGAAGTGACGTTAAAAAAAAAAGAACAATATTTACCATTCATAGTTTTATTATTGCGGTTGCTGTATTGTAGTACAGTATTTTTATCTCACGAAGCGACGCGCGCTTGTGTTGTGGTTACCAAGTGTACAAAAACACGCTATGAATGTGTAGAGATTAACTACGATAATATGGCCCGCCCCTCCAAAATGCAAAACGTTTGAAAATATTTGGACTCATGCGTGCGTAATGAGATGGCCGTCAAACAAAAACAAATCAAGGATTTGTTGCTTGACTAGTAGCGTCATTAATCGCTCATTATTATTAGTATGCCGCTGCACTGACGTACTCTATGAAAACGACACGTGCTTTGTCTTGCGCGATCGGCTAGTTATGATTAGTTGACCAACAAATCTGGTAATAAGTGAGATATTACGAATACTTACTACTACATACAAACTCTTTCGTAAGGATGTGACTACACATTGAAACAGTAATTTGGAGGGGCGTGCGATGTTATCGTAGTTTATATCTAGCGCAGGAGCTCTCGGTACCGTCCGAGACAATGACGAAGTCGGCAGTGTGTGCGTGCGTGTGTGTGTTATGTGCTGACGCTCTTTTTCACGCACACATTCACAGCGTGTTTTTACACTTGGTTACCAAGAATAAAGCGCGCGCCGCTTCATGAGGTAAAAACACTATTGTTGTAGTAAGAAAATAGTTAACATAAGTTGAAAGCGCCAACCCGTCTTGAGCAAGCGTGGTGCCTTCTCTGTATGAGAAGAAGCTTTTGCCCTACAGAAGTACAATAATAGGCTAGTATTATTAATGAATATTGTAATAAACCTTCGTAAATATTTCATCCAAGTTAAGTTTGAATGAATACCTAATCAATTTACGTCATTAAAGCATGCATTACAGATTTTTCGAATGAAACGTAAATAGTTATCGTTTCACGGAAATTGTGGAAGCTATCCAAGAATGTAAGAATAAGCTGGGCAAGTAGTTGATGTCCACTGTTGAAGCCGAGCTTTACAAAAAACCATTAAAACAAAGTGTTGTGCCGGAATATTGTCAAGCACCAACAAGCCTAGCTCACGGATTACGGTCATCATCAGTGTAAAGGAAGGTGCTGCTAATCTTATGCTGAGTGGCGACTGCGTACCGGAAGACGTAGCGTTGGAAGTCCTCCTACAAGGTGGATCGATGACCTTGTGAAGGCCGTAGGAATCCGCTGGATGCGGGAAGCACAGAACCGGTCGAAGTGGCGGTGCTTGAGGAGGCCTATGTTCAGCAGTGGACGTCTTTCGGCTGAAATGGTGATGATGATGATAATGATGGTGCTGTTCTTTTTCGCAATTACACCTGCTACTGTTTGTCTCTGCATCCCCCAAAGGTTTACCTGTAGAAAAGGCATATGGTGTTGAGTCTGCCTCTGTACATTTCTGTGCTTGAGTTATTAAATAAATAAATCTTGTCATAATCTCTTCGGGGCCTTTACAACACCCAAGACAAGCCAAGAACCTACACGAATATATCAAATTATTAGTTTTCTTCTAGTCCTCGCCCTCTCGTATCGAGGTCCTTCATTGAGCTTACCATTAGACACCATTTACAACAAATCGAGCAACTTTTTATTTCATCAGTTCTATCTAAAAAGGGTTTTAATTGGTAAGAAGTATGTAGTAATAAAAAAAAAATATTTAAAATATTTTCCTACATTTTAACTGCTTTATACAATACTAACTTATATTATAAACGAGAAAATGAGTTTGCTTGTTTGTTACGCTTTCACGACGAAATTTTACACATAGGTAGACCATGACCTGGGTTAGGACATACTTTTTATACCTATACCCTCACGGGATCAAGACTTATGTGGGTAAAACCGCGGGACGCAGCTAATATACAGAGCCAAATTAAATTAGCTAGTGAAACTCTTTAAACGTAATTGGTATCGATATCTAAACACGAAAAACTTGAAGTGAAAAAGATCTGACGATGTTTCTTTTTGGAGTCAACGACTGCTGGTATTCTTGTTACTTGAAGCACGAGTTGAAAAAATCTCTTTATTATTTTATCGTATTTACTTATCGATACCATCACGTCTGTGAAGTTTACATAAAAAAAACTAATTTTTTAAACTAATATTTCAAGACACTGCCGGGTTGATGACCCCAAAAATACTCATCAAATTACTTTTATTTTTTATTTTATCGTGTTTAAACATCGATGACCCATCACGTCTGCGGAGTTTCGCTAACTAATTTAATTTGGCCCTATAAAATAAAATAAACAAAATTAATGTTAATATCCGCATCAGAATAGTGTCGCGGGCTTGGTGCGTCCGCGGTACGGCGAACGGTCGACCTACATACCGGCCGGGGTCCGACCTCCTCAAGTTTACTGCCAATCTTACAACATATACTTAGCGGCATACAACTCTAACAGACATTTTCTTCTATCATTATTAAGGCGCTGACAAGAGACAAAATGATAAAAGTAGGCTTGTCTTAAACAAAAAAAATGCCAAATCTATATATAGTTTGTGGTAGCGGAAAAAAAATATTTTATTCTTGAACATATTTCTCAGAACTTAGTTGTTACCAAAACACGTTTAGAAAAAAAAAACTCGATACAAATTAACGGTAAACTAACCCTTTACTTTGAGTTTCAATCCAAAATATCTGTACTAAATATCAACGTACGGTTGGTATTTATTTAATAACAAGAACGTCTTATTTGTATGCAGAACTTGGTTATTTTTTATTTTCAATTACTCAACTCATTTTTGAGTACTTAAATAGATAATAAAAAAAAAAAAAATTGCTTCATATTTTGCAATAAGCGTTGTATCATCGCGCTTCTCTTTCTTTTGTATGCAGTCTGACAGTGACCGCAGTTTACCTGTTGTCAGCGTCTTAAGGATAAGGATAGTTTGGATAGGGTTGGCACTTGAATATTCTGAAGAATTTAACATGACAAAACATAATTTATAACAGCTGCATCCGGTTAGACTGGAAGCCGACCCCAACATAGTTGGGAAAATGCTAGGAATATGATGATAAAATTTAATATATCATCACACCTGCTTTCCCCTAAGGGTTAGGCAGATGTTCCTTATAGTACACCCACATTTCGCCAGTTATGTTTATATCCCATTTAATAGGGGGGCGAGACTATTGCTACTAAGCGCGCTCAAAGCCAGACTCCGGGCTGCTACTGAGAAATTCCTGATGCAAAAGTTCAAATTGCCCGACCTGGAAATCGAACCCAGGAACTCGTGCTCAGCACTAGCACTAGCGACCCCTAGACCGAGACTAGAATTTATTAAAATAAGTGTTACTTCCAATAACGGCACTGAAACAAAATTTTGATGAGTGCGGTTCGGTGGAACAGTTTATTAATATTATGTATCAAATCAACCTGAAGAGGTCTATAGTACTTGAATTGTATATAACCAAATAAAAAAAATATTTTTCTATAATTTTAGCTTTTTTAGTGACATACCTATGTATTTTGTAAATTTATGATTACCTAAGTTTTTTTTTCAATCAGCCAAGGGGCAGGCAGCCAAGCGGCCTTTGCGCATGAATCTGCGAAGGTTTCAACCAGCAAGGTCTGGGCTATAGGTCATAACTGTGCTTAGGCATGTGGTTGGTTGCGTGCATCATGTCACGCACAGACTGCAGAATAACTAATTTTTAATGAGTTGAGCGTTTTGACTCATGGCTTATATGAGTGCAGTAGACTGACCGTGGCAATCACCAGGAAGAATTGCTTTAAGAGGAAGTACCTTTTAGTGGTTACCGATTACCTGCATCCTCATGAAAACCATTTTCCCCTCGAAAGAAATCCGTGACCCCAGTGGTACACTTCTGTGTGATTCTTAAGAAAGAAAGAAAAGAAGAAAGAAAATAAGTTTATTTGCGGTAAACATAACGCAAAGAAATAAAAACACAAACACGAAAGAACAAGTTGAGGGAAAATATGCGTCACATTCACGCAAAACGGCCATCGCTCAGCGTAATTACGTTATTATTATTATTATTTCCTTTATTAATTTAAATACATACAAATTATATTTTTAAATATCAGAATATAAAAAATATATAAAAACATTTAAAAATATAAAAAATAGTTGTCCACCGGTATCGGGAGCAGGGTCCAAGCTACCGGTGGCTAGGGCTGCAGAGATAGGAACCTCCTCACGATGCGAGCCGTATCGAGGAGTACTGCCTTCTGAATCAGGCCCTTGATCCAACCACCTAACGAGAGCCTCGAAAGATGTTGCTCGAGACTTTCGGCCATCAGGCCATTGGCCGATACGACAATCGGCACAATGATAGCCGAGCTCACATTCCACATGTCAACAACCTCGTGTGCTAAGTCAAGATATTTTATTTGTTTCTCTTTCTCAGCTTTCACGAGGTTCTCGTCATGCGGAATGGTAACATCGATAATCATTGCGCGGCGCGCTAATCGATCTATCACTACTATGTCGGGCTTATTCGCGACAATAGTCCTGTCAGTAATGATAGACCGATCCCAGTACAACGTGACATGGTCATTTTCGAGAACTGGGTCGGGCACATACTTGTAATACGGTACCTCAGAATCCACAAGTTTATATTTCAAAGCAAGTTGCTGGTGAATAATCCTGGCTACTTGGTTATGCCTGTGCAAGTACTCGCCATTAGCAAGACGAGAACAGCCAGAGATAATATGTCTGATGGACTCACCCGGACGGTGGCATGCCCGACACACGTCAACCGTCCCGTCCTTCATAATATGTCTCCGGTAGTTATTCGTCAAGATAACTTCGTCCATAATTGCACAGACAAAACCTTCGGTTTCCCCGAAAAGGTCACCAAAACGTAGCCAGGATACGGACGCTAAGAAATCTACACCGGGTTCATGAAGAGCCCGATAGAAGCGTCCGTGAAGCTCCTTGCTTTGCCATACCTCCTTGCGGTCATCGGTAGTAAGTATTACAGGTTTGCGCCAGTTCTCTTTAGCCATGGAGAGCGGGGTGAGTCCCTTGTCCACTGCGACCACATCACGGTGCATACCCAGTTCGGCTTGTAAAAAATATTCCCTGAGACTGCACACCTCGCGGTTATGGAGGGTCTTTGCATTTAAAAAGCCTCGACCCCCGCACTTCCGCGGGATGTACAGTCTCATCACCGATGATCGTGGGTGATGCATCCGATTTGCGGTCAGCAGTGTACGGACCCTCCTATCCAGGGCGTCTAGTTCGGTCTGAGTCCATTTAAGTATGCCAAAAGAGTACATCAAAACCGGCATGACCCAACCGTTGAAGGCGCGCACCTTGTTTCCGCCTGAAAGAAGACTAATAAATACCTTCTTCAGGCGACCAAAGAAGCGCTCCTTCAACGATTGCTTCATGTCAGCAACGTTGATCCCTAACGCTTCTGACATACCCAAATACTTATAGCTTTCGGATGAGGAAAGGGATCTAAGGTGTATGGAATCCGAGAGTTGGGTTCCTTCGGATTCCATAATCTCTCCTCGTTTTACATGCATGACTGCACATTTGTCCACACCAAATTCCATCCTGATGGCGCTACTGAATGTTTCAGTTACCTTCAGTAGCTCGATCAGTCGCAATTTGTTGGGGGCAAAGAGTTTCAAGTCATCCATGTAGAAGAGGTGAGATATGACCTGACCTCCTCTCCTCAACCGATAGCCTAGACCTGAATCCTCCAACAGTGTACTTAGAGGATTCAGGGTTAAGCAGAACCAAAGTGGACTTAAACTGTCGCCCTGAAATATTCCCCGTTTAATCCATACAGGCTCATCATTCCCCTGGATCTGCCGACATCCTGGATAGCGAAGGACCGTTCTCCATTGCCCCATACATGACATCAGGAAGTTGCGCAGAGTTGCATCTATCTTGTACAACTCCAGCACCCTCATGAGCCATGTATGTGGCACCGAGTCGTAGGCCTTCTTATAGTCTATCCAGCATGTCGACAGATCCTTGCGGGATCGACGAACCTGTTGGCTTATGGCCATGTCGATGAGGAGTAGCTCCTTAGTACCGCGGGACCCATTCCTACATCCATTCTGAGAGGCAGACATAATGGAGTTATTGTCAATGTGCGTATTAATTTTCACTCTCAAAATGGATGTAAGAAGTTTATAGACCGTTGACAAACATGTGATCGGTCTATAATTCTTGGGTTCCGCGGGACTACCTGACTTATGGAGCAGGTGGGTAACGCCTGTTGTTAGAAACTGTGGTAGCGACCCAGACTCTAAGGATGACTGGAACTGAGATGCCAGGCAAGTGTGTGAACTAATTAAACATTTCAACCAGAAGTTGTGCAGTCCGTCCGGTCCCGGTGATTTCCAATTTGGTAACAGACGGACTGCTCTGGCTACGTCTAATGGGGTGATTATGACTGCTTCCATTTCTGGTATAGTTTCACACACTCGCTCAACTTCCCGCATCCAGTCAGCCTCTGCGTGACAGACGGGCTCCGACCAGATGCTGCGCCAGAATGCACTCGTGGCTGCATCATCCGGGCGGCACACGTCTGTCACATTTTGTTCAGGTCGCTCCCAAGCTCTATATACCCACCTTTCATTGCTCTGGAACATGCGATTCTGCGTGTATCGATCCACCCGCCGCTTATACCGCCGAATACGGCTCGCCCATGCACAAACTTTCTGCTTCAGGAAGTCGATGCGCTCTGTGACACGGGACATGTATTCTCGAGGGCTGATTCCAGTCCCCGAGAAAGCCCGTCTTACAAAGCGCATCACTCGTGGTCGTGTATTGCCCTCCCTGAAGCAGTATAGTTTGCCGATGAGTACCCTGGCCCCATCAATACGGCGCTCGATCCTGCACTGCCAGGCTGGTACGGCTGGTTTTGGTCGAGTAGCTCCGTCACAGTTTGGAAATTTGACGTTAGCTAAACGACATGCCGCAACAGCCGCGCAATACAGAATCGAGTGTGTATCAATGAGATCCTCGCTGCTTTGGAAGAAATTCTTAAGCTGCGAGTCCAAGGCACACACCAGCGCCCTATTTTTCTTGTGCATAGGTAGGCGTGGTAATCGGGGTCTAAGTTCGGTCGGAGTGGACCTATACTCGCCAAATGCATCCTCCAGTGCGCTCCTCAATCGGGCGTTGCATTGGCTACTTACTGTGGCAACCCTATCATCCTCTTCTTCAACATCATGATTGGACCGCGGCGGGATTCCATCAATAATTGACATTCGTATTATTATTATTATAATGCTGCGACCCTATACGAGACAGAGCCCCAGCGCTGGTTTTCCAGCGACAGCCGCAAGCACTTTTTGGAGTAGAATTGATTTCTTCTGAAACCTAGCCCGTACATTTGCCTAATTTTATGACAATTTTCCTAGAATTTCCATTATGTTCTTCCAAGCCTTGATACGATGGAACTTTCATTCAAATGAGATGCAAATGAACATAGTTTCTAAGGAACTGCAGCCTCTAACCTTGACATTACAGCTTGCAGGACATACCTTCATTGCATATAAATAGCAATTGCTTTGAGAAATATTGTATAAGACCAGCTCCCAATTTTTTCACGGTTTCTGTATACATATCTCCATAGTCAGCCTATAAGGGTGCCCGCTCGTGGGCAAGCACCCTAATGTTCCCAGTGCTGGGACACAGGCCTCCTCTCTGTGAGAGGGAGTGGACCGTAATCCACCACGCGGGCCCAGTGCGGGTTGCCACATGTCTTTGATTTTTTTTGTTCTAGCTTTCTAGGATATGCCCGTTTCCTCACGATGTTTTCCTTCACCCGTTTGAGAGCAGTGGTGATGAAATAATTTACACAAAGTAAAGCGCCTGTCAGGGTTCAAACCTACGATCTACAACTCGTAAATCGCGGCCGTTACCGCTGGGCCACCACTGCTCTGGTTTCTGTATGCGCAGTAGAAACAATGGTATTGCATGAGTAAATTATTTTTTATAAAAGTTATGACACGATCGTATAACAGGTAAATTCATTCACAAAAGTTTTTCATTCATAACTGGAACCTCTACTGGGTCTTTATGGTACGTGCAACGACCACGCACAACAGTTGCGTCACAACGGATCAGATACTCGACTTCCTCCTTCAACATCCTTCTATTAAAGGTTTTTTAATCGGTTCGAGTTTTGACATATTTCGTGAAGACGTCAGCTAATTCGTGCATTTAACCCAGTTCGTCACGGAACTCAGTGACTCAGAGCACGGATCTGTTATGTTATGAGTATACAAACTAGTTTTGTTTTACACTTGTGAATAGAAAGCCTTGGTAAGGTCAGAATGGTGTTGGAGTTATTCATAGGTTACGGTCTAAAAATATGTTTGGATGGCCCTGAGGATGCCAGTCAAATATCAATGTGCATGACTGTTTGTCGTTAAGAAAAAAGGTGTGATGTATTCATTTGATGACATCGTTTGATAAGGAATCGGGTGTGATCCTGTGAGGTGTGTGTGTAAGTAGCTTAGACTCAAATGTTATGTATTTGTGTCCTGGGAATTGCGTTTGTGTTAAAGTGTTCTTTTTATTACAGGATTTATGGGAACAGTTGATCTTACCTTATGTTTACAGGCTAGGTAAAGTCGATGAGCTAAAAGTCGTTGATGGACGATGTTTTTTTTTTTTTTTTACATACTTTGACGTAACGTACAATTTTAATAATTCAATTGTACAATTCTAATATTTATTAGTGACAGAATATTTATTTAGTTTTGTTACAGTTGTAATGACAATGTCTTTTTTTTTTGGTACGGACCTTTCGCAGATGGCTCCGGAGTGCCTTTTCTGCTTAACCGAGCTTTGGCGGGGCCAGAAGGGCCTTTCGCCGGAATGACAATGTTGCCATTTGGTTTAAATATATAGGTTTTTATTTTTATTATTTTAGTAATATTTTATATAGATTCTTTTTTAATTTGTGACCGACCCTTGATTAGAACTTTACGAAGACATCGTACGTTTATTTTATATTTCCCAAAAGTCATATTAATTTTATAAGTCAACGATCTAAATCCAGGGGTATTGTCACAGTTTGCAATTGCCATTCTCAAGCCATCCATAATAATTATACAATCAAAACAAACAGCACTCCAACCTACCTACAAATGCGCACAAACGATCATAACGGTCGGCCCACATACAGCTTTTGATCCCTCAATGCAAGACAACTAACTGTCTTGTAAGTTGTATCACATATTCAGACCATGTTGATTTGTCATTCGTTATGTACTGTGCATTTGTTTAGTTTGTCAAATAACTATGTTTTGTCTGACTGCCTTTTGTTAGGGTTCCGTACCAAAATGGTAAAAAGGAACCCTTATGGTGAGACTAAGCCTGTCTATCTGTCTGTCACAGCTGGATATCTCAAGAACTACTAATGCTATCAACTTGAAATTTGGAATGCTTTTAGATGACGTTTACCCAACTATTTTGCATACAAGAATGAAATTTGACCGTCTTAAAAATTCGAATGGAGTCTACTAGGGCATGTGGGGTATCATATGAAATAACGCTGTTTGCACATTCTCAAACATTTTTTTTTTTAGGCATGACAGTTTCGACTTTTGATGAAGAATGTAAAAAAAATACCGTTCCCCTCTCTTATCTCCGAAGTTTGCGTAGAGAAAAATCTGAAATTATTCTATGTGATAGAAGTTTATGTAAACATTACAGAAAAATAAAGCGATGTCTTTAAATAGCACAGTTTTTCAGAAATCATCAACATCATATATACGTACGGAACCCTCGGTGCGCGAGTCCGACTCGCTCTTGACGGTTTTTTTTTGCTTTCACGATGGTTTTATAAAAATTTGCAATATTTTGTAAGTAACATCCACTTCGGATGTCAGAGTGTTAAGCAAAATTGCATATCAATTAGGGACTAATCACGTTTGGATCCCGGCAAAGAAAGCTAGGTTTTCTCCGGAAGTATGAGTCCAGTTTAAAAACGAACATCGCTTAACGGTCAGGGGATAAAATTCAAACAAATATTCTTGTTAAGTTATTGTTGTATTAGCTGATAAGAAGACGATGTTCATTCAGTCGTTTGTGACACCAAAAAGTAAGCTACAGACAGACTAATCCTTTCTGGAAACCACACAGACCCAACTTCATCAAATGGCAATATAACACGACTTATACCTTCAGCTAGAATCATCCCGTTGCCAGGCAAAGGCTTTCAGTTATATCCCTCCTGAGTCAACGCGGACCATAGACGTTGTTTTGTCCAGCTCATCCACAAACCTTTAATTCCAAAACCCACCCAATAATTACTCTCACAACATTATTGAATATGTCCGTTTAGCCGCTCCGCCCTAACCACAGTTGGAAACCATAACTTGGAGCTATCACTAACGGTTGACCCACATAGAGTTACTTAACGAGAGAACTCACAGTTACATCCTGATATGGCTGCTCTCAGAACTGGGATGGTGAGATAACTGTCCGGCGGCTTATTATGTAGATCCTGTTGTGCTGGATGTGGTAGTGTTGGTCTGAAAGGAAACAGGAGGTCTTTCTTGTGTTGAAAGCTTAAAAGATGAGAGCCGTAGCCGTGTTCTAGACCTTCTTTGTGACTTACTTCCTTGGTCAACTCTACAATGCACAATTGTGAGGAGTAAAGTGCCATAATCACTCATTGTTTTGCGGTATTGTCATGAATGCGTCATCTACAGACTAAGGATATTTGCACTAGGTGGAATCTGACAATTCATAATGTGATTGATGTCAACTTGTATCTTTTTAATGTGTGTCAAAGCCTCCATGAGTAATGATAATTAAATAAACTGAAATATATAATATTACGCAGTTCATAATATGTAGGTAGTCAAATGTCCAAAATAAATGTTTGATTAATATTATTTTTACATCTTATGCTAATATAAAGGTTATTGCCTTACTCGCAATTAAAATGGTAATGCCTTTAACTTTGACAATTCAACAACATTGATTGCGTCACTTATGTTGTCGAGCAAACAAATTGTTCAAACATATGAAGTAATGGATTAGCAGTTTCATTCCCTCAAAGTGATTGTGGTGCTATTCCCGCATAGCTTGTGCATTGCGATGCTAGGGATGAAAATGGGAAGAACTTAATCAAACGTACGGATTTTTTATAGTGTCGCTTTTACATTCATTAAGGCCCCAATAACACTATCATAAATTTATCATACAAATATGATTTCATATCTGTCAAATTCTATGATCATAGTAAAATGATGGTGTTCTTAATTTTAACATAATTATTACTTATTCACTTATGATCATATAAACGTCATACTTAATCAAGATGGATATCGATTAAGCCGTGTTTTCCATTCCTATGACAAGTGCAATTTTATTAATTTAAAGGTTTATTAATATTTTTGTTGTTTCGTTATTCCAGTCGAAATTCTTGCATTTTGACGCCATTTGTAAGGTTAGACGGCTATCATCATATTTGTACGCTTGCTGTCAATCCCGTAACTATGTTAATAGAAAATTTGAATCATAATATTGGAACTATGATCATGGTGGATATTATACCGTCATAAGTTCTTCATATAAAAATGACTCATATATCTCTGATCATATTTCTATGATAGTCTAATATGGCTCTAAGCTGTACCGGGCTACGTATGTCAGGATCCTTTATCAACATTTTTTTATTTAGGTACTACTAGCTCACACCACAGACGCTGCATGTCTTGTCCAAATTTCAATAATTCATCCAATTTTCCTGATTAAAAAAAAATCTCTTCTTATAAACCTTCGCCGGACATCAACGAATATGTGGAAAAAAAAATACCGAATTTGTCCAGCCGTTCTCGAGTTTTGCGCTTACCAACACATTTAAACATCCATTTTTAATAAATATATATATTTAACCCCCAGTCCTATCCAGCTAGTTTCTATATCAGCCAAACGTAGTATTATCGGTTTACTGGAAGTGTTTGCGGATCTGAACCAACATGGCGATATATTTTCTTTAGCTGTAAGCTAATTACAGCAGAGTCGACCTCAGGACTGTATATTGACGCCTATTAAAGAACGATTGTGATCGGAACCTAATATGTAGCAGCTCTATCTGGATCCGAACGGGACTTGGGCCATGATGTGAAGTTTATCATTATGTATTATAGCTATAATCGCACCCCCCGGTCTACTCTTTGTTATGCAATGGCCTCTGTAGTCCCATGAAACATATATTAGGCTCCAGGGTAGTGTGAATCTTTGGGTTCATTTGAGGTAGTCAAACCACGCTGGGGTTGGTGCATTTCATACATTCATTCACAGCTTCTTCCCGCTATTTCATCCGCGTAAAATTTCTTGTTCCTCCGACCAACCCCGTCACATTGCATCGCTTACCGCGCTTCGTTTTCGCTTAGCATTCTTTCTGTTTTCGCTTTTATCAACAGTAAAAAATAATTTTCAAATACAACTGGTAGTTCCAGAGATAAGCGCATTCAATCAATCAAAAAAGCTGAAGAGTTTGTACTCCTCAGCTTTTTATTAGTCTACAGAAGACAGATAGTCAAATATTAACGGTAGTCATTTAGTTTCAAAAAACCTTAATTACAATTATTACAGTAATGGGGAGGTGTTCTCGATTAGAGCGATCCATATTTTTTAAACAAAGGTTAACCTAAACAATGACAGCATATTTCTGAAATGGACCACCAGGCTAGATCAGATAGGCATCTGATGGAACACGGGTGGGTTTTAGTCAGTAAAAGTCTGACACGCCCTCCCGCTCCACCCAGAGCGGGAGATGTTATTTGATAAATTCCCGCCCTAAAAAAAAAAGCCTAGATCAGATAAACATAAATTTAAGTGTTAGAAAAAGGTGTCTAAAGAGATGTATAGCAATTGGAATCGGCGATATGGCTATTTAACTAAAACTAACTCAACTTGAACTAACTAAAATAAAACTTGTTTAGTTTCAAATGTGCTCACTTGACGTTGAGTCCAAAGGTATAAATATGTCAACACAACAAATTGGGTTCAACTTTTGGCCGCAAAATGCACGCACACTATAATAACACACTGACAGCACAATTACGTGGCGCGAGTGTAAGACGTAGCTGTCACGCACACCAGCATAACAAAGTTGGCCAGAGGGCCTAGACAAATGGCATTCGCTTTGCAGCGATTCTATTTCTACGCTTGTCAAAAACTGAAATAACGATAACGTTCGTAATCGTTATTATGTTATCTATCGTTATTTAATTTTTGACTAGCGATATCGCTAGTTTTCGATTAAAATTCCTTCATAAGAATCTAAAACTAGCGATAACGCTTGTCAAAAAGTGCCACTTGGCTACGCATCTCTATGGAAGTTATCGTTCGACGCTGCCGATTCGTTTCTTGGAATCGAAGGATGATAACATTGTCTAGCTAATTTCTATTCGTTGACGTATGATCACGTGACATTTCGATAGCTTATGTCAACCCCATACATTTTGTGGCTTTTCTACTAGCGTTATCGCTAATCGAATGTTACTTTGTCTAGACCCCTGTTCGTTTCAGTTCTTTTACAGTGCGACACTCTATCTGGACATATAAATAACCAAAGGATATATAATTGGTTTGAAAAATTCGTCTGCTCAACAATGTAAATAACGAAATGAACGTGGGTGTACTGTCAAAATGAAACCCATTGCTATCAATTGTCATTTTATGTGTGTTCTGTTACGCAATTGCCCCGCTGGAAGCTACTGTTACAAACTCAAATCACCAAATTCAATATAATCGAACATTTATCAGTGAGATAACGAAGTAGCTCTTTACGCTGTTCACAATTATACGAAACTCGAAAATGTTGACAGTTTAAACCAAATAGACGACCCTTCCAACAGCTATTTTAGTAATCTAGGTCGCTAAATTTTAAATTTAATTTTCAGTTTATAGTGTATTAATTTTTTTTATTATTTTTAAATTAGTTTTACTGTTTTTCTGCGTTCACTATGGACGTTCGAATTTTTATTGTATTTTTACGTAACCTAGTTTGTAAGGGGCTGGTGTCTGTGATACAATGATTTTTCATTAGTACAGGCACCAACGATCCTATTTTTTCTGTAATGTTTATTTATTACTTGAAAAACAAAAAAAAGAAGAAAGAAAATACGTTTATTTGCGGTAAACACAACGCAAAGAAATAAAAACACAAATACGAAAGAACAAGTTGAGGGAAAATATGCGTCACATGCACGCAAAACGCCCATCGCTCAGCATAATGCTGCGACCCAATGCGAGACAGAGCCCCAGCGCTGGTTTTCAGCGAAAATCATCAGTGAAAATTTGTTTTAAACTGTGAACCTTATTATTTATGTGTATTTTCTGAATATAAATTTATTATTCGCGGTCGAGGTCTAAGCAAATCAGGTGACTAAAAATTTATAAATTTTCGACTCGGAAGCCCGTCGAATGGTTGTGAATAGCTATGCTGTATACGCCGCGACTTACTAAGGGGTTGTGATTGGTCGTCGTGTACGGACCTCTATTTAGACTGTAGATTTGTAGACCATTTTCTATTTTCATAAGTACATGGTACTTGTTGAAAGACCTACACTGTCCTCAAAAGACTATTAAGGCGCAGTTATATGATCATAATGACTTTTAAATCTGTTATTACGCCTTCACATAATGCACGTTGTAAGTTATGCAAAAAAATATGATAAACTAGAATGCATACACATCAATTCGTATAGAATTGTGAATGTTTAAGAATTGTAGTAAAATACTTTATGACATAAATTCAGGAAGTAATGTCTACCCAAAGCATAAAACAACGATATTAGTTTCAAATTGCTCAAGGTATTTTCATGTTATTTTTTTGTATGAACAGACTATTTTACTATCTCATCATATTTGTGTTTTATTTTCAAATATTCATATTTTCGTTACTAAAAATAAATATTCCCTATGAAAGTGGACAACGCGCGGCAGCTGCGGCGCATCGTGAACGCGACGCGCATTTGTATGGCCAAGGTCACCGGCAATAACTCGACCCTTAACACTGTAATTTTAAAACATAGTAAAAGCCAGTTATTTTTAAAAGAGTAACCCTGGAGTTTCTTGCCGGCTCTTCTCCATAGGAAATGACTAACTGCAGTGCTATTCTGTAACCATCTCACCGTGAAAACTTAGGTGAAGTGAGTGTGGAGTGAACTGTCAGTGAGGGATTGACACTTAAGCTCACTTCACCTACGTTTACACGGTGAGATTGTTTCAGAATAGATCGGCTGGAACCGTGCACCTAGCTTCTGACGTTTCATAAGTGCCAATGTAGGTATAAGTGAAAGAAAATATTTTGGTTTTGATTTACTGTATACCTAGTGCTGTGACACCTAAGATGCGTAAGGGGTAGTGTTCATTGCTAAATAATGACAAAGTCATACAATGCATACTATTTTGGTGGTAAATATTCGCGGGCTGCGAAAGGCTCCCACAAAACGTTGGCAATTCTGAAGCATTACCTGCTTCCGCTCTGAAGCGAGAGCTGCCACGCCTAAAAAGTATTTTAGTAAGAATTATTGTTGTTATTACTGAAAGCCTTTGAAGAGGATCCATTTAAATCTACGTATGCACCTGCAAAAAATCCTATGGTGGCCGAGAGAGGAATAATTTGTTAATTAAATACCTACCTGTGAAATTTCGGGGATGTAAACTTTAATACTTAAATTATGTCGAAGGTTAAAACGATTCATTTTATGGGTTTATAACAAAACTCAATTTATTGTGGAGGGAGGACATTAAACGCAAAAATCTTTTACACCATAGCGTTCAAATAAAAAATAATTCTGCGAACGAATAAAATGATCTCAAGTACACACATTCATTTTAAATCATGTATTACCTCACAATAAAAACTGTCAGTGCTGACATAATAACTTATTTGAATCCCTCATTATTTCCTGCTAAACCAAGCCTTGGTGCAAAAAATACCATACTTAATAATTTATCAAAGAAATAAACGGTTCATATTTTGTATACAGTTAGATCATTAAGCCCAGTGTGTCAAACTGCATAACGGGACAAAATTCATTGAGGCATCCAGTTTGAATGACCCAAATTTGAATAAAGCTAAAATTACAAAAAGCCTTTTTTGAATTCGGCTGTTAAAGTGCTTTTGATTGGGGTCGCATAACGGTGCGGAGGATGTGAGGTATTTCCTTTATGGGCCAGGTTTTGGTATCTTATTGGTTTTGATACTTAATAATTATGCATTTTAATCATTTATTTGCGCTGTTGTGCTTTAACAAATTCATTAAAACTTGAGGAATGTTCTTTTCTTCCTCGAAATAAAATGAACTAAATGAGGAATTAGCAGCCTGGACACTGGATTCGTGCCCGGTTCATGCCAATAGGTCTGGCGAAATGTGGATGTACTGTACGTACACCTCTGCCTGACTCTTCGGAGAAACAGGCGTGATGTTATGTTAAATACTGTTGCAAGATGGCTAAGTACAGAGCGATGGAACAGGTGAACTTGGGCCAACCAGTCCTGGAAACAATATTAGACGGTTTAGCAGAAAGTGGGCCCATCCGTATCGAAATTGGTATTACAATCCTCTCCCATTCCAACATTTTCCGATTTTCCAAGCAAGGATATAAAGCCATTGTCTTCATTCAAAGAATTTTAAGGGACTGTGTACAAAGTGCAGTCCAAGGTCAAACACGTGATGACAGTCAAGTGTTTGGAGATTCCGGTTGCTATATGGTTCACTTTTGCAAAAGCCTAGTGACCCATTTTCTTTCGCTCAATTATATACTTGCGTAGTAAAAAGAAATGTCACATTCACAAATGCATTAAATTTCAAGTATAGTCGCCGGCACGTAAGTTGGTAAGAATCGTTAGATGTTTCTCTCCTTTCATTAACTTTCTTCTAAACAGACACGTTTAAAAATAAATTCTGGCATTAACCATAGAATAATGACAAGCAATAACAGTGATAATTTTTTCTTTGCACTAATTGTACATGCGTAAACTTACTCAGACTACGTCAAAACCTTGCCAAGTTACGTGCTGGCGACTATAAGTAGATATTTTTTATTCTATTCCGATTTTTTTAAAAAAATACAATATTTAATTTTTGGAGACATAAAACGCTTTTCAAAAAAAAACCAAACTACCAATCATAACTGTACCCACTTTTTGCAGCCATTAACTATGAATTATAAACTATGCCAAACCGACCTGCCTTAATTCTGTCCCACATAAATGTCACACTTGGGGTGTAGGTTCGATGGCCGGTAACGGAACACATTTATCTGGGTCACAAGGCTTTGCTAATATCATCGCAACGCAACGGTACCCCGTTACTGGCAAGATCATACTACATTAGTGTTTGGGCCAGTGTAAGATGACCTTGGCCAAGTATGGGTGATGTAAAGTGTTGTATGACGTGCTTAGGTCAAGTTAGGTGGTTGTTACTTGAGAAGGTTGTCCGAATGGGGTTATGTAACTGTGAGAGACACGTGTTTTGTGGTTCGTGGGAGTATATTATGTTATATGCAAGTGTACTGCGATTGAGGAAGTGAACTGCATGGAGATAATAATACGTAGCAGTGTACAAGTATTTGTGTAAGATAATTGCCATCAAAATGCTGTGAAAAATGCGATTTGGATAGCCCATCCCAATTTTTAGGTTGGCTGTGTAAGTTAGGGGGAATTCCCATTGATTTGGAAGCCTAAACAAAGTACCCAATAAATCAGAAACAATGTAGTAAAGGTAGCTGGGGTCCACTAGATGTCGGCAACGCAGAATCACCGTTTTCAGAAAGCCTATTCAATATCTAGTGTCCAATATCATGACTTGACATGGTATGGGCATGTGATGCCAAGGATTGAGGGAAATTTCGTGTTGAAAGTTTTAAGTACGAATGTGGTTGGCTATAAGTAAGAGTAGGGGAAACACCAAAGAAACTATAGAATAGAATAGAACAGAACACTCTTTATTATAAACACCATCAAAATTACAGATATAAATGTTGAAATTTTACATAGGATGACGCAATGGGCGGTGGATAAAAGGAAGAAAGAGAGACAATACTGCAGGAAGTCCATTTACATATACAATAAATACATTCATACTTATAGCATATACTTATCTATATAAATATAAATACATATATACAGTAATAAATATGAAAGAAGAGCAAGGGACTGTATTATGCAATGATGATGTTTAAGGAGAGAGATAGATAGACTCTCTGAAAGATGATATGAAGTATGGAAAAAGTCATGCAGCGCCGACTGCAAATAAACGGGAATAAGGGCAGGAAAGAAGAATCATGATGATGATGTTTTAATAGGTGGCTTTTATTATTTCGTTCAACAAATTACAAGAGCTAACATGAGCTCACGTACAATTCGCACGTTTTGTAGAGTCCAATCCACATTGAAGGGTCGCTTCTCGGAGTTGTAAAGGCGTACGACTACCTAGGGCAAGTCATCCAGCTCGGTAGACACAACTTTGAGAAAGAAGCCGGACAGATGGATCCAGTTGGGTTGGGCAGCATTTGGATAACTTCATCGAGTCTTGTCGTCGCCTATCCCGCAGTGTCAGGTCTTTAACCAGTGCTTCCTGCCCCGTCATGACATACGGTGCCGAAACGTGAATACGGCCTGGTCCACAAATTAAAGGTCGCCCAGCACGCTATGGAGTGGGCTATGCTCGGAGTCTCTTTGAATGATCAAATCAGGAATGAAATTTTCCAGAAAAGAACCCGAGTCATCGACATAGCTTGCAGAGTAAGCAAACTGAAGTGGCAGTGGACGACCTTTTGAAGATGGCCGGGACAGACTGGAGGCGGAAGGTGGAGGACAGGGTATTGTGACGCAGCCTAGGAGAGGACTATGTCCAGCAGTGGACTGCTATAGGTTGAGATAGTGCCGGAACATAGCAGTTCGTCGTGGACGTGGTACGACAGCGGCTCTCCTCACATCATCTTTTGTCATCAGAAGACAATCGCCACGCAACCATCGATGCGACGTTCTGCTAGAGCGACCGTCAGCAGCCAGTGTCACTCTTATCCGACCTTTTCGGTAATTCCAGTAACTTCGTAATAAACCTAGACGGCGCGGCGCCACTTGCTGCGCCGTCATATAAATTTCAGATTGAATGCAGCAGTATTTTCGATATAACGGAGGACCATGGACCAGGACTAAGGAATTTGAGGTATTACAGACTCTTCAGAAGCACATTTTCTTCCATCGATTTAGCCTGAGTTTCATAATAATAGCTTTATTCGATATTCAGTATTGGTTGATAGTATACTTGTCAAAAAATAATAGGCCCGTTTTGAATACTTGAATCGATTTATCTTGAGTATCGAGTACCGAGTCGTATGTTTACCAAGTAGAAGTTACCATTTAACATGAATCGATTCAAGTTTAATGTCAAAACGGGCCTATTATTTTTTGACAACTATAGTACAGTCAGAGGCCTGCATACCCCAACCCCTCTTACCCTCTTCTTCTTTGTAAGAGAGGTTACGTAATACAGAGCACTGGTCGTACCACTTTGGTGGTATTGGTGGTTGGAATGGGCAACTAGCTTCACCTTCCTGACTGATTCCTTGACAATTCTAAAGTGCCTGTAATTGCTTTAGCTGAATTTGTGCTTTGTGACGTACGGCGGTGAGACGTGGACGATCACGCACAAGGTTACGTAGTACAGGCTGAGAGTTGTACAGAGAGCCATGCAGCATTCCGTGCTTGGCATAAGGCTAATAGACCGAGTTCCAAACGTCGAGCTTCGAAGACGTACAACGGTCTTCGATATTGGATAACGTATTATGGAACTCAAATGGAGTTGGGCAGGACACCTGGCAAGGCGCAGTGATGACCGTTGGAGTAAGGCTGTGACCGAGTGGCGTCCAAGGACTAGAAGACGAAGCGTTGGTGCCCGGAGGTGAGATGGGCGGAGGACATTGTTACCACCGCGAGTAGAACCTGTATGAGACTGGCACAGGAGCGTGGGGAATGACAAAAAGAACAGAGAGGGCTATGCCCAGCACAGGGCGGTGAAGTCGGGCTGTGGATAATGATGGATGATGTGATTTATTTATTAAAACTTTATGCGAAAGTCAAAAAAAATACTGTTCAAAGTCGGACTTAATGCCTGAAGTATTTTCTACCAGTCAACCTTAGGGTGATGCAGAGACAAAACATGGACAAACATGGACTTTATCAGTTCGATCCTTTTTTAAATGGCTCTTACTGGCCCACATTAAATTTTCCGTATCGCGGTCGAATTACTGGAAATCTTCTTCCCCATCCGTCATTAATTGAAGCCAGTTTCTAACCGTAATTAATTCTCAGGTTCATTACAATTGGTACTAAGGAAAACCTTATCAAATTCAAATTAACTAAATTAAACTGAACGTACCTAGTCGGTCAAAGTTACGGGAAATAGAGGGTAGGACTCTAAAATTAGCTAATGTCACTGATAACAGCTGTTAGCAACCACATACGATGTCATAACCACAGGGGCATGACCTCATGACATCAAACCACGATCTTAGCGTAGCAACTGCAAATATTACGCAGCGTATATTCGGCGTGTTTGCCTACAATGCTTTTAAAATTGATTACTAACATGAGGCCGAACTTACGTCGCGTAATTTGCAAACATTTTCCGTATACATAACATTTGTATCGGAAAAAAAAATACTGTTTGAGATACTGTGTCCAACAAAGACGCGGATAAGTAGATACAACAATTATAGAATCGAATAGAATACTCTTTATTATGCACACCATAAATATTACAGATATAAATGTAGAATATTTACATAGAGTGACACAATGGGTGGCGGTCTTATCGCTAAAAGCGATATTGTACAGATAACATTTGGATCTATTAAAGGGAGAAGTAGAGACAATATCAACTGCAGGTAGTCAGTAGTGTACCATTTACATATACAATAAATACATGCATACATAAAGCATGTACTTATTTAAAAAAATATATATACATATTATTCAACATTATTTTTAGTATAAGTGAAACCTGAATATAGTTTGTTCAGAATAAACAACTGAATCGATTTCAATAACTTTTACGCCATGTTATATTTTTCCTAAAAATATTTAAGTGTGATGGAAAATGTTATCACTATTTAATTACTTACAATACAATCGCTGTACGGTTAGGTACTTACTGACAAATTATTATCAATGAGCGCAAGACGACCCTGGAGGCGCGGGGGCGCCGTTAGCATGTCTTTGTACGGACAACCCGGTAACATAACAACCTTATAACTTTGTGATTTTTCATGATACAGTTTTGAAATTTTGTACATAGATTCTTTACATAAAAATACACGTGTTTCGGGTTTCGCATATACTAAAACTAATATAAAACAAGAGCAAAGAATTCTATTATGTAATGATGATGCAGTTAAGCTAGAATTATAAGCAGATAGTAAGTTAATTAGCTAGATAATTGATTGATTTCAGTAATAAATTTATAATTAATATGTTACTAGGGCATCAGAGCTTGTTAGTAATGTAATATAGGACTTATTCTTGTAATTAATTAGGATGAATGTACCAGTTGTTGGTCGGTCACACATTTGTTTTTAGTTTATCAGATTATATTTTTGAAATTTTTGCAAATCTTAGTAATATTTCGTTTACATAATATCACGCCTGTTTTTCCCGACGGGTAAGGCAGAGTTATATCTGTATTTAATAGGTGCATCCACGTTGCGCCAGTTATGTTTAAGTTCCATGCGCGCGAGGGAGGTGAGGGGGACGAATATTTTAATAAATTACTGAACAATACGTAAATAGTAATTAACTTAAAGATAGTTCATGTTTTTGGAAAAATATTACAACCAACATTTAGCCGCTCCACCTTAGTTATAATCACACATAATTATTATATAATGATAAGATAAATAATAACAAAAAGTAATGAATAACTGATAATTACATTAACATAATTTATTTAATATACCAGGAACGCATAAACAGTGAAAAGATTCTTTCAAAAAATCATAATTAGAATTCATGACAAGCCCTTATCAATAATTGTTGATAATTTTCAGTAACAGTTGATTGGGCATTATTTGATAAGATATATGAAGAGTGTTTGTTTAGGTACAAAATTAATTATGTTTTGTCATTAAGTAACTACTTTTACCAGGGTATTATAAATTAAAGGGGTTTACAAGTATTTTGACTTAATTGTGTTATCATAATGTGAGCAATCCGGTAACATTGAACATTATACAGCGTGTTACGGAAAGGGTATATCCATACAAACAGAGTGAGGAGTGCATCTGGTTCAGAATCTCTGTACTAAATTTCAGCTAAAACAAAATGACTTTGAAAAAGATTGATATTTTTTTTATTTCTATCGTTTATTAAATTTAAATCATAATAAATGTGTCACCGCACTAGGGTCATTATCCATTATCTATGTTTGTGCGCCTAGTACACACACACGCCTACCACAACTCTGCGACAGGGTGCCGCCGCCGCAACGGTGCGCGGCGGCGCGGGCGACACTATTGGCGGCGGGATCAAAAGAATGGGGCATGTTACATTGTCAATAATATCACGATACGGCGTTGTAGGCGGTATCGTAATAATACCACAGATTATTAGGAAATCTTGAAATATCGCGATAGTAGGATCATGATAATATTGACAAATGTAACATGCCCATTGGATTAAAACGTGTACCGATCAGCTGACTTGGTCTAGTGATGTGTAGAATTCAATTGGAAACATTTGATTTTTATTAATTATTATAATTTATATTATATTAATAATTATATAGGTATTATTAAATAAATGTTGCCATGTAGTTTGTTATTACCAATAGTATCCGTGCCTTTGTTATGTATATACCCTTTCTGTAACACGCTGTATATAGGAAAACGTATTCAACGTGAAATTTCTTGTTCCCCTGACCCACTGCGTCGCTTCGCATCGCCCGACCGCATTTTACTTTGTTTTCACCGTTTTTCCCGACTTATTTTAGTTTTGCTCGGCTCGTAAGGGTTTAGGCATTGCGTGATATGAAATAACCTATAACCTTCCTCAAGAATTGGGCTATCAAATGCAAAAATAATTCCGACTGGTAGTTCTTGAGATTAGCACGTTACAAACAAACAAATTATTCCGCCTTTTTATATTAGGTAGTAATAGATAATTAGGTAGGGTATGGCTTAGGTAGTAAGAAAGTTTGTGGCTAAGTAACTAACAGTAATCCTGTTGATACCTTTGCCTATTTTGTTTTTGACGGCAATATTCAAATGAAATGTCAGGCATCTGAAGGAACACGGTGGGTTTTAGTCAGTAAAAGTCTGACACTCCCTCCCGCTCCACCCAGAGCGGGAGAAGTTATTTGATAATTTCCCAACCAAAAAAAAAAAAAAGTCAGAGTTCGTACTAGGCGAGAAGGATTACTTATTTTATTTTAATTTCAATTATATATGTTGTAAAATGGCCCCAACCCCTGCAGCAAAAAGTGTGGAAAACATGTGTCAAGTTGAACTTTTCGGACGGGCAAAAACGCATCGGGAGTAGGGACAACTGTCAAATCGTGTTGTCATTCATTCTTCGTTCGGGCCCGGAACGAATCATCATCGTATATATACACCGTCCGAAGGTGATAAGGAGTAGGAAACGCCCGTAACGAAGGCCGACACAACGGACGGGAGTAGACCCCCTGCTTCAGGCCATGGTTCGGAGCGAGAGTGCATGGGAGGCCGTCACCGGACGCGCGGACGGTGAGCGACGGGTAGCTCGCCGTCCGATAAGGACCAGGCCCGGGTCGACGGCGAGTTGTGTTCCACGCGCGCCTCAACGAGATTTCAGCACCAACTGACGGGGTCCGTTAGGGCCAATGCCTGCCAGGGTTGCGAGTTTGTCCGAAAGGGATATCGTGTCCCTGGCACACAGGCAACGGAAGGAACACGGGTGGGTTTCAGTCAGTAAAAGTCTGACACCGCCCGGAGCGGGAGAAGTTATTTGATCATTTCCAGCCGAAAAAAAAAAGTTGCAATATTACAACTCAACCCCTGAGCAACTCTAGCAGAATGTTTAAAGTTTTTAATACGATCAAAGTCGTGGGTAAGACTAGTGAGTTATGATCGCAAACGAAGTACAAATGAGATAAAATAATTAACTATGCAGGCGAGAAAGCATCTCATTTGTTAACAGCGGTATTCATTCCGGCATTATTACCAGGTGGGGCAGTTTTTATCATTCACTCATTTACATGTTCATTTGTTGATCATTATCAGTGACTAATTGATAAGGTGCGTGCTGTATGGACAGTGTAGTGTGGTTCTAATCTTTTGTATACCTTGTCTCGGTATGTAATATTATTGCTTGCAAAAAATATGAATAGATAAATCGATCTATCTGTATAAATAAAAATCAATGTTTCTTTGATTATCCTTTAAGGACTCCGAAAGGGCTGGACCTATTTTAATGAAACTTTGGTGAGTTTTTTTGCATACGTCCGCGCAGGTTTAGGGGAGGGTAGGGATTGGTTAGGGGTAGGTTACCACGTGAACGTAAATTATATTTTATAATTCTGTACGAATATATTGGTAAAAAAAAACACTTTTACGTGTCAAAAAGAAATAATAATATTTTAAAACTTGATGCAACGTTGGTCGTTGCTGAGCATGGGGCCTGGGTTCGATTCCCAGGTCGGGCAAAGTGTTATTGAGCTAAAGCTCAATAACACTTCCCATCTGGAATTTCTCAGTAGCAGCCCGGAGTCTGAATTTGCGCCCGGTTACTGACAATAGGCTCGCCCGCTATTAATTAGGACTTAAACATAACTGGCGAAATGTGGGTGTACTACAGGTACTCTGCCTAACTGTTCGGGGATTTCAGGCATGATGTTATGTGTAAAACTGGATGTGGTCGGTTTTAAAAAATATTTCAAAAACATATTAGTTTCGAAATACCCTTTACTTAGATTCCAGGGTTAGTATGATCTGCCAGGGTTGCGAGTTTGTCCGAAAGGGATATCGTGGCCGCCAGGCACACAGGCAAATGAAGGAACACGGGTGGGTTTTAGTCAGTAAAAGTCTGATACGCCCTCCCGCTCCGCCCAGAGTGGGAGACGTTATTTGATAATTTTACCACCCAAAAAAAAAGGGTTAGTATGATAGATATATTGATTGAAGCTCCTATAATAGAAATTCAACTTTTCTAATGGAAATTCAAGAAAGATAACAAATATAAATAATAAACCTAACTTCCAAAATATATATTTTTTTAAATGAAAGTTAAAGGGGCAGATAGAGTTACAAAGCATTAAAAACTGTCGGTGCAAGACAGTTAAATACTTACTCCAACAAATTAATATTAACAGCATAGCACAGCATATTATTAGCTGGAATACAAGCATGTACCACTAATGCATGCATTGCGATCGCTATCCCCAAGCGATGCAGGCCGTCATCCGGATTGCATAGACGCAAACACAACAAAAACATTACCCAGAAAAAGTAGAAAAATATGCAGTGTGTACACAATAATGTCTTGAATGTAGGTATGCTGTGGCTGATGTTGAATCTATTGATTTTGATGAATACCTCTCACAGGTCATACTTTAATCATATTAATATATTAAAGTATTGTTACCAATTATAGAATAAATTAGAAAAGAATAGGTACTATTTTGTCAAACATACTTGGAAATTCGAGCATAATTTCGACAACCTTCTTCGAGAAAAATCGAAATTGCTGTACTGGTCAAATACATGAGAGCAGCGGCCACCAAAAGTTGTATGATAATCCTGGAAAATCCATATTATATTATGTCGGCCAAACAAATTACATAGTAAACTCAATCTATCGTGTAATTTAAAAATGGAACGATCTTTTACTCCGAAACATGGCAACCAAGGAGGTAACTTATCAAAGGTTTTATTTAAATTTCGAACTGGCTTGCAATTAAAAAGCCGTTTAATGAAAAAAAAAAAATGTACATCAATATGTACATTTTTTTTTTTTCATTAAACGACGATTAAAACGACGACGATTTATTAAATTTTTCACGCCAATGCGCGTGAAAAATTATCGTTGTTCGTCATTGAATCTGGAATTTATAAAAAAATTACTTAGTTTAAATTTCCGCGCATTATTTGAGAAAAGCGCTATACAAGCCTTGGCCGCAACTAGGCATTGATGGACCATCCACCAATGCCTCTTTTGCTGGCCGCTGCAGTAATGTACTATTATTAAGTACACCATGCCAATTACAGATATAAATGTAGTAATTTTACTTTATTCATTCATTTCATTAATTTTTCATCGATTCAGAAATGAAGAGATCCGCAGGAGAACCAAGGTAACCGACATTATGTACGAGTACCTAGCCCAAAGAATTGCCAAGCTTAATCTCAGTGGGCAGCCGCAGTGCACATGGCTCAAGAACCGATGGCCGATGGGGCCGAAAGGTTCTGTAGTGGCGACCGCGTACCGGAAGACGTAGCGTTGGAAGGCCTCCTACAAGGTGGACCGATGACCTTGTGAAGGCCGCAGGAATCCGCTGGATGCGGGAAGCACAGAACCGGTTGAAGTGGCGGTGCTGGCCTAAGTATGTCCAGCAGTGGACGTCTGCCGGCCAAAATGATGATGATGAATTTTACATTGGGTGAGATGTGAAAAGGTATTAACCATTAACATATTATTATGTAGTAATTCAAAATGTAAATTTACTGTACCTAAATTTCATGTAAATTTTAATGGAAAGTCTGTAATAGGCTTTATGAATACCTACTCAAATTTTAATAAAGATGAAGGGGCTTTTATTTGACTAGGTACTTAGTTGTTAAATATATTGTAATTATTTCATAAAACATGTAGTTTAAAATTTCTTATTTAAATATAATAATGTAAAGTATTTTAGCGGTTGTTTTGATGTAAATGGAACAAAAGTAGGCACGACATCCAAAATCACACGTCGTATGGACCAGAAATTCTGAAACAGCTTTGCTTTACCACATTCAAACAACTTTTTATAACTTAAACAAAATATAATGCAAAAATGAGTAGATAACAACTGACTACCGAAATAAAAATAAAAACATTACTATAGTAACTTTAGTAAACAACTTTCTGAAAGCAACTCAAAGTAGTTTCGTTGCCTTCGATCCGGAACTCGGGTCGTGAAGAAAAACGTCTGGCGGCCATCTTACTTTTTCCCGCGCATGCGTGCCTGTTTTCTCTGCGAGTCTGCGTAGCGCTTGAGCTCGCGTAGGCGATTCAGTTGTGTTGCATTGCAAGCAGCTTTTGCTTTGATTTTTTTAATCGAATTATTTAATGATGCTTGTAATGATGATCAGATATTACGTCTTTTTAAATAATATTAAAAATATAGTTAAAATTGTAATAAATATTCGCTTTAAAGCTACTGCAATTGCGAATAACTTATAATATGTATTAATTTGCTTTGCCGTACCTAATACGCCATGGAAAATTGCAATATTTTTGCGAAATAAAACTAGCAGAGGAATAAATGCAGCTTAATTTTAATCTTTATATTTCAACTTATAATTGGGATTGAAATTAAATTGTATCATTAACAGTAATATGGCTGCTTAAATCGATAGTTTTCTGAAATGCTCTTGATTTTCCGGATTTTCCGACATTAATTATATTTTTTTTGCAATCATGAACCACCATGTACCGACGCCGACGATATTTCCACCAACGGCTCCGACTTTCGTTCTACGATGCCGATTATTTGGTACGCATGTGAACGTCGCGTGTTACGCATTCAAATAAAATGCGTGCGTGTGTTTGTGTGCGTATATTTCGGGTGACCTACTAACGGCTATGCGTCCCTGGTACTTTGATAGAAGAGTGTTAGTTTTTTTGTACGGAAATTACTTTTTGGAATCGGTTGAAATATGATAACGTGTTTGCATTTTAATTAAAACTCGACTTTGGGATTTCAGTGAGTCGAAATTACTTTTCTTCCAGTTTCTTCTGTGTATATTTAAAACATTTTTCTGAAAAATAAATATTTTTGTGAATAATATTCTTGTTAGTCATGGTAAGCAATAGAATGGCAATAGATAATGATATTATTCCTCGTCTGTTGCCTATGACGAACGAAACATAAATGTGACAGCTGATGAGCTGACATGCCGAACAAGGAACTATGTTAGGTTGTAATGTGTTGTGTGTAGCGTTTACAATTACTTTTTAAAACATGGAATTCAAAACTTAACAGTGCTAACCGCTACACTTCTTACTAAAAAGATTAAAAAGGTAAGTACTGGGAAATTGTTTTTTTTTTAACAAAATTCGTTTGCATAATTTCGTTGGTTGGTGACAATGGCAGTAGCTTTTATAGGAACTGACTCATGTTCCACGAAGACTAGTGATGTCACAAAAAGGCGAAGCTATAAAATAATGAAACCTAATTTTTTTCCCTATTACAAATTCTTCCCAATCATTGAGTTACTGCGCACGTAAACTGTGACTAGTAACGTTTCCTTACCTACGGATCTTGGTTAGGTTATTCAATTTATTATAACCATTTATACGTAAAATAATTAAATTATCCTATTAGATAAAAAAGCTTTAATATTTTTATGGATTTAGGTCATGCGTCAACGATTGCAGATGTACTTTGATCGGGGTGGCTTAATTCCTGCGAGAAAAAGAGAAGAGGCAAGAAAGTTAAAAAGAGGCTCAATTACTAAAACAGGTGTGCATCATTAGCAGCATAAAAGTTTTTAGAGGTTCACTAATTCTAAAAAGTGTCCATTAGAAGTTCAATAAGTTTTAAGAGATTCGGTTAAATAAAAATATTTCCATTTCTAAACTTCAACCGGCTTTTTAAACCCCGACGAAAAAAAGGGGTGTTATAAATTTGTAGTGTGTATCTGTCATCATAGCTCATAATCGGTTAATTATTATTTGAAAGGAGATTAATGGAGGTTAAGTAAGTAACAACAGCCGTACGGGTCGATCCATCAGGTTAAGCTATGCATGCCGCGGTTGGTCCATGAATGGGTGACCATCTTTACATACGGAGACTCCTAAGTGCCTCGGAAAGCACGTTAAGCTGTTGGTCCCGGCTGTTATTCGTGGATCTTTGATAGTCGTTAGGGGTCGTCAGAAGCCCAAAGTCTGACAACCAGTCTTACCAAGAGGTATCGTATTTCCCATTTACTTGGGTTGCGGGTATCGGCAAAATATTCACTGTTATTGCAACAGCCCCAAAAGGTAGTGATAGAATTTGCATGCCAAATATAGGTCAAGGAGCAATAATGTTATGTAATTTTCAATCAAATTCCTTTCCCACATAGCGGGCACATACTCGAATCACCTTTTAAAAAAAATGTTTAAATAAATGTATTTTCTTTCTTTCTATCTTTCTTTAAACTGTAATTTTCAATCAAAATGTTGATAGTAAGAAAGAAAATAAATTTATTTAGCACATACTAAAAGTCACACAATCACACTAATATTATAAAGGCGAGAGTTTGTGAGTGTGTGTGTATGTGTGTATGTTTGTTACTTCTTACCCGCGGGGCGCAGCTAGTAAGAGATAAAAAAAAAAACAAGTAAAAAGTGTAAAGTATACCATGTAAGAAATAAGCAGGATACTGTGCCTCACGGCTGCGCCAAAAAGGCCCAGTTCAGCAAAAATGCCAGACAACTAGTGCCTGACGCTGGTTTTCAACTGGACCTGAAAGTGTGAGGCGACGGGTGTAAATCAGTTTTATACTGCAATGTGTGTATGTATATCTACATAAATAAATTAATTTTTTTGTTTATTGTTTTAGGAATATATTTTTTATTAATTAATTAGGGATTTATTGATTACTAGCTGCGCCCCGCGGTTTCACCCGCGTACGTCTCGATCCCGTGGAAATATCGAGATAAAAAGTAGCCTATGTCTTAATCCAGGGTGCCAGCTACCTCCATACAAAGTTTTACCAAAATTGGTCGAGCCGTTTGAGCGTGAAGAAGTAACAAACATACACACACACTCACAATCTTTCGCCTGTATAATATTAATGTGATGTGATGATATATATATATATATATATATATATATTATATATAATTATATTATATTAATAGTAATTTTAGTGTTTGTTGATAATGACGTAATAAGGTGCAATTAAAAATATCGTTAAGGTTATTAATGTATTTGCTGAATTAGTTTTCTCCTCTTCTCCTGACTATGTTTATTTTGTTAAGTATGTATCTACTCCTATGTTTTTATACTTTTCGAGTTCTCTATCAATTATGTTGTACCTGCCATATTTTGTCTCTGCATCACCATGGTCGAAAATGCCTCAGGCATTAAGTCTGCCTTTGTACAGTATTTACAGAGTAAGTTTTAACAGATAAATAAATAAAAATAAATTTATTTGACGGCGCAGCAAGTGGCGCCGTCTGTTTTTGTTACGAAGTTACTGGAATCACCGAAAAGGTCGGATTAGAGGGACACTGGCTGCTGACAGTCACTTTAGCGGAGCGTCGTATCGATGGTTACGTGGCGTCAGTCTTCTGATGACAGAAGAAGATGTAAGGGGATCCGCTGTCGTACCACGTCCAAGACGAACTGCTATATTCCGGCACAATCCTGATGACATTGAAGCTGCTGAACCACTAATACGATGATCACTTCTGGTAAAGGCTATCCTGCGCCGTTATATTTATTCCTAGACTGTTCTCACGCAATTTTCCAACACATATAGGTAGGCAAAAATTACAGAATGCTTCCAACGTTATATTATGTCCCAACTCCTGGCTTTATCCACGTTCAATATGGACATTCGTTTTGATAACCCTTCCAGTTCCTGTGATTAATGACTGCAGTCATGTGTAATATTCAGATAAGTAAACCTAGCAACTGAAAACACGTGAGCACCTTATTTATCTCTTAAGAGGGAACTGAGTTCAAAAACGTGAACATCCCGCCGGATCTATTATAATGTACAATATACGGCATATTAATTTAAAGATTGAGGTTAACTGTATATACAATTATCACCATGCAAATTAAAATAATCTACGTCATTAAGAAGGAAAATCGTGTGGTATTACACATAGTGACTAATATAACGTTACGTTACATTAGGATAAAGATAATTGTGTGTAGATGATGAGTCTGTAAGTGCCGTTATGATAATAATCCAACAGGAAGGGAGCCAGAAAACTGACAAATCGTACGATATAGTTCAAGTTAAGTATCAATTAGAATTTTATGGGCGGCTAGGTTTGAATTTCGAAGGCGGCTGGGTTGACAGGATGCTCCTGTGCCTTTACTCCGGACGTCTATTAGGTAAATGCGTGGAAGTAGTATGTACTATATCGGGTATCGGCACTCTTGGAAACCATATTTTAAAGGTTTTGAAGCGAGTCGGTATTGTCATCAATGGACGCTTTTGGCTGAAGGATGGAAGGTAGCGGTACTTAATTAGAAATGTTCTACCACCGGATGGATAACTGAGTTCTTCTATTTTCCGATAAGGGAAGATTCATCATCTGCCCAACCTTTTCCCAAATACGTTGGGGTTGGGATCGAATTCCAGTCTAACTGGATGCAGCTGAATACCAGTATTTTACATGGAGCGACTTTCCTTCACAAACCCAGTTACGGGGTAATACGATACCCGTTGGTGATGCTGGTGGTCAGATTTTTAATCTTGTGACTACCCGTAAGGACTGTCAAAGATCTACAAATGACAGCGGGGACTAACGGCTTAACGTGCTTGCAATATGAATTGAAGGGTTCCACGATCCACCTAGGCAAGCTTAACTTTCGATCGAGCCGTGCGGCTGTGTTTTTTTTCGTTTTACTTAGCCACGAGCCCCTCCGAATATATTTCAGAAAGTTCTGGTATTTTCTTTTCAGCAGATCTGATTCTTCATTTCTATACCTTGTACTTCAACTACGTCGTAGTTGTTTGTACATAACAAATGTTTTCCATGTTTACCGTCAAAAATTCAAGTTTTCCTAATGTCGGTTGGTGTCTCTTGCTACAAACAATTCTCATAAATATCATTGCGTGCTCGCTACGCATTAGTGAATGAAACAGTCTAAGTGACCTACATTTTACAAGTAATTTGACAGTTTATCGTTTCACCATTTCATTCTTTTTTCAAATAGCGAATGTAAACAAACGCTCACTGAGCTTTCTACTACGAGACTACAATGACGCACACAGACGCGGCCAGTGTGCACACACGCACACATTAAAATACTCGAAAATCAACCTTTCTCTAGTTCATTTTACCCTGGTACTGCCAGTGGCGATTTTTTTTTTTCACCACGAGACCAAATGCCAAATTCGGCGGTCGTTGTTCCACTTTCGGAGTTCATTGTCGGATACCGTTTGCCGACCTACCTTCACATTTTGCTGGTATTTATTTTGGACAGACAGTTAGGTTTTATGCGGCATTAAAATGCTGTGCAAGATGAGATCGCCGTTACGATAAAGGCGCCGTTTATTGATCGGTAGCGACGTGACGTGCGCCCGCGACTCCGTTACGTGGTACGCTCATTCATAAACGTAATATTTCCCAATATGACGAAAACATCGCTGTATGACGCTTTATCCAAGAACGGAGCAATAGTTTTTGTTCTACAAGCGTAGAAAACATCCTATCAATTTTGTTTATCTTAGCTACATTGTCTAGTCAAATATTTTGTTTGATATACCAAACTTTTCCAGGTTATCTAAACATAGTCAATTTAATCAATATAATTCGTCAACACTGCCCCGCATTTTCGCACGTCACGACGTATGCTTAATTCAAAGTGTCTAACATTCAGTGAACATTTTAGATTCATGTAATTCACCGCGATTTTTCGTTTATTGAAATAGATTTGAATCAGCTAAAAATACATCTATATGGATATTTAAACACAAAATATTTTTTGCGCATCTCCATGCCATAGACAACAATTACGCCTTGTTTATGTCACTCTCTGACACTCATACAGCACAAAAACTATGGAAAATTTCTGCAGCCAAAAAAATATATGTACCTACTACTCGACATATTATCGTACTACAGATTTTATGCTGACAATATGAAGTGCACACACTTATTATATGGCATTGGTCGCGATACAATGCCAACTATTCTCGGTCGGTGTGTATTTAGGCAAATTGGGTGAAAGGTGAACGAACCTCGCAGTCATTTCACCGGGCGTTGACTCATCGCGGTGCGATTACAGTGCTATCATTACTGGCCGAATTTGCACTCGACATTCAAAAACGTTCGAAATGAGGTTCCATACTTAATTTTCTCGTAGGAATGTTGCCAATCTGATTAATCTATGTACCGGGTAAAACGGGGTGAATAGAAATGCAGGGGTGAATCGAGACGCAACTTTAAAATGGATTTTAACCTTGATTTACTTAATATAGTTTGTTGCCAAGGCACTTAATCGTTAACTATAGTACAGGTGACACAATAAAGTCCTTTTTGGCAACAAAAGATATTATTTCAACGTTAAAATCCATTGTAAAGTTGCATCTCGATTCACCCCTGAATTTCTATTCACCCCGTTTTACGGTACTTATTTAAAAAGGTACAAGTTTGGGGAGTTCTTGGCGGGAAAGTGAAGTGACATGTTTCGCAGTTTTGTTTTATTTTCAAAAATTTGTGTTTAGCCGAATATTAATGTGTTGATTTTGGTTCCATAATCAATATTGCACTCGAATCATGTTTTCACAATCTTTACTTAAAAAAATAGGAATGGACTACACATTGAATAAATTAGTTAGTGTTTAAAAACTATTAAACCAGCGGCTGCCCCTACATGAGGAGCAGCTGCTTACAAAAACTTGGGGTAAAATAAATAATTTATAATTATTTAAAAAACTTTTTTACAAAAAATACAACCGACTTTCAAAAAAAAAACACTACAAAGTGAAAAATTTCTTTAATTGCGGAAGTCGGTTGCAAAAAAAAAAAATACAAAACCAAAGACACCGCCAACTTCCGAAATTAAAGTTATTTTTCATTTTGTTGTTTTTTTGGAAGTCTGTTGTTTTTTTTTTTGTAAAAAAGTTTTTTTAATAATAAAAACGTTTTTATTTTTCTTTTTAGCTGTGGTACCTATCCCACACAAATTCGAATACCACTATAACTTTCCTGCTATGTAAATAACAGTGACAAGAAGTTATTAAGTTTATCATCATCCACATTGACCAAGTGGAAAAAATACGTATTTAGTGGGTCGGTTTGTAATTTATCTAAGTAAGAATAGCCTCATGTCAACTGCTCATCACCTTTTACAAAATATTGCTTTTCCCGATACAGGGACGTTAATTGTTGAGAACAGGTACTTCACCATAAGCTCCACTTCACCATAATGATGCATTGTGGCCAGCATAAATTGCTTGGCAACCATATTTTAAAGTAATCGAATCGCAACCCGTGAAATACTTATTAATGAGTAGTCCCGATGGCCATCTATGGTCTTCATCATCAGTTTCACTTCACCAAATGGTTCTTTCAAATGCACGATCGAGTTACTATAAAAAATATCCAAATCGCTATAGGTATACCTATAGTGTTTGAAAAGTTTCCTCGATTTCTCCAGGCTCCCATCATCAGATCATGACTTGATAACAATGGGACCATGTAGAAAGTATACCCTTTCGATAAAAACTAGAATTTTTAGAATGTTTTTGAGTATTCGGAGAACATACACAAAAAATAAGATCCCGACAAATCGAGAACCTGTTCCTTTTTGAAGTGGGTTACATTTTTTTTTTGCTATATTAAGTATTATAATTTAATTCATATCTTTTTGTAAGAATTCATGAATCATGTGCATTGACGTTTGATATCTCGTCATGATACGGACGAAGGTACAGGCGTATGGAAATATTGTCCTTCCTTTTGTAAGCTCAGCTTTTCAACACGACAACAAACAACACCAAACCAACCAACTAACTTGTTCTTTCGTGTTTGTGTTTTTATATATTTGCGTTATGTTTACCGCAAATAAACGTATGTTCTTTGTTTCTTTTTTTTCTTACGTCTATTATGAGTAAGATAGGCGTCAATTGTTCGAGACCCATGAGGGTCTCGTTTTGCTACAATAAAGCAAAAAATAAAGTATGCCACAAAACTATTAATGGTAAAAACAAAAAAAGTAGGTAGGCCTCGTTCAAAGACAATCACAGCTTTCCAAAACAAAAATGGATACAAAGAAAACAGCCGTCTTTTCTAACTTCAAACAGGAAAAGAAAATTTCTAAAGCAAAAACGATTTTCTTTCCGTGTACCTATAGCCAAAGAGTTATGACCAAAAAAAAAACATATAAAACGTCTTATACCGCGGCCTGCAACTTAACTACGGCCAAAAGAAAAAAAAAAACAAATGATAAAAAACAACTTATAATTTTAAATTTCGAAGCATCTATTTGGACACCGATTTGCCAGTGTATCGCGACCTCTGCTCGCGACTGGACAAGTGTGAGACTACTTTCATCGGAACTTCGGAACTCTTAGAAAGTTAGGGAATCGACTATTTGACGCGGCGAAAGCTTCGGGCTTTGTCTTGATGTACTCGTACATATTATGGGCCAATGCATTTGATTTCGTGTTTAATATATAAGTTGGCTTTAACATACAGATTATAAATAACTTCACTGGTTAGAATTTTCCGGTTAATAAAGATAAGATTATCTTTGCTCAATACCTACTCTTGTTCTGTTACTTTTAACTGCTAGCAGTCTTGATAAAACACTTAAAATTGTGTTAAATATTACAACTAGAGAATGCTTACTCGTAGCATCGTTTTAAGGGTTCCGTACCCAAAGGGTAAAACGGGAACCCTATTACTAAGGCTCCGTCGTCTGTCTGTCTGTCTGACTGTCTGTCTGTCTGTCTGTCCGTCTGTCACCAGGCTGCAACTCGTGAACCGTGATAGTTAGACAGTT
This sequence comes from Tiliacea citrago, assembly GCA_963921375.1. Taxonomy (NCBI): domain Eukaryota; kingdom Metazoa; phylum Arthropoda; class Insecta; order Lepidoptera; family Noctuidae; genus Tiliacea; species Tiliacea citrago. The sequence continues at coordinate 15,637,825 of OY992802.1, forward strand.
GAAATTTTCACAGATCATGTATTTCAGTTGTCAAATACAAAAAAATAGAATAAAATAAATATTTAAGGGGGCTCCCATATAACAAACGTGATTTTTTTGGTCGTTTTTGCTCGCTATTGGTAACGGCAACAGGTAGACTCTTGAAATATTCACAGAATATTTAGTTATATATTCACTTTAAAAATAAATAATTAAATTAAAACAAAACAAATATTTAAGGGTGGCTCCCATACAACAAACGTGATTTTTTTGCCGTTTTTATAGATAATGGTACTTCGTGCGCGAGTCCGATTCTCACTTGGCCGGTTTTTCTTTCACACTGTCCATCCCAAACTCAATCACATACAGAATAAACTGAAATTACATTTTGCACCAACAACACCGCATACCTATTGCTACTATTAATTTAATGCACAACAATGCAGTTGCAGTTCTTCCCAGGTGATAGGTTGCGAAAGTCAGATGACAGCCACATCCAATTAAATACAGATCTTCAACCGGATTTGGTTAAGGAAAACGCTGATAAGTTTAATAATTCTTCGACTTAAGGTGGTTCCGCAGCAGTAACTAGCGAAATTCAGTTCCCCAATGTCATGATTTCATAAAATAGAACAAATCTAACATAAAGAGACGTATTAATGATTCTAATGATTATAATTCTGTAAATACACATTTGTTATAGTCGCGAATCATATTTTAATCAAGATATACAACCTAACGCTGACCTGAAAATTGCAAAAAACGTAAGAAAATTTGAACCTCGCGGGCTGCAGCTGCGGATTCACCTTAAACCCACTCCATCACAATGACGCTCAAAAGTGTTACCAAAATATTTGCTACGTAGGTATAGTGTGAGTCAAGAGCTTAGTGTGTATACCAAATCTGGGTCGCGAGACTGGTCAACGACCAGATTTGCGACCACCGATGGTTGTCAGTAGCTGGTGGGAAGTCTAGAAAGGTCCATTTGAACTTCGGCGAACTCTCTTTGTGACTGAGAGGTGACCTGGATTTTAAATGATGATGGAGCGCGGTATCACGCCATGTAGTCGTGGTGATGAATGATTCTAGTGACAGCTGGTTTTTTCCACGGTGTGAACTTCGGTATTTGGGTTACCTTATGCGTTAAGAATCACTTGTTCTGTTAAGAGCTGGCAGTCTAAATCAAATTTCGAACGCATGCTCCGCCCCTCGCTCTCCACCACTCCTATATGTGCTAAACGCTAATACATCAGTACTATAGAGTTGAATATCGCGTGCACTGTTTGATCGTGTTCGAGCACGAAACTAAATAGCGTAAGCCTCAATTCTTATTTCGTTTATAACTAAAGTAATAATTGATCTAGAAAAAAAATATCTTGTGTCGGGATAATAAACTATATTTTCTTGCTGTGAATATTTATTTTAGCCATAAAAGCTAAACAATCTTGTTTGTTTTTAGAATTATCCTTAAAAAAGACATGATTTTCGAATAAAAATTTTATTGAGAGAAAATATTATAATTACGTAACAGTCTTCAACATGGAAAGAAAACGATCCAATAAATCATATATGCTAAAGTTTCATTTTGCTTGTATGTGTGACTGTTTCAGACTAACAAACTATACAAAAACACACTCATAGAAACATTAAGAACAAAAACAAAAATAAAACAAAGTAAAAATGAAAATAAAAACAGAAAGTCCTGTACGAGGCCAAAAGGCCCCTATCTCAGCATGATGCTTAAGAGTAGGAGAGAGGAGTCTTAAGGAGGAAGTTAAAAACTGATTTTCTTTTAGTTAAGTTTTGTAGACCCGTAAATGTATTTTGCTTTGATTATTTTATATGTCTATTTCTACATTTATATCTGTGATTTTCATGGTGTGTACATAATAAAGAGTATTCTATTCTATTCTATTCTAGATAGAGTGTCGCGCTGCAAAAGAACTAAAACCAACAGGCCAACTTTGACAGGCTGGTGTGCGTGACAGCTACGTCTTACACTCGCGCCACGTAATTGTGCTGTCATTGTGTTATTCTAGTGTGCATGCATTTTGCGGCCAATAGTTGGACGCAATGTTTTTCAGGTTTTTCAGGTTTGTCACGAGTTCTCAGGTTTGTCTATCTAGACATATTTATATATTTTGGTTTTGTTAGAAAAAATTCAAACACCTTTAGTGATGTTAGAAAAAGTAAGTGTAGTTCTGAAAGGTTTCAGGCACCATTTACTCTCAGTTCACGAAAGTTCGTTTTCGCAGAACGATACTTATTATAAAACCTCTTTTTGGATGGCTAAGCTGTCACATTTTACGTAGGTACGCAATTTGACCAAAAACGAAGTTAAGTATTATTTAGACTTTTTTGGAATTACTGAAAAATAAATCACGCGAGGTTTTTATTCTAGTTGTGAACAAGGAAAATAGGTCAGTGTGGCGTAAAATACCCGTCAATGGGTTTCAAAGCAATTAAAATGGTTTTGCAGAAGGTACGTGAAACCAAGAACGTCACTATGACGTGCTATGACCATCTGTACAAAACACAATAACCGTTAATGTCGTTTAGTTTAAAAAAAATAATTCCTTGTAAGAGTAAATATGCCGAATGACGTATTAGAAATTTAAATAAGGGTCTTAGTATTTTCCATTTCCTGTGCTTTAGCTGATCGCCAATTAGTCATATTAATATTCAAAGTACCGGGGCTGTAACTTTATAATTAATTTTTGTATTTTACTTTTGTAAATCAAACTTTACTGTCAAAATCGAAACCATTGGAAAAGATTAAGATGAAAAAACTTTTCTTGACTCCAATCTTTCATGGCGTAATCAGGTCAATGAGGTCAGTCGAAAGGTACATTTCTCCTTTCATTCGCTGAAAAACCTTCAAGGTCTCCTGCCCTTGAAGACTAAAATTCATTTGGCACAAACGCTTATTCAGCCGATTATAGATTACGCCGCCGCCTGCTATCTGGATGCTACTGAGGAGCTACTGAACAAGCTTGAGCGCATGCAAAACTTGTGCATTCGCTTTGTTTTTGGTCTTCGAATGTATGACCATGTTTCTCACCTTCGCAAGGAACTCAAGTGGCTCCCAATCCGCCTTCGCAGGAACACTCGGATTTTATGTCTCCTCTTCAACATCTTACACAACCCGTCTTATCCTTCCTACCTGCGGGAGCGTTTTTCTTACGCTCGTCCTAGCGACGCTCCATGTAGATCGCACCTTAGATCCCTCCTTAAATCTCATCCTCATAAAACTAGCTACTATTCTTATTCCTTCTCGGTGCATGCTGTAAGATTGTGGAACTCACTTCCGCCTAGCATTCGTGATTTGAAAACAATTTCCTCATTCAAATATCAATTAAAAGAGCACTACCTTTCCTCTCAACTGTGAATATTTTTATATATATATGTTTGTATTTATATGCTTTATATATTTATTTAGGTATATGTAAGTTTTAAGATATTTCAAAAAAAGATACTTTTTTTAAAATATCTTTTTTTATATACATACATACATACTTTCTTGTTTTGAAAATAGTTGGGTAAACGTCATCTAAAACTATTCCAAATTTCAAGTTGATAGCATTAGTAGTTTTTGAGATATCCAGCTGTGACAGACAGACAGACAGACTTAGTCTCACCATAAGGGTTCCTTTTTACCATTTTGGTACGGAACCCTAAAAACGAAGAGTAGTTCCGAATTCAAAACTTTCTTTTAATAAAATTACAAGAATTTGAAAAAGGAAATCCGTATCGAAATAATTTAATGATATCACTTGTAAAAGTGGACGGAAGGCACTGGCTGGCTATAAAATGCAGGCGTGGCTTTAACATCGTAAATGTTCGGCGGGAAAGGTTGTTCTGACCGTATTCGCTACGGGATAAATAATGTAGGATTTTGAAAATGGGAAGTATTTTTTTACTGAGAAAAGTTGTAATGAGTTCCGATTATTCAAACGCTAAAACATTTATCTGCCTTATACAATATCTTTTCATACCTGTGTTCCCTTCCGCCTCTCAGAGGGTAACATACCAAGATATAGCTGATTGTCTCATATTACCAATTTTCTTTTTGATATTTTCAAAGTAAAAGACAAATTATTTATTTCAAATAGGCACATCTAAGGCAGTTTTGAAGACTTTACAAAAAAAATGGATTGATTCTAGTCACCCCTTCCAAAAGGTAGTTTCGTAGGAGAAAAATGGACAAAAAACTCCACCGTTACTCTTTTAAAATGTTTTACAATATTTTGTATAGATACATTAATTATATGTGAAGACAATGCGCAAAAATTGTATATAAATTTTATTACACAATATGTAAAAATAATTTAAAATTAAGCAATGACAGATAAATTAATAATGTGATAGATACATGACGCTCACATAATATTCTCAAATATTGTAGAAATAAGTATACGTTTTCCTAAAAAAAAATAAGTAATAGGTCAGTGTGTGAGTGAAATTTGTGTTTGAGTAGTGAGCTTCCTGAAATGATTCAATTAGGAAAATTAACACGACAAAAATTAAAACTATCAATTTAAAGTCAACCAACTTTTAATTAAAATCTAAATTAGTTAGTTTTAGAAAGCACATTAAGCAGTTAGTCTCGGCTGTCATTCGTAGATCGTTGACAGTCGTTACGGGTATTCAGAAGCCCAAAAGTCTGACAACCAGTCTTACCAAGAGGTATCGTGTTACCCAATAACTGGGGGTCTACTCCGACGCGATAATTCGTAGTATCGGCCCACTGTTCGGCCGTTTCTTGACTTCCAGTTTCCTTTTTTGACTATGAGTCCTTACCCGACTTCAAGTCACATTTTTACTTTGACTTATCTCTTTGACTGTCGTTTTTTTTTTCTTTCGCCTAAGTCAGCCATAGTTAACCGTAGTCAGGAAACGACCGAACATTCTGCCGATACTTCACATTTATCTTCGGAGTAGACCTCCTGGGTTGTGGAGGTCAAATAAGCAGTCGCTCCATGTAAAATACTGGTTACCCAACATAGTTAAAAAGGCACGGCAGATTGATTGTTCTGTGCACTTTAATGCCCAAACTCTTCCCTTGTTAACAAATTGTCTGTTTTTATTTGCTAATAAATGATTAGTACCTTTTCATCATTCATCATTCTCCTGCCCTTATCCCAATCTATTTTTTTAATTGTGGTCGGCGCAACATGTCCCTTTCTTCCATACTTCTCTATTAGTGATCTCGGTAGTCACTCCCTTTCTAGCCATATCATCTTTCACACAGTCCATCCATCGTTTCTTTGGTCTTCCCCTACTTTTATAGCCATCGACATTCATACTCAAAACTTTCCTCACGAGATTTACCTCATTCCTTCGCATCACATACCATTTTCTTTTTTTGGGTAGAAAATTTTCAAATAGCTTCTCCCGCTCTGGGCGAAGCAGGAGGGCGTGTCAGACTTTTACTGACTGAAACCCACCCATGTTCCTTCAGATGCCTGTGTGCCAGGGCCCCGATATCCCTTTCGGACAAACTCGTAACCCTGGCAGGGCATCACATGTCCATGACAACCGATTTCCGCACAACTTTTCAGTCACCGGTGCCAGTTTCAGACTTCCTCATAAGTTCTCATTTCTTATTCTATCCATTCGATTGGTACCTTTTATAATGTTAATGTAGCTCAAATAGACTCGTAAGAAAATTCGTGCAAAAATTGCTTATGTCTCAGATTTACCTACTGCATAGTTATTTATTATTGCAATGTTAAATTGTTATGCTTACATGTTATTAAAACTGCACGACTTTAAATTTAAATAAAACTTGATATATTTATGTTTAACTTTCATTAAATACAGTATGAGTTCCTGGGTTCGATTCCCGGGTTGGGCACTCTTTTTGGGTTTTTCCATCTGGAATTTCTCCGCAGCAGCCCGAAGTCTGGATTTGTGCCCAGTTCATGGCAATAGGCTCGCCCCCTATTACATGGGACTTAAACATAACTTGCGAAATGTGGGTGTACTATAGGTACACCTCTGCCTATATCTTCGGGGAATACAGTCGTGAAAGAATGATTAATTAAATTTTGTTTTGAAACTATCACAAAACTATCGATCCATCTGTGAGCTGAAAAACGCTACCCTATGTTTCCAGACCTTTGCAAGGCTTCCGTACCCTTGATCCCGCTCGCCCGCGCGGAGCAAGTAGTTTTAAACAATGTCCCTAATAATAATAACAACCAGATGCTACAAGTCAAGGTCTCGTTCAGAAATCAGTAGCGCCCTAAGCCTAGATTCAAGCCCCATAGCTGTGCTACTTAAACATATTTTAACCCGGCGAGAGGCCCTTCAGGCCCCGCCAATACCCGGCGAAGTAGTTAAGGCGCCGACTCCAATAGGTACGAATAAAAAAAAAATGCAAGGCTTTTGTTCAGCAAAAGTCCAGTCAACAATGTGTCGTCATAGCCCCCAACTTCAACTACAGACGTCACGAATGACTCATTCAACATTATCAAAGACTTACGAAATTATGATTTTGTTTACGTTAGCGTTTTGCGAAAATTGAACGACTGTTAGTAATTCTGTCTGTAATGTCTTACGTAATCTAAGATCATCATCACCATCATCTTTCTGCCGCTATCCTAATTTATTTGGAGTAGCAGCATGTATTGTTCTTCCATACATAGACATTACCTCAGTATTCTTCCTCTATCTAGCAAATTACCATCTTTTACACAATCATTATTAGAGTTAAAGAATATCTGTCCACTTCGTCATTTATTTATTTATTTAATACTTTAAGCACAAAAAACGTACAGAGGCGGACTTAATGCCATAGGCATTTTCTACCAGTCAACCTTTGGGTGATGCAGAGACAACCAGTGGTAGGTGCAAGTCATAGTTGCATAATATGTATCTACCTATTTATTATTTTTCAATACACTTCCGCGTTCCTAGCGCCTATTTTCCAACACACACGTGTTGGTAAATAAAAAATCGCACGCGTGTACGTGGGAATAACAATTGCCACAGATAACTTATACCTATTCCAAATTGGTCCAATACCTCTATTCACACCGTCTCGCGCCAGTGACGGTCCTCTCTATTCGGAGGTGATTTTTTTTTTAAAACCTTGGCATATATGCGTCTTTACGGCGTTAATATTTTTGGAATATTTAAATAATGTTTATAAATAGAATACCATGATTATTACAATAACAAAAAAGTTTATGAACAAATTAACATTTATTTGTGTTCTAAACTCAAAAATATTTGAATTTTCTATTTTTCATATTAGGCTGTTTATAGGCTTTATACCTTTGCTTCTCCTTCAACCTGGCGAAAGCAAAGCGCTGAAAAAAAGAAAATTAAATCATAGTTTCTTAATAACTCATGACAAAAATATTTTTCATTATTTTATTTCTTCAAAAGTGTATTGAAAAACATCGTTTGATACACGTGGACATTTGTTATTGCAGTGTTCGGCTCAAAAACAACCTCGCCTACGGCTCGGGTGTTAATTCCGCCTCGAATGCATTAACAAACATTCTCCACTTGTATCAAAATGTACTAATAAACTATACATTATAATTATATATATTTTAGTGATATTTATTTTAGAAGTATGTATGCAAGTAGGTAGATTCTCTTAATGTATGTTTATATTTAAATTAGTGAATAGTATTTATTTTACGTATTTCGTTTTTTAGGGTTCCGTACCCAAAGGGTAAAACGGGAACCCTATTACTAAGGCTCCGCCGTCTGTCTGTCTGTCCGTCTGTCACCAGGCTGTATCCCATGATCCGTGATAGCTAGAGAGTTGAAATTTTCACAGATGGTGTATTTCTGTTGCCGCTATAGCAACAAATACTAAAAACCAAAACAACATAAATATTTAAGGGGGCTCCCATACAACAAACGTGATTTTTTTGCTCGTTTTTGCTCGATATTGATAACGGTAACAGGTAGACACTTGAAATAATCACAGAATATTTAGTTATATATTCACTTTAAAAATCAATAATTAAATTAAAATAAAACAAATATTTAAGGGGGCTCCCATAAAACAAACGTGATTTTTTTGCCGTTTTTATAGATAATGGTACGGAACCCTTCGCACTTGGCTTGGTTTTTTCTTCTACTCTTACGTTGTCTACTTTCTTATCGCAGGTACTTATGCTCCCCACCGAGTGTGTCTCCCCACCGAGTGTGTCTCCACGTTGTCGTCGTGGTGGGGCTTGCGTGTCTCAATGATCTTGGGGGCTTTGCCGGTAGAGTCACTCATGCCGGAAGGCCTCAAGTGAGAGACCTGACTAAGAGAGACATGGGGCGGAGTCAACGTCATCTGACTTCCGCGAGGGGCGCGCCGTCTGAGGACTTCAACAGTTGTTGGTGTTCTGGACGGCGCGCGTTTCTCTCCTCATCGTTGGAGAGTGGGAAGAGTGGTTCACCTCTAGTACGTGTCTGCTCATCAGACATGACTGAGGTGAAGGAGTGGTCTGGGGACCCCACCCCATAAAAAAGGCAAAGCTGTGTTCAGCAACAATAATGGAAGCGAGTCATGAAAACACACTACCCCAGGAGGGTACCTGCTGCTCCGCAGTAGGAGAATCCCTCACCGAGCAGAGCTCGGTCAGTCCCTCGTATTCTGGGGGGGACAATGAACGCCCAAAATCCAACTCGGATTTTTACCCGTCCTTCGGGGACGCATTGAGCCAGGGTGGCTCACCCTCCGGTGCTGAGGAGTCGCTGGGTTCTATTCCCAGTACATCCACGGCACCGAAACAAAAAGCACAGAGAGTGCCAAAGGCCCGAGCACAATTTGTGCGCCCGGTTGCCGTAGAGGAAGGGAGTGATGCGGGGTCGGAGTCCGACGCTGCATCTGGCGCGAAGGGCTCTTTTAAGAGCCCGGAGCTCGTGGAGGTGGGGGCTGCAAAGTTCATGAAGAAGAAGCGCTCCAAGCCAGGGGACGGCCAGGGGTCGTCCTCTGATGGTGGCCTGAACTCGGGCCGGAGGAAAATTGGCCGGCGGGGCGGGGTCCAAGGACGGGGTGGGGGCAGAGGGCTCACCACCCAGGAGCCCAGCCGAGCTAGCCCAGCCGAGCCGGCCCAGGGAGCCGAGAGGCTCCCAATGGAGGGGCCCTCTGACACCTCAGGTGGTGAGCTGGACGCCGCTGCCGACTCCAAGGCGGAGCGAGTCACCAGCAGCTTTGAGCAGGTCGTGGTAGCTGCGATCAAGGGTGTGGCCTTGAAGAGGATACAAGCCTCCAAGGACAAGGTCGTACCCGCTGCCACGGCCTCCATTATGGCGGCAGCGAGGGCCCTTCAGGCCGGCCTAACGTCGGACGAAATGTCCGAGATGCGGGCGGAGGTCGGCCGCCTGACGGCCGCTATGGAGCTTCTCCGAAAGGAGAACGAGGTACTCCGAGCGGACCTGGCCCGGCTCCGAGGAGCTGGCCCTCAGCAGGAGGTACGACAGGGGGTGGAGCAGCAAGGGCAGGGTCTTCCCGTGCCTGCGGAAGACCGGGTTCTGACCCTGGTGCGGCAGGAGCTGGCTGCCTTCCATAATCGGTTTTCCGTTCTGGAGGGCATTGTCCTGCGCCCTCCACTAGCGGCGAGCAAGCCAGCCACCTTTGCCGCCGCCGTGGCTGCCACGGCCCGGCCCACGGCTAAGCCCGCGGCAAATCCCGCGGCCAAACCCGCGGCCAAACCCGCGGCGGCGAAATTGGTGCCACCCCCACCCAAGGCCAAGAAGGGCGGGACAGCTGCGCAGGCGGCTGTGCAAAGGGCGAGGCCCCCAGCCCTGGCGGCGGGAAGGCTACCCCCACCCCCACCCCCGCCTTCCAATTCTTCTCCGGCGGATACCGAATGGCAGGTAGCTGGAGAGAACAGGAGGGCGGGTAAGGCCAAAAGGGCGGCCAATAGAAAGGAGAGGCGGCAACGGCGCAAGAAGCGAAGCGCCGCGGCTAGGCTCCGCGCCCCGAAGTCCGCAGCTGTAGTAATTACACTACAGCCGGAAGCGGAGAAGAAGGGCGTGACCTACCGTGAGGTGCTCGCTAAGGCGTGGGCGGCAGTGAACCTGGAGGAGATCGGCGTCGCCGATGGCTTCCGAATGAAGGTCACTGCGACGGGGGCCCGGATGCTGGAGATCCCCGGGGCGGCCAGTGGCCCTACCGCTGACGCCCTTGCCGAAAGGCTCAGGGCGTCCTTAAATGCGAAAGAGGCCCGGGTGTCCAGGCCTACCAAGTGCGCTGACATGCGCATTTTGGGCCTGGACGACTGCGTGACGGCGGAAGAAGTTGTGGCCGCCGTGGCTAGGACTGGAGGGTGCTCTGCCGAGCAGGTGAGGGCGGGCACCATCCGTCCTGATAACACGGGGATGCAAACCGTTACGGTGAGCTGCCCCGTGTCGGCGGCCCAAAAGATAGCCGGGGAGGGCCGAAGGCTCCGGGTGGGCTGGGTATCCGCGCAGGTTAAACTGCTGGAACCCAGACCTCTGAGGTGCTTCCGCTGCCGGGTGGGTAACCACGTGGGAGCATGTTGCACCTCGGAGGTGGACCGCAGCGATCACTGTTTCCGCTGTGGTCAGCCCGGTCACAAGGCTGGCTCTTGTAATGCCACGCCGCACTGTTTTGCATGTGCGGCGGCTGGCAAGCCGGCCGATCACCGGGCTGGGGGCAAGGCCTGCGCTCCCCCCCCCAAACCCAGGGGCAGAGGCAAGCCCTCCGCCACCGCCGTCACCGCCGCAGCCGCCACTATTGCCGCCGCCGTTGCCGCCACCACCGTCGTCGCTGCCGCCGCTAACACCGCGGCAGGGCCTTCACAGGGGGCCCAGGAGGGGGCTGAAATGGAGTGCCAATAAATGGCCCCATTACGCCTCCTCCAGGCGAACATCAACCACTGCGCCGCCGCTCAGGATCTCTTGCTCCAGAGCATGGCGCAGTGGTCGATTAACATCGCCGTGGTCGCTGAGCCGTACTTTGTCCCGCCCAGGGACGACTGGGTGGAGGACCTGAGCGGCTCAGTGACCATTATTTCGTCGGCCGCCGCCGGTACCCCGTCCCTTGAGGCCGTCAAGAGGGGAGGGGGTTGCGTGGCAGCACGGTTCGGGGAGATTGTCGTGGTGGGAGTATACTTCTCCCCGAACCGAACTCTCGCCGAGTTCCACAACTCCCTTGGGGAGTTAAGAATCGTCGTCGTCGGGTACCATCCCCTCCCAGTGATCGTCCTCGGGGACTTCAATGCCAAGAACGTGGCTTGGGGTTCCCGGTATACGGACACCCGGGGCAGGATGGTGGAGGACTGGGCTCTGGAGACAGGCCTGGTCGTCCTAAACCGGGGTTCTGTCCCCACGTGTGTGCGGATGCGGGGTGAATCAGTGGTGGACATCTCGTTCGCCAGCCCCGCTCTGTCACCGCGTGTCATCGACTGGCGCGTCATGGAGGGGGTGGAGACCTATTCCGATCACAGGTACATCCGGTTTGACGTCTCCGCCCAGACCTCGGGCGCGCCGGTCCGACAGACCCCGAGTGGTCCGCGGTGGGCGCTGAAGCAGCTGGACCGGGAGCTCCTCCTGGAAGCCACGATCGTGCAGGCCTGGGTGTCATCACCGGACAGGCCTGCCGACATCAATGACGAGGCGGAGTGGTTCCGGGAGGCCATGTCCGAAATATGTGACGTGGCAATGCCCCGGGTCCAGCCCGGACGTGCCCGGCGCCAGGTGTACTGGTGGTCGCGTGAGCTGACCGCTTTACGCGAGGCGTGCGTTGCTGCGCGCCACCGGTACTCCAGGCACCGCAGGCTCCGTGTCCGCCCTCCGGATACGGAAGCCATTCAGGCGGAGCTATACGAGGGGTACAGAGTAGCGAAGACTGCCCTCCGAGCAGAGATCCAGCGGGCCAGAGGACTGGCCCGCGAGGAGACGCTGGAGACTCTCAACAGAGACCCGTGGGGACGCCCCTACAAATGGGTGCGAGATAAACTCCGCCCATGGGCTCCCCCGCTGACGCAGAGTCTCCGGCCCCAGCTCGTGGAGGACGTGGTGAGCGCTCTGTTCCCTTCGCGAGGGGAACATACTCCCCCGCCCATGGCTCCGCCTCCTGCGGTGCCAGATGCGGACCAGACCGACGACGACGATGCTCCAGAGGTGACCGAGGTAGATCTGAGAGTGGCGGTACGTAGGCTGAATGCCAAGAATACCGCCCCAGGACCCGATGGCTTGCCTGGAAAAGCCTGGGTTCTGGCTTTAGAGGCTCTCGGGCCTCGACTAAGGGGGCTCCTAAGCGCATGCTTGGAGAGGGGCCAGTTTCCACTTCGTTGGAAGACGGGGAAACTGGTCCTCATAAAGAAACCAGGGCGCCCGGCGGACTCTCCGTCCGCTTACCGGCCCATCGTGCTGCTCGACGAGGTGGGCAAGCTCTTTGAAAGAGTAATTGCAGACCGCCTTGTCGGGCGGCTGGTGCGGGTGGGGCCGGATTTGGCGGAGAGCCAGTTTGGTTTCCGTAAGGGGCGCTCTACGGTGGATGCCATCATGCGCGTTCGAGCCCTCACGACGGGGGATGCTGTTGCCCGGGGTGGGGTCGTCTTGGCGGTGTCTCTTGACATCGCCAATGCCTTCAATACCTTGCCCTGGAGTTGCATTAGGGAGGCACTTCGGTATCACCGGATGCCGACCTACCTCTGTCGTGTGGTCGAGGCCTATTTGACGGACAGGGCCGTCATCTACCCCGGTCACCACGGAGAGTGGAACCGGCGAGAGATGTCGTGCGGTGTCCCACAGGGATCGGTCCTGGGGCCGCATCTGTGGGACATCGGGTACGACTGGGTGCTGCGCGCCGACCTCCCTAGTGGCGTCAGCGTAGTCTGCTACGCTGACGACACGCTAGTCCTGGCACAAGGGAGTTCGCATCAGGCGGCGGCCGAACTGGCGGCACGTGGGGTTGCGACAATCGTCGATAGGATCCGGCAATTGGGACTCGAGGTGGCATTGCACAAGTCCGAGGCCATGTGTTTTTATGGTCCTCGGAACGCGCCACTGTCGGGTTCCCAGATAACGGCGGGAGGGGTTCACATCGGCGTCGAGCCGACGATGAAGTACCTGGGACTCGTCCTCGATAGCCGGTGGAACTTCGTGGAGCATTTTCGACGTTTGGCTCCCAGACTGGAGCGGGCCGGGGCTGCTTTGAAGCGGCTCCTGCCCAATCTAGGGGGTCCAAACGCCTCCTGCCGGAGGCTCTACGCGGGGATCGTGCGGTCCATGGCCCTTTACGGGGCACCGGTGTGGGCGCGTTCTCTGAGGCTGCGACCAGCGCAGCGGTTGAACGCGTCCCAAAGGGTCATGGCCATCAGGATGGTACGGGGATACCGCACGGTCTCCCGTGAGGCGGCGAGCCTCCTTGCCGGATTGCCGCCATGGGATCTGGAGGCGAAAGTCCTCGCGCACATTTGGGTGTGGCGCGAAGAGGCGAAACTCCGGGGCATAACTCCGCTGCCGCAAGAAATTGCGGCACAGCGGACGGAGCTCCGGAGGGATCTCATGGCGACATGGAGAGTGCGATTGTCGCAACCCAGCGCTGGGCACGCCACAATTGTGGCGATAAGTCCCCTCTTTGAGGAGTGGCTGGAGAGGCGCCACGGCGTCCTCACCTTCCGCCTGACGCAGGTCCTCACCGGACATGGATGTTTCGGGAGGTACCTGTTTAGGATTAAGCGGGAGGAAACGCCCGGGTGTCACCACTGTGTGGATCGCCCGGAGGACACGGTGGAGCATACGGTGGAGGTCTGCCCAGCTTGGGCGGAGCACCGCCGTGTCCTCACGGAGGCGATCGGCGGCGGCGATCTCTCGCGTCCGGGCCTGGTTCAGGCCATGGTTCGGAGCGAGAGTGCATGGGAGGCCGTCACCTCCTTCTGCGAAGCAGTTATGCTAGCGAAGGAGGAGGCGGAACGCGTGAGGGTGAGACAAGGTTTACGCCCTCATGCCCCTAGTCGCCGCAGGAGACGCCCCGGGCGTCGGGAGTCGCAAGCCGATTTCCGGCCACCGTAGGCGCGGGCCTGCGGACGGTGAGCGATGGGTAGCTCGCTGTCCGATAAGGACCAGGCCCGGGTCGACGGCGCGTTGTGTTCCACGCGCGCCTCAAAGAGATGTCAGCACAAACTGACGGGGTCCGTTAGGACCAATGCCTGCCGGGGTTGCGAGTTTGTCCGAAAGGGATATCGTGGCCCTGGCACACAGGCAACGGAAGGAACACGGGTGGGTTTTAGTCAGTAAAAGTCTGACACGCCCTCCCGCTCCGCCCAGAGCGGGAGAAGTTATTTGATGATTTCCCACCCAAAAAAAAAAAAAAAAAAAAAAAAAGGTACTTATGCTGGCAGAGATTTCTTTAGAAATAAGCATCATCTTTGTACGTATTTTTCTGTTCCTTTCTTCTGGTCTGTTTATATATGTGTACATAACCTATTAAATAAATAAAAAATAAAGCTTTAGCCCACGGCTTCGCCCGCGTGGTGATCGGGAATTAACCCACGGGTACGTACTACCAGGATAAAAAGTATCAAAGTCATGGTCTCTGTGTGCCAAATTTCATCAAATCCGTTCAGCTGTTAAGGCATCAAAACGGTAATAGACATAGATTTTTAATTCTTAGAGAGATTCTTAATTCTTACGCATTCATAATAATTATAGTATGGATTTTCCTATAACCTAAAAAGCCCCACCAGTTCAGTTTTTCGTTTTCGTATTTACTCTGATTTTCAATCTGCCTAGCCTTTACCAACTATGTTAGGGTCGGCTTCCAGTCTAACCGGATACAGCTGAATACCAGTAATTTACATGAAGCGACTGCCTATCTGACCTCGACAACCCAGCAACTGGGTAATACGACACCCCTTGGTCAGACTGGTTGTTAGACTTTCAGGCTTCTGACGACCCGTAACGACTGTCAAAGATCCACGAATGACAGGCAGGACCAACCGCTTAACGTGCTTTCCGAGGCACGGAGGATTCTCGGTATGTAAAGATGGTCACCCATCTAAGGACCAACCCATAATTAACCTGATGGATGGACCTACTGTTATTACGTAGCCACCAGCCCCCCTACTTACTCTGATTTTGACGTCTCGAATGACTCATCGAACATTAACAGAGTCTTACGAAAGTGAGATTTTGTTTACGTTAACGTATTGCGAAAGTTACTGGCCACTTACAAATCGTCAGAGTATACAGCTGACTCAGATCTTTCCATGAATCTTTAGTTCAGTGATGCGGAATCATAGTAATGTCTGTTGTAATGTAGGTCAGTGGCATAGCTAGCATGGGTGACACTCGGTGCGCATAATTTTGAAGATAAACCAGTCAAGTGCGTGTCGAACCTTTATGCAATGAAGGGTTCCGTAGTTGGGATGAATTTATCCCAAAAAGAAACTTATCACTAGTTGAAAAACATGTTCTCCCATGTCATTCCAGCTGCAAATGTAAATTGATCGACATTATTAGTCTCTCTCTAGTTTTAACTTCGTTATAATTATTATAAAGGTACTATAGCCGTGATTTTTTCCTTCCAGTTTTTGCTTTATTTAAATTATTTAGTTTGGATAAGTTGGTTAAAATAGCTTCAAGCCTAAGTGGTTTGTCGTTGAAAACCGTGATAGTTTCTGTAATTATTATTTTTATACGGTCAGGTGTCACCTCCAATCAGATGGCACCCGGTGCGGACCTCCCCCCACGCCCTTCCCTAGCTACGCCACTGTTTGGTACAGTCTGTTCCAAAATTAGGTATCAGATGTAAGAGTAAATAACCTGTTCAGGTAAAATTCTTACGCAATCACTTACTAAAGGGAATTAGTGGCTAATTCGTCTCTGTTTATATGGTTTCAACTTTATATCACCCCACTTTTTCTAACAATTATTGTTCGACTGCCTTACAGTTTTACCCACATAAGGCGCGATCCCTTGGGAATATCGGGATAAAAAGTATCCTATGTCCTAATCCAGGTCATGGCCATGTTTTTTTTATTTTTATTTATTTATTATTTATACAAAACAATACAGGATAACATATTAAATAGCAACCAAAAACCACTATGGTTTAAACTTGTGTGTTGTAGTCTATCTCAATATCAAACTATACAATGAAGCATTGTTGTGCCAAATTTCATTCAAATCTGTTTAGCCGTTTTAGCGAGAAAGCGTAACAAACAAATAAACAAACAAACTCACTTTCGCATTTATAATATAAGCATTACTAAATTGTAATTAAAAAATCATTTGCAAAAATGTAGGATAATTAACCAATTTCGGCTGTAAATATTCGCATAGTCAAATCAAAGCACTCAATTAGCAAGAGGCACTACAAATTTTCATCCACAGGTACGTTTTCTGATTCGTATGTTTATTTTTATCACATTTATTCTATTAAAAAAGTGATAGTTTATTCTTCGTAAACAGGCATTAAAATTGCTCTTTAATCCCTAGGGACTAAAAGTGATTTGAATTTGGAATGTGAATATTATTGGTAAAAGTGCCAATCACCAAAAAGATCAATCACGAAGATTGTATGAACAAGTAACAGGCTGTATGATAAAGAAAACACGCGAGACAAATAAACAAAATAAAAAAAAAAGTTTTTGAAATAATTAAAAACACGCGAAATGCATTCCGCCTTTGTTCGTAATTGTTTACTCAAATTCGAATTTTACTTAGTTTTTTCTTATTTTCTCATAAAGGGGGTGATAAAAAGTCGAGTGTCCACCTCGGGAGCAACACAGTTCGAGTGACGTACTTTGAATCCCTCGCTGTGCTCAGGATTCTACTTTAGAATCCTTCGCTCCGCTCTGGATTCAAAGAAACACTCTCGCCTTTAAAATAGTTGTTTGCTCCCTGGGCAAACAATCTACTAATTTTCATCAGTTACATTTGGAATGTCTGTTGCAATGTATGCGGTAGTAGCCTTGAATATTGGCATTGTTGACAGTAGACGCAGAACTGACGGTACGTTTTTGAATCAAGCTTAGCAAGCGTTTACACGCATTTTGTGTGGCGAAATTAGGTGATGGCAAAAATGGATGAACGAATTGATAATAATGATTTATTTTAAAATAAAATGTTATACATTATTGATCAATGTAATAAATTTTAATAATTGGAATCAATATTATATAATATGTAATTTACTAATTTGATATATAAAAGCAATGCCCTTACATGGTTTATGTCTCAATACTGTGTCATGTCATCATACTACTTAATGCATGCCCACTAAACCAGTGTTTTAAATAAATAGTTTTTATGTGGTTTGTTATTCGCAGGCTGATTAAATAATCGATTGACTGTAATAAAACTTCTATCCATTCAGAAAACGAATTATCTTTGCGTAATACATGGATACATAAAATAATGTACTACATGCTTATAGTACTTATAATTAGGTACCTACAAAAAATTGTACGAGGCTATAAGTTTAACTATTATAGTTAAGTCACAATAACCGTTTTTTGTTCAAATTAGTCAATCAAAACACGGATAGAATTGAAATATGATGACATTTGTATCATGATATTAAAAACAACTAAACAATTTTATAATCAAGGTTGATTATGTACATGTAAATTCCTCTTTAAATTATTCGAATCGGACCTATCGTTTAGAAGTTACGACGGGTATAAAAATGCTAAAAGTATGAAAAATGCCGCGGTGTTAGCGAACAGCCCTACGCTTTCTATAACCTACACATTTTATTTTTATGGATTAACACATAGGATTTACTACTTTTAATCCCGGTAGTACGTTCCCGTGGGATATTTTCCGACATCCACGCGGGCGAAGCCGCGGGCAAAAGCTAGTTTCCAATAAGTTGTTTTAATAACAGAGCGTAGGATTTGTAAAATGTTATTTATTTCTGTTGGCTGGTTTTTACACTTTATACGTACACACACTTACACGTCAGTAACATCACGCCTGTATACCCCGAAGGGTTAGGCAGAGGTGCATCTATGCACCAAATTTCAACAGTTATGTGTGTCCCATGTAACAGGGGGCCAGCCTATTGCCATCAACCGGGCACAAATCCGGACTCCACGGTGCTACAGAGAAATTCCAGATAGTAAAACCCAATAACAGTTTGCCCGACCCGGGAATTGAATCCAGGGCGCATTGCATAGCACATGTGTGAGCACTATGTACCTACTATAATGCTACCATTTACTGGGTACGTCTTTCATTGACTTGAATGTGCCCTGGTGGCTGAGAGTATGTCATGCTCACTCAAATGTCTCGCTGGTGGTGGCGCGTGTGTTGGATCATTAAGTTCCCTTCAAAATGGTTGAGCTGAATGGTGCTGATCCATGCGTCATGTTCGTGAACGGGCGCCGTCAGTAGGGACTGTTAATTTCCTAACTGCCAAGGCTTATATTTATTTTTCAATTGTTTTTATCTTTTTTTTCAGACGCTTTTAATGTGCACGTCTTTCTACATTGTTATCACATGTTTGTATAATTTTAACATGAATATTCGATGTAACCAATATTTTATCCTGGTTCCTATAATACCGGCCT
This sequence comes from Tiliacea citrago, assembly GCA_963921375.1. Classification (NCBI taxonomy): domain Eukaryota; kingdom Metazoa; phylum Arthropoda; class Insecta; order Lepidoptera; family Noctuidae; genus Tiliacea; species Tiliacea citrago. The sequence goes on from OY992802.1 coordinate 15,656,313, forward strand.
TAATAATTTTATGAAGAGGTAAGTCTAGCCTTTTCCCAACTATGTTGGGGTCGGCTTCCAGTCTAACCGGATGCAGCTGAATATCGGTATTTTAATTAGAGTGACTGTCTATCTGACCTCCACAACCCAGCAACTAGGTAATACGATACCCCTTGGTAATACTGGTTATCAGACTTACGGGCTTCTGACGAACTGCAACGATTGTCAAAGATCCAGGAATGACAGCCGGGACCAATGGCTTAACGTCTTTTCCGAGGCACGGAGGAGTCTTGGTATGTATAGATGCTCACCGATCCACAGACTTACTTCGGCAAGCGTAGCTTAACCTGATGGATCGACCCATGCGGCTGTTATTATTTAGCCTCAATGCTGTAGCGGAGCTATACAGTATTGCCGAGTGTCATAGGATATATTTTATATCTTAATATATATAATTCTTCTGTACGTGTTTGTCACCTAACTCCTCCTAAACGACCAGACCAATTTGGTTGAAATTTTGTATTTATATTTCAATGGGTTCCTGGATGGTTAGAAAACACAATTGGACCCGGTAGGTGGCGCTGCTGTCGATATAAGGCGGTACGAAGTTCGCCGGGTCAGCTAGTATTATATATTAGGTGCTAACAAATTAAGTACCAATATTTTAAGAGGTGTTACATTACATCAAAACAATTAACTTTAAATAGAAATTAAGAAAACTTTTTATATGATATTTTAGTTTTAATTTACGGAACAAAATAAATAAATTAAAATTTCGCCCAAACATAATCACCCTGTGCATTTAACTGACAAGACACACTTTCTGTCAAGTGAACATCGTCGTTTGTGACTAACGTCAATGATTGTTGACTATCTATTAACAGGGTGTTTTTACGCAGTAATGTTGTTTCCCTAATTATCTCCAAAAAGTAACATAAACTTTTCAATGTTTCATACTTAAGTCTACTCCTAGAGACGAGTACTATCAGCTCTAAAAGTATTGGTACGTAATTTGTTGGCACCTTATATTTTTAAAAAAATAACATTGGTGGAGTCCCGGCCCGAATTTTACCTTTTTATAATATTAGTAACGTACTGGAAGACGTAGCGGTGGAAGGCCTCCCAAAAGGTGGACCGATGACCAAGTGCAAGCAGCAGGAATCCGCTGGATGCGAGAAGCACAAAAGTGGTCGAAGTGGCGGTGCTTGGGGGATACCTATGTCCAGCAGTGGACGTCTTGCGGCTGAAATAATGATGATAATATAAGCATAGATGTCAACTACACTTGCGAGCATAATCTAATCAGATTTACATTATGAAAAATCGATCACAATTAGCTTTTCCGAAAATGTATGTTATTAAATTTCTCCTGTTAGATAGTCATTGTGTTTCGTCGCATTTGTGTTTGAAAACCGACAGTACATAGGATGAAGTAATAGGTTGATAACCTATCGTCTGTGACTAAAGAGTCATACACCTCACAATCTGTCGACAGCCAGCGAGATGGCTCCTAGGACAAAAGTAAAATTGTTTAAATAAATTAAATTGTATAATCAACAACTATTGTACCTACCTCTGTTTGAGAATAATTAAAAAAAAGTAGAAGATATAAATGACATAATATAAATAATCGAAGCATTATGTGCTAAAAATAAATAAGTTTGTGTCAGGAGGTGGAGCGTTTTTAAATATTTTCATAAATTAGCGATAGAATTATCGAAATATTAGTGATTAAAATAAAAGAGATGGGGATTTTATAAGGCTTAAAATAATTAAATGTACTGAATACATTTGGTATACCTAACTAGAACTTTCGAGTTTACCTAAGGATTTTCAAGATGGAAACTCTTGAAACCAATAAAAATCATCACACTAATAATAGAAAGGCGAAAGTTTGTGTGTGTGTGTGTGTTAGTTACTTCTTCACGCTCAAACGGCCGGACCAATTTTGATAAAATTTAGTATGGAGGTAGCTGACACCCTAGATTAACATAGAGGCTACTTATTAATCCCGATATTCCCACGGGATCGAGACTTACGCGGGTGAAACCGCGGAGTGCAGCTAGTGATAAATAAAAATACAGGGAGAAAGTTCCAAAAACAACATAATTTTATTTGGACATTATTAATTAAATAAATAAATCTACAATATCTTACGTGCGTATCAATGCGTGTGATTTCCGATACTATGCGTTACAAGGTCATTGACCGCTGATATTTCGCCGACCACTGCTTCGGAGTCCATAGACAATGCAGAACGTTAACGACTTGTATTGGCGATGGTCGGGGTCAACGGACTGGCCTAGCAACTGCCGAAATGTGCATCTAACGAGATGTTTGCATATACTAGGTACCTATAGCAACACAGTCTATACTAAAAAATTATAAAAAGGTAATATTTGTTTGTTTGGAAGTTTATATGTAGGGGGTAATTAATCTCTGGAACTACCAGTCAGATTTGAAAAATTCTTGCATTTGATAGCCCAATTTTATGAGCTAATTTTTATGAGCCAAATGAAAAAATGCTGGCAGGCGATGCGATGCGACGCAGTGGGTCAGAAGAACAAGAAATTTAACGCGGACGAAATCGCGGGTAGAAGTTAGTAAGTTAGCTAGTACCAAATGGCATTAGGTTGTAACCATAATTTGCATGTCATTTTGTTATGATTAAATATGTTAAGGTATTGCCAATGTAAGAACTTTTATAACCATATTTATCAGCTAATAAATCTTTGACTTTGACTTTAAAGAATAAAGTCGAAAATTCATAGTGTCAGTAAGACATCTTAGTCAACTTTTACCTGTCCTTATTTTTAATGGAAAGATTCCAGTAGAAATTAGCCACAGATCATAAATTTTATGATCTACACGCTTAGCACGAGAACTGTATAGAAGCGTTTTGTCGACGGAAGAGTAGACAAAAATTACGTTTCCGTGTAGATAGTAGAACATTTTCGGTAGACAAGCGACTTCTATTCTACAGTAGAATAGAAATAGTAAGCGTCATGAAGCCTGCTGTAGAATTAGGATAGGCTAGGATTTACAGTAGTCTCATTTCCTACGAAATGTAGATATTGGAAAAGTTTTTTGCGATTTATGACTTTCTAGTGCTCAAACCTCAGTTGGTCCAATAGAGGTTTTTGATCCTTATAAGAAACAAGATCGATTGGCATAAAAAAAAGATTTTGTGAACATTGCCCATTTACCTGCTGACTGTAATTTTTTTTCAAAATCTGTGAATGCAGATCAAAATTTCTCAAAATGTTAAGGACATTCTCTTCAGACCGTTTTCCTGTAGCTACAACGGTTAAGGTAGCTCCCTTACTGCCCTATCTCAAAAATCCACCCTATCAATGAATATAAGATCTAAGTTTTAAACAAAAAAAAACAATATGCCTAGCCTTTTCCCAACTATGTTGGGGTCGGCTTCCAGTCTAACCTAATACAACTGAATACCAGTATTTTACATGGAGCTAAGTAACTGGGTAATACGTTACCCCTTGGTAAGACTGGTTGTCAAACTTTCGGGCTTCTGACGACCCGTAATGACTGTCAAAGGTCCGTATGACAGCCGTGACCAACAGCTTCCGAGGCATGGAGGAGTCTCGGTATGTCAAGATGGTCCCCCATCTACGGACAAACCCCGGCAAGCATAGCTTAACCTGATGGATCGACCCGTGCGGCAGTTATTACGTACCCACAAGCTCGCTCTCTTCATAAATATTAACTTATTGTCGTATTTACTGTGTTTTATTTTCATCCATTAAGCCAAAAACCTGTTTAGTGAGGTTTTCCGTGGAAAAAAAGTTAAATTGTTTATCCGTGCTTTAAAATCGTTTAAGTATTTTTCGAGTTTATCCATTAAACACAAACATACAAAGGAAAACATAGGCAGGACTGTCGATAGGAGTGAAAACTTTGGAATAACATATATTATAAATGTATGCGTATACGTGTACACAGGCCGCAACACGTCACGTGGTTAGCATGTCGGTGACGCGAACCCATAAACTTTTCGTCTACCAAATCTCGCTCAACGAGCCTAAAGAAGTTTTCACTTAAAATAACAAATATTTTATAGTAATCATTTCAGTGGTGTAAAACGTATCAGTTTTCAAGAAAGAACATTCTAGGTCGCCCACTTGGCATCACTGTGTGGACTGCCTCAAAGACATGGCGCAACATACGCTGGAGGAGTGCTCAGCTTGGGCCCAACAGCGCTGCCCAGCGTCGCAACACTTAATACGGGTGTTCTCTCGCTTCTGGCCGTGGTTCAGTCCATGGTCGAAAGCAGAAACACTTGGGATGGCGTAGCCCCTTTTTGAGAGGAGGTGATGCATGCATAAGAGGCGGCGGAAAGATACAGAGAGCATACCTCTCATTCCATCTGCACCAGAAGAGGTGCAGATGGAATGAGAGGTACAGATGGCATCGAAGGGCGCTTAACGATCTCCGGCCACCATTAGGCTTGCGGGTAGCGAAATTGGGGCTGTATCGTCGCTCGAGCAGTCTGACTCAAAGAGGTCGCACGCGTTATTATATGGAGGACGTGCGGTCGTGCGATCGGCCGCAGTCAGTCATGGCGGGCTGATACCAGTTGGGGGTGCGGCGAATGTACAAGTGTCTCCCGGGCCCCCGATTCCTGTTACTAGAATGAACAGTAGGGGTTTGTCGGTAGGAGTCCGACATAACCCTCCGTTCTTCCCAAACGGGGAGCAGTATCCACGGATAAAAAAAAGAGATGAGTTTTTTTTTGGGGTCATCAACCGCAGTTATTGTAGTCGCTTGAAATCTTAGTTTAAAAATCTGCTTTTTTGTGTATACAAAGAGGTCGTTGACCCCAAAAAAATAATCAAATATTTTCATTGAAATTTTTTCGTGTTTAGATATCGATACCATCCACGTAGTTTTGCTAGCTAATTTAATTTAACCCTAAATAAATATATCTGCATAATTCTGTTTCCTTATAGAAACAAAAATATGTAAAGTCATCTTTCGTATGCACTGATACCATTTTACTTTTGTGAACGGCAGCTAGTCAAACGTACGCTTTTCAGCGGTCAATGAACCCCGTGTGTGATCGGAAGTAGCATGAATCACGAATTTATTTAACAAGATTGATAGATTTTTATCATAATTATTATTATTTTCTTCAACGGATTTTATTTCATGTAATGAGAGCAGTGGTGGCCGAGTGGTAACAGCCGCGACTTACGAGTTGTAGGTCGTAGGTTCGAACCCACGCCTTGCTTAACTTTGTGTAAATTATTTCATCACCACTGCTCTCAAAACGGTGAAAGAAAACATCGTGAGGAAACCGACACGTCCTAGAACCAAAAATTCGAAGACATGTGACATCTACCAACCAGTACTGGGCCCGCGTGGTAGATTACGGCCCACTCCCTCTAGCCGGGTACGCTCGAGCGAACAAAACATGGTGAATACGAACATCGAACACCGAAAATTTGGTTCGTACGTGTGGACGTAAATTAGCAAAGCGAACACGAACACCATACACCGTCCACACAGAACCACTAAATTGGATTGCCACGAATATTTTTGACGAACTTTGTGTTTGATGGTTGATAGTGGTACGCACATGCGAACAGAGTGTTCGGTTCGTGTTCGCCATGTTCTTGTTCGTTCGTGCGTACACGGCTTCTCACAGAGAGGAGGCTTGTGTCCCACCCAGCAGTGGGAATATTATAGGCGATCATGCAATGAGAGCAGACCATGTAGGTAAGTCAATTATAAGGTCAGAAGCTAGTTCAAGTGGTGCCAAAGATCAGCAGCTCTTACCTTGAGAAGGTCGATTCCGAAAGAGTATGCTACGTGAATTCGATATTTACGGTACATACGTTTACTACGTGCCGTGTGGTGCCGAGCGTAAAGAATAGCACCATCCTATTTCTTCCCGTGGGTGTCGTAAAAGGCGACTAAGGGACTTACTGGTAACTGGGCAGCAGCGCTCTCTATGCATTTTAACACCATACTGCGATCGCCAACCCACCTGTTTATAGATTTTAAAATTAAAAATAATTAAGTACCTTCTTTTCGCACATAATATTTAGTTTTACGATTGTATTCAAGTCTATCATCATCATTATCATTTCAGCCGAAAGACGTCCACTTCTGGACATAGGCCTCCCCCAAGCACCGCCACTTCGGCCGGTTCTGTACTTCCCGCATCCAGCGGATTCCTGCGGCCTTCACAAGGTCATCGGTCCACCTCGTGGGACGCCTTCCACTCCAGAACCTATCGGCCGCATCAGCCATCTGTTTTGCGAGCGATGGGCCCTGCCCACTGCCACTTAAGATTGGCAATTCTTCGGGCTATGTCGGTTACCTTAGTTCTCCAAAATCAAAAGTCATTTGTCCAAACCAGGCTGAGAATCAGCACGTTTCGAAGGTCAAAATTACATAAGACAGTCCCCCAAACGCCCGACCTTCACCACTTCCTAGTGCTTTGGCTGGGAAGAAGTGGCGCAACAAACTCCCCAGCAGCACGGCTGTCTGTTCAGTTAGAAAAAATAAGTTACATTACGTAACACAAAATATTCGCTCTCAAAACGGTGAAGGAAAACTTCGTGAGGAACTAAAAATGTCCTAGAACTAAAAATTCGAAGATATGTGACATCCACCAACCCGCACTGGGCCCGCGTGGTGGATTACGGCCCTCTTCCTCTCACAGAAAGAGGAGGCCTGTGTCCCCGCAGTGGGAACATTAAAGGCAGATTATGTAACGCAAAATATTAAATTAAATTATTTGCCATAATGTCAGCTAGCACACGCCACTATACATACCAATACCTCCTGCGGATCTCTTCATTTCTGATTCGATCACGTTCATAAAATCAAAGCGGGCTACTAATTGTGCTTGTTGCAAAAAAAAAACTGAAATGCTATAGGATAGTTGAGGAGGTGAAGAACAAAATCTCACTTTTTCAAATGTTTGAGAAAACATTTTGATGAAGTCTTGGTAATACCATTGAATTTTACTCCAATAATAAAAATGTTTATTTTTCTTCCACAAATAACACTTATTAACTATAACTTAAAAATAAATAATTATGATGTAGGGACAATACAGTGAGGTTTTGAAATATATCCAGGCAGACTGAATTTTTTGAGGTTAAAGTGTAGTTTTGTTCGAAACTCTCGATTACAATTAATGAATATTTATTTTTACGTATTTGCGTCAATCAATTTAAACAACTTGCAAATAGACGAAAACAAAATTTTTAAAAGTGGAAAAGTAGGGTTTTGTTCTTCACCTCCTCAGTTGTATTTTCGATTCAAAAATCGAACCAATTTACGTTTCGTTTTCATCGCACGTTCGTGCTTGGATTTCTAGTCGCCATCTCATCTCAGCGACACAATCAATGTCAAAAACTTGTCAAAAATGTTGGGAAATTATAGGTATTTTGACAGATTGAGACTGAAATTTGAATGCGAACGTTCTTAAAAATACGAGAATAAGCATATAATTTTCTTGATGTGTATCTTTTTCCTCCTCTCGATTTCTGTGGGAGAGATTTTGTGAAAAGAGACGGAAGTGTGCAACAGGAAGTGACAGCTTGAGCATGGAACAAGCAAGTACTTTATAAAGTTGTTAGTGCGTGTGTTTGTTTGTAAAAGGTAATATCTGGAAATACTCATACGAATACTGAAAATCGTTTATGGATTGAAACTTGCAACACTATTCCCTAATGAAATAAGAAACCTTTATACGCCAATAAAATGCACGGTTCTTGTAATCTCCATGCAACGTTCGTAGCATGATTACTTCTATCTCTACGCTACGAAGACACATTTATTTTCTTTAGTTTTGACATAGCGACGTATAAAGGCTAGTGCAGACTGGGGTGATTTCGCGGGCGCGGCAGGCAGCGCGACCCTTGTTGCGCCCGCGATATCTCAACAGTCCGTACGAGCCTTAATGCCGCGTTGACACAATTAAAGTACGCTTGTACAAAGTAGATTTGACAAAGCAGGCCTAGTCCACTTTGATTGAACGCCGTCATTCAAGTGCGCTTTGATTAGTGTCAACCACGATCAAGAAGACGTTCAAATAGTCGTCAAATCTACGTTGTCCAAGAGTACTTTGATAGTTTCAACGCAGCTTTAATCTTTCTACAATCTGTCATTATGGTCTTTCTCAGATAACATAACATCACACGTAATTTGCGAAGGGTTAGGCAGAGGTGTACCTATAGTACACCCACATTTCGCCAGTTATGTTTAAGTCCCATGTAATAGTTGCCATCAACCGCGCACTAATCCAGACTCCGGGTTGCTACTGAGAAATTCCTGATGAAAAAACCCAATAACACTTTGCCCGACCTGGGAATCTAATCCGATGCTCGGCAGTAACGCTTGTGACCAGATCAACGAATTTTATTTTTCGTTTCTACGGTTGTGCAGATAAAACCGCGGGGTACCTAATAGATAATAATTTGACTGAAAGTTGTCCACGAGTGCGTGGGCATTATGTAGCATGTTTAATTTATAATATTCGCACGCCTCGGCGCGGCGCGGGCGCAGCGGAAGAAACCACAATTAAATGTCTCGGATATTGATTCATGTTTAGGATATATTGTACGTTATTTATAATAATAGTCCATTAATTTGTCAGAATATTGTTACTGAGTTGTGCATGTTGTACACAGTTTTATAAAAGTTCATAATATTCTGCCGTTTCCGGCATACAAATAATTTTTTAGGGTTTTAGTTAGTTTGTTACACATAAAAATGGATTAAATAAATTAGGATAACATTCAAATAGCAAATTAGTCAAACTCAAACTCAAAGCATTTATTTCAATTAAACCATTTTATTTATTTATTTTATTTAATTTTATTATTACAGGCACTTTTGAATTGTCAAGGGGTCGGTCAGTCAGAGAGATGACGCTAGTTGCCCATTCCAAAGCGTATTAGGTTCTTAATATAAGTTCAAATATTAGAGGTATTCCACTCAGAGCACCGACTCCAATAGCACTTGACCGAACCGCATCTGAGCACCTCCACCAATCGCATCGATACAGAATCTTGACAAGTGCGGTACGGTGGAACAGATTATTAATACTATTAACAGTCCTCGAACGGCACCTGCATACAGTTTTGTTGTATGACAGTTGAGGTAAAGTGTCAATACCCTACTTTGTTTCCTAGGGGTGCTACACACACGGTGTTCGGGTCGCCACATTCGATTCGGTAGTATTTATGTTAAATAAAAAAGCCGACCCGAAGCGGTAGGGAATATGCACGTAATTCAAAACTTATCCATTATTTTAATATAGACTCTGTAGGCGTCAAGAAATAAATTCCAATATTTTTAAATTTGGTGTTTTACAATTCATTATTTTTTGGTGAAACGGAACGCAAACTCTTCAAAAATGACGAAAAATACTATATGAGTAAAAACTATTCTTTGCTAGGTGCTTGAAATCTCTCTAAGGTACTTAGGCGATTACTGCTTGAATAAAGCATAAACAATAATTTAATTTATATGATTTGGGGCTAAACAACCAGATGTAAACAAAGCAGTTTCGTGGTAAATGACGTCACTTCATGATCGCGACAGAAACGGATGTTTGAACTGTAGTAGAAAATTGTTAGAGTTTCATATTTTTTTTGAGCAACAAGCAGTAGTTCAATTTAACTTTTAATACTTTTCATGGGTTTATAATACTGTCTATTATTGATTAAGTGAAGAAAAAAAATACATGCATATTCCTTATTACTACACATATTCGGCTTTCATTCGGCTCGTGCCGAGCGGCAAACTTCATTCGGCACCCTTGCTTAATCATGTTCGGGTCGGCACGGCACAATTTGAACTAAACCGCGCAGCTTTTTCCCGAACATAATTAAGTCATTCAATCGATCTGCCTAGCCTTTTCCCAACTATTTTACATGAAGCGACAGCCTATCTGACCTTCACAACCCAGTAACTGGATAAAGGCTTCTCCAGACTGGTGCGATATCGCGGGCGCGACGCGACTCTAGTAGCACAATTTCTTTGCCGGTGCCTGTCCCACTATCGCACGAGTCTGTACAAGCCTTAATACGATACCCATTGGTAAGACTGATTATGAGACTTTCGGACTTCAGACGACCCGCAACAACTGTCAAAGATCCACGTATGACAGCCGGGACCAACGGCTTAACGTGCTTTCCGAGGCACGGAGGAGTTCCGGTATGTAAAGATGGTCACCTATCCACGGACCAGCCCCGGTAAGCGTAGCTTAACCTGAAGGATCGACCCGTCCGGGTGTGTAACGGTTGATATAAAAACAAAAAATCTAACGTTTTTCTTGACCTAATTTCAGTTAATATACTTTTGTTTAATATAACGATCAGTTGAGATAATGAATTGTTGATATAATTTCATTTTATCTAATTTCTTATGATATAATAAACATTTCCTATAATGCACATTTGACATAATATTCATGTAGTATATTATTCATTTACTATAATATTCATGATCTCTAATAACTTTTAATATAATTTAGAAAATCTGATACGATTTTTTTCTTCGCTTTATACCCTATACACCTACCACCCTCAACTATTGTAACCAGTAGAAATTGGATGCAATCTGGACTTTAGGGCACCCCGACTCGGATTTTTTTATAAACCATCCAGAAGTAGGAGCCCCGCGAAGCGGGGCTCCGTCGACCAAGCCCACCCTCAACCATGCATTGAATATTTTAAGATTTGGTTAGGTGCCATTTGAGTTAGGTTAGAACTGTGACCATTAAACATGAAAATTAGGTCAAAAGAACATTAGGTCAAATTAATGTTATATAAAAAGAATATTATACATATTGAAAATTATATAAAATGAACGTTATACTAAATGTTTTATATTAAATGAAAATTATATCATATGAAACATTAGGTCATATGAAATTAGGTTATATGATTTTATAGCATATGAAAATTATATTATATGAACGTTATTTCAAGTGAAATTAGAGCATTTGTTATTATATCATACATTACACACCCCGACCCGTCCAGCTGTTATTACTTATAAGCCACGTCCGTCGTGCATGTCGGAAATTATTCCACGGGAACGTGCTACTTACCGGGATAAAGTAACCAAATTCGTCGTTCCGTGTGGTGCCGGACGCGGACGTAAAGCACCACCCTATTTCTTCCCGTGGGTGTCGTAAAAGGCGACTAAGGGACTTACTAGAGAATGGGCAGCAGCGTTCTCTATGCATTTTAACGCCTTACTGCGATCACCAACCCGCCTGTTAAGCGTGGCGATGGCAACCCCCCCAAATGATGATGATGATGTCCTAATACTGGGGGTCTACTCCAAACATAAATCCGAAGTATCTGCCGAATGTTCGGTCGTTTCTTTACTACGGCTAACTATCGCTGACTACGGCGAAAAAAAAAGACAGTCGATGAGATAAGCCAAAGTCAAAACTGTGACTTGAAGTCGCGTAAGGACTCAAAGTCAAAAAAGGGAAACTATGGAAGTTATAAAACGGCCGAACATTCGACTGATACTTCGGTTTAGCGCTTCGGAGTAGACCTAAGTGGCCATGGTCTACCCGCGTGCCAAATTTCATCCTAACGTTCACTCATTTTCGAATTTATAGTATTAGTTAGAAAAAAATAATAAAAAAGATGATAAAGAAGTAAAATTTGTGAGTTTGTATGTAGGGAACTCTAACGGAACTACTAATCCGATTTTGAAAATTCTTAGACTAATACATTAGGACACTCAGCAACAGCGTAACTGCTCGTTACACTATTACTGAGTGCCTTGCAGAAGCTAGTTGAATGATAAACATATGGAAAACCTTGGTCAAACAGGAAAATTACACCGAATTTATTACTAAGTAATGGTTTTTAGGGTTCCGTACCCAAAGGGTAAAACGGGAACCCTATTACTAAGGCTCCGCCGTTTGTCTGTCTGTCTGTCCGTCTGTCACCAGGCTGTATCTCATGAACCGTAATAGTTAGACAGTTGAAATTTTAACAGATGATGTATTTCTGTGGCCGCTATAACAACAAAAACAAAAAAATAGAATAAAATAAATATTTAAGGGGGCTCCCATACAACAAACGTGATTTTTTTGCTCGTTTTTGTTCGATATTGATAAAGGCAACAGGTAGACGCTTGAAATATTCACGGAATATTCAGTTATATATTCACTTTAAAAAAAAAAATATTTAAGGGGGGCTCCCATACAACAAACGTGTTTTTTTTTGCCGTTTTTATAGATAATGGTACGGAACCCTTCGTGCGCGAGTCCGACTCGCACTTGGCCGGTTTTTTAAATGATGTGTCATGGATTGGATAACTTAGAGAATTAAATAATTAGTGCATAATGCAATATGCGTACATGCAAAGATATAAATTTATGTCATATAAATAGTTATGATTCACCTTGTTGACACCTTTTATGACTCGACAAGCTGAGGAAAAGTAGAGACAAGTTGGTAGGGACGGATGATGAAAGTCGGAAATCCATTTAACTGAATGAGCCATTCAGCCATTAGCATTCAATCCATGAATATCGAGCACTTATCTTCCACTTTCTGAACAAGTCTTCAGGATCGCTTCCTGTAAGCTTTTTTCATAGGACACTGAAATAAATAATAATAAGTAACGAATCACAGACGCTACTAACCATTAAGGGCAGATTTTTCAATAGACTGATAATTTATAAATAACTGACGAATCAATATTGTGGTTTGCCAGCTTTTTGTAGAAAATACGTCAAACTGTCATATTTATTCTAGCAGATCTTAGAAAAAATAAAGAAAAAAATTGCCTAAAAAGGATGCTATTATAAGGTAGTTTACAGAATATAAAAGATTTTACAAAAAAAAAACATCTATAAAGTTTCTACCTCATCCCTCACACGCTTCCCTCTTATTTAATAAATCGAAGTTTGCAGTTCAGTTCATTGACCTACGCGAGCACATCCGCACTTTTGGCTAGCTCTCATACATTACGTGATGGAATTTTTTAATTGTCTCCCGTTCTCACTTTGGCATATATAAACTAGTGTGAAAGAGATAGGAAGTCACTATTTAATATGTGTTAAACATTGACATTAAAAATTGATTTTTCACTGGAGGAGTCATTACCGAGAAAGATTTCTTTTACCGGATGTTATCAATCGAAACTACTTCAAAAAGTTATGACAATAAATAAAGACATTCCCATTGTCATATTAAGTTTTAAGGCTCCTGTAAGCAGTGGTTGTTAGGCTGGAATATAGTGTGACGAAGATTTAAACACAGCAAAGCAAAGCAAAAAACTTTATTTTATATTAAAAAAAAAAGTAAGAAAATACGTTGAGTTGCGGTGAACATAACACACACATACACACACATTTTCGAGCATAGTTAAAATATTGTTCCAGGTTTTCAATATTTTTTACAAGTTTCTGATCATTGTTGATATTACAGAGTGTTATTATTAACATTGCGATTTATTAATAGTGCTGTTCTTGCTGATTAACATTAGTCTGATTAACACAAGTTTGTTTATATTTGATTTTTTTGTAAGGTGTGCTTAATAAGTATGTCTATGGGTCATTGCAGCCTGAAATAGGAATAGTAGGTAACTAGATATGAATAATTTTTCGCTAAACTTAAAATTATGGAATTGAAAATCCACGAAAGCTTTTTACATTACTTATAAGATGCAATAAATTTTCCCTACAAAGAACCTCACTATTTTTAGACTGTAAATCTCAAATCACACACTATAATGCAAACACACATAAATACTGTTTTCAACAATCTTAATCTATGTGAAAAACCAAAAAAAAACCGCTCCAAACGCGACTGTTCTAAAAAAATATTCAAATAAATGCCCCGCGCTTACGCAACGGATCATTTCAAAGTCAATAATGTCATAATTTACTTGTATTAAACCGAAATGACCGTTTCTTGAACCATGTTGGTATTCAGAAGCCGTTTACTACTTACCAATGGTAATCACTGGTAAAGACATCGACTTATACATAACTATATGTCGCTTGAAGTGTTTATGCTTTCGGGGTTTCACGATACGTCTTGTCTGATATTTTCTTAATATGCAATTGATCCTCTAAAAACTTTTTTAATTATTGAGCCTCGTTTTTTTCTCACCATTGGTCGCAGTAACTAAGCTAGGGTACTCCGACCAAATGGGTTGGGTTAGAACTGTGAACAACCATGCGCGAGCCGAGCGAACGAAGCGAGCAGTGCCGCGCAGCAGCCGCCGAGTGCTACGTCGAAGTTCGTCGCAGTTACGGCTATTATTAGTCATGTGAGGACCCTAAAAGCGGAATTATATGAGGTCCGATTAAATACATCCCTTTTCTAATCCAATTCCAATATAATTCGTTGGTTCTTGAGTCATCAAAATGAGTACTTTAAAAGTAACAAGTAAGTCTAACTAGAATTTATTATTGGCGTAGTTCTTATAAGAAACCCATAAGATCTAATGTCATTAAATCTAAACTCCCAAAAAGGTTAATAAAATCAATATAGAATCATCTTTCAGACAACGAACCTAAGCAAAAAGCTATTCTAATTTAGGCTAGGCTGATCTTAAAACCACCATACCATACCATATTCTGAAAAATTAATGATTATGTAAAATACTTAAATGCGTAATGCATTTAAGCTGTCGAAATCAGTGAAATCCCAAAAAATGTCAATTCGTACAGGAATGTAAGTATGTAAACACAAAAAAAAAAACGTAAATTAAAAAACCTACCTGTTCAGTCAGATGGATTAGGTGTGATTACCAACTTGAAAATATATTAGGTTATTTATTTGAATTATAACCACATTTCATTATATCGGGTCAAATTAAATTAGCTAGGTATTATATAGGTACGTATAAGAAAGTTGAAGAGGGGCTTGTGGCTAAGTAACAGCCGCACGGGTTAAGCTACGCTTGCCACGAATGGCCCGTGGATGGGTTACCATCTTTACATACCAAGACCCCTCCGTGCCTCGGAAAGCACGGTAAGCCCCGCCTGTTATTTGTAGATCTTTGATATTTGTTACTGGTCGTCAGAAGCCTGAAAACCTGACAACCAGTCTTACCAAGGGGTATCGTGTTACCCAGTTACCGGGTTGTGGAGTTCAGATAGGCAGTCGCTCCATGTAAAATACTGGTATTCAGCTGCATCCAGTTAGACCGGAAGCCGAACTCAACACAGTTGGGGATAGGTTAGGCAGATGATATTTATGAAAGATCTGAAACTGTAGGTACTTTTAACCAGACTACTAAAAGAATCGATTATTTTGTCATGTAATGAAATTGTCATTGAATAGACCAATTCTAACTTAGAGAGATTTATTAATGATTATAATTCTGTAAAATATAACATTTCGCGGTCTACCTTTGCGCATCCACCATGGTTTTCTGTAGACAGTAAATACCTACCTACTACATTTTCGACGTTTTCGTTGAGCTCCATAAGTTCTGAGTTGAGCTGCAAGATTACTGACAAATGCTTGCACTGAAAGGACAAGTCCACTCAATCTGTGTGGTTCTTTCCTCAAAAGACCATTTCAGACACCAATCTACATGGTCTTCACAAGATCTGACCAAGATTATGTCTGGACTTTAAAAAGACTGTGACCTCTGAGGTTGTTTCGGCCTTTCTTCTCAGAGTAGTCAGATAGGAAACGTCGGCCTCATCTAGTTTTTAAAATATGATTGACATGCAGAAGTGTTTTTATTACAAACCTACTTACAGAAATAAATCATTTGTCATTTTTATTATCACCAATAACGATACTAAGGTACCTACAACTACAATCCATGAGGGTAAGCAGATATGTCCAGAATAATGTGGTTTTTTTCTTCTACGTCATATCTGCATCCATTGTGGCAGTTAGAGACATTTTTTGTGACAGTTCGGCGTGTTATGATATAACGTTGCCAGCTACTTTAAATAAAGGATAATGATATTCAAAAATTCAAAAGAATTTTCAGAAATAGCCACCGTCAAAATTTCATGCAATAAAAGTTACCAAAGATCCTCGTTGTTTTACGAAAAAATCAACAAAAAGTTTTTTTTCTACCACGAGCGCCGTTTAGACCACTGTTCAAAAGCGGTGTTTGTTTGAGGTACCGTTGGCACAGTGGGCCCGCAGAATCGTAAATTAAACACAAATATAATGAACGGGAACGTTTGTAAAACTGTACTTGGGTTTTTTTTTTTGGTGTCATTTCCATTGGGTTGATGACGTTGCATTTGTATTTCAATGGCTGTAAAACGTATCTTAGACGATTTTAAAGTTTATCACTTTAGAATAAGACATGTTTCTGCATAGGTAATGTAATGTTTATAGACAATTGTGCTGGTCGAACATTTGGCATTTGGTCAAGTCAACAGGCCATCCGGTCGGGTAGGCTTTGTTGTCAAGTGTGACAATATTATAGTGACAAACACCTACTAACCTGCGATACGGTGAGTCACTTAATTTCATTTTAATATAACTGCATGTGTCGAAATTATTTCACTGTTTTTCCCCTCGCAAATAACGTGATTTAGTTTTGACATAATCAATCTCCCTAGCCTTTCCCCAAATATGTTGGGGTCAGCTTCCAGTCTAACTGGATGCAGCTGAATACCAGTATTTTACATGGAGCGACTGC
Source organism: Tiliacea citrago (assembly GCA_963921375.1). Lineage (NCBI taxonomy): Eukaryota > Metazoa > Arthropoda > Insecta > Lepidoptera > Noctuidae > Tiliacea > Tiliacea citrago. Next base: position 15,672,939 of record OY992802.1, read on the forward strand.
CTATCTGACCTTCACAACCCAGTAACGGGTAATACGACGATATCTCTTGGTTGTGAGACTTTCGCACTTCTGACTACCCGTAAGGACTGTCAAAGATCTGCTAATGAAATCCTGGACCAACGGCTTAACGTGCTTTCCGAGGCACGGAGGGGTGTCGGTATGTAATGGATGGTCACCCATCCACGAATAGACCGCGGCGAGCGTAGATTAACCTTCGATCAACTCATGTGGCTGTTATTAGTTAACCACGACATAATCTAACATAAAAATGCAGTTGCAAATATGTTTATTCCGATTTTTTGCCTACAAATGGCCGTTAAGGCCAATTTTCAGGAATTTTCAGGTCGATTGCGAAGTGATTGACTTTCAAAGGGAAAATAGGCCAAGTACCTATCTATGCTTAAAATTATTCCTACCATTCATATGTTCATTCCCAATAATTTATTGAATGCAACAATCAAATTAGTTTTCCCTAACCTATTTAAATCATATATCTGCGCCTTAACGTTTAAAATAAATTAATTCAGAAAACTCTATTGAGAAATGATATTTTTTTTGTGTAAGTAGGCTTGTACAAGCACTTTTATACTTAGTTCATAAATAATTTTAAAAATTCTGATCGAACTTTCAAACAATCTTTAACTAAATCAAGCTATCTCTAACAGTAGCATTTAAAACGGTAAATAACAAAGAATTGGACCAGCGCAGGTTTGAATAAAAAGAATTGACAATAGCCTGCAGTAGCCAAGCATTGTCACAAAACCGAAGAACAACAAAAGTCCCTTGTCTTAAAAATATTATAATCAAACCCTTTCATAAACTAACGGTGCCAACCCTTGTAAAAGCACAGGGTTAGTAATAAAATCGTAAATCAAAAAGAAAGGGTGGAACGGTACAGCGGCCAAATTTTCTACTTTATTTGGAGAAATAAATTTTACAGTGCTGTACAAAACTATCGCATTTTGAGGGTTATATTTTGTAGTAATCGTTTTTGAGATAAAGGGTATTTATTGGCTATAGCCACATTTTTCGTTCCTAGCTAGATAACTGTGGTGTGTATTCTGTAAAACCTCGACGTTCTCGTTAAAAACTCTTGGGTGATCAAGGTAAAAAGGTGTACTTCAGAAGCTTATATTTTTTTTATACAGTGTACCTATAGATTATTTTGTACTAATAAATCATCACTTAATTTAAACCTCATAACACAAAATTATTTCCAACCACTCCCGCCACAGGCGGTAACGCGTCTCCGTGTTCCTTGTGCCAGGACCACGATATCACTTTCGGACAGGCTCGTAACTCTGGCAGGGACGCGTGCAGTCCTAGTTTTTGAAGTTAGTTGTCTGACGTTCGTCAAGTGGGCTGTGCACCAAAAAGGGAATCTGCCCCAAACACTATTGTTTTTATATATATGTTGTGTGTATGTTAAAACCTTTGCTGAAAAACTTTATGTATACATCATCATCATCATCATCAGCCGAAAGACGTCCACTGCTAGACATAGGCCTCCCCCAAAGGGGGTTTGCCATAATCGCCACGCTTGGCAGGTGGGTTGGCGATCGCAGTATGGTGTTAAAATGCATAGAGAACGCTGCTGCCCATTCTCTAGTAAGTCCCTTAGTCGCCTTTTACGACAACCACGGGAAGGAATAGGATCACCATATTTTGTACATGCATATTATAAATTAAAGTCACTTTTCCTGTCCATCGGTGTGACCGCGTTGTTGTTCTAAACAATGCAACTGATTTGGTTGCGGTTTTCACGTTCAGTACCGGGAGCCCTCCTGGAGGGTTCACTCAAGTCGCATATGGGATGCCGAGAGCCCTCGCCGAGGGCTCATTTTAAATATCCTTTTTTCTTAGCGAAACAAAATTACAAACTGTGAAAATAAAATCAGTTGTATATTCTAGCAAGATTTAATAGTATACTTACTCGTTGGGTTTCAAATACAAGCATTTTTATTCATATTTATTTTTTCATTATAGAGTCCAAAGTGAACTTATTCCGAAAGCTTAAAAAATACATTTATATTAAACTTACACGTATTAAAGAAATCTTGATGTTTTGTCAAACCATTCGAAGACATGTGACATCTACAAACCCGCACTGGGCCCGCGTGGTGGATTACGGCTCACTCCCTCCCGAAGAGAGGCGGCCTGTGTCCCAATTGTGGGAACATTATAGGCTGAATAAATGCTATGGACGGGTCGGTAGTGTCGCATAAATTAACCATTTTCTAATCTAAACATATCTTTTGTTGAGTTGTATCAATTATTAAGCATTTCTGAGTATCACAGCATGGGTCAAAAGCACCGGCGAAACAATACGGAGAAATTAGAAAGTCGTTCCATGGTATTAGCATCTCTGTTCTTGCTACAACTTACTTGTAGTACTTGCATTCAACGGTCGCTGAGTGATCTTCATTACTTGCAATCTTTTCCTCGTACATTTTTTTTTTTTACACTATAGTCATTAAAGAGGTTCAATACTCAATAGGACTTATACCATTCCACAATGTATATTATGCTTAGGTGGTGAACATAGGCTCAATTGGCACAAATTTAGAACAATCGTGGACCCTGTTGGGCACAGCAAAAGAAAGATAGTAGGTAGAGATGAGGCGTCATAACGTTTTCAAAAAACTTTTTTTGTGTATGTTATATAAGTTTTAGGAATTTATCATTTAAATGTTCGTTTCGAAATAGCTTTTTTAATTTAGCTTTTTTTTTTCTTTCTTTTTTGGCCCCAGTTGATGGCAATAGGCTCGCCCCCTATTACATGGGCCTTAAACATAACTGGCGAGAAGTGGGTGTACTATAGGTACCCCTCTGCCTATCCCTTCGGGGATTACAGGCGTGATGTTATGTTTTTTAATTTAGGTTAAAAAAAAAACAAATTAATTAATAGCTTTTTTAATTCAGGTTAAAATAACCGAGTTTTGATCTTATGTTATTTTAATCTTCATTTGTTTTCGCATACTTGTGCAAGTCTATGCTCCATTTGAAATAAGATTAGACATATAAATAAACCTTTTTTACAGTGCGTTCATCCAATTTTGACTTCTATTGCGTTGGTGGCATGACTAATGGCCTACGGAATAGAAGTCAAAATCGGTTGCGGACTGTAAAAAAGTTTATTTCAATTTCTAAGTTTATTTCACATACACATACATACATACATAAACTCACGCCTTCTTCCCATGGGGGTAGGCAGAAACTATAGAATACCACCTGCTACGCTCCTTACATACTCCTTTTGCTTCGCCTACGTTCATACATCTGGTCATACACGCACGCCGATTGCGAGTACTACGCACCTGACCTTTCTGAAGAACATCACCAATTTGGTCACTATATGTCCTCCTAGGGCGTCCCCTCCCGGCGTTTCCACTCACCTCTGCTTTATAAATACCTTTTGTTAGTCGCGTTCCACTCATCCTCTCAACATGACCAAACCATCTAAGCATACTCTTTTCAATTTTTGTTACTACATCTTCTTTTAAACTGCACCGTTGCCTTATCACCTCATTTTTCAGCCTATCATTCATAGTCACGCCAGACATGCTTCGCAAGGAACGCATTTCCACTGCATTTATTCTACTTTCATGCTTCTTTTGCCACACCCAACATTCACTTATAGGTATAGCTTATTTCAAATGGAGTATAAACTTGTGCAAGTATATCGTAACGTTTATGGCTACCATAATTCATTTGATTTTGGAAGTGACATGTATGTCTACGTACACCTAATTTACCACGGAAGAGCACGATTTCCAAGATACGGGTTTTAACTAAGTAATGCAGGAGTTCATATATCTACTCGTAGCGTTACCCGTATACACTTACGTTATTTATATCCTAGTAATTAGTAATATATATTACAATATTAGTTTTAGTATATGCAAAACCCGAAACATATGTCTAGTATTTTTATGTAAAGAATCTATGTACAAAATTTCAAAACTATATCATGAAAAATCACAAAGTTTTATGGTTGTTATGTATACATATACATTTAAAACTCCAATAACTATAATCTTCAATGACTCAATTATACATAATAATGGATAGAAGAACAGTGGATAGAAGAGTTCTGCATATTGCTGTACATAATAGTTATAAAACGCTATTTATTATACTTCGCCCGTACATTGTGAACGTTATGACAGTAATTATTGAAATGGATGACTTTATTCGAGATAAATGGGTCAAGCGGTATCGCGGTATCGGTAAAATTTAAAAACTGTATCATGAAAAATCACAAAGTTACAAGGTTGTTATGTTACCGGGTTGTCCGTACAAAAACATGCGAACGGCGCCCCCGCGCCCCCAGGGTGGTCTTGCGCTCATTGATAATAATTTGGCAGTAGGTACCTAATCGTAAGGCGATCGTATTGTAAGTAATTAAATGGTGATAACATCTTCCATCACACTTAAATACTTTTGGGACAAAATATAACACGGTGTAAAAATTAATGAAATCGATTCAGTTCCTTATTCTGAACTAACTATAGTCAGGTTTCGCGTATACTGAAAATGATGTTGTATAACTGCATAGGTAGGTAGGGACACCTCTGCCTAACCCTCCGGGGATTACAGGGGTGATGTTATGTGTTGTGTTATAACTGCATTAAGCTGTATTTTATTAAGTCTAAATAATGGTATCTATTATTAAAAAAATATATATATTATTATTATTATTACTTGATTGCGTAGAGTACTTCATCATCATCATCATCATTTCAGCCTAAAGACGTCCACTGCTGGACATAGGCCTCCCCCAAGAGGAGTGTTGCCATAATCGCTGCGCTTGGCAGGCGGGTTGTCGATCGCAGTATGGTGTTAAAATGCATAGAGAATGCTGCTGCCCATTCTCTAGTAAGTCCCTTAGTCGCCTTTTACGACACCCACGGGAAGAAATGGGGTGGTGCTATTCTTTACGTCCGGCACCACACGGAGCTTCTTTTTACTAAGGTAATACAAAATTCTATTCTTGCCAATTATATGCACAATTCTTATTTTAAATAATGTAACTTTCATAAGAGTTAAATATTTATTGTTTTTAAGTTTATTATGTTTATGTATTACCCTATTCTTTTGAAAATATAATAAGGCTATGTTAATATGGCAACGGACGCGAGTCCGACTGCTATAAACCACCTCGCACACTATGTGACTTGGGACTACGAGAGCTCGACGCCAAGACGCTGACCTGTCGCATGCGACTGTCATCCCGGTGGTTGCACGTGTGTCGTCCGCTGTGACAAGTAAATAACTCTATATACCTAAGCCACCGATAGTCAGCGACAAATTGTCACAATAATCATTGCGAAATTTTGTCGCCGACATATTTTGTAGCCAACTGTCGTGTCGGCGGCGGCTTAGTGCCAATTTCACCAATGAAACTGAACGCGATCAGCATTTAAACCGTTTAAGAGCTGTCAGTGCCATTATTTTCTTTGGAATATTGACACTGACAGCTCTTGAGCTCGGTTTAGATGTGCTGATCGCGTTCAGTTTCATTGGTGAAATCAGCCCTTAGGTGCGTAGAGAATCCTTTACGTTACGGGAGCTTGCAACTCCACTAGCCTGTCATTGCGACTCTGCAACACGACGCGGCGACGCCAAGTGTGCAGAGCTTTGAACGTACGTACAAATTTATTTGTACATGCTACTTTTTATATTGTGTAAAATTGTTGTGCCCTATGTGATTTTTTTTTTCTTGTGCACACTTGTGATATGCATTACAGGTTTGGTTTTGAATTCGAACAAAATATATGAAAATTGTCGGCCGCAGCCTGTCATTGCATCTAGCCGCCGATCTGGCGCAGTCGCATGTCGCATAGTGTGCGCCATGTCTAACTCGACCGGAAACTGTGAAATATCACGTTTTTCTTTCACGTTTATTTATTATCCACTGCTTATATTATAGAAAGAATGGTCTATTCCGTATATTTTTCGTGGGTTGAGGAAGGTTTTTTTTGTTGGTTTATTTCGGGAGTATAAAATCACCAAACCATCTTGAGCAAGCATGCTGATCAATGCTCGTGCCTTCTGTGTATGATAACAAGCCTTTGCCCTGCTGTGGGGCCGTCTTCATCATCATCATTTCAGCCGAAAGACGTCCACTGATGTACATAGGCCTCCCCCAAGAGGAGTGTTGCCATAATCGCTGCGCTTGGCAGGCGGGTTGTCGATCGCAGTATGATGTTAAAATGCATAGAGAACGCTGCTGCCCATTCTCTAGTAAGTACCTTAGTCGCCTTTTACGACACCCACGGGAAGAAATAGGATGGTGCTATTCTTTACGTCCGGCACCACACGGAACATTGTGGGGTAGTAATAGGCTAGTATTATTGTTTGAGCAGAAGACTTTTCAGTAATAGATAATTATTACGATTTTCTGTTTGGGTTCTTCCGAGAAAGTACTGCCACTGCTACTGTCTGCATGGGGTAAACTCTTGATATTGAGAATAACAGGGTGCAGCTGAATACAGGGGTCTACTCCGACCATAAATCGTTTCTTTACTACAGCTAACTATCGCTGATTACGGCGAAAAAAAAAAAGCAAAAAAAAAGACAGTCGAAGAGATAACCCAAAGTAAAAACTGTGACTTGAAGTCGGGTAAGGACTGAAAGTCAAAAAGGAAACTGAGGAAGTTATAAAACGGCCGAACATTCGGCCGATACTTCGGTTTAGCGCTTCGGAGTAGACCCCCTAGTATTTTACATGGAGTGACGAGTGTCTATTTGACTTTCACAACCCAGTTACTGAGTAATACAATATCCCTTGGTAAGTCTGGTTGTCAGACTACAAAAATATGTTTTATTCGAGAGAAATACATTTCTTCCTTTCCATTTTCTTCTATAAATAGCATTTAACATTGAACTATCTAACCTACATAACTTTTTTTTTTCCTGAAATTAAGTCGAAGGTTATAACCAAACGGGTGAAACAAAACGGAATTTCACTAAAATCTAAAATTCTGAACGAATGGAGAAATAATTTGAATACAGCCGCGAATCTCGTGAAAGAATATATTCATTAAAATTTATAAATAGCCAATGAGAGTCAGGCATTGCCCGGAGATAAGTTTATTCACTGCTAAGTCGAATTATGCGCAATTAATATACAAACATGGATTCTTTTTAAATCTCTTACAAAAATAAATTTCAATACAGAAAAAGAGAAATACATTTTAATGAAATAACGGATTGACAGAGTAGTCTCGATGCCCGCTATATCGCGTGAGTCTGTGTATCGTGTGAGGCTGCCTTTAATAAGTAGGTTTCCGAATATCAAAAATAATCATTAGCATTATAAAGTAATCTGAAAAATATTTAAACAGTAATTTAAATTTCCATAATAATTTGATAAACGAGTAAAAATATGTCGCGGTGTTAACATAATTACGTCCGCCATTAAAGGTAAAAAACCATCCCTTCGGACCGCAATAAAATTGTTACCTACCTAAACACCGCCAAAGATTGGTAAAAAATTCACTCTGTAAGTAAAAAGAAGACAAAATTTATATTTTTATTTATATTGTAATTATTGTATTTGCATAACAACTGTCGCTGTCCTTGAATTTTAGGTGAGGCGACCCAATTTTAGGTTTTTGTAGTTGTTTAGCAGCATGCTTAATTGACAAATTTTGAGTAAAGGGTTGTTTGGTCTTTTTCTGTTAGTACATGACAGTTTTTTTTTTAATTTTAGCACCCACATAAACATGTTTTAAAATACAATACAAAAAAATGTGTCAGAGAATGATGAGTGGTTTTACATAAAACTCAAGCCTTCTTCCCATTGGGGTAGGCAGAAAAACCAGAACGCCAGTTCTACAATCCTCAATTAAGATACTCCTTATACTTCGTTTACGATCATACATTTATTGCGAGTACTACGGTCCCGTGGTTTTAAAAGCTCAAAAAATATTATAAGTTAAATAAACTTCGGCAGAAAGTTGTGTATATTTCAAGAAACAAATAAATGCTTAAAATAAAGTAAACCCCTTATAAACGACCAGAATGGCCCTAACGCACTTTCTAATCGTAAAAATATTCCCAAAGGTTGCAATTTTAGCAATACTCCGTACTTTTGTAACTGGCGATAAAAAACAGAAACTGCGGACGTCATAAAAACACTAAAATATATTTTTTTTAAAAAGGTAGCTTTTAAAGTCCGCAGTAGTCGCGAAATTCAAATATTATTACTTTTTTGCAATTTGATATCTTTGTTTGATCTAAGTTATCCCTATGAACAAATCTCTTGTGGAAAAATTCTTATGCAACAAATTTAATTTAAAGAAATGTATTAATTATTATAATAATTATAATTCTGCAAATATATATTTGTTATGGTCGCTAATCATATTTTGATCAAGATACATCCTGACATTGACTTGCAAACTGAAAAAACGTAAGAAAATTTGAATTTCGCGGGCTAGCACTGGGGATCCACCTTAAAAATATGTTCCCGTGTAACCGTTTCAGGTAGGTAGGTAAATTTGGCCAAACTAACAAGTAAGAGATAAATAACCAAGAGTTTCTACCTCAACTTTGAGAAGCTTTCCTCAGGCAGTTCTACCAAGGTTGATGCAAAAACAATAGGTAGGTATATGGTAAGAAGTTCCAAGCTGAGGCCTTTTATAAGGCATCCACAGAACAACCCGGTTAAGCAGCCGACAGCCTCCTATGTAGACCTGCAAAATTAAGAAAAATAATTAATGCAGTGTAAAAAAAACAAAACAGAATGTTCTTTCTAGGGGGTGACCATCAGTTTGTCCGAAAGGGATATTGTGGCACACAGGCAACTGAAGGAACACGGGTGGGTTTTAGTCAGTAAAAGTCTGACACGCCCGCTCCGCCCAGAGCGAGAGAAGTTATTTGATAATTTCTCACACTAAAAAAAAAACGGTAAGGGGTCACCGTTTTTTTTTTTAGTGTGAGAAATTATCAAAAAACTTCCCAGGTAAAACAAAAAGGCATAAACTAGTCGAAACATGAAAAAACTCGCACAGAACCCTATTTTTTGCACAGTACTGAAAACCCAAAACATTGAAAGACTTTCTTAAAATTATGAAGAAGAAAAATGTTGTCATTCACTCGGTAGCTATCTCGGTGTCTGTCGCAGCTGTCATCAAAGGGTAATTTTTTTAATCTATCTTAGAGCCCATTATTCTATTAGTAATCCATGACCAAAAAGCTTAAAATAATCTTTGGCTAAATGGCTACTTCATTACTATCTTAATCCATCTGCTTGTGATTTTCAAAATATTACTATTGTTTTAAAACTCTTAGAAATATTGTACCGAAATGGTCTTTCAGCGGTTGCTTTTATAAGATTATAAATTGTCGTCTTATTGACAAAATTGTGTATCATTGCCGGCAGTTTGAATATTTGTAGTTTGGAAACGTGGGTATTTCTAAAATGGTTAACAATGAACTTCTGATAAACGTTAAATTCTCTGTAAAAGTAAGTACTTACTTTACTTAAGTAAATATAAGTACATAATCAGCCTATATCAACTCTACTGCTGGGACACAGCCTCCCTCCTATCTGTGAGGGAGAGTGGGCTGTAATCTACCACACGGGCCCAGTTGGTGGATGTCACATGTCTTCGAGTTTTTGGTTCTAGGACATGCCGGTTTACTCACGAGTAATTATATTACTGTGTGTTACTGTATTTGTCTTTTATTTTGTTATATATACTTTTTTAATATATTATTTTGGACGCCCTAGGAGGACATATAGTGACCAAATTGGTGATGTTCTTCAGAAATTTCAGGTGCGTAATACTCGCAATCGGCGTGCGTGTATGACCAGATGTATGAACGTAGGCGAAGCAAAAGGAGTATGTAAGGAGCGTAGCAGGTGGCGTTCTATAGTTTCTGCCTACCCCCATGGGAAGAAGGCGTGAGTTTATGTATGTATGTATGTATTTCGCTCTTAATATAGGTGAATAAATATAAGTACGCTAATTAATTTATATAAAAATGTATACCAACTAAACACATTCACAGCATTCATTCATTCATTTATAGATATATAAATGAATGAATGAAATTATCTCTATATATAGTATCTAAATTCTAGGAAAGGACGGTACCCTTTCCTAGAATTTAGATACATGCGAGATCTATAAATATGACAAAGACTGAGTTTTAATGCTGTAAATGTGTTTAGTTGGTACACATTTTTATATAAATAAATAAAACAAAAGTTTGCCGAAGTCAGCTGTAAAGTCCACATTTTCGGCATAATAAATTAGGCCGTTGTTACTTCATTGCCTGATTGTTACCATGCAATTTCCTCTTACATAATTATTATTATTTAAATTAATTAATGCTCCGAAATAATTAGAACTCGATACGATATCGTTTCGACTGCGGTCTGGTCTTCCCCGGTCAAAACTTAATATCACAATTAAATTATTCAGTTTTGTTATCAGTTTAATTATATTTTACTAATGCCTATGTGATGGGTATACGCAATATTAGTAATTAATTATGGATAAGAAATATTCATTAATATTACTTACATGAATTATTTTAAATAATTCTTCCGAATTTTCCTAGATTGATTGTGTTGCTAAGTCGGATGCGTCCGATGCTAGATCGGATGTACTTACGACGTAAATTAAAATTAAATTGTTTATTAAAATAGCTAAAAATTAGGAACACAAGTTAGGTACCTTTACGAATTTGGCAAACGAAGTCATGTCGCAGACAAAATTTCCCTAAATGTGTTATATTCTGGAAGCATATCCATCAATGATTTGTGTTTATAACTTGAGTAATTTTGTTTTTTTTTCTTATGCTGTGGCGGATTAAAACATAATTCCATCTTTATTTTTTATTTTATTTATTTATTCTTCACATAATATAAATTAAAGTCGCTTTTCGTGTCTGTCTGTGTGACCGCGTTGTTCTTCAACCGTTTTTGATGCGGTTTTTACCATTATTTTAAGAATTTTATGAAACAAGGTTTATAATACATTAATATTAAACTTACAAATAACAAAGAAATATCGATGTTGTGTTAAGTCGTATTTAATAAAAATTAAAATAAAACTTTAAAATCCGGATGCAAAAATACAAAGTTTTTCAAAAAATAGGTTTTAATCAGTTTCGCAGACACATTTATCTATGGCGTGCGGGGCATTGTTCCTTGTCAGCCACCCAAGAGTTCAAGATACGGGAAAACGATGCGCCCCAATTTTCCCCGTACCTTGAACTCGACAAAAACAGTGTTTTTTCGTACGCGCGAATTTTTTGCTCTTGGAAAATTTTTAACAACCTTCTCATGTTCTCTGCTGCCCTGGTACTTTGGTTGAATGTTTTTTTTTATTTATTATTACTTTTGTGCTTTTATTTTTTTGTGTGTATTTGCAACTTATACTAGTATAAATTGTTTTCGGAGTATGAGACAGTTTTGGATAAATTTATCCTGCCCTTAATTTTTTTTTTTGGCGTTTTATTTTAACACTGTTTGACGTACCTACTTGAAGAGTGGAGGTTATTTCTATTCCGTTTACAACGTTATTGTTTCTCGAATTATTTTCTAATTTATCTTCATCCTTTCTTCTGTTGTGGGGTGACCTGCTTTCAAGAGGCACCTAGCGTTGGCCGCTCGAAGCCACATGCAAGCAACGTGTCGGGTTTAACGATCGCACTAGTGCAATATCAGGTTGCTAGCCCAAAGACAACCCACCATTTCTCTTTTCAAAAATGTCGTAAAAATTCGCCAAGAAGAACAAGATTTTTAACACGTCCCAAATCAGGATTAGACTTATCTTGTTTAGCCACTATAAGTAGACAGCTTAAACCCACATCTTTTAACATAAAATAGTTGGCAGAATCTCAAGTAAATGCTAGTTTCTAAACAAACATTTTCTCCCACAGATAACCTAATAGCAATTATTTAATCTGTGACCCTAGTCGCATGGTGGTCTCAGTTCATTGACTTTGACATTTCTAATTTAGGCCTCGCATAACCCACCGAAATTTTGAAGGCAGGTATTTTCGTACTTCTCATACAAAATTGGGTGCTTCGTAACTTAGTAGGGTTATCCGCGAAAAACGTTCTCCAACTGAGTTCACGTCTGCTTTCTTTTATTCAAATTTGTTCGTAGTGAAACCAATAATTGTATATTAAGTTAGCAGACATATAAATTATGTTCATTATATGTAGCTTTTTTCAATTTTTCATCAATAATTCTATTGATTTATGACATATTGTCAATGGGTATCGATAGCGAAACTTTTGATTAATTAAATTCAATCGAATAAAAAGTATTTTATTAAATTTTTATATAAACATATTTTTTTTATTATAAAGATGCATTATTAAAATGCAATGCTGTTTATTATCAATTCAATTAAATCTATCAAAATATTTTAATAAAAAATGCAAATTTCTTTCACCAGGTGTGTGAAATAAACAAATAATTAACATTCAGAAGTTGAACATTTCGAAAACACCACAAAGAGAGAAAAAACAATACAACCCACCGCCAGCATTGGTCACCAAAAATTGCAAAAAATCGCAAGCAAATCGCGTTTTTGTTACCATTTCGGTAGCTAAAGCTAACAATCGGGGCATTCAGATAGGCTTATTATTTAAAACAATCTACCTGGTAGTCGAACAGACAGATTGTTAAATAATTGAGCCATAGAACTAAAGAACTAAAGACAGGTCGTAAAAGAAAGGGTGCAGCAGAGAGAGGGTTGAAGACGCGGAGTGGTTAGTTTATATGGCGCTCTAGATAACTGCCTGGCTGTATAATCATTATCATTATAATGCTTCTGCCTAATCCCAATTTATTTGGGCTCGGCGCAACATCTCCTGGAATTGCGGACACCAGCCCGTATTACCAATTACGAGGTCAGTCGTCATATCGGTAATCTTTCTCGGTAGCCTTTCCGATAAAATATATAAATATAAAATAATAACTGACATGGCTTTGTAATATATAAACTAATTATTTTTATTATTGTAATTAACGTTGAGACAAAAACTGTGAACCTTATCGATATATTTAGCGTTGTAACGATGAGGAAAAATATAAATACAAATCTTTAATTTTTAGTATGTGGTAAGAAATGACGTCACGTCTATTAAATCATAATGTGGTTTATTAGTATAATAATCATAGATACTAAAAGTAATCATAGATACTTGTTTTATCAGCGTTATGTGTCATTCGTCTTAAATTATCTCGTTATGTTGCTACAGGAAGGAAGATGATGACGTGGTATTTATTCGGTTACCTACCCAGACGTATGAACCTACGTCTGTCCGTGCGTATTGTCTATAGATGCTGTGAAATTGTCTACGTCAACATTACAATAAAAACAGGATATTTACAATAAATAATATACAAACATTTTGTTGGTTTCGTACCTATAGTAAAAACGATACAACACGCATAGGTACACCTACAGTAATTAAAAAAAAACAACTAGCTAAAAGTCGAAATATAATAATGCAAATATGCATGTTTTACAGAAGCAGCAACTAACAGATTTAGAGAAATTGACGATGACGACCTTCTTAGGAGATATGGGTATTTGACTGCTATAAAAAATATATATGAATTACTTAATGCTTTTTTTTAAAGGTTACTAAAAAAGACGATTTGTGAAAAAATTTATAGAATCGGTGGAAAAATGAAGAAGTTACACACTTTTGAAATTATTCTACTATACTTGTCAATAACACTCGTATGTACAAACTATTTACGTGTTAAACTTATTTATGTACTTTTTACGTGTTAAAAATAAAATTAAGGTATAGTTTGTTTACATTATATGCCTAGTTTATTTGCCGAACTAAAAGGGTACATATTTAAGTTTCAGTACTTCGGTGCTTTGTTAGAACCGAACTATCGCAACTGAACGTTTCAGTAGTTCGGTGCTTTGTTAGAACCGAACTATTGCAACTGAAAGTTTCAGTAGTTCGGTCAACCGGACTAACAACCGAACTACTGCTACTAGAGGACGCAAAACGATCATTGTACTGAATGGCGCGAAGTTACTACCTATGGCGTTCCAGTGTTGTGACTTCAGATCGCAGCAGTGCTGTCTCTGTCTACAATAGGCTTTAAAACGCACATAACTTCGGCAGTTTTTGAGATATTAAAACGTTTTTTTTTACATGGCTTAATTTTATTGTTGGTCTCGAAAAATCTAAATTAGAAAACAGTCAAATACCCTATTGAAGCATCTCTCCTATTCGCTAAAAACATTTCTATTCCCAGAATCCAAAGAAAGTCAGCCCTTACGCTTTCTAATTACAAAAAAAAACTCTTAAAAAGGCTGCAAATATTTGCACAATAGCACACACAAAGAATATTTGTATTTTAGTATTGGCAATAAAAAAGCAGTTAAAAATTCGTTGTTACCAACAATTCAAAATCCAAAATGGCGGCCTTCAAAACATTTGCACAATGCACCTATGGAGTTATAAAACTATTAAAAAACGTACAAAGAATGACGCAACAGTGCAACATTATAAGGAGATATAAAAAGTAATAAAATCATTGTTTTTTGGTATACAAACTATTTGCGCAAGTTTGTAACTCATTAAAAAGTTAATGGGTACTGTGAACCTTTTTTAAACCTTTTCGATATATCCGAATATCTATGATGAAGGCACCTACCTGCATAAGTCAGAGAGCCCAATATTGTTTCTGATGGCAAATGTTTTAATGCTAGATTGAAGTCTTGATTAAATACAATACAAAAAACCCTCAAATCATCAAAATTCGGTACACGGCGTATTTTATTATATTTTTCTTAGAACTTTTTCCGATGACATTTCTCAGGAATAAGCGAAGACAAAAACAAAAAAAAACGACAAGTGACATAAAAAAAAAAATGGTGAACATGACAGAACCCCGCGTGTAATTTGGCAACAAAGCAAGTACGGTAGCCGACTCGATATTTTACATAAAAAAAAACATAAATCTCATACCTATCAAAAGAGTTTTTATTCGAACCAATTAACTGGACTATAATTTTTAGACAAAATTATGCACCTAATAATAAAGACTCCATTTACCAATCGATTAAAATGAGCTGAGAAATGTAAGCAAAATTATTACAGTAGATTAGAACAATAATCTCTTTAATCATTCTTAGATTAGTTACAAGAAGCAATATAAAAGTAGGTACAACAGAAAGGACTTCTCTTTTCTGTAGTACGCACGTGGTAAAGTCTTTTCTGTAGACTTTAATTGTTTCCATCCTAATTAAATTAGTAACCAAAGGACCAATTATATAATCGGAATGTCTTGATAACTTGCATCTATATTTAAATAAAATTTATAAATTATAAATAATTTATAAATTATAAATTTATATTATTTTAATTATTGTGAATGTGAAGACTATGTGGGTTATTGCTCTTTTATTTTTATTTTCACTTTGTCTTTTATTCTCAGTTAGTGTTAATCATGGTCTGGCAGTTTGAGTCATTTAAGCGGCCTACCCAAATGTCCTTTCTTTGGTATTGATCGTCGCATCGTTGAGCTCCTTAAGTTCTGAGTAGAGCTGCACGATTACTGACAAATGCGTGCGCTGACTGGTCAGGTCCACTCAATCTGTGTGGTTCTTCCTCAAAAGACCATTTCAGACACCAATCTACATGGCCTTCACATGATCTGACCAAGATTATGTCTGAACTTTAAAAGAGACTGTGACCTCTGAGTTTGTTTCGGCCTTTCTTCTCAGAGTAGTCAGAAAGGAAACGCCGACCTCATCTAGTTTTAAAAATATGACTGACGTGTAAAAGTGTTTGTACAAACCTACTTACAGAAATAAAAATAATTTATCATTTATCATTTAAATGTTGATAGTAATTATTTTCTTATTTACTTAACAATTAATAAAATCATTAAGATACCTGTTTAATGCTCAAACAACATTAAAGCAGTATAGCCAATGGCTCGCGGCCATTTTAATTGTACCATCAAATCATTTAATTGATTTTAGAAGACGTGGTTAAAAGTTGTGTGTGGTTTAAAAAAATGCTGATGGGTAATTTGGAAGATTTTTTGATATATGGACTGATTTTCATACAAGTGTCATCAGTATACCTACATCAGATTATTTGCACTATCAAAATGCCAAATAAGCATGCAAATATGCACTAAATAAAAAGGGCGAAATATGCACAAAATAATACACAATCAAAATACTATTTATTGTTAGAATTTACGTTTATATTCACAATATATTTATATTAATAGTTGTAATTATTGTATTTTTATTGTTGTAATTCTTGTGATAATTTAATAAACAATTGAATAGACAAGACTTGATGGCCTAAAAACAAAGGTTATCTAAAGCTAGATCTGGCCAGTCGCTACCTAACGTTGTATTACAATTCATTAGTGCACCTATAATTAAAAATATTTTAGCTTTACTTTATTAATAGGCACTATAATTGTATAGGATATTTATACTACTATTGGCTTTAGCACACTTTTTGTAAATGTTTTTATTAAATAAATTGTTATTATTATTATTCATTAAATATTTTTCTAGATTTTCTAGAGCAAACTTGTGACGTTTGTCACATAGGTAATATTAAATTGTAGGCTGAAAGTTACCGCTCTACGTCAACTGACGTTACTGGACATAACTTGAAATTTGGCGCCAGTTCTGCAGAAACCTCTTCAGCACTGGTCTTCACATGATCTGACCAAGATTATGTCTGGACTTTAAAAGAGACTGTGACCTCTGAGTTTGTTTCTGCCTTTCTTCTCAGAGTATTCGGATACGAAACGCCGATCTCATCTTGTTTTTTTTTTAATATGATTGACGTGTTAAAGTGTTTGTACAAATCTACTTACAGAAATAAATCTTTTGTCATTTAGCATTTAGCAGAGTTTGGCAGAATTTTATGCAATGATATTTTATGTAAAAAGGTTATACCTACACGCTCCGCAAGTGGCACGTCAACGTCAAAACTTGGCTAATTAGCCACATTTTCTTTTAGTCTTGTCTCTTATTCGCTCCCGATAATTAAGACACACACCCAAACCCACCCCTGTACAGCCCACAGCAGCGGCCTACAGTATAACATAACATAACAACACGCCTGTATTCCCCGAAGGGTTAGGCAGAGGTGTACCCCGCATACACCCGCATTTCACAAGTTTAAAAGTCCCATGCCGTGGGCGGGCCTATCGCCATCAACCGAGCACAAATCTAAACTTTGGACTGCTACTGAGAAATTCCAGATGGACACACCCAATAACACTTTTTCGACCCGGGAATCGAACCCAGGACCTCGTGCTCAGCAGTAGTTCTTGCGACCAGTTCACCAATGAGGTAGTCTATTGTACAGCATCTTGCATCAAATCGCATCGTCAAACTGCTTAAAATGTTATTAGGCTAGTTACATAACATAATCCGCCTATAATGTTCCCACTGCTGGGACACAGGCCTCCTCTTTCTGTGAGAGGGAGCGGGCCGTAATCCACCACGCGGGCCCAGTGCGGGTTGGTGGATGGCACATGTCTTCGATGTTTTAGTTCTAGGACATGCCGGTTTCGTCACGATGTTTTCCTTCACCGTTTTGAGAGCAGTCGTGATGAAATAATTTACACAAAGTAAAGCGCCTGTCTGGGTTCGAACCTACGACCTACTACTCGTAAGACGAGGCCGTTAACCACTGGGCCACCACTGTTCTTACTTGGTAATTAGGCTACTTATTAAGGAGTATTCTATTCTTTTCTAATGACGAACATACTGAAAAAATCCCCTGAATGAATTAATCAGTAAATAATGTACGTATACTTACAACACGTGTGACAATATTATCACAAAAGAGCTCTTTTATGACATTGTCACGTCATGAACCAGAATCAAGTAAACAGTTTAAAAGCATTTTATCGTTGCATTGTTTTAAACAAGAACGTGCAGAAATAACCACAAATTGATGACCCATTAATACTTCTTAATACAGTATCACTTAAACGTCAAAAACCGGAAATTTATGTCATGAACTTTATGATAGGTAATTTTTCATTTGAATTAAGAAATAGTGAAGATCGTATTAAGGCTCTTACAGACTCACGCGAAATCGCGGGCGCGACAGCCAGCGACATAGAAATTGTGCGAGCCCTTACAATACTTATGACGGCACAGCGCCATCTAGTTTTGTTATGAAGTTACTGGAATCACCGAAAAGGTCGGATAAGAGTGACACTGGCTGGTGACTGTGACGATGATTGCGTGGCGGCTGTCTTCTGATGACAGAAATATCAGGGGAGCCGCTGTCGTCTACGTCCACGACGATCTGCTTTAATCCGGCACAATCCTGATGATATTGAAGCTGCTGAACTACTAATACGATGATCACTTCTGGTAGTAGGTATCCTCCGACGTTACATATTACCTACATGATTAATTTCTGTGGCGTAGATAATTACAGAATGGTTGCAGCGAAACGGTAGAAGGAGCGTTGGCAGACCAATAATAGACAGGTGGGTGGAAGACCTACAGATGATCGCGGGAAAGACCTGGGGGTCTACTCCAGAGTTCCCATTTCCTGACTACGGCTAACTATGGCTGACTAAGGCGAAAAAAAAAGAAAAACGACAGTCAAAGAGATAGATCAAAGTCAAAAATGTGACTTGAAGTCGGGTAAGGATTCAAAGTCAAAAAAGGAAACTTTGGAAGTCAAGAAATGGCCAAGCATTCGGCCGTTACTTCGGATTATCGCTTCAAGGTAGACCCCCTGTATGAGAATTGGACACACCAGGAAAGCATAGCACGAAAGGGAGGAGGCTTATGCTCACCATTGGGTGGAACAAGGCTGCCAATAATTATCGATAATTACCAATAATTATCATGTAAGTCTAGTAAAAATCCCTAAACATGCGTGATTGAAATCATGTGTTAATATTGTTGAAGAGCGATTTAGGCAAAAATGAGAGGGAAAAATTAATGACATTTTTTTTTTCAAAGAGGTACCTTTGTGACGTCCATAGACCACAGGAACGGAAAATAACACAGTTATTCCCTAATCATGTTTACTTATTACCAGGCAATTTTTTGCGTTATTTTACCCTACATACCAAATTAATACTAAAAAAATGCAAAATTGTTTCGTCGACCCAAAATGGCGAGAACCCCGGGAGACAACAAAAAGTTGCTACATTATTATAATCCTCTCTATCTATGCTAATTTTTCTCGGCTTCTCTTAAACTTTATAACCACCCGCATACCTACCCTAAAAAGCGCCGAAGGGGATTAAAAATTAGTCCGTCGGAACATCAATATTGTCGTCAAACAACAAACCTTTTGTTAAGCTCTATTATGTTATCTTTTAATCCGTCACCGATTTCAATCCTACTAAAACTATCTTAAACCGTCGACAGATTAAAAAAAAAACCAAATTTTAATCTCGTAAATATAGAATAATATTTTACTTTAAATATTGTCTTTAAATTTATTTTAGTTGGAAAAATTACGGAATGGTTAAAACAAAAGCGGCAGCGTTTGCAGGATTATAGTAAGGGTTGGTTTTATTTCGAACGGGTTGCAGGATTTGCGGGGAGAAACAGTGGCAACAGGATTTAAAGGATTTATCTAGTTTGATTACTAGAAACGCAAATAATGAATTCTACCTCTTTGTAGTGCCGTACTAAAAATAAAGATTAGACAGAACTTGAGTCAGACTTGCTAATACATCAAAAGTATGTCACTACGATCTTAAAAGGTAGTAGTGAATAATTATCGGCAATTGCCAATATAGAGATAT
Organism: Tiliacea citrago; assembly: GCA_963921375.1. Classification (NCBI taxonomy): domain Eukaryota; kingdom Metazoa; phylum Arthropoda; class Insecta; order Lepidoptera; family Noctuidae; genus Tiliacea; species Tiliacea citrago. Next base: position 15,692,717 of record OY992802.1, read on the forward strand.
CACGACGTATGTAACGATTTCTCTCGAGACAAGTTCAAAGTCCCAGAGAGCGAAGATCTCGAGTTCTCGATATTCGAAGACGCGACAAGTGTGAAAGATCGTATGTCACTTCCGAGTATGTTAAAATAAAAGTTTTAATGCTTTTTGAGAACTGAAAAAGTTTTAATGCTCTTTTAAAATTTTTAGTTAGTTAATATGTACTTTTTCAAATATTACTTTTTTTGCAAAAAAAAATATTAATAAAATATATAATATGAATGAACATTTTCAATGTTTTAATTATTTAAATCATCGTAGTGAACAAATTTCATTCACAAAGTTTCCTCAATGAATCTTCATACATGTTTTTTAAGGCTATCAAAATATACGTACGGCAGTGCAAAACAACAAACAATAATATGCATGATACGTACAATGTTTTGTAAGTCACTAACGTAATATGGTATCGTATGGAAAACCCATTATCAGACTTTATTACTACATTTTAATTTAATTACCTAGGTGTATTAAATATGTATTCTTTAATTTAGATTAGCAATGCAATGCCTAATTAATTAATAGGTGCACTTAAAATGCTTATTTAAATGAATAAATAACTGTAATTAAATAAAAAATATATTTTAGTAATGAAGACATATTTTTCAATTAAGTAATTTTATAACTTAGTTTACCGATGCCGCGGCGAATAACATACCTAATTATTTTTACAATATTTTACGGATTATACTTATTAAATCCTTTTGATTTCCCTAAAAGTAAATTCAAAGTAAATTAAAGTATTTAATTTATATCTTAAAATATTCATTTGTTTCTACAAAAATGGTTAATTCGTTCATGACAATTTAAACATGCATTACAACAATAATTAGATAAACATTAAACAAGAATAGATTATTAAATGAGTATAATGCATGTAAAATAAATAAACGAATAACTTGCTTGTAATGAAATTTATAACTTGTTTCACACACTTATGAATGTCTGCACTTCTGCAGTCTGTGATAGAATTTAATCATAATGATGATTAACCAAAACAATCACTCTGTTTACATTTTAATGGATCTCATTCATCACGTATTTTAAATAACAGTATTGCTCTAAACACTCTACAAAGCAGAATATTTTATATTCATTTCAATTATTTTAATGCAAGCCGTAATATTTAACTTGACCTAATTGTTTTATAATTTTAATTTAAATAGTTTAAAAGTAAAATTAAATAATATTTTAGTTACTTGGTTATTTTTTGTGATACTTGAGATAAGGGAGTGTATGAACCAGTTATCGGCCATAGAGTTTTAGCCGCAACAGGATAAATGCATTGAATGAATTATTAAAACCTAAAAACTATAATAAACCAAAAGCTAGCAAACATAGCATAACTATTATAAGAAATATTGTTTATAAATCAATAAATTTTTAGTTAAATCCAAGATCCATCAGATTATTAACCAAATTAATGACAATTTAAATTGTGCATTATCTGTTACGGCATGTGCTAACTAGCATCGTGGCATTAAAAAAATAAGGCAATAAAAAAAATTGTAAGGGCGGGGGCCCTTCGACGCCCACCCGGCTGAAAGCTTCCAAAATCGAATCGCAAAAAAAAATGCGCGAGTGCGCACGAGAGCGCGTTATAAAAGGAAGGCACGTGGTCGCGTTGCCACAGTCGTGAGACATCCACGGAAACTATCGCACGTCACTCTATTCCGCGCGCGCTCCTACATCGTAAATAAGATCGATATTTTCAAGTTCAAGAATAATTTAATATGGATATCAAAGTTTTGGATCCCACGGGCATCTATTGAAGATCCCAAAAATCATCAATCAAGTTGAGAATAATTGATATTTAAAGAAAAATCTACGAAAATGTTTGGCTTGGACCCCACTGGAGTTTATTGATTTTCCGAAGATTTTAATTTTTTCAAGAAAATTATACAAGTGATCAAGATGTTTGTCCTGGATCCTACTGGTGTCTACTGATTTGGGATATTAATCTCAAATATCCTGAGTTACTTTTTTGGTGTTTCTGCATCCTGTTTATCAAAATGTTCGTGCTCGATCCCACGGGAGTGTACTGAAGATTTTTTTGTTTCGTGTGAAGATTATAATTTGTGCTTCAAAATGTTGGGCTTGGATCCCACCGGAGTGTACTGAAAAAACTGTTTTAGTGTTAAGTGTTGTTAATTAACCAACAAAATGGTCGCGCTTGACCCCACTAATGTGTACTAGGTTTAATTTTTGTTTTTATTTTCGTCTTATTGTTACTCCTTCAAAATGGCTTTGGGTCTAGATCCTACGGGAGTATATTAGTTAGGTTAGCGTAATGTCGCATCCCATTTCATATCAAATAATTTAATTCATTTCATTTTAATAAAATGGCAGTAATATGTTCATCAATCCGCCACAAATTAATATCATTCAGCAGAACTGCATTTTCATCAAATAGGAAGAAGAGGAAATTATTTCATTTTAAAGTAAATTAAACTTTGTAATTATGTAAATAGGGAACCAAAGACTGTTACTGCCTACCCGATGATAAACTGAATGTTTATAAGTCTGGTCGAAGACTAGGAACGAAAGTCCTTTAATTTATTGAAGTTACCTTAGCGTAAGTGATTATTTATTGACTAACAGTAGGTAAGTAGAATAACTTGGTTGAAATATCTAGAGTTGGTGTGACAAGTCTGTGTTATCATTTTATGTTATGTTTGTGATTTTCTTCGTTGTCAACCAAACTGAAAGGTATTTCTAGCATTTCTATGTACCCATTGCATTTCTTTTCGACTGTGGCAGTGATTTTATACTCTTGTAAAATACTAAGACTGTTAGATGAATACTCTAGCTAATTGTTGCTGAATAAGCATTGAAAAATGTAGAAAATATACATTGAAAATTTTTAAATTGTTGTTTATATTTTTATGAAACCCTTACTCACTATTTCACTCATACAACACATTCATAATTTGTAACATAAATTATGAAACACATTAAGATTGCATAAATAATTTTCTAATTTTAAAACTTAACAATATTTAGATTAATTTTAAACACAATTTTTGATTGCCCATGACTGATTAACAATAAACACACATTTTACATAGCACATGTCATGTAAATCTTTAGGAAATGATTTTATAATAATACAAAATGTTAAATAAGTAACATTTATGTAATATATTGCAAGAACTTGGTTCAAGTTGCATCAGCCAGGCGATTGCAAGCAATGCCACCACATCTTGGAGAATGTTGGTCCTCCATACATAAGTGATCGTCATTGAGACTGCCAGTGAATCAAAAACGACAAAATACTCCCATTTCGTTAAATGTTACAAAATCAAACGGTACTTATACTTTAAAAAATATAATAATTTAAAAGTAAAAAAATCAGTCAAAAAATATAATATGTAGTTACATAGAATTTTATCCAGAACACATCTTTTAAATATAAAAAATAAAAATAAAAGAAACAACTCAGATCTAACAACAGTTGACTGCACCCTAATTTAAACAATAATTTTGAAAGTGTTGAAATTCAACCTTGTTAATGACACCGTAGAAAACATTCTCGCGCAACAAAATAATAACATTACATCAGTTGATACTGAAGACAGGTAAGCAGTGAAGGAAGTTCATGGCTTTGATAACCTACCTAATTGCTGATAATATTGTCAGGTTGATCTCAGTTTATTTCGAACGAGTCTATGTATGAAGAACGGAACTCTCGAAGGTGCCTAGATACTCGAAGCGTTGTTAAAGCTATTGATGGCTTTACTTAAACATGATTTTAGGAGTAGTTGTAGCTTGAAATTTTCAAATTCAGATAGCCACGAAAATGATTAATTTTAAAAACGTCAAAACTCTAAAATAAAACATACCCGTATTTCAATAAAAAGAAACATTTTATTTCAGGCTACGATGGGTCAAACGCCTCGAGGGAAGCCAGTAGGTATACATCAGAATCTGAATGATCGTGAATTTAAACCAACTTTTGTCAAGCTGGTTTAAATTCTCGATCATTCAGATGTACCCTACTATAAGTAGATTCAATGATAAAAACATTACCTTCCTTTGCGTCGCGCAGTTGGGTAAAAAGGTAGGTAAATTGGTAATGTGCAGTGTTGTGATCACAGAACAGATCAAGAAATGTAGAGATAAGATACATTTTTAAGGGGATACCAACATAAATTGGGGGCTTTTTCGTAATTTATTTCACTATTACAGCATGGATTTAATTTTTGGATATATGTTTATTGACAATTATTTTGATTAATACTCTGACTGAAGGAAAACGCAATTGGGTTAAATTTCCTCGATAGACTTTAATTCCGAAAATACCTCTACTTTTTCTGTAATTCTAAAATATTAAGTAAAAAATGAAATTATCATAGCAAACTAGCTTTCAAAATATACGAATTAGGTAATTGAAAACTCTTGGTGAAAATATTTTTGATATATAGCTCAATTTTATTTTTAACCATTTTTTATTTGGTTTGGCGCTCTTAAGTTATTTGTTTTGGTTCCAGCGCATTGTTGACTGACACTTTCTTATGCCCAGTTCGCTATGATTTATTTTTTACGTATCATCTTCTGAAAATGAACGCTGCCAGAGCCGACTGTCCCTTCCAGGGACACTGGGTGGGGACGACTCATAGGTCTGGTAAATAATTAATTTGTGAAAACTAACAATACTAACTTATATAACCTAAGCACTATTGTTACTAACACCAAAATACTAAAAAAAATATGGATCTTAAGTCTGAAATAAAGTTTAATTTAATTTAATATATGTAAATACGACAACTTAGCTGAGACGTATAAACGATTATATTTTATACTACTATTTTAATAGACGCCTTGTAAATGATAGTAGCAATGGACAAATGTACATTTCAATGGGCGTTGCAAACGCGAACGAGAGTCCTAAGCGGAGTAGTCGGAAGCCCGAAAATCTAACAACCAAAGGTGTTGGTGGTTTTACCTACTAACTGGGTGGTGCAGGTCAGATAGGCAGTCGTTCCATGTAAAATGCTGGCATTCAGCTGCATCCAGTAAGACTGAAAGCTGACCCTAACATAGTTGACAAACACTAGGCAGATGATGAAGTAAGGCCGTTCAAGAAAGGAATTAGTAGGTAATGGTCTATATGGGCACGTATATAAAGCGTATTCCCCAATGACGAAGGGTGCGTAATGAATTTCCTGGAATTTAAAAGAAATGATTACCTAACCGCCATTTGAACTAAACAATCCTTTATCTGGAGAATACATTGTCATAGGTCCTAGGCTGGCGTTTCTAGTCTTTTGACTTCCTAGAACTTCTGACTGCTCGTAAATACTGATTAGTTTAAATAATATACAGCAATTATTAATACAATGAACGGCCCAACAGGTGTGCAGAATGCACTAGCGACCGAGGTGACATGTGCTATAAACATGGCAAGAATAATATTCGCATGTAATGTTCGTATAAATTCATGAACGGGATTATTAAATACATATTATATTTTATACTTTGAGTAATTTCTGATATTTTGGGACCTCAAAAAAACATCGACAAATAATTATTAGAACTATGAGGCAAGCGTTTTCAAGTTTGACGTGAAACACCAACTTAGTATTCGTTGATATTTTACATCAGATTTCTTGAAATAAGACGGAACATTCTAGGTTCTTCAAGTAGACATAAGTACCAGGATTCTATAAAGTTCTAGAAGGTGGTCGACTTCTCTCTATTTTATTCTTGATTGGCTGTGGCCGCCATGACAGCTGTCATAAAAACTATAAATGTCAAAAATTATCAGTCTATTTTATAAGACCTGCCTCTCATTAATATCCCGCATTAGGTCAACGTGTGCTGAATAATGTATCATCAAATATTATCAATATATACGCTGTCGTACTTAACTCCTAGGTCAGCTTGAATCCAGTGTATTTGCATGTATATATTGCATTTATATTCTACTATCAAATGGCACACAAGGACAGGAGGGACATTAATACAATGTAATGAAAGCGATTTGGTGCTCATGGACGAGGGACAATGTGGTTTGAACTACACGAAATGTTATTTACTAACAACAACAGCAAACCTTACTTAATCTTCTTTTGTTTTTCAAAGTCAAATTATTTATTTCAAATAGGCACATAAGAGGCACTTTTGAACGTCAAAATTTACAAAAAAATAGAATTGATTCTAGTTGCCCCTTCCAAAATGTAGTTTCGTATGGAGAAGAATGGGCAAGAAACTCCACCGTTACTCTTTTAAAAATGTTTTACAATATTTTGTTTGAGTACATTAATTATATGATTATGGATAATAATTTTCCAGGCGACTAATAACTTAAAGGGCGACTAACTATTTGCTACTAAAATAATAACTTGGCGACTAATAACTTAAAGGGCGACTAACTATTTGCTACTAAAATAATAACTTGGCAGCGATTAAATATTATTTCTTAATCGCTGCAAAGTCATCTACTGTTATTGAATCATTTGGGTTAGGTTAGGTTAGAACAGTAACCATTAACAAGCGAAGGCGAGCGAGCGAAGCGAGCGTGCCGCGGTAGCGGCCGCCGAGCGCCAGATCCCCTCTATTGTTGGTAAATTCAGTTACCAAAACAAAAATTCGATGCCAGTTTAAATTAAAATAAAGCTAAAAACTGATTATTGAGCTGCTACTTTCTACTTAAAATAATACTTCGCTGTAGCTGCCAACCTATTATTTTTGCTGCCAACCTATTATTTTTGCTACCGGCTTTAATTATTTTTTAATCCCAAATTCAGATTAATTTGTCGCCGTGTTAAATACATGCCTATGATTATATGTGAAGACGATGCACCTAGAATAAAATTACTATACCATAATTGGTAAAAAGAATTAGAAACTAAGCAATGAAAAATAACTTAATTATGAAATAGATACATGGTGCTCACATATTTACAAACATCGTAAAAGTATGATTTTCTAAAAAAAAAAGAATATAAGTCAGTGTGTGAGTATAGGTAGTCACAAAATGTAAAATCAATAGATAATTATCATAAAAATAACAAATTTTACAATAAAAATAGCAACCAGTTTGATTTTGTCTAGACTCTAGATTGTCCTATGGAGCTGGACCAGCATGTTTCCAAGCATTCCTGTCCTGGATGTAATCCTCTAACTTGTAATATGCTTGCTTACAAAGTGTACTTTTAATATGTGTTTTAAATTTTCTCTCATTTAATTGCAATATACCTATCACAAGGTATTTTGTTGTAACATTTAACACAGTACCCCATAAATAAAGTTTTTCATCATCGTCACACTCCTGTGCATATCTATAGTCAGCGCAACATATCTTCTTCTCCCATACATTTCTATCAGACCTCATCACTCATCCCCTTTCTAGGTATATAGACCAAAGAAACCATGGTTGGATTGTGTGAAAGGTGTTCACACAATCCAACCATGGTTTCTTTAGTCTTCCCCTACTGATTTCTTCTTTTTCTAATGAATTAACCAATGTATGGTAGGTTTCAAGTCTCCGGCCCTGGTTCAGGCCATGGTTCGGAGCGAGAGTGCATGGGAGGCCGTTAACTCCTTCTGCGAAACAGTAATGCTCGCGAAGGAGGAGGCGGAACGCGTGGGGGAAAGCCAAAATCATTGCCCTCGCACCCATAGTCGCCGCAGGAGACGCCCCGGGCGTCGGGGAATCGCAGGCCGATTCCCGGCTACCGTAGGGCTTGAGATGGTGAGCGATGGGTAGCTCACCGTCCAATAAGGACCAGACCCGGGTCGACGGCGCGTTGTGTTCCACGCGCGCCTCAAAGAAATGTCAGCACCAATTGACGGGGTCCGAAAGGGCCAATGCCTGCCAGGGTTACGAGGTGTCCGAAAGGGATATCGTGGTCCTGGCACACAGGCATCTGAAGGAACATGGGTGGGTTTTAGTCCATAAAAGTCTGACACGCCCTCCCGCTCCGCGCAGAGCGGGAGAAGTTAATTGATAATTTCCCACCCAAAAAAAAAAAGGGTGTCACTTTGCCCGACCTGGGAATCGAACCCCGGACCTCATGCTAGCAGTAGCGCTTGCGGTCACTAGACCAACGAGGTGGTCGAGATTATTGATACGAAGTTATTTTAATGCACTAGTAGGTAATATACAATCAAAAATGTAGAAACACTTAAACATTTTACAAATGATTTCATTTGTTAGAATTCCCAAATCACTGAAATAACTTATGGTGGCAACTTGGAACTTAAAACGTTAAGATACCATCTTATCTTAAATATTAACGCAAATATACTTTAGGCTTATCAAGGGCCGGGCCTCTCAGTCTCAGTGTCACTGTGACAGTGTCACAGTTTTGAGCTTTGTCTCAGATTTGATTCGCTTTATTTACGTAGCTAAAATAAGTATCATTGTGATAAATATTTTAAATAATGCCTATTAAAAAGTATTTTTGGTTCCCTTCCATGCATTGAAAATTATTAATGAACGGGGCCCCATTTTTGGTCCTGCCCCGGGGCCACTTAAGCGAAAATTACGGCTTATCTTTATTTTGCATTGAAACAATTTAGCTGGACAACGCACGTAAACTACAGAATTTAGTTAACTAAATTGTGGGAGGGTCTAATTTACTAAATAATGAGAATAATTATTATGAATAGTTGGTGGGTAGTAACTACTAAGGCTACTTATTTAATATCTATAAGATATTAAATTAGATATTTTTCATTCTACCTGTTTTCGAGTGCAGGGAAGCTTCACGGAAAGGGTGACCAAGCTCAAAAAGCTAAGGTTAAAACGCCGACCTTATCTGATTGAAATCACAACGAGCAATAAAATAACTTTACGCAAATCTGTCAGCTAATTTTCGTGTTGTTCTTTGAGACCTATCAGTAACCTAAAAGCAAGAAGTGGTGGTCCTGTGGGAACAGCAGCGACCTACGAGTTTTTGAGTTGGAACCCGGATAGGCACTTTACGTTGTGTAAATTTGAACAAATCTTTCAATAAATTCAGATATACCCAATTAATTTATACGATTTAATATAATTTTTCATTAATGAAAATAAAATTTACTGAAGAAAATTATAGGTAACAATCAAACATGGTATTGAATATAAAAGAGTAGGATTTGCTTAATTTTTTCAGCACATTATTCAAGAATTTTATTTATAGGAATATTATTCGTTTTAATTTATTTTATTTGATCTCAAAACAGCGAACTAAAACATCATCTCAACATGTGCCTAACCTTATCCCAACTATGTTGGGGTCGGCTTCCAGTCTAACCGGATGCAGTGCACTGTCCTCCCATACCTATTAACACTGTAACTAGAAAACATTGTAAAAGCCCATTATTTTTAATACAGTAACCGTGGAGTTTCTTACCGGCTCTTCATAAATGCCCATGTAGGTGTGATTTTGCAGTTGAATATCAGTATTTTATATACAGCGACTGCCTATCTGATCTCCACAACCCTGTTACTGGGTAATACGATAAACAGCGAAGGAAAACATCATGGGGAACAAAAAAACATCCTAGGACCAAAAAATCGAAGACATGTGACATCTTCCAACCCGCACTAGACCGTTTGGTGGATAACAACCCACCACCTCTCACAGAGAGGAGATCCTGTGTCCCAGCAGTGCGAATATTACAAGCTGATTATGGTATCAGAAACCAAGTATACAATGCTTAATGATATCTATTGGAACGGAGAAGTGCAAAGTTAGGAAACCATAAACCAATAGAATTCCACTAAAATCGCGTCACGTGAATACTTCTAAGTTTCGATTATTTAAAATTGCGCAACATTGCCGTAAGCACATGTTTTTGTGTTTCTGACAACGTGGAGAATCGCGTGCTGTTCTCTTTTTAGTGTCACAGGGCTGTATCTTTTGAACCGTAATAAGTAGACACTGGAAAATTTCACAGAGTGACGTACTACTATGGTCGCTATAATAAAAATAAAGTTAAAAATGTAAAAGTAAAGTGTTTTTTTCGGCGTTTTTTTGTACGGTTCCGTACCGTATAAAGGCTCGTACAGACTGGTGCGATATCGCGGGTGCGACGCGACACTAGTAGCACAATTTCTATGTCGCTGCCTGTCGCGCCCGCGATATTACGTGAGTCTGTAAGAGCCTGTAAGGATCGAGCAAAAAAACCGTTTGTATCCGAGTCCGACTCGCACTTGGCTGGTTTTTTATTTTCGCTGAGCGTAAGATTTGATTGACTCCCTAACAACACAGGTGTATCAAGCAAGATGCTATAAAAACATCATTGATACAAAACATAATCCCATCAGAAATTACCATGATTTTTTACACGTGGAATATTATTATTAAATCTTTGCCAAGGCCACCGACTAGTTTCGGATAATGAAATATATATGATGACATTGTGCGAGGTCAGACGAATGGTCGCCCTTTGCGGAATTTACGTGGATATTGCTAATATGTAATACTTCTATATATATATATACGTACATAATAATTATGTATAAATAAAAGTCGCTTTTCCTTTGTGACCGCGTTGTTAGCGTCTTGCTCACTTAAATGTCTCACTGATGGTGGCGCGTGTTGGATCATTCGGTTCCCTACAAAATGTTTGAGCTGGACGGTGCCGATCCACGCGTCATGTTCGTCAACGGGCACCGTCGGTTGAGACTGGTCATCTTTTAACTGCCAGGGCTTATTTTTATTAATATTATATTTTGAATTGTTTCTTTATTTTATTTTTTTATACCGTAGACACATACAGAAGTTTAACAGAAGCAACAAGAATAATATACCCAGGATTTAGTAATATATTGATTTAAAAGAGTGTCCTTGGGGTTTCTTGCTTGTCTTCTCCATAGAGATCTACGTTTTGGAATGGGTAACTAGCTTCAACTTTCTGACTAACTGACCGACTCTTTGATAATTCAAAAGTGCCTGTAAATGCTTTAATTGAAGTAAATGCTGTGAGTTTGAGTTCTTATAAACTACACAACGGATTATGATCACGGTTTTCACCATCACATAGAGAATTTATTCCTGAATGTTTATGTGTATAATACGTTACTATTAAGCTTACATTTAATTAAGAACTACCTCCGGCCTCGTTGGTCCAGTGGTCCCAAGCGCTACTGCTGAGCATGAGGTCCTGGGTTCGATTCCCGGGTCGTGTAACGTTACGATTGCCCAGAGGGCCAGTGGGTCACAAGTTAAAAGAAATACAAAAAAATATAAATGATAAATGATTTTTATTTCTGTAGGTTTGTACAAGGTCAAGGTAAAGGTGTATCAGGTTCATCAGCCGGTATCAAAGTCAAAGTCAAATCATTTATTTCAAATAGGCACTTTTGAACGTCAAATTTTTAGAAAAAATAGAATTGATTCTAGTCGTCCCTTCCAAAAGGTAGTTTCGTATGGAGAAGAATGGGCAAGAAACTTCACCGTTACTATTTTAAAAATGTTTTACAATATTTTGTTTGAGTACATTAATTATATGATTATATGTGAAGACGATGCACCTAGAATAAAATTACTATACCATTATAGGTAAAAAGAATGAAAAACTAAGCAATAAAAATAACTTAATTATGAGATAGATACATGGTGTTCACATCTTTACAAACATCGTAAAAGTATATGTTTTCATCGATCATCTGTTCCGCAAGCAATGTCCACTGCCACTTAAGTTTGGCAATTCTTCGGCCTACGTCTGTTACCTTGGTTCGCCTGCGTATCTCTACATTTCTGATTCGATCACGTAGGGAAACTCCAAGCATCTCCCTCCATTGCCCTTTGGGTGACTTATAGCGTTCTAATAAGGCCCATTGTGAGCGACCACGTTTCAGTGCCTTAGGTCATCTGGCAACAAGCACATAGGGCATTTTATTTTGACGAATGTTAGGATCATGTGTGTCTACTTCTTCGTCGTTCCCTCAATGCTGAGGATCGCAACCACATACCTACGACGCGTCTCGAAGTTGTGTTCCTACACATGATAACTTTACCAACCATCTACGTACAATCAACTATTGAACAACACTTTCCGTCAAAACTAACTACCCAGAGCGACATTTTCATACAAACAAGGTCATTTCGAAGCCTCAGTTCTCCGTCAGGTAACAGATCTGATAGCAGCTCTCCAGAGTTCGGATGGAGGAGATCTAGAGTGTCTCAGGCCCCCAGTTGTCGCAGGCCCCGCACTGGGCCCGCGTGGTGGATTACGGCCCGCTCCGTCTCACAGAGAGGTGGCCTGTGTCCCAGCAGTGGGGCAACATTATGGGCTGATTATGTATTGTATGTTGACGGCACGGCTGGCGCAGTGCTTAAGCGATTGACTGCTGCGCTGCGTGTTGCGGGTTCGATTCCCGCACGGAACAAATATTTGTATGACCTATAAGTAGTTGTTCCGGGTCTGGCTGTTTGTGTATGTGAGTTTAAATGTTTGTAAACGCACCCACGATACAGGAGAAATTCCTAGTGTGGGGCAACGTTTAAAAAAAAAAAAAATTTGGAGATAATCTTCGGAACTGCTGATCCGATTTTGAAAATCATTTCACTGATGGGAAGCTACAGTATTGCCGAGTGTCATAGGATATATTTTAAGTTAAGGCACGCGGACGAAGTCTCGGGCAGAAGCTAGTATTATGCTTATTATTGCACATGTGACCCTTTTTAGGGTTCCGTGGTCAACAAGGAACCCTTATAGTTTCGCCATGTCTGTCTGTCTGTCTGTCCGTCCGTCCGTCCATCCGTCCGTCTGTCCCCAGCTTAGCTCAGAGACGCTTAGTACTAGAAAGCTGTAATTTGGCATGGGTATACATATTAATCACGGCGAGAAAGTCGTAAAATAAAACCATGAAAAACATTTTTTTATAGGGTACCTCCCTTGCACGTAAAATGGGGATGATATTTTTGTCCTCGTCTATTCCATGGTGTGGGGTATCGTTGGATAGACCGTTTAAAAATATTGTGGGTTTCTGAAACCCATTATTCATTTTAGGGATCCGTTTGAGTAATATTAAGCTTTAAAGTGCTATTTTTTTTTAGAGTCAAGTGTGTGCCCCTGCCAGCTAAATGGTTGGTTTTGGATATGTGAAAAAAATCATGGAAGTAGTATCATCATCATCTGCCTTTTGATAGTTTTCCTTTTAATATCGCTATAGTATATAAAGCGATATTAAAAGGAAAACTATCACAGCTAAGTAGGCTTTACAAGTTAACGAGTAATAGTCGACTAACTTAAATTTGAAGTTGGAGAATTGACCGTAACGCATTTTTATCAACTACAATGTTAAGTTTGTTTTTGGGATAATTTCATCCCAACTAAGGAACCCTTAAACGATTATTATATAAATGCGAAAATAACTCTGATCTGTCTTAAAACGGCTAAACGGATTTGGATGCCACATGGATAAGGACATTATATGCAGCTGAATCCGTTGTTTTACATGGAGCGACCGCCTATCTGACCTCCACAACCCAGTTAGTCGGTAACACGATACCCCTTGGCAAGACTAGTTGTCAGACTTTTGGGCTACTGACTACCCGTAACGACTGTCAAAGGTCTACAAATGTCAGTCGGGACTCACGGCGAGACACGGAGGGATCTCGATACCTCGGTTATAAGCAAAACATGTTCGATCTAATATTTTTAATTACACCTTGTATACCATGTTTTATGCAAATAAAATATCTTATCTTATGCAATGAATGGCCACCCATCCACGGACCGACCTCGGCTTTGAAGATTGACCCGTATGACTGATAATATACAGGGTAGAAGGGACAGCGACGCGCATCCTGTTACCATGGATTCAGTACATCATTCTTGCCCCCCCTGCGTTAAAATTTTTCGTCAATTATTAAAAAAAAATTCGCACCGATTAGGTATTGCACTTCTATAGGAAACAGCTGTTTTATTTTTTTATTAACGACGGGAAATTTCAACGCACGGGGGTCAAGTATGATGTACTGAATCCATGGTAACAGGTTTCGCTTCGATGTCCCTGCCACCCTACCGAAACCCTACCGGCTGTCCGAAAGGGATATCGTGGCTCTGGCACACAGGCAACGGAAGGAACACGGGTGGGTTTTAGTGAGTAAAAGTCTGACACCTCCCTGACGGTAACTGACGTTGGCAATTTCAGGCCTATTTCTATCTTACCTGCATTTAGCAAAATATTTGAAAAGTTAATACTCAAGCAGTTGCTAAGACATTTTAATATAAACAGCCTCCTTCACAATGAACAATATGGCTTTACAAAATGTCGTTCTACTACAGATGCGGGTGTTGCACTGCTGAAACACATATTTAACGCATGGGAGAACTCGCAAAATGCTATTGGAGTTTTCTGTGATCTCTCCAAAGCCTTTGATTGCGTGTACCATGACACGCTTTTGCGTAAACTACATCATTACGGCGTCCAAAATGAAGCTCTTAAAGTAATAAATTCTTATTTGTATAATAGGTTCCAATGTGTAGATGTTGATGGTGTGAAATCTTCCGAGCTACCAGTCCAGTTAGGTGTACCTCAAGGCTCAATTCTAGGCCCATTCTTATTCTTAGTGTATATTAACGATTTACCATTCTATATAAAGGGTGTCTGTGACGTTGTACTGTTTGCAGATGATACCTCTCTTATTTTTAAAGTAGACCGGAATAGACAAGATTTTGACGACGTAAACATTGCACTCTCAATGGTTACGGATTGGTTTACGACAAATAATTTAGTTCTCAATGCCAAGAAAACGAAATGTATAAAGTTTACCTTACCGAATGTTAGAAATTTAGGTCCCAACATCGTTTTAGATAAAGAGGTGCTTGAAACTGTAGACTCGGCAGTGTTTCTGGGTATAACAGTAGATGCCAAACTTCAGTGGGGACCTCATATGTCAAGCCTAGCGGGAAGGCTCAGTTCGGCCGCATACGCCGTCAGGAAAGTAAGACAATACACTGACGTTGATACAGCCCGATTAGTCTATTTTAGTTATTTTCATAGCGTTATGTCCTACTGTATTCTGCTGTGGGGTAAAGCAGCTGACATTCAAAATATATTTGTACTCCAAAAACGAGCGGTTCGACCAATTTACCAGCTGGGTGGGTTTCTCTAAGAGATTTTTTTAAGGATATTGGTATACTCACGGCGGCATCACAATTCATCTTCGCCAACATCTTATATGTTAGGCAAAATATACACTTATACACTAAAAACAGTGATATTCACAATATTAACACCAGAAATAAGGATAAATTACGTGCTCCTTTTCACCGGCTTCATAAGGTTCATAACACATTTGTTGGACTTGGTATAACTTTTTATAACAAGCTACCCTCTTCTTTGTTAGATTTGCCTTTTAATGCGTTTAAAGTTAAAGTTAAATCCAATCTTTGTTCAAAGGCATACTATTCTATCAATGACTACTTAAACGATAAGAATAGTTGGTCGCTGTGATTAACTCAAGACAATGTTCATGTTCTTTCTCCAAAATTAGCGTACCTACTGACGGGTCCCCTATGTTGTTTCGAACGCCGCTGTTGCGACACACGCTGTTGCGAATTATTTTTCCACTGCCTCACAGGTTCGAAAGCTCATGGACTCGAATGAAGTAGTCGCGAAAGACGCTTTTTCGAAAAACATTTTCACTGCCTCATACGCTCGAATGCTTGTGATTTCGATTATAGTAATTTAGTTAAATTGGATATTGATGAAGAGTTTTTGTTTTGGTAACTGAATTTACCAACAATAGAGGGGACCTGGCGCTCGGCGGCCGCTGCCGCGGCACGCTCGCTTCGCTCGCTCGCCTTCGCTTGTTAATGGTTACTGTTCTAACCTAACCTAACCCAAATGATTCAATAACAGTAGATGAATCCTCATGGATGTCCTCCGCCCTGGGGTGGGCGGAGGGGTCTGTCAGACTCTTACTGACTAAAAACCACCCCGGTGTTCCCTTCCCACACTTGCACCGGGGATCTTGGGAGCTAGTATTACTTCCGTGATCCCCGTCACTGTTCTAACCTAACCTAACCCAAATGATTAAATACTTTTCTGTACACTTTATGACTAAATAAATCGAAATCACAAGCATTCGAGCGTATGAGGCAGTGAAAATGTTTTTCGAAACAGCGTCTTTCGCGACTACTTCATTCGAGTCTGTGAGCTTTCGAACCTGTGAGGCAGTGGAAAAATAATTCGCAACAGCGGCGTTCGAAACAACATAGGGACCCCCCTACTGACAGGTTATATGAGTTCATATTATTGTTTATTTTTATTTGACTGTCTAAGTCAATTTATTTTTATTTATTAGTGACATAATATACTCATGAAAATGTTTTTTTTTATGAGTTGTATTGCAATAAGTGGTTAGCTAGCGACCTAGACAATTGATTATATTATTCTTGCCTGAGCAACCGGCAGCAAGTTCGTCATGCTCCCTTAAATGTCACTGCTTGCGGTAGCGTCGGGGGTCGGGTTGCCTCCTTCCCTCAAATATGGCGAGCGGGGTGATGGCTGATCTTTGCGTTATGCTCGTGAACGGGTGCTGCTTGTGGTGAGTGGTCGTCTTGCTGACCGTGGTTTTATTATTGTTATTAATGATTAACTGTTTTTTATTTTACTACGATGGTGCTAGTTTATCATTTTTGACTTCGAGTTGCAGCTATAGCTTTGTGTGGGCGGGCACGCCCATTATGCCTGGAGGCTTTTATTTAGGTACGTTCTGTTTACGTTATTTCTGCTTGAGTATAGTTTTCGACGACTTTTATGTTGTTTTTTTTGGTATAGTGGCGTGTGCTAGCTAACATAAGGCAAATAATTTAATGTTGTGTTGCGTAATGCAAATTCTTTTACATTTTATTGTATAGATTCAAGTTTTATATCTGAACAGACAGCTGTGCTGCTGGGGAGTTTGTTGCGCCACTTCTTCTTCCCAGCTAAAGCACTAGGAAGTGGTGAAGGGTGGGCGTTTTTGGGGGACTGTCTTATGTAATTTTTGACGTTCGAAAAGTGCTGATTCTCAGCCTAGTTTGAATAAATGACTTTTGATAATTTCCCACCCAAAAAAAAAACGACACGATTTGTGAGCCGATGATGAGCCCAAGTGACATTGTAATGGCGTAAGACTGAATTTCATGCTGAAAGAGGTTCTCCTAGAGTCATATATACTGTGCAAAGTGTTCATTGGTATTGTAAAGTTTGTCCCAAGATCTTGATTTCTAGTAGCTTCATGGGCCTTATCTGAAGGCTAAAAGTCACCCAAAGGGCAACGAAGAGGGCTTTGCTTGGAGTTTCCCTATGTGATCGAATCAGAAATGAAGAGGTACGTATGCGAACCAAGTTAACTGACATAGCCCGAAGAATTGCCAAATTTAAGCGGCAGTGGGCAGGGACATTGCTCGAAGAACATAATGGCCAATGGGGCCGAAAGGTTCTGGAGTGGCGACCGCATACCGGAAGACATAGCGTTGGAAGGGCTCCTACAAGGTGGACCGATGACCTTATAGAGGCATGAGGAACAGGGTGTAAAGTTCACTCATCCTCTATAGAAAAAGAAGGATCTTCCGACCAGACAGGTGTTGTGTCTGGTGGGCAACTGCCCGACGGTTGATGTCGGGACGTTGTATATATGCTAGTTGCGCGGTAAACTCTGCTTGCGCGATGCAGGATTTTGTGTGACGACAGTGTGACGCGTAGTTCGTATGTAGCGATGTTGATGCCGCTACATCCTTGTGAAGGCCGCAGGTAGCCGCTGGATGCGGAAAGCACAGAACCGGTCGAAGTGGCGGTGCTTGAGGGAGGCCTATGTCCAGCAGTGGTCGTCTTTCGGCTGAATGATGAGTAGCTTCATCCTATATAACCTTCCCTAATTGCATAACACAATAACAATCACAATCTGAATGATTTTGAAGGATATTGCTAATCCATTGCTTCATATGTTCGAAAAATGTATCTGCTCAACAACGTAAGTAACGCAATGAATGTTGTTGATGTGTCAAAATGGAAGCCATTAATACTGCAAGTGTTACGCTCGTGGCTAAGTAATAACATCCGCACGGGGCGATCCATCAGGTTAAGCTATGCTTGCTGAGGTTGGTCGGTGGATGGGTGACCATCTTTGCATACCGAGGCTCCTCCGTGCCTCGGAAAGCACGTAAAGCCGTTGGTCCCTGTTGTCATTCGTGGATCTTTGACAGTCGTTACGAGTTGTCAAAAGCCCGAAAGTCTGACAACCAGTTTTACCAAGGGGAGGTTAGATAGACAGTCGCTCCATGTAAAATACTGGTATTCAGCTGCATCCGGTTAGACTGGAAGCCGACCCTAACATAGTTGGGAAAAGGCTTGGCAGATTGTCTATGTCTGTGTATGTTACGCAATTACCTCGCTGTTGTCGAAGACGACGACATCCAAAAGATTTGTTTTTATCATGATTATTTATGTCTGAACTGAGCAACTTAAGAGGAGGCTCCCTATTTTTATGTAAATTTGCTTACTTACATGCGAAATGAAACTTTAATATATGATTTATTGGATCTTTTTCTTTCCATGTTGAAGACAGTTACGTAATTGTAATATTTTCTATCGATACATTTTTTATTCGAAAATTATGTCTTTTTTAAGGATAATTATAAAAAATTGTTTGGCTTTTATGTCTAAAATAAATATTCAGCCACCAGATATTTTTTCTCTAGATCAATTATTACTTTAGTTATTAACGAAATAAGAATTGAGACTTACGCTATTTAGTTTCGTGCTCGAACACGTTCAAAGAGCGCATGCGATATACCTAACTTTATTACTGATGTGTTAGCGTTTAGCACATAAACGGAGTGGCGGGGAGCAAGGGGCGGAGGCAGTCTAAATTTGATTTAGACTGCCTGCTCTTAATATCACGAACTGCATCGTTCTTGTGACCTTGATCACACCCATATTCGAATTTGCATACATACCTACTTCAATTTCATTTACGGAAGGTCACCTCTATCTACAGACCGCAAGGCGCCAACCGGAGGCATGGAGGCACCATTACATAACCCCAAGTTTATGTAAAGGGCCTTGATGGCCACCAGTTACTGTATCCGCGAGCCAGTACCGGCTATCAAACGTGGGTGTGTTTTCTGAGAATAAAGGCTCGTCTATATGAGGCGAGTTTCTCGACTGACAGTCGGGAAGTCGACGCGAGACTCGCCTGACGATTTTCTTAAACTCTGATTTACTTAACTACCTATACTTGAAATCAGTAAAGGACATGATAATTTATTATGAGTCTTGTCACGGTAACACCGAACTGCGGCTGATTAGCCATTTTGGTTTCCTCTTGTATTAGGAATCTCATTTGTCATTAGTTATTTTGTGCTTTTTGCAACGTTTCGCAAAGCTACATTTTTATTTCTTTAAATTACGACATTAGGTGCCATGCACGATCATTTTGAAGGTAAGGTATAAATAAAGTCTTGAATTCGGATTACTTATTTATTTCTCGAAACACGACATAATACCTACTGTTTATACGTGTCAACATTTTAAATTCTCTTTGATAAATAATCGTCTATTTGAGGCGAGAAACTATCTTCGTGTAACTGAGCCATAACACGTTAATTTTACTACAGTTAACAGTTCAGAGGTCAACTTAAATAATATTGTCACAATAAAGTCGCGTTTACACGATGAATTCTATCAAAATGATTGTATTATCTGAAGTAGATACCGCGTATGGGCAAGCGTAGTGTGGGACGCCCCCCAGCTAGATCAAATCAAAAAATCAAAAATGTTTATTTGTTCAAAAATGGTTATTAGATGGACCGACGACCTTAAAAAGGTGGCTGGGACAGACTGGATGCGGAAGGCGGAGGACAGGGTGTTGTGGCGCAGCCTGGGAGAGGCCTATGTCCAGCAGTGGACTGGTATAGGCTGAGTTGAGACTTTACAGTCGATAAAATGACTATATTATATGTGAAATAGTTGTACCTAAAGTTGTGATAGAACTCTTTCGGGAAAACTTTACGATCAAACATGTCGCTGTCACTAAACAATGTTGCGTCCCGGTTTAATATTAGGATATTATACAGGGTGGAATTTTGTAATGCCACCTGGAGGGAAAGTACTCTTAATACTGCAGATAGAAAATTTTACTCAAAGGAAACATTCCTTTATTTTTGAATAGAAAGCAAACTGCATTCAAAGATTTTCGAAAATTCTCTTCTCCCACACCCGGGAATCGAACCCACTAAAATCTGAAAAAATTATACCCTGTACTTTTATTGCATCGATCGTTAGGGTCAATTATAAGGATGAAATCTCTCTAACAAACATGATAAATTAAATGAAAGGACAACCAGGAAATCTGAAGTTACAAATTCAATGAGTCAAGTTAAAGCTCTTTAACTAACATCCATCTTTTGTAATGCAGACTCCTTTGCGACATACTCGTAGCTGCGTGTATGAGGTAATTTAAATATGGAATGTTAGATTAAAATTTGAAAATTAGATTGTCATAGTTGTTATTACACTTGATTGTTTTTACAACTCATTTCACATTTTGTCTCACGGTGAAAATGGCTTATCAAGAACAGTTTGATTTAGTGGAAGCTTATTTTTTAAATAACAAAAACGTGAATCTAGCTCTGCGGTGGTATGGAGAGAGATATCAAGACCGACAGGCACCAACTCGGTTCGTATTGAAAAGAATGGTAGAAAATTTAAAGAATACGGGAATAAAGAATTTAATAATAAATAATTGACCCTAACGATCGATGCAATAAAAGTACAGGGTATAATTTTTTCAGTTTTTAGCCGGTTCGATTCCCGGGTGTGGGAGAAGAGAATTTTCGAAAATCTTTGAATGCAGTTTGCTTTCTATTAAAAAATAAAGGAATGTTCCTTTTGAGTAAAACTTTCTATCTGCAGTATTAAGAGTACTTTCCCTCCAGGTGGCATTACAAAATTCCACCCTGTATACTATTAAGTTAATAAATAACAAAAACATAACATCACGCCTGTAATCCCCGAAGGGATAGGCAGAGGTGTACCTATAGTACACCCACGTTTCGCCAGTTATGTTTAAGTCCCATGTAATAGGGGGCGAGCCTATTGCCATCAACCGGGCACAAATCCAGACTCCGGGCAATAAATACTTGACGGGGTAATAAATACTTAGCTAAATTTAAGGAAAACAGCGCCAAAAAACCAGGACTTTAACGAATAAAACACCAAATACCTACGGGTTATCCTACTTCCCTATCAATACGTTTATACAGGATGGTGACGTCAAAACGATAGTATTAAAATTATTAAAAAATATTTCATCTAACTAATGGCGTTCTTAGTCTACAAAAAAAAAATCCAATCGAAGTACATAATATCAAAATTAAACATTAAATGATTATCAATGACGTCAAAGAACAAAATATTCAATTTTATCCTTCAATTTTTTAAGGATAAAATTGAATATTTGGTCTTTGACGTCATTGATAGTATTTGTTTTACATCGATTAATTTGCTTAATTCTTTGCTAATTAGTTCATGTAACACTCTGCTTATAAAGGTTGCATATGAGACCAAGGCAAATGGGTCAGTCTATTGCTAAGGTAAATGGCAGTGTGTAATATTTTGTTCATTCATGATTATGATGCAAGGGTTTTACTACTTATTTATTTATTTAAACTTTTACTCACAAAAAGGTGTATAAGCAAGATCAATGCCTTAGGTATTCTGCCAGTCAACCAAGGGTGGTGAAGAGATAAGATGGCAGGTGCTCTGTTTGAGAGGAACAATGAGAATATTTTTATAAAAATATATCGTAGTGAATTATAAATAAAATAGGCACACAAGTATAGTAGTCATATTGTTGTTAGTAACACTTATAAAACTATGTTAGTAACATTTCCCCTTAAAACAAAAATAAAACTAATTCAAATACCTATAACTATGTCCGTTCCCTGCTGCACCAGACTTGCAGCTGTGCACTCAGGTCCAGTGCTCCAGGAACGGCCAATCAGGCTTATTAACAATTACCTCTAAATGCTGTTGGTGCTCCCCCGAATCCTTGGCATCTATATAAATCAGTAGCGAAGCTTCAACTTCCAATAGAGGGAAGCCGAAGAAAAAGTTGTTCAGTTCACATTAATTCAGGATAACATCAAAATTACCTCAAAAATGTTTGTCATTCTTTTACTTTTCTTAATTTAACGCCATGTATATTTGTCGGAATTCTTATTTAAAACGGAAAATGTAAACTGCGTTCGCGATTTAGGATACCTATAGTCTATCCTAAAAACGCGTACGTACCTAGGTACGCGTTTTTTATCTATTATTTAGTAATAGTAAACTCAGATAAGAGGGAACCCGGTTCCGAAGGGAAGCCGGTAGGAATCGGGTTGTATGAAGCCGGCGCCCCTGATATAAATAGGTTATAAACTTATAATACACATAATATATACTTACATGCATACGTTCTTTTAATTTTTGGTTCTAGGACCGGTTTCCTCACGATGTTTTCCATCACCGTTTTGAGCGCAGTGGTGATGAAACAATTTACACAAAGTAAAGCGCCTGTCTAGGTTCGAACCTACGACCAACAACTCGTAAGTTGCGGTCGTTACTACTTAACTACCACTGCTCTCAATTCTTCATTCAAACTAGACTGAGAATCAGCACTTTTCGGACGTCAAAATTACATAAGACAGTCCCCCAAAAACGCCCACCCTTCACCACTTCCTAGTGCTTTAGCTGGGAAGTGGTGAAAGGTGGGCGTTTTTGGCTGTCTTATGTAATTTTGACGTTCGAAAAGTGCTGATTCTCAGCCTAGTTTGAATAAATGACTTTTGATTTTTGTTTTTTTTTTAATGTTCATGCATGACGCACACAACAACGTCAGATATGTAAAACCCTCAAGGAAGTAAACAACATAAGAGTCAACAAATTAATAAACAAATAGGTTTTATTGTTATGAAGATGTATACATAACGGTGCAGGAAAACGATTGTTTCATTATTGTTGTATAATAGTTACTAGTTATACGTCAAAGAGGGAAATACGAGCCAGCGTCATTACCGCAGAGGTGTATGTTAGAGGAAGGATTCATCTTTTGAATATTAATTAGACCTTCTTCATCGTAGCGTCGGGGGTCTACTCTTTGGGCACGCAAATCCTCATGGATGTCCTCCGCCCTGGGGCGGGCGGAGGGGTCTGTCAGACTCTTACTGACTAAAAACCACCCCAGTGTTCCCTTCCCACACTTGGGCCGGGGATCTTGGGATCTGTTATTACTTCCGCAATCCCCGGCTAGTGCCGGCCCGCCTCTGCGGGCCACCTCAAGTCTGGGGGGGGGTGAGGTGTTAGACCCCCCCGCGACGTCTGAAAGGGGCGCGCGTGGAACACTACGCGCCGCCACCTCGGGTCCAGTGTGATAGGGGGCGGCGGACGTCCCCAAGTCCGCCGTCCCTGGACCCATTTAGGGGGGCCGGAAGAGGGCATTATCTGCCCTCTGCCGACGCCCGGTGCGCCTGCTGCGGGCTGGGTGAGCGGACGAGATCTCCCGCTCCCTTTCCGCAGCCTCCTTCTGCGACACGACTGTTTCGCAGAAGGACACCACCGCGTCCCAGGACTCCTCGCTGCCGGCCATCGACTCGACCACGGCCGGCAGCGACAGGTCACTGCCTACTCCTGAGATGAGGGCACGGCGAGGCTCCTCCCATGCGGCACACTCTGCCAACGTATGCCGCGCCGTGTCCTCCCGGCAGTCGACGCAGTGATGACACCGGGCGTCCGGCTCCCTGTTTATGCGACACAGGTAC
Organism: Tiliacea citrago; assembly: GCA_963921375.1. Classification (NCBI taxonomy): domain Eukaryota; kingdom Metazoa; phylum Arthropoda; class Insecta; order Lepidoptera; family Noctuidae; genus Tiliacea; species Tiliacea citrago. Next base: position 15,716,489 of record OY992802.1, read on the forward strand.
TTCCCGAAGCAACCATGCCCCGAGAGCACCTGCGTCACCCGAAACGACAGGGAGCCGTGCCTCCTCCCGAGCCAGGGCTCGAGTACCGGCCGGACTCACCTTCCGCCTGACGCAGGTCCTCACCGGACACGGTTGTTTCGGGAGGTTCCTGTTCAGGATAAAGTGGGAGAAAACGCCCGGGTATCACCACTGTGTGGATCGCCCGGAGGACACGGTGGAGGTCTGCCCAGCTTGGGCGGAGCACCGCCGTGTCCTCACGGAGGCGATTGGCGGCGGCGATCTCTCGCGTCCGGCCCTGGTTCAGGCCATGGTTTGGAGCGAGAGTGCATGGGAGGCCGTCACCTCCTTCTGCGAAGCAGTAATGCTAGCGAACGAGGAGGCGGAACGCGTGAGGGTGAGACAAGGTTCGCGCCCTCGCGCCCTTAGTCGCCGCAGGAGACGCCCCGGGCGTCGGGAGTAGGCGCGGGCCTGCGGACGGTGAGCGATGGGTAGCTCGCCGTCCGATAAGGACCAGGCCCGGGTCGACGGCGCGTTGTGTTCCACGCGCGCCTCAAAGAGATGTCAGCACAAACTGACGGGGTCCATTAGGACCAATGGTTGCGCGTTTGTCCGAAAGGGATATCATGGCCCTGGCACACAGGCAACGGAAGGAACACGGGTGGGTTTTAATCAGTAAAAGTCTGACACGCCCTCCCGCTCCGCCCATAGCGGGAGAAGTTGTTTGATAAGTTCCCACCCAAAAAAAAAAAAAAGGCCACTGCTGGACATAGGCGTCTCCCAGGCTGCGCCACAGCTCCCTGTCCTCCGGCTTCCGCATCCAGTCTGACTCAGCCACCTTCTTAAGAGGCTGACAACTAAATTATTCTAAATGCTAAATTATTCTATCGGGTATTTTTAGGGTTGCGTACCCAAAGGGTAAAACGGGAACCCTATTACTAAGGCTCCGCCGTCTGTCTGTCTGTCTGTCCGTCTGTCACCAGGCTGTATCTCATGTAGCGTGATAGTTAGACAGTTGAAATTTTTACAGATGATGTATTTTTGTTGAAAAAACAGAATAAAATAAATATTTAAGGGGGCTCCCATACAACAAACGTGATGTTTTTGCTCGATATTGATAACGGCAACAGGAAGACGCTTGAAATGTTCACAGAATATTTAGTTATATATTCACTTTAAAAACAAATAAATAAAATTAAAATAAAACAAATATTTAAGGGGGGGCTCCCATACAACAAACGTGATCTTTTTGCCATTTTTATAGATAATGGTACGGAACCCTTCGTGCACGAGTCCGACTCGTACTTGGCCCGTTTTTTATCATATTATGGTTTTTTTTATGCTTTATTAAATAGAATCAGGTTCTTAATAATTAATTGCAATCTAGCCTTTAAGACTAATAAAGTAATTAGCAATTTTAATCTAACTTATTTTCTTACGCGATCATTATTTAAAAACTTAGAAAAGTGTTTATTGCACTTTACAAAAGTTTAAATTTTGTTGTATATTTTTTCCATTTTTTTTTTCAAGATCTTAACCTGTCCCATGCCAGTAATTTTACCGGCCCTCAACCAACACACAACTCTGATTGGTGACAGAAATAGGTACCTGGTGATAGTTCTTCCCCGGAAGAACTCCTCAAGGACCTCTTCCACGTAGCTTGTACGTCAAACCACAAGTTTTTTAATCTGTGGTCACACTTTACCTTTACGGTATTAATGTAAATTTGCAGCTACTATGTTATATTTTATTGTTTTCCCATCCAAATTTCCACTGCGCACATTTTACTTGTACGTCAGTGAAACGCGTGAATCAACGCGTTACGTCCCTAACTTAGCAGTAGTTTGCAATCTAAGTGTCCTCTACGGTGCAACTCACAAAACCGTACAAACGGTAAATTTTTGGGCCCATCCCATACTGTCTTATTACCAAAAACCGGCCAAGTGCGAGTCGGACTCGCACACGAAGGGTTCCGTACCACCGTACAATATAAGGCAAAAAAACACGTTTCTTGTTGACCTCTTTAATTTTTTTTACTTTTTTTTGCCCGGTTGATGGCAATAGACTCGCCCCATTATGTTATGTTTATATTATTTGTTGTTGTAGCGGCAATAGAAATACACAATCTGTCAAAATTTACCTATTACGGTTCATGATTTACATCAAGCTGACAGACAGACGGAAGGTCGGACGGACGGAGAGCCGAGGCTTTGTAATAGGGTTCCGTTTGGTACCCTTCGGGTACGGAACGCTAAAAACAAGTTCACACTTTTCCAGTTTTGAACTTGTTTTTTCCAACAAAAGGTAAAGTTCTAAATACTTACAGAAAATGTTTAAGGACCGAGTATCCAAGCTGTCAATTTTGAGATGTCACGTCGACACGGCCTTAGCGTCGCCTACACGCAGCGTATTTCTAAAGTTCGTTTGTTTATTCCCAGATACTAATTTGACATTTCAAATGATAGTTGTTCGTTTTTCAATTTTGAGTTTGACATTTGCACCTGTCAAACTAGTATCTGGGATTAAAAAACGAACTTTACGTACTCGTGTCTCTTACAAAGAAGAAGAGGGTAAAGGGGTCAGTTTATGCAGGGCACTGACTGTACGACGAACCCTATATAGGCACAGGGTCAAACTAAATTTGCTAGCGAAACTCCGCAGACGGGGGACTCCGCAGATGGGTATAGATAACGCACGACAAAATAAGAATAAAACAGACTTGATGTTTTTTTTTTTGGGTCAACGACCGCTGGTGCTTAGTGTCTAGTGTTGTTACTTGATGTATGAGTTGACGAAATCTTTTTTTTTGTTTTATCGTGTTTACATATCGATACCCATCACGTCTGTGACGTTTACACACAAAAACAATGTTTTTTAACTGACTACACTAACTGCGGTCGATGAACCCACAAAAAATTATCAAATTACTTATTTTTTGTTTTATCGTTATTAGATATCTTTACCTACCCACCACGTCTGGGGAGTTTTGCTAACTAATTTAATTTGACCATTAGGTACGAATAGGGCCTTCATTTTAAGACGTTCTGTAAATGTTACGTTTGAGAATTCAGCCGTTAGGTTTCTATAACAATGCTTAGCCACTGAGGACCTGTAAAAAACAAGAAGTAAATATACCCGAATGTCGTATCAATTATTATGTGCCTTAGTATCGTCCATGATGCGTTTCCTACACCTAATAAGGTAATTTCAATGTTACTAGATAAAAATAACCATACAAATTGTACAAGTCGGTTTACCCCCGAAAAATATATGAATATAAATCACTATTATTCATGTTTACAGCCAGTACATATAATTCATTGTTCCTATTTATTTGTTAATAGGAAATTATGAAAATAACCCATGATTCAAATTTTGATAGCCTTATGAAAATTTTGCAACCGTATTTGTTTGTTGCTTAATTAAATAACAAAGTTTTCAGTAGATAACAATGTTATTTTGCGGCTAACAGTAAATCCGTGGGATTTCCCATCGGTGAAAATAACGACAACACTACTGCCTACATAGAAACATCTCCTATTTATCCATTCCATTCAGGGAACGAACTTTCAAAAATCCTTTCTTAGTGCTTACCTGCAATATAAGGGGTCAACCGTTAATCACGTGATGTTGTTTAGCAACTTGTTAACCTCCCCTCCCCCTGGTGATTCGTGGTGAGGTTTTAGACTAACCTCTTCCCCCCACCTACCCAAAATCACGTGTATTTTTTTGTAGAAAGTATCTTAAGTATCTTACTGGCGACTTGCAAGGCGAGCCGAGGGGTTGTCGCGACGGGCGGGGAAGTCATTCCCTGACAACGGCGAGTCAAGGTCACGCGCCGCTTTCCTATTTAGAATACGCGCGTTCAACGAAAAAATAAATACAGGTGCTCCCACATTATCCTGGGGGTCTACTCCGAAGCGCTAAACCGAAGTATCGGCCGAATGTTCGGCCTTTTTATAACTTCCATAGTTTCTTTTTTTGACTTTGAGTCCTTACCCGACTTCAAGTCACAGTTTTGACTTTGGCTTATCTCTTCGACTGCCTTTTTTATTTATTTTTTCGCCGTAGTCAGCAATAGTTAGCCGTAGTAAAGAAAAGACCGAACATTCGGCCGATACTTCAGATTTATGTTCGGAGTAGCCCCTCTGAGCACGTTGCGCAGTAAGTGGGGTTGTCCGATGCTGCGTCACTGGATGCTTACGACTTGGTACGTAGGTAGTAAATACTACGTGGATAGTGTGAGGTCCGACTCCGGATAAGCATATATAGGATTATGATTAGGATACTATCATTATATTTAAGTTTTCTTTACTAACACTCTATAGGTCTCTGGGGTCTGATAACAACGGTTTAGTAATAATAATAATATCTCACTATACACGGGTACGTATAGTGAAATATTATTATTATTACTAAAAATCAATCACGGAAAAATCACGAAATATCAATAGGGGGAAGGGTCCTCCTATTGATATTTCGTGATTTTTCCCCTCCCCCCTTTCGATCCTCACGTGATTAATGGACGATGCATAAAATAAACTCTTGCGCAAGAGTTCATGCTTCTGGACCTAGCGGCTGTGCGTTGTCTGTCAGTAAATTAAGGATTTTTATTACATAGATACTCATAAAATGAAATCTATCAAATTTAAATTAAAAAAATGTAATTGATTTTAAAGTGAAAGTTAAAAACCGGCTAAGTGCGTGTCGGACCACGCACAGTGAAGGGTTCCATAGTTGAGATGAATTAATCCCAAAAACAAACTTAACATTGTAGTTGAACAACTTGTTCCCCCATACATTGATGTACGCCACGGTCAATTTTCCAACTGAAAATGTAAGTTTGTAATCGATTTTCGGACTTATTCCTTTACTTGTGCTGTGAGACTTTGTTTCTTGCCAAATTTCATGATTTTAGGTCAACGAGAAGTACCCTATAGGTTTTGATTTATTTGCGAATATCAAATAAGTCGTATAAATCGCATAAATACATTGACTTAGAACCTTGATTTTTTTAGAGCTTTAAGGGATAGGCCCCTTGGAGCTCTGAAAAATCAAGCTACGAACCTACATATTTGATATTAATTTCAACTTGATACCTCCACGTGTTCCTGAGAAATAGGGTCTTGACAGAAAGACAGACGGACAACGAAGTGATCAATTAACAGTTCCGTTTTTTCCTTTTCAGGTACGGAACCATAAAAGCCTTAATTTTCGGGAACCCAGGAATTGCGCCTTGTTCTCCCGAAGGGTTAGGCAGAGGTGTACCTATAGTACACTCACATTTCGCCAGTTATGTTTAAGTCCCATGACCCATGTAATAGGGGGCGAACCTATTGCCATCAACCGAGCACAAATCCAGACTCCGGACTTTACTGAGAAATTCCAGATGGAAAAAACCAATAACATTGCCCGACCCGGGAATCAGACCCAGGACCTCACTGCACAAAAAAAAATAACTTACATGTTGCAGACAACTAGAGAGGTATGGGCTATTATTTATTTATTAATCAAAAAGAAAAATGTATATTATTGTAATGAAACACCCTTTCACTACGATTATTTCTATATTTATCTTCTTGCACACATACAAACTTGGTATAAAGCAGTATTTAACGAACTATTTAATTAGGTAGCTACTCAATATAACATCAGTATAGACTTTAGACTTCTTGAAGACAACCTTTAGGTTCCGAGGCTCTAAGAGATTTGACTTATCAACTATGTGACGCCCCAAATATTTATTTATTTAAACTTCTCACACACAATAATGTACAAAGACGGACTTAATGCCTTAGGCATTCTGTACCAGTCAACCAGAGGTGGTGAAGAGATAAGATGGCGGGTGCTCTGATTGAGAGTAAATAATAATATTATAAAATATTAAAATATGACATAATTAATTACAAAGGAGGAGCTTGTGGCTAAATAACAACTGCCGCACGGGTCCATCGATCAAGGCCTCAAGTCTGCTATTACAATAGTGTCAGAATGGTCGATCATTGATTTCATAATTGTTGATTTTGACAAGTTTGGTAATCTACTATTATAATGGCGTCATTATGACTTTCCAATGGTCGGCACTGACACTACATTGAAAGAAATTGCATATATTGGTAATCTCGTACATAATGACAAATTAATGACATTTCTACTAATGGGTTTTATAATAATGGCAATATGACAATGCCATTATAATAACACAATTATATTACGAGAACATTGATCGACCATTATGAATTTACCAGATTACGAACTTTTAGCAAAATGTCAATGGCATGACAATGGGATCGTGTTGGAATGAATGAATTTATAAAAATAGCAGACTAGGGCCCCAGGTTAGCTACGCTTGCCGCGGTTGTTCCGTGGATGGGTGACCATCCTATCATACCAAGATTCCTCCGTGCCTCGGAAAGCACGTTAAGCCGTTGGTCCCGGCTGTCATTTATAGATCTTCGACAGTTTTTACGGGTCGTCAGAAGCCCTAAAGTCTGACAACCAGTCTTACCAAGGGATATCGTGTTACCCAGTAACTGGGTTGTGGAGGTCAGACAGGCAGTCGCTCCGTGTAAAATACTGGTATTCAGCTGCATCCGTTTAGACTGGAAGCCGACCCCAACATAGTTGGGAAAAGGCTAGGCAGATGATGATGATGAATTAATTACAAATAAAATAGGTACACAAGTAGATACATAAATAGGTTATAAACTTAGTTATAATACACATTATATTTACTATAATATATCCCTACATTATATAATTATGTACAAATATATACCTACATACAAATTCAAGGAAAATCTCAATTATGAGATGACTCGACGCTATTTGTTTTGAAAATAACTCTGCATGTTTCGCCTCTATAGGCTACCGACTGGGGCCCAAGTCTGCTATTTTTATAAATTCAGTCATTCCAACACGATCCCATTGTCATGCCATTGTCATTTTGCTAAAAGTTCGTAATCTGGTAAATTCATAATGGTCGATCATTTTCTTTGCAATTTCTTTCAATGTAGTGTCAGTGGCCGACCATTGGAAAGTCATAATGACGCCATTATAATAGTAGATTACCAAACTTGTCAAAATCAACAATTATGAAATCAATGATCGACCATTCTGACACTAATGTAATAGCAGACTTGAGGCCCTGGTGGCCGTCCTGATATCGTGAGGAAGCGGAATCCAGAGAAGAACGGACTGAATATGAAAGGAAGAATGAACAAAGTCAGAAGTAAAATCATGTTTTTCGTTCCATTCTGTTCAAAAATCACTACTTTAACCTAACTGTCAAATGAGATACTTTTTAAACTTCATGACTACCTTGATACAAAAATCATTTGAGGCAAATCATATACTTTCAATGTCATATTTAGTATTTAAAATCACTACAAATCTTAATAATATTAAAAATTATGACATTAGTGACAAATGTCTGTGTAGTTAGAGATGAAATACTTTCTAGTCTAGATAATTGCAGCTCGATTTTAGTGAATATTTTTATTCCAAAGTGACGTGAATCACGTTTGATTCAATTATAATTAGAAAGTCAACATCGTAGTGGTAATTAAATTACTACGGATGACATTAATCATTTTCTTACAGTCGAATCAGTCTGAAGTTTTCTAATGCAAATACAACATGTCCCAGAACTCGCGCCTCTTAAGGGGTCATTGTACTCATCATTATGAACAACTTTTACTATGGGACCAAACCAGAAATCGCGAAAAAACAATCAGCTGTTCCCTACATTTTGGCGAGTTATTCGAACATAAATGTAGGGAACAGCAAATTTTTTTCTTCTTAAAAAATATGCAATTAAAATAGCAACCAGTTTGATTTTGTCTGGACTCTAGATTGTCCTATGAAGCTGGACCAGCATGTTTCCAAGCATTCTTATCTTGGATATAATCCTCTAATTTATTTTTGTTAATTTTGAAGTGAAAACTTCTTTAGGCGCGTTGAGCACTTTTTGGATGAACAAAAATCATGGAACTCGCGTCATCGTCACCGAACACTAGTTTTCACTTCTATCGGCAGTCCCCAAAGAATCCCCGCTGTTTTTTAGGGTTCCGTACCCAAAGGGTAAAACGGGAACCCTATTACTAAGGCTCCGCCGCACAGTGGGCCCATACTGAAAATTAGTGGACTTAGGCAACAAAGTTCCTATATCGATGCGATTTTTTTTTATATGACGTGTTATATTATTCCTGACAACTTTTATTCTTATAAAATTTCTTCTAAAGTTGATAGTTTGTCTTGAAAAAAATTTATTAGATTTTTTTGTATGGAGCGAATCACGTTTAATCTTTTTTCTTCAATTGTACTAATATGTTGAGTGTGTGGCGTGAGTATATGATAGCTAGGGTCATTCTCTATCCACGAAAAAAAAATCAGCGCCGGCCATCTGCGGCAGCGCGAGTAATCATTCGGTAAAAAAAAAATGATTTGGAAGAATTTTTTTGTCATTTAAAATAAATTCAAAGCATATTTTTTGTCTCATTTGGCGGTTTTCACCTTCTTTTTAGTTAAATAAATAGTTTTAATAGCGCATACGTACTTATAACTAGTAATTCTGGTAGAGATTTAGTTATTATTGCATGTTATCGGTACAAATGAGTCATCGAAAAATGCTCGTCTCTGATTGGCTGTGTTATTTTTTAACTGCACGTTATCTATTGTTGAATAAATATATCGTAATGTTTCAGGTTATACTAATTTTGTTAATGATAGGTGAAATAATTTAAATTTGTACGGGCAAGTCGTTGATAATTATCTACATAATCAACTGTATGTATATTATTATAGTATAAGTTATCGTACGTATGATCAATATGAAACTGTGAAGTAATTGTAGCCCTGAAAAGGGCTGTTTGACATATTCCTAACCCTGATGGGCTTTTGTGGGAATAATTTAGAGCCGGATCACATTATTTCTTGTTCCAGAAGTGCTAGTGGGTCCGGCAAATTTTCGGACTCTGCTATGAGGCATTCTTCTTCCTCCATAATTTCACTGTCACAGGGAGGCTCAGTAGTCTGTAACAACTGAGTTGCTTCAGGCAACAACGATATAGGAACTTTGTTGCCTAAGTCCACTAATTTTCAGTATGGGCCCACTGTGCGCCGTCTCTCTGTCTGTCTGTTTGTCCGTCTGTCACCAGACTGTATCTCATGAGCCGTGATTGTTAGACAGTTGAAATTTTCACAGATGATGTATTTCTGTTGCCGCTATAACAACAAATACTAAAAAACAGAATAAAATAAATATTTAAGGGGGCTCCCATACAACAAACGTGATTTTTTTTGCTCGTTTTTGCTCGATATTGATAACAGCAACAGGTAGAGATGCTTAAAATATTCACAGAATATTTAGTTATGTATATTCACTTTAAAAATAAATAATTAAATTAAAATAAAACAAATTTTTAAGGGGGGCTCCCATACAACAAACGTGATTTTTTTGCCGTTTTTATAGATAATGGTACGGAATCCTTCGTGCGCGAGTCCGACTCGCACTTGGCCGGTTTTTTTAACACCTTGTACACTGGGTGGCAGGGACATCGTCACCATGGATTCAGTACATGATTCTGGACCCCTCTGCGTTGAAATTTTCGTCGGTAATTTAAAAAACAAAAACATACAGACGACTTGAGAACCTCTTCCTTTTTTGTGAATTCGGTTAAAAAGTGTACTATTCCATACATATTGACCGCGTAGGTATTGCACTTTTGTAGGTAACAGCAGATTTTTTTTGATGTATAACTTCTTTGCTCTCTGTCTGTGGTTTCGTGGAAAGGGACGGAAGTATGTAACTGGAAGTGACAGTTTGTGAATGGAATAAGTACTTTTTAATAGCATGGAATTAGTGTACCCTAAAATGCTGCAACTTTGCCTGGATTTTGACGTGTTTTGTTCGTATATCTGAACCTATTTATTATTATGGCTTGAGTTTTTGACGGAAAACAGACCTTATGCCTTGCCAGGTAGAACTCAAATCATTTTAAATCATGCTTTTTTTCCGAATTACAAGCACTCAAACTCGTAGGCAAAGTTGTGGGTAAGAGACGCAACTTTGCCTAGAAAGATAACTAAACCAACCGGCGACTTCTTGACGGGAAAGTGAAGCGTCATGTTAGCAGTTTTGTTTTATTTTCTAAAATTTGCGTTTAGCCGAATATTAATGTGTAATAGTGGTGGATTATTAACCATTAAGTGTTCGTGAACCTGCATTAATGCAGGCAAATGAAACAAAACAGTGGAACATCACTTTAAGTTCTCTCAAGAAGTCCGCGCGAGGTTTCAGTTAAGTGCCGCGTCTTTACTTAAACTCAAGGGGAGCGGGGCGGGATATCATCAATCATCTTTATCATGCATTGAGTGGAGTTCATTTCATAATTATTATAACTTTGTACTTGTTACCTAATTTTACATGACACTGGCTAAATGCACAAACCGTGCGAAGCCAAAAAGAAAAAAAAAAAAAAAAAAGAAACTAAACCAACCAGAAACACAACTAACAGAGTAATAATGGAATTACCATTGAAAAAAAAAAAATATGTTGCCCTAATAATGTAAAGTTACTACCAAATGGTAGAAAACATGAAAAAACCAAGTAAATGCGAAATAATAATAGCCCGATCGAAACGTAATAGGCAAATTTGGGTTTACTTGGCAAAGTTGCAGCATTTTACGGTACCATGGAATTAGTAAGTACTATCTAGATTGTAAGTAGAGGTGGTAATTTCTGTCGCTGCTCTGTTGCTTATTACCAAGGTTTGATGTCAGATGTTACAAATCACATGCGAGTACTGTAAGGCTTGCTCGTTTTTTTTATTAAATATCGAACAATTTTAGCATTGGGGGGTCTAATAAAATCATGTACCCAGCCACCCTGTAGTTTGCTAAGCACAATATTAAGACGCTGGCAACAGCTAAACCACGGTCACTGTCAGACCGCATACAAAAGAAAGAGAAGCGCGATGACGCAACGCTTGTAATTTATTGCAAAATATGAAGCAATTATCTATTTACTCAAAAATAAGTTGAGTAATCGAAAACAAAAACCACCAAGTTCTGCATACAAATAAGACGTTCTTGTTATTAATTAAATACCAACCGTACGTTGATATTTAATACAGATATTTTGGATTGAAACTCAAAGTAAATGGTTAGTTTACCGTTAATTTGTATCGAGATTTTTTTTTCTAAACGTATTTTGGTAATAACCAAGTTCTGAGAAATATGATCAAAAATAACATATTATATATTTTTTCGGCTACCACAAACAATAAAGATTTGACAATTTTTTTGTTTAAGAGTACTTTTTCGTTTGCCTCTTGTCAGCGCCTTAAAAGTCGCTCCCTATTACATGGGACTTTAAAATAACTGACGGAATGTGGATGAAGGTACTATAGGTACACCTCTGTGTAACCCTTCGAGGGTTACAGGAGTGATATTATGTTTGTTATTAAAAGTATGACAATTTCATCTGCCTAGACATTTCCCAACTATGTTGGGGTCGGCTTCCAGTCTAACCGGATGCAGCTGAATACCAGTATTTTACACGGAGCGACTGCCTATCTGACCTCCACAACCCAGTTACTGGGTAACACGATATCCCTTGGTAAGACTGGTTGTCAGACTTTTGGGCTTCTGAACCCGTAACAACTGTCAAAGATCTACAAATGACAGCCGGGACCAACGGCTTAACGTGCTTTCCGAGGCACGGAGGAATCTTGGTATGAAAAGATGGTCACCCATCCACGGACCAACCGCGGCAAACGTAGCTTAACCTGATCGATCGACCCGTGCGGCAGTTATTATAAAATTTAGCCACAAGCTAACAAGTATGACAATTTATAGCCCATAAAAGTTTTCACTAATATTTATGTTATCGTACAGTGATGTATGTCCTTACGTGTGGTTGGCACGTCCACTGCCTCAAGGCTTCGTGCCAGAAACCCATATTACCATGTCCTATTTCCCTGTACTTGCATATTTTAAAGATTTATAGGTTCTATCATAAAATTGCTTGGAATTTGAAATAGAACTCATGGAATATTATTGCCGTGTCACATATTTCCTCTCGCGTTCTGTAGGAGTAATTCCGTAAAAAGGGACGGAAGTGTGTAACAAGAAGTGACAGCTTGAGCATGGAATAAGTAAGTACTTTTTTAATAGCATGTAATTAGTAAGTACTATATAGATTGTAAGTAGAGGGGTCGAATTTCAACCAGTGGGTCCAGTGGGCGGCCAGTAGTATTTAATGCATAATTACTCGAAGGAATATTTCAGTATTTAGCTTTTTTAAATTTTGAGGTTAATTTCTATTGCTGCTCAGTGGCTAATTATCAAGGTGAGATGTCAGATGGTACACATCACATGCGATTACTCATGCGTAAGCTCGCTCGTTTTTTGGTGATGTTCTTCAGAAAGGTCAAGTGCGTAGTACTCGGAATCGGCGAGCGTGTATGACCAGATGTATGAACGTAGGCGAAGCAAAAGGAGTATGTAAGGAGCGTAGCAGGTGGCGTTCTATAGTTTCTGCCTACCCCCATAGGAAGAAGGCATGGGTTTATTATGCATGTAAGTCATGAAATAGAAGCAAAACCTTAAAAAAGACGGTAGGAAATATTAGAAAAAAAAAGCGGCCAAGTACGAGTCTGACTCACGCACGAAGGGTTCCGTACCATTATCTATAAAAACGGCAAAAAAATCTTGTTTGATGTATGAGAGCCCCCTCAAATATTTATGTTATTCTGGTTTTTAGAAATACATCATCTGCGAAAATTTCAACTGTCTAACTATCACGGTACATGAGATACAGCCTGGTGACAGACGGACAGACAGACAGACAAATGGCGGAGCCTTAGTAATAGGGTTCCCGTTTTTCCCTTTGGGTAAACCCTAAAAACGACATGCCTTTCTTTTTTTTTTCTAAGGTTTCCTACCGTCTTTCATAAACTGTCATAAAAACTATATAAGTGGAACTTGATCATTTTAATTGTAACCATTAATTTATCCATGCAAAGTTACTATCATCACAACGTTTATTTTACTACTAGCTGCGTCCCGCGGCTTCACCCACCAGATAGGCAGTCGCTCCATGTATAATACTGATGTTCAGCTGACTGGAAGCTGAACAATGAAGCAAGACATGAAGCAAGTTTATGAAAGGTAGTAGTTTCAAATCACAATAATATTATAAAGGCGAAAGCTTGTGAGTGTGTGTGTATGTTTGTTACTTTTTCACGATCAAACGGCTGGATTAATTTTGATAAAATTTTGTATAGAGATAGCTGACACCCTGGATTAAGACATAGGCTACTTTTATCCCGATATTCCCACGGGATCAAGACTTACGTGGATGAATCCGCGGGGCGCAGCTAGTAAAATATAAACAAGTAACCAATACCTACATTTTTGCATCTTTCTAAGTCAATTATTTCTGGTAACATACAGTTTGTATGAGAGTGATGTGGTTGAAAGACAAACAAAAAAAAAATAGGTACTATTTGATCATTATAAACATACCAAATAACTTAACTTGACCATTATTTACTAAGAACTGGACACGTGTAAATTAAATAAATTTTTCGACTAACATTACGTAAAACCACTTTTAAATTAATTAATGTAATAAAAACGACAAAAACAATAACATCTCTCTGTAAAAACAATAACATCTCTCTGTAAAAACAATAACATCTCTCTGTAAAAATGAAATAGAAATACCGAATGATTTAATGACTGCGGTTTTGTTAAGTTGTTTTCAGGCAAAAGTACCTAAACAACGCAATCAATACATAACTTCAAGAAAACCACTAAAAACCCAGAAGCAAATAAAAAATAATAATCAAAGGGCTCACGTCACAATGGGCGGGATATAGGCGTGACTTATGTAGGGCATGTATGTAGGTACCTATCCTATCTTTAACAAAGTCAAAGTCAAATTATTTATTTCAAATAGACATTTAAAGGCACTTTTGAAACCGTTGCGCATGTGCTTTTTGAATGTATAGCGTTACTCAAATCAGAACAGAAACCCTCGGGTCACCCAGATCCTTCACAGATATACTAAACAGACCAGGAGACCTAATCAGCTTCTGGATCCCGAGGTGGGCTGGTTGGAATAACCAATGACGGACGCACAATGGTCCACATGAAGGACTAAGTGCGGAAACCAAACCCTCTAACATAGAACATAGCACTTTTGACCGTATTTACAAATAAAAACAATTGATTCTAGTCGCCCCTTCCAAAAGGTAGTTTCGTATGGAGAAGAATGGGCAAGAAACTCCACCGGTACTCTTTTATAATGTTTTACAATATTTTGTTTATGCATATTACTTATATAATTATATGTGAACGCGATGCACCTGGAATAAATTACTATACCACAGTAGGTAAAAATAATTAAAAATGAAGCAATGACAGATAAATTAATTCTGTGATAGATTACTGACTACAAAAAAGAAGGAAGTTCTATGTTCTTCTGAATATTTATTTTTAGGCACGTACATCGATTTCTACGTGATTACTGGGCCAAAATAAAAATTAAATGCTGGTCGTAAAAAAAGCGCATCATTTGAGAAAGGCGGACCGACTAGGCTATTTTTTTTATGTTCGTAATATTCCGAATTTGGTTTTGAACAGGGGCCCAAGTCTGTTATTTTTATAAATTCAGTCATTCCAACACGATCCCATTGTCATTTTGCTAAAAGTTCGTAATCTGGTAAATTCATAATGGTCGATCATTGGTCGGTCAATGTTCTCGTAACATAATTGTGTTATTATAATAGCATTGTCATATTGCCATTATTATAAAACCCATTAGTAGAAATGTCATTCATTTGTCATTATGTACGAGATTACCAATATATGCAATTTCTTTCAATGTAGTGTCAGTGGCCGACCATTGGAAAGTCATAATGACGCCATTATAATAGTAGATTACTAAACTTGTCAAAATCAACAATTATGAAATCAATGATGGACCATTTTGACACTATTGTAATAGCAGACTTGAGGCCCAGGATTTTGTTTAAATTTCCCGGTTAGTGTTCAAATTCGAGAAAATCTGCATGTTCTTTTTTATATGGGACTTTGTATTCGAACTTTTAGACAGGACGTATGTCGGTCAGCTTGTGAACTAAATAAATACTAAAGTTCTTCAAATAGATTTTTACGCAAAGACAATGCATTTTCAGTTTAAAAGGAATTTATTTTGATTGCAGTAAAATTCAAATTAAAGCAATAAAAGCTAATTTAGAACGAAGAAAAATCACGATCAAGGAAAATCAAGTTATGAACTCGTATTATTCACACATGCCGTGTGGTACCATCCTATTTCTTCCCGTGGGTGTCGAAGTAAGTCCATTAGTCGCCCTAAGGGATTTACTAGAGAATAGGCAGCAGCGTTCTCTATGCATTATAACCCGCCTGCCAAACGTGGAGATTATGGCAATCCCCCCCTTTGGGGGAGGCCTATATCCAGCAGCGAACGTCTTTCGGCTGAAATGACTATTAACACTGCATCATCACACTAACTTTTCTTGCGTCATCACGACATACCTACATATAAAATGGTATATACATACGTATAGGTATACTTCCTTAAGCTTTAAAAACAAAAACTATCTATCCCTCACTAAGAGTATTCCACGTTTAGAAACAATAAATATGAACACATAAAACAACATTCTATATTCAAACTAGCAAGTACAGAGTTACAGACCTACAAAGTCACAAAACAAAATAGTAAAAAGTGTGGATGCGTCGCGCGCGCAGGTGGGCAGTTCGCGCATGCGCGGTGTGACGCGACGCTTTCTTGCGCTAACCCACTTTTAGCGCACGGTAAGACTGAGTTGCTTAGCTTGCGAG
This sequence comes from Tiliacea citrago, assembly GCA_963921375.1. Classification (NCBI taxonomy): domain Eukaryota; kingdom Metazoa; phylum Arthropoda; class Insecta; order Lepidoptera; family Noctuidae; genus Tiliacea; species Tiliacea citrago. The sequence goes on from OY992802.1 coordinate 15,732,365, forward strand.
CTTCGTGACAGTTTTTTTTTCTTATTAGGGTTTTTTTGGTATAGAATTTACAAAAAGGAACTATTATAAAGGGCTACTTTCTCTGGTACAAATCGGTTCTTCTGTAGAGGTTGTAATTTAATAAAAACAAATGTAAGTAATTAAGTATTATGTCCATCGTTTTCTTACTAACTTGGGACAAAATAATAGTTCTGATTATAGGAATTAAATGCACCTTTTCTACCTCTTGCGCCTATTAAGAAAAACAAAAACTGAAAGTCAAAGAGTACTAAATACTGTCCAGGATGGTGTGAGAGCCAAAACCACTTTCAGTTGTTTTATTATTGGGGGATTCCTCTGTAATTGTAGTATGATTTGTATTTTCCTACGGGATTTTTTCATTTAGTATGAAACTTTAATTAATAACAATGCATGGCCGGAAAGCCCAATGATTTGTATATAATAGACCTTCCTTGTAATTATAATTTTCCTCAATCAAAATTACCAGCATATTATATCATATGGGGTTCTCCTTATAATTATATCATCTTGACCCAGTTATTGTTTAACAGTCACTATGACTAAAAATAATAGTACCTATAATGTCAAAAAAAGTCTGTACCTATGTGTTTTTTTAAGCTCTGACAATAATTGGGACATTATATATTTTTGTTCATTCATCTTTACAAAAAAACGGCATTTTTTTTTTTTAATTATATTTAAAAAACTTTTTTATCTACAAAACTTCTGCTCCACAGTTTCCTCTATCCAAAAATGCATCTAAACAAAGCTAGGTGGCGCATCTTAAGTGACTACTCTGAACTCTCTCCTTAACGCCACCGTGGCTATTACCTACTTGAGCGCTTACGTCAAATCTATATTAGTAAACATTCTCAGAAGTGCATGATAGTTGCAGTCAACACGACTTTTTTGTCGCAGTGAAAGCTGTCGTACATCGGAAACCTTTATTTCTATTTTTGTATTAGGTACTAGCGACCCATCCCTGCTTCGTATGGCTGCAATGACGATATGTCAAGAAAATCCAGATTTCTGTACTATAAGTTAAATATGTAAAATGGAATATACACATAAACCTTTCATGAATGACTGAATGTATGAAATGTACCGACCGCATCGTGGTTAAACCAGAGTCGATTGCTCGAATGAACCCAAAGATTCACACTAGCCCCTGGAGCCTCATGTTTCATGGGACTACAGAGACCATTGCATATCAAAGAGTAGACCGGGGGGCGCGATAATGGTAGGGAAGACGTGCCCTTGGGATATGGAAGGATTATTAGAGCCGTACCGAATATGCATCCTTGACCAAGCATTGGAATAGTGGAGAGACAGGTGATATGTATCTATGACAGTATACACATAAACCTTGCAGGATAAAACATGTTCGAAATGATAGAGAACCCGCATCAAAATCGCTAATGTAGTTTAGATGATCTTAACAGCCACACAGACACCAATAACGACTTTGATTTGTAGATGATTGTTTAGATGTTATTAGGTGTTAGGCCCCAATTACACTATCATATAAATAGCATACAAATATGATTGAATATCTGTCAAATTTAATGATCACAGTTAAATGATGCTGTTCTTCATTTTTACATATTAGACTTATGATCATATATATAATCAAGATGGATAACGATTTAGACGTGTTTTCCGTTGTTATGATTGCAATTTGATTAATTGCATTAAAAAAGAAGAGGCATTCCACTAAGAGCACTGATTTCAAAAGTCTGTCAATAGGATCCCTTAACTATGGTCATAGACAATTTGAATCATAAGTAGATATTATACCGTCATAGGTTCTTCTTATAAACATGACTCATACATCTTTGAACATATTTCTATGATAGTCTAATATCACCCTTAAACAAGCGGGCGGGCGGTCCACGTGACAGTAATTGTCCACCACCACTTATCGACAGTTTTAATCGCAACGTTGCTATTTCAGAGACAAAGTTTCAGTTGTACTATTCTACCTATATAAACGTATATAAAATACATCAGCTACATCGGTTACATTTAGAATATCAACATGTAAAGCTTAGCAAAACGAAAACAAAGTCCTTCTTACATATTTCACAGACTTACAGCTTAGTAACAAAATTACCAAAAAAAATCTACATCAAGTCTTGATATACTAACGTCGCCAGAACGTGTGCTCGTTTATACCTACTGGCTCTAGCAAGCTACTGTAAGCAAATATTATATTTAATATGAAATTACATCCAACATGGTTCAAGAAATTCTCGTAACAGGTCATCTATTTATTTGTAAACATACCTACATATTTTCACGATTCTGATCTTTGACATGTTAAAGCATTGCCGTTCAATTCAGACTATTGAAAAGATAATTACCTAACTAAGTGTTTATTAAACACACGTAATTCTGTATAACCGGTCCCTGCTTAAGAACTTACACACAATACCTACCGTAGATTTAGGTATTAACTTTTACTGCAAATCATGGAACGGTCTATGACTCCCACGATCAATAAGTTAACGAAGAAGAAAACGTCGGAATCAATGCGCTTGAGCTGATAATCACAGCATGTTGTTGTTAACAGACAGGAGGACGCGGCTGCTCATCATCTTGATTTAACATCTTCATACTTTGTAACAATATTTATAAAAAACGTGCCGCAGGGAAGTACATTAGGACCATTATTGCACAACTATGAAGAGTTGTGTTTATGGTAACATGGGGGGCATTAAAATAAAGCCTTCTCGAGTGGTGATATCGCGATAGCATATTCTGGGTCAGCAAGTCGGTCTCTACGTAGGTATAATTTATTAGTGGCTTTTGTGGGTAGGGTAATAATTCAGAATTGTTACAGTTTTAATGGCGCTCATGTCATTTGGTTTAATAGGTTATTATTTTTATTATTTTAGTAATATTTTATATAGATTATTTTTTAATTTGTGAATGTGAGTACGCTGTAGACTTAATAGACTGTAGCTTTGTAAACCATTTTCTATTTTGTTAAGTACCTGGTACTTGTTGACACTGTCCTTCCATACCTATTAACATTGTAATTTGAAAACATTGTAATAGCCCATTATTTTTAAAAGAGTAACCGTTGAGTTTCTTGTTGGCTCTTCTCCATAGGAAACGACTAATTGGAACCGTGTACCTAGCTTCTGGCGTTTCATAAGTGCCCATGTAGGTTTATGTGAAATAAAATATTTTGACTTTGATTTTGGTAGCTAGGCAACCACCATGCTGATTGGCTGATAAGTCAGCCAATCAATTAAACATGGTGCTAGAAGAAAAAGATGATTAACTTAAAAGTACCCTTTTAACACATCGTTTTAAGAAATACTAGGTGAATGATCAAAAAGCTGATTCAACCATTTGCCTGCAATAAACTAACTACGCAATACTTTCCAAGAAAGTTCAATATGTATCTATTGCTCACGACTTTTTTCTATTGGCAGAGGCTACAAGTTGGCTGCCAGAAGGCACATTCATAAATAACAAGCATGACGTATTCCCAGGAGCATTTCTTTTAAAAGTTAAACTACCATTGGTTAGACAAAATAGGTCTTGGTATGTAATTATAAGAGTGATAAATATAAATGTCGATAAATGGAGAGGGAGAGGAAGACCAAACAAAGTCAAATTATTTATTTCAAATAGGCTCATATGAGATCGAAAAAATTTACAAAAAAATAGAATTGTTTCTAGTCGCCCCTTCCAAAAGGTAGTTTTGTATGGAGAAGAATGGGCAAGAAACTCCACCGTTACTCTTTTAAAAATGTTTTAAAATATTTTGTTTAAGTACATTGATTATATGATTATATGTGAAGACGATGCACCTAGAATAAAATGACTATACCACAATAGGTAAAAAGAATTATAAATGAAGCAATGAAAAATAACTTCATTATGAGATAGTTACATGGTGCTCACAAACAAACAAAATATAGATGGATTGTGTGGGAAATGATATAAAAAAACCGGCCAAGTGCGAGTCGGACTCGCGCACGAAGGATTCCGAACCATTATCTATAAAAACAGCAAAAAAATCATGTTTGTTGTATGGGAGCCGCCCTTAAATATTTGTTTTATTTAAATGTAATTATTTATTTTTAAAGTGAATATATAACTAGCTATTCTGTGAATATTTGAAGCGTCTACCTGTTGCCGTTATCAATATCGAGCAAAAACGAGCAAAAAAATCACGTTTGTTGTATGGGAGCCCCCTTAAATATTTATTTTATTATGTTTTTTAGTATTTGTTGTTATAGCGGCAACAGAAATACATCATCTGTGAAAATTTCAACTGTCTAACTATCACGGTTCATGAGATACAGCCTGGTGACAGACAGACAGACAGACGGCGGAGCCTTAGTAATAGGGTTCCCGTTTTACCCTTTGGGTACGGAACCCTAAAAAGGGAATAATGACCTCGAGTAACATAGGACAGAGCAGGAAGATGGTGGTCAGACAGGTAAGATTACACAATATGTACTTTTTACCTGAAGATATTGATGTTGATGCGACTAAGGGTCTTACTACAAAATGGGCAGCAGCGTTCTTTATGCATTTTAACACCATACTGCGATCGCCAACCCGCCTGCTAAGCGTGACGATTATGGCACCCCCCCCCCCCCCTTTGGGGAGACCTATGTCCAGCGGTGGACGTCTTTCGGCTGAAAGGAAGGATGATGTGTTGATGTGATCAACTACCGCCCACTTGCATCATAAAAATCACTAAATGCGTTTAGCGCTAACCGTATTTATTCAAATATAATTCTGTCCCTCATCATCTTCAAACGATTGACGGAAATAGAGCGATGTGACTATGATGATGATGTCCAGTTGAACACCAGCGTCAGGCACTAGTTATCTGGCATTTTTGCTGAACTGGGCCTATTTCGCGCAGCCTTAAGAGGCACACTTTCCTGCAAATATCTTGAATTTTCTACACTTTTTATATGTGTTTTTTACTTGCTGTATAATATGTTGTGTTGTATGCCTTTTAGACTATGCTAAATAAATGTATTTTCGATCTTTCTTTCTTTCTATTAGTGTTTTGTGGAGCAAGTGGGCCTAAGTATCAAAAACCCGACCCCGACGTTTTATGCTTCTCTTTTTTGTCTTCGCTATGCAAGTAATAAACAGTAAGTTTGGCAGTCGCTCCATGTAAAATACTGGTATTCAGCTGCATCCGGTTAGACTGGAAGGCGATCTCAACATAGTTGGGAAAAGTTTACCAAAAGAAACAAAGGCTACAAAAGAAAATAATAGCAGTCAGAAAAGATGAGCCAGTCACGAAAGATAGTAGTGGGGCTGACTTGCCAGGGTGAAACGGACGTTGGCCAACTTAAGTATCCTCTTTCGGGGAGGGTCTTCCTACACTATAAAGATTTAATGAAAACCGCAAGCAAGAAGTTCAATTTCTTCAGAAGGGACTAAAACTAAACTCAGATTTTTTTGTTGCTAGACCAAAATGACAGCTGCTATCTACCTTTTTAGGGTTCCGTACCCAAAGGGTAAAACGGGAACCCTATTACTAAGGCTCCGCCATCTGTCTGTCTGGCTGTCTGTCTGTCTGTCCGTCTGTCACCAGGCTGTGTCTCATGAACCGTCATAGTTAGACAGTTGAAATTTTCACAGATGATGTATTTCTGTAGCCGCTATAACAACAAATACTAAAAAACAGAATAAAATAAATATTTAACGAGGCTCCCATACAATAAACGTGATTTTTGCCGTATAGATAATGGTACGGAACCCTTCGTGCGCGAGTCCGATTCGCACTTGCCCGGTTTTTTTACTTGTATTATAATATGTTGTGTTGTAGTCTGTGCTGAATAAATGTATTTTCGATCTTTCTTTCTTTCTATTAATGTTTTGTGGAGCAAATGGGCCTAAGTATCAAAAACCCGACCCCGACGTTTTATGCTTCTCTTTTTTGTCTTCGCTATACAAATAATAAATAGTAAGTTTATTTGGAACAGTTTAGGGTTACACTTAACAAAAGAAACAAAGGCTACAAAAGAAAATATTAGCAGTCAGAAAAGATGAGCCAGTCAGGAAAGATAATAGTGGGGCTGACTTGCCAGGGTGAAACGGACGTAGCCCTTCTTAAGTATGGTCTCTCGGGGAGGGTCTTCCTATTAAATTAAATAAAACTTTATTTCAGACTAAGAAGGTCCATAATTTTGTTAGTATTTTGGTGTTAGTAACAATAGTGCTTAGGTATATAGGTTAGTATTGTTAGTTTTAAAAATTACTTATGCATCAGGCCTATGACTGTCCCCACCCAGTGTCCCTGAAAGTGACAGTCCGTTCTGGCAGCGATCATTTTCAAAATGCTGTTGTCTGTAGCTATTACTACTTATAAAGATTTAATGAAAACCGCAAGCAAGAAGTTAAATTTCTTCAGGAGGGACTAAAACTAAACTCAGATTTTTTTGTTGACAGCTGCCATCTACCTTTTTTTTAAATAACACGATAAATAATTAATATTACAGAGATACCAGTGAAGATCCTCCTGCAGAGAATGAGTCAGTTGTCCTTGGTGAGAGTCACTCGTTAACTAAATTATTAACTTGGTTATTAAATGTAATTTTAGTCTAGCAAATTAAAAATCAGAGTATAAGTAATCCACATAAAATACGTTAATATTTAACGGAGATAGGTATATTACAGAAATAGATTACATTCCTCCAAAGCATGGGAGGGTCACTAGTTAGTGATAATTTAATGTCGCAACAGATACTTTATAAAAAAATATAATATCACGCCTTGTTTCCTCGAAGGGTTGGGCAGAAGTGTACCTGTAGTACACCCACATTTAGCCAGTTATGTTTAAGTCCTATGTAATAAGGGGCGAGCCTATTGCCATCAACCGGGCACAAATCCAGACCCCGGGCTGCTGCTGAGAAATCCAAAATCACCTTGCCCGACCCGGGAATCGAGCCCAAAACCTCATGCTCAGCAGCTTATAAAAATATTCTAATACTTAAACCATTTTAGGAACATGAAACATTATTTATTTTATTTATTAAGGGACAATAAACAGCTACAATATAAATTGTTTACAAATAATAATATAGGCTCATAAGTAGTACGAGTATTAGCAATATTGCAGCCCACTACATTATCCACATGTTAACAAAATTAATAAGATTATGTAAAAAGTGCCACTAGAGTAGCATTACTCAGATATATTATATAAAAAAAAAATGTAAAAAAAAATATTTTAAAAAATGAAGAAAATAGATTATTAAAATACAGTAAAATTAATTAATTAACTATTTAAAAAAAATATATTTGTTTTGGTACTTATTATCACAAAGAAATATGTATTTGAAAAAGAAAAAAGGAATTGACGGTATAATACAATTCATAAAAATAATTAAAACAGTTAAAATAAATTAAATTCTGATTAAAGGACTCACACTATTTCTTATTATCATTAGATAAGATTTTAAAAACATGCGACTTAAATTTCGATTTGGAACATATAAAAATATCAATATCAATGAAGTTGCGATTATAAGAATCCACCATACGACGAACAGGGCAACGCAATCCTGAATTAGTCCGACAGGTATTTACAGCGAACAGTGTACCTGCGCGGACACTACGCTTATTTACAGTGCAGGGTACCACATAACATAATAACACATAACATAACATATTATGAAATTCTAAAATTAATATATTCAAGCCATGGGCTAAACTAGTATAACTAAATGAACTGCTAAACACAGTTGTAAATGCCAATATATAATATATTCACGTAACTTCTGTCACCTGTCATGTCTACTATAAACTATCGACAGTATAAATAATAAGGATTATCATGTTGAAGTAAGATAGTGCCTTTTTCGTTCGCCTCGATGTGGCAAGGACCTAGCGGTTCTTTCGTCTATTGGCTTTGGAACCGTAAGCACATCTATTGGACATGATAGCCATAGCATGGTTCTGTGTTATCTCATATATTCATTGCATCACGCCTGTTTTCTCCCAAGGGTTAGGCAGAGTTGTACCTATAGTACACCCACATTTCGCCAGTTATGTTTAAGTCCCATGTAATAGGGGGCGAGCCTATTGCCATCAATCAAGCACACATCTAGACTCCGGGCTGCAATGAAATGCAAATTAGTTAAAAGTTTTCAGTAGCTAAGAATTTGGGATTGTGTCAAATATATTATAATAAACAAAGTTCGCCTCCAAAGAGATTTAAGACAGATACATGTAGAGAGGCTATCAGAAGTAATGTCATAGAAAATTTGTGATCCCATGTCTCAGTGACGCCATTTAGCGTATGAATGAATGAATGAATGAAATGCACCGACCCCAGCACGGTTAAACCAGACTCGATTGCTCGAATGAACCCAAAGATTCACCCTAGTCCCTGAAGCCTGATATTTCATGGGACTACAGAGACCATTGTGTATCGGAGAGTAGACCGGGGGGCGCGATAATGGTAGGGAAGACGTGCCCTTGGGATATGGAGGGATTATTAGAGCCATACCGGTTATGCAACCTTAAGCAAGCATTGGAATAGTGGAGAGACGGGTGATATTTATCTATGGGGTGGCGAAGCTATCTTTTAATAGCTTCGCCACCAGGTTGGCACAGGTCCTCTCTGTTCTTGACTGTGTCACTGCTATGCTGCAGTGACGCCATATAGCGTATATAGTAAAATTCAATCACGAATAAAACTTCAAACACGTTACAATTATCTACCTTTTAATTTACTTTACACAATTAGACATTATAATTCGATGACAATTTTTTTTTAGTGGATACGAAAGCGAATTGCTATTTGACATGCAGGCGTACCACACTCCTGCCAGGGTTGCGAGTTTTTACGAAAGGGATATCGCGGCCCTGGCACACAGGCATCTGAAGGAACACGGGTGGGTTTTAGTCAGTAAAAGTCTGACACGGGCTCCCACTCCGCCCAGAGTGGGAGAAGTTATTTAATAATTTCCCACCCAAAAAAAAAAAGGCACACTAGACTGAGCCACTTTTGCCCACTTGTACAAATGTATCAGATTACGATTTTTTTCGCTATGTCCCGCCTATTGTTAAGTAAATAGATTAAAGTCTTTGTACGCCTCGTATCAGGTACCTACATACATATAACTTATTCTACTATAGTTGGCTACCAAACGTTAACTCAGGCTACCGAAAAACCTCGCGGAGGTCATTGCCTTGATTCTATATCCGAATGTTACGTCTGCGTCGCAGTTTCAACGAATTTACATAGACTTTAGCGAAAAGCTTTAACTAGAGCAGCTTCGAAACTTTGAACATGATGCATGATGCTCTAAAAGAGCCGGTCTACGTGAAATCATTCTCACGTGAACGCAGTACAAATTCCGCACGTGACAAATAAATTATACACCCACATAAAAAAAATGTACCTAAATATACAAAAAAAAACCGGCCAAGTGCGAGTCGGACTCGCGCATGAAGGGTTCCGTAACATTATCTATAAAAAGGGCAAAAAAATCAATGACGTATTATATATAGACACGTTATCAACAAACATCTCGGCGCTTAAAAACGGCGAAAATACTAGATAACTACTTATACGCGTAAACATTTTTGTCTTTAACTTTTGGGGTATAATTTGTACATCCTCTGAAAACACACGATGTTTTCTTTATATTTTGCACAGGTTTTCACACACGATATAAATTAAAAACAAACGTAGCGTCGCGCGACAGGTTGGTGCGTGACTGAGCGCAATGTGGCCAATTGGCTTCATTTCATGTTGCCATTTTAGAGTGCGGACAACGTATCTATAGTTTTATACATCATTGAAAAAAATCACGTTTGTTGTATGGGAGCCCCCCTTAAATATTTTAATTTATTTTAATTTAATTATTTATTTTTAAAGTGAATATATAACTAAATATTCTGTGAAATTTCAATCGTCTACCTGTTGCCGGTATCAATATCGAGCAAAACGAGCAAAATGAGAAAAATCACGTTTGTTGTATGGTAGCCCCCTTAAATATTTATTTTAATCTGTTTTTTAGTATTTTTTGTTATAGCGGCAACAGAAATATATCATCTGTGAAATTTTCAACTGCCTAACTGTCACGGTTCATGAGATACAGCCTGGTGACAGACGGACAGACAAACAGACAGACAGACGGCGGAGCCTTAGTAATAGGGTTCCCGTTTTATCCTTTGGGCACAGAACCCTAAAAAAGTCGTGGTTCATCTATCGTAATTGTAAAATAGTGGATATCAGAACATTGCGCAGGCGCGGGGTACGCGGAGTGCATAGGTAAACGGGTGCATTACTATTACATGCGCGTACGCACTGCGGTGAAACCTCGCCGCTTATGTACCGCCATGCTAATAGCTACTGAACTATATAACGTATTGACACCTTGTATACCGTATTATCTTGCTACTGCGGCTTGCATTAAGGTACCTATTTGTATTTATTCAGTTTCTTTCTTACAAGACGGTGTGACCATGCAACGAAAAAGGTTCATAAACACCGTGCTTGCCTTCATCTTGCTTAAAACTGTGACTGTGTTACCTATTAGTCATTCGTTAGTTAATACTTACCTACGTGCTGTTTATATTAAGCCAAGAATTTTCACCAAAACCAATTTCCACGTTGCCTAATTAAAGCAATATTTGCAGCATTGTTAGCAGCTCAGTAAAACTATGACTAATCAACGTGTCATTTTAATCATGGTCTGGCAGTTTGAGTAATTTATGCGGCCTACCCAAATGTCCTTTCTTTGGTATTGTTCGTCGCGTTCCTTTGACAGTCGTTATCAGAAGCCCGAAAGTCTGACAACCAGTTTTACCAAGGGGTATCGTATTACCCAGTTACTGGGTCGTGGAAGTCAGGTAGGCAGTTGCTTCATGTAAAATACTGGTATTCAGCTGCATCCGGTTAGACTGAAAGTCGAAAGTTAGACTGAAATTCAAGTCAGATTGATTGGTACAGAGACCATCAAACTGAACAACTTTGCCCATTGTAATCGAGAAAAAAATCGGCCATCTCATACATTTGGGTCGAGTAGGTAATTAGGTATGTAAGTTTTGTATGGAACAATTGATAACTTTTTCGCGTTTTTATAGGCTATTATTAATGATAACTTCGAAAAATCAGCCAAGTGAGAGCCAGGTTCGCACACGAAGGATTCTGTACCGAGAAAGAAAGATAAGATAAGAGAGATAAGTTATAAGATCGAGCAAAAAACGCCAAAAAAAGACACGTTTCTTGTATGACCTCTTTTAATTAATAACTTTAATTTGAATATAAATACGTACAATCTGTGAAAATTTCAACTGCCTACCTATTACAGATACAGTTCGCTGACAGACGGCCGGATGGACTGACGAACGGACAGCGGAGGGTATTAGGCGGAACCCTTGGAAGTTGCCAGATTTTTGAACCAGTAAGGCAGCGCTTTACGAACGATTCCTTAAACCCGCAAACCACCATAAGTTTACACAACATAAAAATGCAGATGGTTCTCTGAATTGTATTTTCTCCATGTAAATCTAACACAAACACCTTTTCCCAATAGTTTTAGCATAAATTAGCAATTAGGGAAACGAAGCATCTCCACTAATTTTACAATTAACACGTTATGGCGTTCCTACCACGATTAGTTCAAGTGAGGACATCATAAAAAGGCGCATTTTATTGATTAGAAAACTAGGAACTAGAAATCTAAGTTATAGTATATACTTGTTTTCTAATAACTGGTGTACGCTCGTGAAGAAATGTGTTCAAGTTGGTTTAGCATATAAAATTATGGCCCCAGTCTTAATTGGCTTCGATTAAGCTGAACTAACAATGCGGCTGTCTTTTTCTTGTGCATAGAATGAGAAAGGGACGGAAATAAATTAGATTACCTAGTCAAATTAAGTTCTACTCAAACTCAATAAAATAAACATTTTAAAATATGCCGCTACAAACATTAATCAATACATCCATGGAACCTTATTTAAAAAGTATAGGTAAGAAACTTTTGTTTATTTTTCCTGTTAGCAAAAATAAGTTCTATATTATGACTAGTCCCAAAAATAAAAATCCAATGTTCAAGAATGTCCCCCCATGATGTAATCAGCCCATATCCCACCGCTGGGCATATGACCATTAACTTACTGATTAATGACGAAACAATGACGATACTTACATAAAATAATCGTAATCTCGAAGTCAATACACTTTGCAATTAATCAGATGATGTGTACCTACACAATGACTAACCGACATCACTAGGTATTCCCTGCAATGTCGTAACGTGACACAATGTATAGCGTTGGAATGGAACATGTCGACAAAAACACGTGTCGTTTGTCAAAATCACATGCATTTTGTAATTATTACGTGTATTTCTTCATTGTTAGTTAGGTGGCCTTAGAACCTTGGCTAATATTATGGACAAATGTTTATCGTTGCATCATAATCATAAAGTTTTTTTTTTTCTGTGACAAATAAATCTATGTTTCCTTTTTTCTTTATTTATTTCCTTTTCTTTTCTTTACTTTATTTCTTTTCTTTCTTTTCTTTGTTTCTTTATTTTATTTATGTCTGTTCTCGAAACGGTGAAGGAAAACGTTGTGAGGACACAGGCATGTTCTAACCAAAAATTCGAAGACATATGACGTCTGCCAACACGCACCGTGCCCGCGTGGTAGATTACAGCCCACTTCCTCTCACAGATGGAGGAGGCCTGTGTCCCAACAGTTATCGGCTGATTATACTTAGGTGTAGTAATAATGTATGTATGATGATTCTGAAGTATAGTAAGTCTTCTTTAGGGCTAATCCTTTCACTGATCCCAAGAGAATGAGTTCAAAATCAAGACATAAACATTTACATAATCGAGATCATAAATATTTGCAGTCTCGAGGAAATATTGCAATCATCACGATCCTTAGCAAAGGGATCGACGATGGCAGGAGGCTACCAGTCTGAATTCTAGCATCCCCAGTTAACTTAAGTGGCATTGAGCAGGGCATATTGCCCGCAGAACAGATGGCCGATGGGGCCGAAAGGTTCTTGAGTGGTGAGAGCGTACCGTAAGACGTAGCGTTGGAAAGCATCCCACAAGGTGGACCGATGACCTTGTCCCCAAGGGGGCCTTTGTCCAGCAGTGGACATCTTTCGATTGAAACGATGATGATAATGTTAACTGCATACCAATAGCGATCAAAATAACAAACAAAAAACAATCAAATCAGTTTTCCAAAACATACAGCTTTTAAAATAAAATCATGATAGAATAAATCAATGAACGGACCTCAACTTTAGGGGGGACTAAGTGACATTGACTCGGATTATTTTAACATTTCATTGAAGTAGGTATACAAATCTGCCGAAACCAGGGATGCATCATTCAGATTTATTCGAGAATTTGTTATAGACTGACGTCACACGAAGCAAATGACCATTTGTTTATTCACCCTCGTGCATACAATACATATCTTAATAGTACCTACATTTAGTGGTCTTGATTTTGTAAAGTATAAACAAAAAATCAATATATATCAACTCAGCCTATCGCAGGCCACTGCTGGACATTGTGGCGATAAGTCCCCTCTTTGAGGAGTGGCTAGAGAGGCGCCACGGCGTCCTCACCTTCCGCCTGACGCAGGTCCTCACCGGACACGGTTGTTTCGGGAGGTTCCTGTTCAGGATAAAGCGGGAGGAAACGCCCGGGTGTCACCACTGTGTGGATCGCCCGGAGGACACGGTGGAGCATACGGTGGAGGTCTGCCCAGCTTGGGCGGAGCACCGCCGTGTCCTTACGGAGGCGATCGGCGGCGGCGATCTCTCGCGTCCGGCCCTGGTTCAGGCCATGGTTCGGAGCGAGAGTGCATGGGAAGCCGTCACCTCCTTCTCCGAAGCAGTTATGCTAGCGAAGGAGGAGGCGGAACGTGTGAGGGTGAGACAAGGTTCGCGCCCTCGGGCCCTTAGTCGCCGCAGGAGACGCCCCGGGCGTCGGGAGTCGCGAGCCGATTTCCGGCCACCATAGGCGCGGGCCTGCGGACGGTGAGCGATGGGTAGCTCGCCGTCCGATAAGGACCAGGCCCGGGTCGACGGCGCGTTGTGTTCCACGCGCGCCTCAAAGAGAGGTCAGCACAAACTGACGGCGTCCGTTAGGACCAATGCCTGCCAGGGTTGCGAGTTTGTCCGAAAGGGATATCGTGGCCCTGGCACACAGGCAACGGAAGGAACACGGGTGGGTTTTAGTCAGTAAAAGTCTGACACGCCCTCCCGCTCCGCCCAGAGCGGGAGAAGTTATTTGATAAATTCCCAACCAAAAAATAAAAAAAGGCCACTGCTGGACATAGGCGTCTCCCAGGCTGCGCCACAGCACCCTGTCCTCCGGCTTCCGCATCCAGTCTGACTCAGCCACCTTCTTAAGAGGCTGACAACAGGTAAACCGCTGTCACTCTCAGATTGCATACAAAACGACACGGATGACGCTGTGGTTAAGTGATTGACTGCTGCGCTGCGTGTCGCGGGTTCGATTCCCGCACGGAACAAATATTTGTATGACCTACAAGTAGTTGTTCCGGGTCTGGCTGTTTGTGTATGTGAGTTTAAATGTTTGTAAACGCACCCACGATACAGGAGAAATTCCTAGTGTGTGGTTTAAGAGATACACTGCTTTAAAAAACCACCTTTTTGACCATTTTCAAGAAATCTCCGCCATAAGGTCGTCAGTCCACCTAGCTGGGGGGCATCCCCACTACGCTTGCCGATACGCGGTCTCCACTCCAGGACTCGTCTGCTTTACCGGCTATCGACCAACATGGCCAGCCCACTGCCACCACAGAGTACACATTACATACATAACATCGCGCCTGTAATCCCCGATGGGTTAGGCAGAGGTGTACCTATAATAGTCCACCCACACTTCGCCAGTTATGTTTAAGTCCCATGTAATAGGGGGCGAGCCTATTGCCACCACACCACCACAGAGTACTTTCTAATATACTGACAACAGCCACTTCAGCTGGCTTACTCTGCAAGCTATGTCGGTTCTTTTCTTTTGCGGATAACTTAATTAAACTAAAAATACTTGCAAATAATTCATTATTATTTTAGTATGTAAATAGAATCGGCTAAACTAAAACAAGCTAAATTGTTGTTTTGGGAATGATTATGTCAATAGTTGTACCAATTTGATAACTTTAAACTTTCGTCTCATTCTTGTTTTGTATATTAGAGAGAGACCGACATAGTTTTAGCATAGTCCAGAACACAGTCGGCTTCAAAATGTATTCAGACAAACAGCCTAGGTGTATTGTTATTTTATTTATGATCCTCGCGCATCCCGGACACAAACTTAAATTATATTTCACAACATTCAGAGCGAAAATCCGGATAATTGAGAAACAGAATTTTATGGTTTTGTGAATAAGTTTAAGTAAAATAAAGTCATCCCACTTCATTGACAAAATTCCCGATATCTGTTCCATGATTAATTCATAAACTACAGTGCAGCTTCCAATCCATGTACGGACTAAAAATATTTACGTTTTAAGGTGGTAAACATTTTTAGTCCGCGATCGTTCGTAATAGGCACCTCAGTATAGAATATCTTAACATTACGTGTACGTCTGTACCCACGGATTGGATATCGTCAGATAAGAAAGCAGTTTTCACTCGCACAGGGAAAAGGAAACGTCGCAACCGACCCGCCTGTTAGCTGCCGGCATGTAGGGTGGCTGTGAGACATAATTATGGTGGGACAAAGTAAGACAATTAAATAAAATAACTAGTCTATTTTTAACAACAACAACAATAACGTTTATTTCAGGCGACACAGGCCCATCGAAAAATACCTTAACCTAAACATACATATTGTAATATAGACAAAACTTGTGTTAATAAAAAGGCTTAAGACTATGTTAGTAGCACTTCACTTTGCGCTATATTAAATTGTGCTGATCTGTGGAACTTGTCCGCGGAAGTGACGGAAAACCACGTCCTGCGGCCAAAAGTCTTCTTCCATGACGAGGGGCAGATAACAGTTCGGTACACGCACTACGAACGCCTTGAAGTTGACGTTTCGACGCGACTCCAGTAACTGCACCCTCGGCGTGTACCTCGTCTTTTGGCGCACGTACTCCACGATGTCCTCCGCCTTAGTGGTGTAGTGCAGGCGGGAGATGTACACCGGTGTGTTCGGCTTTGCGGCACGCAGGCTCACTTAACTTCAGTCGTAACGGGTCGTCAGAAGCCACAAATTCTGACAACCAATCTTACCAAGGGGTAAATCCTATTTCCCAGTAACTGGGTTGTGGAGGTCAGATAGGCAGTCGCTCCATTTAAAATACTGGTATTCAGCTGCATCTGCAGATGAACTAGTATTTTTTTAACTTCAGTTGTGTTTTTATTAACAGCGAACTCAGGCTCAAATTTGATTAGTTAGCGAAACTCCGCAGACGCTATGAGTATCGGCTATCGATATCTAAACACGATAAAATAATCAAAGAAAAAATTTTTTGGTGTTTTTTTTTTATTTTTATTTATGTATCACTTACAACTATTATTACAGGTACACAACCCAATGCAATAGTGAAGCAAACTTAATAATAACAACTTATTTTCTAAAACTTATTTATTACATACAATGTTATACCTTGTAAACTCACTCCGTATACAAGCAAAAATGTCTATCTCCTCTGCTATGAGGTTAAGAGTGCGAAGCGCCCGCATTTCTTTGGTCAATGACCACTGGTAGTCAAGTTACTAAAACTAGTTGAGAATAGTAGATTGTGTCATAAGGGACCAAAATAATGTATTTAGGGCGAGAGGGATTCAAAGTATGTCGCTCGAGGTTAAATAATTTAGGTACCGTATGCCACACTCTGCTTTTCATCCTCCTCTATGAAAAAAATAAATAAGAGATGCTTTTAGTAGTGACAAATATTTATGTTTACAAATTTATATTAATATTAGATAATTACGTTTTCGCAATTTTGGAAGTTTGTGGTAACTGTTTTGTTGGGAACAGAAAATGTTGTTGACTTATCTATCACATTGGTATTCGTAATAACTTCAGATTCTATACGAAGTTCCCGCGTATTTTTTTCCAATCCAATCGCGTCGGCCGGCGCGCTTTTTTTATTACCGGCCAGGACTTTATCGAAGCGAATTGCGTTCAAACGTTTTAATTAAATAGTCTTTCAAACTCAAAAGTCATTTCGTCACTGTTACGTGTTGTCACTGTTAAGTGCGCTGGAATTACCCATTTTGCTCGTACTTATCGAGGAACCCTTCGGCTCTTTTCGAACAGATGGGATGAAAGAAGTTTTGTTTTATTGTGTTTATATATGTACCCATCACGTACCTATGTGAAGTTTACACAGAAAAGAAAACTGATATTTTAAGTAACTACAGTCGTTGACACCAAAAAAAACAATTGATCATGATTTTTTTCGTTTTATCGATCGATCGACGTCTGCGGAGTTTCGCTAGCAAATTTAATTTGACCCTGTATAATTATCCAAAATTTATAAACTTAACGTCTTACAATAATAATAATCATTATGTCAGGTATAAAAGAGAGGATGTAGGTATATGTATTTTTGTAGTGTAAATAAACATTATCTTGGTAATACAAAATAAAAGTCCATTCACGATAACTTTACTATTATCTGCAAATTATTGTTTATAAGAATTTAGAGACAGTATTCATAGTCGCCCTAATCGAACAGTTTCCCTCTATTTTCTGCACATTTGTCGATATCGTTGTGTACAACATTTTGTAAACGGATTTATCGACATTACAATATTTCGAAGGACATCACTACATTATTAATACATCGCTGGTATTGACATTAAAGTAAGAATGTTTTTATTAATGAAATCTATTTTTGGATTTATAGTGTTTTGATCTTGTAAAATAGCAGAATTAGCTTTTTAATTATTCTTTTTACAAATAGCTAGTTATAGTTATAGTTTTTTCTAACTAACTAGTTGTACACGAAGACTTCAGTAACGGTAAGTAGTAGATTAGTGGAAAAATGGGAAATGGCGAAATGTGGCTGTACTATAGGTACACCTCTGCCTAACCCTTCAGGGATTACATGCGTGATGTTATGTTATATTATGATTAGTGGAAAGTCTCACATTCGAGCATTAAGCAACTGTAGATCAATATAAATATTTTCACAATGACTGAATACTCTGAATTACGTAGGTACACCATAAAAATTACAGATATAAATGTAGAAATGTTACATAGGGTAACACAATGGGCGATCTTATCGCTAAAAGTGATATTTTATAGACAACCTTTGGATGGATTAAAGGGAGAAGGAGAGACAATACTGCAGGGCCAGAAGTCTGCTATTACAATATTGTCAGAATGGTCGATCATTGATTTCATAATTGTTGATTTTGACAAGTTTGGTAATCTACTATTATGATCGCGTCATTATGACTTTCCAATGGTCGGCCACTGACACTACATTGAAAGAAATTGCATATATTGGTAATCTCGTACATAATGACAAATTAATGACATTTCTACTAATTGGTTTTATAATAATGGCAATACGACAATGCCATTATAATAACACAATTATATTACGAGCACATTGACCGACCAATGATCGACCATTATGAATTTACCAGATTACGAACTTTTAGCAAAATGACAATGGCATGACAATGGGATCGTGTTGGAATGACTGAATTTATAAAAATAGCAGACTTGGGCCCCAGGTAGTCAGTGATGTACCATTAACATAAATAATCATGAAACACGAGCAAGGAACTATTTTATTTAATATTATTAACTATGTGTATTTATTTCGTATTATTCGGTAACTTATTAATCAGAAAATATTTCGAGACTGCTCATTGGTCCAGTGGTCGCAAGTGCTACTGCTGAGCTTGAGGTCCTGGGTTCGATTCCCTGGTCGGGCAAAGTGTCGTTCTGTTTTTCCATCAGGAATTTCTCAGTAGCAGCTCGGAGTCTGGTTGATGGCAATAGGCTCGCTCCCTTTTACATGGGACTTAAACATAACTGGCGAAATGTGGGTCTATTATAGGTACACCTCTGCCTAACCCTTCGGGGATTACAGGCGTAATGTTATGTTTTGTATGAAATATTTTGTTTTATTCGGTTATTTATTAATAAGGACAAGTTAGTTTAATTAGAAATGTTCTAATAAGTATTTTATTCATAAATGAAAATACCATGTATTTCCATTCATAAACATAAACAGTGTGTGCTTATAATTATTATTTAACCATGTAAACAGTTAATTAGTCACAAACCAAACATGTTTACTACTGAAGTATTGTTAAATCCCACCGAGCTAAAACCAAGTCGTTTTCCGCGAACAAAATAATATATATAAACTTTATTACGTCAGTTCATTCATGTTTGTATCAATTACTGGGTTATTTGAATAATTTAAAGTATAACTTCCTCTCTAATTTTGGAGTAGGTAATACTGTATTCTGTTATTATACATAAATAAATAAACAAAACAAAAATACTATCTACACAGTACTTGGGTACGACCAGGGTACGACTCACTGTCAACACGGAATCTCCTAAACCATGTATGAAACCTACAGTACAAGCATTATCCTCGATTGTGATAGTATTTTTTTTCTTTTAAGGGCAACCAAAAATTGTTTACACTGTTACAATTTTAAAATAATACATACATTGATAAACTCACGCCTTCTTCCGATGGGGGTAGCCAGAAACTATAGAACGCCACCTGCTACGCTCCTTACATACTCCTTTTGCTTCGTTTACGTTCATACATCTGGTCATATACGCATGCCGGTTGCGAGTACTACGCACCTGACCTTTCTGAAGAACATCCCCAATTAGGTCACGATAATATGTCCTTCCAGACTTCTAGAGCGTCTGCTCCCGGCGTTTCCACTCACCTCTGCTTTGTAAATACCTTTTGTTAGTCGCCTTTCATTCATCCTCTCAACATGACCAAACCATCTAAGCATACTCTTCATCAAAATCAAAATATGATTCGCAACAAATCATTAACACATCTCTTTAAGTTAGATTTGTTGAATTTAAAATAATATTTTACCTAAATCTAAGCTTACTGTAACAATTTCATAAAGGTTAGCACCGCATGCCGCATGAACGGAATATTTTTGACACAAGCACTACATTAAAATAAATAACTCTTGTAGGAAAAAAAAATAAGCTCAAAGTAACGTCAGATAATAAGAGTTTAAAAATAACATCAATAAACAAACATAATAAAATTGGCCTTAAACATAAAACACAGCGACACCGATAAATTAAATTAAAAATAAACACAAAATTAATTTAGACATTGTTAAGACTGCGCTATGCTATGCGCTATGGTAGCCCGCGAAATTCAAATTTTCTTACGTTTTTTTGCGTATTACAGGTCAGTGTCAGGTTGTATGTTTAATTTTTTTTTTTTAATTTTGTTAAAAATTAAAATATGATTCGCGACCATAACCAATTATGGTTTTACAGAATTATAATCATTAGAATTAGCAATACAACTCCTTATTGGTTATATGAACTTAGAGAGTTATATTGATGATTTTTATAATTATAATTCTATAAATAAATATGTGATACGTCTGCGAATCATACAACCTGATACTGACCTAAAAATTGCAAAAAACGTAAGAATATTTGAATTTCGTGGGTCACCCTGACGGTTTTGCCTTAACAACTATTCTGTGGAATTTGGAAAATGAGTCAGAGTGCACGTCAACAAGATCGCTGTAGCTATGTGTTAGATACATAATCAGCCTATAATGTTCCCACTGCTGGGACACAGGCCTCCTCTTTCATTGAGACGGAGTGGGCCGTACTCCACCACGCGGGCCCAGCGCGGATTGGTAGATGTCACATGTCTTCGAATTTTTAGTTCTAGAACATGCCATGAACATGTTTCCTCACAATGTTTTCGTTCACCGTTTTGAGAGCAGTGGTGATGAAATAATTTACACAAAGTAAAGCGCCTGGCTGGGTTCGAACCTACGACCAACTCGTAAGACACTCACTGTGTGTTATATAATAATGTTAATTATTAAATAGAGGAATGGTTAGATATGCCTCGAATTAGTGGCCATTGGTCGAGAGAGGAGGTCGTGGCTAAATACGGTAGGTGCGGTGGTTTTATGTAATGTTAGTGTATGAGAGCACCAATTGTTTTTCTTTTTAATTTAATGTAATATATTGTATGGATTCTAATTATCTGAAATAAATGAAATAATAATAATAATAATAATTATCCACCAGCAACTTGCCTTGCAGTACAACCTTGTGGAGTCTGAAGTACCATACTACAGGTATGTGCCCGACCCAGTTCTCGAGAATGGTCACACCACATTGTACTGGGATCGATCTATCATCACTGACAGGACTTGACTTGGATTGTAGCCAATAAGCCTGATATTGTGGTGATAGATCGACGAGAGCGCCGTACAATGATTGTTGATATCGCTGTCCCTCATGACGAGAATCTCGTGAAAGCTGAGAAAGATAAAAACATCAAAAATCTTGACCTAGCACACGAGATTGTCGACATGTGGGACGTGGACTCTGCAATCATTGTACCGATAATTGTAACAGTAAATGGCCTAATAGCGGAGAACCTTGACCAACACCTCAGGAGGCTCTCATTGCGCGGCTGGATCAAGGGCTTGATTCAGAAAGCAGTACTCCTGGACACGGCACGTATAGTGAGGAGGTTCCTCTCTCTAGAGCCCTAACCACTGGCAGCTTGGACCCTATTCCTGATGCCGATGGGTCACTATTTTTTATATTTTTAAATGTTTTTTTTTTTAATGATTTTATAAAAATATTTTAAAATGTAATTAATGTGTATACAAATGTAATAAAGGAAATAATAATAATAAATACAATAAACAGCCGGACGGGTCGGTCAAACTACTCTATACCAACAAACTGCACTAATCTGACTAGCCTTTTCCAAACTATGTTGGGGTCGGCTTCTAGTCTAACCGAATGCAGCTGCATACCAGTATGTTACATGAAGCGACTGCCTAACTGACCTCCACAACCCAGTAAGTGGGTACCGATACCCCTTGGTAAGTCTGGCTGTCAGACTTTCGGGCTTCTGACGACCCCTAACAACTGTCAAAGATCCACGAATGTCAGCCGGGACCAACGGCTTAACGTGCTTCCCGAGACCCATCCACGGACCAACCCCGGCAAGCGTAGCTTAATCTGATATATCTTCCAGTGCGGCTATAACTAAGCCACGAGCTCGTTTAGTCTCTTCTCTTTAAATGTTTTATGTTAATTTTATATTTTTTTATTTACACAATTTTATATTTAATTTATTTCAATTGTAACATAACATCACGCCTGTAATCCCCGAAGGGTTAGGCAAAGGTGTACCTATAATAGTCCACCCACATTTCGCCAGTTATGTTTAAGTCCCATGTAATAGGGCGAGCCTATTGCCATCAAATCAGTTCATCAGTTCTAAAAGAAGTAAAAAAGCTATCTAAAACTAATATTATTGAATGCTGCGGCATAGAACTCACGCAACATAATGTAACTGTCGTCTGTATGTATAGGGTTCCGAAAAATACCCATATAAAGATTCATCTTTCTCTTTTTTTCGAGACGCTTGAAAATTTACTCTCACTTATTACGCATGAGAAAACTAATAAAACTATAATAATTTGCGGGGATTACAATATAAATATTCTAAAAAATGATCAAGTTACCAAGACATTTATAAATACAGTTTACGGATTTAACCTCAAAATTCTTACTAAATAACCTACTCGCTTATCTAGCGGTACCTGTATAGACAATATATTTCATAATGCTCGTGGTAACAACGGAGAAGTAATTGAGACTGCACTATCGGACCACACTGCGCAAATATTAAAATGCAATGTAAAAAAAACGTGTGCAATTCATTCATGGAAAATTGAAATAAGAGATTTCTCTTCTGAATATATAGATAAGTTTATTGAGTGTATTGCAAGCTTAAGCTTCAGGGAGGCTTATGAACTAAATGATCCAAATATAGCATACGACAACTTTATAGACATATTTAAAGTCTTTTACGACCTATGTTTTCCGGTAAAAATGGTAACAAGAACTATAAATAAAAAAACAAAAATGGCTATCCAATGGCATCAAAACGTGCAGCAAAATAAAACGCAATTTACTGTGGCAATACCGTAAAACAAAAAATGAGAACAATAAAACAATATACACTGCTTATACAGCTCGATATAAAAAAAATATAGAACTAACAAAGTATGTACAAAATAATCATTACATTAAGACGGCCGATAATAAAAGCAAAGCAATTTGGAAAATAATTAATGACAACAAAGTTGATTTCCCTCATGAACCACTAACGAAAATTATTCACGATAGTAAAGAAATAGTAAAAACTAAAGATATCTACAATGCATTCAATGACTTTTACACTGATCAAATTACTCCATGCTGCAATAAACTACCGGCACAAATAGACAGACTGAATCATTCGATTTTTTTAACACCAACTACACCAGAAGAGGTATCGAGGACGATTCAATCTCTCAAAAATACTAAAAGTACAGGAAACAATAACATAAGAACAAACATTATCAAAAAAGTCCATCATATTATTTCTCATCCACTATCTTATATTATAAACTTATGTTTTGAAAAAGGAGTCTTCCCAGATAAACTTAAAATATCTATTATTAAGCCGTTGTATAAGAAAGGGGAGAAGACCTCAATTAGAAATTATCGACCAGTGGCATTAATACCAATATTCTCGAAAGTCATAGAAAAAATAATACACCACCGAATGTACAATTTCCTTGAAAGTACTGGGACTGGGTACTGGTTGATGAACAAAAAGGTTTTAGGAAAAATAAGTCAATTAATTTTGCTATTTATGATTTTCTCAAGGAAATAATGTCAAGTGTAGATAACACACTACCCATCTGTGCCTTGTATATGGACATGACGAAAGCCTTCGATCATGTTGATCATACTATACTTATCGACAAACTATCAAAACTTAGAACGGTGAAGTACGGTGTACCTCAGGGGAGCGTATTGGGTCCCCCATTATTTCTGGTGTACATAAATGATCTCCCAAAAGGTATCAATCACCCAACCGTATTATTTGCCGATGATTGTACAATAATGATAAAAAAAGATGAATCCTGCAATTATGAACAAGAAATCAATGACACCTTAAAGCAAACTATAGATTGGTTGCAGTCGAATAATTTAAAAATTAATTTGGAAAAGACGTGTATAATGCATTTTAGTCAGCGACAACGAAAACAACTACCGGTTAATATTAGTCACAATGGACATTCAGTTACAAAAACGGATACAACAAAGTTTTTAGGGTTAGTGATAGATAGTCAGCTTACGTGGAAACCGCATGTTGATGAAATTTGTAAAAAACTTAACAGTTTTGCTTTTGCTCTTCATAAGCTGTCCAAATTTGTGAACCGTCACGCCGTGCTTATTGCCTACGTAGAATCAATTCTAAGATACAGAGTCGTTTTCTGGGGTAACTCAACAGACAAGAATTACGTGTTCATCGCACAAAAAAAATGCGTGCGCGCTATATGTAATCTATGCTCAAGGGACAGTTGTAAGCCATATATTGAATCTTTGAAGCTTCTAACATTGCCGTCATTATACATCTTTGAGGTGGCAGTGTTTGTTAAGACAAACCCACAGCTTTTCAAAATAAGAGCTCCAGCTGATCCACGGTTAAGAAAAAGGGATTCGAACGTTATTTGTGTTGATCGCAGTAACACAGCCCTGCTACGTAAAAGTGTTTGTATATTATTTTATTGAAAATAACTGGAGCCATTGCTCCAGTTATTTTCAATAAAATTCCACGACATATAAAAAATCTTAATAATAATATGTTTAAAAAGACACTGAAAGAATTTTTAATTCATAAATGTATTATTATTATTTCCTTTATTAATTTAGATACATACAAATTATATTTTTAAATATCAGAATATAAAAAATATATAAAAACATTTAAAAATATAAAAAATAGTTGTTCACCGGTATCGGGAGCAGGGTCCAAGCTACCGGTGGCTAGGGCTGCAGAGATAGGAACCTCCTCACGATGCGAGCCGTATCGAGGAGAATAGAATAGAATACTCTTTATTATGTACACCATAAAAGGAGGAGTACTGCCTTCTGAATCAGGCCCTTGATCCAACCACCTAACGAGAGCCTCGAAAGATGTTGCTCGAGACTTTCGGCCATCAGGCCATTGGCCACTTATTATTATTATTATTATTTTATTCTACGCCACAACTGAGTTTATGGACGACACCACTGACATTTAGATATTTGCAATATATATTACATTCAGATTATTTTTACTTTTGACATTGGTAATTGTGTGTTAGTACGTAAGGAATTGTGTGTTAGTGTGTAAGTAATCGAGTTATTTTAAATGTGTGTCGGGTGTTTCGACACAACTGTATTATTATTTGTATGCTCTCGAGTAAAATGTAGCGAACTAACCATTTTATTATTACAACCTTATTGTACTGATACCTACATTAACGAATAAATTTGATTTGATTTGATTTGATCAACCGGGCACAAATCCAGACTCCGGGCTGCCACTGAGAAATTCCTAATGGAAAATCCCAACAACTCAAACTCAATTTCAATTGTGTTTTCATTTTAATTTGTTTACAATTATTTATTTGGATCTTATATTACTAACGCATTAATTGATCGTATCAGGACTGACATAGTTTTAAGATCATTAATGTAAGACTTACAAAATACGGACCAAAATTAGTCTGAATTAAATGTATTTTATTTATATAACTTGTGTATAAATAGCAGTAATACCTGCCCTAAATACATGCAAGCCTATGTTGTTGTTGTTGTTGTTGAGTTGTTGGTGTTCTTCATTAAATAAATCAACAACACAACATCTGTAACATGTACCCACTTTCTGTGTAAATAAAGAACTATTCTATTCTATTATAATAACCTTAATTTATGTTATTATTTTTATATTCCAGTCTCATAATTGTACGATGTCTAGGTTACTGGCTATAAGTTACTGGAACTAATTATCTTTACGAAGCCACGCTATTTGACCTCCACAGCCCAATTACAGGGGGATTACAATTTCCGATTCGGCGGCACCTGCATGTAAGTACGTGCACACATGGCACAGTCACCAACACCTCACCGCCTCCAACCTAATCCTATATTCCAGTCTCATAATTGTACGATGTCTAGGTTACTGGCTATAAATTACTGGAACTAATTATCTTTACGAAGCCACGCTATTTGACCTCCACAGCCCAATTACAGGGGGATTACAATTTCCGATTCGGCGGCACCTGCATGTAAGTACGTGCACACATGGCACAGTCACCAACACCTCACCGCCTCCAACCTAATCCTTGACTACGTCACTGTGTTATGCCCGGGTTACACAAGGCTAATTTTCAGGTATACTCTTGCCACGTGTATACAGAACTATCTTCATTTTTAGGCTATAGTAGTGAGAAAGATTGCGAAGTCGTTAATCGATGTGTGTGTGTGTGTGAGTGGGTGTGTGTGTGTGTATTGTGAATGTGGCATATTTATGATATTATTGAATATTTTTTGATTACGCTATCTATGTGTGTATTTATTAAATTAAAGTTGTATGTGGATTTAAAACTGGAAAATAAAGATTTCTTTTCATTTTTCTTAATAAGCTATTATGTTTAATAGGATGGGGTTCTATTTTTGAGCTACTGATTTAGTATCCTGGCCAGTATACATACTAGACTCGTATGGCCGGAGAAGCTAGTACCCAACTTGGCCATACAAATGCGCGTCGCGCTCACCCCGCACCGCCGCGCGCCGCTGCGCGCCGTTCGGTTTCATTGGGAATATTTATTTTTAGTATCGAAAATATGAATATTTGCAAAAAAATCACAGATAGAATCACAGAAAATAAAATAGTCTGTTCATAAAAAAAAAACTAGGTAGTTTAAAAGTAATATCGTTTTTTATGCTTTGGGTAGTCATTACTTCCTGAATTTATTTTATCAAATACTTTGCTACAATGCTTAAATATTCACATAGAAAAATTGATGTGTATGCGTTCTATTTAATATACATTTTTTGCATAACTTATTTGTATTATATGGAGGCGTAATAACAGATTTAAAATCACTAAAATCATATATCTGCGCTCTTAATATTTCCTAGCATCGTTTATACTGCTCTAGCATGTAAAAGCTCTTAATATTTCCTAGCATCGTTTATACTGCTCTAGCATGTAAAAGTCAGAATAGTAAGCCAGAATATTACTTTTTTGCTATCCTAACTTGAAAAACTAACCTCGTGTAACCCGGGGCTTAGGCTGTAAGGCCCGCTTGCACTACAAAATGCCCTAACCACATTTAACGCTAAACGAATTTAAAACACCGTTCTGTTTCTGTGAATCGTTTGAGGATGACAGAGACAGAGTGTTTTAAATACGTTTAGTCTTATAATTGTACGCTAAATGTATTTAGTTATTGGTAGTGCCAGCGGGCCTTATTGTGTAAATGCTTCCCAAAAAAAAAAACTATTTTTTCCTCACAATATTCTCATATTTGCCAGGGTTGCGAGTTTGTCCGAAAGGGATATCGTAGCCCTGGCACACAGGCAACGGAAGGAACACGGGTGGGGAAAAATCAGACCGCCCTCCCGCTCCGCCCAGAGCGGGAGAAGTTATTTGGTAATTTCCCACCCAAAAAAAAAAAAGTCAGTGGTGCAAATTATCAAAGAAAAAACTGATGACTGTGTCCCATATTGTCTGACAAGTGATACATAGGGGTTTATTCAGGGATATTGTAGTCTGTTGCCCATTCTTCTTCATACGACACTACCTTTTGGAAGGGGCGACTAGAATCAATAATTTTTTTTTGTAAATCTTGACGTCCAAAAGTGCCTTTTATGTGTCTATCATCATCATCACACTAATATCACACTAATATTACAAAGGCGAAAGTTTGTGAGTGTGTGTGTGTGTTTGTTACTTCTTCACGCTCAAACGGCTGGACCAATTGTGATAACATTTTGTATGGAGGTAGCTGACACCATGGATTGAGAAATAGGCTACTTTTTATCCCGATATTCCCACGGGATCGAGACTTAAGCGGGTGAAACCGCGGGGCGCAGCTAGTTTGAAATAAATATTTTGACTTTGACTTTGATAAATACTATTTTTGTATAACAAAGTTCTATCCTAGCCCTCCTATGAGTAGTCAATCTTCTATGCATATGAGGTAAGAGTAAAACCACCCAGAAGCCACTAATTAGCTCCTTATCAGCTAGATCCCGCTAGCTATGTGGTACAGATTTTTTTTCCACATTTCTTCGGCATTCCAACATTGCAGTATAGAGATTTTTCCTATATATTTAATCTGTGTTCGTATTATTATTTTTATGCCGTAATGCAGGACTACCTTCCATTTTGTTTTAAGGTGATGTTTTTCCACATTTCTTCGGCATTCCAACATAACAGTATAGAGATTTTTCCAATATATTTAATCTGTGTATTATTATTTTTATGCCGTAATGAAGGACTAACTTCCTTTTGGTTTTAAGGTAATGTGTTTCGGCGATGGCCCATACAAAGTGTAAATAAATAAAGTAATATTTTGAATGGCATTTAATTATACAAAAACCTTCGTGAATTATGGTTGACTCAAAATTATTCTTTAAAATATATTATTTAGATAGTTTTTTTTATATGTAATATCTTTCCTCTCGCTTTATGTGGGAGTGATTTCGTGAAATGGAACAGAAGCGTGTAACAGGAAGAGACGGTTTGAGCATGGAATAAGTAAGTACTTTTTAATAGCATGGAATTAGTAAGTACTATATAGATTGTAAGTGGACGGGGTCGGATTTCGATCAGTGGGCGACCACTAGTAATGAATAATTGTTCGAATAAATATTTCAGTATTTACCTTTTTTAATTTGAAGGTACAACTGTCGCTGCTCAGTTCAGCTTACAGTAATAAAAAAAAAGAGCGAGCCTTAGCTCGCTCTTTTTTTTTATTAGTTAGTTATTCATTCATTAAGATGAATAGAGAATATTTAAGAAGACTGCCTCGTTGGACTTGTGGTTTAAAGCATGACTGCTGAGCATGCGATCCTAGGTTCGATCCCAAGGTTGAGTAATGTGTTATTGGATATTGCAACTTGAGTTTCTCAGCGCGGGGCTATTACATGGGACTTAAACATTGCTGCCTTTCCCCTCGACAAATACAGGGGTTATATTATTCAATCCACCTACCCAACTATGTTGGAGTCAGCTTCCAGTCTAAACGGATGCAGCTGAATACCAGTATTTTACATGGAGCGACCTCCACAATCTAGTAACTGGGTAATACGATACCCTTTGGTAAGACTGGTTGTCAGACTTTCGGGCTTCTGTTGACCTGTAACGATTGTCACAGATCGACGAATGACAGCCGAGACCAACGGCTTAACGACTTTCCGAGGCACGGAGGGATCATGGTATGTAAAGATGGTCACCCATCCACGGACCAACCCCGGCAAGCGTAGCTTAACCTGCTGGATCGACCCGTGCGGCAGTTATTACTTAGCCACGAGCTCCTCTCATTATTATCAATATAATTATGTATGAACCGGCAACGAAACACATCTCGTTTACGAAATCTTTTTTATTTTATAACATTGTGGTCATAAGGCTTCGTTTTTCAAGGAAATTGCAAATAAGAACAAAGTGTATTCACATTCACAAGTTCACGACATGGTTGGGAAACCACAAAAATCAGCTCTGAATTAAACACAATCAATATTCAACTTTAATGCTTTCAAAATAAAGTTCAAAGGTACAGTGCGTAGCGCGTTGAACTCTTTCGTATGTAAATGAATCACGTGTTAGTGATTGTATCAAAATAAAACAAATAATTTGTTGTTAATTTGTTGTTTTAATTTGTTTGGAAACCTTTATAGTGAAATTGTTTATTATATGTAAGTCAGTAGGCTGCTGACTCATTAAAATCATTAATACATCTCTCTAAATTAGATTTGTTCCACAATGTCATGACTTCATTAAAAAGTCATTCAATGGAACAAATCTAACTTAAAGAGATGTATTAATGGTTTGTCGCGAATCATATTTTGATCAAGATACAACCTGACACTGACCTGCAAATAGCAAAAAACGCAAGAAAACTTTTATTTTGCGGGCTACAGCTGCGGATCTACTTTAAGGCGCTGAAGAGGAAAATGATAAAATTTGGATTGTCTTAAACCCGAAGGCTATACGCGGGAATCGTGCGGTCCACGGCCCTTTACGGGGCACTGGTGTGAGCACGTTCTCTGAGGCTGCGACCAGCCCAGCGTTTGAATGCGTCCCAAAGGGTCATGGCCATTAGGCTGGTACGGGGTTACCGCACGGTCTCCCGTGAGGCGGCGAGCCTCCTTGCCGGACTGCCGCTATGGGATCTGGAGGCAAAAGTCCTCGCGCACATTTGGGAGTGGCGTGAGGAGGCTTAACTCCGCTGCCGAGAGAAATCACGGCACAGCGGACGGAGCTCCAGCGCGATGTCATGGCGACATGGAGAGTGCGATTGTCGCAATCCAGCGCTGGGCACGCCGCAATTGTGGCAATAAGTCCCCTCTTTGAGGAGTGGCTAGAGAGGCGCCACGGCGTCCTCACCTTTCACCTGACGCAGGTCCTCACCGGACACGGTTGTTCTGGGAGGTTCCTGATCAGGACAAGCGGGAGGAAACGCCCGGATGTCACCACCGTGTGGATCGCCAGGAGGACACGGTGGATCATACGGTGGAGGTCTGCTTGGCTTGGGCGGAGCACCGCCGTGTCCTCACGGAGGCGATCGGCGGCGGCGATCTCTCGCGTCCGGCCCTGGTTGAGGGAGAGGCAAAATTCACGCCCTCGCGCTCCTAGTCGCCGCAGGAGACGCCCCGGGCGTCGGGAGTCACAGACCGATTCCCAACCACCGTAGGCGCGGGCTTGCAGACGGTGAGCGATGGGTAGCTCGCCGTCCGATAAGGACCAGGCCCGGGTCGACGGCGTGTTGTGTTCCACGCGCGCCTTAAAGAGATGTTAGCACCAACTGACGGGGTCCGTTAGGGCCAATGCCTGCCAGGGTTATGAGTTTGTCCGAAAGGGATATCGTGGCCCTGGCACACAGGCAACGGAAGGAACACGGGTGGGTTTTAGTCAGTATAAGTCTGACACGCCCTCTCGCTCCGCCCGCGGAAGAAGTTGTTTGATAATTTCCCACCCAAAAAAAAAGGCTTGTCTTAACCAAAAAATTGCCAAATCTATATAGTTTGTGGAAGCGAAAAAAATGTTATTCTTGAACAAATTTGTTATCCCATGGCCCTCCCAACACGGCGATGTGGGAACACCGCTGAGTTTTAGTGGGTATACTGTAGTGACAGGAGTCCCACATACCCTGACTCGTCCCCCACGAGCGGGCATGCGTAATGCATTTCTCAGCGTGAAAAAAAAAAAAAAAAAAGTGACCATTAACGCGCGAAGGCGAGCGAGCGAAGCGAGCGTGCCGCGGCAGCGGGCGCCGAGCGCCAGGTCCCCTCTATTGTTGGTAAATTCAGTTACCAAAACATAGTTTTCTCGTATTATCGTTCAAGGGTAATTCGATATACCGTACGGGACTCAGGGGCAGACGAACAGTTTTGTCGATGAATCGTTCGCTGGTGAAAGGTTATATCGATGAAAAAATGAAAAGTGAATCGTTCTGTCGACGAATCGCTCGTCATTGAAACGTTCTATCGGTGTCAAAATGAAAAGTGAATCGTTCTGTCGGCGAACCGTTAAACGGCAAAACGATTGTCGGAGAAATGTTTCAGAATCAATCTAACCCTTTCCTTTGAGTTTCAATCCAAAATATCTGTATTAAATATCAACGTACGGTTGGTATTTAATTAATAACAAGAATGTCTTATTTGTATGAAGAACTTGGTTGTTTTTCATTTTCGATAACTCAACTCATTTTTGAGTTAATAGATAATTGCTTCATATTTTGCAATTAATTACAAGTGTTGTGTCATCGCGCTTCTCTTTCTTTTGTATGCAGTCTGACAGTGACTGCGGTTTAGCTGTTTTCAGCGTCTTAAGCAGACAACAACCTCCTAGGTTGTCCTGCGAGATACCATATAAAAAACCAAGCGAGCCTCAGTAGTTGCATAAGATGACACATCTGACATCTCACCTTAAGCTAGGTACTGACCAAAGTTACGGGGCGTAATGTAACATTCGCATCGAGCATGTTACGCCGTGTCCTAAAATCGGTCTAACATGCTCAGTTGAACTCTGTGCTCCATATTCGCTAGCTAGTCTCAGTCAAGATGTCCGACGACGAGGTTGTGTTGGGATCTTTACAATCACCAATATAACCCAAGAGTCTTCTGTCTTCAATTTGTTATACTTAATGTTCTGGATGAGCTGGGTTCCATAACAATGGTTCTTCTCTATATTTTTCAATAAAATACAGAGTTTTTTCTTTGTCCCACTCCATGCTTCAAGAAATACATGTACGAATCTACATACGGAATAAAAGGAACGACGTGTTTGCAAACGCTCGTGACGATTTGTTGCAGCATACTGACTGAACCGTGTAACACTCAAAAGATTCGACAAAAAACGGACACCCTAGTTGCCGTAGGAGACGCCCCGAGCGTCAGGAGTCGCAAGCCGATTCCCGGCCAACGTAGGAGCGGGGTTACGGACGGTGAGCGATGGGTAGCTCGCCGTCCGATAAGGACGCCCGGGTCGACGGCGCGTGGTACACCACGCGCGCCTCAAAAAGATGTCAGCACAAATTGACGGAGTCCGTTAGGGCCAATGCCTACCAGGGTTTCGAGTTTGTCTTCTCAATTTGAGTGGGTGTCGTAAAAGGCGACTAAGGGACTTACTGGAGAATCGGCAGCAGCGTTCTCTATGCATTTTTATACCATACTGCGATCGCCAGCCCGCCTGCCAAGCGTGGCGATTATGGCAAACCTCCCCGTTTGGGGGAGACCTAAGTCCAGCAGTGGACTTGTGTCTTTCGGCTGAGAGGATGGTGATGAGGTACACCTCGGCCTAAACCTTTGGGAATGCAGGCGCGATGTTATATCTAAAAAAAAAACAAAATCGTTAAAGTAGGTTCGTTAACACGCGTGATGTCAACAAATTAGGTATTTAGCATACTCTGAGTCAATTTTCTCTGACACACAAAAATATTTAGTAAAGAATTCAAAGGCTGACTCACTAAATGAGTACGGCACATTATTAATACGTAATTTTGTTTGAATCAACTTCAATCAACAGGTTTGTGAATTTTCACCAATTGACTTATCCTACTAATTAGTTACGCTTTCACGCTAAAACGGATGAACGGGTTTGGATGAAATTTGGGACCGGTGTAGATCATGACTTGGATTAGGACATAAGATACTTTTAACTCGATATTCCCACGGGATCTACACTTGCGTGGGTCAAACCGCGGGGCGTAGCTAGTAATATTATAAATGTGAAAGTTTGGATGTTTAGATGTTTGGATGTTTAGATGTTTGGATGTTTGGATGTTTAGATGTTTGGATGTTTGGATGTTTGGATGTTTAGATGTTTGTTACTCAATCACGCAAAAACAGCTGAACAGATTTGGATGAAATTTGACACACAGATCGTATATAACCTGCATTAACACAAAGGGTACTTTTTATCCAGATAAACCATCCACGCGGACGAAGACTAGTATTTAAATAAGAGTAGAATTGTAGACTACATTACATTACACTGGTTAAAATTAATTTACTGTATTGTTCTGTAAGCTGAAGGCTGAAAAGGAACGCTGACAGTGCTGTAAACGATTTTCAAATCAATCTGCTTAGAATTTTCCAAACTATTTTGGGGTCAGCTTCCAGTCTAACCGGGTGCAGCTGAATACCAGTATTCTACATGGAGCGACTGCCTATCTAACCTTCTCAACCCAGTTACTGAGTAACACGATACCGAAAAAAAACAAACGAAAGATTTTCAAAACACAAGTCAGAAGAAGTTGTGTTGGATATCGCTATCACAATTATCCGGCAGGTTAATTATATGTGCTTCAAAATGACTCAGATTAATATAAGCAAAATACCGAATGATTTTCTTGTAAAAAATACTGGTATTTGAATCAAAATAAGGTCAGAAATATCGTGCATACTCATGTTTTGACGTAACCCTTTTTTTTTGGGTGGGAAATTATCAAATAACTTCTTCTGCTCTGGGCAGAGCGGGAGGGCGTGTCAGCCTTTTACTGACTAGGATTAATTATAACCTTGCCTCTCCCTCACGCGTTCCGCCTTCTCCTTCGCGAGCATTACTGCTTCGCAGAAGGAGGTGACGTAACCATATGTGTTTTGCTATAGAAATGGCATGTTAATTCAAAAGACTTTTTTTGTAACTAAAGTAGATATTGAATATTTAGCAAAAATGTACGTGTGAGTCAAGATCATATACAGCGTAATTAATAAATTCTAATTATGTATTGTCGCAATTTGCCTGATTGCATAATTAAATATCGATTACTTTGTGTCTACTTTTATTTTATTTTACGTATACCTATTCCTTTTATTATAAATTATATCAATACATAATATTCAAATATTTGCATATTTAATTAATGAAAATATCAACATAACTTAACTAAAACTATAAACTGACAAACTAAAATATGGCGTCGAAAAATTCATCCACATCACTGTCGACTGGTAATAGTATAAATTAAGAGCCGAACGGTACCAGGAGAGGAGGCAAAAGGAAGAGAGGTCGCCCGATACGAAGGTGGACTAAGGAGACAGTGGGGCCGATGTGGAAGAGGAAAACCCATGACCATGACATGAACAATATGGAGGAGGCCTATGCTAAAGCAAAACAATCATCTGAAACTGATGTCTGAAGAAGAATAAACTTTTCTTTTCTTATTAACTACATATATTATATGTAATTATTTATTTATTCAAAATATGTATTAACTATAAAACACATAAAGTCTGCCAAACTGCATAACAGTTTGTCGGCAGTTGTTCTCGTCTAATAATGGATTACAAATAATAAATGTAATTAGATTGTGAGAATGTTAATAAGGCTATTATTATTATTATATTATTATTATTCTTTTTAGTACCTGACAGTTTTATTAGGTAGTTAATAGGAAATCGGTTTAAGTCTATTTTTATTGTAACTTGCCGTCGCCATTCGGCTAATTTGTTTGACTACTATTAGTACTGCTAATTGATTTTAATAGTACTTCATATTAAATAAACCAACCTGCACTGAGCCGATGTGGTGGGCTACCATCCACTTCGTCTCACAGAAAGAAGGCCTGATTCCCAACTCAACAGTGGGAACGATATAAGGGCCTAGAGTTGACCCCTATGGCATGCCTAACTTTACTCGTGAGTGTTAAGTTATTATGAATAATACGAGATGAGCTAGTGAGTGTTTACTATATCTTGGGTTCGATTGTTTGGTCAGGATAATAAAAATGACCTTAATAGCAATTTTATTTACAAATAAAGTGTTCTGTGACGTGATGAACTAAATCAAATGCTTCAGATAAAATACAATAGTTGTCTTATTTCTGTAGGTAATTTATTGCTTTGTATTGTGCTTTTAGATATCTTTTAGTGCTTTTTATTATTTAATCAAAGATTTGCGTAAAAAAATACAGTTAGGAAGCGAACAGCCAGGAAAATATTAAGTATAAAAATTGGTGATGATTTGTAACAATTTTTTTTTAAAGTAATCTTATGATGGCAAATACTCAAAAGACCGGTCGTTCTATATTTAAGAAACGGTATTCAATAATCCTAAACTGTAAACTTCAATTAATTATAGCATTAACAAAAATCGCGTTCAATTTTAGGAATATTTAAATGCGACCTCGATTTTGAATATCGTTAACTACCGTATTAATTTTATTTACTGAAATAATTTGACGATTTATTACCAACGTGACTTAATTTTATGATGTTTAGACTGCAAACGAGTGTAAAAATGGCTTATCGAAGTTGAGTGACTCTCGACTTCGATAAGCCGTTTGTTTCTCCCGATATTATGATATTGTTTTTGTACTGGACCATACCTTCTGATGGTTACGTAAATTTTGAAGGTGAAAGTTCCAACTTTTTTATGTTTTTTTACGAAAACTAATTTTAAATGTTATAACTTAAATTTAAATACTCCCACAATCCTTGGGGGTCTACTCCGAAGATAAATCCGAAGTGTCGGCCGAATGGTCGGCCGTTTGCTGTCAAAGCCAAAAATGTGACTTGAAGTGCAAAAAGGAAACGTTGGAAGTCAAGAAACAGCAGATATTTCGGATCATAGTTTCGGAGTAGGGCCCCAAGAATCGTGGGAGTATTTAAAGTTAAGTTATATAACCTTATAACATACCCCCCTCCCCCTGTACCGTTGCATGCACCCATTTAATAAGCTCAATGTTTCGCGTGCTTTACGTTGCGCACTACCTAACAGCGAATTTTCACACCAAAAATAAAAGTCGTTTCCAATCAATTATTTTTGCATAAAGGAGAATGGCCAAAAAAGCCAGCGGCCAACCCCGGCAAGCGTAGCTTAACCTGATGGATCGACCCGTGCGGCTGTTATTAATTACCCACGAGCTCCTCCACGAGTGCACCATGTGGTTAAATCCACATTTTCCACCATCCAAACAACGTAACAACAGTATAACACTGGGAGTGCTCCTAAGACTTATCTCAACAAACCAGCGACGAATGCAATGAGTGACTTTAGAATCGCAGCAGCCCTCATTAATGCATATCGAGAACCTTTCCCAGATAGGGTGCCTCATGAACTTAACGAGTATAATATTATTAAAAATATATACATGAAAATGGAAACGGATTATGTTGCAATTCTATATATTATACTAGAACGCGTAACTGATGACATTTAATTTGCCAAAAATGTAGATTATTCGAGTTTGAATTAATTGTACAAGATAATAATGTTGCATGTATTTGAATGATCAATGCTTAAATCAGCACACTATTTATGCAGATACAGGATGGATTTTTGAGATGGGGCAGTAAGGGCATTCACAGATTTTGACACGGATCTACATAATTTTCACATGATCTGACCAAGATTATGTCTGGACTTTAAAAGACATCTTGACCCCTGAGTTTGTTTCGCCATTAAATTTCTTCTCAGGTAGTCAGATAGGAAATGTCGACTACTTCAAGCTTATTTTTTTTTTATATGACGTGTAAAAGTGATTCCGATATCCTTTTTACAGAATAAACGATTTCATTTCAAATGAAAAAAAATACAGTCAGCAGAAAAAGGAGAAATTTTCACAAATTATATTTTTTATGCCAATCAATCCTCTTTCTTATAAGGATCAAAAACCTCTATTGGACCAATAGAGGTGTAAGTACTGTAAAATTCAGAATTCGCAAAAAACTTTTCCCAAACATTTCGTAGGAAATGAGACTACAACTTACCTAGAAATATTACTTTTGTGCTCTACGTATTATGCTCTTGCTCTACGTCATACGTATATGATGTGTTCAAAATGGTAGCTGTTTTGACGTAGGCATAAGTTTATTCTCTTTACTACAGAGCGGGTAGCAGCTGATAATGTGCTAAGATTAATTCCATTGAGAATAAGTAAAGAGAGGGAGGGGGGGTGAGTGTAAGTAAATCTTTGATTTCCTGAACACTGTCGTATATCTTTTTATAAAGAATTTTTTTTCGCCCAAAAAAATCAAGAGGCGTGAGATTAGGACTGCGAAGTGGTCACGGTATAGGACCATATGTTTGTATCCACTGCCTTGCGAATTGTCGCAAACTAGAATGGGTATGGCGGGTGTTGAGCAGAATTTCAGAAATTACAAGTTTTGGTAACTTGTAATTTGCAAACAAACTGTCTAGATTCTGATTTCAAATCAAATAAAATTATGACGCGTATTCGTTCGAAATTCGTAGTTTATTTTTTTTTTTGTTTATTTTTGGCCAATGTTTACAGTAGCGGTCCATCTATCCATCATAAAAAACTAAGTTGGAGTCTCATTCCCTACGAAATGTATGGTATTTTTTTTTGCGATTTCTCAAACTTGGTCCAATAGAGGTTTTTGATCCTTACAAGAAACAGTACAGATTGGCATAAAAAAAAGGTTTTGTGAAAATTGACAATTTTCCTGCTGACTGTACCTTTTTTGCCAAATCTATGAATGCAGATCAAAATTTCTCAAAAATGTTATGGACAGTCTCTTAAGACCGTTTTCCTGTACAGGTAGCTGCCATTACTGCCCCATCTCAAAAATCCACCCTGTATATTAAATATGTTTAGATTCAGACTCAAGCAAGATAAAATTTAAACATTTTTGTCGCAGTATTATTCTTTATGTTATCGTAAACACAGAACTGTATTTTTTCCTTTTTGGAAGTGTTTTTGTGTCGGTCGTTTTTGTCCAGTTGCTCGAGTGGTCGCAAGCGCTAATGCTAAGCATGAGGTCCTCGGTTCGTTTCCCAAGTCGGGCAAAATGTTATAGGATTATTCTATCAATAATTTTTCAGCAGCTTATCAGAGTCTTGATTTTTGCCCGGTAGATGGCAATAGGCTTGCTCATATTACATGTGACTTAAACAAACATGTCTGGTAAAATGTGGGTGTACTATAGGTACACCTCTGCCTAACCCTTCGGGGATTACAGACATGATGTTATCTTGTTTATAATCACATTAATGAGTCATTTCCGTTAGCACTGTTTTCGATCTTAAACCTCTCCCGAATGATAGGCAGCAAATGCCGGAAGATATGAGGCATTTTGTGGAATCTTGTAAATGGCAACTGTAAGCGAAATTAAATTGGTCAACATTCGTGGTCATATTTTTCCATCTTTATAACTTTAACAAAACAATACATAATCAGCCTATTATGTTCCTACTTCTGAAACCCAGGCCTCCTCTCTGTGAGAGGAAGTCGGCCGTAATCCACCACGCGGGCCCAGTAGCGGTTGGTAGATGTCACATTTCTTCGTATTTCGGTTCTAGGCCATGTCGGTTTCCTCACGATGTTTTCATTTACCGTTTTGAGGGCAGTGGTGATGAAATAATTTACACAAAGTAAAGCGCCTGTCAGGGTTCGAACCTACTACCTACAACTCGTCAGTCGCGGTATAGGATATATAGGATACCATTGGGCCACCACTGCTCACTAAACATTAATATTCATTATCTACGAGTACTCGGTGGGTTTAAAACATGTGACTTGGGGAAATTTTTCAGCAAAATTTCCTGTGCTAATGTCAACATTCTGCAAATGCCAATCTGTTTACTAAGCATGATCATCTTCATTCGTTGAAGCAGTCATTGATTTAGTTCGAGAGGACCTGCTGAAGTTATTACAAATACAATGTCTGGCAAGTTCAACAACCTTTTTAGTGCTTAGACTACATCTAACTTCACTCTTGAGTGTCAGAAAATATTCTAGCCTAAATAATATATAATTTACTCGAAATTTTCAAAATGAAAATTCTCAAGCCCAAGAATCGTCAGAAACGTCGTTCGGAAAACTATATTTCCACGTTTTGTCCACTCGCCGCCAGATGTCGTCCACAGAGCGCGCTTCTATCATATAAGCGCGCGGGCACAGCACTCGTCTCATTGGCCGGTAGGACTCACGCGCGCTCACTACAGTGCCCCGAACCAAACTCGCGACCGTGCAGCAAACGAACTGTTGTGTTGACTGTGCTAACATGGATATACTTACCCTGGACCCAACTGGACTTTATTAAAAAACAACCACCAAGATGGACACCACTCTGGACCCTACCGGTCAGTACTAACTTCTACAAGTTCTACAACCCCACACTGGTCCAAATCCTATAAGAATCTTTATTAAAAAAATGGACACCAAAGTACTTGATCCTACTGGACAATACTAAAGTGACAATGATCGGTTTAGACCCCACGGAAATATACTAAACCCCCCCCCAACTCCGATGAGACAAGATGTGTTGTGGAAGACGCAGGATATTCACAGGCACCAGTCCGGGGGAGACTTCGTCTTGTAGGAAGAGAAGGTTCACCTCTGAACGAGTCCACTGAACGATAAACAACTCATCGCCTGTAAATACTACAAATAATATGAAGGGAGGACGTGTTCGCAAGGTCATTGGATGGAAATCAGCTGACTCGCGCGCCGCGTGCAATCCGGAAATGAACACCCATAGAAACAACATCAACGTTTGGAAGAGAAAAAATTGCAATTCGCTGTTTCGATTCGGACAACACTAAAATTCAATTCAAGTGAGTATTTTTTTTTAATTTTCTTCTTTCTTTCTGTTGGACATGCTTGTCAAATTTTCAATTCAAAAATGGGATGGCCCTTTTGTATTTGACAGACACCTCCGTTTTTAAGGGTTGGTCGAAATTAGGAGTCAGTGATGAGTGCTGAGAGACAAAGAGCGAATCCGACAGCTGTCGCCGTGGCGGACACGAGAGCCGCACACTGCATATTAAAGTTCGTTGCACAGCTGTAATCCTTCCTATTCCCCGGCCGCCATATTCGGACTTTTTGGACACCGAAAAACGATAATTTTGAATTTGGAATACGCGCTATGCCGCACGCTACCATAAACTTTATATTTTTAAATCAATTATAAGGTTGAATATTCTGCTTTCTGTCCGAATTTCGGCCAGTATTGCGATTTTTATGGCACCGACCGCGAGTTCATTGACCGGACATATTTTATTTCATCGCGCGCTTCCACGTACACACACAGAGACTACACACCCACACTCGTGTAGTGTCGCACCCACACAGCTGCGACCCATCTCTGCATGTTTGCGTCCACTTCGCGTAAACACAACACACCGCTCATTTGTATTGCGAATGTAATCGCTGCTATAATTAATTATCATTATTGTGTCATATTACTCGCGAACCTAAAGAACAACTTTTAAAACGAGGCTTTAAACTTTATTGATACTCCGATATTCAATTATCTGATAGGAATCTGTATTTAATATTGTTTCAGTATCGACTGCCTTCAAGACATAGTTTATTACATTAGGTGTAATAAAGTATATACAGATACCGCGTGTGTAGACGAGTACGCTGAAAGGTATTTTATAATCGGCACACGGCCCAACACGTATCATAATATCATGAGATTATCAAGCGCGTAATGTGCCTGTGTTTGCCGAATTATTCCAGTTCAACAACCGGGCGAACGTCCGATCGGGAGTTCAAAATAGACGCGGACACGATTCCACCACGCTCCTCGACAACATCAAAAAATGTCGTTACTTTGCCACATTAATACCAATTTAATACGCAAAAAAGATTTTATATCAATTTTATAGAATTGCAACACTGAACTAGATATTTGACAAATGCAACACCACGGAAGAGTCGTTACGTAAACGCATTCGAAACTTTGAATTTGGAAACTGATTTATTTTTTAATTGGTTGTGGTGATTCACGAGTACGTGATATTTAGGTTCGCACATGTCTGTACGAGATTGAGCAATATTCCGCGATGAACCTCCTTGACCCCTCTTCGCTACGAACCTCTGCGGGCTGCAGTGTGGCCTGTTTTTGGCATTGCGTCATCATAGGTCACTACCACCCTAGTCCGCCATATTTTTTGCTCATAATATTCTCCGCACGTTGGTTTCTTCCTTTGTTAGTCTATTAAACTCATGTTATCTATTTTGGTAGGTAACTTAATATAGTCAAGACTGGTCGCGTCGTAACTTAACGTGGCGTAATTTGATTGTGATAAAACTTGAGTTGGAAAAACATATTTTATTTCTCTTTTTAGGGCAAGTAGGAGTAATAAAACACGTTATATGGGCAGGTTAAAGACTCGGATACAAGTTTCCTAAAAAAATGTTTGTGAATAGATAATCAGTGGGATAAACAAAAAATATGCCTACACGATTCTGTTGGACGATAAAAATAACACGAACGATGATATGTTGCTGTCCATAGACTATTTATTGTGCGTCCTTTACCGACATTACGTGTGCATAAATTACGATCATTGAACATGGAATTAGTTGTTTCAGAAAGTCGCACGACCCGAACCAACCAATTCTCAAAACCTTACACCTTACCTCTTGAGTAAAAATGAATTTAGGTTTTAAGTAATTGCCTCAGATATTTGCTACTATATTTACGACTTCACAACATTATGTAAAATCATGAAATCAAGTACGGCACACATACTTAACAATCAATGTTACGACAGCAACTCAAGAATTTGCAACGTTGTGACGAAATAAAATGCATTACATATTTGAAAAATTCTCAAACATTTTAGTACTTACGTAAATTGTAGGGTTAAAATGTAAAATTACCGGTTTTCGTTTTGAACTTTTAAATAAAGAATCGGGCGTCGAAGTTAATTTGTGGTTAAAATACTGATTGTAAGTTATTTGTTGAGATACTTGCTTCAAACTGCTTTTTTTAACTAAAGGGAAGATAATGTTTTACTTTAACACAATTAAGTGTATGTAGCCCAAAATTCCAACAAAATGTTATAGCCTTTGCTGAGACAATATTGCATCTGTTAAGTATAATTACATTGCATAGTCTTAATATACAGTGCTGCACAAAATTACAAACTAAAACTATCCACGACAGAAATACATAGATCATAATTCTAGCCTAAACGCACAGCATG
The DNA here is from genome assembly GCA_963921375.1 of Tiliacea citrago. Classification (NCBI taxonomy): domain Eukaryota; kingdom Metazoa; phylum Arthropoda; class Insecta; order Lepidoptera; family Noctuidae; genus Tiliacea; species Tiliacea citrago. The sequence continues at coordinate 15,775,079 of OY992802.1, forward strand.
TGTCCTTAAAGCATACGAAACGTGTAGTTTGACATACAGGTGTCCATTAAAACATAATAGACAAGAGACTACAAACACGCACAGAAGCTAATGCATATCAGACACAAGCAGATGCAGTAATGGACGCACTCCACCAACTTATTATTCCGTTTAACATGCAAATTAGACCAATAATGTTATCGATTCTTAAAATATCAACAAAGAACGTCGAGAGATCGCAATTTTTTCGCAACAAGTAAAAACAGCACATGAACTGAAGTTAAAAATGTATACTTTTTGCGATGCAAAATACTGCTTGTCGCATTACAAAGGTGCAATACAAGGTCGAATGGCAGCTGGTAGGTCTAATTAAAGGTTTTATGTATAAATAATTAAATGGGCAGTGCCAAGCCACGCTGTACGACAGTACGATGTAGCAGGTGTCGCCTTGTTTATGCCAGTATAAAATCATTATTTAGGGACATGCCAAATTACTTGCATTAATAATATGGTCTCGACGCTATTATTGCCTGTGCACACGTAAGATAAATTGCTTGAAACGCTCATTTGAATATGTGTACAATAGTTTTTATGTCAGCTCGAAATTATGTCTGGATGTTTGCATATTTAAATTTATGTGACTCCTGCGCACGGACTCGAGCTTTTATCTGTACAAATTCCTGATTACGAGTTTATTTCTTAATTAATAACACCAATGGATGTCTCTTTTCTTGCTTCAAGGAATTTTAAATAGATTGAACATTTAATAGATGATAATTACCTAGTCACTAAACGATATAGCTGTCACTTCACTTAAAGCAGAAATGGACAAAAAAAACATCAGTGCTAGGAAAATCACGAACATAAATTCCAAAGTTTAGCTAACGTACAAGCATTACCTAAAATCTAGAAATATCTAGAAACATCCAATGAATACAAAGTCACATAATGACGTGACCACGAGGAGGCAAAGGATAAAAACACGTACAATCACCCAAAGTTTTTAATTTTCTATCAAAAAATATGAGACATGGAATGTATGTAGTTTTTTGGAGTCAATAAACTTGTAAGGAACCAGTTCCTATTTGTTTGAACACATCTTTGACCAAATATTAGAAAAGATAATACTATATTGTCGATAGATATCGAAGCTTGATTAGTTGTCAATGAATTTATTATTTATATTTTTTTGATTAACGAAAACTTTGAAGAATTTCCATGGTATTGAGAGAAACATAATGACGATCCATTAATAAATGTATTGAATTTAATAGCTTCCTTATTTGCAGAGAATATTGTTTGGAAAAAAGATGCAAATTAATTTCAAATAATTCATTTATTAAAGTTTTAACCTTTCAACCTGGTGTTAAATATGCAGGTATGTTGCTAGGAATAGCAGATTTTTTGCAAGTGTGACTATACAAAATAATGTAGCCTTGAGTGCTATTTGCATGAATTGTGCCACATTTTTGTCTGTTTCCTCTACTTAGCGACTTATATCAAACACAAATCCTTTCACTTAAACCATCGTAAAAACCAAAAGGTTTATCGGAACTGTATGAGATAAAATGTGAAATAATTTCACAATTCCAATGACCTCATGTGCAATTTCGATCGTTCGACATTATTAAAGGCACTAATTTAACCTGTATATTGTTGCTACTGGTTTATTCGAAATTTATAATGTTGCAATACATGGTAAGCTGATTTATTTCAACAGTTCTTCTATGCTTATCTGGAAATTAAAAAACTGCATTGTTTATTCGCTTATCTTCCTTACATAAGCTTTTCTTTTCATAGTTGCACGCGATATGTTCGTAACCTATCATTACACTCTTTAAATCTAAGACCTTGTTTTCTATATCTGTACGTAGTTCATTTAAAATTTCCTTTTTATCTTTTCTTGCCATTTAATCACACGTTACTTTAAAATTATCATTAAAAATACTATTGGGATTAGAATTAAAATATAATAGCAATAGCATTGCTAATAGGATTAATGAATTCAAAAATAGTTGGAACGAATTTAACTTTATAATTTGACATTTACCGTACATCAAACTAGCGGTCAGTAAATGCAGTCAGTGGGTCAAATATTGGCCACAGACGCCTAAAATTAATTATTTTATCTGCAACCTTACTCGCTACAATACAAACCGACTTGCATCAGCGTTTGCATAACATATCGCTTGGCGTAATATCCGCATGAACGTTCCTTTTTACGCTGATCGATTTGAACTGCACTTTTATTTAATTGGTCGGTCTGTTTTTACTATTTTTACCTTTTTCATTTTAATTTATTTTTGAGTTTGCGTTGTCTATTCCATTTTGATTCTTCGAACTTCAAGGTTGTTTATAAATGCCTGTCCATAAAAAACCTACTACGTATAGTCTTTATTATAGTGATGAATATTCAAGCACAATAAATTGCACACATATTTTATCCTCTAGAATAACATAGGATCTATTTTTAAAACTTGGACATAATTTATATATTTTTTCACGCACTATTCATGTATGTTTCACAATAGAATCTATTCAATCGATCTACGCAATGACCGCGTGTGTCGCCATAATTTCTAAAATATTAAAATACACAAGTCCATTGGGTATAATAAATTTATCCAATGGATATACAACAATTTGCCGTCTAAAATAATAAATTAATACAAGATTAGACAGTCATTATTATTAATCCAATGTCACCCAGTGTCTACATTGTAGATCCATTATAAATAAAATAATTTTGGATGATCGTTTTAATTTACTGAAGATAGCTTTTCTCGTATCTTTTTTCTGACGTGGCTACTGATGGATTCGTCATCGATCAAGTCATTGACACGACTGCACTGAACGCCAATATACTAGGATATGATGAGATCGCAGGCGTTCAATAAACTCTAGAGGTGCATCCACCTTATCAACACCGCCCAACATGTTATTCCGAAACAATAACGTAATGGTACCACAAATTTCCAACAATTTTTATTAAATAAATTCTAATCAAAACACCAATTTGATGTGTTTGTCGTGTCTATTAGATAAGAGCGCTGTTTAGATAACGCACACATCAACAGATAAGCAACCACGTGTGTGTGAATAACTCCTCGGAACTTCTATTATCCTAGTACCCGAAACATAGAAACTGCTCACGAACGAATCTGAAAATACAACATAAACGCAACTTTCACATGTGGAAAATCGTACACAAGTGTAAATCTACATGCGTACACGACACGGCGCATGCTCTCATTCTGCTTGTATTTGGACGGATGCCTGTGTGTTGTAGTGAAAACGCTTTCCTCGTACGTATACTATGTATGTATGTATGTGCATAAGTGGCAGTATCTCATAGTAAAGGAACGCGTGTTAATAGCAAAGTTGTGTTTCCGCATAGGCAGTTCGTAGAGGCAACGAACACGAACGTGTGAAGGCTTGCCCCCGTGTGAACATGAGAGCGTCAACCTTACGAATTAGAAAAAAGTCGCTTTACGCATCGCCTTGACGCATTGCCCGGATTTTACAATTCATCATTTCTAGGATTAGGATTTTTTTCTCCAAATATAAATCTGTCTACATATTATTTTGTTTGATTGGCTGTTACAATTTTTTTTTTTCAAATGTCATGTTGTTCCAGACAAAAAATATGCGATTTTTTATATAAAAAATACCTACAGAAAAATACGTCAAAATGTCGTCAGGCGCTGTGATTGTGACGCGCCTACACGCGCTCACGCACACCTCCAAACGTTCTCACGTACTTACGTCTGTGTATATAACTACAACATTGAAACTACAACGTAAGTACACGTCACAAGTCGGCCTCCCGCAATCTCTGCGAGCCTGGTACCCCGTCTCTCCTCGACTCCGCGTAATAAGCTGAAGATAACTCGCTTTTCTTGATCTTACTATAAAGGAAGGCAATTTTAGCTTCCGTGTTCTTTTTTTAGATAAGGATTATGAAAATTAAATACCTTGCATATATTTAAAAAAAATCGGGTTACGAATACTTTTTGAAACAGGAGTGCAAACAAAAACGAATATCTCCATACAACAATTATTTTTAAATTCATTAATAATTTTATTGGGTTTTAAGAAAAATTCCAGTGTCCCATTCTTGGCAGGTCGAGCAAACCTGCAAGTCCTTTCATATGACTTACACTTACACTCGGTATTCAGAACTGCTAAGAAGGCGTTGTCGGTACGTAACTACGCAGCTACGCGACGTAACATACAAGCTCTTCGTAGTCTCTGCACTCCTGGTACTGAGTGTTCTAGTTGACGATCCGAGCAGTCACGAGATGACGGTCGTAATTCGAGAACTTTAATCGATTCCATACTTAGTTTTAATGAGATGAGATGAGTAATATTTTAATTGCAAAAAACATCACAAGAATAAGTAAACTAAAACTGAATACTAAAAGAGCATCCAGTCGCGCAACGCCATCTGTTATCGACTAGCGTCAAACAACTAAATTTATGAACAAACAAGACAGAGAAGAATGTTTTTTTTTTTAAATAAAAAATACTTCGCTATGCGTTGTGTGGTGAGCATACAATTTGAGGAATTATTTAAGGCAATGTGTCGCCAGGTTTAATTGAACAATGACAGGTGCATGGAGCCTGCTTCAGCCAAGGATGACCACTGTGCGGCCGGTGCACACTGGGGCAACTGGCGGCAAATATTGGTTAGTTTTTTGCTCTAGGACATGAGTGGGACACGCAGTAGACTTCTATTATAATTAGTGTCTTTATCAGTAGATTGTAATTGGATGCGTCGCGTTAAAAACTAGATCCTTTTGTGTCTAGAATGTGTAGCAATTGTTAATTTAATATGTAGCGCCTGCCAACTGCAGCGGCCATTAAAGTAAACATGTAAATACTTGTTCTGCTGCTCAATTAAAATATGAAACATATTATCTATGACCGCGTGATATTTACGTTTGTTTGAAATAAAAAATTCAATTCAATCGCTATAAATACTTTCGAGATCATAATCGAGAGGATGTGCAATGGAAAGAATCTATAGTCTCCATTTTTATGTGTTTTTATTTCATAGTTTATTTTGATCGTTAAAGTTGTAAATAAGCCATGCACTTGTAAAATTAAAGTTCATAAAAGACTGATCAACCAGGGTTTTATTGAAAACCTGCGCGAGAGTGTATAATTTCATGGTAGTTTGGGGTCCGTCAAAAGCTAGCCGAACACTAAAACATTATAGGGAACAATGAACAGAAACCAATGGCCGTCTTGGAGAAAACAATTGACCAGTTTTTGCAATGCGGATTGTTAAAAAATGTGTTTGCCTTTGCGAAAAAAAATCTAAAAATGTACGGAACGACCTTGTAATAAATGTATACGCAATAGTTTCGGGGTGATCTAGGTGGTCGCTGGATGCCCAAACGTTTTGCAAAAAATCTTTTTATGATTATTGTTCAATTGTGTTATGGATATCAAAGAACGCACCGCCCATTGTCCTTTATGTTTTTGTTAGATTGGTGACAGACAGCATCTTTGAGTTTTTTAAACTAATGAAACATAAGACATTAATTCCACTCGGCTAGTTAGCTAGGTAGTTAAGTACGTCTGAAAATAATTAGCAATATTTTTCGCTATTTTTGTATTTTGATGTGGGTAAAAATTTAAACAAGAATAAGTTTAAAAATATCTATTAAAAATAAAAATAAAAACACCATATTTTGAGCAAGAAAAAGAATCGGACAACACACTAACTTCTGGATTACCCTCGATACTTTTTAATATCCATTATAAACATTTTACTACCAAAACACTGGCAACTAGTGTATGCTAAAAATATAAATAAAAAAATTCAAGTAGCCCTGTTGACCATCTGACTTGACACATTAGCCTATACGGAAAGTGTCCCGTTTAGACTGTATTAATTTACAACGGGTATTTATTTAAGACGAAATGCACGGGATGTGGCCATTCAGTGTGTCAAACCATAATGTTAAGAAAAATAGGGAGAGATAAAGATGGAAGATTTAGTTAACAAGTAGATTTGAAGGCACAGTGACGGACAGATGAATAACAAAATTTTCCTTTTGCGGGGGAAAAAAACAACCAAATCAATCTGCCTAGCCTTTTTCCTTCCAATTTCCGGATGCAGCGGAATATCTGTACGTGGAGCTACTGCGTATCTGAGCTCCACAACCCAGTTACTGGGTAACAACTTAATGGAATAAAAACTACTGAACCATAAAGCAAAGATAAAACAAACAACTTGAGACCTAATGACAATATTATACGATTCAACCGAATTAATTCATATTGATTGAAAAGCACATAAATAAATGGTCAACATGGATCCACTTTTATGTTAACCGGATTCAATTATCCGGTTGCTTCATCCAAAATCAAAAGTGAACCGTGTATCTCTACTAGTCCATGTATTGCTAAGACCTAAACTTAGTAAAAAAAGTAATCTAATCCATAGAAAAAAAACAACTCGAGTATTAGTATTAGTATAGGGTATTATATAAGATTCAGCACAGGAAATTAATAGTTAATGTGGAACAGGGTGCATAGCATCGTGTATGTCTATGCACCATTACTGTGCACCTAATAATTTTAATACTTAATCTCTCTATTTAATTCTAAAAAGGTTTGTTATGTGTTGAAAGAGAAATATAAGTTGCGGAACTAATAATAATATATATTTTCCGCTTTGTATTCCGATAAAAATGGCACTACGTAAGAGGGTTTGAATATTATTGCGAATATAGCGAATGATAAGTTTGAAGTTAAAATAATTATTTCTTGACGACAAAAATCCCAAAATCGTAGCAGCTCTTCAGCAGATCGTAGCAGGGCTACCATGAGGCACGCGACAGAAACACACTCGCATTAGAAAGATTTGCCTATTTCTGTCACATTTCTCGTTTCCTTCTCGGTTACTCGCTTTACCAAACGTGATATTTTCTCGACAAACCCTATAACATGACTCCTTAGTTTTAGTTAGGGATTTCGACCAACCCTACATTTTAGGTGTTTGCAAAAACTTTTTTTTCATACTATTGACCATGTGATATTAATGTATCGTTTTCTTTGTTTCCAGATGTTAATGCGACTACATCGGCCTTCAGCTTCCCATCATCTTCATCACCTTCATCGTCAATCTCATCATCATCATCCAACTCCATGTTCGTTATTTCTACTCCATTATGATAAATACTCAGTAGTAAATAAGATGTTATGTGACTGATATATTTCTCAAGGAATTGCACATATCCTTCATGCATTTTTATTTTTATATAAATTATTATAACTTTAACATAATACGATGTTATTTTGTTCACATAAATGTATTTCCCATTTCAAGTTGTATTCTTTTTTTGTGTCAATAAAGTAACATCATTAAGAACATGATAGATTAAGAAAATTTAAATGACAAGCAAAATGAGGCAAAGGGATTTTGAATGGTTTTCTTCACCCCCGACTGTATATTATTTAGAGAAACCTTCAAAAATTTACCGCAAATTATATGTAGAAAAACATTATTAGTTCTAAGTTCTTAGTTTTTTAATATTTCGGCTCCTTGAATACGTAACTTCCAACAAAATTCGAGTTACCATAATATACCTTCCGCTTGATGAAATGTAAATAAATTCGCTGCTTATCGTTGGCCCCTTAGATTTTTACTAATAATTCTGTCTGAATATTAGTTTATTCTATCATTATGTAGATAAAGTAGATAAGACTGCGTTAAACTTAAGCGGCTACTTTTAAAAATTCAGTGTTGCCAATAAAGACTGAATTATTAAAATTAATTAATTGAACCTCTTTCGTCCTTCTTTCGGTAAAAAGGCCCAGAAAGGATCCCACCCTAGGATATTTGAAATTTGTATCAATGTAAGCGAAAGTAAAGGCATAATATAGGGGATAATAAAGATGTTTATATTATTTTGAAACTGAGTTTTTTTTATTTACTTTTAGAACCCACTAACAAAATTGTTTAGTGTGCTGAAATAAGTACAAAATTTATTTCAGTTTGACACTTGGAGATATCCATGTGGTTTGCATCTGGTTAGACTGGAAGCCGACCCCAACATAGTTGGGAAAAGGCTAGGCAGATGATGATGACTTGGAGATATGCATGTAAAATAAAGTCGACCACCAAAACTAGAGAAAAGTGAAATTATATTCGCCACAGGTTGGAAAAAAAACTAGCAGATCGTCAAAAAGAGGACATTTCAACCAGTTACACCTATTAAAGATAACCACACCCACAAAGACGCCTGCCATCTCAGCATAGAAACAAGCAATTGTAAAAAACTTCACAAAATATATAACCTTACCATTATAAGTATGAATCAACAAAAACACAAGACAATCGCCACACATTCGCAAATACAAAACATTGTAAAATACCTTCATTGTTTCATAGCCATTATTGTTAAAAGCTTGGGGTACTAACAGGTAGATTTGAAAATTGCATAGTACCTCGATAGGTCCGTACCTACCTACCTACCTTACCTTGTGACCATCGACATGGACACAAGTTATGCAGGTGAGTACGTTCGTAATCCATAATAATTAAAACTTTGATTGCATCAACTCTTATTTTGGGTTGATAAATAATTCTTGAATGCAACAATCAATTATTCATGGACTTATATTTGTTAATCGTAGGAGAAAATGATGCTGGAAGCAAATATAGTAATTCTAACAACTGTCCACACACAACATGAAATACAACTAATAATTAACCTTCCTTAGAAAGAAGTCGATCAGTCGCAAGAGCTAAAATTAGAAAAGAAGCGGTCAAGAAATGTTGTTTAATAAATACTTCGGATCAAATGTTAAGGAACATAGAACAGAATAGAATATTCTTTTTTATGTACACCATACAAGTTATAGATATAAATGTAGAACACACAGATATACAGACATAGGCAGATATACAGGTTTACAGATATAGTTGTCTCTTACATGAAGACCAAAGAAACAATAATTATTCTAGTTATAGGTAACGTAATAATTGACATAAACATAACACTAGCACAATATGCCACTACTATACTGAAAGAACCCATTGAATTATACACCATAAAATATAAACTAAGAATCTCGCACGTATCTGATAAACAAACAATACTCAATGATAGCATTAAAGATAATAAAATGACCTACGACAACAGTTCGTCAGTTGCCTTCAGTCACTGGCTTCTACGAGTAATAATTACGAACGGTACATCGTCTGTTGGATTGACGTATGGTTTGACTCATAATATGTTATATCGTTTGATGTCTAGTTTGAAAGGAAAATCAAGCTTGATCGATATTATAGTAAGATCGCATTCAGAATTTCTTTTGAAGTCTAAAATTTAATCCACATCTTTTTCTTACTTAGGCATCAAATTTGTAAATCAAAATACTAATTTTCATTCCGTCATCTATCTACCAAATGGAAACAGTTTGTTATGAAAATTGATTGGATACTGATCATGGTATAAACGAAATGCCGATATCACTTGTAAAATAAAACAACCAATTATCGTCGTCGGTAAGATATTGAAACCATGCTATATTACGAAGTCGCAGAGCAGGTAAGTAACAATGCTTGAACTGACGTAATAAGAGTTCACGGTGACCCTCTGACGACAAATAACACTACAAATGTCAAGTGTTCTCGTAATTGCACCCAACGCACTTGATACACTATCGTAAAAAAATATCAACTTTAATTAAAACGATGTAATCTAATTAACTGATATACTCGTACGCGAACCTATAGGAGTATAGGCCAAAATATTGTCGCAAAGGAAATTACAGATTTGAAGAGAAATCCATGAGCGGAAATTCAATAAAATGATAGTGAAGTTTGTCTCAATGTTAATGTAGAGGCAGGTGATAATGACAGAACCAATGTTAATACCCACTACAAGTATTTAGATAGTTAGGTACTCCTAGCAAGCAATGATTACATCGAACACGAAAGAAACAAGAAAGAACTTACACAGAGCCAACCCTTCAATTAAATAATCCTTACGTACGTTGAGAATGTTCATTGTATAATCATTACCAAGATACATACCACAAAATAAGTACCGTAGGACCAAAAAAGTGACAGACAAACAACAGATACCTTCAATACGAAGACCAAACAAATATAAATAAGTAACGTTACCAGGAGCGCATAAATCATAGGAGAACGATAAAGGCCAACCGTTAGTCCTAAATTCCGGACCAGCCACGGTGTAATCGCGACCACTTACGAGATAGGAGCGACTATAATAAGCTATTACCGAAGTACTAACCTTTTGATGTATCGTTTAGCGGTATCCATGTGAGCTAGTCGACTATGTAGGGTTGGGACCCGTTAAACTAAGCTCTAGTGATGTGCTTGCAGTTGCAGTATCGATGATTTGGGTTTGAGAATAAACTTACTGAAAAAAAATTACATAATTTTTTACCCATATTAATTAAGTAGCAGATGTAAAAACAGTTACGTAAACAGGTATGACCTACATGTTATTTGCTATTGGAATAGCTTATGTCAATAAGAACAATTAAATAATGATGGCGACATAATTCTAAATATATTGGCGCTGACAGAGGCAAATGATAAAAGTAGCTTGTCTTAAACAAAAAAACTTGAACATATTTCACAGAACTTGGTTGTTACCAAAACACGTTTAGAAAAAAAACTCTCGATACAAATTAACGGTAAACTAACCCTTTACTTTGAGTTTCAATCCAAAATATCTGTATTAAATATCAACGTACGGTTGGTATTTAATTAATAACAAGAACGTCTTATTTGTATGCAGAACTTGGTTGTTTTTTATTTTCGATTACTCAACTCATTCTTGAGTAAATAGATAATTGCTTCATATTTTGCAATAAATTACAAGCGTTGGTCATCGCGCTTCTCTTTCTTTTGTATGCATTCTGACAGTAACCGCGAATTAGCTGTTGTCAGCGTCTTAAGTACATGCACGTGAAATCAACAATTCAAGATCTGCAATCATATTGCAATAATATTTAACACTTACGTAATCCTCAAAATTATCACAAATTCAACTAAATGAACCAAGTAGGTACACCAAAAAAATATAGTCCCTTTTTCAATGTAGTTATTTAGTTTCTTATACTTCCAGCCCCTTTTTCTTCCCTCAAAATATGGCAACAAACTAACATCTAAATAAAGCCATAAACATCGACTATCGATACTTTGATAGTGCGCAAGCGCATGCCGCGGCAGGATCAGGGATACGCGGCCACTGGCGCAGTAGGTCGCCGGCCGCTCGGAATGCGGAAGGGCGTCTTCTCAGCTACACACGCGCGACCATAGGATTTGTCCAACTCACGATAACAGAACTGTTTTATCGATTGTGATCGTTAGATGTTCCTCTGTCTTCTGGGAGCCTGGTACTTTGATTGCGAAATTATTAAAGGTATTTTGGTTGAAGTGCTACGGAATCGTAGTACGCAATATTTTTCGTAGCATTTTCCTATATTTGAAGTGAAACTTCTTTATCGGCGTTGGAAAAAAATTTACCGTCACATTTTTCGGTTACGCGTCACATTTTTCCGTTACGCGCCATCTTTTTCTTGCCCCTACCACGGTTGGTTTAGACGAAGAGTACTTTCACTTTCTCCAACGGAGTAGGGATAGCATGTCGCTTAAGCGGACTCACTCCCACCACCAGACTTTACCGTTCAAAAATACACGTGCAGTCCCCTTCCAGTCACCCAGAATCGTGAGAGGGTCAAGCCACGTTTTTTTCTTGCACCCTTATTTATTTCTGAAACACAATAGCGACGTGATAAATAATATATCAATACTAAAGTGATCAACAAAATCAAAGGCTTTATTTTAATTCTAATTCCAGTGGATTTTTAACAAAAGTAAGTAATTATATCTCTTTTTCTAATACTTGGGTGGGATTGTGGTATTTATTTTTTTAAATTTAAGATATTTAAGGTTAACCTCAGTTTCTGATTGTAACTATCGGTCAATGTATATGATTTCATTAAAATAGTATTTATTAATTAATACCCACTCAAGCGTCCACGGGGACTACACTCCCCGAACAAACTGTCACCTTAACCGTCCACGGGGACTACAGTCCCCAAGCGACATCGTTCGGTTTAAACGCGTACCGCGATAAAAGTTGGTTGGATTGTTGTACAGTAAAAAATTGGAGATGGCGCTCTATTAAATTTGTCATCCGCCAGAGTTAAAATAACCTGTGGAACGGCAACATTCGATTCAGAAAAAAATAAAATCCTTTTGTTTAAACTTTATCTAATTTAACTTTATTTAACCAATTTCTAGAAAGTTGCATGTAGATCATTTTTCGAAAAATAAGGCCATAAAGAAGTTTCACTTCTTACGTGTGTACACTAGTACACGCACACATTTTTTTTTATTTGTTTCTTATTGACATTATGAATTTTGAAATGTACTACTTTTCGGAGTTTTTGTTGTTATATTATTATCAGTTCATTTTGGATTTTTATAGTCAAAGAGTTGATTAAAAAAGAGAAAGAAATACTTGTAGTAGGCATTCGATATAAACTGGAAGAGAGCGCATATGGGTAACAGTTAGAAAGGAACTATAGGGAAATTATACTGACCTTGCTTTTCCTTGCCAAAAGGGAAGCAATATTGATTTGTAAATCACGTAAATAAGGAAGCTTTTGCAACCAATTTCAAGTGAAATGAAACCTGCAAGAACTGCTAAAGAAATTAAGGGATCGTAAATTTTAATTAGCGAACGAATGGGTTCAAAAGGTGAAGTTTGATACTTTCGACCCTCAGATACAATTGTTAAAATCTTAAAGCAAGTTCATATACGTTAAAGGTCTATCCACACAAATCAGGGCCGTGCCCGGGTCGTGACAGGGCCGTGAGACACACAGAGAAGGGGGTCTACTCTTTAAGTCCGTCAATGAATATACGGGCCCGTCCTAACGTAGTTGATCCGTCAAAACAAGTGACAAATTAAATTTTTCTAACGGGTAAATACACATCGGGATTAGGAAACACTATCAAATCATGTTGTCATTCATTTTTAATTCGGGCTCTGAACTAATCTTATGTCCGTAAATGATACGGAGTAAGAAACGCCCAAACCTTCGGCCGAAACTACGGATTTCGTGATTAGGGAGTAGAAGCCCAGGCACTAAAGCTCCGTCGATCGTCGCGTCGCGATACTTTGTTGAGCCCCTGTAGGAGCACGGTCCGTTCACGTCCCGGGCACTGCCCTGATATGTGTGGATAGACCTTTAATTGTTAACATGCCAAATATGGTAAATTCGTGATTTAATGTCAATGCGGTTGAATGTCGCTGTCAATACCAGGCAGCTGTCATTTGACCTTTAAATTGTCGTTCAAAAATTTTAATCGAGACTGTTATTTTCTTGTAAGTATCGGTTACACGATTGGATATTCATCGGACATCAGTTTTCATTGAGTTATTAAAACTGCATTGTACAAGCTGGTGTATAGAGCTGTAATTTTGAGCATATGACAGCTGTGTTCTCACAAAGTATTGAAGTCTTGTTGATCATTAGGGACTACCTGTTTTATTTGAGAAATATTAGATTAAATAGCTACTGCATGAAAAAATTGAATCTGGAAAATTTAGATTCCTTCTTCTCTGCATCATCATTTAGGAAGAACTCCACCAGGCATTGGTGCCTGTGTATGCTTAGGCATTAAGCGAGATTAGGCGCTAGGCATTAAGCGAGATTAGGCGCTAGGCATTAAGGCGCAGGTGTATGATTTTAGTGACTTTTAAAGCCCTTACATAATGCAAGAAAGTTATGCAAAAAATGTATGTTAATCTAGAACGCATACACATTAATTTTATATGTGAATATTTGAGTATTGTAGTAAAATACTTTATGAAATAAATTCAGGAATTAATGCCTACCCAAAGCATAAAAAACGATTTTCAAACTACTTAAGATATTTTCATGACTTTTTTTTGTATGTACAGACTATTTTAATATCTATAATTCTATCTATGACGTTTTTGAAATATTCATATTTTCGTTACTAAAAATAAATAATATTATTCTAAATAATATTCCCTATGAAACCGAACGGAGGCGCGGCGTGAGCACGACGCACATGTATATGGCCAAGGTAAACGGCGATTACCCGACCCTTAAGTCCGCGTTAATACCTTCATTACGCACAAAGATTAATAAACAAATAAATAATAACTCCATAGTCAGTGGCAAAATAAAAAAACAATCACACTGTGCAATAAAAATACAAGGTTAATATTTACTAACAAATTATGGATGTTTTTTTTTCTGAAATAAAATGATTATTATTATTATAAACATTTCAAAGCCTAATTAACTCTTCCAATTCCAAATATTTCCTACATCACTTTCCAATGCACCAAGATCTATCTTCGAATAAATCGGAGAACATAAACTCCCTCGTGCACCAAATCTTAACGGTACCTACAAGTATATAAGTAAAATCATTCTTAGGGCGGTCGATAAAAAATGGAGCCTGTCCGGTCTATCGCCCAAAAAACCATAGTCCGTTAGGCAAGGGTACTGACCCTGTGGGGTGGAATGACCTATTTCGATTGAATGGTGTCATTAGAGGATGCATAGCCTTTTTTGAGACGTACTATGACTCATGTAGATTATTTTTTTTGTCAGGATAACATTGGGTTTAATTAGTGTAACGTATTGCTTTGATTAAAGATTGTAGTTTTGTTTAATTTAGGTTTTGAATGGAAATGTATGCTAATAGAAAATTGCATTACGATTTTTGGTTAATTTTATTGTTATATCGCGAAGGTTTTCAACTCAGTACTGCATTGTTTCAGTAATTACATGTTTTAAATTACTATCATTATTTTTATGCGAGTTGAGTGATTTTTGGTAGAGGATAATCATATGGGTTCGCGTCACCGACATGCTAATGTTAACAGTATATCTGTAGCTATGAGTAGATATGACATATTGCTCTTGGCCAGCAGTAAAAGCATTTATATATATTATTATGATAATTTTAATTTTTGATACTACAATTAATTTGAAATTTTAAAAAGAACCAAGTGAACCAACCAACCTGTTATTACAAAGTTTTAAGTTTTCACTTTGTCGTCAGTCTTCTGACTGCCTATGTTTTTTTTTTCATTATTGTCTTGTGGTCATATTACCCTTAAATTAATATTTTATATGTTAATGAACCATAATAACATAATATATTATTATATTTCGTTTTAATCTCTATTCTTGCATTCAATTCTTATTCCATTGTCCAACTAACTCAAAACTACTGTATTACTAAAACTTTATTTATGGATACATTATAAACTCAAATAATTATTTACACTAACTAGGTACTAACTACAAAAAAAAAATACAACATAAAAAAAATAAAAAAAAACACTTAAGCCTCGAAGTACTCGTCCGCATCGCTGTCATCCGGAATCGGGTCCAGAAGACTGGCAGCATTGTCACGTTGAATGGCAATGCTAATTCTTTGGCCAAAGAACTAGCCAGCACTCTGGTCACGTGAAGTGTTGATCAGTCGGCGAGAAATTTCCTTAAAAATGAGACGCGCCCTCGGGCCCCATGACCCGAGCGTTTCGACTCCAAACGGCTCAAAACTGTAGTTACCTATAAGATTACTGTATTTGCGCCGCTTGAGGGTCTCAGCAGCCGCAGCAGCTAAATAAAATAAATTAAATTAATTATATTATATTGACATATTACCAATTTTTTTAATATATTAAAACTCAATCACAGTTGACAAAAAACAGCAAAAAATTACACATTCAAAAGGCAGTAATCAATAATTACAATTCAAGTTTCAATTGCTATTCTTATCTTTAATGTGATTATAGTTGAAAATATTATAACTCCTAGTATGTTAGTATTATTAAAATCTAGTAAAGCGTAGAAATAATGAATTCATAAGTCAGTTATTGAACTAGTAATGTAATAGACACGCCTGTAGCTAGAACACAATCTTAATTAAACAATCAAAGTATTAAATGAACCGTTTACTTAAGGACTTGAACAAAGGTCCGACAATGCGACTAAATAGTCGTTCGTATCTGCACCTAATTAGTTATTTTATAACTAGCAACTCGCCCCAGCTATGCACGGTTTTACGACTTGACAAGACATTAAAATTTCTTTATTTTATCTAAATTAAATGAGGAAAATGTGTTAAATGAGCAGAGGTGGCCCAAGTAGTAACGACCGCGACTTACGAGTTGTAGGTCGTAGGTTCGAACCCAGGTGCTTTACTTTGTTTAAATTATTTCATCACCACTGCTCCCAAAACGGTGAAGGAAACCACCGTGAGGAAACCGGCATGTCCTAGAACCAAAAATTCGAATACATGTGACATCTACCAACCCGTACTGGGCCGCGTGGTGGATTACGGCCCACTGCCTCTCACAGAGAGGAGGCCTGTGTCCCAGCAGTGGGAACATTATATGCTGATTATATTTATATAAATGAGGAAAATATCATGAGGACAGTTTCGAGTATGAACGTGGAAGGCTATAAGAGTAGGGGAAGACCAAAGAAACGATGGATGGACTGTGTGAAAGATGATATGGCTAGAAAGGGGGTGACTACTGAGATGTCGACTAATAGAGAAGTATGGAAGAAAAGACATGATGCGCCGACCACCGGTGCATTTCATTACGTCCGGCATCATACGGTACACAAATACATACATAATCAGCCTATAATGTTCCCACTGCTGGGACACAGGCCTCGAGAGGCAGTGGGCCGTAATCTACGGGGGACCATTTTGGTTACCCATTGAAAGGGTTTTCGATAGGGGTTTTCTAAGCGGTTAAACAAAAACCCATACGATATGAGTAACCCTTTTGAACGGCTTAAATTAAATTTTGGTTACCCTTTGAAAGGGTTTTCGATAAAAACCCATACGGTGTGGGCAACCCTTTTTGAACGGCTTAGTTTAAGCCATTCAAAATTACCCACACCGTATGGGTTTTTGATTAACTGCTTAGAAAAACCCGTTCCATTGAAAGGGTTTTCGATAGGGTTTTTCTAAAATGGTAACCAAAATGGTCCCTGGGTAGAATAGAGATAGAATTGGTCATGCTACGCGTGCTGGGCGGATATCGAAATAACATAATATTATGATTTTTTCATGTCACTGGCTTTCAAGTCGGTATAGAACCCATTGAATGGGTTATCATGTAACGCTTTTACTGGGTTTCAAGTATAAAACCCATTCAATGGGTTATCATGTAACCCTTTCATTGGGTATCTAGTATAAAACCCATTCAATGGGTTACATAATGATAAAGGTAACCCATTGAATGGGTTACCTCTTGGAAAGGCTTAACTCGTAACCGGGGTTGTATGGTCCCTGAATCTACCACGCGGGCCCAGTGCGGGTTAGTAGGTAGATGTCACATATCTTCGAATTTTTGGTTCTAGGACATGGCTTCCTCACGGTGAATTTTTCTTTGAGAGGGGCTCGTGGCTAGGTATCACGAGCCCCTCTCAAAGAAAAATTAAAATTTCTCTCAAAGAAAAATTAAAAAAAACGCGAAACGACACAGACAGCTACATTTGATACTTAACCAACAACAGAACGTTCGCAAAAATATTTAACAACCATTTTTCATATCAAAACGAATGCAAACGTATTAATTTAAATAATAATTAATTCAACAAAGATGATAGCAATTATTTATTCAAGTTAAATATAGACGATACAATGTGTAGGGACAAAACCATAGTTACTAAAATTAGCCTCCACCTGCCCGTTAAAAGTCTAGTTAAGTAAGATAAAGATATTTAAACGATATTTTTGTTTTAATAGGATTCCGTACCTCAAAAGGAAAAACCTTATAGAAGCACTTCGTTGTCCGTCTGTCTGTCTGTCAGTCTGTCAAGACCCCTTTTCTCAGGAACGCGTAGAGGTATCAAGTTGAAATTAATATCAAATACGTAATATATGTCTGCGGTCCCTTGGTGCTCTAAAAAAAATCAAGCTTCTATGTCAACGCAATAAAAAATTACGGCGATGTAAGCTACATATTTTGATACTCGCAAATATATCAAAACCTATAAGGTACTTCCCGTTGACCTAGAATCATGAAATTCGGCAAGAAGCAAGGTCTCACAGCACTAGTAAAGGAAATTTGGCAAGAAGCAAGGTCTCACAGCACTAGTAAAGGAAATTCGGCAAGAAGCAAGGTCTCACAGCACTAGTAAAGGAAATTCGGCAAGAAGCAAGGTCTCACAGCACTAGTAAAGGAAAAAGTCCGAAAATTCTTACATTTGTAGTTGGAAAATTGACCGTGGCATATATCGATGTATGGGAGAACATGCTTTTCAACACGTGGTCCGACACGCACTTCGCCGGTTTTTTTTATTTTGAGACTACTAATTTTTCCCTCTAGATTCGTTAGGGGCTTCTATTCTATTCAGATAGCAACAGCTATACGGTATCTCATCAAAGACAAATTTAGAGCAGTGGTGGGTGGCCCAGTGGTAGGTAATGGCCAGAGTAATGGCCGCGACTTACTAGTTGTAGGTCGTAGGTTAAACCCTGAAAGGCGCTTTACTTTGTGTAAATTATTTTATCACCACTGCTCTCAAAACGGTGAAGGAAAACGTCGTGAGGAATCCGGCATGACCTAGAACAAAAAAATCGAAGACCTGACATCCACCAACCCGCACTGGCCCCGCGTGGTGTATTACGGACCACGCCCTCTCACTGAGATGAGGCCTGTGTTCCAACAGCGCGCGGGAGCTTTATTAAGCTGATATGCTTATCCTATACAGTATCTAACATATTGGCCCAAAAAGACAAAATTGGTCAAGTTTATGTACAGTCGCCAGCATATCAGACTAAACTGTCAAATTTTAAACCTTAAAATGTTGATGGTTAAGTTCAAAATCGAATGAAAAAAATTTACAGTTCGTGTTAACTTGATGTACTGGTGACTGTACCTAGATCAGTCCACAAAGGCACGTGCCGAGAGAGTACTGCTCATACATTTTCTATACTTACAACACTAACAAAACTTATGCATTATTACCTATGTTTCAGTCGATTATTATTTGAATAACAAGCTTTAAGATTTTAAGACACCTTTAGGCGCAATTGCACCTCCACTCACTAAATGTGTTTAATGCATTTTAATATATTTAGAACATCAGTCCGTCCCTGTCATCTTCAAACGATTGACAGGAACAGAACGATGTTTAGATAACTACAATTAAACCAGTATCTAAACGCATTTAGTGATTGGAGGTGCAAGAAGGTCTTAGTACCATAATCGGCTGAACACCTCAGTTTAATTTAAAAAATCTGAAAAATTCACCTAAGATGCAGACAATTTACAATTTTTATTCTTGCTATCTTTACCAGTTTAAAGCAAAATATCTACATTAAACTCTGTCCGGTAACAAATGAATAAAATTAAAAGATGACGAATGGTAAATTAGCAAAGACAAATGTAGAAGCAAACCATAGACTATTAAAGTGACGTATCGTTTTCAGGTGAGAATTTTGCGCGGGAAAGTAAATGATAATGGATTTTTGGTATATTTGATCAAAATTAACGTGTCCTAGACTTTGGCAAATGGATAAAAGTAGCTATCTTGACTACAAATGACAACTAATTTCTCGTTTATGGGTCAGTGTACGTACAGGTGGAAATTAGTTCTTTAATGCTCTTAAATAAACACTGTTTCGAAAATAAACAACGATAAAACGTCACCAATAATAATTTAAGTATCTCTTTATTTGTATACGTACGAAAAAAATTGAATATTGTGTTTATTTTCAGACCTCAATCCTTGCTCTTACCCTATTCAAAAACATTTTCAGGTAGGTCAATTAAATTGGTCACAGAAACAAACTATTCATTTTTAGGGTTCCTTACCCGAAGGGTAAAAACGAGAACCCTATTACTAAGGCTCCGCCGTCTGTCTGTCTGTCACCAGGCTGTATCTCATGAACCGTGATAGTTAGACAGTTGAAATTTACACAGATCATGTATTTCTATTGCCGCTATAACAACAAATACTAAAAAACAAAATAAAATAAATATTTAAGGGGGCTCCCATACAACAAACGTGATTTTTTTGCTCGATATTCATAACCGCAACAGGTAGACGCTTGAAATAGTCACAGTATATTTAGTTATGTATTCACTTTAAAAATAAATAATTAAATTAAAATAAAACAAATATTTAAGCGGGGCTCCCATACAACAAACGTGATTTTTTTGCCGTTTTTATATTAGGGTTCCGTACCCAAAGCGTAAAACGGGAACCCTATTACTAAGGCTCCGCCGTCTGTCTGTCCGTCTGTCACCAGGCTGTATCTCATGATCCGTGATAGTTAGACAGTTGAAATTTTCACAAATGGTGTAATTCTGTTGCCACTATAACAACAAATACTAAAAAACAGAATAACATAAATATTTAAGGGGGCTCCCATACAACAAACGTGATTTTTTTGCTCGTTTTTGCTCGATATTGATAACGGCAACAGATAGACGCTTGAAATATTCACAGAATATTTAGTTATATATTCACTTTAAAATTAAATAATTAAATTAAAATAAAACAAATATTTAAGGGGGGCTCCCATACAAAAAACGTGATTTTTTGCCGTTTTTATAGATAATGGTAAGGAACCCTTTCTTGCGCGAGTCAGACTCGCACTTGGCGGGTTTAATTATAGATAATGGTACGGAACCCTTCGTGCGCGAGTCCGACTCGCACCTGGCCGGTTTTTAAATTTTTGATTTCTGAGCGCCTGACTAATTTCATCATTTCTTAAGGTTTAAAAAATATGTATTTACACAATTATATTAGAAGTAAAAAGACGTAGATAAGTTAGCTACTCAACATTCGATTTTTCATCAATGTTTGATTTCAAAAACGGCACAATGTCGCACTATTTGATGACACGTGGAAGTAGGACGACATGTCGTAATTATCGGAAGAGGAAAAGAGACAAAACGTAGAAAATGTGGCTAATTACAATTAGCCATATTTTGACGTGCCACTTTCGGAGCGTGTATAACCTCTTTTAAACAAATCTCATCAGGAAAAGTTCCTAAGGAACAAATCTAACTAAGAGATATATATTAATGATTTTAATGATTATAATTCTGTAAATACATTTTTTTCATATTTTGATCTAGATACAACCTGACACCGACCTGAAAATTACAAAAATACCTAAGAAAATTTAAATTTAACGGGCTAACACTGCGGATAATAATTACTTAATAAAATATAAGCTATGAAGGCGGGAGGGGAGTTTGTGTGTTTAACTATAAAAACGGAATTCATTGTTTTTTACATAATTATGTAGGTATCTAGATACTAATAAAAACAAGAATAAGAAGATCTATTAACATATGCTCCTAAGTTTTACGATCAGTCTTATCTAGGAATTAAAAAAATTAAAGAATAAAAAAGTGCAAAATCTAGTTTTAAAAAAACTAACAGCTTAATTAGTGCATTAAGATGGGTAATTAATGTGCGACAGATGCCTGTGACCATTGCATTATTTATGATCACATGGATTGTAATAGACACAAGTAGGGAAATCAATTTGGCTTATTTTCTGGATGTGTACTAACTGGGAGTCGAGCTCCCACGGTTCCGTACCAAGAAAACTTTTTAAACCAATTTCAAATACGTGCCAATGACGTTTTTCTGAAAGAAAATTCAGTAGATGGCAGCACTGAGAGGTCAGGTCCGGGCATCTGTCAAAAGTGTGTAAGCGCCTATATTTTCTTAAGTCGTGACTGAATGACGAACGAATGAATGAATGAAACGAATGATGAACGTCATCATATATTTTATTTTTATTTTCGGAATGAATGACCTCTTGTCAAAGTGGCGCCAACTGGTGGCATGGGTTTTCATGAAAATCCTCATTAGCGACAGACACCTCCATAACGTCACTCAAAACACAAAATCACCACGCGAATCCAGTCCATGTTGGTAGATCTCATCATATGGTTACGAATTTTTGGTTTAGGCCATGCTAATTTCCCCAAAATGTTTACCGTAAGTACCTTCTAAATACGTTCAATAAAACTAAAGCGACAGAGACAGCTACACGAGAAGGCCTAGATCTGCATAAGATTGTGCCACTTTTGTAATAAGGACGAAACTTTTGTCATGCTGCAACTATTGACTTAAATTGTCAGTTCCCATATAGGAAATAAAAGGAGTAAACAATGCATTTCTAGAAAGAATTCAACAACATCCTTTAAAACTTGACCCATATGGAGATGAGTCCTTTAATTTGTGACATGACAATTGATCTGAAAGCCTTTAAAAGTTCCATGTAGTACGACCAAAATCAACAATTACGTTGATGAGAAGCACATACAACGATGTAAGAACATTCCTTTAACGAGCGCACTACGTTCAAATGTTCCCGAAATAATACCATTGAACGCATCTCGAGCTCGATCAAACGCTTTTAGTCCTTTACCGGTCCAATAAAAACTCCTATTAATTGCGTAAGCACATGTAATAAACTTTTGGATTGGTTAAAAATAACCGGCGCAAGAGCACCACCGGTCGACTCAGTATAAATTCTTAAAAAACATAAACTTCACAGACTCGACGTCCAAACAGACTTTAAATGACACCAACTATTTTTGAATTTCGAACTATTCACATTCCAATACGAATCAAATTGGAATTGCCGCAAAATCTGACGTATGACTTTTTGATTTCGGATACACATCCTGAAATCTATGATTAGAACTCGATTCTAATACACAAAAAATAGAGTTTAGTATAGTTGTTGAGTGTTCGTGTAGTTGAATCGTTATGGCGTGTGCGAGTCCGGCTAGGATATAGGTCATTGCTCCCCTAAACCTGCAGAGTAGTCAGGGCAGTTCATAAGTACTTCCATGTTTAAATTGCCCAACTAGTATGTACTCTCTGTACAGGATTGCTCGGACATTACTTACGTCGAATGACCATCCTGCCGGCCTGCCGTGTTGATAACATCTAGTTTTAGAGCCATTCCTCTCGGGAATTAGGACTATAATTCTAAGAAGTATAAGGTTTTGAATTAAAAGACATGAGTCATGACATATATTTTTGTGTGTGTATCCAAACTTTGTTGTCAAGTCAACAGTCTTGATGCTCTTTTGGAGATAAAAGTTTGTTTTGACTCAAACTAAATCTAGTATAAAGATGGAAGACCTAAGACTTTTTCTAAAATGTTTTTTCGAGGACCATAAGACAATGTAGTAACTATTTAAGTAGACGGAGTCGTAAGACAAATTGTCCTAGTTATTATTAGAACCTAAAACTGAACGCTGTCATAATTTCTGCAATTATTGAGATTATAAACGGGAACAACGTTATAATCTGTACAAACAAAAGTGCTGTTTGAAACTTATTACATAAGCAGGTAACGGTGGTTTACTACTCCATTTTTTCCTTAAATCGATTGGTTATCACGTAATGTTATACATTATGAAACAACTGCGGTAATTTTCACATAAATATTTGGATTTTTTTTACAAATACCGTTTGTTGAATTTCCTTTGCATTTCACGTGACCATAATAACTGTAACTTACTAAGTACCTATAATGTAACTGAATAAGACCTGTATTTCTACTCTACTGTGGAATAGAAATCGCTTGTCTACATTTCTCGGTAGGTATCGTATTACCCAGTTACTGGGTTGTGGAGGTCAGATAGGCAGTCGCTCCATGTAAAATACTGGTATTCAGCTGCATTTTTCTTCTTAGGCTTCTCGTAGAACAATTTCCATGAAGCGTCATAGAAAGTGTTCTACTAGAGTCGTGTCGCGCTTATCTACGGAAGCCTTAATAAAGGTTATGAGATTAATAAATTACAAAGAATATCTGCCAATAAATAAACGATCTTTAAAGAGTCATAAGACTTCCCTTTCTCGGCGATACGCCACTAAAATTAAAGTAAGATCGACATTTATAGCTCGCGCGGGTGAATAACTAATAACTATTTTAGCGCCTACGGTCATTAAAATCTATATTGAGCAAACACCCTTTCTTTATACTAAGTCAATAGGCTTGGACAATGAGAGGGATGAAGCCAGTAAAACATGAGACGTACAGGTAGGTATACAATGTGGAGACAACAATACGACAATAAATGAAAACACTGGCAAAACTAATAGATAAGAGTATTTTGGAACGATCAAAAAATTTGTTTTTCGTTCCGTTTAATTCCGTTCGCCGTAGTCAGGAAACGGCCAAACAAAGGCCGATACTTCGAATTTGTGTCGGAGTAGACCCCTTTCAATGAAGTACGTTTCAGCGACACTTTTTTTTTTTGGGTGGGAAATTATCAAATTACTTCTCCCGCTCTGAGCGGAGCGGGAGGGCGTGTCAGACTTTTACTGACCAAAACTCACCCGTGTTCCTTCATTTGCCTGTGTGCCAGGGCCACGATATCCCTTTTATAAGCCCACGCCTACGGTGACCGGAAATAGGCCTGCGACTCCCGACGCCCGGAGCGTCTCGTGCGGCGACTAGGGGCGCGAGGGTGCGAGGGCGCGAACCTTGCCTCTCCCTCACACGTTCCGCCCCCTCCTTCGCTAGCATAACTGCTTCGCAGAAGGAGGTGACGGCCTTCCATGCACACTCGCTCCGAACCATGGCCTGAACCAGGGCCGGACGCGAGAGATCGCCGACGCCGATCGCCTCCATGAGGACACGGCGGTGCTCCACCCAAGCCGGGCAGACCTCCACCGTATTTTCAGCGATTTTTTTTTTTTTTTTTGGGTGGGATCTTATCAAATAACTTCTCCCGCTCTGGGCGGAGCGGGAGGGCGTGTCAGACTTTTACTGACTAAAACCCACCCGTGTTCCTACCGTTGCCTGTGTGCCAGGGCCACGATATCCCTTTCGGACAAACTCGCAAGCCTGGCAGGCATTGGTCCTACCAGACCCCGTCAGTTGGTGCTGACATCTCTTTGAGCCGCGCGTGGAACACAACGCGCCGTCGACCCGGGCCTGGTCCTTATCGGACGGCGAGCTACCCATCGCTCACCGTCCGCAGGCTCGCGCCTACGGTGGCCGGAAATCGGCTTGCGACTCCCGACGCCCGGGGCGTCTCCTGCGGCGACTAAGGGCGCGAGGGCGCGAGCCTTGCCTCACCCTCACGCGTTCCGCCTCCTCCTTCGCGAGCATTACTGCTTCGCAGAAGGAGGTGACGGCCTCCTATGCACTCTCGCTCCAAACCATGGCCTGAACCAGGGCCGAACGCGAGAGATCGCCGCTGCCGATCGCCTCCGTGAGGACACGGCGGTGCTCCGCCCAAGCCGGGCAGACCTCCACCGTATGCTCCACCGTGTCCTCCGGGCGATCCACACAGTGGTGACACCCGGGCGTTTCCTCCCGCTTTATCCTGAACAGGAACCTCCCGAAACAACCGTGTCCGGTGAGGACCTGCGTCAGGCGGAAGGTGAGGACGCCGCGGCGCCTCTCTAGTCACTCCTCAAAGAGGGGACTTATCGCCACAATTGTGGCGTGCCCAGCGCTGGGTTGCGACAATCGCACTCTCCATGTCGCCATGGGATCCCGCCGGAGCTCTGTCCGCTGTGCCGTGATTTCTCGCGGCAGCGGAGTTTCACCCCGGCGTTTCGCCTCCTCGCGCCACTCTCAAATGTGCGCGAGGACCTTTGCCTCCAGATCCCATGGCGGCAGTCCGGCAAGGAGGCTCGCCGCCTCACGGGAGACCGTGCGGTAACCCCGTAATTTTCAGCGACACTTGGAATCAGAATTAGGAATCATCCAGCACATCTAATTACTAACTAGATGACACTGAATATTAAAATGAAAGATAGGTTTAGGTTTGGTTGGTTGGTTTAGGTTTTGGTTAGGTTTTTTTTGTTTGAGTGCGTAGATTTCTGATTTAATATTGGTATATTACTTATATTCTACTCGGAAACTTAATTTAAAAGTCAAAAATCCAAGATCATACTACCGAAGACAGGTTAATAGCCTTGGTATCAAATAAACACCATAAAATTACTATCCGTTGACGTAAACAATTTATAGAGGAACCACGCTCCAAGAGTTTTATTTCAATTCCCATATTAGATTGAAATACATTATTTACAGAATCCGATCCTTATAATGAACTTGCTGACGTGTTTATGGACCTAACTAAGGCTTAGAAACTTCATTTTAATATTATTACGATAAAACAACAGTGAACGGGACTGATTCCAATAACATGCGTACTTTTTAAGATTTAGGATACGAAGATCTTTGCCAGCCTATGTAGGTAAGAATCGTTTTTTATAGACCACTTCATTCATTTTAATCTGAAGTGTCCAATGGATTTATTAAGTGGTTTAAGAAATATGAACGCAACCTTCTCTCAAGTTGACGAATCGACGTTCGACCTAAGTGTCAAAATTATTATTTTTATTTTGTCCTGTCTGCCACAGAGCATGGAATACAACGATAGCTCCGCTTTATTAAATATTTTAATCTCTCTCTCTAGTCAATCAACATAAACCATTGCTGAAAACTTGTGTGCGAGTCAATCGCACTCAAGTTTGTTGATTTTAAGGACCTAGAATTTCAGACCATCCATTTTACTGTATCATACATGTAACATGACTTAAATGGCCGTAGCCATAAAAACATGGCATACATAGAATTGCATGGGCTTACTGAACTTCTGTAATTAACCTTGTTTAAGCATATATACGAATACCTACTTGTCGTAACGAATTAGGGGAAGACAAAAATTTGATGAAGACACGCTATGGCCTACTAAATACTAACTATTTATCAACATCTAGCAATCTTATCATGTCACCTATTCCCTATAAAAAAAATATTACAGGAATACTAAACTATAAAGAAGGTACGCCATTCAACATAGATCACTATTAATTCATAGATAAGATGGGTCAAAAGGTCCGGAATCCGGCCAAAGATGACAGGTAGCGCCACCTCACACGTTGACCATAAACTAAAGGTGCCATCTTGATAAATGAACTGTCATACACCCGTCAAAGTTGACAGTTGATAAGGATCTTTCTACCTTCAAGCAGATTAATAATAAATTTTAATTGTTTATGTTTCAATGTCAAGTCGTATTATTATCTTTTTAATTGCTACATGCTAATTGCGTGTTTAATCGTTATAAGTCCTGCACCTAACATGCTCTAAGCACATTTTATGACTCGTACCTTTTTCTGTATAATATCAAGCCTTGTTTTGAATTTATGTTATTACAAAAAAACATATATTCAATAGCCCGTGATGCTATCAAGCGATCATATTAGATCTCTTTTTTTAAAAAAAAAAAAAAAACGTTCCCCACACTAGGAATTTCTCCTGTATCGTGGGTGCGTTTACAAACACTTAAACTCACATACACAAACAGCCAGACCCGGAACGACTACTTGTAGGTCATACAAATATTTGTTCCGTGCAGGAATCGAACCCGCGACACGCAGCGCAGCAGTCAATCGCTTAACCACTGCGCCAACCGTGCTGTCAAAAGATAAAACTCAGTAAAAAAAAATGTTAAGTGGCTCAAAAGTAACCTAAAAATAATGCCATGGTTTGGAGCGCCAAAAGCATTTATATTTAAAAAAATACCTGTTCCTTTCTACTTCTTATCTTTTTATGGCGGCATTCGATTTTTAAAAATTAAACTCAAAGAAGGTTTGCGGCAAAAAAGTTTAGATGTGTTTCCGGGTGTGAAATGTGGTCGGACCATTTGGTTTCTGAACGCATTTGGCGGTAGAAAAAAAAAAATTGGGATAAATCCGAAACATGTCATAACATGGATTCCGTAAGTTTTAGATAACATACGGGCTTTATTTAAACTTACTGATCAAAAAAAATATAAGACACTACTAATTTGGATTATTTGAATTTTATGAATAATGATTATGTAGACATAATCATAATATTTTGAGATAGATATATTTGATTCCCTCCCTTTTCAAGGTGGGTGTGGGTGAGCACATTCGCTAGAAGCTGGCAGTATCATCACAACGGTAATGTTTTCCCATTGTTGTCTTATACGTTTTGGTATATTGCTTCGTGCCTAGATTTATATATAATTAGGTGATAAATTATATTTATAGTTTTTAATAGGTATATGTATATCTTTATATTTAAATAATATTTATTCCTCAATTCTCGCTTACCACTGTTTGTATCTGCATCGCCCAAAGATTGACTGGTAGAAAATACCTATGGCATTAAGTCCGCCTCTGTACAGTTGTGTGCTTAAAGTATTAAATAAATAAATAAATCAGCCATTTCGTCATCATCATCAATATGATTAAGTCAGTTTAATAAGATATGAAACGAGGTTCTTAAAAAAGCTGGCACTCCTACCAAAAGTGTCTTCAGGTTCTGAAAGCAAGAAAAATTACCACAACATCCCTTTAAGGACCTACTAAAACAATCAGCAGCAGTTCTAATCAGCTAACAACAAATCGGCTAAAACGGTTAATTTACAGCAATCTACAATTACCTACGCGTTGGCATAATATCATCGTGAATCATGCATTACCGAATGGCTCTAATCAAGGGCTTAAAAGCGAAAAGGATCGCCTTATGCAACTTGTTACTATGACTTCTGTAAACAAAGGCTTATGTTTGTTAAATAAGCACTTCCGAATATAGGGTCGTCCTAATACTTAACTCGATTGGTGAAATTTTAAACTAAACTATCGCTATATTTCTAATTTATTCACACTGACTCCGAAGTCACAGGTATAAATCTAGTTTGGGAGTCAGAAGACCTGTGTTTAAGTTGTAAAATAAAAAGAAAATATTTTTAGGGATCCGTACTTCAAAACGAAAAAAACGGAACCCTTATAGGATCACTCGTGTGTCTCTCTGTCTGTCTGTCCTTCTGTCACAGCCAATTTGCCTTGAATCTACTGGACCTATTAAGTTGAAATTTGGTACACATGAATTTCTGTAACCCAAACACGGACGTGTAGAATTTTGAACATGTAGTAGGGAATGCCTAAAGCATTCAGTCCGCCTTTGTACATAATTGTGTGCGAGAAATTTAAATAAATATATAATAAATAAATAAAATTTACCATTCCTCCCCCTTATCTCCAAAACTAAAGAGCCTAAAATTTTGAAAAAAATGCAGCAGATAGTTCAATACTTATAGATTACAAGAAACCCTATAAAAAGTCTCTTGTCTTAAAATAACATGGTAAATTACTCAATAATATTGTGCGTACAAACATACATTCGCAGTTGGAATGAGGGAAAGTGTTTTTCAACTACAATGTTAAGTTTGTTTTTGGGATAAATTCATCCCTACTACGGAATACTTCATTGCGCGTGGTCCGACACGCACTTGGCCGGTTTCTTCTTCATAACTTGATATGTCTGTAACAAAGATGTCACTTTTTTCATAAAGAAATTAATACATATTATGATGGTAGACAATATGTATCAACGACATACTGGAATTGGCAGTTAAACAATAAAAAAAAATTAAAATTATGAATACGTAGGGGAACCGAAAATAACTAAACTATATACTTACGTACAGCTTGCTTGATGGGTACATGAAAGCCCTCCCGAATGGGTATCATAAACAGCAACCTTTAACATTAATGAAGAAAATGCTATCAGTTAAATAATTGATTCATGAAATCATTTCCATTTGGACCTCTACAAATTCATTTTCAAGAATAGGTACAATCAAAATCATAATCAAAATATTTTATTTCACATAAACCTACATGGGCACTTATGAAACGTCAGAAGTTATATGCACGGTTCCAATTGGTAATTTCCTATGGAGAAGAGCCGGCAAGAAACTCCACAGTAGACCTTGACAATGCAACTAAAGTAAAAAACAACTATATGTAATGTCATAGTTGACATTATTATTGTTTATTACCTCAGTCGCATTATTTACTGAGTTTTATTATCTATATTAAGCATACAAGAGAAGGTTCCAATAAGAGTCACGCACAAAAGAAAAAAAAAAGTAGCCATGGAGTTTCTGGCCGATTCAGAAGATCCATTAGCAAACAAGAAATTGTAACCGTGCACCTAGCTTCTGACGTTACTTAGGTCCCCATGTAGGTTTTTGTGAAATAAAACATTTAGAACTAGAATTGAGTTTTCGATCACCCAAAACATAAGAAACCACCGACCCCATTAAAGAAAAGAATTTCCATCTACGCGCATTGCGCATACGCAACCCTAAATGAGTTTCGTAATCATAAACGTTTCCGCGTAAAGATGGCGGCTGTTTTTGCGACGTCTCACACGTGTAAGGGGGCGCGTGAGAAATGCATCTTGTATTCTAATAAGGTTGTTGCTTCCTCTAACACTGAAGAATCTAGCGTTATATAACTGCTTATGTGGTTAACGGATAGAGTATGTGGTAAATAGGGTTTAGGTTAACACACTGTCAATCACAAACCGATCGATGAAGGAAATTACTAATCCTTACTCGTATTGCTTCATATTATAATGCTTGAACGTTACATCGCGTAATAAATGTGATTGAATTATCAAAATAAAGTTTTATGGCCATTGTAAGCGTGTCCCGCAGTTACACTGCAAAATACAAGTACAGCCGGTCTATTCTGTAAGCATCTCACCGTGAAATCATAGGTGAAGTGAGATTTAAGTGAGCTTTCATTCAACTTGATGCTACGGATCGCTAGGGATTGACACTATTGACAGCTCACTTAGGCTCACTTCACCTAAGATTTCACGGTGAGATTTTTACAGAATAGCACAGCTGATGTTAAGTCGTCCGTGTGGTGCCGGACGTAAAGAATAGCACCATCCTATTTCTTCCCGTGTGTGTCATAAAAGGCGACTAAGGGACTTACTAGAGAAGGCAGCAGCGTTCTCTATGCATTTTAACACCATACTGCGATCGCCAACCCGCCTGCCAAGTTTGGCGATTATGGCAACCCCCCCTCTCTTTTGGGGGAGGCCTATGTCCAGCAGTGCAAGTCTTTTGGCTGAAATGATGATGTTAAGTGCATTTGGTGAAATTGGAAACTCCGTTGGAAATGGGGTCCAGACTGAGAATTAAGGTAACTTCATCGTCCTTAGTCGTCCGTTATTAATTATTAAACTTAACTGGTAAAGGGGTATTGGACCAAATATTTTTATTGTGAGCATGAGTTCATTATTTCAGCCGAAAGACGTCCACTGTTGGACATAGGCCTCCCCCAAAGGGCGTTGCCATAATCGCCACGCTTGGCAGGCGGGTTGGCGATCGCAGTATGGTGTTAAAATGCATAGAGAACGCTACTGCCCATTCTCTTCTCGCCACGACACCCACCACGGGAAGAAATGTGAGCATAAGTTAATATAGATTATATAGCGCCCTTATGGCCTGCCTATTACTACTTAGAACATTACATACTCTGCTTAACCTTCCGGGGAATAGAGGCGTGATGTGTTGTAATCTTCGATAGTCTTAAATCTGTAGGATTATTATATCGGCTTGCTACATGAATTATTTTGAGCATCAACAGACCTTGCAGAAAACGGAAATGGAAGTATATTGCTTAGGAATATTGCAGAAGACGAAAATTAAATCTGATAATTTCAGACTTTCAGACATAAAATATTCTAACAAGAACCACAACATGATTGCTTTATCAATAGCAACTCAAAAAATAATCATCTCATCTGTTATTGTGTTAGAGTTCTCCTACGAAATCTCTCGAAGACTCAGACTTCTCCCGTTTTTGCAGGATGAATGTTTTGTGAAATTTGTGTTATTTTATTCTACAGCATTGACAGCAGCTCAGAGATTCCAAGAGAGCGGAAAGGAACCAGGCAACAACCACAGCTCAAAAATTTCAAACCTATTTTGGAAAATTGTTTTCAAGCAAAATCATGAAGTGGCCACAACATCACATTAACGACATGTACAATGTTGTTCAATATTTACAGATTGATAAGCGAACGAGTTGATACAAGAGCCAATTTTGTAATGAAGAAAGTTTTCCAGAGGCCAAACAGTGCATTGTAAGTTATGTAAAATGACGATGTAAGGTTACATCGATTAGCACAAACCGTTATGTAAATATTGAACAAACTAGCTGTGTAGCAACTGCGAAAAATGAACCGTTTACTGAGAGTAAAGTTTAACACACACAGGCAGCGGGTCCGGGTCGGGCGCGGGTCGGGACGGCATTACGGCGCCGGGCGGGCTGAATTCTCTGTATACAATATTAGTCTTAGTATATGCGAAACCCTAAAGAGGTGTCTAGTATTTCTATGTAAAGAATCTATGTACAAAATTTCAAAACTGTATCATGAAAAATCACAAAGTTATAAGGTTGTTATGTTACCGGGTTGTCCGTACATAAATAGCGGCGCGGCGCCCTCGCGCCTCCAGGGTCGTCTTGCGCTCATTGATAATAATTTGGCAGTAGGTACCTAACCGTACGGCGATTGTATTATAAGTAATTAAATGGTGATAACATTTTCCATCACACTTAAATATTTTTGGGACAAAATATAACATGGTTTAAACATTGTTGAAATCGATTCAGTGCCTTATTCTGAACAAACTATATTCAGGTTTCGCATAAACTAAAAATAATGTTGTATAAATGAATGACACCACACGAAACGCGTGCGCGGGTCGGGCGCGCAGCGGTTCGGGGTGGTGGGAGCCGCGCACGCGTTTCGTGTGGTGTCATTCATAGAAATACAGAGAATTCAGCCCGCCGCCGCCGCGCCGCCGCGCGCCTTACTGTCGATGTCGTCCCGACCCGCGCCCGACCCGCACCCGCTGCCTGTATGTGTTGAGCTTTAGGGTGAATTTTACTAATGAAACTGAATGCAATTAAAACATAAAAACTGTAAAAGATCGCTTTTAGCGATAAGACCGCCCATTGTGTCACCCTATGTAAAATTTCAACATTTATATCTGTAACTTTTATGGTGTACATAGTAAAGAGTATTATATTCTAAACCGCGTTCAAGATCTTGCATCTGCATCAGCCTAGCTTTTTCCCAACTATGTTAGAGTCGGCTTCCAGTCTAACCGGATACAGCTGAATACCAGTATTTTGCATGGAACGACTGCCTATCTGACCTCCACAACCCAGTAACTGGGTAATACGATACCCCTTGCGTGAAAATCTATAAACGCACCACTGTGCACTGAGATTTTTAAAACCTTATGTAACCCCATGTTTAACTAAACGGCTTACTTACCTAAAAATAATCTAAATTTTATATTAAAAAACTCCAAAAACACCATTCATCTAAAAAATATTGTTTTTAAGATTCCGTACCTCAAAAGGAAAAAACGGAACCCATATAGGATCACTCGTGTGTCTGTCTGTCCGTCTGTCACAGCCAATTTGCTCCTAATCTACTCGACCGATTAAGTTGAAACTTGGTACACAATATATGAATTTGAAAAATGTGCAACGTAAATAAATGAATTTTCAATATGGCGGTAACTTTTGGGGAGCCAAATAGAACATTTTAAAAAAAGTTTTGGGAACTGTACCTCGTGACATATCAAATAAAATCGCTTGTTGTAAGGGATTGCAGATATTTTTTTTAATAATTTTAAAATAAATAATTCTTATTTTATAAAAATAAAAATAAATACAGAAAATAGTTCTTTACTTATAGATAACCTATAAAAAGTATATGCTTTTAAAATAACAAACTTCTTCTCGTCTAGAAACTTACATTTGCAGTTGGAATGTATGGTGGAACATGTCTTTCAACGGCAATGTTAAGTTTGTTCTTAGGATAAATTCATACTACGAAACCCATCATTGTGATTAGTCCGACACGCACTTGGCCGGTTTTTTTAACTTTCGAACATCACGTTTCGTTCGTAAACCGATTTTTTACCAAAAAGCATCATCTGCTACGCGTGAATCGTTTATCATAGACTTTTTAAACACATCCCGCACAGATAAACATCTTGTCTATGGTTAACGCGAAAAATTAAAAAGATCGTGCGAGTCCGTTAAAATGATTTATTGAATGCTTTCGGAAGTAAAAAGATAAAATAAGATAATCGCATTGTAGTGCTAAAGCGTTTGTTTATATTTAACGACTAGCTGTTTCCCGCGGCTTCACCCGTGTGGCTTTTTATAAAATAAAAGTAGCTTAAGTATCTTCTTATAACATCAGCTAAAATCTGGCTACAACTGGCTATCTGCCAGTGAAAGTACCGTCAAAATCAGTCCAGCCGTTTCTGAGATTAGCCGAAACAAACAGACAGAAAGACAATATGTTTTTTTTTATATAAGTACTGTATATAGTTTCATAGGCATATAGTAAAAAGCTGTTATTTTGACATTACAAACAGACTTCAATTTTATTTATTTGTATAGATTTTCAGGTATTGAAAAAAGGCGTTTTTTTTAATTTCGCCAGATTTTTGTTTCGACAGCGTGTCACTGCCTCCAACGTACAGCTACGTACAAAATAAAAGACTCAGGTATATCAGGTATATAGGAGAGGAGGCTCCCTATTTTTATGTTAATTTGCATGAATATTCTGAAACAGTCACACATACAAGCAAAATAAAACTTTAGTATACGATTTATTAGATATTTTTCTTTCCATGTTGAAGACAGTTACGTAATTGTAATATTTTCTCTAGATACATTTTTTATTCGAAAATCACGTCTTTTTTAAAGATAATTATAAAAAAAGAATTAAGATTGTTTGGCTTTTATGTCTAAAACAAATATTCACAACAAGAAAATATAGTTTATTATCCAGCCACGAGATATGTTTTCCCTAGATCAATTATTACTTTATTTATTAATTATAATTAAATTAATATAAATAAATTAATAATAATAATTAAAATGAATTGACTGGACAGGTTGAGTTTTAGTTCTTTCATCAAAAGACCATTTCAGACTCCAATCTACATGGTCTTTACATGATCTGACCAAGATTATGTCTGGACTTTAAAAGAGACTCAATTTGTTTCGGCCTTTTTAGGGCCTTAAAACGGGAACCCTATTACTAAGGCTCCGCCGTCTGTCTGTCTGTCTGTCCGTCTGTCACCAGGCTGTATCTCATGAACCGTTATAGTTAGACAGTTGAAATTTCCACAGATTATGTATTTCTGTTGCCGCTATAACAACAAATAGGTACTAAAAAACAGAATAACATAAATATTTAAGGGGGCTTCAACAAACGTGATTTTTTTGCTCGTTTTTGCTCGATATTGATAACGGCAACAGGTAGACGCTTGAAATATTCACAAAATATTTAGTTCTATATTATCTTTAAAAACAAAATAATTAAATTAAAATAAAAAAAATATGTAAGGGGGGCTCCCATACAAGAAACGTGATTTTCTTGCCATTTTTATAGATAATGGTACGGAACCCTTCGTGCGCGAGTCCGACTCGCACTTGGCTGGTTTTTTCTTTAGTAGTCAGATAGGAAATGCCGACCTCATCTAGTTTTTAAAATATGGTTGACGTGTAAAAGTGTTTGTAAAAATCAACTTATAGAATCAAAATCATAATGTTACAAAATCATAAAAAGTTGTCAGGCACACGACTGCAATATGTTGAATGATTTATCAAAAGTCAATCGCAGCAGTGTAAGAACCATGAAGGTATAGATAAAAGTGGAGGCAACACTCTAAATACCTAAGTGAAGACGACTGTGGGCCGACTCTCTCTTTCTGAATACATACATATAAACGAGACAGTGATATGTGTTTTCTTTATCTTATGTATGTATTCAGAAAGAGAGGGTCGGCCCACAGTCGTCTTCACTTAGGTATTTAGAGTGTTGCCTCTACTTTTATCTATACCTTCATGGTAAGAGCGCGCTTGATAATTTGTCTCATTAATATTGCGATTTTTTTTTCGAGAGACTGGCCCTAAGCCTGAATCTTACGTATTCTCCATAGAGGTCATAATCATCGTCACATACAATATTTTGAACGCATTAATTTGTAAAATAAATAGCCTAATAAATCACCTAATTGAAACAAATCTGCCACCTCTAGCCTTAAAATGACTCAAACTCAACGCATTTATTAAAATTAAACCATTTACATGCAGTTTTCAACTGTCAAGGAATCTGTCATTCAAAAAGATGAAGCTAGTTGCCCCATTTCAAAGCGTAATAGGTACCTATGGAGAAGAAGGGCAAGAAACTCCATGGACACCCTTTTAAATAAAAAATATATATTGTTACAAAATATTGGGTACATCATCCATGTTGAAATTATACATATATAAAGACCTGCACACGCATTAAAAAAAACAAGGCAAAACAAAACACGCCCTTTTTTGAATTGAATACGTTTATCAAGCCAAGGTGTATCTGAATACAATGCCTAGGTTATCTAGACCGAAGCTAGATCCAGGCACTGACTATCAACATACCAGCTGCAAATGCCTTTGTAATGTATTTACATTATGTTCAAATTTTAATAGGACGTCAATTATTATTTTATAATTTATTAGGGTTGGGGCAGGAACAAAATATGGCTAAGTAGGTATGATTAATACCTATGTTTTTTTTAAGAATTTTAATAAGGGGGTTACCTCTTTCAGTATGTAATAAGGTAGTATGCACTTATTTTTAATCGAGTTCAAATAAGGAGGAATTTTTACCCGATTGCGGCGAAACCAAAAAAGGAGGGTTATGTTTTTGACTTTTGACCTATATGTATGTCCGTCCCTATGTTCCCTCGTAACTACTAAACGGCGATTTTGATGATGTGTTTCCGAAAAAAATTATCTTCAAGCATATC
The DNA here is from genome assembly GCA_963921375.1 of Tiliacea citrago. Classification (NCBI taxonomy): domain Eukaryota; kingdom Metazoa; phylum Arthropoda; class Insecta; order Lepidoptera; family Noctuidae; genus Tiliacea; species Tiliacea citrago. The sequence continues at coordinate 15,811,819 of OY992802.1, forward strand.
AAGTGGGGTATCCAAATGAAGGGATTTAAAAGGTGATTACAAAAATACATTTAAATTATATGTTTAAATGTAATTTAAATGAGAAACGATCAAAAACTATCCCGGACTTCTGTAGTGAGTGCGTAAGAGGCCATTATCACCCAATTATTTAATTTTAATTTAATTTGTAATCCTAACGAAAAAGTGTAAAATAAAAAAGTAAATTTAAAAAATCAAAAAACCCGACTGCGTAAAAAATTAACTTAAAAAAAACCAGCCAAGTGCGAGTCGGACTCGCGCACGAAGGGTTCCGTACCATTATCTATAAAAATAGCAAAAAAATCACGTTTGTTGTATGGGAGCCCCCTTAAATATTTATTATTTTCTGTTTTTTAGTATTTGTTGTTATAGCAGCAACAGAAATACATCATCTGTGAAAATTTCAACTGTCTAGCTATCACGGTTCATGAGATACAGCCTGGTGACAGACGGACAGACAGACAGCCAGACAGACAGACAGACAGCCAGACAGACAGACAGACAGACAGACGGACAGACAGACAGACGGACAGACAGACAGACAGCGGAGCCTTAGTAATAGGGTTCCCGTTTTACCCTTTGGGTACGGAACCCTAAAAAGATGGACAGAAGATTTATATAAATTAATACTATATACAATCTCATGCAGTCGGAGGCATCTCCTTAACAATAACGACCGACTGCATGAGACTGTTTATATCTTATTTGATTGTTTATAATTATTATTTTATATAAATCTTGCGAAAATAAAGGGACGGCTGTAACAGGAAGTGATAGCTTGAGCACGGAATTAGTAAGTACTTTATAACAGCATGGAATTAGTAAGTACTATATAGATTGTAAGTAGAGGGGGTCGAATTTCGACCAGTGGGCGACCACTAGTAATAAATAATTATGCGACAAAATATTTAAGTATCAGCTTTTTTAAATTATGAGGTTAATTTATGTCGCTGCTCAGTTGCTTATTACCAAGGTGAGATGTCAGATGTTACACATCATATGCGACTACTGTAAGACTCGCTCGTTTTTTTTTCTATTTGTTTTATTATTACGCCAAAAAACTGAGCAATACGTATAGAATGAACGCCAAAACCATGTGACCGCGTTTCCTCTTGATCTCTGAAACAATCATCTTTTTGATGACGTGCTTTAAACTAACAAAACGCAGGAAATATGTTGATGTTTTGCCACAGCTATATTGTTGCTATTGTCATATTTATCGGATAAATATGGCACCCTAGCTTTTACCAATGACACCATAAATATAGAATAGATAATTGAGCAGAAATTACCTCCATTCCATATGTATTATAAAAACAAAAACCATACTAAATTCTATATAGGTTAAAACAACAAAATAGTTTAAATCCTAAACCTTTTAATCGGATTAAATCGTCTTAACAACTGATCGAAGTACCAGGATCCCACGAATACATAGGTGTTCGTGACGCAACCACGCGGGTGTATTAGGAAAAACGATAACATTTTCTTATGTCACCGTAATGGCTATTGCTATTAGTGGCTATTTTAATTGATACGTCATTTATATAATATGAAGCTAGAGATAGATGAATGTTGGTGTATAGAAAATGGATAATTTTTTTATCTATTTTACTTGTACACCAATTTTCATTCGGTATTATTATGAAAATAAATATTTGTAGAAATAAAATTGCCTAGTTTTGTTATTCTTTTGGCTCAATAGCCCAATAGTTTTCATTGATTAAATACACCTCAAATTACAAGCGCATATTAACTTAATAACACCCATTGTCTTGACTTCTGTACTCAAATACCTATATTGGCCATACATCGTGTTCCATCGCTAAATTCTCATCGCAAACCTCCATCCTAGTACAAAATTAACCAGCAATGGACTCAAAAGCTTGTCCAACATCAAATACCATGTCCAACACCCATAACATCACCATAAACACAACAAAAATGAGCAAGACGTTAACGTTTTTCTGTATTGACATACAGAATAGAATAGAATAGAATAGAATAGAATAGTTTTATTTTGCAAATATGGGTAATACATAATAGTTCTTAAATTACATTTAGCTCAGCCACATTTTACCAATCGGCATGCAAACATTTGAAATTATTTATAACACTATTTATTATTACACTTATATAAACAAATTAGTATCATTAGATTACATTACTATTACAAATATCATACCATTATAATTACATCATTTAACGTGTCATTACTATTACTATTATTATTAATAACCAAAATCAAAATGTCAGAAATCAAAATGTCAAAGATCAAAATGTCAAAAATCAAAATGTCAAAAAATCTAAAATGTCATACATCAAAAGTTCAAAAATCAAGATGTCACTAATTAACAAATATTTTTCTCCGATAAGAACTCAGCTACACTGTAGTACGTTTTATCTATCAAAAAATTCCGTAATCTACTCTTAAATTGTGCTGTATTTAAAGATTTCCAACAACTCGGTAATTTATTGTAAATAACTGGGGCCATGCAAGAAACGCTCTTACGCATTAAAGTGGTTCGACATGATACTTGACATAATTTGCTGTTGTCACGCCTATTCCTTGGGAATACAACAGCCAGGCGCTCAAAACGAGATGGATTTTGCTTGACAAACATAGCTACTTCGAAAATATAAATACACGAAAGTGTCAAGATTTTATGTAACATACGGCATTAAAATACGGCACGCAACTGTCTGTCGATTTCAGTTTTAACAATGATCGGAGACATCTTTTCTCGGCCTTAAAAGCTAACAGAAAAGAAAACAGAAAAACGTTAACAATTTTACTACGAACAGACTTACAATATCTAATGGCAATCGATTAGTTCCTATTAAATACAACTCGAGACTAGGAATTCAAATAAAACTTGGAATTACAGGTGTAGGACACAGGTGACAGCACTGCACAGGGCTGTCACCACTTTACAGACTGATTTTGAAAAAAAAACTAGGTAGTGGAGAGAACATAAATGTATGGAGAAGGTCGTTCTTTTGCTTATCCACGTAGGTAATCAAAATCTTTATAGGGGCACGTGGCTACATGATAGCAGCTGCAGGGGTCGATCGAAGGTCAAGCTACGTTCGTGGATGGGTAACCATGCATTACATATCAAGACCCCTCCGTGCCTCACAAAGCTCGTGAAGCCGTTGGTCGCGGATCTTGTTGACAGTCGTTACGGAAAGTCAAGTAGAAGACCAAAGCCTGAAAACCAAAGTCTTATCAAGGGGTATTATGTTACCCAATTACTTGGTTGTGGAAGTCAGATAGGTAGTCGCTCCAAGTAATATACAGGTATTCAGCTGCATCGGGTTAGACAGGAAGCCGACGCTAACATAGTTGGGAAAAGGCTAGACAGATTTCGTATGTAATAAAAATCTTAAACCACTACATCTAGAAGCATGAAATTTTGCACAAGAGTTCCATAAACATATATCAAAGGTGAGCAATAACAATAAGGAAGTATTTTTGAAAATGCGTGCCCTAAACCCTGAAGAGATTAAATAGGGGACAAAAGTATTTGGGTAGTTCATCATGCGTGTGGCTTGTAATTCGAGAAAATTAAAGAAATGTTAAATGAAATGAATACTGAGACGATGAGAGATTGATGTATGGACAAAGTCATGCTACGCCAAGCCCAAATAAATTAGGATAAGGGCAGGAAGAGATTGGCGTGTACTTTTTTTTCTTAACTTGTATGAGACTGGGTCGTCACCAAGGGAGGCCGAGGAAACACTGGCGTGATGATTTATTTATATTTTTAATATACAAGTAAAAATGGAGTCAAATGTGTTAGTAACAATATTTCTTAACAACTATGTTAGTAAACTTAACCTAACACTGCCCCATAGTTAAGTGAATCCCTGCTACAAGCTCAACACCGATGTGGAAACTTGCAGCAGCGATTCACACACAAGCAGTCCAGTCTGCTCGCGACACACTGCAGTATAATGTCGGGGCTGGCCCGCACCCGGCGCACCAAGGAATCGCATCTTTTTCGCATCGTAGCGTAGAAGTAATCGACATGAGCATCAACAAACATCCTCAGCTATACCCGGAACGCATTATTATATTGAATGCGAAGGGTGCTGTACGACTTTTGAGTGTAATCTACCCACAGGCTGCACGTGTTAAAGTAGGTGCAATATGCAGGAATGAAGGTTGAAGGCGTTTATAAGAGATTGACCGGAGAAGACAACACACAAGGGAGAGTGGATAGCGGAGAGCTGTGGGGGAGGCCTTTGACAAGTAGTGAGAAAAACCAGGTTAAAAATATTGTAGATACAATAAGTAAATTACTATGGTACCTACGTAGTAATTTATTTTTCTAATTTAACTTCTATGCTACAACTAAGATTTAATGATCATATTTAAAATGTTATACTTTTTATCGGAATAAAAGTTAATTCAAATTACTATTTTCATTACATTTCTCATTATTTTATATCAAAGTAAAGCTTTGCTTTTAATTCTCTGTTAGATTCATTATTACAGCTAGATGAAAGATAACTTAATAATACTATGTGAATTATATCATAAACTATGACGAACGGTAAAGGAGAACATCGTGAGGAGACATGTGACATCCTGGTGGAACTGGGCCCGTCTGGTGGATTACGGCCCACTCTCTCTCACAGAGAGAAAGCCTGTGTCACAGCATTGAGAACACTATAGCCTGATTATACAAACTATGACAAAACTAATACTTAACACATAAGAAAGACATGAACATCTATTTTAGAATACTTTTCTACCGGCCAGAGATTTTTCAGGATATTTGGCAGTGAAACAAAATCTTCATACAACACAAAAATATGATCCTACTTCCATCAAAATATATATCCATACAGCAAAAACATAATTAAAACTATAACAATATATATCTTCGTATTATTATTCCTTTGTCAACGTTAAAAAACTTCAAGATGAAACAAGCACTTTTTTTTTTTAATAAAAAAATGGCTCCCCTGATGTCCATTCCTGTTCTGCCAGCGGCACGTGCCTTAAAGCATATGTTCCTCTATAATTGCAGAACTACTAGCCATATGCTTGCAATTCGCGCATCTATATACGCAAGACCTGACCCTTCTTTCGTTACTATAAGGTTGACTTTCGCATGTTTCTCTGTAGCGGAAAAGTTGTTACCACTAAAAGTAGCCGGATACTAGATCACCTGTACAAATTAATGTTAGAATATTGTGTCTTATGATGCCTTAGTGTTATTAAGAGTATAGCAGGTACTACATTTGCATATCTAATGATAAGAGCGATTCTCTGAATAAAGTGTTTGCTAACTTCCTAGAAGAACATTTAGAAATAAGTGCTTTAATGGTTTAACAATAGAAAAATGCAGAAAAAAATATATTAGTTAACTTGCTAAGTCACATAGACGGCTGCCAATAAAAAGAGTTATTTTTTTTTCTCAAAAATGGTTAAACAAAAATATTACACATAAACTCTAAATCACAAATTGGAAAAATCAACTCCAAAATCCGTAGTCCCAAAAATTTTGAACCATCACAAGCATTTCACACCTCAAACCATAAGCTACACATTAACTTTTAAATAATAGCTCGGACATGGTATTGAATAAACATTCAGTAGGTAATCGTAATATTCATAATACGGTGATAAAGTCGGCCATGACATTTGCGAAGCAGTTAACACAGCGTCAGCTACTTGCGACGAAATGTATCCATAACCTTATTTCATAGTAATCTCGAAGACAGCAGCGGTTCGGTAATAAAAAAATACAATTATTATATTAACGAAGTCCTATTAATTAAAGCTATTAATGATAAGATACGAGGTCATAAAACGAACAAAGATGGACCAAGTATGCAGTGACTAGTTTTGCACACCTTTTAAGCACGTAATACACATGCCAGTAGTTTCAACAAAAGTCTGCGAGTAGCTTGCATGCTTTTGTGATTCACCAATCAGGTGAAGAAAGAAGAATATACATACATAAACTCACGCCTTCTTCCCATGGGGCAGGCAGAAACTACAGGACGTCAACTGCTACGATCCTTAAACATACTCGTGTTGCTTTGTTTACGTTAATACATCTGGGTCATACATGCACGCTGGTAACAGCACAAAGACATCCAAGCGACTAGCACACCTTTAAAACGTTGTAGAAGTTTAGTTGAGTATGATTAAAACCGGCAAAGTGCGAGTCGGACTCGCGTACGAAGGGTTCCGTACCATCATCTATAAAAACGACCAAAAAAATCACGTTTGTTGTATGGGAGCCCCCTTAAATATTTATTTTATTCTGTTTTTTAGTATTTGTTGTTATAGCGGCAACAAAAATACATCATCTGTGAAATTTTCAACTGTCTAACTATCACGGTTCATGAGATACAGCTTGGTGACAGACGGACAGACAGACAGACGGTGGAGCCTTAGTAATAGGGTTCCCATTTTACCCTTTGGGTACGGAACCCTAAAAACCAGTTATCACGGGCAATCTAGATTCTAGAGGAAATTCGACTTTGCTATCTTGAACACAATTAGCGGAAGTTCGTTGTTTTCATTACAGTACGAATGATAGGAATTGACAAACGTTCTTGAGATTTAACAACGTATAGCCGTTCTTTAATTTGACGAAAACTTTATGAAACAATTTCTGAACTATACAGGATGGTAAAGAAATTGCGTGCCATAGCTTAGGGGTAGGTTCAGTATCAATAAGTAAACCCAGGAAAAGAAACAAAGAAAAAAAAAATATTTGCAAGGTCAACCTAATTTAGTACTAGCTATTTACCAACGCGTTCGATAGTAGGTAGGTAAGTAATTTAAGCGCACTAAATTAGGTTGATTTTGCAATAATTTTTTTTTGTTTTTTATTTTTATTTTATTTTTTGTTTGTTTTTCCTGGTTTCCTTTATCGATACTGAACCTGCCCCTAAGCTATGGCATTCAATTTCTTTAACACCCTGTATATTGATTTCACAAGCGTGTGGTTTTTGTCCGTACAATTAATTTCTGTTTTTTTGCATAATTACATCCAAATAATCTCAATTAAATTGAGATAAGAAGAGGACATATTATATTACCCCTTGTAAATTTGGGTTGGGGGTTTTGAGCATTTTAAACTTAGTACTAAAAAAAGGGTGAATATTCCAGATTTCAACTGATATGGTAAAATAGTTATAATTACATTAACTTCATCAAGTACATAGTAAAAGAAATATTATTTCAGAATATATATTATCTCCCGTGGGTGTCGTAAAAGGCGACTAAGGGACTTACTAGAGAATGGGCAGCAGCGTTCTCTATGCATTTTAACACCATACTGCAAGCGCCAACCCGCTTGCCAACCGTGGCAATTATGGCAACCCCCCTATCCTTTTGGGGGAGGCCTATGTCCAGCAGTGGACGTCTTTCGGCTGAAATGATGATGATTATCAGAAAACAAAAAGGAACTAACAAGTTCTAACAACGCATTGTAACAAGTCAATGAACCGATTTTAAATAGTTTATTTTTTATTGCTAGCTCCAACCGATTACGGGCTGTTCAACTTTACACTACATAGCACATGTGATAACAGCTTAAACGTGCCACTATAGCAATGCTTTACAATAATTATAAAATGCTTTAATTTCCCCAAGTATTATTTTATGAATTTATTAAAAAAAAAAAAAACATAAAATTAAAATAAACAACAAGATTAAGTATGCTTTGACTAAACTCCTATAAAATCAAAAAACTTCCGCAAGAACTTGATTTTTAACCAGTAAATAATACCAAGAATCAATTTCATAATAGCAAAGTTCAAATGATAAAAATTAAGCAAAATGCCAGTTCAAACATTACGTCAGCCATTATAAGTGGAGTTATGGGTCAATCAATAAGAATTGCATTACATTATTCTCTTCAAAAGTGTATTTACACAAATTTCATCGATTTTCTGTTTCTACTTTTCATTGTGCTCATTTTACTTTGTAATTAGTTTAAACACGTGATAAGGTTCAATTTACAGTAAAAAAATACGTTATCAAGTCAACAAAATTCAACAAACTTTCAACGTTTTTCACAACTTTAACTTTGGAAAAACAATCTAAAGCATTTGATTAAAGTATTCATAAACTAGCAAGTAATGGAGGTGGAGCTAATGCAATCCCTACTATTCCATATTCTTTTTTCTTCTAGAACCATACAATATCTATTGGTACGAGCCTAGCAATTAGGGTTATGTAGTTGATTTTGTGCAACACCCGACAACACCACGCGGTATTCCTCAAGGGACTGTATTGGGTCCCATGCATGTGATGATCTTAAGAACTGTTATACAGCTTATCATGGTTTATCTTTAAGCTGGTGTTTCTTTTTCTTCTTCGCCCTTTTTACATTTACAAAGTCAACGATTATTTTTGTACGTTTGATACGATACGACCTGTTTTTACCGTCCCTAAAAAAATCTGACTGGCCATACGTGGTATAACACAGTCTATTATTTTTTATAATATATTTGAGTCTAAGCCCGTAGCCCGGAGTCTGGATTTGTGCCCGGTTGATGGCAATAGGCTCGCCTCCTATTTATTACATGGGACATAAACATAACTGGCGAAATGTCGGTGTACTATAGGTACACCCCTGCCTAACCCTTCGGGGATAACAGGCGTGATGTTATGTTATGTGAATTTGAGTCTATAAGTTACCAACATTTTAGGAGATCATTAACACCGATTAGTTTCTTAAAAATAAAATGATTTATCAAAAGCAGTTTCTCGTCGAATGTACTAGGAAACGCGAATTTAAATCAAGACAAGTCAATGCTAAACTCAATATAGGTACCTACTTTGTAAACGAATGAAGCCATTTTGCAATCACTGCTTAACGTCGTAAAACCAAAAGTAACGCCCTTATAACAATATCAACTAATATAAATTAAGTATTGTAATATGGAGTTGAATATATTTTAAGTTTATAAATAAAAGATACTTGCTCTGTTCTTGGGGGAATTGAAATCAATGAGTAATTTCTTGTATAACTTTAATAAAATAGCTGTACTTACATATATACTATAACTGTCTCACAGTGTGATGGTAGGTAGGTACTCTAATTTCAGGATAGAATGTTAGTCCTACTTCTATGCAACAAGAGAGCAACTTTATTTCATTTTCAAATAATGTAACCTAAATGTAACTCTTTGATAAAGTCAATACCTAAACCTATGACCTAAACACAATTTTTTTTTTTTCTTTTTCTTCTGGCTTCGCACGGTTTGTGCATTTAGCCAATGTCACGTTTTAGTTTTATAAAAAGGTAGGGAAACAAAATTAATATAAATATAATTTTTTACGGGATTTAGGATAGACGGGATAGGATCAGTATTACGTTAATTACACTATAAAAAAATAAAAAATAAATTACAACTTAATATTATTTAGAGTAATGAATGAAACTATACATTTATAAACAAGAGAGCTATTTGTACAAAGTAAAGAAAGTATTGAGGTAGGAAAAGGAGTATGGAGGGATAAGAGGTTACTAAGAAAGGAAGAACGGTCATATAAGGGACAGGAGAAAAAAATGTGATCTAAGTCGCCTACATCTGTGCCACACAAGCATATGGGATCGTCGATGATATGAAGTTTGGCAAGATGAGCTGGAGAACAAACATGACCCAGTCTCATCCGTATTAGAATGGAGGTCTCCATCTTGCCAAACTTGGCCCTGCCAAACCACGGTTTTTCTGGAACGTCGGGTTGAATATGCGAAAAATAACGTCCCTTCGATTTGCTTCCGATATCCCAAGCCACCTTCCAGGTTTCCCGAAGAAAAGTCTTTGGTAACGATACGAGGTCATAACTAAAATTTGTATAAGGAACTAAGTCCCCACACTGCACCGCATCACCGGCAAGTTTATCAGCCGCTTCATTGCCATGGATTCCAGCATGGGCCGGAATCCATACAAATTGTAGTGTATTACCCTCAGAAATGGTCCTGAACGCAAATTCTCTTATTAAATAAATGATAGGTAACTGCGATTTGTGTTCGAAAGCTGATTTATTGATGGCTAGAAGAGCACTTTGAGAATCAGTAAAAATTATGGATTTTTTGAGCTTTAAAATTCGGATATATTCTATGGCTTTAAAAATGCCGAAACACTCCCCGGTAAAAACAGAAGTCTCCGGAGGCAGTTTTATTTTTTGTTCGATGTTGTATTGAGAATGGTAAGTACCTATTCCAACACAACCCGTCGTAGAAGGCTTGGCAGCATCCGTATAAATATGGTGGTACTCTACGTGTTCAGCCAGAAAATGATTAAAACTTAAATGGCAATCGGGATCTGATTTACTTACACAGTTATATTTTATAATGGGACTGAATTGTAAACTCTCATAACTATTGCTAAATATGGGAAGTTTATTGGAACGGTGAATAGGAGAAGAAAGTGAAAGGAATTTTTTATAACTTACAACTAAACAAGGTTCGCGTCTATGGGACCAGTAATCTGATGATTCAATCTGCAACACTAATGTGTCCAGTTTAGGAATGAGAGGATGAGTTGAGAATTGAAGAATCCGGAACAAATATTTGTCAGATAGGAATTGTCTTCTAAGATATAAAGGAGCATCCCCGCATTCAACTTGGAGTGCATTAATGGGACTAGACTTCATTGCACCTGAAATAATGCGTAATGCTTTAGACTGGATGCGATCCAATTTTTTAAAAGCCATGACATTACCTGGCTCTAGAACGAACAATCCATAATCCAGAGTGCTTCTGATGATTGCGTTGTAAATGAGTTTCAAAGAAAAGGGATGTGCACCCCACCACACACCAGAGAGGCATCTAAGCATGTTTAGGTGTTTTTCACATTTGTTAACAATATATTCACAATGAGGGACACTACTTAATTTACAGTCAAGTATTATACCTAGATATCTGAATTTATCTTTAACAGGGATAGGTATTTCCTTATAAAGGAGATTTACTATGGGAATATTTCTCTTCCGGGTGAATAAAACAGCCGCGCTTTTAGACGTGGATAAATCCAAACCGTTTAGATGTAACCATGACGCCAAAATAGATAAAGCAGAATTGATGGCAGAGCTAGCTTGCTCAACAGATGGACTTGAAGAATATAATAATAAATCATCGGCATATTGAAGAACCTTAACATGACTAGTTAAGGATAACTCTAAATCATAAGTGTAGATATTGTATAGAAGGGGACTGAGCACAGAACCCTGTGGGAGACCCCTCCATACAAGATGAGATACCTCATGGTCTCCTATTAACATGTTAACAGAGCGTTCAGTCAAGATATTAATAATGAAATTCAACAAATTCAATGGAACTTGTAAGGCTTCTAATTTATTTTGTAAAACCGATAATACAACATTATCATAAGCTGCATTAATATCAAGGAAAACTGCAACGGTGGATTGGTTATTAGAGAAGGATAACCGAATATCGTATGTTAATATACTTAAACAGTCAGTTGTACTTTTACCTTTTCTAAAGCCATATTGTGATTCTGCCAAGAGACCCTTACTTTCAACATACCATTCTAGTCGATTTTTAATTAAGTGTTCCGCTAATTTCATCATAATTGAAGACAAAACTATGGGACGGTATGAAGAAGCATCAGAAGGAGGTTTATTTGGTTTAAGGAATGGCAACACCATTTGACGTTTCCATTCAACAGGGATGTTTCCTGTATAAAAAATAGAATTAATAAGTACTAAATAATAACTGAGGACTTCATCATTTAAATTAGCAAAAAAGGAATACGGGATGCCATCAATGCCTGGTGCAGAATCATTAGTTTTATGGATAACAACCTTTAATTCAGTGAGAGTGAATGCAAGATCTAGCGTCGTATGAGTGTCTCGGATATTGGAAACGAGAGACAGGTTATGGTTAGTACAAATAGCCTTAGCCTCAGGAACCCAAGGCGGAGCTAATATATCAAAAAAATCACTGGCTAAAGAATCAGGAATAGGAGAAGGGTTGTTATATATGGACCTAAATCTACGAATGTTGCGCCAGACAATCGTAGGGTGAGTATTCGGTGAAATTGATAAGCAAAAAATACGCCAAGATTCAAATTTTTTCTTTTTAAAAAGTTTATAAGTTTCATTATTTAACTTAGTAATGATATCAAAATTCGTATCAGACATATCAACGTTATAATTATATTCAGCCTCTTTACGTTTTTTAATCAATTCAGTGCACTCAGAGTCCCACCACGGAGGCGAGGGAATTGTACTAATATTGTTATTTTTTACAGGAAAAACTTCATCAGCCGCTGCAATTAATATGTGTGCTAAAGCTTCAGCACAACTATATTCATTGCCACCAGAAATTACGGGCAAGGAGCTAAGCTTACTGTCAACAATGTTCCTAAATTTGCCCCAGTCAGTATTATTTCTATTAGGCAGTTTATATTTTAAGTTTGATTTCCTTAATTGTGCATTTGGTTTGGAAAGAGGATAAGAAATAACTATTGGAAAATGGTCACTACCATAAGTAGAGGTTAAAGTATGCCAAGTTAATGAAGAGGCTAAGTTTGGAGAACAGATAGAAAGGTCAATTGCGCTTTGGTTCTGATTGGGATCTGAACGACGTGTGGCAGCTCCAGAATTTAAAATACATAAGTTGTGTAAGTCTATTATATCTATTAACTCATCACCATAACAGTTCGAAGTTGAACAACCCCATGATTGGTGATGGCAATTAAAATCCCCCAGTATTAATAATGGCTTTGGAAGAAAAGAAACGAGATTATTCATCTCTTGAAGAACAGAAAAAGAAGGGTGAGGAATGTAAATAGAAACAAGACAAGTATGATGCACTTTAATAGCTACAATTGAAATTTCCTCACTATGAGGAGGTAATGTAATGGTAGAGAAAGGGATAGAATTCTTGATAAGTATAGCTACTCCACCATACCCATCAGATCTATCCTCTCTAATGGTTAAATAACCATTCATTTTAAAAATATGATTAGGTTTGAGCCAAGTCTCTGCTAAAGCAAAGGCAAATGGCTCATATTTGTTTAAAAGATGTATAACATCACTCTTTTTGTTTACTAGACTGCGGCAGTTCCACTGGATTATTTTGGATGTGTTGTCCATTAAGGATGGATTGTGATACATTGAAAGATGGGGCAACGTTGGACGGTGAAATGTTGAACTGAGACAGAAGATTGTGTAATGCAGAAAGAAAATCGTTTATGGAAAAACTGGCATCAATTTGTCCATTGTTATGATTAGAAAGAGCACAACCATTTGCTGGTTGAGGAATGTCGTAATCTTTAATAATGGCATTGTGAGCCTCTTTATTATATCCTTGTACAGATTTGGGAGGCGAGCGTGGTTTAAGGAAGACAGTTTTTTTATAGCTACTTGAAACAGGCATTCTATTAGAAGAAGGGAAAGATGGAGTATCTGCAAAGTTTTTGGAAGGAGAAGACAAAAGTGTATCGGCATACGATTTAGTAACTGGGGGATACATTTTTGCCGCTTCAGCATAAGATACTGAACTTTGTGCCATGTATGTTTTAATTAATTTTTGTCTAGACATTTCTGGGCAAGATTTATTAGTAGCATAGTGAAAACCGGAGCAAAGGCAGCAAGATGCACTTTCATGTTCTCTTTCACAACTGTCCCCAGTATGGCCTTGGCCACATTTATAACAACGAGGTTTGGACCTGCACTGAATTTTTGTGTGACCAAAACGACAGCAATTGAAACACTGTACAGTAGGGAAAATATACAAATCTACAGGTAATGCATTATAGCACATAAAAATTCTTTTAGGCAGAATCTGCCCATCAAAAGTAATAACTATTGACTGGGATGGTTTCCAAATGGTTGTACCATCAACAACAGTTTTAAAATTGAGGCGTCTGACTTTTAAAATTGGACCGCAACCAATTGGTACAGTTATATTATCAATAACTTCCTCTGGAGACCATTCCGCAGGAACACCACGTACTAAACCCATTCTAGTAACATTAAAAGTAGGTATAAAAGCTTTATAATTATATGTTACAAGGCTATTATGTGAAATAAAAGAATTTGCGTCCAGGAAATTGGAAAAGCAAAGAGATATTTTATTGCGCCCGATTTTTTTGACGCTACCGTTAATAATATTTAGGAAGGCGTTGTGTTTTAAGAACTTGCCAAATGTAATTGGGTGCAATGACGTTCCATCATCTGGTGATAGTAATATTTTTTGCACATGAACAACGTACGGCGAGCTGTCAGTTTTGTCATACGTTTTTCGACCAATCTGAGTGGGAATAACTGAAGGCGGAGCTGGAACATCAGGAATATCGTTAGATACAATTATTTCAGAGCATTTAGGCTCCGATGGAGTTAGAGAGAGAGGTGTAGACTCCATGCAACTACAACCCGAAGACTCGGAACCCTGGTTTTTTCTGATACGACGGCGTTTGTTGCAGTGTTTGCACACTTGCATGCGGCTTCTTTTTAAGTGACGAGCCGACGACGACCCATCGGTTTCCATGCCTGATTCGTTGGATTGGATAGTTACAAAATTGCCTGCCGGGGGAACAAAGTCCCCCGGGTCAGGCGGGTCTTTCATTTTCCCGCTTTAAGAAATAATAATAAAAAACTTACCCTACAGAAGAAAATGTACAAAACTACAATTAAATTACAAGTGAAGGAATAAAAAACACTAAAACAACCACTACTGATCCTATATTATAATTAATTAAATATTTTCAATTTTAACAAAAAAGGACACGTCCACCAAGTTAAGTTTCCCGCGCTTTTTTTCTGACCTAAACACAATTACAAACACCGAAACCAATTGACTATTATTGACAATTAACTTGATTATGTTCTAAATTCAAATAATTCAAACCAGCCAACTGCAACGATTCAAATTAACCGATTAATTCGAATACTTAATCGATTTTGCACATCGTTCGGTCCCGGCCTTGTTAGTCTAAAGCTTCCTCTATATAAGGGTAGGACAAAGATTCCACACAGCCTGCCAATGCATTTTTGAACGCACGACATGGCGACGACGACGGCAGGCCTCACCGAGACATACCTTTATTTTGAAACGAACCGCTTAAAATACAATAGGGATTTGAAATGTATACTGACGATTTTATTTCGGATTATTCTATATGGTTAGTTTGTGATTCATTCGGTATTTTCTGGATGGGTTGAAACTTTGGAAGCCCTTTGATGACTAAGATTGACGGAATGTTCAAATATTTTTTTGCTTATTTTTCTCTCCAAACATTTTATTTTAGATGCCGCAGGAAAGTCTCGACACATCGGAAAATTCCTGCAATTTCCACCGTGACAGAGATTCTAAATACAAAAATCCATAGATGCAACTTTTTTTTCAGAGGCAAAAATACCGATACGTTTATTTCGAAGCCGAGGGCTTTCCCTTTCATCTCCATACATGGTAACCCTCAAGATAGAATTTACGTCGCGTTCCATAGTAAAGAATTACCAAACACCCCGACCTCTCTGCGAACTTTCCTTGACTACTACGAACCTTACGTCTCTAAAAATAAAGTCCATAATTGTCATGTGCTCGTATAGAGAGTACTTAAATTTTTGGTTTGGATTGCCGATCAAACGTACGAAGGTTTGATCAGTTTTTGTGGTGAGGAGGATATTTTCTTCTTAAACTCGATAACAGGCCTGTTTGCTTCAAAGTCAATTAGGTACTACTGTGATATGTTTTTTATTTAAAATCACGATTCTAATGATTAATTTTCTTCAGTGTATTTGTGAATTTAAATACGTCACTGGGGCTGCACCTAAGAATAAAGAAAGCGGTGAACGGTCACAAAATAATGGCTGTCCAAATACAGCCTGTTTTTTGACACTTTAATGTCAAATACTGATTGGAAATGACAGATTTTCGTGAGGACCGTTTTATTATGACGGAATCGCTTTCCTCTGAATTCAAAGCACTTTAAATAACACAATTTTATTTTCTTTTATGCTATTTGAGAGTAATTTCGTCCTCAATTGTTATACAACATTTTCCTAGGTCATCGTCACCTTTATTTATTTCAGATTTCAGAGTATATTTGTTCGTTAAAGAATAAATATTAATCTTATTTTTATTTCAGTATTTATTTTCTATCTTGCTATAATTATCATCTTTCGCACAATCCATCAAATTTTATACAGGCTGCCTTTAAAAAAACACTGAAATCAATATTCCAAGTTCTGGTTCAAATAATCCGAAGAAATCTAATCAAGCTTTATCAATTTCCAAATGTATGGCTATTAAGTTACATAACTACATCACGCTTGTAATCCCCAAAGGGTGAGGCAGAAGTGTACATACTTATAGTACACCCACATTTCGCCAGTTATGTTTAAGTTCCCTGTAATAGGAGCGAGTCTATTGCCATCAACCGGGTACAACTCCAGACTTTGTACTGAAAAATTCCTGTGATAGAAAAACCCAATTGCCCCTGGAAATCGAAGGGTTTTTAAGTTTTTCCATATTATAGCTAGATCATCATCATTCATCACCATTCTCCTGCCCTTATCCCAATTGATTTGTGGTCGTTGCAACATGTCCCTTTCTTCCATACTTCTCTATTAGTCGTCATCTCGGTAGTCACTCCCTTTCTAGCCATATCATCTTTCACACAGTCCATCCATCGTTTCTTTGGTCTTCCCCTACTCTTGTAGCCATCGACATGCATACTCAAAACTTTCCTCACGACATTTTCCTCATTCCTCCGCATCACATGCCCTTAGCATGACAACCGATTTCCGCACAACTTTTCAGTCACCGGTGTCATTATAGCTAGATATCCTTTAAAAATATTCCGTAAATAACCAGAGAAGCAAGTACAAATTACGTAAATTATTCGTATAACATATTAATTGTATGTGGTAAAGAGTTAGAAAGCCTTAAACAAAGTGAGCACTGATTCTAAGCTAAACTACTTAGTCTGAATCCCAATGAAGTGCGGCGTCAGACCTTTTTAGGCATTAGGCTGAGCACAGAAAAACTGCGGCCATATTCTGAATCCGACGATGTTTGAAGCAAATATTATTATACTAGCTTCTGCCTGCGACTTCGTTCGCGTGAAATAATCGCCCGCCCGCGCTATTACTTCCTTTTCGCTAAGCGTTCTTTATAACTTTTTTTCTTTTTCTCGGCTCCTAAGAATCGTAGCGTGATGTTTAATAGCCTTTAATTAACCTTCCTCGAAAATTAGGCTATCAACAACAAAAATAATTTTTCAAATGCGACTCTGGTAGTTAGATTAGCGCGTTCAAACCAATGACGTATTATAAATAGACGCGTCATACACGAACATTAGATCATTCAAAAACAGCGTAAGCCATGAATGTAGCTACATACTTGCATACCATACAGCGCGTGAAGAAAAGGAAAGACCTATACCGATATTTGTTGTTAGAAAGAGATGAACATACATATTTAGTTACGTCACTAGCTGCTGCATGTTTATTGGCGCGTACGTAATAATAATAATTATTATTGTAAATGTCAGGCAATTGCCTGGCATTTACTTTGCTAATATTGAGCGCAGGTAACGCATCAAAAGGTCATACATCATTGGTTCAAACAAACAAACATAAAAGTTAGGATACTGCTTATAACATCAGCTATCTGGCAGTGAAAGTCCCGTCAAAATCGGTGCAGCCGTTTCGGAGATTAGCCGGAACAAACACAAAGACACAAAAATTTTCAAAATTGTTTTTTTTTGTGATAAATAACTAAATATATACTTTTATATGCATTTTGTAAAATGCTGCCATTTTGTTTGACATTACAAACAGACAGTTGAGTTTTATTTATTTGTACAGATTCTTACATAAGTGGGTCTCAACCAGTCTTACCAAGGGGTTTCGTATTTACCCAGTAACTGGGTTGTGGAGGTCAGATAGGCAGTCGCTCCATGTAAAATACTGCATCCGGTTAGACTGGAAGCCGACCCCAGCATAGTTTAGAAAAGGTTAGGCAGATGAATTAAGACTTACGTAAGTACCAATAGAACAAATAATTATACCAGTCATGCATGTAATTTCTCTTATAAATAAATAAATAATTTATTTGTTTAATTTATAATAAATTTGCTTCCTAATAATAAGTAAATAATTTTAATAATAAAACCACTACTGCTTAGTAACGTAGCGACTGCATAAAATATGCAAGTTTTAAAATAAAATAAGTTATCATGTCCAGTTATAACAACATTCCGACAATATTGAAGGTTTCGATGAAATTTAAAGTGACATATACATGAACAATTACTCAACAACGGCATAAATTTGCCTAATTTAATATTTATTTAAATATACAACATGTCCCGGAATTAACGCACAACCTCTTAAGGGGTCATTGTACTCATCATTATGAACAACTTTTACTATGATTTCAGGTTTGGTCCAAACCTGAAATCGCGAAAAAAATTCAGCTGTTCCTTACATTTTCCCGAGTTATTCGAACATAAACGTAGGGAACAGTTGATTTTTTTTTCGCGATTTCAGTTTTGGGTTCATTGTAAAAGTGTCTGCCACTACTCTTATAAATATATACCTACCTACATGTAAAGTCGGAGGAAGTAAAGTAACTACCTATCAATAATAACGTAATTAAGTAACCCTTATGGAGAGAACACATAATTTAAATCGAAGCTAAACGATTACTGAAAGCACAGAAAAAATAAAAACCATGCATCCTCTTCCGTTTATTATAAAAAAGTAATTACCCAATATGGAACAGAAAACAGCTATTTAACACATCAATTTAATGATGCAACAAAATAACTCTTTAGCTTTAATAATGGCGAAATTTGACAGTCGATCCATAACGGTACATCCATTGTCTACAGTCGATACGTCCGCCATTTTTTTGTTAAAAAAAACATATCAAACCCTTTCTATTTGTGGACATCTGCCGAAATCGATTTTGCATTTTTTTCCACAAAAAACAAGCGGGTGCAAAAAGGTACCTACGTTCCGATAGTTTTTGTGATCAGCAATGTCTGGCAAAACGGCAACCCTTTGATCAAATGTTGGTGTAATCAGATTTCGGCATGTGCTATCTTTTTTTTTTCCTTTTTTTTTTCAAGAAACTCGATCTTGAGTGGAGTGTGCCAGTCTTTTGTGGCTGTCAAATGTTTGCTTTCCCCTATCGTCTTCCGTTTAAAAAAAAATGGCACGAGTCTATTGTAGACTATTCTGCTCTCAACACATGCTGTGATGTAATAAAAGGGTTTTACAACGTTTTTTATTAAATTCCCTATCCTTGAATTGAATCATTAAAAAAATCCAATTAATATTTCAGCGAACACCTTTCGCAGATATATTAAACGTAGACAAGCTATCAGATGATAAAAATAAATAAAGTATAGTTGCCAGTTTCCATAATTTTATTCTTATAAAATTGGTAGCAATGCAAGTTTTACAACCAGGTGGAAGATTATTCGAAAACGAGGAAGATGAAGATCTTATGGACATTCTTCTACATAAAATACAGCATGTATTATATTGCAAAAACCCCTTAGAATAGCCCTAGTAAGTTTGTTATAGATTAAGTTAAATCGTGTTTAAAACGGTTAAATTATAAATGCGCTATATAAGGAGGAAGTAACGCATTAGACTAATCTAAAGCTCTCTAGGCTCAATTGGTCCATTATAGACAGGGCTCGTTACTAGTCCTGTGTGGTTAAATAAGACTATAATGTTAGCCAGACTGGAATAAAGGCTACGTAACGTAGGCATGCTACATACATTCTGTTGATCGTGTTATAATTACAAAAAAAAATATGCACGAGCATTTTCCTACTTAACTACAAAATATTGTACACTTGTCTACATACGAGGTGAAGACGACAATACGACAATATATTAAAATGCGTAATTATATATTATGATGACGTTTCCAGTCTGCATACAAAAACTCAACCAAATATATCCAATGCTTTAGTCACTATAGCTAGTCGGCTGATCGGCAAAACCCATAGTCGGTCCATTACTACTAATAAATAATAATAATCTTTATTTCTCCAAAAAAAATTGACATTATATCACATCATATAAAATTTACATTATTTAGATCTAAAAATATGGCTTAAGCTAGTTTTCTAGAGTGAAAAACCCTGACCTCTAAACTAGGTTTATGTACCTGTATCTTAGAAGCCAGTGTTCAAAGTGATGAGCATATATAAAATAGGACACATATTATACACAAAAATCCATTAGGCCAAGTTAAAGAGAAACAAAAAAAAAAGGAAAAATAAGAAAATACATTAAACATTAATGAAAGTGTTGTGAATGTCTCTAATGTGTTTGTCTGGAGTAATGTGTGTGTGCGTGTTTGAGGGTTGGTTTATGTTTGTGAAAGAGTGTGTGTGACTGTGAGTGTAAGGATGAGTGAATGTGTGTACTATTAAGTTTGTTTAAAAAAAAACACTTTTTAATGTCAATGTTAGGATTTATTTGTTAATTTCAAAATAATGATAATACTATTTTTTTTCTTTGTTTCCTTTTAATGCCGTACTTATCATCTTCTCCACGATGTATAAAATGTGTGTGTGTCTGCCACATTGATATAAGTATATCAATGGTCTGCCATGATAAAATTGTCCACCAACCTAATCATCCTTGTTCAGTGCTTCTCTCTTCTTGTCAGCATTTTATATGATAAGTAGTGTTTTTTGGGTTCCGTACCCAAAGGGTAAAACGGGAACCCTATTACTAAGGCTCCGCCGTCTGTCTATCTGTCTGTCCGTCTGTCACCATGCTGTATCTCATGAACCGTGATGGTTAGGCAGTTGAAAACTCCACAGATGATGTATTTCTGTTGCCGCTATAACAACAAATACTAAAAACAAAATAAAATAAATATAATAAGGGGGCTGCCATACAACAAACGTGATTTTTTTGTTCGTTTTTTCTCGATATTAATAACGGCAACAGGTAGACGCTTGAAATATTCACAGAATATTTAGTTATATATTCACTTTAAAAATAAATAATTAAATTAAAATAAAACAAATTTTTAAGGGGAGCCCCCCTTAAAAATTTGTTTTATTTTAATTTACCATACAACAAACGTGATTTTTTGCCATTTTTATAGATAATAGACTCGCACTCGGCCGGTTGTTTTGTGTTTCTTTTCATCTTCGACTATTACTGAGTCATTTTAATAGGTAACATTTGACGTTTGTCAGTTTAGTGAAAGCAAATCGTAAAATTACTCGTATCGGTCATTATTACAATAAATATGTAATCGTAATTGAAAAAAGTTAAGCAATTGTGCAGTTCTAACAAAACGAAAAAATATATTATTTTATGCCCGCCGTTACAAGGTTACGTTGTTGAATTTTGATGAATTGTCAAATGTTACCTATTAAAATGACTCCATATTAAATTGCTTCTATTTTATTCTTGGCAATTTTTAGCATCCCTCTATTTACATCAGTTTAGTTACATTGTTTTTATTTGATTTGCAACGGTTGTAACAATCCGATCAAATGTGTTTGCAAAAAGGATTCTGACATGTGCTCGCAAGTACTCACAACATTGACAATACTCATTATTTGTTTTTAACCCTTTTAACAACCGCGGAGAGTTATTGTTTTTAGTTTAACTACAGCTGAGGTAATACACAGGGTCAAATTAAATTAGCTAGCGAAACTCCGCAGACGTTAATAATAATTATGAATTAACAAAACAAATAAAGAATTAATTATTAGATTTGGGATCAATGACCGTAGTTTGTGTAGTCACTTGAAATATCAGATTTTTGGTGTAAACTTCACAGATGTGATGGGTATTGATATCTTAACACGATAAAACAAAATAAAACAGATTTTCTCAACTCAAACTTCAAGTAAGGACACTACCAGCGGTCATAGACCCGAAAAAAAATACATAAAACCGTTTTTTTTTTCTTTTTTTTTTATCATGTTTAAATATCGATACACATCACCTCTGCAGAGTTTATAATAGTTTATTTAGGCACGTTAATGTTTTGTAGTACATGAGGGACATACAAAGTATGCATTATATTGACGGGAAACATTTTGTAATGTAACCTAAAAATATTTGCATGCATACCTATATAAGCAAAACATGTATGTTCTATAATGTCTTTTTAAAACCAATTTATACACCATTTTTTATGCAAATAAATATTATTTATATTTATTAATTATATGGTGTACACAGCCTACACACGAATTGTTGGGTGAAACGCTGCTCCCCTAGCTAGTTCACTGAGTATTCTGTATTTAGGACAGACATTCAATTTTATAATAATTATTAAGCGTAAGTATTAAATATATAGGAAAAAAAATTAAGTATTAAAGTTTTGTTGTTTTTGCTTCTCTAAAAGAGAAAAGGGCGTCATTTTACGTGTGATTTTCACTGTTTTTGAGAAAACTTATAAAAGTAACCGTGAAAAATAAAAAAACTATTTTTTCAATATCTAATAATTTTGCTAAAAATAACAATCTATATGGATTGTTATTTTTATTTTTTTATTTTTTACAAAAAAAAAAAAATAGTTAACGATGCATTTTTGCATCACTATAATACTTAAAGGTTTACAAAAATAACCATATTATAATAATATTCGTAGGTAGTTAATATCTAAAATATTTATATTGAGCTCGCGCCAAACATCTGTCCCTTCGGGGTTGGCAGTCTTATGTCTCTTATCTCTATAAATATAGGCAAACAGGTGCCTCTCAAATGTTATCACCAAAAGTGGAAATGTGTCTGTTATATACAGATTAAATAATAAAAGACTACAAGATATCCACTGTCCGCAGTCGCAGTTTCTTGCCCGTTCTCCTCCATAGGAACCTACTACACTTTGGAATGAGCAACTGCTTCATCTTTCTGACTGACCGACCGCGACCCCTTGACAATTCAAGTGCCTGTATTTGTTTTAATTGAAATAAATGCTTTGAGTTTGAGTTTAATTTTTGATTTCGTATACTCCGTTAGATCCGTTTAGAGGTTGAGTTTCGTAATATCCGTTCTTACTAAAACTCTATGCAGTATTTTTCTAACTTATTCTAAGTAGGTACAGTTTCAAATTTAAATCATCAAATTATCAGTTAGGTATAGGTACTAACCATACTAACATAATTTTAGGTAGAATTTTTTATCACTAGTACACTAATAGTTTATGATTTTATTTTATGATTGTGTGTGATATAAATTATGTTAACTTATGGAGATTCTCTGTAATAAAAATTATAATAATAATAATAAAAAAAAAAATATTTTATCTTTTCCATTATGTGGTATTTCAAATTTCAAATATAAAATTTGAAATCCCACTGATGCGTTGTGTGTTAGTACCGTCACACTTTCCATGCCATCTGTTTTATAAGCACAGACCGAAATATTATGATAGATTTGTAATAAATCCGGGGGGTCCGGGGTTCGATTCCCAGGTCGGGCAAAGTGTTATTGAGTTTTTCCATCAGGAATTTCTCAGTAACAGCCCGGAGTCTGGATTTGTGCCCGGTTGGTGGCAATAGGCTCGTCCCCTATTATATGGGACTTAAACATAACTGGCGAAATGTGGGTGTACTATAGGTACACCTCTGCCTAACCCTTCGGGGATTACAGGCGTCATGTTATGTTATGTTATTTTTAATAAATTTCCTTAATTGCTTTTCAACTCTTTTAATTTCCAACTATTAAATACTGGTATTCAGCTGCATCCGGTTAGACCGGAAGCCGACCCCAATATATTTGGGTAAAGGCTAGCCAGGTTGATTGATTTTGCTTTTCAACTCTTTCCATGAGTTAGAAAAAAGGTTTAGGATTATAAAGTTAAACAATAATTATTGTAGCAGTGCATAGAGTCCATTGAAATTATGATAGAAAAAAAACCGGCCAAGTGCGAGTCGGACTCGCGCACAAAGGGTTCCGTACCATTATATATTATATAAAAATGGCAAAAAAAATCACGTTTGTGGTATGGGCTTAAAATATTTGTTTTATTTTCATTTTTTATTTTATTTTATTGAATATATAACTAAATATTCTGTGAATATTTCAAGCGTCTACCTGTTGCCGTTATCAATATAGAGCAAAAAGGAGCAACAAAATCACGTTTGTTGTATGGGAGCTCCCTTAAATATTTAAATTTTATTCTGTTTTTTAGTATTTTTTGTTATAGCGGCAACAAAAATACATCATCTGTGAAAATGTCAACTGTCTAACTATCACGGTTCATGAGATACAGCTTGGTGACAGACGGACAGACAGACAGACGGCGGAGCCTTAGTAATTGGGGTCCCGTTTTACCCTTTGGGTACGGTACCCTAAAAACTACACGTGATCGCATATCAATGACGGCGACTGCCCATAACGAAGTCAAAGTCAAATAATAAGTGTTTTTTGTAGTATGTTAAGCAGTAGTCCTTAACACGAGTGAATATATACTCCTCAATTTAAATTCAACTCCGCCATACATAGCCTTAATATCACCGATATCGAGGAGCAAAAACTAAAACATAAATAAAACATCATTTATTACGTTGCAACACTATCCCATTTTCCCACTGGGTCACTCGAGAAAATTCTATTTAAAGAAATGAGCACAAATATTTAAGGACTTACAAATGATAGATCATCCCGCGTACACGGTCCATTAACGGATTATTTCAATATAGTATTGGTCACCTGGTCATCCCCCTCCCCTCCTGACTTCATCCCCTGTCAGGTGTGAGTCCACCTGTACAGGCAAGTCTTGTTTTGACAGGTGGACTGGCATTGTCACATAGGATTACTGCGTGCATACCTGTGCAACGAAACTGCGCAGTTTTTTGCCTGGGTACTCTTTAAGTGGAGTTTTTAACGCTGGCACGTTCTATGCAAAATAGTAAATTAATGGGTAGTAATAGCGAATTTATTGAAGCTCAAATGTGTGCGAGTGCTACTGGACATTGGTCTGACTGTCAGCACGTCTTTAAATGCTCTAGTTTTTCTATGCAGGTTAATAGATTAGTATTATTAGTACTCCTGGATTGAAAATTAGTTGTAGTGAGCATAGAAAATATCGATTTATGGTATTCTTCGTTCGTCCTGAAGTTTTGTCCCAAACTCCAAAAAAATCTTAGTATAACACTATTGAAGTTGTGCTTCGTCCCAAATTACAAGTATAGGTACAGTCAACAAAAAAAATAATGTACTTATTTACAGAATAGTCAGATCTGTAATAAACAATATTTAAGACATGATTATTTTAATTACTGAAAAATTTACCGACCAACAATTAAATGAGAGTATGAAAACAAAAAAACACTATGCACAATTTAATATAACTTGCTCACTAAGAACGGCTAAAGCGTGTTATTATAAAAAAATACGAGTAAATTTTCTCTCGCGGAGAAGACGGAGAGGAGCGGTTATTTTAAATAGGTAGTTGATTGATGATAAATATTTAAAAATACGTAAATAACCCTATTTTGCCGATTGTACAAAAAAGTAAGTTTGGCATAGGTATACAAAAAAAATATGGGCAGTAGAAGGAATATAAAATAGGACGAAGCGGGAATAAAATAATTAAAATTATATTTTGGGACGAAGGAAGCATATTGTTTGGGACGACCCAGGATTTTTTTATGAAGGACAAAACTCAGTGGGCCAAACGAAGGATAAATCAAAATATCACGCACGATGATACGAGTATATGACTTTGGTACGATGCGGCAAGAAATCACCAAAAACCTCTAGATAATTTCCATCAATTCTAAACAGGCAGATTTTGCTTCACAACGGTTATTCTAAATAAGAACTCTTGAACCAGAAAACATTTATGACCTGACCATTATAACATTCATAATCGCCACTTTGCAACACCGGCTATCTTATTTTGCAGGACATAGACATATTTACATACACATACATAAACTCATGCCTTTTTCCCATGGGGGTAAACAGAAACTACAAAACAACACCCGCTACGATTCTTACATACTCCTTTTGCTTCGTTTAAGTTCATACGTCAAACATACAGACACGTTCAGACATTTACTTTGCCGAATAAAAATTTGCCATCCAAAATCTCACATTCTAATATCACAAAGCCCACATTGACACTATGGTGGATACCTCCCCACCTTACATACGTATGTTACAGGACTCCAGAACTTACAGAAATCAGGTTCCACGACACAATAGCGTCTGTCCTCGACGCCCTCTCAGGAATTCCTTCAAAATCTGGAAGCCTCATCAATATACGGACAAAAACCATCACAAAAAGGGTCCAACCCGATTTTTATTTGAAGGATTCCGTCGAGGCAAGTATGAGAGGGCGAACGATCGTCCGCCAAACGAACCGCGTCGGCAAAAATGTGCATAATTGGCATCGAAATGGAGAAAAAACCTTTCAAAAAGCGACCTCTAAACGTTAGGAAAAAGTGCTCGAATACAGGGTGTAACACTTCAAGATTAGTTGCACTTAGACGCACAAGATTTAAACTTAACAGAAGAAAAAAATCGAAAATTTTGTCTATGCGACGTTCCATTTTATTCAAATTTGGAAATAGGAATCAGTTGAATAACGAGAATGTTTACAGGCGTTTACTGAGAATAGTGCTTGCCGTGTTTAACTAGCGCAATAAGGAGCCATAAATCAGGAATGAGTTAATACACATAGCTCAACTAGATCACCTTAAAGTAAGTACTTAATGAATAGTTCTGTGATAATAATATAATTATAATAAAATGTAATGTGCACGTTGCTACTAATTTCCTCAAATTATTATGCAAGGGTCAATTTTATATCATGGTCAGTATCATAGTTAATATTAATAACTAACTAGAATTACGCTAAAATTAGAGCTAAGGACTTAATTAGTTCATGGGAACTGCCGTTTTCATAACTGTACCTTATGAAGTACCCTGTGTGTGTAAAGTACCTTGTGTTTTTCACTATTTTGCACTCAAAAAGCGCCTATTTGTAAGAAGACCTAAAGAAAACTATTGTTTTCCTAAAAAACAGCATTAACTAAAATGAATCCGTCCTTTTTTAATCCCACGACCGCCCTTGAGTCACCATCAAACGGACATCTCCTGTATATCGATGCATTTCTATAAGGGATTGATTTATTCAAATCAAGAATCTTTTGATTGTCGGCCATGCCGCAGGCAGGCACACGACTTATTTGTTTTTGAATGGCAATTATATTTTATTTTATTATAAAAGTATCTCGCATGATCCCTTAATGTCTAATTTCCGCGAAATTCGTCTCGGTTGGCAAGTTAGCAACAAAAAGCTAAGCATCGTGCAACGTTTTCATAAGATAATTTTGTGATTATGATAAACTAAGCGGTTTGTGCTTGTACAACTTTGTGGCACGCGACTGCATCGTGTTTAGATTTTTCTAATAATTTTAACCCGAGTCCTAATCTTGCAATTTGTTACACTGTTGTTAGACGTTCGATTATGTCATGTTGCCAGCTGTATCTAGGGGTCTACATTCTGTTGGTTTAGGTAGTTAAATAAAGGTAAACAAAAAAACCTATGTGACGAGAGAGCTGTCAAGTAACCGACTAAACGTAATACCTGGCACTTTAGTTGGCATGCTACGTCACAGTTGTACTCTTCAATTTAGCAGCGTTTTATTTCATTGATGTTTAGAGAACATGTCTTTTTGGGCTCTTTACAATAGACAGATTACAAAATAATATAATAATATATAAATCTAACAAAATAATTGTGCTCAAGCAATTACATCTACGAAGAGTAGTATAAGAATAAATGATAAAGTTTAACATACAGCAATATCAGAGGAAATTGCTATCATAATAATATTTTTTTTTTTTAATGATTATAAGTTACAACGTATTTTTAAACAAGAAAGTGTCTTCTTTAAAAACCCTTTTTATGATTTGATTACCTTTAGTTAACTACCTAAACCTATGGAGTATAGGTATGCTGTTCTTGTGACTGGTGAACAGTGACTAACATTGACGTGACGTGACGTATTGACGTGTAAAAGTGTTTGTATAATCCTACTTACAGAAATAAAAGTAAAGAGAGGAGAGGAGTAAGTAATTTATCATTTAACAAGGAATGACCAAGAACCACGGTTCACAAACTCTCTCTCAAAGAGTCATGACACATAGGTAGTGAACCGCACAGGGCAGCATATAGCGTAATAAATAATCCATTAAAAAAACAAAAAACCCGACTACAAAAACACATAACTGAAAAGAGAAAAACAAGCATTACTTAAAAACAAAACAACAACAACAAAAATTTTACCATATTTCAGGTTATTGGTTTATCTTACAAGCGCTATATCTTACAAAAAACTAAGTTCAATAGATAAAGGCTCGTACAGACTCGCGCGATATCGCGGGCGCGACAGGCACCGATAAAGAAATTGTACTAAGTGTCGCTCGCGCCCGCACTAGTCTGTACGAGCCTTAATACATAATGACATAATGCTTGTTTTTCTCTTTTCAGTTATGTTTTTGCAGTAGGGGTTTTTGTTTTTTAAATACTTTGCTTTATTTCAAGATATTTAGTTTATATTTGTATTTGGAATTTACTCATTACTAGCTTTTATTATACACCAATATTGTTGTAATTTATTTTTAAAAACTTTCCCCTCCCTTTTTTTTGTATTTGGAGATGCAATATGTAAATAATAAATAGTCCATGTCACTCCTACAAGACGAACATAACATCTATAATATTATATGTTAAAATCCATCAAGCCGTTTAGGCTACAGAGCGTGCCAAAACAAAGTAATAACAGTCATACGGGTCGGTCGATCATGTTAAGCTACGCTTGCTGCGGTTGTTTCGTAGATGGGTGATCATATTTATATACCAAGATCCCTCCGTCCCTCGGAAAGCACGTTAAGCCGAAGTTATTTGTATTTAAGTATTAATTAAGATCTACAATTAACAGCCAATCCCGGCTGTTATTCGTAGATCTTCGACAGTTGTTACGGGTCGTCAGAAGCCCGAAAGTCTGACAACCAGTCTTACCAAGGGGTATCGTGTTACCCAGTAACTGGGTAGTGGAGATTAGATAGGCAGTCCCTCCATGTAAAATACGGGTATTCATCTGCATCCGGTTAGACTGGAAGCCGAACCTAACACAGTTGGGAAAACATATACATGCTCTAGAAAAACATTAACCTCCTTCTGGGGCAGTCGGGTAAGGACTCATCAATAATAATTCAGTCCAAAGAGAATACGTTCGCTATTCATCACAATCATCATCTACATTAACATTATTAGGTACCTATGCAAATTCCATAACGAGCAGCTGATAGCGCACGCGCGTTTTTTTTTTCAGCCACACAGCCTATTATACAAAAAAATATAAATATGCAAACCATCTGCCTTCAAAAAAGTCCGATCTACCGACAAACCACTAAAAATCGCACTAAGAAATAAAAAATTGTCATCTGCATACAACATCTGGTCAATATAAAAACATTTTGTGCCCACAGATAAAAAAACTTGCTAAAAAGCGCGCGGTTTACAAAAAAAAGTTCAAATAAGACTATGGGTTTTTTTATGTTGGCAATGCTGATGTTTTTTGATCGCGGCATGTGCCAAACTTCCGCTGTTCGGCGTAATGCTTAATTTTTTAATGGTATTTGTTTATATTGAACGATAATGCACACTTCATCGAATATTTTTTTGTGCTTTATTGTTTGTTTCATACACTCTTGACCATCGATATTTTAAAATAGAGCAAACTGATAGTTTGTAAAAAAAACTGCAGCGTGTTTGACAGTTGGTCGTTGTACTTTTTTATTTTTGACCGTAAAAACATTCTTATTCTTCAAGTGTTATTTAATTAATAATGGTTTACAAATTGGTTTTATGTCTTAATTATAACCAGTTTAATGAATTTAAATAACCATTACGATTTTAATAATTATCGCTCTTTTACCTACTGACTTAGTATAATTAAAGTCTCTTAATTATCGTCTCATAACTTTATAAAATGTTAATTGTTTGCAGTGCATTTAAATGTTTTCAACTTTAATAGCACATGAGCGTAGTTTTAATATAATTTAATTTGATTAGTCTATTTAAAACCCGACAAATGAATATACCGTTATTGTATAGTCCTAAGTATGCAATTTAAAACGTAAATCAATTAAGAAAAAATAGACTCTCAATTTTTACTTTTTTCTGCACTAGGCAGACCAAACTTGCATCTGTCGAACTATTCGTCTTGTCATAAACACATGCTTCCAAAATTAATTTCACTGCATTGCACGAAAACACAAAGAAATAAAAAAGCGAATGGCATTAGTCTGTGCCCGAAAAAAACGAAAAAAAGGTTGCATAGGCACGAGCCACGTTTTTTTAATTTCTCCTCTCCTGAGTGTGTGTTATTATGATCTGAACAATTGTTGATCAAATTAAGAAAAAAGTTATGGGCCCTTACTGTACGACAGACATAACATGGATAAGGTGGTGTTACAAAACGCAGTATCAAGTTAACAACGTAGATTTTCGACCTTTCAATCTCTTGCAATTCTCTAAAGTTATAATAATAAGAAAATAAAAATACTTATTAGTAGCCTTTTACTTTTTAATAAATATATAAAAACTGTAGGAAATAATGTTTTAAAGATAAAGAAAGATAAAATGTTTTAACACGTTCCGGGATACTTGACTATTTGCAAATGTAATGATATGACACTTCAAAATCCCATACATTTTGTCATACCGTCTACAGCCGTACTACCTCATTACATATATTTTTAATTTTTTGATATGACAAATACGGCCACAGACGTTGACGGTCATTGTACTTGTATGGCTCAGTCTACGCCTGTCGGCGGTGTGCATGTGTTGTTTTGGTGCATTAGCACTGCGTATGTGTGTGTTGAAAAATGACTCGAAAAGAGTTTGCCGTGACACCCACGAACAAATGAAGTCGCGTGATGTGACACTAGATCATGTGCTTCTTAGGAATACTATGGGCAAGCAACGGCTATCGACGGTTTGCCAAATTACATGAAATAAAGTTCACCGCCCTTAGCCGTACTGTCACGTAACGATATACCGACATAACGTCAAGAGGCGGTCTGTCCCGGAAAGTGTTAAAGATAAAGGAAAAACAAAAATCTTCAACATATCTTACAAAAAAAACTTAACTTACTTAACTTTTTTTTCTTTTTTTTTTCTTACTGATAATAATCATACATTTTCTTTTAAACAGACATGTTTCTTGAAACAAAGGCAGTGTAATACAGACATATGTCGTTAATTACCTGGGTGAAATCACCTAGTAACACATAACTGTAACAAAGTATGATCATTCTGAAGGACTTCAATATTATATTTGCCTAAAAAATGGCAATTTAAATAATGTTTTCTTAATTAATAATGTAAAATTTCAACAATGTAATTTATTAACGTAATAGTTGTTCTTGTTTTCTATAACATCGTTTATGAATTTAAAAAAATACACAACTGTCAAATAGTTAATGTGAAAAAAATCTTAAATACGTAGGTATACAACGGCGCAGGATAGCCTTCGCCAGATTTGGTCAATATCATCTGGATTGTGCCGGATTAAAGCAGTTCGTCGTAGACATGGTACGACAGCGGCTCCCCTGACATCATCTCTGTCATCAGAAGACAGCCACCACGTAACTAAATGGCGCCACTTGCGGCGCCTTCATATACGCATAATAATATACGTATTAAAGAATGTTTTACCACTTTACTTATAAAGTCTCATGGACTTCCACATGCCTGAGGGAAGAACTTTATATTTTCGCATGTGTAATATCATTAGTTGACAGGTGTACGGTATTACACATTAAATAAAAATTTAAAACTATTTACATGAATTGTAGTAGTCGTTAGGAAAGTCTTCTCATGATCAAAGACTGGTCCGCTGGACCGTATCACTTAGGGACCTGTTTTATTGATTACGTAAAAAATCGCGCTATATAGGTACCCATTTTCTTTTTATTATAATATTACTTCTTACCTATAAACAGCATGACTAATACTTCAATTGCCTTAAGCGGACAAGCAAACTAATAAAACATTCCTAGCCTTTTCCCAACTATCTTGAGGTCGGCTTCCAGTCTAACCGGATGCAGCTGAATATCAGTATTTTAAGTACATGGAGCGACGCCTATCTGACCTCCATAACCCAGTTACTAGGTAACCCCTTGATAGGACTCGTTGTCAGATTTACGGGCTACTGACGACCTGTAATGACTGTGAAAGATCCACGAATGGTACGGGACCAAAGTTTAATCGTGCTTTAAAACATTATTTTACGCTTATCTTATTTTTGGAAGCCACATCAAAGTAACATCCACACTAAGATAGCGCCGCATTAAAACCACGGAAGTAGCCACAGTACGGCCGCCTCTTCCTGTCTTGTTAACTTCCTTGCCAAATTGTACCTTTTTATCAAAGTTTTTTGTCATTTTTTTATCCTCTAGCTAACAATTAAGTCGGATGAAGCTCGTGCCACGTCAGCTGCTTCGACATACTCTTGCTTTCCTTGCGATTTCGCGCCGCGTTTTCGCATAGAAAGTATTCATTATAGATCTAATAAACATCTGTGCTCGATGGCCACTGTTGGTAGGAATTGGGAAACATGTTGAATACTAACCATGTTGGAGTCGGCTGTCAGTCTAACCAGGTGCAGGTGAAAACCAGTAGTTTACATAGAGCGACGGCCTATCCGACCTCCACAACCCAGTTACTGGGTAAGACTGGTTGTCAAGACTTTCCCTATAAGATCCACCAATGACAGCCGAGACCAGGCACGGAGGGATATTCGTATATAAAGTTAAAAAAAAAAAACAATTTATTGACACACAAGTTCGAAAACATGTGTAAACAGGGACATTGTTAATTGAAGGAGTGCATAAGTAGAAGTAGCCGTGGGCCCCAAACTAGGCACAGCCTGTATCTTGGTGGCCCAAGTGCAGGACTATTGCAGAAGGTGTCATATTAATATATTATTATTATAAGTACGTATTAACGAATTAGAATAATTTTATTCAAAATAAAATTAATTAATTAAAATAATAACTAAATAAATTAACTTTTATTTTATTTTGATCTTAAAATGCTCTTGCAATGTTTAGTAGCACTTCTGGATCAAATAGGTGAACAATTTTGTTATAAATAAATTGTTAACTTTTATTTATTTTAATGACTGGGATATTATTATAAATCTTGCTATATTAGACACAGGCTTGAATGGAAAATTGATAGTTTTGGAACCGGTAACCGTAATGCTAGATCGTTTTGGTGCCGCAAGTTTCGTGGTAGGATGTAATGATCTATAGAGGGGAAAAGTGATATATTTTTCCTGACAAACAGACATTTCAAAGATATACAGCGATGTAAGGCTTTGTGTTCTGTAAAATGAGGTCTACAGCTGTCCATACCTCCTATAATCGTCATGATGTATGTATGCACTATTTTTATAGTGTGAACAGCGTATCTGCGTACGTACATACTATTACCCCAAAGCATTATACCGTAACGGAGCCAAGAGTACGCGTTTGCGTTATAGACTGCTTTAGCATATTTGAAATCCGGTAGATCTTTTTAATTGCATAAGAGAATCTAGAAATTTTGTGAAATGCAATATCACACGAACATACCTTACACGACTACACACACAAACCCACAAAACACCCCCTCCCCTCTCATACAACACACCCACCCCATCACACACACATACTCACACATTCATATTCATATAAGTTAAATCAGGTCATAATGGGTTTAATAACACACATAAATAAAGGTTTCTTTTGTACACGAAGTTACAGTAGAACACTGACTCCTAGGTCACAGGGTTCCCCTAGTTTAGGAGGCAGGGCTTTTCACTATTTGTGCAGCCTTTTCCCAAAATCAAATGTACCTATTGTGAAATGTATTGGAATTGTTTAAAAGGGTATTTTGTGTCATTAAACATTTTTTTTTTTTTTTTTTGTTACTTATGTGTGCTATTTCCAATTTAGGATTTTGCCAATATTAAGGCCCAATAATTTAAAAGGATTATAGGAAAATAATATTTTGAGGGATCATTTTTGATAAGGTTATAAATTGAATTATTTTAGTTTTAATGAAATTTTGTTCAAGGTTATGTTCGTTTAACCGAAACCAGTTAATTTTTATTTCCGATGAAACAAATTATTTTTGATACAATTGATATTAGCCAGGTACCCGGTACCCGGGGGCCCGGGGGGTGCCCGGTTGATGGCATTAGGCTCGTCCCCTATTACATGGGACTTAAACATAACTGGCGAAATGTGGATGTACTATTAGGTACACCTCTGCCTAACCCTTCGGGGATTACAGGCGTGATGTTATGTTGTTGTTGTTGTTGATATTAGCTTCAAAGATTCCTTCATCACATTAAGTTCAGCATTAATTTTGTAACAAAATATTAAATAATTAACGAAATATTATATAATATTTGAAAACCAATGTAATAACGGTTAAGGTTACCTAAAAAATTAACCGGTTTCAGAGTCTTTTTTTTTCTGGGGTGGTAAATTATCAAATAACATCTCCCGCTCTGGGCGGAGCGGGAGGGCGTGTCAGACTTTTACTGACTAAAATCCACCCGTGTTCCTTCAAATGCCTGTGTGCCAGGGCCACGATATCCCTTTCGGACAGACTCGTAACCCTGGCAGGGTTTCCGAGCCCTGCAAGTAGATATACTCAGATAGAATATAATGGATGTTATTGTAGGTTATTTGTGCATGGAAAGACAACTGATATGACGTCATCTGCGAACAAAACGCTTACAGCATCTATTATTTTAGGGAGGTCGTTGATATCGATAAGAAATAATATGAATCCGAGGACGCTACCTTGTAGGATTGATTTATTTATATTAGTTGTTTCAGATTTAACTTTGGTGATTTCTCCACCACTATGGTTGTAGTGCTCAATTTCTACATAATTATTGCGAACGGTTTTCGACGTAAGACGTGAACCAGTTATTAGTAATGCCACGTCGGTACACCTATACCGTCTGATTTATTTAAGAGCATGTTATATTGAACTCTATCGTATGCTTAGCTCATATCTAGGAGAATGCCTATCATTAACGATATTTAAGACCTGTTGCATACATACAGGGTGGAACTAACATCGACGCGCATCCTGTTACCATGGATTCAGTACATCATTCTTGACCACCCTGCGTTAAAATTTTTCGACGGTTATTAAAACAAAAATCGCTTTTCCATACATTTTGACCGAGTAGGTATTGCACTTCTGTAGGAAACAGCTGTTTTTTTATTGTAATTATCGACGAGGAATTTCAACGCACGGGGTCAATTATGATGTACTGAATCCTGGAGGTAACAGGTTTTGCGTCGATGTCCCTGCCACCCTGTATATCTTTATACCGCATTGGTTGTTGAAACTTTGAATCCATTTTAGCTATAGTAAAATATATTAAATCTTTCGCAGAAGAAGTACATACAGTACAGACGAGTCGTTATGGCGGTTTCTAAAATTTTTGAAAAGGTGGGCTTAATTGGTTTGGGGCGATAATTATTACCTACAGTCAATCTGATAATCTTTTTTGTGGATTGGTTTGATTACTGAGATGTTTAGTAAATTGGGAACGGTTCAGTGCAGGTTTGTTTTAATTAAAGGAAGCAAGTCTTGCGGTAAACTGCATTGATGCCCCAAGACATATTATTATTTGTGTCCAAATTGCTTCTGAACTACATAAATTCACATTGTGAAAGCTGTTGCCTGAGTAGGTTTAAAAAAAACCAAAATAATATTCCTTACAGCTCCTGAAAAGGCCCACCAAACAGTGCTGGCGCAACAAACTTCGCAGCAATGTGTCTTTGTCTTTTTCTAATATAACTTAAAGTCGTCCACTGCTGGACATAGGCCTCCCACAAAGGGAGGGGGGGTTTGCCATAATAGCCACGCTTGGCGGGCGGGTTGGCGATTGCAGTATGGTGTTTAAATGCATAGAGAACGCTGCTGTACATTCTCTAGTAAGTCCCTTATTCGCTTTTTACGACACCCACGGGAAGAAATGGGGTGGTGCTATTCTTTACGTCCGGCACCACACAGAACATATAACTTGTAATCTACATAAATATAAAAAGAGACCCTTGGCACGTATAAGTTACGCAATAACACAGTAATCTTTTTGTTTTACAATCTACATTGCAGTAGGTGTACGCCAATTTTTATTTGGTCAACTGTTCCGTATGTACACAACGCTACATACCAGTTAAAAAAAAATCGATATGAATAAAAATGAATGGCTAAATGTGTTGCTACGCGCAAAACTCGAGAACGGCTAGACCTATACGGCAATTTTTATTTTTTCAAATATTCGTTGAAGTCCGAGGAAGGTTGTTAAAAAAAGTTTTGAAAAATTTATTGGATATAAAAAACAATATTCTGTTCTGTTCTGTTCTGAGTTTCTGAGCAGTAACCTAACAAAAAGATAGGATTTGTATGAAATTTGGCACACAGTCCACGGATAGTTTATAACCTGGATTAACACATATGATACTGTTTATCCCGGTTTCCGACAACCACGCGGGCGAAGCCGTGGTCAAAAGCTAGTCGATAAAAATGATATGCTGTTCGTTGGTAAGCGCATCACTAGCGAACGGCTGAACTAATTTGGCAATTTATTTGTTTTAAAATGTTCGTAATAGTCCGACTTAAGTTTAAAAAAAATAAAAATGGAAAAGTTACCGGGAAAATTTGAAAATTTGGGGAAAACTGAAAGTGCATACCTATTGTATGAGAATTTTTTATGAATTATTGAAATTTGGTCAGTGCAACGTCAGACAGGTCATGGCAATAAATAATAAACTGGCCAAGAGCGAGTCGGACTCGCTCACGAAGGGTTCCGTACCATTATCTATAAAAACGGCAAAATAATCACGTTTTTTGTATGGGTACCCTTAAATATTTGTTTTATTTTAATTTAATTATTTATTTTTAAAGTAAATATTTAACCAAATATTCTGTGGATATTTCAAGCGTCTACCTGTTGCCGTTATCAATATAGAGCAAAAAGGAGCAAAAAAATCATGTTTGTTGTATGGGAGCCCCCTATATTTATTTTATTCTGTTTTATAGTATTTGTTGTTACAGCGGCAACAGAAATACATCATCTGTGAAAATTTCAACTGTCTAACTATCACGGTTCATGAGATACAGCCTGGTGACAGACGGACAGACAGACAGACAGACGGCGGAGCCTTAGTAATAGGGTTCCCGTTTTACCCTTTGGGTACGGAACCCTAAAAAACCTACCAAATGCATGTCGGACCATACACAGTGAAGGGTTCATGAACATACGGTCTAGGTATAATTATATTATAAGTAAAAAGAGGTATATAGGTTATACACGCTCCGCAAGTGGCACGTCAGAATTTGGCTAATTAGCCACATTTTCTTAGGCTTCTCTTTTTCGCTCCCA
This sequence comes from Tiliacea citrago, assembly GCA_963921375.1. Taxonomy (NCBI): domain Eukaryota; kingdom Metazoa; phylum Arthropoda; class Insecta; order Lepidoptera; family Noctuidae; genus Tiliacea; species Tiliacea citrago. The sequence continues at coordinate 15,849,286 of OY992802.1, forward strand.
ATAATAACGACATGCCGTCCTACTTCCACGTGTCATCTAACAGTGTGACATTGTGCCGTTTTTGAAGATCGAACGTTGAGTAGGTAGCCTATCTACGTTTTTTAGGGTTCCGTACCCCAAGGGTAAAACGGGAACCCTATTACTAAGGCTCCGCCGCACGGTGGGCTGGAAATCGGCTTTCATAGACTTAGGGATTTCAATTTGCAAGTGCTTGATTTTTTGCCGGATATCGCTTCTATTAGTCATTACTATGTACAAAAATGACACCCGAGTTAATTCTGCCCAAAAACGAAGGAAATATAATTTTTTTACGAAAAATTTGTATGAAGTTAGTATGAAAAATCGAATTATCTCCTAAACGGAATGTTTAACCGTACTATCCTTGGAGGTGGTCATAGTGCTAATTATTTATGATTTTTTGGTTGCCGATTTGACGAAAAATTTAATGCCGTTTTTTTAAAAAAAAATCGTCAAAATATTTTTATTTATTTTTACATGTAAAACGATCCCTTTTAGTGTCCAAGTTAAAAAGTTCGATATGTTATTAACCCAAATATTAAGAACACACAAAACAAGAAAAATTAAATAAAAAAATTGCTGTTTATTGACACATTGTTATTAATTTAAATAAAAAAAGATTATCAAACTCTTATTTAAGTAACATATAAAGTTATATTATATACAAAATAATTTAATTTAAGGAATTAATACTAAGCATTTGTAAAATAAAGTAAATAAAAACAAAACTAATAAAGGATTGGAACAAATGGATGAAGAAATTGAGGCCCTTATCCCCACAGAGTGCAATAATAATAATAGGGTGACTCATGAACTAATGATGACGATGATCGACGCTAAAGTTTGCACTTACCTTTCTGAAGCTAGATCAAATGCATCGTGCTACCTGTGCTTAGCAAAGCCTACAGAAATGAACCGCTTAGATGCTGTAACATCAAAAATTGTGTGTTCTGACCTGTATAAATTTGGCTTGTCATCCCTACACGCCCGTATAAATTGTATGGAATGTCTGTTACACATTGCATACAGGCTCGACTTCAAACGGTGGGCAACGAGAAGTGATGAGCACAAAGAAATGCTACAGACAAGGAAGAAAATAATTCAAAATAAATTCAAAGATGAGCTCAATCTGTTGATTGATATAGTAAAACAAGGCTCGGGAACCACCAATGACGGGAATACTGCAAGAAAATTCTTTGAGTTTCCTAATAAAACCGCAGCTATAACCGGTTTGGATGAAGACCTCATCAAAATATTTGCTGTAATTTTACAAGCAATTACATCTGGAGAGCAGGTCGATATAATAAAATTTAGAGATTATGCCCGCAAAACAGCAGAAAAGTACGTATTATTATACGACTGGTACTACATGTCGTCAACCGTTCATAAATTATTAATCCATGGGGCTGACATAATCGAGAAAAATAATATTGTGCCGATTGGGACTCTCTCGGAAGAAGCCTTTAGAGTCTCGAAACAAAGATTTTAGGAGGTTTCGAGAACATCATTCGCGGAAAAGAAGCAGGCAGGATTCCAATCAAGACATTTTAAATATGCTTGTTGTTTCTTCGGATCCTTTGCTAAGTGCACAAAGGCCTAAGTTAGATGCCAAGAAAAAGCAGAGCTTTTTTGCTGAAACTCTCGACTTAATTCAATTTCAGGAAACTGAGTTCGAGTTTTTGGATATATCCAATCTGGATACTCAGAATTGGAGTCTGACAACGAGAGTGATAAGGAAAATTTGTAAAAAAATTATATATGTACATATTTGTAAATTTGTATTTGAGTGTGTTTGGGTTTTTTTTGTAATATTTAATGATATTTTGTCTTTTTTTAAATTTATTTTTCTTTATTTTACAAATGCTTAGTATTAATTCCTTAAATTAAATTATTTTGTATATAATATAACTTTATATGTTACTTAAATAAGAGTTTGATAATCTTTTTTTATTTAAATTAATAACAATGTGTCAAAAAACAGCAATTTTTTTATTTATTTTTTCTTGTTTTGTGTGTTCTTAATATTTGGGTTAATAACATATCGAACTTTTTAACTTGGACACTAAAAGGGATCGTTTTACATGTAAAAATAAATAAAAATATTTTGACGATTTTTTTTAAAAAAACGGCATTAAATTTTTCGTCAAATCGGCAACCAAAAAATCATAAATAATTAGCACTATGACCACCTCCAAGGATAGTACGGTTAAACATTCCGTTTAGGAGATAATTAGATTTTTCATACTAGCTTCATACAAATTTTTCGTAAAAAAAATATATTTCCTTCGTTTTTGGGCAGAATTAACTCGGGTGTCATTTTTGTACATAGTAATGACTAATAGAAGCGATATCCGGCAAAAAATCAAGCACTTGCAAATTAAAATCCCTAAGTCTATGAAAGCCGATTTCCAGCCCACCGTGCGCCGTCTGTCTGTCTGTCTGTCCGTCTGTCACCAGGGTCTATCTCATGAACCGTGATAGTTAGACAGTTGAAATTTTTACAGATGATGTATTTCTGTTGCCGCTATAACAACAAATACTAAAAAACAGAATAAAATAAATATAATATTTAAGGGGGCTCCCATACAACACCGAGGCACGGAGGGGTCTTCGTATGTAAAGATGGCCATCTACGAACCAACCATGGCAAGCGTAGCTTAACCTGATCGAGAGACCCGTGCGGCTATTTATTAGGTACTTAGACAAGCCCCTCCGAGTGATACCTCATAAACCATGAAAATATTCGTCTCTGTAAGCGTCTACGTGACAGCTACCACGTATGGATCTAACTTATAAGTTTGGGTTCATTGGGATGCCTGTGTATAATGTGTACTTAAATACACCTGGGGGCCAATCGCGCTATTTCTCAACGTAATTACCGTTCGAACGGAACGTTTTTGGTTTTGGTTTAGCTGATGTAAGAAACGGTATCGCGTTTTTTTTTTTGAGCGACAAAATCGTTGACGTTACCCAATACTGAAAGTTCGATCGATCGTTCCTCCAACGTAACTTCCAAAGTAAAGCTAAATCGTTTCCGTTGAAATGATTAGCGCGATACGAAATGTGTCTAACGTAACGTTTTGGTTGTGGTTTAGTTTTGGTATTAACGTTCAAAATTAGCGCGATCGGCCCCCTGTACATATAGCTAATGTTCGTTCACTATAACTTGACGCGTGACGCCATTGGTAGCACTGAATTTTGCAGTCAAGCGATTGGTACTTTGTTCTGTCAGTCGCCATTTTGAACTTTAATAATATAGTACGAAATTATGACTTTTTTATGACACTTTTTTTGAAGTGAAAACTTCTTTTGGCGCGTTGAGCACTTCTTGTGTGAACAAAAATCATGGAACTCGCGTCATCGTCACCGAACGCTAGTTTTCACTTCTATCGGCAGTCCCCAAAGACTGCCCCGCATGTTTTTTTTAAATTATTAACAGCATAGGCGAATGAAATCGACGTCAAACTGATTTCGTACGGAATATGGTACGTCATGGAAAATGCTGGTTGTATGTTTACAAAACCTTGAACTACGAAAGAATTTAGGTAAATAGAAAAGTTCTGAATTAGGCTGATTATTTTTCATTTAAGAGTACCTGGGTAACTTTTGAAAACATAATTGGTAGGAACGTAATTAGATGTGGGAGACTTGCAACGAAAATTATCGCAAAATTAATGTGACAACTTATCCAAACGCGCGTAAACTGCTGCGATTGGCTGTTGATCAATCATTCAACCAATCATTATCAATGTTTTTTGGAACATGGCAAGTAGAACGTTGGCTAAGCTGCCTCCTAACCCTTAAAATCAAACAAACTTCACTCAAAACAATAATTTCGCTTTTCAAAACACCTAAAACGGCATCAATTTCATACAGATTAAATATATTTAAAAAAAAGTTGATAGCAGTAATGTGATGTGCAACCAAATGGCGCGGAACGTTGCACCAAGTCGTTAAAAAAAAACTTTTAAAAAACTGTGCGATCTCGTGCTAGATAATTAAGGTTTTTGAGGTATTTATTACGAAAAAAGTTTTTTATCTGAGATATCTAAATTCTGTGTACAGGCTGTTTTAAGTTTTTACAATTGTGATAAAGTTTACGTTTTTAGTCGGTGAATAGTAAACAGACTATTTCATTGAAGTAAATAAAGATTATGTGTTTTTTTGCGCTTTTGCTCTTAAATATCAGAACATAGCTTCTGCACATTTATTGCTAATAAAATACGATCCTATAATAAGCGTTTCATACTTCAAATACCATCACTTAGGTACCTATAATCATTTTGATATTTTTTTAATGTCTTTCAAATGAAGCCATTAATCTAATTAAAAATACCATATTTTATCTTCTTACAAGCGTGATGTTATGTGTTATCTCAGTATTTCCTAATGTGATTTGTGATTTGTAAGTAATTTCAAGAACTAAACACAAAGCATTACCATAACCTAACCTAATCTAACGAGGCTTTTTGGCACTTTTGCCATTGACAGCGATACGGACGAATTTTTTGATGCCAAATGAGCACTTCCTCCTTTTTTTATTTTTTCCTTGTACATATTATACATATTTTAGAGTTAGCTTGTGTATTTTAATTAAGGATCAATAGTTGTAAATAATAAATTGTCCCCATTTAGATAATAACACAGAAAAACAAAGCACAATAAATAAATCAACTTCTAATGTTCCAAAAATCAAAAAGTTGCAAACGAACATCTACTAGAATACCGACTTTATCTTTACATTAACTTAGCTGTCTACACATGTAACTAAAAATGCTAAATCGATAAGAACGCGAAAACGAGCATTCTTTTTTCAAAAGTTCATTCTATTTTCAAAAGAGCATCACGCCGTATACGCAGGCCCGTCACATACGTGCACCGAATCTATCGGATATGTGTAAGCGCTAAAAAACAGCGGAGCCCGCGTTTTTTATCAACACTTCGAAAGAAATTCTAGAAAAAAAAATACGTTTTTCGCAGATGTTGGTTTTATAAATTTCTTGCACGTGTTTTGATATTTCAGGGTTCTTTGGTCATTATGTTGAAGAAACCTTTTTAATTTTTTATAACAAATTATTTATTTTGAGAAAGAGAAAAGTGATAGTTCTTCTGCTTAGTGTGTCGATGGCAATCTATGTGTGTAGGCAGCCCAGAATTTGGCTACTAGCTTGGCAGCTTCAGTAGCATCCATCGGCTTCTGTATACCTCCGCCCGCCCCAAGGAGGAGGACATCCATAAGGAATTTCGACCCCGGCAATATAGCGTACAGACAGCAGGACACGCTGGACAAAATTAAAGTTATTAATAATGCAATAAAAACACGCTAAAATATGAAAATGAATATCCATGGATGATATCATATTAATTGGAATAATTAATTTTCTTTCCAACACAATCTATCTAATGATGACGTATGAATACAGATTGACAAGTAAGCAACTGAATGTCAATCGATAACTATTATATTAATTTAAAAAAAACGAGCTAGTCTTACAGTAGTCGCATAAGATGTATATAACATCTGACATCTCACCTTGGCAACAAGCAACAGAACGGCGACAGAAAATAACCTCAAAGTTAAAAACAGATAAATACTGAAGTATTTATTCCAATAATTTTTCATTACTACAAAAAAACTACAGACATAAAGACTGCGTTGGTAACATATTACGCATATGCCTATGCATGGCTTAAATATGGTGTCATATTATGGGGTAATAGTACAGACTCTCCCACACTATTCACCCTACAAAAAAAACTTATTAGAATTTTAGTCAATATTGAACAAACGGATAGCTGTAAGCCCCACTTCCAGGAACAAAAAAATGTAACCATACCGTGCCTTTACATCTTTGAAATCTGTAAATTGGTACGTAGATATCCGAAATTCTACACAAAAAGAGAAGACACACAAACTAAAATAACTTTGAGACATAAAAATAGATTAAACATACCTACATCCCGATTAAAAATGCACTCCTCAAGTACTATGTCATGTCGATAAAAATTTATAATAAGTTACCGGAAGAAATAAGAAATATAAATAAGTACAACATCTTTATTAATAAATTAAAAACATTTCTATTAAACAAAAGCTATTATAATGTGAACGAATACTTGAATGAAAGACTATAATTGTAATAAATACATTCTTAAATACATAATGTGTAATTTTATCAAGAAATTATTAAATAATATGTACATAAATAACCTACTATTTTCATTAATAAAAATAATATAATTATATCATATCTAAAACTATTCACAAATTAAAATATGGCGTCGAAAATTTCATCCACATCACTGTCGACTGGTAATATACCCAAGAGACTGGCGGCATTGCCACGTTGTATGGCAATGCTTAGCCTCTGGCCAAGATAAAAGCCAGCCCTTGGGTCACGCGAAGTGTCAATTAGCCGTTTTGAGATTTCATTAAACAGACCATGAGCACTCGGAACCCAAGGCCCGAGGGTTTCAACCCCAAACGGCTCGAAAATATAATTGCCAACAAGGTTATCATACTTACGCCGCTTGAGGTTCTCCGCAGCCGCAGCAGCAGCGCCAGCACAGCACGCCGAGCCAGGAAGATGGGATGGCGCAAGAGTATCGACACACGTGGCATCCCATACTAAAGGACTTACCTTCCATGGAAATAAAGACATTCCATCCGGTCTCTTGCCATCGTCGCGTGCCAAGCCATTGGGTTCTAATACAGCTGGAACGCCGACGGTGACAAGAGCTCGTCGGATGATGTCGTTGATGTTCGCGTGCCGTGCTAAGCGACCCGCACTTCGGCTGCAAGACAGGCCGTGGTGTCCGAGACTGTTGACAACTTCGCCACAGTGACAGCGATGAGGAGAACAACATGGAGCTCCTAGTCTTAGGGAAGCAGCGAGTCGGAAAGTAGTGTCGTCGAACAGAGTGCCTATGTTCGACGACGGTAGTGCATGAAGCCACAAACCCGACTCCCACTTACCCACAGCCAGCAGGCGCGCACGCTCCGCAGTAGTAGCAGACGTGTCAAGTAAATTGTTCTGTACTACTCTGCAGAGCGGCTCATCCCACCGTCTCTGGGAATATGGATTATCGGGTAGATCCGAGTTCGGGCAAGCGAGTCTCCAGGCATTGATAGCCTCGGTGAAGCACGGCACATCAAAATTAATCAGTGTGGAGGCTAGGATTTTCCTGATTAATTTATCAGTGCCGTGGACCAAGGATATGAAAGCCGGTAAACTAATACTAGAAATTTTGCGGAATTATTAGAATTTATTTAATTGAACATAACATGACTACTTAATACACAATTTGTCTTAAATTGTGATACAATACAATGTGAAACATAAAGGTGAATGTAATTATTGTTTTCATGTAGGTATAGGTATATAGGTATTATTGTTTCCTAATTTTATTTTAAGAATTAATTTTATTATACCTTTTTTTGTGCCCTACAGGGTCCGTAATTGTACCTTAGCTTTAAGCCATTGTAACACCTTTACTTAGACATTATGGAATGCAAATAAATATATGAATATGAATATAGTTTTATTTTGATATTTTATTTTTTTATTTTTTTTGTTCTGAATTGTTAATTTTATTATGATGTTTTAAATTTTATTTTGATTTTATTTTATATTTGTTTTTTTTAATTTTATTTTGATGTTAGCTAACATAATTTTATGCTGTGCCCTGACAGGGTCTACAACGGCTCTTAGCTCTAAGCCTTTTGTTAACATCTTGTTTTTACCTTGTGGAACGCAAATAAATGAATATGAATACTAGTGGTCGCCCACTGGTCGAAATTCGACCTACTTACAATCTATAGTACATGTAATTTCATGTGTACCTACTTACTAATTCCATGCTATTAAAAAGTACTTACTTCTTCCATGCTCAAGCTATCACTTCCTGCTACACACTTCCGTCCCTTTTCACGAAATCACTCCCTCAGAAAGCGAGACGAAATACAAAAAAGAATTGAAAGTCTATCAAGCCAAAAAAAAAACAGTTAAACTACAATATTTTTGTACCACATTTATAAGAGCAAATAATTAAGGGGGATGGCAAAGGCAGCCCGCGAAATTCAAATTTTCTTAAGTTTTTTGCAATTTGCAGGTCAGTAACAGGTTGTATGTTGATCTAAATATGATTCGTGGCCATATCAAATATGGCTTTACAGAATTATAATCATTAGAATCAGAATTACAACTCTCTTAAGTTCATAAAATTCTAATGAATGATTATTTCAGAAATAGTCATTCAATAGGATTTTTCGAAGAGAGTTAGTTGTAAATTTCGTGTGAATTTCGCGGGCTACCTTAGCGCATCTAAATGATTTTGACTTTGACTTTATAAAAATATATACTACATGTCCCAGAATTAACGCTCAGCCTCTTAAGGAGTCATTGTACTCATCGTTATGAACAACTTTTACTATGGGACCAAAACTGAACTCGCAAAAAAAAAATCTGCTGTTCCCTACATTTTGACGAGTTATTCGAACATAAATGTAGGGAACAGCTAATTTTTGTTTCAGGTTCGTTCACATAGTAAAAGTTGTTCATAATGATGAGTATAATGACCCCATATTCAATTTCAGCGAAACCCAAGTCGCCGGAACCCAAAGACACAAAAGATCTCACACACTTTTTTCTAAACTCAAGTGTGCGCTCTCCAAATCTATGAAATCGGCCTAAAATATAAAAATAGGCTTACTTAATTACAAATGGATACAAAACGATCCGCAATAATGATGGCAAAACATTGTTTACGATTATTAGTTCATTTGCACAAATTACGACATTTTAAAACTTAATTTAGATTTTTTAAATCGTCGATGAAACCTTTGAAGTGCGTATTAATTTTAGTTTTGACCATTAGTGAAATAATATCACGGAGCTTTAATTTAGTTGTGCACTAATTCATAAAATGTGGACCAGTTTTTATTTTATTTTATGTTAGGGATTATTAAAACTGCCTCGTTGGTCCAGTGGTCGCAAGCGCTACGGCTGAGCATGAGGTCCTTGGTTCGATTCCCAGGTCGGGCAAAGTGTTATTGGGTTTTTCTATTAGGAATTTCGTAGTAGCAGCCCGGAGTCTGGATTTGTGCCCAGTTGATGGCAATAGGCTCGCCCCCTTTTACATGGGACTTAAACATAACTGATGAAGTGTGGGTGTACCTACTATGGGTACTTACCTACACCTCTGCCTAACCCTTCGGGGAAACAAGGCGTGATGTTTTGTGATTATTAAAACTTTTACAAGTTCTTTAAATAGTCAAAATGCCGGTAGGCACCTAGGTACTTAACTAAGATGAAGGCTGTACCAGTAACTTCATGGTTGGTATCATTAGCATGTTACTTCCCATGTGACTTTATCACATAAAGTCACATATATTCATAGTAACCAGGTTCTGCAGCTTCCCGATGTCATCCCAGCACCAATTAGTATAAATGCTGCCGTCTCCAATGTATATGACCAACAAGGCTACAAATACAGAACACCTCATAAATGGTATTACTAATTCAGAATCATGAAAATAAACAATGTATTTTTTTAATGACTTTTTCCCTAGAAAATATTCTTGGAAAGTTGTTCCAAAAGTACCTAGGTAAAGAATAATTACAATTAAAAGCGCCGCAATGTAAAACTATTATAAGGAATACCTACTTATAAAGCTTTGTCTGCATCTCCCAAGTAGTGCTCTGTTAAGCTACAATTGACTGCAGTCTCAAACCGACACCCGACGCTTGGATGTCGCGACTTTCCTTGGACATTATCAGCTAGGCATCTCACCCAACATTGCCGTGATTGGCTGCGGCCTATTCAGATATTAGCGATATCGCTGTAGCGCTCGGTAGCGATACTGTACTGTATGGATGTTATCGTTCGACGCTTTCGATTCGTTTGATAATATTGTCTAGCTAATTTATATTCTTTGACCTGTGATCACGTGACATTTCGATAGCTTATGTCAACCCCATACATTTTTGGCTTATCTACTAGCGTCATCGCTAAAAACTGTATTTTAGGAAAATTAAAACCATTATTACATTAAAAAAAACTCAGTCTTTAATTAGAGACATCTTACAATTAAACCGAGAACTTGTCGTCCATTGTTCATTAGATCACGATAGGTGGCGCTACTTCCCCCCCGCTCGGTGGCCATATTGCATTATAGTTCTAAGCGTATTAAACAGATGGCGTTAAGCTGTTCTTACATTTTTTCTCAAATGGTTTTTTTTAACTTCATTGAACATGTTAATATACATTTCATTAAAGTTTTGCTGTCTATTGCAATTGAATTCACTCGTTGTTACACAGACTGGTCGACTTCCATCATATTTGTTACTGTTATATTCGATCCCAAGTTTCTTCAATTCTTTAAGCAAGTCATTGAGACATGCACATTGCCATGGATTTGGGTCCATCAACAATTTCTTTATTTTTCCTCCAGAGTTTCTCAGCTCGAGACAAAAGTTATCTGGCAAATATGTTATTTTATTGCTCGATAGATTCAAATTCTTCAAGGGACTTCCTCTAAAAGCATTTACTTGTACATCTTCAATTTGATTTCCATACAAATCTATTGATATCAATTTCGGCATATTTTTAAATAGGTTATCAGGTATGATTTTGATCTTATTATTCTTTAAGTCAACCTTTAAAAGATTCTTTAACGGCGACAGAATATTATCATTAATGCTCTCAATAACATTAGCTGTTAAATCCAGTAGTTCTAAACTATCCAGATTAACAAAAGTGGCAGAATTGTCAAGCGTGGATATTTGATTTGTTGACAAAATCAACTGTTTCATAGTTCCCAAATTAGGTTTCGTTGCGAATGCAGGAACTTGGGTTAAGAAACATCTATCCAGATTTAGGATTTCTAACTTTTGAAATGCATTCAATAAATTTTCGGGAGAATCCTCCATATTGTTTCTAGAGAAATCCATGAATGTAATATGTGGACTCTGATCAAATATGTAAGGACTTAGATCTTTTCCTACAAGAGCGTTGCTTGATAAGTCTACAAAGTTTAACTTGGTCAATGGGTCAAATATTCCCAGTTCTAGTTTGTTTATTCTGTTCCCTCTTAAATCTAAGAGGTCTAGATTAGTAAGCTGATCAAATAGTCCCAAAGAAAAGTCTGTGAGTTGGTTGTATGAGAGATTTAGATGAGTCAGTTTTTTTGGTTCATCTATAACGCCAAGTCTGAGTATTTGTATTTTGTTTTGGGATATATCTAGGTAGGTTAGTGAATTGAGATCATTGAATGATTCAAAGTCCACGCCAGATATCCTGCATGCCTTGAGTGTAATTCTTGTAGTTTTGTTATTATCTGATATCAGACCTCTCACAAGTTCATAATCTGACTTTCCTGCTGTGCAAATGACATCTTTTTCGTTTTGAGTTTTGCATTTAGGCTTCGCTTCAACGATGGCTAGTATTGTTAGCAGAGCAGCTAGAGTATTTCTAAATGCAGCCATATCTGGAATTAGAAAATGAAACTATTGAATTATCTGTTACTGTAACCTTGTAGAATAAGCTAGTTTATTATCCGTACATTTAAGTCAGTGGTATTTTATGTCTATTGTTTATTGTCAATCATTTTGTCATTGTTGTTTTATATAGTCAACTGTAGCTCAACGCCATCTAACAGACCAGACAAAAACAGCTAAGGTACCTACCTACTAATAACTACAAACAACTTACGCACACATGCATTTTATACTTTGTATTTTCCTTATTTATATTATTTACTGATTTCTGACAATTACAAACTAACAATAAGTAATAATATTAAAAAAAAACATCACAATTTACCTTTAAAATTCCCTGAATCTTCAGCCTCACCAGCGATATCACAAATTCCTTAAGATTCACTTGACACTGAGGTTATCAACTCATTATATATTATTTGAATATGAACATACGTCTCAAATTTACGGTCAAAATAATTCACAAACAAGATGATAATAAATATAGGAATGACTCGCGTGCAACAAAGCCGGTCTTTACGAGTAAAATGAAGTTAGTGTCATGTACCTCTTGATATTTCTTGTGGTTTGGGTTTTCCCAGTTTCATTAATTCATTTAGTAGGAATTTCCAATTAACTATCGAAACTGCATTCGTGCATCTTGTGAATAACTTCATGGAGTATTAGAAAGTTCAGTAGCGTTAGTCAATTAGAAAAGTATGAGATTCTATAATTATCTAGATCAGTCTCAATTATACAAATTTATATAATAGGTTGGGGAAAAAGTTTCTTCGCATTTTTTAAGAAAATTCAAAACATTTTTTAATATATTTTATTTACATTTAACTAAAGTATGTAGGTACCATTTTGTTCGATAACTTTTTGCCATCTTGTAGGTAGGGACATGACCCCATTGCTATAGAAATTTTGGGACTTCTGATCAAAATACCGCGACAAGTGGTTTTGGCAGTCCTCTCGTGATGTTAACCTGACACTGCCTAAAGAATTCTGAAGAGACCGAAACAGGTGGAAATCTGAAGGTGTAAGGTCAGGACTATACGGCGGATGCATTAACACCTCCCAGCCAAACTCTCTTAATTTTTGCTGAGTGGCTAAAGATGTGTGAGGTCTAGCGTTATCATGATGAAAACCACACCCCTTCTGTTGATTAATTCCAGCCGCTTTCTCTCAACTTCTTGCTTTAATCTCATCAGTTGTTCGCAGTAGAGTTCAGAATCGATTGTCCTGCCTGGTGGTAACAGCTCATAATGAATAATGCCCTTCCAATCCCACCACACACACAGCATCACCTTGTTGCGAGTTAACCCGGGTTTCACCACAGTCTGTGAAGCCTGACCGGCCTTTGACCACGACCTTTTTAGCACGTTCTTGTCATACGTGATCCACTTTTCATCACCAGTTATCAGCTTCTTCAAAAATGGTTCGGTTTCATTACGTCGTAATAAAGAATCACAAATGAGTACACGGTTCATTAGGTTTCTTTCAGTGAGCTCGTCAGGTACCCAAATATCGAGCTTTTTTGTGTACCCAGTTTTTTTCAAATGTGCCAAAACTGTTTTGTGGTCGATTCCCAATTCTTCAGCTACGTAGTAACTACTGATCTTGCTCCACTTTTTCAAAAATGGCATCCATTTTATCCGTAATAGGGCGACCAGGGGGCCGATCGCGCTATTTCTCAACGTAATTACCGTTCAAACGGAACGTTTTTGGTTTTGGTTTAGCTGGTGTAACAAACGGTATCGCGCTTTTTTTTGTGAGAATATTGTTCGATCGATCGTTCCTCCAACGTAACTTCCAAAGTAAAGCTAAATCGTTTCCGTTGAAATGATTAGCGCGATACGAAATGTGTCTAACGTAACGTTTTGGTTGTGGTTTAGTTTTGGTATTAACATTCAAAATTAGCGCGATCGGCCCCCAGAGCGACGTGCATCTTTGACATCAAAATTTCCGGATTGAAAACGCATAAACCAAATTTGTGCTACTCTCACAGACACTGCACTAGGTCCATAAACATCGCAAATTTTTTTCGCGGCTTGCGTTGCATTTTTACCTTTTTTGTAGTAAAATTTTAAAATGTATCGAATTTCTTCATTAGTTTCACTCATCTTGACAGTACGAAAAACAAATGAAAATCACACATTTTCCTAATTTGAATTTGGAATTAAGTTTTTTAAAATTTAAACTTTCAATGATACCAAAACCAGCCAGATACAAATAGTATAGCCAAAGAGATTTTATTACAAGTTCATACATACTATAAGGCGAAAAGACTTTTTCCCCAACCTAATAATAACACACATATTTTTGCCACAGTTTTCGCTTCACATTTAACGCATACTTCTGTTTGTAATTTAACATCATTATTTATGTGTGTTGTTTTTAAGTGTTTGGACTACTTTGACCTATTGTAAGTTGTAACTAAAAAATAATGCATCACAGATCCACAGTTCCAAATGAATTTTCAAACTCTGCTAATTGGTTAGGTATTTCATTTGTTTGATTTTCCTAAATGTCTAGGTACGAATGCGTGGACACGTCTTATCAAACGTTTACCATAAATAATTATATAGTATCTTAAATATTGTGAAGAAGTGGCTAGTCTTTGAAAATCTTGTGAATGGATGATCGAGAGTTACACAATGCAAATTCACGTTTAGCCATTTTGCAATGAGGTCTAAGCATGTGTAATGAGGATGATTTTGGTGATATTGTTGAAGACGCAACGGTTTATCTTTAACGTGTATCCTTCGATGTCCAAGTTAATTAAAAAAATAAACAAACAAAATCTTCAGCAACGAAAAAACCAGAAACTTGAACTTGACGAAAGCATCGATCAACTACGTTTATCAGCCGGCCTGTCTTCTATTGTTAGAATATAGTTCATCACTCATTCGCTAGATGGCGTCAATCACAAATCTATTAACACATTAATCAATGCTTAACTACTCACAGTGTATAAATTCCAAAGCGATAAGTATGCTTCCCACTCCCAACTACAACCTTGACCTATTCTCTATTGCTTAGTAATCTATTGCATATAAATTATGTATAGTTATTTTGTTGTTCAAATCTTAATATGTATATGAATAGTTAAGTTTCAAGTAACCGGGATCTGATCCTACCGCCCTTTAGCTTTCTGCCAAAAGGCAATGTCCTTAAAGTAATTAGTTGTAAATCATTCAATATGTATAATTTATTAACCACCTACGCAGTAAATTCTAGACATTCCTAAATTACATCATCAAAATAAAACACCAAAAACAACCACGATATATTTTATTTATACTAATGGTATATAAATTAATTCTTACACGTAAACTACAAAATTACTCATCCTTAATTACATCACTATTTACATTCTCATCTTCAAGTCGCTCGGTAGTGTGTACTGATGTTTCATCAGCGGTATTGTCAACTTTTTCATTTAAAACAGAATGAATTACTTCGTCGAAAGTATTAAAATCTATTGAAGTATCTTTTAAACTGGCACTGCTGTTACTTTCTTCAACATTTTTACTAACATTTCTTGAAATATCTAATTCACTTTTCAACCTCTGTATTGCTTGAACAACTTCATCCTGGAAATTAATATTAAGCTTGTACAATTGTTCTGAATGTTCCTTTTCTCTTCTCATCTCATTCTTCATGTGTGTATCTTTATATTTCTCGAATTCCGTCATTATTCTCACTTTTGACTCGTACGTGTGTTGTACCATCGAGACTAGAGCAAATAGTTTCTCAATCACTTTATCTTTTACCACTTTTGATATGTTTGCGTCTGATTCTAAGTCAGTTTTTGCGTCCAGAGCTAGATCGTTAGCTGATGATGGAAACCCAAGCAAGGATTTGGAGCCATTCGATCCATTAGACTTTGGTGGAGTTGGACTTTCAACTTTTGGAAGGTTAGTATTACTTGAGTTCTTTGTATTCCCTTTCTTCGACGTAAAAGCACCATGAGACACCACCTCAGTAAATACACCAGAACTTGGTTTATTAGATTGGTACTCCGCTGCTTTTTTGCTCACCTTCTGAATCAATTCACTTTGCTTCTCTTTCTGTTTTTCAAAAGTGCTCTTCTCGATGACTTCTTCGTGCACAATTTTAATTACCTCGGGAGTCTCTTTGCCTTTCTGGAAAGGGCTTCCAGTTCTCTTGGTGAAACTCGTCACTGTCAGCTTAGACATGTCTAGGTATGTCTATATAAGGTGCGTGTTTAAATATGGCGATGAAAATTCGTATCACTGAACTGGATTTTTCACTGACGCTTGTGTCCACTGTGATGACGATCATGGCACTAAGCGAGCGGTCATATGAAATGTTGAATGGTTGGCCTCACCGCTCCAAGTGTGGGTTTCGCTCCTTAGTTTTGGTTTGTCAGCGCTTCCTAGGCGTGGCAATGAATTTATTATAAGCAGTATTGATTGGCTGGCGTGGGTCTTAATGCAGTTTGCATTGTAATGTTGACATTACTACGTTTTAGCAAACGTTTGAGATGAATTAACGGTGGTTTTAATTGCTTTGTGGATATAGATTTGAGTTCTTCATTAAATAAAAAGAGATTGCTTTTAAAATTAGATCGAATAAAGAAGTGTCGTTTAAAAGTTATTCTTACTTGTTTTTTACATCAAATGATTTAAAGTACACAAATTTTCTTTCTGGTGAATTTATTTTCTTACTAGCTGTGCACCCCGCGGTTTCACCCGCGTAAGTCTCGATCCCGTGGAAATATCTGGATAAAAAGTAGCCTATATGTTAATCCAGGGTGGCAGCTACCTCCATACAAATTTATCAAAATTGGTACGCCGTTTGAGCGTGAAGAAGTAACAAACACACACACACACACTCACTCACAAATTTTCGCCAATATAATATTAGTGTGATTAATAAGAGGATCCACTAAAAATAATAAACTGTAACCACTTCTTGAAAAGCTATCGAAGCTGTATTAAAAACCGGTTAGATGCTGTTGTAAATATAACGGAACACACTCCTAAAAAATGTGTTTTTTACGGCAAGATAAACGTATGTGTACAAAGGCCTAACGCATCCTTGATAATGTCACAAAAAAGACAGAAGTGCACACTTAGTTTACCGATGACGTACCATGATTCGTCAGCCCGTTAACATCCCCGTAATAAATAGGATCATGGGTCTCCTAAATGACGAACTGATTAGGCTAGGTTCCTTACCTGGCCTAATCAGGTGATTGGTGACCACAGAGTGGTGCTTGTTGCTGCCTCCTACAATCTTCAAGACACCCTCGGAAGAAGGGGTAAGCTATGCTTGGCCAGAAAAACGGACCTCCGCGCGGGCGAAGCCACGGGCTAAAGCCAGTAAAGGACAAAACTTTGAAACCCACACTATTTTAGAACTTAAACAAATAATGGAATATTTCAATTATGTCGTAACCGGTACTGTGAATGTCAACAGTCTGATCTAACCAAGTAAACTGAATTAATTAAGTTGAACGAAGCAAAGCATAATGACGGAAGTTATTAACACGATTAGTTATTGACTGCCTCCTTGGTGTAGTGGTCGCAACCGTTACTGCTGAGCATGAGGTCCTGGGTTCGATTCCCAGGTCGGGTAAAGTGTTATGGAGATTTTCCATTAGGAATTTCTCAGTAGCAGCCCGGAGTCTGGATTTGTGCCCGGTTGATGGCAATAGGCTCGCCCCCTATTATACTTAAACATAACTGGCGAAATGTGGGTGTACTATAGGTACACCTCTGCCTAACCCTTCGGGGATTACAGGCGTGATGTTATGTTATTAACACGTTTTTAAGGAAGCCTGCACCTAAAGCTTTTAAAGCCGAGGTAACCCATCTTCAGCCGAAGTAGCATGAATTAGCAAGTACAGTAAAAGTAGTTGGAGTTATAGAAGGCCAAATGTAGTAGAACTATTACTAATCACAAAGTGTTAATTTTGTGTTAAGAATCCATCCATAATAATTACTGACGTAAATAAATGTTACCTCACGAAACCAATAAAAAACAGTACAGATGTTCCATATTTTCTTACTAGTATCTCATAAGTCCATTGAAGTAACTAAGCTTTTTTTTCAAACAAGTTCAAAATATTTACAGGCAGAATTTCATTTCGTAGAACCCAAAATTCATAGAAATTAGACCAAATTCTGGATCGACACAACCCCGAAGGTTTGTCCACCCTGGGAAATAAAGGGCATGTGGATGGCCCCAAGCTCAGTAGCTCACGGCTGCTCACAATTAGCTTGCTATATATTAGTAATCTGTGCTCACAATACAATAACTTAAGAATGAACATCAAAACGCGCACTACATAAGGTTATTTGCACATGATCGACAGGTGTGACGCTATCTGTGGTCATTCACAATGCATCGCCTACAATAAATATTATCACATTCGTGTCAGGAATATAGGAGTTACGAGTTTCAAGACTGTGTATTTATAGCACTATAGTACCAAGTAATGTGTGATAGGAATTTACTATGGGAGCTTACCATAACGAGACCACTATTAGGGTTTAACATTGACATCTTTGATATTTGATACAGTCCGGCCGTCGAGAAACTGCGTTATTGACCCCTGTCAGTTTCATACTTACGAATATGTGTTTTGCGAATTTGATAATATAATATAAGCTTATTAATAGTACATCAAAAACAAAACACAGTACATAGCATATGGAAATAGAGGGTTGTACTACCAAGTTTAAAATTATAGTCAGCTTTCCGGGCTCTTAAACTAGGTACCCAGACCTGTGATTTTGCGGCATCAATTTATAAAATACAACGGTGACTTTCTGATTGTGTACAGTGGTTGTTAACACAGCAGATAGAGTGAATGATTGTGGTTGTGTATCTAGGAGTGTGTATATGAATGCAGTGTGTGTAGGGAAGTGTGAGTGTTTGTGTTATCATACGAGGTAGGTTTGAAAAATGTATGATTGTATACCTAGCCAATATATTTTCTGCTTCATAATAAGTTAAGGATATGAGCTATTTTCTTAATTTATTTATAATTTCATGTAAGTTGTATCTGTACAATGGAATAATTTTATTTATGTTATTATACATGCGTGAACTTTGAGCCAACAATTGTCGACTTGTAAATGCAAAACGACGGGGTTTGTTTTACATATAGGGAAACAGTGGCGTCTTAGAAGCAGCTTTTTATCTAATGCAAGATTGAAGTATGTCCGCAGGACTGAACGTAAGACATATAGTTGCCTTTTTTTTTTTTTTTTTTTTTTTTGGGTGGGAAATCATCAAATAACTTCTCCCGCTCTGGGCGGAGCGGGAGGGCGTGTCAGACTTTTACTGACTAAAACCCACCCGTGTTCCTTCCGTTGCCTGTGTGCCAGGGCCACGATATCCCTTTCGGACAAACTCGCAACCCCGGCAGGCATTGGTCCTAACGGACCCCTTCAGTTTGTGCTGACATCTCTTTGAGGCGCGCGTGGAACACAACGCGCCGTCGACCCGGGCCTGGTCCTTATCGGACGGCGAGCTACCCATCGCTCACCGTCCGCAGGCCCGCGCCTACGGTGGCCGGAAATCGGCTTGCGACTCCCGACGCCCGGGGCGTCTCCTGCGGCGACTAGGGGCATGAGGGCGCGAACCTTGTCTCACCCTCACGCGTTCCGCCTCCTCCTTCGCTAGCATAACTGCTTCGCAGAAGGAGGTGACGGCCTCCCATGCACTCTCGCTCCGAACCATGGCCTGAACCAGGCCCGGACGCGAGAGATCGCCGCCGCCGATCGCCTCCGTGAGGACACGGCGGTGCTCCGCCCAAGCTGGGCAGACCTCCACCGTATGCTCCACCGTGTCCTCCGGGCGATCCACACAGTGGTGACACCCGGGCGTTTCCTCCCGCTTAATCCTAAACAGGAACCTCCCGAAACATCCATGTCCGGTGAGGACCTGCGTCAGGCGGAAGGTGAGGACGCCGTGGCGCCTCTCCAGCCACTCCTCAAAGAGGGGACTTATCGCCACAATTGTGGCGTGCCCAGCGCTGGGTTGCGACAATCGCACTCTCCATGTCGCCATGAGATCCCTCCGGAGCTCCGTCCGCTGTGCCGCAATTTCTTGCGGCAGCGGAGTTATGCCCCGGAGTTTCGCCTCTTCGCGCCACACCCAAATGTGCGCGAGGACTTTCGCCTCCAGATCCCATGGCGGCAATCCGGCAAGGAGGCTCGCCGCCTCACGGGAGACCGTGCGGTATCCCCGTACCATCCTGATGGCCATGACCCTTTGGGACGCGTTCAACCGCTGCGCTGGTCGCAGCCTCAGAGAACGCGCCCACACCGGTGCCCCGTAAAGGGCCATGGACCGCACGATCCCCGCATAGAGCCTCCGGCAGGAGGCGTTTGGACCCCCTAGATTGGGCAGGAGCCGCTTCAAAGCAGCCCCGGCCCGCTCCAGTCTGGGAGCCAAACGTCGAAAATGCTCCACGAAGTTCCACCGGCTGTCGAGGACGAGTCCCAGGTACTTCATCGTCGACTCGACGCCGATGTGAACCCCTCCCGCCGTTATCTGGGAACCCGACAGTGGCGCGTTCCGAGGACCATAAAAACACATGGCCTCGGACTTGTGCAATGCCACCTCGAGTCCCAATTGCCGGATCCTATCGACGATTGTCGCAACCCCACGTGCCGCCAGTTCGGCCGCCGCCTGATGCGAACTCCCTTGTGCCAGGACTAGCGTGTCGTCAGCGTAGCAGACTACGCTGACGCCACTAGGGAGGTCGGCGCGCAGCACCCAGTCGTACCCGATGTCCCACAGATGCGGCCCCAGGACCGATCCCTGTGGGACACCGCACGACATCTCTCGCCGGTTCCACTCTCCGTGGTGACCGGGGTAGATGACGGCCCTGTCCGTCAAATAGGCCTCGACCACACGACAGAGGTAGGTCGGCATCCGGTGATACCGAAGTGCCTCCCTAATGCAACTCCAGGGCAAGGTATTGAAGGCATTGGCGATGTCAAGAGACACCGCCAAGACAACCCCACCCCGGGCAACAGCATCCCCCGTCGTGAGGGCTCGAACGCGCATGATGGCATCCACCGTAGAGCGCCCCTTACGGAAACCAAACTGGCTCTCCGCCAAATCCGGCACCACCCGCACCAGCCGCCCGACAAGGCGGTCTGCAATTACTCTTTCAAAGAGCTTGCCCACCTCGTCGAGCAGCACGATGGGCCGGTAAGCGGACGGAGAGTCCGCCGGGCGCCCTGGTTTCTTTATGAGGACCAGTTTCCCCGTCTTCCAACGAAGTGGAAACTGGCCCCTCTCCAAGCATGCGCTTAGGAGACCCCTTAGTCGAGGCCCGAGAGCCTCTAAGGCCAGAACCCAGGCTTTTCCAGGCAAGCCATCGGGTCCTGGGGCGGTATTCTTGGCATTCAGCCTACGTACCGCCACTCTCAGATCTACCTCGGTCACCTCTGGAGCATCGTCGTCGTCGGTGTGGTCCGCATCCGGCACTGCAGGAGGCGGAGCCATGGGCGGGGGAGCATGTTCCCCTCGCGAAGGGAACAGAGCGCTCACCACGTCCTCCACGAGCTGGGGCCGGAGACTCTGCGTCAGCGGGGGAGCCCATGGGCGGAGTTTATCTCGCACCCATTTGTAGGGGCGTCCCCACGGGTCTCTGTTGAGAGTCTCCAGCGTCTCCTCGCGGGCCAGTCCTCTGGCCCGCTGGATCTCCGCTCGGAGGGCAGTCTTCGCCGCTCTGTACCCCTCGTATAGCTCCGCCTGAATGACTTCCGTATCCGGAGGGCGGATACGGAGCCTGCGGTGCCTGGAGTACCGGTGGCGCGCAGCAACGCACGCCTCGCGTAAAGCGGTCAGCTCACGCGACCACCAGCACACCTGGCGCCGAGCACGTCCGGGCTGGACCCGGGGCATTGCCACGTCACATATTTCGGACATGGCCTCCCGGAACCACTCCGCCTCGTCGTTGATGTCGGCAGGCCTGTCTGGTGATAACACCCAGGCCTGCACGATCGAGGCTTCCAGGAGGAGCTCCCGGTCCAGCTGCTTTAGCGCCCACCGCGGACCACTCGGGGTCTGTCGGACCGGCGCGCCCGAGGTCTGGGCGGAGACGTCAAACCGGATGTACCGGTGATCGGAATAGGTCTCCACCCCCTCCATGACGCGCCAGTCGATGACACGCGGTGACAGAGCGGGGCTGGCGAACGAGATGTCCACCACTGATTCACCCCGCATCCGCACACACGTGGGGACAGAACCCCGGTTTAGGACGACCAGGCCTGTCTCTAGAGCCCAGTCCTCCACCATCCTGCCCCGTGTGTCTGTATACCGGGAACCCCAAGCCACGTTTTTGGCATTGAAGTCCCCGAGAACGAACACGGGGAGGGGATGGTACCCGACGACGACGACTCTCAGCTCCCCAAGGGAGTTGTGGAACTCGGCGAGAGTTCGGTTCGGGGAGAAGTAAACTCCTACCACGACAATCTCCCCGAACCGTGCTGCCACGCAACCCTGTCCCCTCTTGACGGCCTCGAGGGACGGGGTACCGGCGGCGGCCGACGAAATTAGGGTCACTGAGCCGCTCAGGTCCTCCACCCAGTCATCCCTGGGCGGGACAAAGTACGGCTCAGCGACCACGGCGATGTTAATCGACCACTGCGCCATGCTCTGGAGCAACAGATCCTGAGCGGCGGCGCAGTGGTTGATGTTCGCCTGGAGGAGGCGTAATGGGGCCATTTATTGGCATTCCATATCAGCCTCCTCCCGGGCCCTCAGGGATGGCCCTGCCGCGGTGGTAGCGGCGGCAACGACGACGGTGGAGGCGGCAGCGGCGGCGGCAATCGTGGCGGCTGCGGCGGTGACGGCGGTGGCGGAGGGCTTGCCCCTGCCCCTGGGTTTGGGGGGAGGAGCACAGGCCTTGCCCCCAGCCCGGTGATCTGCCGGCTTGCCAGCCGCCGCACATGCAAAACAGTGCGGCGTGGCATTACAGGAGCCGGCCTTGTGACCGGGCTGACCGCAGCGGAAGCAGTGATCGCTGCGGTCCACCTCCGAGGTACAGCATGCTCCCACGTGGTTTCCCACCCGGCAGCGGAAGCACCTCAGAGGTCTGGGTTCCAGCAGTTTCACCTGCGCGGATACCCAGCCCACCCGGAGCCTTTGGCCCTCCCCGGATATTTTTTGGGCCGCCGACACGGGGCAGCTCACCGTAATGGTTTGCATCCCCGATTTGTCAGGACGGAGGGTGCCGGCCCTCACCTGCTCGGCAGAGCACTCTCCACTCCTAGACACGGCGGCCACAACATCTTCCGCCGTCACGCAGTCGTCCAGGCCCAGGATGCGCATGTCAGCGCACTTGGTGGGCCTGGAGACTCGGGCCTCCCCCGCATTGAGGGACGCCCTGAGCCTTTCGGCCAGGGCGTCAGCGGTCGGGCCGCTTGCCGCACCAGGGATCTCGAGCATCCGGGCCCCAGTTGCCGTGACTTTCATCCTGAAGCCCGCGGCGACGCCGATCTCCTCCAGGTTCACCGCCTTCCACGCCTTGGCGAGCACCTCGCGGTAGGTCACGCCCTTCTTCTCCGCTTCCGGCTGTAGTGTGATCACTACAGCTGCGGACTTTGGGGCGCGGAGCCTAGCCGCGGCGCTTCGCTTCTTGCGCCGTTGCCGCCTCTCCTTTTTTTTGGCCGCCCTTTTGGCCTTAGCCGCCTTCTTTTTCTCCCCGGCTACTTGCCATTCGGCGTCGGCCGGAGAGGAATTAGGAGGCTGGAGGGGGGGCGACCGTCCTGCCGCAGTGGCTGGGGCCCTTGCCTTCTGAGTAGTAGCCACCTGTGCAGCCGTCCCGTCCTTCTTGGGCTTAGGCTGCGCCAATCTGGCCGATTTGGCCAGAGGCGCGGGCTTGGCTGCAGGCTTGGCCGCAGGCTTGGCCGCGGCAGCCACGGTGGCCGCAAAGGTGGCCGGTCTGCTCGTCGCTAGCGGGGGGCGCAAGACAATGCCCTCGAGTACGGAGAACCGGCTGTTGAAGGCAGCCAGCTCCTGCCGCACCAGGGACAAAACCCGGTCCTCCGCCGGCAAGGGCACACCCTGCCCTTGCTGCACCCCTCCATGCGGCCCCTCCGGAGGGCCAGCTTTTCGAAGCCGGGCCAGGTCCGCTCGGAGCTCCTCATTCTCCTTTCGGAGAAGCTCCATAGCAGCCGTCAAGCGGCCGACCTCCGCCCGCATCTCGGACACTTCGCCTGACGAAGGCCCGACCTGAAGGGCCTTCGCTGCCGCAATTATGGAGGCCGTGGCAGCGGGTACGACCTTGTCTTTAGAGGATTGAATCCTCTTCAAGGCCACACCCCTGATTGCGGCTACCACAACCTCCTCAAAGCTGGCAGCTCGCTCCTTAGAGCCACCAGCGGCATCCGGCTCACCACCGGACGACTCAGTTCCTGGTGCCCCAATCCTTGCCTGCTTTGTCGGTGGACTCACAGGTTCGGAGTCTCTGTCCTGCTCTTTCCCAGACTTCTTCGTCACGACCGACTCTTTGCTCTTCGGTTGCTGTCTACGCTTGCGCGCTCGGCTTTGAGTCAATCTTGTCGACTTTTGCGAGCAAGAGGACTCGCTGGATTCACTAGCCACCTCGTCAGCAACCGGGGTAGCCGGGCGCACAAATTGTGCTCGGGTCTTTGGCACTCCCTGTGCGTTTTTGTTTTGTTTCGGTGCCGTGGATGTACTGGGAATAGAACCCAGCGACTCCTCGGCACCGGTAGGTGAGCCACCCTGGCTCAATGCGTCCCCGAAGGACGGGTAAAAATCCGAATTGGACTTTGGGCGTTCATTGTCCCCCCCAGAATACGAGGGACTGACCGAGCTCTGCTCGGTGAGGGATTCTCCTACTGCGGAGCAGCAGGTACCCTCCTGGGGTAGTTTGTTTTGATGACTCGCTTCCATTGTTGTTGCTGAACACAGCTTTGCCTTTTTTATGGGGTGGGGTCCCCAGACCACTCCTTCACCTCAGTCATGTCTGATGAGCAGACACGTACTTGAGGTGAACCACTCTTCCCACTCTCCAAACGATGAGGAGAGAATCGCGCGCCATCCAAGAACACCAACAGCTGTTGAAGTCCTCAGATGGCGCGCCCCTCGCGGAAGTCAGATGTTATTGACTCCGCCCCATGTCTCTCTTAGTCAGGTCTCTCACTTGAGGCCTTCCGGCATGAGTGACTCTACCGGCAAAGCCCCCAAGATCATTGAGACACGCAAGCCCCACCACGACGACAACGTGGAGACACACTCGGTGGGGATAGTTGCCTTACTGTGAAAACTTCGGCCTCAGAATATAACGGATCAGTCAGGTAGTCTCTAGTTTTAAAAAGCATCACTTTAAGAACCGCTCCTTGTGCACATTTTGCAGGGAGCATTGCGCTTTTATAAGTACCGCCCCACACCGGGATGCAGTACATAATGATAGACTGACAAAGGCTGAGGTAACACAAGAGTCAGAGTTTGAGAATAGGGGGAGTGCATGAGTTCTTTAAAAATATATATTAGTCCTTTTGATTCTAGTGCAGAGTGCCTATATATGTGCATGCCAGTTAAGTTCTTCGTCAATAATTACTCCCAGATTCTTAATATTGGGGTCTGTACTAAGAGCAAGACAGTTACAACCCACTGACTTATAAGGGAGATAAGTGTGAGCTTTAATTGTATGAGAGATAGAGGATGGGGTTACTGAATGTGGGCGGTAGAACCTGATTATTTTCGTCTTATCTAAATTCAACGTCAGCAAGTTAGTTGATAGCCAGTCCGACAGTAACCGGAGCGAGTATTCTGCTGTGTCTCTGGGTCGCTCCCAGTCTTTGGCAAACGCTAAAAGTGCCGTGTCGTCTGCATAAGAGAAAATTTCGCAATTAGAGACGGAGAGCTAGCTTAAATCATTGGTATATATTTGGATAAGTGTCGGTCGTAATATACGGCCTTGCGGGATGCCATACGTGAGCTTTTCATATGAACTGGTGACTGAATCAATGAGAACACACTGGGATCTATCGCAGAGGTAGTCTTTAAATAATTGGAGAGTTACTCCATGCACTCCTAAGTTTTTCATCTTTGAAATAAGTCGAGGGACATACACACTGTCAAAAACTTTGGATAAGTCTAAGAAGATGCCATAGCAGTTCAGTTTATTATCTTGTTTGTTTACCAAACTTTTAGTGAAGGCATCAATGGCATCCTCTGTACAAATTCCAGTTCTAAAGCCGTACTGGTATTGAGCTATTAGTTTATGTTTAACCAGAAAGCTGACTAAACAATTGTTCAGATATCTGTCCAGAATTTTTGACGGCGTACTGTCTCTGCCCCTGTTTTTATATATAGGATGCACGACGGCTCTCTTAAATGCTTCAGGGAAGATTCCAGAGTCTATGGAAAGGTTACAAATATGAGAGACTACGGGGGTTAAGCTAGTACGCGAACTCTTAATAACTCTGGCTGGAATATAATCCCACCCTGAGGCGCAGTCACTGCGGAGGTCATGGATTATTATTATTATTCTACCTACTTGTTCCTCATCTACAAAGAGGATTACAAGGGAGTTAGATAATTGACTAAGTGGTGATGCTACAGCAGTGGTGATGGTGCTGGCTTCAATTTTTGACGCTAGGTTTGTACCTATATTGACAAAGAACTCTTTTGTCAAAGGACTTCTTTTGCCGATGTTTTAACGTCAACTGAATCCCGCACTAGTTCACGAGGGGATCGGGTTTGAACAGTAGTATACGTGATAGATTTAATCACTTTCCATGTTGCCTGAGGATTATTTTTGGCTTTTAAAAAATTCATCCTATTCAAATGCTCGCTTCAACTTTCTTGTTAAGGGTATTACAAAAGTTACTACACCGTGTGTATGTTATTTTAAGTATGGAGTCGTCAGGTTTTTCCCTGACTTCAATATGCATTCTATCTCGGTTTCTTAGACAACGAATCAGGGCGGTGCTCATCCACGGTTTTAGAACCCTGCATTTTTTATGGGTTCTGGTTATTCGGGTGTGATTAGTAATCAAACGTTGAATATTATCAACTAACAGATTTGCTGCTTGATTGGCATTTGTACAGGTTAAGATGGAGCTGAACTCAGCGTTGTCTAGTTTTTTACGAATAGCTTCATAATCATACTGTAATTTGTGTGTTCTTTGTCCCTTACGTCCCGAATTGGAATTGAGGGGCAGAAATAAACAGATAGACTGGTGATCAGTAACGTGAGATTCTAGGACTAGCACAGTAAAAGTCTTCTTAGTCATTATGTGATCTAGACAGTTGTTAACTCTGGTCGGTAGAGAATGCACAAGAAGTAGTCCGAGACTGGGGTGAGAGTTAAATAGTCATTAGCGTGCCGGTCACTAGATCCTGATTTAATGTCAACATTTTATATCACCTATTAAGATAATGTTAACGTAGGAATCGCACAGAAGATATTACGCCTGGCAGACTGTTATAAAAGTTTTCAAGATTTCGGTAGGATGGAGAGTGATAGACTGAAACTATTGCCGTAGATCCTAAGCAGGATATAATGCAGTTAGCGTCCCGAAACGGTAGTTCTGTCGTAGTGTCGTCAAACATTTTAAACTTTCTCTAATATAAACTACTACTCCGTCATTTTTTATAACATTGTAGCGTAAGATAAATATCCATGTAATGTGGGATTAGGTCCAGAAACATGCAACCAACATTCTGTCAGAACTATTACATATTTCGTTGACGAAATGATCCTTATTACAACTAGAAATTGTCCAACTGACAGGTCTTCGGAACGCATTCTTTCAACGGCCGGACTGTAGTTGCGGTATGTGTACCGTATTTATTTCAGGTCTCGATGTTCTCAACAACGTAGGGCGGGTAGAATGAATACTTTGGCGCATAGTTAGGTTGATTTGCTTTCTTTTCACTACAAATCGTGCTGACACGTTAAGCAGTGGTGACCCAATGGAAACGACCGCGACTTACAAGTCGGTACGGACGGTACTGTGAAGGAAAACATCGTGAGGAAACCGGCATGTCCTAGAACAAAAAAATCAAAGAAATGTGACATCTACCAAACCGCACAGGGCCCAGAGAGTAGGTCTATGTCCCAGGTGGGACCATTAAAGGCTGATTATGCTATGCCTGTGAAGAAGCAAGTCAATGAGATTAAAGCTTTTCTGCTGCTTTATTCTACAGAAGATTGCCTTTGTAGAAGAGGTATTTTCAAAAGTTCGCAATCCAAAAACAACACATTCTGTATAAATTTGCGATTAAGAGGGTTATTACTTTTACAATCATTTTAAAGTCCACAAATCAAAATCAAGCCATTGAGCTGCACGATTACTGACAAATGCGTGCACTGACTGGACAGGTCCACTAAATCTGTGTGATTAATTCCTCAAAATACCATTTCAGACACCAATCTACATGGCCTTCATATGATCTGACCAAGATTATGTCTGGACTTTAAAAGAGACTGTGACCTATGAGTTTGTTTCAGCCTTTCTTCTCAGATTAGTCAGATAGGAAACGCCGTCCTCATCTAGTTTTAAAAATATGATTGACGTGTAAAAGTGTTTGAACAAACCTACGTATAGAAATAAAAATCATTCATCAACACATTCTGTAATTCTGAGGGAAAAAGTGGCAGCGATCAACTGCACAATCTCTCATTTCCCAGATGAGTGTCAATTGATGCACGCGCGCTGAAAGCCAAGCAATAGCCGCGATCAGTCACTGTAAATTTAATATGAGCTATGAGGATACCGTAATTACATTCCCGATCACTACAGCAGGTTGGTATATATATATATTGGTATATGAGTGAAACAAGTTCGTTCTGAAGATTATTTTACGGGTTGGAACGCCATGCAGTTTCTGGAATTGATTCTAAGGGTCAGCACAGACCTATGGAGCGGCGGCGAAGGAACAAATTCTATGAAAGTCGATTGTATCACACGTAATAATATTATTAAGGCGAAAGTCTGTGAGTATAATAATAAATAATAATAAAATAAAGTGAGTGTATGTTTGTTACCTCTTCACGCTCAATCGGCTGGTCCAAATTTGATAAAATTTTGTATGGAGGTAGCTGATACCCTGGATTAACATATAAGCTACTTTTTATCCCGATATTCCAACGGGATCGATACTTACGCGGGTGAAACCGTGGGGCGCAGCTAGTTCACTATATAGGGTCAAATATAATAATTGCAAAAGAACTCTAAAGGAAGCTCTTCAAAGTATGTCCTGTGAAGATACAGAGAAGTTATTAGTGGTACTTAAATAAATTAGTTGTATTTGTACTAATTAAGTTTAGCTAAGTATTTTAGCAAGTAGGATTTTTGTACCATTTACACCTTTTTAAATACCTATTCGATGACTAGATTTTTATAATTAATGTGATTATTTATAAATACGAGTATTATGCCTTGCCTCGCCTGAAACACAGGATAACCTAGTTCAGGCACATAACACAATAGATTTTTACGTAGATATAAGCAAATTTGTATTTAGTATTTTACCTTTTTACCTGAATAAACTTTTTATTATTTATTAAATTAAATTAGCTAGCAAAACTCCATCGATATCTATTTACAAGAAAATTAAAAAGATTTGATGATTTCTTTTTTGGGGGACCGTACTTGAAGTATGAGTTGTGAAAAGCAGTTTTTCTTTTAATTATCATGTTCATGATCGATCTATCGATCACGTCTGTGAAGATTACACCAAAAAGAACCAGATTTTACCTGCGGTTGAAGACTCCAAAAAAAAACTCATTAAATTATTTTCTTTTTTGTTTTATTATGTTTAGAAATCGATACCCACCATGTCTGTAGAGTTACACTAGTTAATTTAATTTGACCCTGTAGTGTTTCACGTAATAAAAAAATTCGGCCAAGTGCGAAGGGACTCGCGCACGAAGGGTTCCGTACCATTATCTATAAAAACGGCAATAAAATCACGTTTGTTGTATGGGAGCCCCCCTTAAATATTTGTTTTATTTTAATTTAATTATTGATTTTTAAGGTGAATATATTACTCAATATTCTGTGAATATTTCAAGTGTCTACCTGTTACCGTTATCAATATCGAGCAAAAACGAGCAAAAAAAATCACGTTTGTTGTATGGGAGCCCCCTTAAATATTTATGTTATTCTGGTTTTCAGTATTTGTTGCTATAGCGGCAATAGAAATACATCATCTGTGAAAATTTCAACTGTCTAGCTATCACGGATCATGAGATACAGCTTGGTGACAGACGGACAGACAGACAGACAGACAGACGGCGCGCGGCGGAGCCTTAGTAATAGGGTTCCCGTTTTACCCTTTGGGTACGGGTATTTCTCCTGTATCGTGGGTGCGTTTACAAACATTTAAACTCACATACACAAACAGCCAGACCCGGAACAACTACTTGTAGGTCATACAAATAATTGTTCCGTGCGGGAATCAAACCCGCGACACGCAGCGCAGCAGTCAATCGCTTAACCACTGCGCCAACCGTGCCGTCAAATGCGAAAATAAATTTGTTTGTTTGTTACGCTTTCACGCTAAAACAGGTGAATGGATTTGGATGCAATTAGGCACATAGGTAGACCATGACCTGGATTAGGACATATGACACTCTTTATTCCGATATTCCCACGGGATCGAGACTTATGAGGGAGAAACTACGGGATGCAGCTAGTAATAAATAAAAGTTTCAGTTGTTATAGAAATCGCTTCGCCGCCACTCCGTTGGTCTGCGCTGAACCTAAACCACCTCATCCACAGAGACCTAGAGACTACTAGAGTACTATTGACTTTATTAGAGCATGCTATTCCCATTGTGAAGGATAAACGGCTCTTAGCCAATCATCGTACAGCATCATCAAAGGCGAAAGTTTGTGAGTGTGTGTTTGTGTGAGTGTGTGTGTATGTTTGTTACTTCTTCACGCTCAAACGGCTGGACCAGTTTTGATAAAATTTTGTATGTAGGTAGCTGACACCCTGGACTAAGACATAGGCTACTTTTGATCCCGATATTCCCACGGGATCGATACTTACGCGGGTGAAACCGCGGGGCGCAGCTAGTAGTATCATATAGGCAAAGTTTAAACTTTCTTTCTTTCTTTTCTCTTTTTTTTTCTTCATTTTTTCTTTCTTTTTTTCTCTTTTTCTTTTTTAATATTAGAATCAAATGCGTTTATTTTGATTCTAATATCGGAAATTATATAAGTACCTAATTTTTAGGTTAAGACCTACAAATGTTATCATCATCATCATCATTTCAGCCAAAAGACGTCCACTGCTGGACATAGGCCTCCCCCAAAGGGAGGAGGGAGGATTTGTCATAATCGCTACGCTTGGCAGGCGGGTTGGCGATCGCAAATCATATAATTTGCGACAAACATAATCGAAAAGATAAGTTTGGCTCTAATCTACCACCAAATCCACCTAAACCGCCTTGTAACGTATCTACTCAACGTGTAACTTGTCCCCATCATGTCCCCAGCTAAACTAACAACCTCCTTTTAAACCATATCCTTTTAAACCCGAACCACAAATGCCTTCGCAACTTTGAAAATTCGTAACTCATTAATATAATTAATAGCTCGCCGGTATATCACTTTCACCATGGCGGAACTATGGGACACAAATGGTTACCCTATTAGTATTCAGTGTTGCCACACTACACCGGATCAATAATAATTGGATATCACCCGTTAACTTGTAGCAAAGTATTTGTGTCAGTTATTGGATTACTTTTTTAAATTGTTAGTTGATTGGAATCCGTTTTGTGGTCACTTTTCTATTCAATGTCAACCCCTGTTACTGAACCACTGCAATTGCTTTTCATTCAAAAAAGGAACCAGAAATAAATAATCGCTCAGAATACTTTCTCCGTCAAGTGCGTTCTGGCGATTCTAAGAACACTGACTCCACAATTCCTCATGATTTTATCCAAAATTAAATTACATACAAACTTTCAGGAACATTTAATTATGTAATATATACCTACTGATGTTTTTTGTATTTATTACGTCATTGGAGTAATCGAGTCTGGTTTAACCACGCTGGGATCGGTGCATTTCATTAGTTCATTCATAATAACAATAGACCTTTTTAAGTTATCTTGCTTCAAATCGAAGAGGGAGGGTGAACATAAAAATTACATTAATAAAGCAAATTGGTACCTACTTGCCAGGTGTATTCCCATTAAGTAATGAACTTAGAATTTCTCCTTGTAATCTAAAAGGATCTCATGGCACCCGGTCATTCTGTGCGGCCAACAACATCCTTGAAAAACCAATCAGAAATGTTTTCCGAGAACTTTTCTCTGATTTCGTATGACTGTCAGATCAATGCAAACCAATCAGCAACCATCATCCACTCGTGGCACGGCTCTATTTACCTGCAGCGATTAAATTGAATGCTTAGAAAAACATGGGGTGCTCAGCAGTAGTAGGTTTTAGTTAATACTTATAATAATCTAATGCCGAATTATTATAAGCCTAGCCATTTTCCTACTACATATGTCGGGGTCGGCTTCCAGTTTAACCGGATGCAGCTGAATACCAGTATTTCACAAGAAGCTACTGCCGATCTGACCTCCACAACCTATTTACTGGGTAACACGATACCCCTTGGTAAGACTTTCAGGCAATTGCATTGAATGCATTCCGGGCAATTGCATTGAATCACACTAATATTATAACGACGAAAGTTTGTAAGTGTGTGTTTGTTACTTCTTCACACTCAAACGGCTGGACCAATTTTGATAAATTTGTATGGAGGTAGCTGACACCCTGGATTAACATATAGGCTACTTTTTATCCCAATATGCCCACGGGATCAAGACTTACGTGGGTGGAACCGCGGGGCGCAGCTAGTGAGAACATAAAAAGGTCTGCTCGTCACGTCGTCAGTTAAAGTGCAAACACTACTATTAATCCACCTGCCTGACTCACTGTTTGCATCAGACAGATTTGAATAATCCAAGCCACGGTTACACTGCAAGAATTTGTGTGCCCTATTTATGTAGAGACGATAGGTATGGAATAAAATGAGGCATGCTTTGAGACATTTTGTCCAGTTAAATAATATTAGGTCTGATAGTGATTAAAAAACGCCACTAGTAGAACAATTTATATGAAAACTTCATGGAAATTGTTCTACGGAGTCGCGTCGTACCTGTCTGCGGAAGCCTTAATGCTTTCTATATTGCACAATGGTTATCGAGAAAAGTTCAGAAAAAATAGAAACATTTTACCAATGATATTCACCTCAACAATAGATGAATCTTCCTATTATTTGAAATTAACATTTTCAATAATAATATTCGAAAACATCATCAATGGATTATCATCACATTCACGGCACAGCAGATCTTACTTTGCTTGTCAAGTACTATCAAATAATGGATATCGCCAACTAGTTTGGAAGGGATGAAACTGCCCATAATCATTTTTATAATGGTATGCTCTCTTTCTCCACAAAAAGCATGAAAGTAGATGACCCATTGCGATAAAAAAGCCATCGCAGTAAAAGTCTTGAACCACTTTTCAAGGCAAGCTTTTCACTTTTTATCCATTTTCACTTTCAAATTGTTTTGCCCACTTTATTTAAAACGAACGATATGTAAAACAGTTTCATATTCTAAGGTAACTCCATGCTGAAGTTCTACCTGGAAGGCATGTACGCTGTCACATATTTTAGGTCATAAACCTCTCTGAAGTTCACGAACAAACCGATGATCCTTCGGTCAACAATGCCATTATCTCCTAGACGCACAAGTTCAATGATATCAACTTAAACACCATTACGTATGCAAAGACGCGCGTGCGCTTCTGTTCCTCCATATCAAACACCTCACTAGTTGTCCAATCGCACATCTCGCTCACACCTTCCCCACCAGCAATAAGACAAAAAGAAACACATGAACTGGATCATGGTTCTCCGAACCAGGGAACGGTGTCACAAACAACAGAAAAGGCGCTTCATACAAACGAATAACTATTCTAAAATGTACGATAAGCGACTGACAATGTTAGAACTTAGGACGTTTTGTATTCCATATCTCCATGAGGATTCGTATCAGATAGCTTTCCCTTACACTTGGGTCCCCTCCGTGCCAGAAGGTCGCATGTGCACGTTCTACTCGTACGTTGAAAGACAATGCGTACCGGAACTGCACACTACGTGCTGAATTTGAAATAGCTGTATAAAAACCGCGGGGTCCTTGTCGAAACTATCACAAACAATCTAACCTTCAGTCAGTGAACATCACGAGGAGCTAAACAAAATGGTGTCCAGTAAAGTAGTGTGCTTGATGGCTCTGGCCCTTTTCGGGAGCGCAGCTGCCCAGCCTGCGAAGGAAGCCTTCTGGAAGGGAACACCTATGGATGGCATGGTGGAGGAGATGAGATCTGGCTGTGCTGAAGGATCAGACCCCACCGCCTGCATCAAGTACAAGGTCATGTCGTTATTGGACTCCATTTTCAAGAAGGACACCTTCCAGGTATCCGACTTTCCATTTCGCGAACAGTTTTATTTCCACTTTCCAAATAATTGAAAGTTTAACAATTAATTGCTTTCTCCCCAGATCTCCGATGCCGTTGAAGTGACGAAGAATGGTGCCGCCAATGATGTCACTGGCCGCTCTACTGGCGATTTCTTCGACAGCATTGAGAACTTCATCCAGTCGCACGATGTGACCTTTATGCTGCCCATCGCCGACACCAAGATCACTGTCAGCCCGAGGAACCTTGACAGTGATGAGCTATCCGTGAACGTGAAGTTCAACAAGGAGGGTGCCCGCTCTGTCGGTGAGGCCCGCAAGGCCAAGCTAAAGAAGATCATCGTCCCCATCCTGGTGTTCGTGCTCCTCAAGGCTATGACCCTCATCCCCCTGGCTATTGGTGTCCTTGGTCTGAAGGCCTGGAACGCGCTGCAGCTGTCCTTCTTCTCTTTCGTGGTTTCCGTCGCTCTGGCCATCTTCCAGCTTTGCAAAAAGGTGAGTTAAGCTTTTACTTTGTCATTAACAATGTAGTCGTCTCAGTAGAAACAATGCAACATGTTTAAAGTAGCACTGACTTATTTTACAAGCACAGCACTTTCCCGAAAACTATTTATACCTTTGGCACAACTTTTACGATCTATTGGCACCGTTTGAACTTGATTTGCACAATTAACTTTACTTTTTAATACGACACTGAGTTTAACACCCAATAAGCGAAGTGTTTTATTGTGTATTAACCCTCTTTCACAACTCTACTATCCATAAGCCTAACATTGTAGTTTACCCAGATTGCGGCGGACAACTCGCACCCGCAGATCGCCGCGCACGGTCCCTGGGACTCCGCGTACGCAGCCACCCGCCGCAGGAGAGACGCCGAACCCCAAGAGCAGGCTCAGGAACTCGCCTACAACGCTTACCACTAAACTATCCGAACGCCACCCCAACCCAACGACCTGTATCCGAACTCTGTTTTCCCGCCGTCTTTTTGACAGCTGGTTGATGGACACAGATAATATAGACCAAATAAATGATTTCGTCGAGAAATCGAGACCGTGTAAATACTATGTAATGCAACTTATTTATTAAAATATTGTGCTAGAGAGCGTGTGATTGTGATGTATGACTGATGTTATTTATTTATATTAATAATAAATCTTTGAAGAATTATTCTATTATTTTATTTTGTGTTCCTTTCTCCACAACTTGCAATAAAGGTATTATGAAATATTAGTGAATTGTTATCATTAAAAAGTACAATTAGCATAAACAACACAAGTATAATTGGCATCTAATTCACCTAAGCCTCAGACAGTATATAATTTCTAATGCAGTATTGCAAACTCTTAAAAAAAACTCTTTTCACTGATGACTTTAAAATGCCAATAAGCTTTTTCCGGAAGTAATTCACTACTTTCATCAATAAAAACTGATGTAATGGTATGTCATGTGCCAACTTATAATTCAGAGAATGCATTTCCACTATTCACTAAGTACTAAGAAGTATTTATTTCTTGCACTAACGAAAATGTGTTACCTACACATTTTCGTTAGTGCAAGAAATAAATACTTCTTAGTACTTAAAAAAACTTACTTATTCAAAAAAATAATGAAAAAACAATGATAATAAATATATAATTGAGGTCAACAGGATACCATTAAATAATAAAAAAGCCACCAGATACCATGTAATTAGACCACACACAAAAATGAATCACAAGAAAAATTCAAACTATGTAGGTGAACAACAGCAGGACGTAATAAAATACTTTCTCTAAAAGGGAGGAAAATTCGCCACGAGGTGGCATTTGCAACACATTAAGTTTCCATTCAAGTGCCAATCGCTTTCTACGACACTTGGGCTCATCTGCCATGATGATCACGTAGGAGATAGGTACGACTACTATCAATGTCACGTGCAACGTTTTACTTTGATCCACTTTTTTATTACATACATTACAATCTATTCTATTCGCTCAAAAGTAATTTAAATATAACTTAAAACTGTCAAATTATGAAATCGTCCGTCTCGTCGTCATCGGTTTTACCCTTTTTAGTCTTCGCACTAATTCAGTGATTTCAAGGAGCTGGATCGCCTC
This sequence comes from Tiliacea citrago, assembly GCA_963921375.1. Classification (NCBI taxonomy): domain Eukaryota; kingdom Metazoa; phylum Arthropoda; class Insecta; order Lepidoptera; family Noctuidae; genus Tiliacea; species Tiliacea citrago. Next base: position 15,885,366 of record OY992802.1, read on the forward strand.
GACATTCACGTGATGATGACGTCTGTGTTCATCACAGACTATGCATATTTTTTTATTACTATGTTTACGACATCCATCTTGAGATCCCGGTGGGGGTCGCTGTTTCTAATGTACCAAGGCGCGTTGACTATATCCCTGAGTACTTTGTTTTGGAATCGTTTTGTATAATTTGACGATTGCTTTGGCTGGTGCAGCCCCAAAGCAGAATACCGTAGGGTCATACAGTCTTTAAAACTTGTTTGTATAAAAACAATTTGTTAGATATTGACAATGGCGACTGTCTACCAAGTAGTCGAGTAGTCGTAGTACATTTTTTTGTATCTAATATCTAGTTTGGCTCTTTTCTTTTTGACATGCACTTTCCAGCGCAGTTTTGCATCCACCTTGATCCAATGATAGGATTTAAACCAGCTGATCGATTGATTTGTATTGATTTAATGAAATCTAGACTATTTTTTTACTTGGTAATTTTGGAAATGGACGGATTTAATGTTTTTGTTAAGTTCCACTTTCTTTGTCACGGTGATGTAACAAAGAGAATACATCTTTACATATATGGAAACCTGGTCCTCCGTTATTAACCAAAGAAATGGTCGTTATTTTACTATAGATACTACAAGCATTACCTACCTGAACAAGCTGACAGGTCTTGAAACCTTCAGCCGAGTAGTAAAGAAGCATACAATTGACAGAAAATTGTTGCACGTAAAATACAATGAGTTTATTTTTTGTTCTCTTTCAGGAGATTAGTAGAAAACTAGGTCGGTATGTTCCTTTTGAATGACTAACTATCACTCATGCAAACACTGCCTAATGAAATCAGCTGATTAGTTACTATACTGGGCTATGACGACAGACTATGTTGATGACGTACTGCAACGCTATCTTAAACTCTTATCACTTAAAAAAAACTTTTTTACAAAAAAAAACAACGACTTCAGAATTTGGGAAGTCGGTGGCAAAAAACGGAAATATAGAACCAAAGACACTGACTTCCGAAATTAAAGTAAATTTCGCTTTTTAGTTTTTGTTTTTTTAAATCGGTTTTTTTTTATGTAAAAAAGTTTATTATTTTTAACTTTTTTAGTTGTGGTACCTACCCCACACCAATTCGTATACCAGTACTTGCTATGTAAACAACAGTGACAGGAAGTCATCATCAACATACACCGAGTGGATTAAATACGTATTATTACGGAGTTCCAGCGCCTTCCTTCCGGTTTCATCATCAGATCAGTTTGACGGTACCATATTGATCAGACCTATCTATTTAATTATTTTTGTCATAGAATAGAATAGAATAGAATAGAATAGAATACTCTTTATTATGTACACCATAAAAGTTACAGATATAAATGTTGAAATAGTCACAGTCATAGTCGCTTAGCTATCTTAATCCAGTTATCTTATCGCCACCCGTGAAATACTTATCATTGAGGAGTTCCGGTAGCCATCTGTGGTCTTCTTCATCAGTTCCACTTCACCAAAGGATACATTCTGAATGCAAATGATTGGCTTGTTGATGAAAATACAAAAATCGCTATAAATGTGTATGCCTATAATATTTGAGGAGTTCCCCCAACTCCTCATGGATCACACCATCAAAACGGGGTATTTATAAAAAAAAAATTGGACCATTTTGCAAGTTTATCCTTTCAAATAAAAAATATATTTTCCAAATCGGTTTATAAACGACGGAGTTCTGAGGTAAGAAACATTTTAAAAAACAATACAGCTGACAGCTGACTTGAGAACCTCCTTTTTGTGAAGTCGGTTAAAAATACAACTTGTAGGTATAACTTACTTCTACTCATAACTTGAAATGATGTAAATGTACTGTTACGTTTGGAATAACCACCTTTTTTTTTTGTTTCCGGTGTGGAATATCCTCATGGGTGTCCTCCGCCCTGGGACGGGCGGAGGGGTCTGTCAGACTCTTACTGACTAAAAAACACCCCAGTGTTCCCTTCGCACACTTGCACCAGGGATCTTGGGATCTAGTGCGACTATCGCGAGAACTAAAGGAAATAAAGGAACTAAATAAAAATGAAAAAATATTTTTCATAATCATTTTATTTTAGGTGAAAAATACTCTACGTCTTTTCCAAAGAAATAAATAATTTTTGAAGTTAAGCTTTTCGGGTCATACAAAACACCGACAGTTGCTGATATCATTTTGATATTTTGATCGATCTATCAATCAAAATAATATCAGCAACCTGAACCAAATCACCAACATAATTAGGGGCCCCAGACGGGAGCCCTGCGGTACTCCTCATTATAATGCACGGTCCTAACGCAGGATGCGGCAAGCCGCAGGCCGCCGGCATACCTGCTTCACCCTGCTGACCCACTAGGCACACATTAGCACGGATTCAGAACCATAACTCAACTATGTTTAGGTTCTTATAGCGTGCACACCTTACCGAACACTCCTGACAAACTTAAGTTCTCGCAAAAGGTTCAATATTTCCAATATATCGACGGAATAAGGTTCAAAATTGCGTTGCTATAGTATCTGCGATGGCAAAGGTTAATTTGTCTATTTGTATGTAGAAGTAGATGATGGGGTTTCGGGCCTGTTTGTATGTCTGTCACGAACGCAATGTTTGTAAGTGGATAGTGTTATGTGAATGACTGTTACCTAATACGGATGGCATACATTGTTTACTTACTTTCTTATTGCAAACTAAAGAAGAATTAGTTCTAAAATAACCGGTTTTAAGTATTCAAAACGTATTTTTAATTTGCATTATGTCTCTATTGGATTCTGATGATGACCTTTTAGGGTTCTTAGTACACGTTAAATTATATCTATCTATATTTAAAATTTTATATGTGTCAAATATAAAATTTTAATTATAGATAGATATCATTTGCGTTTGTTTTGGTATAGAAGTCGGAGAAAACATAAGAAACGATGGATAGACTGTGTGAAAGATGATATGGATAGAAAGGTGATGAATACTGAGATGATGACTGTATCGAAGAATAAGACATGCTGCATTGACTTCAGGAGGATGATAATGAAATAGGATTAACCTAAAGTAGCTCATCCGCCCACAGAGCAACAACCTTTATTAAATTGTCAATAGAACGGCACCAATCCACAGATTTATAGCCAAACAATAACAGAACGGAAGTGAAACAGCAATTTCACAATCCGGACATGGCGGGCTATGCTAATGTGCGCACGAGTTGCATTCGCGATGTCCAACCCTTATTGCATAATGAAGATGTGCGCGAACATTTTGCTAAATCGGAGCAGTTTCACTTTTGTTAGTAAAACTATGCAGAAGCTTTTTATGTAACTTGTAAGATTGTGTGAGTTGGTAGAAGTAAATAGATTTTATGATTGGAAATTGTAAACTAATGAGGTGGTGTTAATTTTAATCAAATACATTTTTCATTCAATCAATTCAATACAAATTTTCCGGAAATGGCAAACTTGCAACGAACGAGAGCAATTTATACCACTAAAATATTATGGAATAATTATATTAAATATGAATCTCTAGTTGACTTACTTCTCTGATTTATGTTCAACCTGAGCACCTAACCTAATTTCATTGACATTCGTCCAACAAAACATATAATTACTTATTTCTCATAGCGCTAATTCTAATTACAAGTAAGAAAAGCTTACTTCATCGTCCAGAACCGATGTAGAATATGAAAAGTGTATGTTTCAGCATGAAAACGCGACATAGCGACTTAGCATCCACGATTCTGTCATACATAAAGGAACCTATGAAACTTAAACAGAAGATGTGAACTAATTACAAAAAGTATTATTAGTAGATACTGTACTCTAACACAGAAATCAAAATTCCGTTGACTATGCCATTGGGTCTGTCAGCTTTAACAAAATGCGCTGCATAAAGCAAATGAATGACGTTACAAAAGCGACACATCGCTTGATTGGTATGTACACCCTGGTGGTGAGAGCATAGTCCGACACTGCATGACAAACAAGCTGATTGATTACAGGTCTGTGCAGACGTGCCATAAATCACACCGGTAAAAATGTAGTTGGGCTCAAATTGTACGAAAAAGTGTAGTGCAATCACATGAAATAGTAGGAAAGCTCTTCGTAAAGGAGCTCATTCGGGGAAATACTGCCACCATTCCGATGCTGGAGGAATTACAGGATTTATAGGCATAATAATATAAGACATTTCAGCTTCGTCTCCGGGATGGCAACACATCCGCAATTCTTTTGGTATTACAGATGTGGATTATAGGCCACTGCTAAATAACATTATTTCGCGTTCAACGGCTGTCGCGAACTTTATGTGGTCAAACCGACGACATTCACATCACAAAAACAACAATTAATATCAGTCACACGCAATTTATCTTTTGTTGGAGAATATAACACTTAGTGACGCTGCCACAGGAATCCCAAAACCAAAACCTAGTATGAAACTGGCTTTGAAGCGTGGCCTTGCAGATTTGAACAAGAAAAGAAAGGCCTAATGCCCAGCAGTGGGTTAAGTCTGGCTGTGAATGATGATGATATTTTATGCAACTTTTAGCAGACCTGCAATCAAACTAAACCATTCTCAGTTTCAGTGCTACACGCCGGCAACTGCCTGACCACATTTTGCCGATGTGATGTGGTTATTTGTGGCACGTCTGATCAGACACTATGTAGGTACAACAATAATTCAGCAAGAAGGTTATAAAGACATCGACCATGTTTCTTCGATGTTACGTATGTCTTCGTGAAGTGTTGAAGAATGAATTCTGTTTTACATATTCGACTGTTTTTGGACACTTATTGGCTACTGGTCCCGCATAATTGTCGATGTAAAAGCAATGTATTAAAGTAGCAACATTGTATTTTAACTGATGAGGAGCGGATGCCTATTACCTAACTCAATAACTATCCAAATGGATGTTGTATGTAGCGGATCCAAGTGCGGGATCTGCTCTCTACAAAAGTTTGGGAAGATGCCAACCATCCCCGATGACTCTACTGAGGATGCATTATAAAATTTGTCAACAAAATACATTGCAGCCACCCTGAGAAGACTCAAGTGCATGTGATTTTACTGCAGGAAACGAGAAGGTTGCCGATGCAGAAATAGGTAGGTATGACAATCTCATCTTCATCTTCAGTTGTAATGGCAATCATGACATTTGGTTCAAGTAGGTTTCTATTTTTATTATTGTAGTAAAGTTTTATACAGATTATTTTTCAATTTGTGAATGTGAGACCGTTGTAGGCTTAATAGACTTGAGCTTTGTAAACCATTTGCTAGTTTGGTAAGTATCTGGTACTTGTTGATGGGCCTACACCGTCCTCGCACACCTCCTTGAAAACATTGTAAAAGCCCATTATTTTTAAAAGAGTATCCGTGGAGTTTCTTGCCGGCTCTTCTCCACAGGAAACGACCAATTGGAACCGTGCACCTAGCTTTTGACGTTACATAAGTGCCCATGTAGGTTTATGTGAAATCCATACACAGGAATCTGAAGGAACACGGGTGGGTTTTAGTCAGTAAAAGTCTGACACGCCCTCCTGCTCCGCCCAGAGCGGGAGAAGTTATTAGACAATTTACAACCAAAAAAGAATGAAAAAATTACAAATTTTATGTGAAATAAAATATTTTTATTTTGATTTAGATTTTTATCGACTCTCCTTACGAGGAGTACGAAATTAAACCATCCAATAAAGAACATTATGTTTTTATTCTTATATTTAAAAACATATCAATGTTATATTTTATAACATGATCCCTGTAATCCTCGAAGGATTAGGCAGAGACCTATATAGTACACCCACATTTTGCCAGTTATGTTTAAGACCCATGTACTAGGGGGCGAGCTTATTGCCATCAACCGGGCACCAAAAATTTTTTTTATTAAATATTACAGAAAAGTAATACAGACATTTATTTATATCTTCTAAATCTGTACAGATTATAAATTAAAGTCACTTTTCGTGTATGTTCTGTGTGACCACGTTGTTCTTCTAAAATTCCCAACGGATTCCCAATCATTTAGAGAATATACCCCAGAAGGTTTATTTATTTATTACTTTATGCACACAAATGTACAGAGGCGGACTTAATGCCATAGGCTTTTTCTACCAGTGAACCATTGGGCGATGCAGAGACAAACAGTAGTAGGTGCAATTGCGAGAATTGAGGAATAAATATTATAATTTAAATATAAAGATATACATATATAGGTATAAATCCAAAACATTTTTTAATATAGTTTATTTACATTTAACTAAAGTATGTAGGTATCATTTTGTTCGATAACTTTTTGCCATTTTGTAGGTAGGGACATGATCCCATTGCTATAGAAATTTTGGGACTTCTGATCAAAATATCGGGACAAGTGGTTTTGGCAGTCCTCTCGTGATGCTAACCTGACACTGCCTAAAGAATTCTGAAGAGACCGAAACAGGTGGAAATATGAAGGTGCAAGGTCAGGACTATACGGCGGATGCATTAACACCTCCCAGCCAAACTCTCTTAATTTTTGCTGAGTGGCTAAAGATGTGTGAGGTCTAGCGTTATCATGATGAAAAACCACACCCTTTCTGTTGATTAATTCTCTCAACTTCTTGCTTTAATCTCATCAGTTGTTCGCAGTAGAGTTCAGAATCGATGGTCCTGCCTGGTGGTAACAGCTCATAATGAATAATGCCCTTCCAATCCCACCACACACACACAGCATCACCTTGTTGCGAGTTAACCCGGGTTTCGCCACAGTCTGTGAAGCCTGACCGGCCTTTGACCACGACCTTTTTCGCACGTTCTTATCGTACGTGATCCACTTTTCATCACCAGTTATCAGCTTCTTCAAAAATGGTTCGGTTTCATTACGTCGTAATAAAGAATCACAAATGAGTACACGGTTCATTAGGTTTCTTTCAGTGAGCTCGTGAGGTACCCAAATATCGAGCTTTTTTGTGTACCCAGTTTTTTTTTAAATGTGCCAAAACTGTTTTGTGGTCAATTCCCAGTTCTTCAGCTACGTTGTAACTACTGATATCCGATAGCCGATCTTGCTCAACTTTTTCAAAAATGGCATCCATTTTATCCGTAATAGGGCGACCAGAGCGACGTGCATCTTTGACATCAAAATTTCCGGATTGAAAACGCTTAAACCAAATTTGTGCTACTCTCACAGACACTGCACTAGGTCCATAAACATCGCAAATTTTTTTCGCGGCTTGCGTTGCATTTTTACCTTTTTTGTAGTAAAATTTTAAAATGCATCGAATTTCTTCATTAGATTCACTCATCTTGACAGTACGAAAAACAAATGAAAATCACACATTTTCCTAATTTGAATTTGGAATTATGTTCTTTAAAATTTAAACTTTCAACGATACCAAAACCAGCCAGATACAAATAGTATAGCCAAAGAGATTTTATTACAAGTTCATACATACTATAATGCGAAAAGACTTTTTCCCCAACCTAATATATACACCTAATTATGTATAAATCTAGGCACAAATAAATATACATAAATATACTAAGACATCATTATCTGCCTAGCCTTTTCCCAACTATGTTGGGGTCGGCTTCCAGTTTAACCGGATGCAGCTGAATACCAGTATTAAGACAAATATACATAAATATATTAAGACAAACAATGGGAAAACATTACCGTTGTGATGATACTGCCAGCTTCTAATGTGCTCGCGAGCTTTTACTTTAAAGCATAATCGGTTGGTTGAAATCAGGATGTTCTTGGGGGAGCGCATTCCACAGAGAGATAGACTGAATGAAGAAGGAAGAGTGAATGACGTCTGTGCGGTGAGTGGGACATTGAAGAAGACGATTGTGAGATTAATGTAATTTTTTATTATGGTGGGCGCAAATGTACTGAAAGTGGATAGATAACTAGGGGAACAGGGAGAGTCACTAAATGAAAACAAGGTGGTTAGCGCCCTTTGCTCTCTGCGCTGGCGTATGGGCAACCAATTTAGAAGCGACCGATGCACAGAGATATGATCATATTTACGCTGATTGAAAACGAATCGAATGCAGTTATTGAGAAGACGGTCAAGTTTGTCGAGGAGATCTGCATTCAGGTCATAGTAGCACACATCACCATAATCGATGATAGCGAAAATAAAGGACTGCACAAGCATTGTCTTCGTACTCGATGGTAATAAATTTTTCAACCGGTACAGAGTTCGCAGCGTTCCAGTAACCTTCTGGCTTACCCTAGCGACTTGTGTACGCCAGCTCAGGGTACTACTCGTATCAATGTATAAGCCTAGATCCTTCACGTCAGTGCCAAAAGGAACGATCGTACCATTGAAAAGAACCGGAGGCAAGGTTTTACCATCCACTTTGCTAATGCCACGAGGACTGCCAATGATGATCGCCTGACACTTCTTAGGGTTTACAGCTACACCGAATCTATCAGCCCAGATTTTTATGGCTATCAAGTCCCTATTTAATGATACGCACACTGAAGTTCGGAAGTTATAAGATTTATAAAAATAGAAAACAGAAGAGGATAAAGTATACCGCTTTGAGGAACGGCAGTTTCCAAATCACACCAGCAAGAAGAAGAATCCCCAACATGAATGGACTGCTGACGTTCCTGAAGGTAGAAGGAGAACCATTTCAGTGCTTCGGGAGATACCATAACATATGACAGAATGGCTAACAGGATGTCGTGACTGGCGGTATTAAAATCATACGAGAAATCAACCAACACTAGAGCAGTAACTTTGGTGTCTTCCAGTCCAGCTCTTATATCGCCATTCACTTTAAGGAGGGCAGAAACAGTGCTGTGCCCAGGCCTGAACCCAGATTGAAGACGGCTAATGAGAGAGTTGCGATGAACAAAGTTGGAGAGTTGTTTGTGGACACTGGCCTCAAGCACTTTGGAGAGGACGGGAAAGATAGAAATTGGACGGAAGTCGGTAGGAAGAGAGGGATTGGAAACCTTAGGTAGTGGACGAACATAGGCTTTGCGCCACACGAAAAGGAATACTCCGGTGTGTAAGGATTTTTTTTTTAATATGGGTAGGTTATGTGTAGGAGATGATCCAGAATAGTGTAGTGTAATGATCATACCACGGGTGATATTGTGACATCCCACCTTTTTTTTATTTGATGGAGAGAATGATCTTTCTGATCTCTTCCGGTTCAACTGGAATGAAACTGAAAGGATTAATATGAGGACGCTTTAGACCAGAAATAAGAGACAGGGTTTGTTGCTTGGATAGACGATCCATGGTAGAAACAGTAGATAAGCCGGTTGAGACCGTAGAAATAAATTGAATTAGGAAGGTCTAAATGTCGCGATTTGCCAATACCAAGAGTTCCAAGAAATTCCCAAATATCGACAGAAGAAAAATAACTAATAGTATCCAGAATGTGGCGGTGTTTACCATTGCGTATTATCTGATTGCATCTATTCCTTGCAGCCTTGAATAATCTCCAGTTCTCATCAGTACAATCCCTTCTAAATTTACGGAACGCGCGGTCCCTACGTCGCAATACCATCTGTATACCTCTTGTCATCCATGGTGCAGGTGGGCGTTTTAACTTAACTTTGTTGACGGGAGCATGGATGTTATAAAAATTGACTACAATATTATTGAAGATGGCAACCTTGTCGACAACTAAAATGGCGTCCGTCATAGAAAGAAAGAAAGAAAGAAAAATTGTTTATTCTGCACAAACAAAACGCACATTACAATGAAATAACAAAAATTGCACACAAACAAAGTAGCCAAAAGCCTCATAATTAAAAAATAAAAGTATCGAACTCAAAGCATTTATTTCAAATAAATTAATATTATTATATTATTTATATTATTCAAAATTACAGGCACTTTTGAATTGTCAAGGGTCCGGTCAGTCATAAAGATGAAGCTAGTTGCCCATTTCAAAGCCTAGTAGGTACCTATGGAGAAGAACACTCTCTTTTAAATTGATATAATTATGGTTACTAAATATTGGTCACATCATTCGTGTTGAAATTATTCATGTGAGAACGATGCAAAACGTCAAAAGCGTCCGTAATAAAAAGATAAAAAAAAACAATTTTAAAAATTTAATTAAATTAAAATAAGCCATGACCGCTAAGAGATGACCAGTCCCTACTGATGGCGCCCGTTCACGAACATGACGCATGGATTAGCATCATTCAGCTCAACCATTTTGAAGGGAGCTAAATGATCCAACACACCCGCCACCATCAGCGAGACATTACAGTGAGCATGACATACTATCAGCCGCCAGGGCACATTCAAGTCAATGAAAGCCGTACCTAGTAAGTGGTAGCTTTATAGTAAGTACATAGTACTCACACATGTGCTATGCAATTGTATAATACTAACAGATTGAATTTATACAATGCAAAGATAGTTTTTGAAATCTTCAGCAGCTCCAACAGTACCTATTTCCAAATGCTAATCAATTAATTTTTTCCACACTTGTGGAGCAGGACCAGCGTTGAGCCAAGCATTTTTATCAGCGATATAACCCCCCAACTTATAATATGCCTGGCTGCATAGTGTGCGTTTTAAACATGATTTAAATTTCTGGCGGAGGTATTTAATTGTAACATTTTAAACAGTACCCCATGAAAGATGAGTCTAGTTTAGCCGGCCTGAAACCTGGTTGAAAGAGAGTTTCCTAACGTACATGATGTTTTCATACATAAATATCAATTGACAAGGTACCGTCATGATGTTAATTAATATCTTTGGACAGTTCCCTTAGAGAGTCGCGCCTGCGGAGGCCATATATGGCTCTGATGGCTCTTTTCTGCAGAATAAAAATAGACTCGATGTCTGCAGCCCGTCCCCATAGTAAAATACCGTATGACATAATACTATGAAAGTAACTAAAATAGACTAGCCTCGCGGTATCTACATCAGTAAACTGACGGATTTTTCTCACAGCATAAGCTGCTGAACGTAGCCGTCCTGCAAGGGATGTTATATGCGAACGCCATTGGAGCCTTGAGTCGAGCGTGATCCCCAGGAAAACCGTTTTATCGACGAATTCTAGTTTCTCTTGGTTCAATATTATCTCACTTTTGACATTTAGTAAAGAAAATGTTATGCACTAAGTTTTTTTCACATTTAATACTAAATTATTAGCAGTAAACCAATTTTGGACCTGCAGTAAGGCATTATTTACGTCGTCAGGATTTGATGCACGTCTGTTCATCGTCAGCAAATAACACCATTTGTGGTTGAGTTTTTAACAAATGGGGTATATCATTAATATATACTAAAAAGAGGAAAGGACCAATACCGAGCCTTGTGGTACACCCATTTTTACTTTTAAGCCGAGTGAATTGACTCCATTTATTTGAACTTGCTGCTGTCTATCATTTAAATAAGATTTACTAAACAGAGCGCAATCCAAGCCCGTAATGCTTCATTTAGCTCGATATTAGATTGGAAGACGTGCCTAATTTTCCTAACGAATATACTACTTTGCTGTATACATATTGCTGGTAATGTGAGAATTTGTTTGTTGTTTAACAAAGTGTGGCCTTCAACTTTCTCGTTGATCTATATTTATTAATATTCTGATTTATTTCTTTTGCAGAATAAAGAGGCCCAAAAAGTCAGTACTTTCTCCCCACAGAATAATACCATAATTTAGCCAGGAGTAGGCGTACGCATAATAGGCAGATAAGGCGGTTTTATAGTCTGTGTTGCATAAGTTGCATTTAAATATGCTTAGAGCATAAATAAATTGGGACAATTTTGCTCTTGTACTTTCTTTACTTGTACGTTTGAGTCTAATGTTAGGCCTTAAAATGTAAATTCGTTTATTTCTACTAATTTTACTTTTTGCGTTAATGTATTTAGGTTTATTGGGGTTCTTTGGTAAGTTCTGAATTTGAATATTTTAGTTTTAGATAATGTTCGTTTAACCATTTCTCAGTTTCTGTGAAAGTTTTTAAAATAGCTTAATGGTCAGCATTGGCGGGCATTATAAATAATAAAGAAACATCGTCAGCGAACTAAATACACGACAAACTTATCTTTTTTGGCAAGTCATTTATGTACAATATAAAAAACTTCCGGGGGGTATTGAATTATTGATGGTAGCCATATCTGATCCCATGCTGTACCATTCCTGGTTAACGCTATCAAAATATTCTACTTCTACGAATTAACTATCTATTTATATGCCCTGAGGTAGTTCCTGAATGTACCACGAAAGCCACGAACAATTATATAGAATAAATGAATATGACTATGACGATTTCCTTATGCTCACAATCACAAGCCTGCAATAAGCTACTATAGTATTCCCTAACATTACGTAAAAATCTGTAGTAAAGTGAACGTGACTAGAAAGGTTATTATGCATATAACAGTTAGTAAAGAGTACAGTGAGAAGCATGTTTGTTTACACTAACTAAAGCGTACAACTGGATATAAAAAACCGGCCAGGTGCGAGTCGGACTCGCGCACGAAGGGTTCCGTACCATTATCTATAAAAACAGAAAAAATCACGTTTGTTGTATGGGAGCCCCCCTTAAATATTTGTTTTATTATAATTTAATTATTTATTTTTAAAGTGAATCAATAACTAAATACTCTGTGAATGTTTCAAGCGTCTACCTGTTACCGTTATCAATATCGAGCAAAAACGAGCAAAAAAATTACGTTTGTTGTATGGGCTCCCATACAACAAACGTAATTTTTTTGCTCGTTTTTCCCTTGTCCCTTAAATATTTATTTTATTCTGTTTTTTTAGTATTTATTGTTATAGTGGCAACAGAAATACATCATCTGTGAAAATTTCAGCCGTCTAACTATCACGGCTTATGAGATACAGCCTGGTGACAGACGGACAGACAGACAGACAGACAGGCGGCGGAGCCTTAGTAATAGGGTTCCCGTCTTACCCTTTAAAAGAAAAGCAAAAAAGCTAAAAAGCAGAAAAGTTGCTGCTTGTTGTTGAAGTTATAAAATGAGTTATTAATTACCTAACATCGGTCTTTCATAAAATTATAAGCCAATAAAGAGAAAAAATATTTGTACTTTTAAAGCATTATTGAATTCTGAAGTCAAAAGAATATGACATTGAGGCATAAATTGGTAGCAGCATCTTTCTACACCCCCGTCAAAGTTACTGTCAAAATCTCTGAAAATGCAACATCGTAGTCTTGCACAACTAATCTAATATCGTTATAAAATAATAAAAAGTTATTTAATTCGGACCTTGATCCATATTTTATAAGTATTGTGTATTACTAACATTATTGTTAGTAATACACATTACTATATTAGTAAAAAATACAACTCAAATTTTAATTCAAATACCTGTTGCACTCACTTGACGCACCGAGTACATGCACATCATGCACCCAATGTGCCATAATGGTGCAACACGGCTTATCACTGATGACCTTCAGAATGTCGTTGACGCTCCCACGCACTCTGCGCATCATGGACGCAATCCTTTTTCGCAGGATGATACTGAAACCATCAGTATGTCCTTCGGCAAATATTCCTGATGCACTGCAGTAACGTGGGGGCCCCAACAACATTCTGAAGGCATTATTATATTCAACTCTGAGGGCGTTATATGCCCTTTGAGTATATCGAACCCACAGAGTGCACGTGTACAAGGATTGGCAAAACGCCTTAAAAAGAGTTATTTTTACATCTGGTGTACATCGAGCAAACCTGCGGGCCAACATATTGCATCGGACAGTGAACGCCCTCCGTTCTCTTTTCATGTCGGCGTCATCTTTCAAGTCCTCAATAACCATGTGCCCTAAGTACTTAAAATCTAGCACCCTTTCAAGAGCCACACCTTTTAACATAACCGGTGGTATGTGTGCTGGTTTTTTTACGATTTACCCTAACCAAACAGTTAAGAAAAATGTGAAAGCAGAATAACCCCAAAATATAAGTATATACAATACTTACTTGTCAATATTACCACAATTGACTGATAACATTATAAACCACTTCCTGAAAAGTTCCAGAAATTACCGAATGTAAGCATAAAACTTCCAAGAAATAAATTTATTAATATTTGTAATATCATCGCCAAAATTCATAACTCTCACCACCAGGACTTTCTTTAAATGAAAATAAATAGTTTGCCAAGTATGAAAGCGATTGACATTCAGAGCACGCGCAAAGACCGCGTGCCTCGCCGCCCAAAGGATGACGGTATAAAAACCAAGCCCATTGAAAAATTAAATCATTGTTGCTCCATTAACCGGACGGGTCGAACGTCTAATTAATCAAATCTAATGAAAAAGTGAAAAAAAACAAAATGAAGTGTTTGTGTTTACTCCTGGTTTCCGTTGCCATCGTTCGCGGTTACAGCATCAAGGACAATGAGATTCACACGGCGCGATTAAGATCAAGTGATGAGTTACTCCAGAGTGTAATCAGTGATTGTTTCGAAGCTGAAGCCCCGATGTCATGTCTCAAAGTGAAAGTTCTTTCGTTCCTGGATACCAAACTTGGAGTTAGCTCTGAATCTGCGAGAGCTTTCGACGACAAGAATATCGACAAAGTGATCTTCGACCGCGTTGGCCGGTACCTGAGCAACAATGAAGTCAGGTTCCAGCTGCCTGAGTTCCTCTTTGACAGTGCTGAGGTATCTTACAGAGCTGACAGGGGTTTGGATGTGGAATTCCCGGAGACTGACAGTGAAAACGGCGAAGGTAATGATCGACCAACCCCAAATATGGGCCATAAAGATTGGACGTCAAACGTAATATTTTTATTCTTCCAGCTCGAGGCATCTTGAAGAAGAAGCTCCTGCTCCCCGTCCTGTTGCTCCTGAAGCTGAAGATGAAGGCTTTGATGCCCATCCTCGTCGCGATCATCGGCATCAAGTCCATGAAGGCGCTTATTCTCAGCAAACTGGCCATCACTCTCGTCCTCGGATTCCTGATCTATAACTTAATCATGAAGAAAGGAGGTAAGATATCAAAGAATGATTGGTAGATTCTCGTCTAATCATTAGAATTTCAATGATACATAACATATTTTTCTTTTTGTTGCCAGCCATGCCCATGATGATGATGCCGCCTACAGAAGCCGCCCCTCCCGCACCCCAATACGGTCCCCCGGCCAATCAGTACGGACCTCCTTCTACCCCTGGACCTTCCGCGCCCCAGGATTCGTACGGCCCAGCTTGGGAGCCAGCTACCGGTGGTCCTTATGCCAGAGTCTGGGACCCGTCGCAGCTCGCTTACAGCTCCTACTACCCTGGTGACTCGAACCCTTCAGCCGCCTCGAATCAGTCTCCGAGCTACTCCAGCGTGTCTTCGGTCTCCTCATCAGCATCATCATCTTCAGCCACCCACTAAACGATTACTACCTCATGTAAATACGCACGGTAAACGCATTGTACATAGTGTTTTGACGCACGCACCAATGAAACGGCTAGGGTCTAGAAGAGTTATTTATTGACGAAGAAGATTAATTTATTATTATTTAATGAGAAACAATAAAGAAACTGTCGTTTTACTAATGGCTAATTATTTGACCCCCCCCTCCCCCCCCCCTACTTATGACCCACAAAGAACAAAACTTAAAACATTCATCATCTTTTTAAGTAAGGCCCAATTTTCGGGTCATATTTTCAAAAAAGGCATGTGAAAACTAGCCTATTGACCCATAAAAAATCCCTAGGGCTTTAATAGCGTTAGCCCCATACCTATAAGAATGTGAACTGCATTTCTATAAACTTTCACCAATAGCCATTATAATAAACAATGCAATATCGTCGTCCTGCTTTTCCTGACGTGCTTATGAGCGGGTCAATCGTATTTAGGACAGTTGACATATTTGCCTAAATACATACATAAACTCATGCCTTCTTCCCATGGAAGCAGAAACTATAGAACGCCACATGCTACGCTCCTTACATACCTACTCCTCTTTCTTCGCCTACGTTCATACATCTGGTCATACACGCACGCCGGTTGCGAGTACTACGCACCTGACGGACAGTTGACATATTTGGCTAAATAGGTGTATGTTTTATAGAGTCATAATAGAAAATAATAGAAAAGTTATATTATAAGTCAACACGGAGTAATAGCCGACCAAAACCATTACACAACTGAGTAGAATGCGGACTACCCCCTCGCTTAGCGCCTACTAGAAACCCGTGGTCATCCAATTGATCATATCTATTCATCCAATTGATCATATATTTTAAGAGCACCGCGAATTAACTACGGTAGGACTGTCGTATAAAAGGGAGCACCACTCTTATTCAACAACATAAAGTGAGGGAATCAAAATCTGTTCCAGTTTTAAAAGGCTATTAAAACACCATGTTTTGAAAATGTTTTTCTTTTAAAACTATTTTTTTTATAACTTCAATAAATCAATCAACTCAGCCTATAGCAGTCCACTGCTGGACATAGGCCTCTCCCAGGCTGCGCCACAACACCCTGTCCTCCGCTTTCCGCATCCAGTCTGTCCCAGCCACCTTTTAAGGTCGTCGGTCCATCTAGCTGGGGGGCGCCCCACACTACGCTTGCCGATACGCGGTCTCCACTCCAGAACTCGTCTGCTCCACCGGCCATCGGTCCTTCGACAAACATGACCAGCCCACTGCCACTTCAGCTTGCTTAGTCTGCAGGCTATGTCGGTAACTCCGGTTCTCTTCCGGATAATTTCATTCCTGATCTTATCCTTCAAAGAAACCCATGGGAAAAGTTTTTATAACTTACTAATTAGAATGTTTTTCCTCATAGAATTGAATAATTATAATAAATGATATTGTTTTTGAGTGAAATAAAGTAGGTATCTTATTGTGCACCATTTCGGACCACATTTTCACTAACCATCTGGTTATTTATTATAGACAATAATCAATCGCGATCCTATCAGTATATTTAAGTGTAAGTGTAAGTAGTATTATTTACTATGCACCTTGTCGAAGGCATGAGTTCACCACCGTACAACAGGATGAGATTGATGGCAAGTCAATGCCTTGTCCCGTAATTAGCAGCTAGAACTTTCGCTTATGTAAAGAGGTACATTATCGGAGTTCAGACAGGCTTATATTTACTGTTGCACTATAGCCAACATTGTTTTCACCTCACAACCTCGGAAAGATTCTGTTTATCATTCGACATCTGAGTGCAAAACCGCATTTTATCCGGTAGCGTGGAAAGATTTTTTAAATTCGAACCTTTCTATTCAATAATTTTTCAATACACTTCTTCGAAAACTAGTTCATATCGCACTACGTTTAGGTTCACAATGCAATGTATTTCACAAGCGATCGATTTTTTATTTTACAACAGGTGTGAGGGAATAAAAATTGCCACAGATAACTTATACCTATAGGTACTTAGTCCAAATTGGTTCAATGCCTCTATTCACACCGTCTCGCGCCAGAGACGGTCCTCTCTCTCTATTCGGAGGTGATTTTTTTTTAAATCTCGGCAAAGATGCGCCTTTACGGCATTAATATTTTTAGAATATTTAAATAATGTATATAAATAGACTATCATGATTATTACAATTAAAAAAAACGCTTATGAACAAATTAACATTTATTTGTGTTCTAAACTCAAAAATATTTGAATTTTCAATTTTTTATTTTAGGCTGTTTATCTGCTTATATCTTTGATTCTCCTTCAACCGCGAAAGCAAAGCGCGGAAAAATTCATGACAAAAATACTTTTCGTTATTTTATTTCTTCAAAAGTGTATTGAAAAACGTCGTTTGATAACTGCAATAACAAATGTCCACGACATTTTTTATTGCAGTTCTCGGCTCAAAAACAACCTCGCCTACTGCTCGGGTGTTAATTCCGCCTCGAATACAGTAACAAGCATTCTCCACTAGTATCAAAATGAACTATTCTATACCGCCAGTACACTGAAAATGCATTAATACTTATTTCATTTCAGTGCGCCGACCTCATTTTTAAAACAATCGCACGACCCAGCACGACGAACGCATGAAAAAAATACTTTGGATTTTTTTTCTCTTAACTTTCCATCATTTTGGTTTGGTTTTTTGGTTTGGTTTGGTTTTTTGGTAAGAAATCATAAAATATGAGCGAGTCCAGCAGCGACAAAGATATAAATTTGACACCTGCAGAGTTAGTGCAATCGCCCAACCGGTGCATAATGCCGAATTGAGTTTTCTTCCGGAAAAATAGCGCGAAAAGTACCTATAAGCGTACAATTTTGTTCAATGCATGGAGACATTCTAAAGCTGCGAAAACTTTTTCAGAGACTATAATGCTATGATATTTCATTGAACTAATAAAAGGAAATCAAGTACACAAATATATTATTTAAGCTGTTTTTCTTGCACATAGCATATTTTCCTCGCTGTAGTGAGGTGAAAATTTTTGTGTTTCGTTCGGCAGCAAAGTTATTCTACGTCTCGTATCTTTGAAACCATCGCTCCGCTCAGGATTCTATACTTATTTGAACAACTCGCTAGAATCCTTTGCTTGCTCAAGTTTCAATACAAGTAGATACTCGCGCCAAAAATCAACTTTGGAGCTATACCAAATAACTATGGTTATCCTATTGAACTTAATTAGTGTTTTTTTTTTTGTGTAACATTTTTCTTTTCGCTTTCTGTGGGAGTGATTTCGTGAAAAGGGACAAGATAAGATAAGATAAGATAATATTTATTTTGTAAAACATGAGTACAGTATGAAGGTCTTATAATTATATGAGGTGGCTACATGTTTTGCCATTTATGGCGTACAAAAATTAGATGCAATAGAGAAACAATACAAACCAAAAAAAAAAGAAATACAATGTCAAAATTTAAATCAAATTGAAATTAAAATGTCAAAATTTAGATTTCATTCAAAATTACAATATCAAAATTTAAATTAAATTCAAAATAACAGTCAACATAACACACATACATTCAGTTTGAGTAAGACTTATAGAAAAAAAATAACAAATTGACACGCACAAACAGATTCTACACAAGCAAAATATCATTTAAAAATTCATCTACGCTATAATAGCACTTCTCTAGTAATAACCCCTGAAGGGACTTTTTAAATTTGTTTAGAGGCATACATTTTATAATATCTGGTATTTTATTATAAATATTTGGAGCAATACCAAAGAAACTCTTTTTCATTAGGGCAGTTTTACACTTTTTTTGACATAACAAATTCTCCGACGGGGACGGAAGTATTTATCAGGAAGTGACAGCTTATAGCATGGAATAAGTAAGTACTTTTTATTAATAGCATGGAATTAGTAAGTACTTTATAATAGCATGGAATTAGTAAGTACTTTATAATAGCATGGAATTAGTGTAGGTACTCATGGAATTAGTAAGTAACTAAGTACTATATAGATTGTAAGTAGAGGGGGTCGAATTTCGACCAGTGGGCGACTGCTTGTAATGAATGAGTATTGCTTATTACCAAGATGAGATGCCAGATTTTACACATCCTATGCGACTCCTGTAAGGGTCGCTCGTTTTGTCAGACTAAATCATCTTACTTTTGATTTTCGGTACATTTCGTCGGGGACCTAAGGCAGTGCCTTGAGGCACACCAAAAGGTATCAGTAGTCCGATGAATAGCGGGGTGATTGTGAAACACACTAACAATTGCAATGCCTTTTATTTTGACATATTAACAACATTCATTGCGTGATTTACGTTGTCGAGCAGACGAATTTTTCAAACATGAAGCAATGGATTAAGAATTTATTTCAAAATCCTTTGGATTGTGAAAAAAGTGTTACACAATTGGGTTGCTGTAGAGACCTATAGGCGATTAACACACGGCACCGCGCACCGCCGCGGTTGGCGGTGAAGCGGATCTCATGTCGCATTGATCTCTATTAAATCCGTCGATGCCTAAGGCGATTAACACACGGCACCGCGGAGGGCGGTGAAGCGGATCTCATGTCGCATTGATCTCTGTTAAATCCGTCGATGCCTAACACACGTATACCGCCCGACCGCGCGGTCGAGCGATGCTCAAACCCTCTCCGACCGCGGCGGTGCGCGGTGTCGTGTGTTAATCGCCTTACACACGTACACCGCCTGACCGCGCGTTCGAGCGGTGCTCTCACCGCCACCGCCCCTCCGCGCGGCCGGCCGCGCTGAGGGGCGGTGCATCACACACGGGGCGCCGCATAACTGCGCGAATCATCGTGTGTGCAATGCGGATGTGTTGCAATTTAAAAATGGATTTTGATATTGAAAAGTTTATTTTGGAGATTGAAAGTCGCTCTGCTATATGGGACATGAAAAGCACACAATATAGTGATAGACTCCTTAAAATGAAACAATGGGAAGAAATTGTTACCTTATATTTGGAGCCAGGAGAAACTTCTGATAAAGATAAAAAAGAACTCGGTAAGTTTAAAAAATATATTTATTTTTAATTTAAGCATATTTACTTTGCCATGGTAGTGTGTTCTCATTTACAAAATAATCTGCTAAATTATTACGGATCACTGCAGCGCTTGTACTTCCTCTGCAATTATTGTCTATAGGTATATTAACTATTCCCTCTGTCTCATTGTTCGTATATAAAATATCTTTAAAATCAACGCCATGTCTTTCCCTAACAAAATTATGAAGAATACAGCATGCTTTAATAATTTTTATCGATAAATTTCTGTTTACGTTCAAAGGGCGTTGAAATATACGCCATTTATGTGTTAAGATACCGAATGCACACTCAATATACCTACGTGCCCTGCTCAAGCGATAATTGAAAACTCTTTTAGTGTAATTTAAGTGATGTCCTGCATAGGGTCAAAATATGGCACGGGATTGGTGATACCAGTAATTGCAGAGGAATTTGGTATATTAAGAGTTCCATCTTGAAGTTTTTGATAAAAAATAGAATCACGGAAAACTGTAGAATCACTACATTTCCCATAAGCACCGATGTCAATATATATAAATTTGTAATTAGAATCACATATAGCCAGAAGTAAGATGGAAAAATAATGCTTATAATTGTAGTACAGGGATCCAGTTAGAGACGGTTTGATAACACGCACATGTTTACCGTCTAAGGCACCTAAAACATGAGGAAAATTAGCTCTTGACTTAAATCCTTCAGTTATATTTAGCCACATTTCAGTTGTAGGTTCGGGAAAACACTCCATTTTCATTACATCCCATAATGCATCACATACTTTTTCTACAATACTTCGTATGGTTGATATCCCAAGTCGATAATTGTAATGCAGATCGGTAAAGGAACACCCCGTGGCCAGGTATCTGAAATATATATTTTTTTTATTACAGGGCGCTCGCTACAAATAAAGTGGAAAAACCTTCGAGACGCCTTCATGAAGGAGTGCCGAAGGCAAAAAGACATTAAGAGCGGAGCGGGAGCTAAGAAAAATAATCAATATCGATTTTATAATCAATTGTTATTTTTAAAACCTTACGCTGGAATAAATAAAACTGAGAATAGTTTGTCTGCTGCAGACGATAAATCAGTTGGGGAAGGTAAGGAATCGGTTGGAGGACCATATAAAGAAAGAAATCTGATCATTCTGAAGAGATGACTCGAGAATTAATCGATACTCTGAAATCTTCAATGAGCAAAAAAGTAAACGAAGAAGATCCTGACCGACAGTTTATGCTCTCTTTGGTGCCTGATTTCAAGAAAGTCCCCGATCGATTGAAGTCAATCGTGAAAATAAATATGATTAAATGCATATCACAAGCTCAAGATGAAATGTACAATTATAAAGAACCAAGCGACGCTGAAATGTCCTATGCTAATAATCAAAATCAGGGTTATTTTACGAATTCTTCATCATATACACTCAATTCCAGTCGCTATGAAGTAATGCAGTATAACCATCAAAATGACCAAGGGACCTCTGCTGCCGGAATTACAGATAATATTACAGAAGCAATACCAGCAACACCTGCCACAGTTCATTCAAACATTACTGATGAATCAGAGATTTTATCACTGTTTTAAAACCATAGTGTAGTGTATACCATATTGTACGGAAGATAGAAAACTGTGATTATGTAAATTAGTTTTAGGTAGATATAAATACGTGATTTAACCTGTGATTAAGAAAAACATACTGTGATTTGATTAATAAGATATTAAAATTACTAATTATAATTAGATGTAAGTACCTACAAAAAATTTAAAAATGTTCCTTTTTAGGCTATGAGGGAACAAAACAAAAGTACTTAGTAAATAATCATTCAAAAGACTGAGGTAGATTCAATCATCAGAATGATTGACTGACTGATTTTATTTAAAATAATAAAAATATAAATTGGAAAAATGTGCTTTTTCTTTTCACTTACCTCAAGGTCACAAGAAGCTTTTCTTCCGGTGAAATACAAGGACGCATGTTCGTATTTACTCCAGAAATTGCTTGTCTTATCCTTGCTAGCAAATAATCAAATGAAGAAGTAGACATTCGCGTATAATTGAAAAATTTATCTTCGTGTTTTCTCAAACTTTTATAGAATAACATGAATGTCCTATTTAGTGTTCTGCTTCGTAAAAATGGATGAACCCAATATCTTCTTTTTAATTTCTTTTTACGCCATAAAAGCCAGATTATTGCCACCACTTCAGCGTCCATTCTTGCCAGTGTCTGTGATCAAACTGGTCAAATCCGCGTTAAATCCAACCGCGCGGACAGGGGCGTAAACCGCCTTACCGCGCGGGGTACCGCTACGAAATCCGCTTTACCGCCACCGCCCTCCGCGGCGGCGCGCGGTGCCGTGTGTTAATCGCCATAGGGATGAACTATGGCTTTCAAGACTTACAGTAAAAGGGTCTAGGGTGGTACCTACCTATTATAAAGACTAACATAAAATTACATCACGCCTGTTTTCCCCGGCGGAGGGTTAGGCAGAAGTCCCACATTTCGCCAGTAGGTATTAGAACTAAGTTCAATCTATTACATGTTCATATACCTATGTGTAGGAAGGTATCGTTATAGATATAAAAATAAAAGACTGGATGTCAATAATCATTTTTCTTTATTTTATTCATTTTAACTCGATTAGCACAATATCAGGTGAAGAATGGAAGTGAGTGTTTCATAAAATTTCAGTAGGTACACAAATGTGTGGAAAAGTGGAAAAATAGGTAGGTATTGTTACAAAGAAGTTAATAAGTTCGTTATTATTGTCACAAATGTATGGTTTCCGTTACAAGTCACGATAAATTCATATTTTCTCTTTAGGGAATCTAAATATTTAATTGATATAAAAGATTAGATTTTGAAATGAGTAGGTAGGTAGAGATCGTCCAAATTAAAAACTGCACGCCCCTTCACTAAAATTTATATAGAAACATTTAAAATGTGTATGCAACAGGCAGTGGAGTGGGCTGTTTTAAATCAGACGATCTCTACCTAGTATTATCTTCTAAATAGAAAATGGATATAGTAACTTAGAGTCAGAGAATTTAATTGTTTAGCAACGACTATCAACTTAAATTATAGTCAACAACTGTGATTCTATAAACAGTTGTATGAAACACACGGTAAATTGACATTGCGTGTGAATTTGATAAACAATTATTTTCTCTTTTTGTAGTGTACATAATATGTTTGAGTATATTAGATACGTTTTTTGCCTTCGCGTTACGGTTAAGCTTACAAAGGTTTATCACAAAACAAGAAGGTACTTACTCTCTAACTTGCAAAAAAATTAGGGCGAATTTCGACGCGACCAGCACATCAAAACCGCGTTCAAACGCTGTCAGTTTCAATAATGCTGACTGACAGCTCATAAACAACTATTATTTCACTGGAGTAATCTGACATGTGCTAGCTGTCACTTTGTGTAATAAAATGGTTATTTATAATGTAATGGTGATCGTTTAGTTGATATAGATAGATGTAAAAGTCTAAAATAATATACAATACTGCCCTCGTAAATGAAAACACAGTAACTTAATTTACTGTGTTTATGCTTGTTTTGTGTATTGTAATCAGGGACCGTACAACCCCGGTTAAGGGTTAAGCCTTTCGAAATGGTAACCCATTCAATGGGTTACCTTTATCATGATGTAACCCATTGAATGGGTTTTATAGTAAAAACCCAGTGAAAGGGTTACATGATAACCCATTCAATGGGTTTTATACTTGAAACCCAGTGAAAAAGTTACATGATAACCCATTCAATGGGTTCTATACCTACTTGAAACCCAGTGACATGAAAAAACCATAATATTATGTAATTTCGATATCCGCCTAGCACGCGTAGCATGACCAATTCTATCTCTGTTCTACCAAGAATAGACAAAGTTTTTGATGTGAAACATTCAACAGCCGCACGTAAAACCGAGTGCTGGCGGGGCGACGCATGCCACGTGGCGACGCATCGCTACTATATACAGTCATCTGTAGTAAGTTTTTTGATGTGAAACATTCAACAGCCGCACGTAAAACCGATTGCTGGCGGGGCGACGCATGCCACGTGGCGACGCGTCGCTACTATATACAGTCATCTGTAGTAAGTGTGTAAATAATTTCGATGTTTCACATCTGCCAGGCGTCCCGTCGGCTCATTTTTTTCTATCCAAGTCGATATCTCTTCTGCCCGCGCAGGGGGGGGGGGGGGTAATTATTACGTTTAATTTTCGAAAAAAAAATGTGTCAAACGTCAAATTTTTAATAAAAACCAGCGAAATTTTTTTATTATTAAAACAAAAAAAAAAACATCTCTGAAAACGGTGCTTCCTAGGCAAAAAATGACAGAAATTGAACCCCCCCTGTGTCACCCCCGTGCAAGCAGCATCCCAACATGAATTTAAGGAAAAAATACAGTTTTTTTTTTTTGCTGATTTTTTTTCGTCATCGTATGAATGGTTTTCGACTAGAACAACAGTTTTCCCACCATTTTCCTGTAATACTGCTCATGGTGCCTCTAAGCATATACTCCAACTCCTACAACTCCGCCCCTAATACGGCTCACTGGCCAGATTGTTCAGTGAGAAGAAGTTTGGATGGTGAAAATATTGAATTGAGTTTTCAAAATCAGTAAAGATTCTTGTGTAGGTCTAATTTGATGTAGACTATGTACACTTGTCGAGTAGAAATGTTTTAACCCCAAGTGTCAAATCAAAACTTCAAAAGCAGGGACCCTTTTGATTACCATTTTAGAAAAACCCTATCAAAAACCCTTTCAATGGAAAGGGTTTTCGATAGGGTTTATCAAAGCAGTTAATCAAAAACCCTTTCAATGGGTTACCAAAATTTAATTTAAGCCATTCAAAAGGGTTACTGCTTAGAAAAACCCTATCGAAAACCCTTTCAATGGGTAACCAAAATGGTCCCTGATTGTAATAACGAGACCGAGCGCTATCTGGGAAAATTTTCGGTTTGTCTCTACTACCAATGTATTAAGTTGGGGAAAAGTCTTTTCGCATTATAGTATGTATGAAGTTGTAATAAAATCTCTGGCTATACTATTTGTATCTGGCTGGTTTTGGTATCATTGAAAGTTTAAATTTTAAAGACCATAATTCCAAATTCAAATTAGGAAAATGTGTGATTTTCATTTGTTTTTCCTACTGTCAAGATGAGTGAATCTAAAGAAGAAATTCGATACATTTTAAAATTTTACTACAAAAAAGGTAAAAATGCAACGCAAGCCGCGAAAAAAAATTGCGATGTTTATGGACCTAGTGCAGTTTCTATAGCACAAATTTGGTTTAAGCGTTTTCAATCCGGAAATTTTGATGTCAAAGATGCACGTCGTCGCTCTGGTCGGATTTTTACGGATTACGGATAAAATCATTTTTCAAAAGCCATTTTTGAAAAAGTGGAGCAAGATGGAACCGTCGGTATATCAGTAGTTAAGACGTAGCTGAAGAATGGACCACAAAACAGTTTTGGCACATTTGAAAAAAACTGGGTAAACTGGCTACACAAAAAAGCTCAATATTTGGGTACCTCACGAGCTCACTGAAAGAAACCTAATGAACCGTGTACTCATTTGTGATTCTTAATTATGACGTAATGAAACCGAACCATTTTTAAAGAAGCTGATAACTGGTGATGAAAAGTGGATCACGTACGACAAGAACGTGCGAAAAAGGTCGTGGTTGACCACGACCTTTGAAGCGCCTTTGTGCCTTTGAAGGCCGGTCAGGCTTCACAGACTGTGGCGAAACCCGGGTTAACTCGCAACAAGGTGATGCTGTGTGTGTGGTGGGATTGGAAGGGCATTATTCATTACGAGCTGTTACCACCAGGCAGGACCATCGATTCTGAACTCTACTGCGAACAACTAATGAGATTAAAGCAAGAAGATGAGAGAAAGCCGCCGGAATTAATCAACAGAAGGGGTGTGGTTTTTCATCATGATAACGCTAGACCTCACACATCTTTAGCCACTCAGCAAAAATTAAGAGAGTTTGGCTGGGAGGTATAAATGCATCCACCGTATAGTCCTGACCTTGCACCTTCAGATTTCCACCTGTTTCGGTCTCTTCAGAATTCTTTAGGCAGTGTCAAGTTAACATCACGAGAGGACTGCCAAAACCACTTGTCGCGGTATTTTGATCAGAAGTCCCAAAATTTCTATAGCAATGGGATCATGTCCCTACCTACAAGATGGCAAAAAGTTATCGAACAAAATGGTACCTATATACTGCAGTTAAATGTAAATAAACTATAAAAAAATGTTTTGAATTTTCTTAAAAAATGCGAAGAAACTTTTTCCCCAACCTTTATAAATGTTGAAGATTTTATGTTATTTTCAAATTCAGGTTTGATAAAAAGTAATTTTAAAATAATTACTGCAAAGGTAAAAAAATCATAATATTCGACCTCACTATCTATCCTCGTCTTGTCATTGTATCCCAAATAGATAAACTGGCCAAGTGCGAGTCGGACTCGCGCACGAAGGGTTCCGTACCATTATCTATAAAAACGGCAAAAAACACGTTTGTTGTATGGGAGCATAAATATTTGTTTTATTTTAATTTAATTGTTTATTTTTAAAGTGAATATATAACTAAATATTCTGTGAATATTTCAAACGTCTACTTGTTGCCGTTATCAATATCGAGCAAAAAAAATCACGTTTTTTTATGGGAGCCCCCTTAAATATTTATTTTATTCTGTTTTTTTGTATTTTTTGTTATAGCAACAAAAGAAATACATCATCTGTGAAAATTTAAACTGTCTAACTATCACCGTTCATGAGATACAGCCTGGTGACAGGCGGAGAGACAGACAGACGGCGGAGCCTTAGTAATAGGGTTCCCGTTTTACCCTTTGGGTACGGAACCCTAAAAATAATACTGAATTAAAAGAAACTGATCTCGAATTAAGCGAATAAAATAAGAACGGCACCAATCTACATGGTCTTCACATGATCTGGGCCTCAAGTCTGCTATTACAATAGTGTCAGAATGGTCGATCATTGATTTCATAATTGTTGATTTTGACAAGTTTGGTAATCTACTATTATAATGGCGTCATTATGACTTTCCAATGGTCGGCCACTGACACTACAATTGTAAAGAAAATGATCGACCATTATGAATTTACCAGATTACGAACTTTTAGCAAATTGACAATGGCATGACAATGGGATCGTGTTGGAATGACTGAATTTATAAAAATAGCAGACTTGGGCCCCTGACCAAGATTATGTCTGGACTTTAAAAGACACTGTGACCTCTGAGTTTGTTTTGGCCTTTCTTCTCAGAGTAGTCAGATACGAAACGCCGACCTTATCTAGTTTTTTCTAAATATGATTAACGTGTAAGTGTTTGTACAAAGTGTACAAACCTACTTACAGAAATAAATCATGTATCAAAGTAATTTTACTTTTAGTCAACCCAAAAATTAAAATTTAGAACATAAAAAGTTTTATTGCTAAAATTTCCTATAAAAATGAAAAAGGTTAACATAGGACAAAGTATATAGATACTTATTAATGCAATTTAGGTTTTATAATCATTAATCATCTTCCCTTACAAGTTTTTCAACTAGGTAATCGAAGCCTACTATTATTAGGTTTAATCCCAGTACGTGTGCACTTACTGTGTTATGTTCACTAGAATTACTGTCTTTAATTGTTTAATACACAGTAACTAACCTAGACTACAGTAACCATGCAGTTACTGGGTTTTAGTATAATGTAATGTATTAAACAATATTCCTATTTTATAATACACATTTAATAAACAACAAGAAAATAAAAGTTATTTATACACGGAATTAAAGCTTTGCCCATTTTACAACATATAAAAACGTAATTTTCAACCTACCTAATTAAAATATGTTGTTCATACTCGTAACAAAACGATTTAACAATTGAACTTTAACCGCGTTTTTTACAAAACGGCATTTTACGAGTTACTGTGTTTTCATTTACGAGGGCAGAATAACTTTGCCCATTTTACAACATATAAAAACGTAATTTTCAACCTATCTAAATAAAATATTTTGTTCATAACAAAACGATTTAACAATTGAACTTTAACCGTTTTTTTTACAAAACGGCGTTTTGTGAGTTACTGTGTTTTCATTTACGAGGGCAGAATAACTATGACTATTTTATTACACAAAGTGACAGCTAGCACATGTCAGATTACTCCAGTGAATTAATAATTCAACTGATTGCGTTCAGTTTCATTGGTGAGATTCGCCCTTAGTTCTTCACTAGAAATGGCGCTCACAAGTACAAAAGTTTAAGAAATAGTCGTGCATAAATACTACAGTGGGTATACAAACACGGTACAAATGCACTAGATAATATATACAAGGACGCTACATACAATAGGTAAATAAGAACTTTAGCTTACTTGAAGGGTATTATGTACTATCTATTCAAGTAAATCAACAAAAAATTATAAAACTGGTGAAAGATGAAGATTAGTAAATTAACTGTTCAGATGAAAAATAAAAACGAAACTTACTCAATGAAGGCATTATTTATACTTTTATACACATCCTTCCTACGCTACGTTAGAGTTGAGTTTCATTTTATTAAAATGTACAGTCAGCAAATTAGTTTGGAAGTAGTGCAATATTATATATAATATTTAATTATATGCTGGTTGTCCCTCTAAACTGGTTGAGCTGAATGGTGCTGATCCATACGCCATGTTCGTGAACGGGCGCCGCCAGTACGGACTGGTCATTTCTTAGCTGCCACGGCTTATTTAAATTAAGTTTTCGAACTGCTTTTTTCATTTTTATTAAAGACGCTTCTGCATCGTTCTCATATGTATCATTTCAACTTGAATAATGAACTATCTTAGCGTGTCCGTGGAGTTTCTTGCCCGTTCTTCTCAATAGGAACCTACTACGCTTTGAAATGGGCAACTAGCTTCATCTTTCTAACTGACCGACCTCTTGACAATTCAAAAGTGCCTGTAATTGATTTATTTGAAATAAATGCTTTGAATTTTTTGAGTTTCTCATCTCGTTTGTTGAATTTAGCATAATCTGCCTATAATGTTTCAGCTGCTGGGACACAGGCCTCCTCTCTGTGAGAGAGAGTGGGCCGAAATCCACCACGCACGGGCCCAGTAACTGTTCGTGGAGGTCACATGTCTTTGAATTTTTGATTCTAATAGGACATGCCGGTTTCCTCATGATGTTTTGTACAATTAATAAATACTAAAACAATAGGAAATATACATGGATAGATACGATTAGTTCATCTGAACAGAACTGATGTGCTTGTGTTATCTACAATGGATAGGTTAAAGCTATTATTTCACAGCCTTCGACTAAGGAGTGCTTCATAAGTTAGGTACTCTCTATAAAGTGAACAGCAATAGGAAAGAACATTTGAATAGGTCAGTATATAGATAGTCTTTAAACATACAGGTACAGAGCGGCGATTAGGATATTCCAATAAATAGTAGTTAACTAAAGTTCGTTTTTTAATCCCTTATAGTAATTTGACAGGTTCAAATGTCAAACACCAAATTGAAAAAACAAACAACAAAGATTTGATTTGATTTTTTTAATTTAATGTCCCATTAAAATAATAATGCTGTCACTTTCTGATACGTTCCGTTAGATAAAAACAGCATTACTTTTAATGGGGAATTAAATTTAATGGACTTACGTGCAACTGGTGGTAAGGGCCGTATTACAGAACCTTACTCAAGACTCACAAATAAATTAATCAAATGGCTCGAATCTAGTTTTATGTAATGCTTGAGTATTGAGTGACGTTCTGTAATACGGGCTTATAGGTAGGTATAGTATTGATCGATTTTGACTCCTGGGGCCTATTTAATAAACCTGACAGGTCAATCACAATCAGAAAATTTTACAAATTTCTTTCATACATTTCGGATTTTTCAACAGCACCTATGTGAATTTTGTCATTTATGTTGACCACTATGTCGCATTGTCAGTTATGAAACAGGGCCCTGGTTGATCGATGCAACACCCAGCACCCTAATTGCGTAACGCAGTTTGAATCGGAATGATTTTGAAGTATATTGCTAATCCATTGCTTCACATGTTAGAAAAAATTGTCTGCTCAACAACATAAATAACGCAATGAATGTTGTTGAACTGTCAAATTGAAACCGATTCCTACTGATAGTGTGTTACGCAATTAGCCCTCTGGCCTGGTTGATGCAATACAACAAAAAGTCGAGTAAATACGTGTAAATATACTTAATTACATAAAGAAGTATGACTATCTTAGATGTGTAAAATACTGTAGATGTAGACTTACGAGTAGATAGGTATATTGAGAATCAAGCTCTCTTGCTTAAAGTCGGATGTTAAAGTTTCTAAACAAGTACTTAGTAGATAGTTTAATAGATTAGTGATAAGAAAAGGTGTTCTTGAAGATGGATTTAAGTGATAGGTAGTGGAAGTAATACAAGTGCGAGATTTATAGCAATTGAAAATTAAGCCATCTCCCTCATCTCTGTGTAATATATTTTTGTGGGCGTCAAAACAAAAAGGGTCCAGTTCTCGGCATTTAGTTTCCGAGATATACCTACGTAGTTTTGTAAAGTTGGGTGAAAATTGCATTTCGCGATTTTAATTGTTAATTAATTACTCAGATTAAAATAGAAATAAGGGAAAATAATAAATAAAGGGAAAATAATAGGAATGGATAGAAAGCAGTAATTAATGCTCAATTATTGTAGATAATTGAGCATTAATTACTGCTTTCTATCAGTTCATGTTATAGTCTTTCTCAAATCAAGCTTTTTCAGTTTCAACTTCAAATGTCTGATAAAAAATGTGCTAGTTTTTTTTTTAATACTTTATACCAAATGAACTATTCTAGATATGGACCCTATTCTTAACTCAATACTCATACAATAAAATACAATCCACTACTGGACCATTTTTGCTTGGACGCCCACATATAGGCAAAATATAGGTACCACTTGTGGTATTTATTTACTAAAAACATACCCTTTTGCTTATCATACAGAAATGATGAAATCAGCTCTAACATTTAATAATAATAATATGTATATTTATGTCTTTTAGTACTATTAAATATTTATCTGGTAAGTTTTTCCTAACTCTATATTTATGGCAATTTTCAATAATCCCCTTTATTGTCATCAGATTATTTTGAAACAATAGGTACAGCTCGATTCAACTTCTGAAGAACGCTACTCGCTGCGCAGTACCACATCCCTCATCCTCACTGTCACGTATTTTTTTTACTGATCAGCGGCTCGCCTCATGTTCCTAGCCGCCATAAAGTTTGAATCGGGCTGTACTTACAGTAATAATGCTGTTAGATCAGCAGATCATCATTTTCCTGCCTTACAATAATAACTACAAGGGGCTGATGTACAGGACAGCATTATTACCATAATGTTTTCATAATACATAAGTAATGATATAACTGGCAGTTTCTTCATCAAAAGTAACAGCCAAAGTAACGTCACAAAGTCAAAGTAACGGTTAACTTTGTTTCTTCATCATTTTAGCTGTTGCTTTTACTGTTACTTTTGCCTCTAACTTTTACTGCTCATTAAACTGAGGTGAAAGCTAAAGTAATTCTCATTTTGTCAAAGTTGTACTGTTGTAGGTTAGACTTATTCAACGTCTGTATAAGCTGTTAGCTAACATAAATCACTGTGTATTTATCTGTGTAGTAAATAATAACTTAGATTTTAATTTATTAATATATTATTAAAACGGTATCAAGATCGTCTAGTGAAAATTCAAGATCATCGTACGTTATTTAACGCATAGGCGTAAAAGATTTAATATTCGAGGCTGATTTTCTGTTCCGATACAGAATACATATTGTTAATCCATTTGTTTTTATGTTTAATATGACCTTTTCATATTAATTTATCAACTTTTCAATGTTAGTGCTAGTGAAGTTGGAAGATCTTTCACCGTAAATAATAAGACAACATTTGAATCGAATGTCTTGGTAGGTACTCATAGTAAACAGCTCTAAACAAGTTACTTAGATAAAATGAAGTTTAAGGATCTTTTGTAACAAATACATATATCTAGAAAATGAAAAAGCATTATTTATGCACATAAACTTATACCAAACATCTAACATGTCGTAATTTAAAGCACCGGTCACATAAAAGAAGTTTAGGAATCTTTTTGTAACAAATATAACTTTATTAAAATGAAAAAGCATTATGTAGGTACCTACATAAACTTATACCAAACATCCAACATGTGGTATTTAAATCACCGGTCACCTAAAATTAATATTACGATGTAGGTACTGTTATTGATACTATTTCTTATATTATCTTATACTACTATTTCTTCATGAACTGCAATAAACTCCATATTATTCAATGTATTACAGTATTTTAATCCAATTTCAATAAAAACAGTATAAACGTTCGAATTTACAAAGCGGTGTTGCGAATGCTGTTGGTTACAATGGTTACGAACTTACGAAGGAAAGGAACAATAGTTACTGTACTCTTTGAAAGGAACTCAAGAAAGAACTTTCACTTTGATATTTTTTTAAACAGTGAGATTGTGGTGCTGCCAAGTGTAAAAAAAGCTCCCCACGGTTTTTTGGGGAAATTACGACGTTTATGTAATGGCAACTCTTTTGACTTTTACTTTAGCTGTTACTTGAATGAAGAAACACATTTGCCGTAGTATCAGTAAAGGTCAAGTAAAAGTCAATACTTTGACTGATTACTTTAGTTGTTGATGAAGAAACTGGCCGTAAGCTCACAACAATACAATTTCCTTGTTTCACAAATAAATATTCCAGCTTTTGTAGGCAAAATAATAATTTCCACTTATTCTACGCGGTGTTAGAAACCAATGGAAGATGTATAAGGCACCAGGGTATACAACACCAATCTAAGCGTTACATCTTCAAACACAATGCTATGCAATCTCCATCACTCGACGACTGGCTTTGGGTAAACCAAGAGCTGTCGATGTTGTGAACTTTATGTCACTGATAAATAAATGTAATTTCCAATAACATCAGAAAATCTACTGCTCTAGATTTGCGCAGAACCTTTAAAAAGTGAAACCACAGTACTAAATTATTACGCGTGTTTTCGGCATTTTATCTGTCTTTTTTTACCGCATGCGGTCACCGCAAGTGATGCAGACTTATCCACAACAGGGGGAAACCAGATTTTTTTTAAATAGAATTCATAACTTTGCAATCGTATGCGTGTGCATGACCGTCGCATATCAAGTCATTTATTCAAACCAGGCTGAGAATCAGCACTTTTCGATCGTCAAAAATTACGTAAGACAGTCCCCCAAAAACCCTTCACCACTTCCTAGTGCTTTAGCTGGGATGAAGAAGTGGCGCAACAAACTCCCCAGCAGCACAGCTGGCTGTTCAGATATAAAACTTAAATCTATACAATAAAATGTAAAATACATACATACATAAAGTACATAGCTACTCATGTTGTCGTTAATACCTACACTTAAAATAATCGAAGTATTGAAGACTTGAATCGCCTTGTGTGTGAAGAGACGTATCTGAACCAAATTATCGTCCTCCCTTGGATGTTAAATTAATATTTCTTTGTAAACTTAAGGTAAACTTAGTAATCTGTGTATCAAACGTCAGTAATGGAAATCTGATTATTGCTGTGGATTATTGACACATTATTATTACTAACTGGAAGCATGACTTTTTACTTATTATAATTCCCGTAATTATTTATATATTTTGATTAATCTTTTTAAATTGTCTGTAATTTTTGCACATATATTTTGTAAATAAAATATTGGACTTTTGATACACAAATTACCAA
This sequence comes from Tiliacea citrago, assembly GCA_963921375.1. Taxonomy (NCBI): domain Eukaryota; kingdom Metazoa; phylum Arthropoda; class Insecta; order Lepidoptera; family Noctuidae; genus Tiliacea; species Tiliacea citrago. The sequence continues at coordinate 15,919,526 of OY992802.1, forward strand.
AACTATTCGCAAATCTTCCCCACGTCACATTCGTAACTACTACTTAACGATATTATTTTGAATGTGTATATTATTTACTTTAATATTATTATGTAAAAGGGATGAGGTGAAAATAAAAATAAAAAACGTAAAATTTAAAAAATAACATTTTACTTTTAAATAAATAGGACTAACACTGTCATGCTAGGGATATAAAACATAAAACCAGGTATAACTCTAGCCAATTATTATGGTCGTTCTGAAAATAATCGCTAAGGTGCGTTGAACATGCATAAAAGGATCAAATTGGATAGACAAATCAGCACGGACTAATCTGCATAATTTCTAACCGGTACATGAAATGATACTGTTTAGTTTTAACAATTTGCTTCAAGTACTGTCAAGAATTAATTTAATTATCTACAATCTTTGTTCCACAATATTTTATCACTGTGTAGCCACAATACATATTACACATTGTGTACTTAGTTGAACTACTACGCACTGATACAGAATTATGAAACACAAATTGTAGACAATCAAATGAATTCTTGTCCGTGTATACACGTTTTGGAGGCTGACTGTACTATAGACAAATCTGAAGCTAGAACTGATCATGTATGGTAGCAATATCACCCGGTTCTGATTTGTTACTGCTCAAGGTACACCTCATGTTCAAAGCGACCATAAAGTTTGGCTAAAAGTCTTATTTTCAACTTTAGAAGATGAATTATTTGGCTTGCATTATTGAACACAAAAAGTTAAAAATAATATCAGAGTCGACACTTTAAAATTGCCTAGTCACTACTACAACTCCTAGTTATATTTATCGCGTAAAATATACTTATTGTTACTATTTTACGCAGTACAAATAACTTATAAATTATCAAATGCCTCACACACGCATTTTATAAATACCTAGTATTATTAAAAAACATGATTAGGTAGGAGTCTTATAATTATCTATTATCAAATGATTGTTAGTGTTTCAGTCTGTAAAACATACATAATATTAATGTTAGAATTTCCCTACAATAAATATGTGAATGACATTTTGCAATAATAACCACAATTAGTCAATTACTCTCTCAAATGAGGAACTTTTAGCAGAAAATCTAAGACACTCTTGACGAAAAAATACAAAGTATAAAAATGATGTTTGATCTTTTTTATATTAATTACAGGCACAAGAAACAACAACCTACTATGTCATTACAATACAAAAGCCATCCACGGCGTCTTCTTCAGAAATTTTGTGCAAAGACAAAAGAACTTCAATGTTGGAACAAATCACTACTTATCTTCATTTTAGTTAAAATTTTACAAGCACTTTGGATAAGTTATTTAATAAAATATATTTAAAATAATAAAAGAACACATTACTTTTCACCACTGACCCTAGGAGGGTAAAAGAGGGGGTAAGTTTAAACGCAGTTTACCTATTGTAATAGGGGCAAGTCCGTCGCCGTTTAAAGGACTTCAGGGTAAGAAATACATAACATAACTAACAGGGCAACTAAAATAATACATTAATATAATAGTAACCCTAAGAAATATAATAACTTCATACATCTGAACGGCATTGTACTACCTATTAAATATATTTTATGTACTTACAAACTTTAACTTTACAGATATAATTTTATTAGCGTATTTATATGCTATTTATTTTTATATATTAGCAATAATAATAGAAATATTCTGATTTATTCATTTGTTATTTATGTCTTTATGTCAGCTTGAATTTTAACAATTCCGTCAGTCATTTTGCTCAGAAATATCTTTTGACTACTTGTCCCTAAGGTTGAGTTTTGTTTGCATTTTGACTAGTCATTAAAATAGCCTCAAGGCAGAGATAGTGACCAATAGTCTTACTTTATAAGATATTGTATAATACCAGATTAGCCCCTATAATCTTCTGTGGAAATGTCAATAATCTTCTGTGGAACTGTAATACTATAAGATAAAACAATTAATATTACTCTTAATAAGCACCAAAACAACTTATACTGTAATACGTAATATTTGATAATTTAAAATAAACCTGAATGAGATATTAAAGTTCACAGTACTTCAAGACAAATGAAGTATTTGATTTCAACTTAAGTTGCTAACTTTGCTGAGATGGAAATACTAGTAAATGCATTTTATCTTAATAGAAATGTAACCTTGTAGCAATAATGGCAAGGTTAATAATCGTCCTTACGGCGGTGAAAACAAATAAATAAAATGCACAAAACAGACAAACTGATAAAATTATTAGTTTTTTGGCAAACTGTATCTCTTAGATCCTTAGTTACTGAATCAACCACTTACTTCACAACATAAAAAAAGATATAACTTGCATATAATATCATATATATAGCTATAGAACACATTTGTCGAATGTCACAATCCTTGTTATCACTGTAATCCAGGCACCTTACTTAAAACTCGCACTGGGCTCCCAACTTTTAACGTCACATACATTTCCTGATATAATCTCTTTTCTCTATCTATGATGATCTTGTCAATCATTTTACACTGAAGCTAGACATCCATAGACGGGCCGGACCGGCTCAACTTTTTTTTATAGTACAGGTTATCGTCTTGCCTCTATTCAACGCAGGCTTATACAGAATGGCGGATTTTTGAGCTGCGATGTGGCCCAACCCGGCCCGTTTTGTGTACGCTAAGCTTTACGTTCTCCTACACAATGTCTACTACACTTTCTATCAAACACACATCACTTTAGGGTAATTCACTGTCCCAATCGTCGTGTAAAAACATCCCACGCCGAAGAGACGTAGTGAAGTGAACGCTAGGCTGTCCGCCACACCTCGGCGGTGACGATGACTGGGCACAGGCGCGTGAACGTGATGCCCACGACCAGCCCCGTCACCAGCACGGCGCCGCCCAGCATGCCGGCCGGCCGCGCGTCCTCGGGAGCTACCGTGCTGGAAATAGGGAATGCGCAAGTTAGTATTTGTGTTTTAAAGAAACGAGCAGGCAAATACCGTGGCCAGTTTTTTACAACAATCATCATCTGCCTAGCCTTTTCCCAACAATGTTGGGGTCGGCTTCCAGTCTAACCGGATGCAGCTGAATACCAGTATTTGTAGTAGTATTTTATATGGAGCGACTGCCTATCTGACCTCCACAACCCAGTTACTGGGTAACACGATATCCCTTGGTAAGACAGGTTGTCAGACTTTTGGGCTTCTGACGACCCGTAACAACTGTCAAAGATCTACAAATGACAACCGGGACCAACGGCTTAACGTGCTTTCCGAGGCACGGAGGAATCTTGGTATGAAAAGATGGTCACCCATCCACGGACCAACCGCGGCAAGCATAGCTTAACCTGAACGATCGACCCGTGCGGCAGTTACACAAGTCTAATACTCTCCCACTGAAGGGCAAAAACAGCCAGCTACGCTTGCTGCGGTCGGTTCGTGGATGGGTGACCATCCATTACATATCGAGAGCCCTCCGTGCTTCGGCAAGCACGTTAAACCGTTGGTCCCGGCTGCCATTCATAGATCTTTGACAGTCGTTACGAGTAATCAAGTCTGACAACCAGTCTTACCAAGGGGTATCGTGTTACCCACTACTTAACTGGATTGTGGAGGTTGGATAGGTAGTCGCTCCATGTGAAATACTGGTAATCAGCCACATCCGGTCAGTCTAGGCAGATTGATTGAGACACGAGCATTGAGCACCACACTTGCTCAAGACAGGTTGACGATTTTCAGACTTATATTGACTATAAGTCTAGGTTTCCTCACGATGTTGTCCTTCACCGATGTTCATATTGTGAATGCAATAAATATATTGAGTAAAAGATTTACAAAACGGCCCCAAATTTACAAACGGACCTTCTCAATATTAGTTTTATGAAGTTAAGAATGTAGCAAAACTTATGTGTATATACAAATTCACTTGAAAATATGTATGTTTGTAAGTAAAGCATTACTGTACCCACTTAAAAAAGTAAGAAACATAACTATAATGTATCCTCTGTTGCGTAGTGGGAGTAGAACAATTAAACAATAGTTTTAAACAAATAACACACAATAGTTATCACTCTTAGCAGCTTCAAAAAAAAACGTTTCAAGTTTTATGTTCAAATCGACTCATGCAAACTGCAACTCGGTGCAAACATAAAGGATACAGGTTTTTCGGTCCCGATAATATGTCAGTACGGGTCGGTACTGATAGGTACCGGTCAAACCACCAGTCTTAAACCCGTATGGCTCGGTCCAGGCAGCCGGTCGGCACCGACAAGTTTAAAACTAAACTTGTCGGTGCCGTTTTGTTACAAGTTTAAAACTGTTTCTTTATAACTGAGCGCATAAGATAACACGGGAATATTATACCGGCACCGATCGGTACCGACCGGCACAGACTCGCCTGCACCGGTAACCTGCTGCTATATGTAAGCACCCATAAAGACTAACCATCTTAGTACAAGAAAAGTTCTAACTTTGCAAGCGGAAACCTTCGAGCCACTTTTTGAACTATACTCAGAGAGCATAAGTTCTTATAATAAGCGCAGGAGCTCTCGGTACCGTCCGAGACAATGGCGAAGTCGGAAGTGTGTGTGTTTGTGTCTGGGGGAGTGTGCACGTGTGTGTGAGAGTGTTTTTACATGCGTTTGGGCGTGCGTGTGTGTGTGTGTACATGCGTTTGGGCGTGTACATGCGTTTGGGCGTGTAAGTTTGTGTGAGGGTGCGTGTGTTATGTGCTGACGCTACTCGTCTTCACGCACACATTCACAGCGTGTACACTTGGTTACCCCAAGTAAAGCCCTCGTCGCTTCGTAAGATAAAAATACTGTAATTCAAGTTTTTGTAATTAAAACTTTAACTTTGTCGGAAAAGTTTCAAACTTTGTTTTCTAATAAGGCCGTAACGTGTTTACGTTCCGTATTTGCGTCTAGCTTTGCGACGAGCGAGAAACCCTCATGTAAATGAGTTTTGAGGCAAAAAATAGTTACTCACCCTCCGATATACATCATGGCGAGCGAGCTGCCGTGTCCTGAGCTCCACCCCAGCAGTGCTGAAGCGATCCAGAACACCCAGTCGTTGTTCACGAGAACAGGGAACGTGCGCTCCAGCGGCTTGTAGTTACACAGTAGGAAGAATGGTATGAAGAGGAGACGCGCTGTCGTGAATAATACCAGCCAACGGGGACGGGGCTGGAAAAAAATAAAAATATTTTTTAGTTAACGTAATTAATCACGGTTGGCGTCTGAGAAGGATTAGGCAGTTTAATGTAAGTACAATCTGCAATCATATCATTATTTTGCTCACATTTCTAAATAATTGCTATGTATCTGCAAATTGATACTTGTAATATTGGTCTTAATTCTACTAAAAATCTGTAACCTAAACTTACAAGCTAATGCTTGTAAGTTTTCCTAATAAAATAGAATAAATAAATAATATCCACATTTCCGCCTATATTCCATGTTTAAAAAGTAATAAAGAAAAAAAAAGATTTCTACAAAAAAAAAAACAACTTCCAAAAAGTACTTCTTAGCGCTTTTGAAAGTCAATGTTATTTTTTTATTGTTCACTTTTTGATTGTGGTACCTACCCTACCCCACACAAACTTGATATGTAAACAACTGTTAAACGAACTTATAATAACATCATCAACATACACAAAGTGGATTAAATACGTATTATTGAAGCTAGCTCAAAAACAAGTCATCAGAACTTTATGAGACAACCTCAGGAGTATGTAACAAATTAAAAAAATACATGCAGACGAACATAGAACCTCCTCTTTTTTGAAGTGGGTTAAAAACACAATAACATTTTGCCAACTTGGGAATCGAACCCAAGTCCAGCAGTCGCGATTGACCACTAGACCAACAAGGCAGTACGAGTATCTCAGTTCATACAAACTTCTTTAAGCTGGTTATTATGACATTAGCGTAGAGTGGCACGAAACCAACATCATTAGTTTAACGGAGACTTTAAATTGATGCTGATGCTTTCTTTTTGATACAAAAATGGCATGAATTTAAAGTCTCCATTAAACTAATGATGGTTTCGTGCAACTCACCGTAAGGCCCGTTGTTATGAATGGTCGAAAATATCCTGTGTTGAAAGTTAAAAAAGCAAATTGAATTTGTATGGTTTTTGCGCCATATAATAAAAACGCGCGCGCGCTATTTTTTTTGTAGCTTTAATAGTCATACGCAAGCTTACGGACTGAAACTTGAATAATTAAGAAATTAAAGCATTATTGTACCCACATCAAAAAGTAAGAAACAAACTTCGATGTTTCCTCTGTTGCGTAGTGGGATTCAAAGAGTTTTTTTACACCAGATTAGCATAATCGGCCTAAAATGTTTCCACTGCTGGGGCACAGGCCTCCTCTCCGTGAGAGGGAGTGGGCCGTAATCCACCACACGGGCCCAGTGCGGAATGGTAGATGCTTGTTTAAAATTAAAAATATTCATTCTCAATTTGCTTTGTACACTCTAATTCCAAGAGTTGATGAGACATTTGCGTAAATAATACCTCAAGAAAGGGCATAATCAAACATGTTTTTTCAAAGGTTTGAACAACTGAGGCAATTTTTTGAATATTTTTATTATGCCATAAAAAACAAAATATTTTCTTGGTTTTTAAAAGTTTCTTAAACTTGAATATGCGTAGAATATTTCTCTGATAACACAGATGCTTGGGAATTATTTTGTTTGAGTAATCACACCTTACTTAGATAAAAAATGAATAAAAATAATAACATAACAGCTTTTACTGGACACTATTACCAATAAGTTGAAAAAATGACTTTTATAGTTAAAAACCTTTAAAGTTTCAACAAAAAAAAGGAACAGACTTAGTCTACGACAAGTTACAAATGGTCAATATGTTGCAAATGGTCTAAAATGTCACCCCTTTCAAGCTTTGCACCCATCTACCAAACACCCTGTACTCGTATAAGGTGTTTAAAAAATAACCTTACAAACTTTAAGAAGTGTTTTTTTGTTCGCGATTTCTGAATTGGTCCTATAGTAAAAGTTATTCAGTTCGATGGTCTAAAGCACTCCTTAAAGTATGTCGGGTTTATTTTTAAACAGCTTATATTGAATACAAGCAGATACTTACGTATTGCCATGAGCTAGCCGTAATGTTACCAAGGGTGGCAGTGAGGTTGAATGTCAGGAAGCAAGTGAACCGCACGAAGTTCTCACCCAAAAACCCTTCTTTGCTCGGTTGTACGTCTGTAAATCAAGTAAATGTATAATTACTAAATATACTCAACAGGACACAACAATAGCTTCAACTGCGGGATGGTAACGTATAAAATAATATGCGTTTCAACTTTTAGGCACATTACCCGGGCCTTAAGGCGCTGACAAGTGGCAAATGATATAAGAAGGCGTGTCTTTAAAAATTAATTTACAAATCTATATAGTTTCTGGTAGCGGAAAAACATAATGTTAATCATGAACATATTTCTCAGATCTTGGTTGTTATCACAACAAGTTTTGTAACAAAAACTCGCAAAACTCAAAGCATTTATTTCAAATAAACCAATTACATGCACTTTTGAATTGTCAAGGGGTCGGTCAGTCATAAAGATGAAGCTAGTTGCCCATTCCAAAGCTTAGTAGGTACTACCTATGGAGAAGAACGGGCAAGAAACTCCACGGACACTCTTAAATTAACGTAGGGTTACAAAATATTGGTTACATCATTCATATTGAAATTATGCATGTGAGAACGATGCAAAAATGTCGCTAGTTCACTACAAATTAACGGTAAACTAACCTTTTACCTTGACTTCCAATCAAAAGTATCAGTATTAAATATCAACGTACGTTGGTATTTAATTAATAACAAGAACGACTTAGTGGAATGCAGAACTTGGTTGATTTTTATTTATTTACAGTTTGTATGTATGTATTATTTAGCAATAAATTACAAGTGTTATGTCATCGCGCTTTTCTTTCTTTGTATTGTATTGTTTCCCTTACATTGCCTAGCCGTGCATTCCCACGCCTGTATCTGAAATTTTTGTGCATTGGGTGTGTATTGTATTGTACATTATATTCACCTGATATAACGGATGGGAACACGGCGAGCGTGACGAAGAAGATGATGAACACGTTGTACAGTTGCACGAACGCTTGCTTGAACAGCGTGACGCGGGAGGTGTGTTGTGCGTTGACTTCTTTAGAGCTGTCCCGGTCCGCGTTGCGTTGTTGGTTTAGCCGGTCGTAGTAGCGGTAGAATTTCTGTAAAACAAAAAAGGCACATGGAATTAATAGAAGGTTTTCACTCAAATCTCAAACTCCAAAGCGTTTATTTCGATTAAATTGAATTGCCTTTTGAATTGTCAAGAAACGGGGTTCACTGAATAAATGAGCCAACGTTTTGTTCGACAGACTAACGGACATGTTGAGTTTATAAGGACTGACCCGAGAATCAAACCCAGAACTACGCATAGCAATCGCGCTTGCGACCGTTACAACTAGACCAGGTGTCAAGAAACCAAATGTTTATTTATAACCTGGCTGAAGCGCAGGCCACACCGCCAGCTAGCGGGCGGGCGGGCTAGGCGGGCGAACATCGTTTCACCTCTTTACATGGTTATTCGGTAGCTCGCGGTGTGAACCGAAGTATGTAAAGAGGTGGAACGATGTTCGCCCGCCTAGCCCGCCCGCCCGCTAGCTGGCGGTGTGGCCTGCGCTTGATACCTACTGTACTGTGTGGTGCCGGAAGTAAAGAAAAGCACCATCCTATTTCTTCCGTGGGTGTCGTAAAAGGCGACTAAGGGACTTACTAGAGAATGGGAAGCAACGTTCTCTATGCATTTAACACCATACTGCGATCGCCAACCCGCCTGCCAAGCGTGGCGATTATGACAAACATCTCCTCCATTTGGGGAGGCCTATGTCCAGCAGTGGACGTCTGTCGGCTGAAATGATGATCATGAATGATGATACCTACTTTATTTGATCCGTTTAGAGAAACAGAATAGAATACTCTTTATTATGTAGTCCCCAGCAAATCATGTTATACCAAACTGTAAAATTTCTCCAAATGATTTTACACCTTAAGATGTTGATGGTTAAGTACAAAATCGAATAAGAAAATTTGTCAGTTTGCGGTAACTTGATGTGCTCGCGACAAACCCTAAAAATTACAGATATAAACGTATAAATGTTATATAGGGTGACACAATGGGCGGCCTTATGGCTAAACGCGATCTTTTACAGACAACCTTTGGATGGATTAAAGGGAGAAGGAGAGAATACTGTAGGCAGTCAGTGGTGTACCATTTACATATACAATAAATACATACATAGAGCATATAATTTACTAATTATACAGTAATAATAATAATGGGGAATTATATTTAAATGTACAGAGAAGTATATTCAATTATAAAAATAATAATAAAAATGTAGCAAAACATCATGCACACATATTTACTTCAAAATATGCATGTTAGTTAGTAATGCATTATTGTACCCACTTAAAAAAGTAAGAAACAATTATGTTTCCTCTGTTGCGTAGTGGGAATAGAAAAATCTATGGAAATCATGAATCATGAATGATTTACACAGATACATAAAACTCCTGATGGTCTTTAATTGGAATTCTCTAAATGATTTCAGAGAATTTATTCCGGAAGGTTAGAATAAGAATGAATAAGAAGTGTATAATAAAAGTACATTGATATTAAACTTACATCATCATTTCAGCCGAAAGACGTCCACTGCTGGACATAGGCCTCCCCCAAAGGGAGGGTTGCCCCCCCCATAAAAATTACATAGAATAATGAAATCTCAATGTTTTCCGTGCGAAGCAGGGTCGGGTCGCTAGTGTTAAAATAAAAAGCCAATTTGTACTTCTCAATAAAATTATAACTACATTTGCAATTAAATAATTTCAAATGTAGAGATTAACTACGATAATATGGTCCGCCCCTCCAAAATTCAAAACGTTTGAAAGTATTTGTACGTATGTGTGCGTAATGAGACGGCCGTCAAACAAAAACAATTCACGGATTTGTTGCTCGACTAGCCACGTCATTAATCGCTCATTATTATTAGTATGGCGCTGCACTGACGTACTCTACGAAAACGACACGTGCGTTGTCTTGCGATCGGCTAGTTATGATTAGTTGACCAAAAAATCAGGTAATAATTGAGATATTACGAGTGCTTACAACTACATACAAACTCTTTCGTAAGGATATACTGCACACATTGAAACAGTAACTTGGAGGGGCGAGCCATGTTATCGTAGTATATCTCTAGATATAAATTTATAGCCGCCCCGGCCCAATCTGTATAAATTAAACATCGCAGACAAATATTGCTCGCGCGAACTGACGCCAGCGATAGTGGCGCCATCTACAACTCTAGAAAACATAAGACCGCATTTGTTTAGAATTTCCTTCTATACAAAATACCGTGTGACCTTCGAAAGGAGGTCGTATAGGTGACGCAGGGGGTAACAATGATAGATGACACTCACGTTCAACGGCAACGCGAAGTAGGTGTCAATACAGATGAGCAGCACGAACATGCCGCCTATGAAGTAGTAGATAGCGGCCGTGCGAGGGTTGTCGAAGAACACCGAAAGCCAGTTCAGACCCACGATAAGAAGGCCGCATAGGTTACTGCCCAAGATTACAGCACCCGTGTAACTGGGAGGTAGGCAGGCGGCTACGCCAAAGACTGAGTTTTGGAAGATCGCATTGAAACCTGAAAAGTAAGAAAAGAGACTTAAGTACATGATTTCCAAAAAGAAAAATCATATTCACTTCTATGAGGAAAACATAATAATTATAAGTTAAGGTGAATCTGCAGCTGTAGCCCGCGAAATTCAAAATGTCTTTCGTATTTTGCAATTTTCAGGTCAGTGTCAGGTTTTTCTTGATCAAAATATGATTCGCGACTATATACTATACTTAGGTTAAGGTATTCATCTATGGGTCTTAGTAACGTGAAAATAAATGGTTTATTATTGTTTCCTTTATTTCATTAAAGTACATATATGTATTTATGGAATTATTATCATTAGAATCATTAATACATCTCTAAGTTAGATTTATTCCATTTGATGACTTTTTCATGAAATCATGACATTGGGGAACAAATCTAACTTAGATATACCTCTGCCTAACCCTTCGGGGATTTCAGGCGTGATGTTATGTTTTTTTTTATGACACTGCATTATTATGGGTATTGGTAATGGCATTACTAATTGTAATGAGTCTGAAACTTAAAATAAAGGGGCACGGTAGTGCCCCCGCCAAGACACACAGACACTCCTATGGGCTCATGGTAAGAAATTAAGTCAATGGTCGTTAATGTTGTGTCATGCAATAGTTCAAAGGAACGGCCAAGCCGTACATTTTAACCAAGTTTGTAGACACATACATACATACATAAACTCACTCCTACTTCCCATGGGGGTAGGCAGAAACTATAGAACGCCAACTGCTACGCTCCTTACATACTCCTTTTGCTTTGCCTACGTTCATACATCTTTGGTTTGTAGAGTCAGGCTTATATGAGAATTAACTATTTAATTTGTTAGTATTAAAGTTTCCTCTTTTTAAGGTTCCGTACCCGAAGCGTGCCAAACGGAACCCTATTACTAACCCTCCGCTGTCTGTCCGTCTGTCTGTCAGCGAGCTGTATCTCATGAACCGTAATAGGTAGACAGTTGAAATTTTCACACATTGTGTATTACTATTGATTTCTACTGCCGCTATAAAAACAACAACAAATAATAAAATATAAGAAACGTGTTTTTTCGGCGTTTTTGCTCGTTCTTAATACGGTAAGGAATCCTTCGTGTGTCAGTCCGACTCGCGCTGGGCCGGTTTTAATTGTTTGTATTTCCTGTGCGTGTCCCAAATACAATTTTTACCTTTCTTTTTTTTTCTACCTTTACGAAACAGAGAAATCCAGAAATTATCAAACTGCAGTTGTTTTCGAAATACTTAGAAAATACATGCTTCACCAGCATTCACAATAATAAACCTAAATCGAAGAAAACGTCAGCGCCTATTTATATTTACGAGATACCACAAACTATTACTTGGAACTGTGGAAATAAAGGTTTCGAACTAAAACTAAAATAGCCCAACGAAATTGTTTTAACCTAAACTCAAGCCAAGAGAAACTGTGTCAATTGATCTGTAAATAGTTTAGCAGAAATATTTAAACAATATAAATTAGATGTTGCTGTAATGTCTTATTTGAGTTTGCTAATGATTTTAGTGGATTAGATTAGATTTTAATGGATTAGCATAAAATTCAAATAAGAATTTGATAAGAAAACGTTGTTTTTATTTTTTGTTATGAGTTGCGGAAATATTTTTTTTTTGTAATATCATCTATTTGTTAGGTTAAATTTCTTATAGACGAGTTTTGGACTTTAAAATACAAAAGACATTACAAAGATACATTGGTACAACACAAAAAAATAATACGACTTAGGGCAGTTCACCTCTCTGGGAAAGTTTTCCAGTAACTCAGCGACTACACCACAAACATAAATAAGCTTAAAGATTTTGACCGCAATTATAATATACCCATAACTAACTAATCTGTACTTACCTCCTACCACTAGCTGTTAATAATACCTTGTTGTTAATTAAGTCTGTAAACTGTTTTGTAAATAAATAAAGGAGACGTTCACGAAATGTATGGAGCTTGGTAGGTACTAAAATAATTGAAAATTTAAACAGCCTTCTGACCTATATTGGCTGAAAGAGGGAATTATTTCGATGTCCTTGGGCATTTTTTTTTTACAGCCACCCATTTTTTTTAAAACAAGTGTTGAAAAATAAAATGTTGCATCACTAACTACAAACATTATTTATATTTTAGGGGTGGCAGCCCTGTGGCAAATGACGTCACAATGACAATGACAATGTCAGTCAGCAGTGGGACGTTTGTGACAAGACATGATAAAATAAGTCATGTCAATCTGTACTAGCAGTAGTTTTATCGCTCAAACTGTGATAAAATGTGTGACTCAAGTCATGTCACAGTAGGCCGTGCTCGCCCCGCAGGATTCGGCTTGACATTTACAGCTTCGACTTTTTTTCGACACGTTTTCTTATTGCATTGTGATGATATTCAATATTTTTTGTCTTAATTTCATGGAGCTGCAGCTCAAATTATAATAAAATCTAAAAGTATTTAATAGAAACGGAAACTTTAGCTACATTTAAAATAATTATATTGCATAGAAATGGATAAATAAAGATTATGTGCGTTTTGTTTGTATTGAAACACTTTCCACTTTTTCACAAAAACGGGCGCCTGAAATTATTGATTATTATTAAGTATTATTATTACTCATTCCAAAAATTCAAAGGAACAATCACGGCGAGCGTAGCAAAAGGAGTATGTAAGGCTAGTAGACTACGACCCTTACATATTCCTCGACTCGTACCACGTGACTTAGGCTGGCCACACAGACAGAATTCAGTTTAATAAAACGATTCGAAATTTGGATTCGAGATTCCGGATAAACATCACACACATACGTTTATTTCCGTTCGAAACAACAAGTCTCAGTTGAGAGACGCTAGGCACTATTTTCGATCTGATCGAGTTCAGCAAATATGGACTTTGCCGACGATTTTCTGATAACTATTGCAAAAAAAACTACTTACTACTTACTGTTACTGGATGCATCCTAAGATTTTAAGATAGCCAATTTTATATAAAAGTACCAGCCAATCCAGAGAGATTCTTTAAATATTACAGGATGTCTATAAATTCTTCCGAAGAATTATTCACCAAAATAAAAGGATGGCTTCAGAAAAAAGAGCTCCAAATACACACACCTCCACCCGCTTCGGTCGTGCCATGAGCGTTTTCCGTGCTGAGTTTACGAATGTGTGAAGCGACCACACCGAACAAAATCTATGGAAGACTTGCATTGGAAAGACGGAATTCCGAAACGGAATCTCGTCTGTATGTGACCGGCCTTAAAGTAGTTTCTGCCTACGCTCATAAAAAAATACTTGATCGTAATGAACTCGCTTAATGATACCCAATTTAAATCACAATTGAAACACACAAGGAATGCTTGTTTGTCGTTTCAATTCAGTTGTCAGAGTTAATCATGGAATTCTGAACTCAGGACATGAATGTTTAATTGATGAAACATTAGCGCTATCTTTAGGGCGATTGATTATTGGTAGTTAGCGACACTTGTAAACTAATTTGGGCACTTTTAATCAATCATTTTACCAGTTAAGGTAAATATTTTTGAATATTAGTGAGTCAAAACACCCTAACATAAATGATTGGAAATGTGATTGCGTACTAATAAACCATACGATTAAAATTAAAATAATGTAGCAAAACTTAAGTGCACACTAATTTACTTTAAATAAATATGCAAATCATAAGTAACGCAGTACTGTACCCACTTAAAAAAGTAAGAAACATATTTAATGCTTCCTCTGTTGCGTGTGGGCATAGAAACGAAATAATGAAAAAAAATCATTCATATCTACGGACAATACTAGATTTAAACACGAATCAAACTGTGGAAAAAGGTAATATACTCCTTTTGAATTCGCATTGTAAGTGCAGGTTAACACTACTAAGGTTTAGAATTCACAGGTAAAATTAACCCCAAATATTTTTCAAAGTGCCAGTATCTAACCTTTACAATAGGTACGCAAAACAACCCTATTACAATAAAAACACAAAATAAACATATTCAAACTTACCATTCATGAAGAATACAGATATCATGGTGAGCCAAAAGAATCCTTCGGGCCAATCAGAAGTGTCAAGCATAGCCAGGATGATGTTACAGACGAATATAAACACTTCTATGACTAACGACCACACGATGCGAACTGTTAGGTTACCACTGAAACAAATTAAATATTATTTAAAAAGTGTAGTTTATACTTAAAAAATATATCTTTGAAAATACAGCGGTAAAGATCAGACAAGTAAGGTATGGGTATTTGAAAACATGTGAAGTATTCCATGATGGATTCCTATTTGTATTCTTATTTTTATTCGTATTGTTATTTAAACCAATTTTTATTTTTTTTAAATATAAAATATTCTATGGTGCACAGACAAGTCTGAATAAGAAAAATCAAACCTCTGTTCTTAAAGTCTTCAGATAGCAATAAATAATATATAATTGATAAGCCTATTGGATAGTAAACACTAGCACTTATTCAATGGCTTCATGTCAATAATAAACTAGTTAAACAATTCTCACGACAATATTACGATGAATAATCGGGTAAGCCATTAGAGTTTATACATTATTAATGCCCAAGGTATTGTAATAGGTTGGGGAAAAAGTTTCTTCGCATTTTTTAAGAAAATTCAAAACATTTTTTAATATAGTTTATTTACATTTAACTAAAGTATGTAGGTACCATTTTGTTCGATAACTTTTTGCCATTTTGTAGGTAGGGACATGATCCCATTGCTATAGAAATTAGTGGCTAAAGATGTGTGAGGTTATCATGATGAAAAACCACACCCCTTCTGTTGATTAATTCCGGCCACTTTCTCTCAACTTCTTGCTTTAATCGCATCAGTTGTTCGCAGTAGAGTTCAGAATCAGACTGGTCCTCCTGGTCCGGCAGAATGGTCCTGCCTGGTGGTAACAGCTCATAATGAATAATGCCCTTCCAATCCCACCACACACACAGCATCATCTTGTTGCGAGTTAACCCGGGTTTCGACACAGTCTGTGAAGCCTGACCGGCCTTTGACCACGACCTTTTTCGCACGTTCTTGTCGTACGTGATCCACTTTTCATCACCAGTTATCAGCTTCTTCAAAAATGGCTCGGTTTCATTACGTCGTAATAAAGAATCACAAATGAGTACACGGTTCATTAGGTTTATTTCAGTGAGCTCGTGAGGTACCCAAATATCGAGCTTTTTTGTGTACCCAGTTTTTTCAAATGTGCTAAAACTGTTTTGTGGTCAATTCCCAGTTCTTCAGCTACGTCGTAATTACTGAAATGCTGATCTTGCTCCACTTTTTCAAAAATGGCATTCATTTTATCCGTAATAGGGTGACCAGAGCGACGTGCAACTTTTACATCAAAATTTCCGGATTGAAAACGCTAAAACCAAATTTGTGCTACTCTCACAGACACTGCACTAGGTCCATAAACATCGCAAATTTTTTTCGCGGCTTGCGTTGAATTTTTACCTTTTTTGTAGTAAAATTTTAAAATGTATCGAATTTATTCATTAGATTCACTCATTCACTTGACAGTACGAAAAACAAATGAAAATCACACATTTTCCTAATTTGAATTTGTAATTATGTTCTTTAAAATTTAAACTTTCAATGATACTAAAACCAGCCAGATACAAATAGTATAGCCAAAGAGATTTTATTACAAGTTCGTACATACTATAATGCGAAAAGACCTTTTCCCCAACCTAATAAAATGTGTGACTCAAGTCATGTCACAGTAGGCCGTGCTCGCCCCGCTGAACGTGCTTCGTTCTTAAAATATTTTTGTAGCTAGACTTAGGTGCACACAAGTTTATGGAAAGAAACTTGCGTGTGTTTTAGTAAAGCTTTAATTTGCCCACTTTTATAGTATGATCAATCAGATTGAAAGCTGATTGTCACTGCGTTGGGTAGTGGGCATTTTATCTCCTTACATAGTTACATAGTACCACGCCCCTAAGTATTCCCTGGATGTGTTTCGTACAGTCACTAGCACCAATATGTATACACTCAGCAAGTTTTAAAAGTGATTTCCTCTAATTATAATATATCTTTTCTCAAAGTTGCAATCGTTATTCCACGAGAAAATCAGTTTTGAATTCTGCTAAGTGTTTACATACTAGTGCTCATGACTGTACACCCTGTCGCCAGTTACGTTATAAATCCTACGTATTAGCTTCTTTACATAAATATCGTGGTAAATTTCTGTATTTCAGTTATTAAATTAGGTATAACGCAACAAATATCTATAAATCCCCAGAAAATACTACAAAATATGCATAGTTATCATAGAGATCGGATATTCGGATGCATATTCACCTAAAGTTTGTGAGTTGACTAGTATGGTGTGTGCTTCGGTACGGGAAAAAGTGTCGGTTTCCAGGACTGACGAGTTTTTAAGAACTACTCCTTTGTACTGTGTATCCCCGAATAAATATATTTCATTTTAGAATAAATGATTTTGAAGAAATATTAATAGTGTTTTTTTAACGTGTTATATTTTCCACAAAATTCTTGCCTAGTTCTAAATAGATAAGAAATATTTGTTATACTTAGGAATACAAAATTGTATACCTACACACTGTTATTAATGAAACCCCGCGATCCCGGAATAAAAAAATATTTTAAGAAGCCGTTTCCATACTTTGTATCCTTTGCCGGGGAAAAAAACGTACTTTAGGTAAATATGCATCCGAATATCCGATCTCTAGACTTATCTCCAATGATTCCTTTTGAAAATTCCACTTAATAAAAAGGAGATATTCCGTTACTGTGTTTGAACGTAACTCTCATAATCCCGTAACTTAGCAAAATCTACACGTGCATAGTTTTAATCATTTTACTCCCGCAGCAGCCCATTCCGCCCGCTCGAAACTTATGCAAATATGTATGTTGAAAAATAGTCTGGCAAGCCGCTGCCTACTCGCTACTCTAAACTATGTTTAAGCTTGCGTTAACTTTGATTTAAGAGCCTCTGGGATGGAAGTATGTGCTGATTTGAAATTTATAAAAACTTAGTTAAGAGTTTATTTATTAATTTAACAATTTGTGTGATACATAAACAGACAAGAAGAAAAGAACAGACAAATACGTACAAAGGTGATGCTTATTTCTAAAGAAATCTATTCCAGATCCCTGCGAATTGTCTTTATTTTTTCTTTCGTCCTTCCTTATATGGAAAACAACGCAATCTGTCTATTCGTAAAAGTGAGCTCATTTCTTGAGAGAAAGAAAAAACACGTAAATCCGATAAACATGTATCCAAAGTAAGTGTTTTTTTTTTTTTAATTCCTGGAAACTCTAAATCGGTTTCAGTAAGTACATTATCATGTTAGAAGTTTGGCATAGCTTGTAAAGCACCAAAAAATTTGACATACATAACAGACATTAAATTTATTATGGAGCAATATCAACTTATCGCCCCTCTATATTCGGGATTGAACGGCCTACGAGCTATTTGCGGAGCTAATTAAAATTTCGTCGACGGTCCACGGTTAAGTACACATAACAACTTGAGAGGAGTTAATTAAAAACTTGAAAATTTTAACCTGAACTAACGTGGACTGGTTGAAATCATAATGTTGATAAACATAATTGGCCACAGCAAATATTATATAGGCCGGATTAATGAAGTTTTCGGGTTTCGTTTGGGTATAAGACTGGGCAAATGCTACTCTAATTTCGGAACAGTAGATCGTCAGATCATTCTGCCTAGCGTTTTCCTATACAATGTTGGAGTCGGCTTCCAGTCTAACCTGTACCCTAATTGCGTAACACAGTTTGAATCGGAATCGGAATGATTTTTAAGTATATTGCTAATCCATTGCTTCATAAGTTAGAAAAAATTGTCTGCTCAACAACGTAAATAACGCAATGAATGTTGTTGAACTGTCAAATTGAAACAGATTCCTACTGATAGTGTGTTACGCAATTAGCCCTCTGAATACCAGTATTTTACATGGAGCGACTTTATGACCTCCACAACCCAGTTACTTGGTAACACGGTACGCCTAGGTAATTCGACTTCTAATTATTAAAATTGTCGTACCATCAAGGTTTAATCTTGTGTCATTTCAAAAGGTCAAAAAATCACAACAACTAACACATAATTTACTTATCAGGGCATGTTGATCAATCTGATCGGTATATAACAAATAAATAAAAAAAACATACCTCGTCTTGACAAAAACATTGATCCAGCTAAACGCCAGGTTGGGTATCTGACTGGCCCACCCCACATACGCTAGGTAGTGGGCAGAGTATGTCGGGGCGCTCACCAGCTTGTATTTGACGAAGTAATCCTTGGCTGTGATGAACATGTTCCAAGCTGTCAGTGTTCCCAAGCCATGCAGTAATAAGGTCAGAAATATTATGTTCCATTTGTCTTTGGGAGCTGCTAAGTCCATCGCTATTCCTGGAAAGAGAGGGTTGAATTAGTTATGGAAAAAAATATGTATTGAAAGACTTGTGTAAATTAAAAGTTAAAAAGAGATTAATAAAATCTGAGAAGTAAAGTAAAATTAAAAAAAAAGTCCACTTAAAAAAGTGATAACAATTGTCAAGTATTTAAACCGAACTTAATTTGGCAGTAATAATATCAAAGCATATTTCATGCAATATCCAAAAACTAAACAATAAACAAAAACATCCAAAAAGTTTTACCGGCCGTGAGAATTGAACTCACAACCAATTTCATTGACCGTTGTGGACAGAAGTCGTGAGTTCAAATCCGACTTAAAAAGCTCTTTTTGGATTTTTGAAATTAGTTTTACTATGTTAATTGGCTGACTAAAAGCTTATTGATTACCATTTCCACATGAAAATGACTTTGGCATCATACGGGTATTTTGTTTATGTAATTTTTATAAAATTTTCTTCAAAATAATAATGTCGCAATACTTAGGTGCACACAAATTCATAGGAATTTGCATGTGTTTTAGTGAAGCGTTAATTTACCCACTGAAATTATAATGTGACAAGCAGTTATTGTGTAACTGAAGACACTGCGTTGGGAAGTGGGCTACGTTGACAAGTAAACACGTATTCGAAATAAGGTAATCCACGCTACCGACCGCGAAAACTTTACTTGCGTGATTCAGAACTCTTAGTTTGCGTAAGACTCTGATAGATGGCGTGATTGGTACCACATTGAAATCGATTTAGTATTTTGCTCATTCTTTTTTTACGAGGAAAATGGTTCAGTCAATTTAATTAATTATTGAGAAATAATGGTACAATACTGTTGTAATTGATTGTTATTTAGGTTATAATAATTAATTAATTTTAATACAAAACGCCAATGGCATCACCATTGGCGTTTTGTACTTTTTTGAATTTAAATAATGAAGTACTAACTTCTATTTTGTTTACGTTTTCTCTAACCCGAGAACCAGTCTATAAATAGAATTTGATCAAACGAATTGCGT
The DNA here is from genome assembly GCA_963921375.1 of Tiliacea citrago. Classification (NCBI taxonomy): domain Eukaryota; kingdom Metazoa; phylum Arthropoda; class Insecta; order Lepidoptera; family Noctuidae; genus Tiliacea; species Tiliacea citrago. The sequence continues at coordinate 15,939,650 of OY992802.1, forward strand.
AAGCTTCAATCTGATCAGCCGGTTATTGACTTTAGAGCCGATAAAAGTGTGCGTGGGCAAACGTGGCTATTCTTTATTATTATTTTTTATGTAGACAGATAAGCGCAGACATTTTACACGGACATATAGAAACTTAATTGCCCGTTTCACCATCTCCAGTAACCTTATTTTGCAAATAATATAATACAAATGCTATTATTACACTAGTGAATGATGCCCGGGAGAGACTGTGAAACGGGGCCTACAGCTTTATTTAAATTCGTTGTGTTGACAGCAGATTTTCCGCTTCAACCGTTCAAGAGGTGAAGGCTGATTTTCCTCTCATGCTAACAACCTCTCAAGTCGAACAACATGTCAATTTGACACCCAATCACAGCCTCCTCAAATAACACATACCTGCTATACATAGGTACCTACATAAGTAAATAACTCAACATTTTTGCATAACTCTGTGTGATACGAATCTGTTCGTGTTAACAGCAGATTACCTTTCAAGTTGAGCGTAAAATTGGACATTTAAGCACATCTCAGCGAAGTCCTTCATACACGATGGAACCTTCCAATAATGTTACAGGTATTTTACTTACACGAGTAATTTTCAATTAAGCATGGATATGAAAAGCTAAAGGCATCTCATAGCTTATTGTGCATATTATCGTGTCTATGATTAGTTAATCATCATCATTTCAGCCGAAAGACGTCCACTGCTGGACATAAGCCTCCCCCAAGCACCGCCACTTCGACCGGTTCTGTGCTTCCCGCATCCAGCGGATACCTGCGGCCTTCACAAGTCATCGGTCTACCTTGTAGGAGGCCTTCCAACGCTACGTCTTCCGGTACGCGGTCGCCACTCCAGAATATTTCGGTCCCATCGGCTATCTGTTCTGTGAGCAATGTGCCCTGCCCACTACCACTTAAGTTTAGCAATTCTTCGGGCTATGTCGGTTACCTTGGTTCGCCAGCGGATCTCTTCATTTATGATTCGATCACGTAGGGAAACTCCAAGCATAGCCCTCTCCTCTTTGGGTGACTTTTAGCCTTCTGATAAGACCCATTGTGAGTGACCACCAATGATTAGTTTAGTTTTTAAATCCAAAACATCTAAATGAATATAGAGCGTTACGCACTTATTGGTCTCATTTTGTATTGAAATCCTAAGAAACTCCACCCGAGCCAGAAGAATAAGTTAGTCCACTCAACTCGGGAAGTCGCGTCGCGTCTATAAGGCCCGCCTGTATGTAAGAGTCTTTCCTACTAAAATCAGTCAGTGTTCCTCTGAACACAGACTGGTTTTAGTAAGAAAGACAGCCAGAGGGCTGTTTAGGGGTGCCAAATTCGCTCGCGCATTCATCGCTCCCTACCTGAGGGCATCCCAATCTCTGTGACACAGGTGTCACAAAAGAAGCTACGAGCAGTATGAAAGCTGTAAGTACATTTAAGTGGACATCATCAGCATCTTACCTTTTAAGTTGAGTGTGTCATTTGGCAGGTTATTGCCCTCCCACGCAGGCGTTAACTTCACCGGCTCGTTGCGGAGGAACGGCGCCTTCTCGTCCGCCGCATCCCAACCTGATGGCAAACAATGACACAGATCAGTCCACAGGTCTTGGAACAATGATTATACCTATCTAGGCAGTTTATAGAGGCACTGCTCGTCTGAAAGGTGAACTACATAAAATTACTTGTTGACAGGCCTACACTGTCTTCCCATACCTATTTATCACTGTAATTTATAAATAAGTTTAAAAGCCGATATAATGAGTAACCGTGGAGTTTCTTGCCGGCTCTTCTCCATAGGAAACGACCAATTGGAACCGTGCACCTAGCTTCTGACGTTTCATACGAGATATTTTGATTTTATATCCACTCCAACTCATTTTAACTTACTTAGTTCCCATTTAAAACATCTTCCAAAGCATAGTTACAGCAAGACGAGAACATGGGGATTATGAAGTCATGTTTAGCTATGTTCTCTTCTTGCTCAAGCGGCCATACGCCTCCCCAAAAAGAGAGCTCTCTTGCCGGAGGCGTACATATGCCCGTTTTTAGACGACCGTTTTTGCATCAGACAACGACCGTGTGTGCCTATAAGCGAGCTATGTGTCAAACAAAATTAGACTTTTGTTTCTCTAGTGTACCAGAGAAACACGAATCTAATTTTGTTTGACGCAAGAAAACAAGTAAGATAATATTCTCATCCACACCCAAAACCATAACAAAAATTTGACTAATATGAATAACCAATCCTACGATGCTATGCCACTACTATCCTGCTAAATACATTCACGCTTGCTTTGACGTAAGTACAATATTTTAACGGCGCAGTATCTGGCTATCTGATTCACAGCAATTGCCACGAATGACACTTCAATTATATTTGTTTATCAAGCAGTCAATGGATCTACTCGCAAAGTTCTGACCCCTTTTGATCTGTGATCTTTTAATATCAATGAACAGGAATACGTTACAGGATTTTTTAAAGCGTCTTTGTGACTGAGTTGAGTGAGAATCGGCTGTCATTGTATGGGGAGTACCTAAGACGTGAATAAAGTTTTGAGAAATAATGTGGATAGCTAAAGGAGAAGACTAAAGAAACGATTGATGGATTGAAGGAATAAAATGGTACCCGTGGTTGACTGGTAGCGAATGCCTAAGGCATTAAGTCCGCCTCTGTACTTATGTTGCATAAAGTTTAATAAATAAGTAAATGGTGACCAGTGTTAATAAAAACTAAGATGGCGGCAGAAAGAGATGACGTATGGAAAAATAAAAGATGCTACGCCAATAAGGACCAGGGGGTCTACTCCGAAGATAAATCCGAAGTTTCGGCCGAATGTTCGGCCGTATCCTGACTATGGCTGACTACGGCGAAAGAAAAAAAAAACGACGGCCAAAGAGATAAGTCAAAGTAAAAAACGTGACTTGAAGCCGGGTAAGGATTTAAAGTCTATTTGACTTTAAATCCTTACCCGGCTTCAAGTCACTTTGGAAGTCAAGAAACGACCGAATATTCGGCCGATACTTCGGATTATCGCTTCGGAGTAGCCCCCAAGGCTAGGAGAAAGGTGATCGGTCAAGAATACTATGTTAAAACAAAACTAATTCAGTTTTTATTTAGTTGCCTAGGTCTTTATTTATTTGTAGCTTTAATATAGTAACACAACTTCACGGACTGGAACTTGTGTAAGCTAATTTAAAGCATTATTGTACCCACATCTAAAAGTAAGAAACATAAGTTTAATGTTTCCTCTGTTGCGTAGTGGGAAGAAAATAAAATAATAAAGTTAAATATATCTAGTTAGTTGAAGAGTCGAGAGTTAATTTAGATTTAAAAGAGAGAAACACAAAAAGTTAGATGTATGTTAAAATACAGCATAAATCGGCCGATTATGCTGTATTTGTATGTGAATGTTCCCACTGCTGGGACACAGGTCTCCTCTCGGTGAGAGGGAGTGGGCCGTAATCCACCACGCAGGCCCAGTGCTGGTTTGTGGATGTCACATGTCTTCGAATTTTTAGTTCTAGGACATGCCAGTTTCCTCACGATGTTTTCCTTCACCATTTTGAGAGCAGTGGTGATGCAATAATTTACACAAAGTAAAGCGCCTGTCTGTGTTCGAACCTACGACCTACAACTCGTAAGTCGCGGCTATTACCACTGGGCCACCACTGCTCTTTAAATACAGCATTTATAATTATTTACTTCATTAAATACAGCATTTATAATTATTTACTTCATTAAATACAGCATTTACAATTATTTACTTCCTAAGTTCCTATACTTACTGAGAAGCTAAGATAAAAGTACAGACGAACTGACAAATACTCGTAGTAGTCAATTAATTTCACATAAACAAACAAAAACACTAAACATAAATACTAAATGCCTGCATTACTCCTTGTTATTATTACGAACACGAATCACGTACACACGGCTACACATCAAGCTATACTTTTCCAATATAAGCTGATCTCGCATTGTATAGAATTCCCGTACAATGAGAGGTCAGCGTATACTGGAATCGTATAGCTTGATGTGTAGCCGTGTGTACCACGGAACATCCATCTTGCATTACGTTGCTACAATACAAATGAAACTTAGCTAAGTATATGATTCACAGCACTCACTATATACATAGGTAATGTTCGGTTATTTATATAAAAGGGGCGTGTGACTAAGTAATAACCACCGTACGGGTCGATCGATCAGGTTAAGCTACGCTCGCCAAGGTCAGTCCGTAGATGGGTAACTAATCTTTACATACCGAGAGTCCAGAGACCCCTCCATGCCTCGGAACGCACGATAAGCTGCTGGTCCCAGCTGTCTTTAATTGATCTCTGACAGTCGTTACGGGTCGTCAGAAGCCCGAAAGCCTGACAACCAGTCTTACCAAGGGGTATCGTATTACTCAGTAGCTGGGTTGTGAAGGTTAGATAGACAGTCGCTCCATGTAAAATACTGGTATTCCGCTGCATACGGTTAGACTGGAAGCCGACCCCAACATAGATGAGAAAAGACTAGATACATAATAATTTATATGAAAGCGACAGTTTTATTGGTTAAAATAATAAACACTCTTCCACTTTTTTTAAAGGAATACTTTGGGAAGGAAAAACCATGTAAATTAAAAACTGAAACTACCATACCTCAACAAACAGGTGAAAAGAAGTAACTTTTACTGCAAAAATAAACGCTTATGGGGGATGCGCTAAGGTAGCCCGCGAAATTCAAATTTTATTACGTTTTTTACAATTTGCAGGTCAGTAACAGGTTGTATGTTGATCTAAATATGATTCGCGGCCATATCAAATATAGATTTATAGAATTATAATCATTAAAATCTAATAATTTGATTATTGCTGCTGCTAATGATTATTTATAATACTGTAAAACCATATTTGTTACGGCCGCGAATTATACGTTTATCAACATACAACCTGTTACTGACCTTCAAATTGCAAAAAACGTAAGAAAATTTGAATTTCGCGGGCTACCCCGACGCTTTCGCCTTAAGTAAAGTTTGCCTCAAAGAATCGAGGGAGTTTTGTTGAGGATCAGACAAAAATGTATCGCTGCTTAGCAACCTAACAATGTTTATAATCGATAGAGGTCTGGTTTTCTCTAATAATAGAAATTGTGGCGGGTGGCTCTTACGGCGTTAAGTTTAAATAGTTTTGGTTGATACTTTAAAGCCCGGAACCGAGTGATAATCCAAAGTAATCCTCTAACTCTAAAGGGATGGTAGTATTCCTGAGTAACGCTGATAAGGTGTTATTCATAATATAATGGTTAGCAGGCATGGTTGGGCAGTGGTGTGCCTATAGTACACCCACAATTAAAAAAATACTTTGGTCTTAAATAAACTATAGTCTATTCCAAAAGTATCTAATTAAAATGTAAACAAATGTAACAAAAAAACGTACATGTGGATGCCAATTTGTAACGCCACTTACAAATTGAGTGCCTCGATTTGATTATTTGAATACTAAAACTCGAAATTCGAATTTTGGATCACCCGTTCAATTTTATTACCCGACTGCGGCGAAGGGAGGGTTATTTTAAGATGTTTTTAATTTCAAAAAACAAATTGAGATTAATTTTATAACCTCAATTTTCGTCGATGATTTATCAATTAGACACAATTTAATAAATCTATACAAACAATCATTGTTGGAAAAAATGTTGGTCGAGATATAAAGTTGAGTGTTGAAAACACACAGATGAATATGTGATAGTAATTGCCTTTTGTGAGTGATTGCGTAGGAATTTCACTTGAACAGCACCTTAATTGCGTAACACAGTTTAAATCACAATCGGAATGATTTTGAAGTATATTGCTAATCCAGTACTTCTTAGGTTAGAAAAAATTGTCTGCTCAACAACGTAAATAACGCAATGAATGTTGTTGAACTGTCAAATTGAAACCGATTCCTACTGATAGTGTGTGGCAATTAGCCCGCTGGTTTGTTTACACTTTTACCAGATACTTATTGAACATACCATAGAAACAAATTGCATTGCGCGATGCTTTGTTTATAAAGCAAGTAATGTTTTCTTTACCAATTTTGAAACACCACTTAGATTGAAGAAAACCTAGGAAATTCACATACCGAAAACAAATCACTAAGACTGAATCGTCGCGTCAGATCGAAAACACTTTATTTTTACAAGAGACAATGCCTAGAAGTAAGACCCTTGTAATCGAATCGATCTTTATCTCTGGGACAAACTTGTTTGAACTAAATTTACGAATGGAAGCCCAGGGACAAACAACACAACAAACAGTACCGCTTACCGGAATCGTGTGTAAACTTCCAGTGGATACAAGAGCTATCTGTCTGTTTATCGTTGGGGCACGAAGTATTGACTACTAGAGTTTGGACGGTTTTGTCGACCAAATCACTAAGAACACAGTTTCTTTAAGGGATGGAATATGCTGATGCTACATGTTTGGTTTAGTCAGCAAGCTTGATAGAAATTATAAACTTGTACAGTGTACTTCGGCAGAGGTTAGGTTGGAACTGTGACCAGACACGCGCGAGTCGAATTGGTCGCAGTAACTAAGTCAGGGCACCCCGACCAAATGGATTAGATCACTTAGAACACTGTTTCTATATGGGAAAACGTGCGACAGCAGAAATCATGTTGTAATAATTATGCTGAATCTACATGTTTGGTTTCTTTTAAGAAAATCGTTTTTACAACAATATGGAGACTATATATCCCCAAGAACATTTTAGCTTTAAACGATTGAACTACTAAATAGTTTTCTGAGTCCTTCATTTGATTTATTGACAATTTTAACTGTTGGTTAACCAAAATAACAACACCCAGACAGAATATGAAATTTAAGAAATTAATACTTGTCCCAAGGTAATTGGTAATCCTATAACAAAACGTCCAATAATAATATTGCATTGTGATGTTTTATAAGGTCATTTACTTAATGAAAAAACTCAGATAACCATTACCTAAATATAATTTTCAAAAATTAGTTACATGTCATGTCATTAGCTTCTTTTTATTACTCACTTTTTTGTAAATTGTATTAATTTATTTTATTAAGTTATCAGTATTATCACTAACAATCTTGCGCTAGCAGAACTAATTTAAATTATTAACTTTGTGTGGTGTTTGGGTCACCAAGATACAGGCTGTGCCTAGTTTGGGACCCGCTGTTAAATAATATATAATTTTTCTGTTGGTAAAATTTCATGCATAATTTAATATTTGTGAACTATGTGTAAGTTTAATAAAAGAATTTGATTTGATGTCATGCACGGACTTAGGTATAGGGCTACGTCTTCAGTGCATTACATGTAAGTAATGCATGAACAGCGAAACTGTTTAAAATAGACTTTGAGACCCGTGTTCTAACAGGATGTTAAAAACTAGATTTTGCTCGAGATTTTGTACAAAATTTCGAAATGCAAAAAGCATAGTTCTAGAATACAGGCTCTACAAACAGCGTCGTTTAAAAACTAACTAACATCAACAAAGTAAAACCGTATGTAGTTAATAACAAACATTTAAAAACTACGGGAGCGCGTGCTATTTACGACACTCAACATGAAGGAAGCGGTGTGGTCGTTTGTGCCACCCTCAGAGCACGAGGGGCGCTTAGCGAAACAACATTTTTAAATCGCCCTATTTAAAACGAGAGGTTTAATAAAAGGTAAATGTTGATATGTAAAGGATAGTTTGTTGTAAATATTATAAATAGAATCAATATAAATTGTATATGAAACTTACATTTTGATAGATTTTCGATTCAACATTTCTCATAATTAGACTGGAATTCGTCTAATGAAGATAAAGCGAAAATATTGTTGCTCATAACATATTCCCACCATGTATCATATGTATATTCATATGTATATTGTGCGAGTTGCATATTATATTAATGTCAAATTATGTCACGGCTGTCAGTGCAACACTGCAAAGCAAGATGAAAATTCACGCGGGTTTCATAATTCATTCATAATTATTTGTTTCGTCACTTTTGTGTCTGTGATAATCACTGGAAAAAAGAGTACAGCTACATGGAAAGCTATTACTAAAATCTATTGATAAATCGGTTTTAATGCCTGTGTCTAATCATCATTCTTACAAAGCATTCAAACTTCAGTTAGATTTGTACCTGCATATTTTTCCTAATAATAAAACTACATTACAAAAGGCAGAACTTTCTACCTCAAATCCAAAGTCCAACCAAACGAACTGACCACTCATCCCTGACATAAGCTTTAGAAACCAAAACGTGGACTTCCACCAGCAATCAACAAGTAGGTCACAAACATATTATTAGTTATTATGTTAAAACATTTACCCAATGTGCTGCTATAAAAAAAGGTTAAATACACTGCGGCAGACTAATTTCCTCACTATATGCACGTAACTAAAGTACTAGAGGCACTAGAGGTGCCCTACGACACGGTCTAACAACCATCGATAAACAATGGTTGCGATAATGCAGTCGTAATAAACTTTTATATATTTTTTTTCGCTCGCAGATAATGTACTGTTGCATACAACAGTGATTGGATTGGATTTTTAATTGGTTTAATTGTTTAGGGAGGAGAAAGCAAAGATTCTTCAGAAGGCTAATGAAACCTGAAGGTAGATGAACGACAGAAAATGCTCATGGAAAAGAAATTATAAGAGCATGTTAGCAAAGTTTCCCGATTAACATAATTTTATAAGACAACTTCAAAATTGTCCCAAATGTTTTATAAATCTTTCCAACACATTTTACATTTTTCGCAAACCAAGCAAACATGTTGTCAAGAAGAAGATTTATATTCAATTTTCATGTTTTAGGGAAAATCTTATAGCTGATAATTTTTTCAATCCCAAAACTAACTAATTTACTTCTTCAGATCAGTCTCATTGTTCCCCCACAAGATTTTCCTGTGTGTGATGTTAGCATTACCCCACAAATCATATGCGCAAATATCCGAACTCCGAGCAAACACTTAGGCAAATATTTATCTTGTGAGAAACCTTCGACTTGAACCAAGAGGAAGGATTCCGATGGTTAACCAATTAGATAATCAAATGAGACACGAGGCTATATGATTGGAAATCGTAGAAATGTCTCGTCCAGATGATTGGATGATAAGACCTCTACATCCTATACAAACGTAGCTTTACTAACTTGATAAGTAGATATAGGAAAATAGGTTAGAAATAGTCTAACAAGATATTATTCTCTGTACATCTTCACAAGGTTACTTAGTAGACTTGTTATAAATAGTGAATAAGTTAAAACAATAATAGGTTTTCGCGATAGTGTTAGATTCGCTTCGTTCTAGAAACAAATGCGTCTTGCCTTGGTTGGGCACAACGTTGATCAACATCATCTCAGCTCGGAATCAAACACACAAGTTTTACTTATAGGCACATTTTCTTATCTGCCAATCTCCTACACGCTTTTGTGCGTCCCTCGTCAATGTTTCCTGTCACTTTGACGTTATCGAGAGCCCAACATGTAACGCCCAAATATCGATTGTTTACAATTTTTTTTTGCAGTGTCAACTACAAAATAGAGCCAATAGAGCCGATCATACTTTTGATTTCGTCCAAGAATATTGTCATTATCATTTTAGCCTGCTTATGCAAGAAGCACAGAACCGGTCGAAGTGGCGATGGCGGTGCTTGAGGCCTATGTCCAGCACTGGAAGTCTTTCGGCTAAAATTATGATGCTGAAGATGATAATCTATAACGAATGGCCTGCTAAATGTCACTATGGCTCTAACAATTTTATTTATAGACTTCATTTCTATAGCTGGTCTTACGTTTGACCTTTCTTCAAATAAGTTCAAGCCACAGTACAAATCATGTTAGTGCCAAACTTAGCGGAATATTGAGTATGGTATGGAATTAATTAGTTCTTAAACAGTGATAAAAGTGTCGCCTTCAAGTTTTGAATTTCGCATTTTAGTACTGATTACCAGAAATATTTTGAAATAAGTCTCCCAAAGATTTATTTACTAATCTTGAGGCACATGTAAGTTAACGTTCTAAAGGTGTTGCACATGTCCGGTTAAACAGGTTGTTCCAAGGCCATGACTACAGGTTAGTCTAAAAGAAAACTTAATGATATAATGAATTAAATAAAAAGGATGACAAACAGCAGCCCAATTGCGTAACATACTGTTATTCACAATCCGAAGCAATGGATTTTGTTTATAGTATGTATGTGTATCTATGTATTAGGATATATTTTTGTTTTTCGAGTTATCTATCCCCTATGTTGCAGCTATCACGTTTTGTCTCTGCGTCACCCTAAGGTAGACTGTTAGATAATTAAGTCCGCCTTTGTACAGTATTTTTTTTTTACTTATGCATAAAGTTTTAATAAATAAATAAATATGAATTTCCTTCAAAACCTATCGGATTGTGATTGCAGGTGCGTAACACAATTTTTGGGGTGTATTAATAACGATAGTAGTATTAGAACATCCAAAACCGTACCATTTGGTGAGTTTTACGCCGGACAGAACCACAAAAAATATTGACTATGGAATGTGATAAATCGAAGAAGAAATAACAACGAAACTGTTGAAAAGTATCACTTGCTAGCTTGCTTGCTTCATACTCATAAAATTCACTATGCCAATGTTAATGGAACATAACATATTTTTATAACCACCGCAGCACCGACTGTAAGTCACAGAACTTAGCTACAGATATAGCACATTAAAATTCAAATCACACCAAGCATTTTTTTATTTATAGGCAACTATTTTGTTCCCGAATGTACTTTTATATATTTCGGTTATATTTGTAGTAAAAATTTCCTAGCATTCTTCCAGATAAAAATAATTTAAGTATAGAAAACAAATCATTCGAGCCGTTGATTTTTATTGCGTAATAAATTGTAACAAATTCAACTTATGTGCGCAGAATTTTCGTATTGTTTCCGATTTCGACTGTACTCAGTGTTATGTCACGTAGTGCTTATTTATCAACACGCATCATGTAAAATACTGGTATTCAGCTGCATACGGTTAGACTGGAAGCCGACCCCAACATAATATTTGAAAAAAGGATAGGTAGATTGATCAAGTTCAAATTTATCAAAAAATACCATGAAAATATCACTTACCCTTATCTGTTTTTCTATAAAATGTTCCATAGTTATCGACCATGTTTGCCACAAGATTTGTTAATGATCTCACTAAATATTCACAACACGGTCGCTCATTTGAACGTGTTCTCGTTACGAGCCACAAGACAAACTACATAATATATAACTACACTTTGATATTGATAGCATTAGTTATATTATAATTATGTAATTTATGTTCTCTTCTACTGCTATTGATCTTAGTCTGAGCGCTGCCTGATTTAAAACCTGCACGAAGTTTAAGTACTACTTTGTCTTCGCAAAAAGATAATAGTCGACACGCTATGTTATTATTTTTTTATTGCCATATTTCCATGGCTACAGCAATAACTGATGAGTTATAACAGTCATAAGTTTAATACACCCTATTCAAAACAATGAAAACTCTCTCGATTTATAGAACTTGACAAGAGATACCCAAAGTTATTATGGATGTCACGTCTCTACTAAACGCACACACAAACTAAAATACTTCCATTTCCAGTGTTGCCTAATCTTTGACGGTTCGGCACCATTTAAAAAAGTTGTTCTTTCAAGTTACAAGTAGGTACAGTCGCCAGCACATTCATGTTACCTACCACAAACTGTCAAATTTTCTCATTCAATTTTGAACTTTACCGAAAACATTTTAAGGTTTAAAATCTTTTGAAGAAGCTTGGCAGATTGGTATAACCTTGATGTGCTGGCGACTGTACATCATTTTATGTGGCGATTAAATATTCATCAACGGTAACCTACGCCTACACCGAAGCGCCGTTGGCCTAGTAGTCGCAAGCGCTACTGTTGAGCATGAGGTCCTGGGTTCGATTCCCAGGTAAAGCAAAGTGTAATTGGGGTTTTCTATCAGGAATTTCTCAGTAGCAGCCCTGAGTCTGGATTTATGCCCGGATAACTGGCTAGTTGTGGGTGTACTATACGTACATCTCTGCCTAACCCATCATGTTATGTTGAAATAAAGTCTTTATAAATTAAATTGTTTTTGTCTAATTGTTTATTAAGTATTGTCACGATGCTTACGCGTATTATTATGCAGGAAATAAAGATATATAACTATGCCGTTTAGTATAAGTAACAGGAATACGGTGGATGCGGGAAGCACAGAACCGGTCGAAGTGGTGGTGCTTGGGGGAGGCCTATGTCCAGCAGTGGGCATGTTTCGGCTGAAATGATGAACTGAAACATTTAATGACTGTGCGTTTTATCTATACTAATATCATAAAGAGGTGAAATTTGTGAGTTTGTATGTTTAATAGAAACGCGTCGAGAAAGCAGTTTAACCCCGCCAAAAGATTCACCATTCAAGATTCGGCGACGCTGGACATGAACGCAACCTGGCGGCAAAAAAAAAAAAAAAAACCATTTCTCCACTATTCCCATGCTTGCTCAAGGATGAATATCCGGTACGGCTCTAATAATCCTTCCATATCCCAAGGGCACGTCTTCTCTACCATCATCACGCCCCCCGGTCTACTCTTTGATATGCAATAGTCTCTGTAGTCCCATGAAACATGAGGCTCCAGGAGCTAGTGTGAATCACTGAGTTCATTCGAGTAATCGAGTCTGGTTTAACCACGCTGGGTTCGGTGCATTTCATTCATTCATTCATTCATAGGGGGTAATCTTCGGAACTACTGATTCGATTCCGAGAATAGTTTCACTAATGGGAAGCTACAGTAGGTATTGCCGAGTAACATAGGATAGGATAGGTTTTTATGTTAAAACCAGAAATTACACACGGACGAAGGAAAAACAAACAGGTGAAAAGAAGTAACTTTTGCGGCAAAAATAAACGCTAAGGTAAAGTTTGCCTCAAAAAGCAAACCGCTGTTATGTTAACCGACTTCCAAAAAGGAGGTTATATGGTAAGCGCAATATATGTTAGCCTATTTCTAAGCGGCGAAAATTAGGTTTTCAATTAAAAGTGATAGAAGTGAAAGAACTTTATTCTGACGTGTATTTATGACATAATAATCAACATGCGTAGGGTTGCCAGGTCTTAAAACCGAAAAGCCGGACAGACCAGCCAGTTTAGCCGGACATTTGGGTAAAAGGGCCGGACACCCTTAATTTTTTAGTCGTAGTAGGTTTAACAGGATAACTTTTTTTAAAGTAAAAGAAGGGTTTTTTTCATTTACCATAAAACCTTCTTAAATTCTAATAAAATAACAATAAAATTGAATGAATCAGTCTTCTTTATTGTTAAAGCGGACACCAACATAAATGACAATTTAACAAAAAATAGTCAAATTTCAAATTCTTTATTGCGAACTAAGTGTACAGGATTTTGTAGATGTTAACAATAGGTAGGTTCTAGAACTTAGTTGATTCTGAGTCTGATAGAACTTAGTTGCCGGTTAAGGCATTGCAATTTAAATGGTTATAAAATATAAGAAGAAAAAAATAATAGAAATATTACAGTTATACAGACAACATTATATTATACTAATTCTCATTATTCATATATTTTATATTATCATTATATTAATTATCATTATTCATTCATATATTATCACATACTATTCATAGAATCAATATCACATCATTATATCAAGTATCACAATCATTTCAATATTAAATAATTATTTATCTTCAAGGAATTCTTTTACAGAGTAGTATGCCTTTTAATTTAAAAAGCCTAACAAAAAAGCCGGACTGGCTGGACACAGTCTAATTTGGCCGCACGCGCAACCAAAAAGCCTGATTGTGTCCGGCTTTATCCGGACGCCCGGCATCGCTAAACATGCGAATAGCGCTATCAACTAGATAAGGCGATACGCAAATACAAGATAACAAGATTTTATGACCTATGATTACTGTGGTTGGATTGACCGAAGAGCTCGTGGCAAAATAATAACAGCCGCACGGGTCGATCCATCAGGTTAAGCTACGCTTGCCGGGGTTGGTCCGTGGATGTATGACCATCTTTACATACAGAGACTCCTCCGTGCCTCCGAAAGCACGTTAAGCCGTTGGTCCCGGCTTTCATTCGTGGATTTTTGACAGTCGTTACGGGTCGTCAGAAGCCCGAAAGTCTGACAACCAGTCTTACCAAGGGCAAGGGGTATCGTATTACCCAGTTACTGAGTTGTGGAGGTCAGATAGCAAGTCGCTCCATGTGAAATGCTGGTATTCAGCTTGATCTGGTTAGACTGGGAGCCTACCCCAACATAGTTGGGAAAAGGCTGGGCAGATTGATTGATTGGATTGACCGAGGTCAAAAGGTTGCACAGATGTAACATTAATACGTTACCAAGATTATCCTGTAATCTTATCTACTTCACACACAAATATAAAATGATGCAACATAACATCACACCTGTAATCCCCGAAGGGTTAGGCAGAGGTTCACCTGTATAACACCCACATTTCACCAATTATGTTGATATGATTTATTGGATCTTTTTCTTTCCATGTTCAAGACAGTTACGTATTTGTAATATTTTCTCTAGATACATTTTTTATTCGAAAATCATGTCTTTTTTAAGGATTTTTTTTTTATAGCTAATTGCAGATTTCTTAACTCAAACTTCTTATCTAAAACACTTCCAACAAAGCTTACAAACTACTTAAGTACATACATAATTATGTTTTGCCCCCAAATTATCAGTTAATTTTTAACTAATCACCATTAAGGTTAATTAACATAAGCCGTTCCTATTATCGTTAGGAACTGATTACTCGAGTTAGTCGCGCCTTTATCTTGGGTAAAAGCAGTGAGCAAACAATGCGTGTGTAGGTTCAAGCAGTTCAGTAGTTATCGCTAGAGGCACCATGCTTGACCGAGTTTAGGGCTAGAAATTCTATCAAATTATTCAGTTCTTTTATTATATATAAATTATTCTGAGTTTCCCATACTTGTCGTAAAACATTCTCAATTTTCTATATTTTTGAAGTTTAGCCTAGAATTGAGCAGTGGTGGCCAAGTGGTATCGGGCCCTACTTACGAATTGTAGGTCGTGGGCTCGAACCCAAGCAGGCGCTTTACTTTTTGTAAATAATTTCATCATTACTGCTCTAAAAACTGTGAAGGAAAACATCGTGAGGAAACCGGTATGTCCTAGAACCAAAAATTCGAAGTCGACATCTACCAATCCGCACTGGGCCAGCGTGGTGGATTACAACCCACTCTTTCACAGAGAGGAGGCCTGTGTGCCAGCAGTGGGAACATTATAGGCTGATTAATAAGTAGCCTAGAATTTATGAAATTCCCGTATTTCTGTGTCATGGCTAAGGATTCCAACCCGTATTAACATTATAAATGCAAAAGTAACTTGTCTTTGTTCTTTACCTTTTCAAGGCAAAACCTCAGAACCGATCATTAATCAATGTTTTACAGATAGAGGTAGCCTGGAACCTGGAGAAGGACGTAGGTTACTAGTCATCCTGAATACATAATTATATAAATAAAAATGAATGGCTAAATGTGCTGGTAAGGATCTATTCCCATCCAATACCAAGAGCTAATACCATTTGGTATTAGTTTATTTCCGAATTTATTTTCTATTCCCAACGAGTACCACATTTTAAAACCAATACCAAAACAAGTTTGAAGAAATCAGATACAGTCAGGTTCAGTAAAATTAAAATGCTTTGAGTGATTTTAAGTAATGTTTAATCAAGATTAGGGTTTGAATATAAATCACATATAATTGCGTATCTTAATAATAAATCACCTAAAAATTTGGCAAAAAATCGAATATGAATAGTTAAAGTACTGAAAATCTAACAAAATTATAAAATATCACAAATAATCAACTTTTAATGTAACAATGTTTTTGGCAAAAAACATCAAAAATTGTGAATTTACTTACAATCTAACAATAGTTATAAAATATCACAGACAATCAACTTTTAAAATAATTATGTAGCTTAGTAGTAATAAATCAGCATTTTTTTTGCAAAGACGTCAAATATAAATAATTTGCTAACATTTAAAAGTAGTACTTACGCATTTTTAAGTAGGTAATAATCAGATAAATTTTAAAATTTCACCAAATAGAAGTTAGACCCTTAATTTTTCTAAACAGTGACCAACGCTAATTTTCTGTTCACGGAGTTGGTCAGTAACGTATGTGATCCACCGATTTTTCGCTATAGTTTCCGTTGCACGTCGCTTTGCGTCAGGTGCATTGGTCATGTATTGATTAACAACCACTGATTGCAAATCTGCGTCTTCTTTCGGAGCTTTTAGAAGCTGATATAAATTGGCATTTTTGGGCACAGTGGAGTTTAATTTCATATGCCAAGACTCTACGGAATTCGTGGTTCGATGGGGTTCACCATAAACACACCAAGTGTCTACAAAACTCTCGTCTTCCAACCATTGCGACACCATGTAGTTATTAAATGCTTCAATTGCGACACTTTCAGGACTATCTTCCATAATGTAGCACCAGCCTTGTGATATTAAGTCTCGCGGAAGTAAAGGCAGTAAAGATGAAAGTCTTATATGTCTTCGGGTGATAGCATCTTTTGTCAGATTCAGATCTTTTGCTTTTTTCCATACATTTTTGAAGAAATGAAAGTAACACCCTTTTACCTCAACTGAGGGAAAGACAGCTGAAATGGCGTTCATTGCTGCTTGTTCAAAATCTGTCATAAACTTAGAGGGTTCCCATCCCGGAATATTTTGTTTCAAAATTTCAAATAAAGTGTTGTATGTTTCTTCTGTTTTAGAATTCAGTAAAACATAAATTAGAGGAACTATGCGAGTGTGTTCTTCGTCGCTTCCAAGATCTCCATGGATAGAATATAACTGGACAAATGGCACAGGGCAACATTTAAACGTCCCATCACATTCATAAGCTTTAATTTTTGCAATTTGCGCTAGTTGATTTGGATGGGCCAAAATAATTATTCGGGTATTAGACTCGTCTTTATAATCATACAGTACAAAATCTCGGAATTGTAAAGGGATTTCTACTTCATCTACTGATTTGCACTTTATTTTAGACACATCAGCTTCCTTGTTTCTTGCTTTATACAATTTTGTTTTCGTGTTTTGAAATGATGGGATATTTTTCACCAAATTCTGTTCAGCTTCAGAAAATTGGGATTTAAATGTGTTATAAATCCTTGGTATTGGGGTGAAATCAGACTTTAATACCGTTTCTCGTAAATTATTCAGTTGCTTCGCCATCAAGTTCTTTACTTCATCGGGCTCGCAGCTATGATTTTTCTCATTGGAAATATTGCCATCCTGCAGAGACAGCAATAAATCAATACAAATACTGATTGACTGACTAAAAACTAAAAAATCAATGTAGATGCTTAAAACATACCTTAATTTGCAAAGATCCACTGCACTCTTTAACCTTCACACATCTCCAATGGCTCCATCCATTTTTATTTTCCCGTTTTTTAATGTACTGGTAACCAGCTCTCAGTAAAACTAAGCCACCATTTCTTTTTATAAACGTCAGTCTTCCTGGGTTTCCCGAAGATGTTGAAGGCTGATTATCAGCTACATCAGCCATTTCTGTGATAAACATATACATGTGATGAACAAATATACATATAAAACATAAATATTACTTACACATTAAACTCTATCTTTGCTTCTTTTTAATTAGGTTACCTAATATGATAATACCTATTTAAAAAATAGGAACAGCCAAGATAAGTAAATAGCAATTTAATTACACTAAAATACTCACTTTATAAAAATATATCACTTTCACTGAGTAGGTATGCACTACCCGCCGCGCCGAAAGCAGGAAAATGTACTGAACTGAGTTATCTCTCTGAGAACAAGACTTATTTTGCACTCAACTCTGATTGGTTGCTTCGAATTACAAAACTATAGACAAAAATCGACCCTTTTTCGCAGGTAAAGAGAAATGATTGTTATCTTCTAGGTATTTAATTAAGCCGTCTAGTAAAGGGCCTAACAACAAAATACATATTATCGATAATTAACTTTTATTATCGTATCTTGTTCACAACTTGTACAGACTATTAGTGACTCATCGTTAGCACGTGCGCAGGTAGCCGTTTATCGATAACTAGGGTCCGGCGCGCTGCACATTCCTAGCTCTTTTGACTTTTATGACCTGACGACTCAGATGATAACGCGCGTACTATAGTTTGGAAAGTTTTAGCATTCAATTACGATAGTATAGTATGTAAATGTTAGAAAATAAAATAAAACTTTGTGTAGCTTTTTTTTTTTTAATCAAATAACTTCTCCCGCTATGGGCGGAGCGGGAGGGCGTGTCAGACTTTTACTGACTAAAACCCACCCGTGTTCCTTCCGTTGCCTGTGTGCCAGGGCCACGATATCCCTTTCGGACAAACTCGCAACCCTGGCAGGCATTGGTCCTAACGGACCCCGTTAGTTTGTGCTGACATCTCTTTGAGGCGCGCGTGGAACACAACGCGCCGTCGACCCGGGCCTGGTCCTTATCGGACGGCGAGCTACCCATCGCTCACCGTCCGCAGGCCCGCGCCTACGATGGCCGGAAATCGGCTTGCGACTCCCGACGCCCGGGGCGTCTCCTGCGGCGACTAAGGGCGCGAGGGCGCGAACCTTGTCTCACCCTCACGCGTTCCGCCTCTTCCTTCGCTAGCATTACTGCTTCGCAGAAGGAGGTGACGGCCTCCCATGCACTCTCGCTCCGAACCATGGCCTGAACAAGGGCCGGACGCGAGAGATCGCCGCCACCGATCGCCTCCGTGAGGATACGGCGGTGCTCCGCCCAAGCTGGGCAGACCTCCAAAACTTTGTGTAGCTGAGTGTACACAAAGTCACGCTTTGGTATTCGTTAGTAATAGATTTTTTATTTAAAAAAATGTGGTACTCGTTGGGAATAGAAAATAAATTCGGAAATAAACTAATACCAAATGGTATTAGCTCTTGGTATTGGATGGGAATAGATCCTGGTAAGCTCAAAACTCGAGAACGGCTGGACAAATTCGTTTTGTTTTTCTAATATCCGTTGAAGTCAGAAGAAGGTTCTTATGAAGACAAAAATTTGAAAAGTTGTCGGGAAAATTGGAAAATTAGGGAGATTTAAAGTGCATTCCTATGGGAATTTTGCATGAATTATTGAAATTTGGACAGGACAACCAGTTTGTAATATACAATTACGTATCAAATACAAAATATACGCAGACAAAATCGCGGGCAATAGGCTAGTACGACGTAACGCTCATTGAGTACTCAATTGGTCAATTTAAGAGTGCAAATAATATGCAGTTTATTTTTTCTCCAAAATCAAGGTCATGGTGACAACTTAACTGCATCGCTAAAATCATCCTGCATAAACGCTTCGCCGTTATTAAATTAAACACTACTAACCACTAACAACGGTGAAATAATTATACTTTAATCATTTAATGAGTTGCTAAGTACTTCGTTCGCACGCTACATAGGCACAGGTGCATTGACGGTGACCTGATAATACCCACATGACACTCGTGTTACAAATAACACAATGTATAACGCTCTTGAGCTACTTATCGATCAATTCACGTTTTCAACGACCTGTAAATCGGTGTTTTGGCCTAATGTCCCCGGATGGAAATACAGCGTTATTTGTATGGAATTTTCTGCTAAGGGTTGTCAGAAACAGATATTGTTTATTGGCACACCACAAGTGACAGTGATATTCAATTGTAGTTATAATTCGTAAGTTTTGAGTATGAATGTCGATGGCTATAAAAGTAGGGGAAGACCAAAGAAACGATGGATGGACTGTGTGAAAGATGATATGGCTAGAAAGAGAGTGACTACCGAGATGACGACTAATAGAGAAGTATGGAAGAAAGGGACATGTTGCGCCGACGAAAAATAGATTGGGATGAAGAATGGTGACTCATAATAACATAACTTCAAGCCTGTATTCCCCGAAGTGTTAGGCAGAAGTGCACCCATATTTCGCCAGTTTATGTAATAGGGGTCGAGCCCATTGCCATCAACCGAGCTCTTATTATAATCTAGTAATAATTTAGAATTAAGTACTGATTACTTATTATACGGCCGATGGGGCCGAAAGGTTCTGGAGTGGCGACCGCGTACCGGAAGACGTAGCGTTGGAAGGCCTCCTACAAGGTAGACCGATGACCTTGTGAAGGCCGCAGGTATCCGCTGGATGCGGGAAGCACAGAACCGATCGAATTGGCGGTGCTTGGGCGGGGAGGCCTATGTCCAGCAGTGGACGTCTTTCGGCTGAAATGATGATGACTTATTAAATTAAAGTCTCAGTGTTTAATGTATAGGTAATTAAGATTATGTTCATCAAATAAAAACCAGCCAAGTGCGTTCGAATCACGCACAATGAAGGGTTCCGTAGTTGGGATGAATTTATCCCAAAAACACACTTAACTTTGTAGTTGAAAAACATGTTCTCCCATACATCGATATACGCCACGGTCAATTCACCAACTGCAAATGTAAGTTTGTAATCACAAAAAAAAATGATGTGGTAAAACTAGAAATTCACGATTATCGGATTTTTTTCTTTACTTATGCTGTGAGCCCTTGCTTCTGGGCAAATTTCATGATTCTAGGTCAACGGGAAGTACCCTATAGGTTTTGATTTATTTGAGAGTATAAAAATATGTCGCTTAAATCACGGTATTTTTTTATTGCATTGACTTAGAAGCTTGATTTTTTAGAGCTCCAAGGAACTGTAGACCTACATATTTAACTTTTTTATTTTTTTATTAATTTTAACTTGATACGTTCATGCGTTCCTGAGTAAAAGGGTCTTGACAGACTGACAGACGGACAGCGAAGTGATCCTATGGTTCCGTTTTTTAACCCCCGACGAAAAAAAGGGGTGTTATAAGTTTACGCCGCGACATAATACTCGTAGAGCCATTTCAATGAGCAACCCGTATCGTGCCATCCATCAATTTCTATAATTAAAATATTATATAGGTATTACTCAATCGAATTTGATGGCTCAAGGATAGGGATTATTTTTGACTTTTTAAATGTTAGCTTTTCTTTTTGAGATACAGAACCCTAAGAATAAAAATAAAATTAAAAAGGGTTAGACTAAATAATTCTTACTTTTACAATTTTAAACGTCAATAACGATGAATATTCAATCCTTTTTATCCTCAATGGTAGACCATTAAACATGGTTACCCTACGTATCGTATATTTTAGGTCAGTGGGGAGGCGGAAACGAGTTGGTATGAGATTACCAAGATTGAATAGCTGCGGGAGACAACATTTTGTGGAAGATATTCATCCTTAGTAAAAGCAAGAAAAGGGGTATGTCCATGTTGGTTTTGTTTTTAGGGTTCCGTACTAAGGGTGCCAACGGGACCCTGTTACGAAAGCTCCACTGTCCGTCTGTCACAGGGCTGTATCTTTTAAACCGTAATAGGTAGACACTTGAAATTTTCACTGAGTGTGCACTACTATGGCCGCTATAACAACAAATAATGAAGATATGTAGTGTTAATTATTTTACGGTGGTACAGATCCCTTCCAGTGTAAGTCCGACTCGCACTTTGCCGCTTTTTTGTTCATATGAAAGATCTTGTTCTGTTTTGAAAGTCTAAGTAAGGTTTACGGTGTTTTGTGTTAAAGGGTGTGTGTTAGATTACATTTCATATTCCGTTGAGCATTTTGGGAGTTAAGGGCGTGGTAGGGTATCTATTTTTCAAATAATTGAGTTAGTAATTCCAAATGTTTATAGGATGATATGAGGAGATGTTTATTTGTTAGGAGGAAGGTTTTAGCAATGTGCTTGAGATTTATTGTTTATAGATACTACAAAGATTCATCGAATTATTAAAACAAATAGATAAAATATTTTACTGACACTAAATCATGCTCATTCTCGGTCGGGTCGGCAAAACATGTCTTTTTGTTCCATACATTAGTTCATTTACTAAGGATGAATATCTTCCACAAAATGTTGTCTCCTGCAGCTATTCAATCTCATACATTAGTCGTCATATCGGTTGTCACCCTCTTTCTAGCCATAATTATCATCTTTCACTATCCATCCATCCATCGTTTCTTTGGTCTTCCCCTACTCTTATAGGCATCCACATTCATATTCAAAACTTCCTGCCAGGGTTGCGAGTTTGTCCGAAAGGGATATCGTGGCCCTGGCACACAGGCATCTGAAGGAACACGGGTGGGTTTTAGTCAGTACAAGTCTGACACACCCTCCCGCTCCGCCCAGGACGGGAGAAGTTATTTGATAATTTCCCACCAAAAAAAAAAAAAATACTCAAAACTATCCTCACGACTTTTTCCTATACAACCTACAACCACAATGTATTTACTGATTTTATTTCCTATGCTTATTTTAATTTTGCTATTGTGTTTTGTTTCTATATTTTTATTAAGGACGTTTTTAACGTCTTCCTACATTGTTATCAGATGTATAATTTCAACATGAATGATGTAACGAATATTTAGTAACAATATTTTAAATAAAAGAGTGTCCGTGGAGTTTCTTGCCCTTCTTCATCATAGGAACCTACTACGCTTTGAAATGGGCAACTAGCTTCATCTTTCAGACTGACCCCTTGACAATTCAAAAGTGCTTTTAAGTAAATGGTTTATTTGAAATAAATGCTTTGAGTTTGAGGTTCAGTTTTGTCCAATTACCTACTTCAGCCCTAATCAGGTCAATACCTTTGCCCTGGTTTGACCACGTGCATGCCTACATTATACCCTAATTCTATGACAGACAGCCAACCCACTATTAGCATACCAGATACAAAGATTCCTTATCAATCTGTACCCATTTTGTAACTTATCATCGATATTTGTATACTCAAAGATAAAAATGTCATGGAAATAGAAATATAAATTAGCTGTTGCCCGCGACTTTACGTGTATTTTACTATTTTGTATTTCATAATTTCTAAATACAAATATTCATGATGAAAAGTCGTCTATGTCCTTCTGGTTCCAGGTTATGAGGCTACCTATCTCTCAAATTACATAACGATGGGTTCTAATGGTTTAGGCGTGAAAAGACAGTTACAGACAGACAGAGTTTCTTTCTCATTCATAATACACTTCCGGCCCTTGAATCGAGCAATCTTATTTTTTTTTGTATAAAGATCTGTAACTTTTTAGATGTTCCTGAATTCAAATTTGGAACAATGATGAAACCAAAATGATGGCCAGTATGTCTGCTTCGAAAACTGCATAAGAACTTTTACTTTTTTACTCGTTATAATACATGTTTTAGACCTGTATACATACATATAAATATGCACGGTGGCTCGATTTAGAAGTCCGGGTGTGTATGGCTTGTATTGTGAATATGATCAAAGCAGCCCAGTCAGACTCGGTAATCAGATTAGAGGGAGATATAGAGAGAAATCTGATTAACAACTAAGTATATCAGATGGAATGGTAAAAGTATACTTGAAGGTTGCTTGTGCAAATAAACTGAAAATCCCATATTTGATTTTAGAAATCGAATTTTGATATTTGCCAGAGAATACAATACAGGGTCAAATTAAATTAGCTAGCGAAACTCTGCAGACATGCTGGATAGATATCTAAACACGATATAATAAAAATAAAAATTATTTTAGGTTTTTTTGGCGGTCAGCTGGTAGGTTTGTTACTTGAAGTATGAGTTGAGAAAATCTGTTTTCTTTTGTTTTATCGTGTTTAGGTATCGATAGCAATCACGTATGTGAAGTTTACACAAAAAAAATTTTTTTTTTAACTGATATTTCAAATGAGTTCACCAACTGCATGCTATCATGTTTAGATATCGATACCCATCCCGTCTGCGGAGTTTCGCTAGCTAATTTAATTTGACCCTGTATAATGGGCAGCAAAGTTCTCTATACATTTTACCATACTGCGATCGCCAACCCGCTTGCAAAGCATGGCGATTGTGGCAACACCCCTTTGGGGTAGGCCTATGTCCAGCAGTGGACGTTTTTCGGCTGAAATGCTGATGACAATATAATGGTAAACACAATAAAAGCTCGTACAGACTAGTGCGATATCGCGGGCGCGACGCGACTCTAGTAGTACAATTTCTTTGTCGGTGCCTGTCGCGCCCGCGATATCGCGCGAGTCTGTACGAGCCTATAGGCATGACAAGGAAAAGCTGCTCATAAGCGGCGTGGAAAGTACACTGCCAAACAAAAGCACTAAGCTGTAAGTTAAGCCGAAAGAGAGGGAAATCTATCCAATCCCCCCATCATCTCCTATTCAATTCCGATATTAGAAATTATGTTTTAGTTAGATGGTCGCTCAAACGATACAAACATTGTTTGTTATCTGTACTAATTTATTAAAGCTGAAGAGTTTGTTTGTTTGGACTTTGGACGCATTAATCTCTGAAACTAAGTACCAGTCGGATTTGGAGAATTATTTTTGCATTTGATAGCCCAATTCTGGAGGAAGGCTATTTAACATCACGCTACGACCCTTAGGAGAAGAGCAAAAAGGAAAACCGTCAGAAAGAACGCTAAGCAAAAACGAAGTAACGGGGCTTGGGGTATAGGATATATTTTATAAGTCGCGGGCAGAAGCTAGTTAACTAATAAAATAAAAAAATAAAAGATGCAGGGTCATTGACTCACACAAGTACAATTCATTGACACGTGCTTACCTTAAACGCCTTGCACGTGTCTCTTTTAAATGTATTTTTACCGTCCCATAACAAATTGTAGTCTCAACAATCTTGAATTCGATAACTCAGTAATCCAACCTTGATCTCATTTATTTACTACACTGCTGATACGCGTTAGAAAAATTGGGTCAATGAACAAATTTGTATTAGCAAGCGTCTACGTTTTTTTTTACCAGAATACATAACATTTTTAATTTTATGTACAATTTGAATTAAAATAACATTTAAATACATTCTATAATATTTATAAACTACAACGGAATAACGTTACGAAATTCCAAAAGCGACAATTAAATATTTTGATGATAATTTATTAAGAATATTGCGTGCGAGCGTACGGACGCGGTAAATCCTTGAAACTAAGTTACGAGTTTACGACCAATAAAAATGTATTGCCATATTTATGGCGCAGTGGGGCCAAATATTAAATACCTGGCTTTGAACTGGAAAAATGTCACCAAAACAAATTATTTCATTTGAAAAACCGGCTTTAATAAAAGCCAACCTTCAGTTTATTATGAGAACCAAGAACCAACCAGAACCAAGGATTGGTGTTAAATGTTCACAAGCTGCTATTTTATCATACACTAGCGACCCGCCCCTGCTTCGCGTTGTTTTTACGACTTGACAAAACATTGAAATTTATTTATTGTAAGTTTCATATTAATATATTTATTATACACATAAATCTTCCAGAATAAATTCTCTAAATGATAGTGAACAACGCATCAAATCCGTTGCGTAGTTTAGAAGAACAACACGATCACGACAGACACGAAAAACGACATTAATTTATAATTATGTATAGATATACTAAATACATAGAGAGAAAAGAAAGAAAGAAAATGCGTTTAGTTGCGGTAAACATAACGCAAAGAAGAAAAAAAACACAAAAACGAAAGAACAAGCAGGAACAACTTAAAAGAATGCATTACCGTTTGGTGTCACTCGTGCCAATCTCAGTGATCAACAGTCCACTCAAAACACCAGTTTTAGATCAATTATTGGGAGCCAACCGCAGCGGGAAAAAAAGTGAGTCGTACTCAGGTATCTCTCTGTTGAATTAGTTTCTGAATTGGGTGAACGGCTACCTCCGTTCATACAGAACAACCTAATATTCAGTCTACAACCTGCTTATTTTACAGTCCACTCCTCTTGTCCATATTCTGGACATGCTGGTCTTCATCATCTTCCCTATCCTAATTTATTTGTCATGGAGCAGTGGTCGTAGGTTCGAACCCAGACAGGCGCTTTACTTAGGGTAAATTATTTCATCATTTCTCTCAAAACATCGTGAGGAAACCGACGTATCCTAGAACCAACAATTCGAAGACATCTGACATCTAACAACCCGCACTGGGCCCGTGTGGTGGATTACGGCCCACTCCCTCTCATCGAGAGGAGGCCTGTGTCCCAGCAGTGGGAACATGGCTGATTAGGCGGCGCAGCATGTCTTCATACACTATATCTGCCGCCCTCTCAATAAGCACCATCTCTATCCTACCATCTTTCTGACCGTGATAATTCCCTAATATTTAACAATATGTCTTGTTTGTTACTAAAGACATCAATCAATTGACTATGCCATAACGTATTAGTCATACTCATTTTAAACGTAAACGCGAGACTACAAAATAGACTACACACTTACAGTTTACAATGTTTCACGTCTAATCAATGTAGTACGCTTTAGCAAGACAGCCTGGCACCAGCTTAATATTGTTCCATTGCATGTGCTGTCCATTTACTTAATTAAACGGTACTTTTCTACACATTGCATTACAATGTTTATAAATAAGAACAGAATACATTTTTCTCCTATTTCTACTCTTGGCACAGTGCTTGGTCCCGGCTGGCATTCGTAGACCTTTGACTGTCGCTACGGGCAGTCCCAAAAGTCTGGCAACCAGTCTTACCAAGGGGTATCGTGTTACCCAGTAACTGGGTTGTGGAGGTCAGATAGGCAGTCGCTCCACGTAATAAACTGATATAAAGCTAAGCAGACTGATTGATTGAAATCTCCTCTAGCACATTTACATCATCTGTTGAACTACTTCGCTTAACTTGCCATGAATACATTTTCTGTGAAAAGTTGTATTTTAAAACTTACTGAGCAAGCTATCTTCCAGAAATTATTAGTCTTCCAATATCACTACAAAATACGAAACCATGCTAATATATTACCATTACTGTAGAAACACAAAATGAAAACAACTATAGAACTAATAATATCTATTATGTCAACAAAGAATATATTACTGTGACAGTATGACACTAAGACCAGAGACAAAAAGGGAGAGTTGCGCGCAAAAATGTAAAAAAAAAATAAGTCTCTGACCTACTTGAGTAAAACCTTTAACGATTTATTTCAGTACTCTAGTTTTGGCTGACTTTCTTCCCTGAAATAACGGCTTGCTACAAGTGTTGCTATAAGATTTGTTGTAGGCGAGATCTTGGGTTGCCGCTTCGTCGTCTTAATTTCTCAGAGCAGCTAAAACTTAAGTACACCTAGTTTTTTTCATAAGATTTTCCAGTCTGAATACTGATTAATACTTGTTTTACCCATTTTTTTTAAATATATCATATACCTTTTATAAGTTTTCTATTATCTAAACATAAAAGTTTACGAGTAATATATATAATAATATAAAATAGTTTATAAAAGTTAAAATATACGAGAAATTCGATACACATACATAAACTCACGCCTTCTTCCCATGGGGGTAGGCAGAAACTATAGAACGCCACGTCCTGCTACGCTCCTTACATTTTGCTTCGATAATAATTCTGATAATAATCCCGATATTGGCCCTAATTCGATATCACCTTAAATATACTCCCAGAATACAACAGGTTTTTTGGAGATACAAAATTATTGGTGCTCTTACACTGATTTATTTAGAGTACCTATACTTGATACTCATTTATTATGACCGATAATTTCCTATTTTCAACTGGCGATATGTGGGTCTACTACGAGTATAGGTAGCTATACCTCTGCCTAAGCCTTCGGAGAATACAGGCGTGATCTTATGTTATGTGTGTGTAATTTCCTATATCATGCAACCGGAGAGTAAGAAAATACTCGTAAGCTATATCCACTTAATTAATTTTATTCTAAGAAACCAAGCCACTTGTAAAATGATTGGGACTTGTATCAAATATAATGAATGATATGTGTAAGCTTGACATCCTTTTTAAAGATATGGACAGTTCTCTATGACATGACGAATATCGACAACAAAGTGAAATGGAAGAACCAAAATTAGAATTACGGACCCTGCGTAGGTAATCCTCTTAGTAGAGTGGGACCTAAAGGCACGGTATACACGAAATGTTCAACATTCTCTGACGCACGCGTGCTTTTACTATGACTTTCGACCTTAACCGAAACTCCCAAAGGGTCTGTTTTGGCATTCAACCCCAGTCAGTGCAAATAACCTCGAATGTGCGAATGTCTCAGGCATGTCGTGTGGCATGTTACGACATTCACTAAGACGCGTTTCTTTTGCACTCTATTCACGTAGTCTCGAGGCCTATTCTGTCACTAAACCACTAAAATCCCTAGAGTTGCAAAAATATTACCTACAAATAGAATGTTACTGAGAGATCAGTTGCATGGACTGGAGAATGATGATGAGGACGGGGAAGCTACATCCGCGAGTACTCGTTCTCACAATATTTACCAATTATTTGGCGTCAAATAAACTTCCTCGTCGCTAGAACCGCTTATTTTAGGTTTTTCATTTGTTTTCAAGTTTTTAACCTAAGGTTTTAACAATATGACGTGAATAGAAAATGGCGCGCGCAAAGCAAATTAAAAAAAGGACACCAAGAAGGTTCCGAGACAAATTAAAAAAGGTTGTATGATAAATTCGGCACCATGGACGGAGAAGTAAATAGGTTTAATGATGTTTTGAATTCACAAACTTAGTGCACACGATGTTCTAATTTCCATTTCAAATTCAATTTACTTTATCCTCTAGCGGATAAAAACGGCTTTTGCACTTAGATATCGAAGAGCAAAAATACTCTTTACGAGATGGGCAGATGAAAATATATTTACCTAGACATGTATAAAAAACCGGCCAAGTGCGAGTCGGACTCGCGCATGAAGGGTTCCGTCCCATTATCTATAAAAAAAACCGGGCAAGTGCGAGTCGGACTCGCGCACGAAGGGTTCCGTACCATTATCTATAAAAACGGCAAAAAAATCACGTCGTATGGGAGCCCGCTTAAATATTTATGTTATTCTGGTTTTTAGTATTTGTTGCTATAGCGGCAACAGAAATACGTCATCTGTGAAATTTTCAACTGTCTAACTATCACGGTTCATGAGATACAGCCTGGTGACAGACAGACGGCGGAGCCTTAGTAATAGGGTTCCCGTTTTACCCTTTGGGAACCCTAAAAACGGCAAAAAAATCACGTTTGTTGTATGGGAGCCCCCCCTTAAATATTTGTTTTATTTTAATTTAATTATTTATTTTTAAAGTGAATATATAACTAAATTTTTTGTGAATATTTCAAGTGTCTACCCTGTTACCGTTATCAATATCGAGCAAAAACGAGCAAAAAAATCACGTTTGTTGTATGGGAGCCCCCTTAAATATTTATGTTATTCTGGTTTTTAGTATTTATTGCTATAGCGGCAACAGAAATACATCATCTGTGAAAATTTCAACTATCTAGCTATCACGGATCATGAGATACAGCCTGGTGACAGACGGACGGACGGACAGACAGACAGACAGACGGCGGAGCCTTAGTAATAGGGTTCCCGTTTTATCCTTTGGGTACAGAACCCTAAAAATCGTCTACGGCACAAGTCAAACTACGTGATGTGTCAAGTCTCACCTTTAGTGGCACGCATTGTTCTGTCGACTCAGGAGAAGAAGAACATACTGCATTCAGACCAGTATCCTGTGATTGCGGCAATATTACTAATAATATAGTGGACGTTACAGGTTGTTAATATAGGCCGAACAAACCCACACATGTTCGCATCGTAAAACACGTCAACTGATGAACTGACACAGTGTAAGTAAATGTTTATCTAACAGCTCGGCCACATGTAGTAGACCGGTTCATAACATAACTCACGTCGCGTAGTCTCATTGATAACGGCACTGTGTTCATATCATTTGATTTATTGCCTAGCCTCCTCGTTGCTCTTTACATTCTTTGATTGCATTGTTCAACTGATTTGATCAACCTATGGCCTTAACAATTGTGGAATTATTTTCGCTACATAGTACTATGTTGCTTGATGTGTTTTATTGGAGTAAAAAAATATTTAGGCGCACTTTTCGCTCTTTCTGAACAGTGAACGAAACCCGCCACGCTCGGATCGGTGACGCTAAATCGGACATACCCGGGTCCAGACGGTCGGTGACGCTAAATCGGACTTACACGGCTCCAGACGGTCGGTGACGCTGAATCGCGTATAAGGTACTCGGCTCCAGTCGTAAGTTTTTGCTTCTATCGTGTGGTCATAAGCACAAACCCTGTTTTTAGGGTTCCGTAGTCAACAAGGAACCCTTATAGTTTAACTTATGATTTCTATCGCCCGTATATCGCAAGACTGCGGCCCTGGAATAGCTAGACGGTGTCGCAGATCGAAGGGAAGATGGCGGGACTCGGCTGCCTCAAGAATAGACGAGAAAACTCAGAATACAGAAAGCAGTGGAAGGAATGGGAGAGGCCTTTACCCAGGAGTACAAGAGTACAGGCTAGTAAAAAAACTTCAATCCTCTGACTTTCGGTGTAAGAAAACATCTTGAGGAATCGTATCTATAAGTACTTGGGTTGGGTAGGTTGTGGTCTGAAATCTCCAACACACATGCCTGGTGATATTATATGCTTGTTCCTTCTCTGTGAGACCTTTCATTTTCCTTTCAAGATTGAGGTTTAAACAATCGTTTCAAATATGTACGTTACACATGTATTTGTGTTTCACCATTGATTGTCAATTTGCTAGCAATATTTTAATTTGGAGGTACCTATTTACTGTTTATCGCCTCAGCGGTTTTACCAAACCAAACAGGATAAGATTTCAATTATGTTTAATATTAGTAAGAATTAGAATAACTATTTGTGCCATGTATATTTATCGCAGTCATCCGTTTTCCCGGAAGCGGTTCGCTTATCCAGAATATGCCATAGGAATTGGAATATGCACAACCAAACGCAGTCCAAACATTCTTTTTCAACGCGTTCTGCACGTATTTTATGTCAAAAATCCTATTTACTTTCAACAATTCTTCACCTTACAGTCAGGCCGTTGAAAGTATGCATTCCTCTGTCAGTTGGACAATTTCTAGTAACTATAAGGATCAAATTCGCAAAACACATTCGTTAGTATGAAATTGACTAGTTTCGAGAACGGATTCTCTCGACGATCGCACTGTAGCACAGGCATTAGCTTAAATATAACCTATACTCCGTTGGTTTAGGTAGTTAAATAAAGGTAAACAAAAAAAACCACGTGACGAGAGAGATGTCAAGTAACCGACTAAACGTAATACCTGTCACTTCAATTGTCATGCTACGTCACAGTTGTACTCTTCCATTTAGCAACGTTTTCTTTCGTTGACATTTAGAGAACCTGTCTTTATGGGCTCTTTACAATAGACAGATTACAAAATATTTTAGTATTATTATAAATCTAACAAAAAACTTGTGCTCCAACAATATTTACGATGAGTAGTTTAAGAATAAATGATAAACTTTAACATACATTAATAAATAATTAACAAAAGAGGAAACTAGGTATCGTAAAAATCAAAAAAAAAATTTGGTTATAAGTTACAACGTATTTTTAATCAAGAAAGTGTCATCTATAAAAACCCTTTTTATGATTTGTTTACCTTTTTTTAACTACCTAAACCAATGGAGTGTAGGTAGTAGTGTAGTACACCTTGGTGAGTACGCTTGCCAGTCCTCTGCGTACAAATCTCCCCTTTCTTATTAGAGCAAGACTTATCAAACCATTATTACTCCCTACACCTACAGACACTCAAAGTTCTTCACATTCCTCTGGCATAAAGGAAAGTGAGTATACGTCGCATATAATATGTATGATCTCGAACAAAAGCCACTTAGCCTGGGCTGGTTCAGCCCACGCCGAACATCGACCTGCGAAGGTCAGGCTCTGCATTGTGTCAGTCTATAGAACATCTACACCTTTACATTTAATTATACGAAAGCCTCTTCTCTTAATTTAAATGTCACTCGCGTCATGAATTTTAATCTCGAACAATATAAATATTCTGGAACTTTACGCTCGTCAGTCAGGCTTATTACTCTCTGGTGTCTTTTTCGGAAGGTATCTAAGATTTGAGTAATTCTAAATGTTAAATAGAATACGCTTCTTTGCGTTGGTGATTGTAGAAAACACTTGTAATACAGAGACGGCGGATTTAACATGGATAATGATAACGATTTAAAAAGGTATATAGGTACTAAGGTATTTAATCGAATCGCAAATAATAACCATTTTGCTTGAATGAATGTATAAATGAAATGCACCGACCCCAGCGTGGTTTGACCCAAGAAGCTTATAGATAAAATTGGAGGCAACACTCTAAATACCTAAATAAAGAAGACTGTGGTCGGACTCTCTCTTTCTGAATACATACATAAGATACAGAAAATACATATCAGTGTCTTGTTCTTAAGTGTGTACTTAGAAAGAGATAGTCCGACCACAGTCGTCTTCACTTAGGTATATAAAGTGTTGCGTCGTTTTTTATCTATAACTTCGTGGTTTGACCAGACTCGATTACTCGAATGAACCCAAAGATTCACGATTCACACTAGCCCCTGGAGCCTCATGTTTCATGGGACTACAGAGAGACCATGGCATTATCAAAGAGTAGACCGGGGGGCGCGATAATGGTAGGCAAGACGTGCTCTCTGGATATGGAAAGATTATTAGAGCCGTATCGGATAGGCAGCATCGTTGAGTAGAAAATGGAACAGTGGAGAGACGTGCGTATCCTCAAATAATTAATTCCCATTTTGCTTTCTTAAAAATATTAATGAACACTAATATAATGAATGTGCTCTTTTAGTGAACTTCTAATAATTCGTATTTTGCTGTCCTAAAAATACTAAATATCCAAGTTACTGCGACCATTTCGGCTCGTTCGTGGTTAGTCACAGTTCGAACCTAACCTAACCTGCACCCTAATTGCGTAACACAGTTTGAATAACAATTGGAAAGATTTTGAAGTATATTGCTAATCCATTGCTTCATAAGTTAGAAAAATGTGTCTGCTCAACAACGTAAATAACGCAATGAATGTTGTTGAACTGTCAAATTGAAACCGATACTTACTGATAGTGTGTTACGCAATTAGCCCTCTGTTTGGTCGGGGTACCCTAGCTTAGTTACTGCGACCAACTATGAGTATAAACCATACATTTTAAAAGGCTCATTTATTAAAAAAGTGTGCATCATTAGAAGCCCAAAAACTTTTTAGATGATAAGTTAAAAGCAATAAAGAGTCAATCAAGTTTTACTTACAGACGGTGCTGATTCAATCACAAATGTTCTTATTGATCTACTGACGTGAGACTGAAGCATCACAAGGTGGACACGCCAATACTAACATGATGAAGACGTAACCAAAGTTTTCACGAATAGTCGCTAATTGGAGACGGGAGGAGTAGAATACACATACAAATATACATTATAATAAAATCGTACCGAAGTCCCGTACGTTTAATATTGTGAAAACAGACGATTTTAATGCCGAAAATAATATTACAAACAGCTGACGATCTTTACAGCATACTATGTAGCATAGCATAACAAGAGGAATAATGGTCTTTATACATTATTTAATATCTACTAGCTGACCTGATAAACGTTGTGATGTCATCTTGGGTAAAAATCCCATAAAAACATTGAGTTTATAAGTACGTAGTACAATGATAAATACGGGACGTTCCGTTCTTCCCGAATTTGAACATTTTCCAGGAAACTTTCCTGTTTTATTTTACATTAAAATCTAATTACGAACATTCTAAAACAAAAAAATAACTATATCGGTCCAGCTGTTCTCAAGAGATGCGACCAACGAACAGCAATTCATTTTATTTATGTAGAATAAAGGTAAACAAAAAAACAACCACGTGACGAGAGAGCTGTCAAGTAACCTATACGTAATACCTGTCACTTCAGTTGTCATGCTACGTCACTGTCGTACTCTTCAATTTAGCAACGTTTTACTTCGTTGACGTTTAGAGGACCTGTCTTTTTAGGCTCTTTACAAGACAGATTACAAAATATTATAGTATTGTTATAAATCTAACAAAAAAATCGTGTTTAAGCAGTTACATCTACGAAGAGTAGTTTAAGAATATATGTTAAAGTTTAACATACAGTAATACTATACGTAAAAATCAAAACTAAATTTAATTAGGTTATAACTTTATAAGTTACAACTAATTTTTAAACAGGAAAGTGTCATGTATAAAAACTCTTTTTATGATTTGTTTACCATTATTTAAATACCTAAACCGATGGAATATAGGTTTATACGAAAGCAGTTCGGTTGCTCATACTCTGAATAATGACTGTAATGTTGCTGCTACTATGTCTCGGGAAACTAAATAGCTATGGTGACATATCCATCTTATCTTATTCATCCTCTTGGTTCGTTTCTTGTGCAATTTACGTATTCCAAGTAATAAGGAAACATAATTATAATGCACGGTTTGTGTCGGATGTGCGAATAAATGCGTCTACTAAAGCGATGTCACAGCAGTCAAGCACTCTTAGGTCGAAGACATACAGTTAGGAAATTCGCTTAGAGCTAGGCTGCTAGGTGACATGCTCCTAGCGAACCCATGGTTTTACTAAAGGTATACAGGACATTCACGATAGTCGTAAAACCATTAGTGCATCATTGCAATGTAACTCTTATCTCGGTACGGTAAGGTATAAATTATGATTGCCGAGACTTTTATCAAACTCTATCAATAAGATAAGTCTTAAGTTGTGTTTGTGAACGATAGTTTACTAAATAAAATAATGATGTAGCGTATGAAACGCATTCGTCAGTATGACATTGACGTTTATGACAGTCGTTGTTTACCGCGCCTTTTCTGGGAGCGTCGTAGAAAAATGTCCCTTTTTAGGGTTCCGTACCAAAATGGTAAAAAGGAACCCTTATGGTGAGACTAAGTCTTGTCTGTCTGTCACAGCTGGATATCTCAAGGACTACTAATGCTATCAATTTGAAATTTGGAATAGTTTTAGATGACGTTTACCCAACTATTTTGCAAACAAAAATAAATTATACAAAATATATATTTTTTGCAACAGGGCCTGAAAATTCGAATGGAGTCTACTAGGGCATGTGGGGTATCATAAGAAAGAGCGCTGTTTGCACATTCTCAAACATTTTTTTATTTTTTTTAAGCATCATAGTTTCCAAATTATGATGAAAAATGTAAAAAAATTACCGTCCCGTCCCCCTTATCTCCGAAGCTTGCATAGAGAATAATCTGAAATTATTCTATGTGATAGAAGTTTATGTAAAGATTACAGGAAAAATATTAGGAATTTCATGAATTTAAAATGTATTATATTTTAGTATTTAGGTGCGTTCAGTAATTAAAAACCACATGACAATCAATGATCGCATTGGGTGAGACGCAGGGTATTATATATACAGGGTGGAATTTTGTAATGCCACCTGGAGGAAAAGTACTCTTAATACTGCAGATAGAAAGTTTTACTCAAAGGAAACATTCCTTTATTTTTGAATAGAAAGCAAACTACATTCAAAGATTTTCGAAAATTCTCTTCTCCCACACCCGGGAATCGAACCGGCTAAAATCTGAAAAAATTATACCCCGTACTTTTATTGCATCGATCGTTAGGGTCAATTATAAGGATGAAATCTCTCTAACAAACATGATAAATTAAATGAAAGGAAAACCAGGAAATCTGAAGTTACAAATTCAATGAGTCAAGTTAAAGCTCTTTAACTAACCGATTCCCGGGTGTGGGAGAAGAGAATTTTCGAAAATCTTTGAATGCAGTTTGCTTTCTATTCAAAAATAAAGGAATGTTTCCTTTGAGTAAAATTTTCTATCCGCAGTATTAAGAGTACTTTCCCTCCAGGTGGCATTACAAAATTCCACCCTGTATATATGATATTCCCAGGTGTTTATTGATGCGTTTAATTACAGTTTCACAAATTAAATTACGTATACAAACTCTTTTAAAAAGCTATTAAATGTTATTTTATTGTTACTCAAGATTTCAACAGTTAATTATCCTTCCTTGAGAATTATATTAAACAGTGTCAAAATTAAATCCAGTTTCCTGCACATGTTTTTGTTTCCTAAAGCAATGTAGAAAAAATAAGACCTTAGAACTAGTGACATTAATGAGAAATGGGTTAGTTTTCTAGGCCTATGTCCTTAATTTACAGTGATAAGAAAGTCGTTGTAATAGGCCCTTAGGCGTCTCAAAGAAGTCCTCGATTTAAAGTAATTTAAGTTACGTTAACATCTACTCCACGAGAATTAAATCAAATAGCCCGTTTTTGGCCTCAAATTTTAAAACGACCCAAAAGCGATCGGTCGGACTAGTCGCACGATTACGTGATCGTCACGGTCAAAACTAAGGCACGAATTAGTTCGGAAAACCGGAAAGCGCCCTCTGCCGGTGCGACGGCGACGCGTCGATCGTGTTCTATTAGAAGCGGCCTTACACTCCGCTCTATGATTTCTGTCGCGTCGTTAAAACCGAAGTGTCTAGTATATCTTTAGACTTTAGAGCCTAAAATTATAGTCCTTAAGGCGAGACCGTCGTCTTCGTTATTAGCTTTATTGATTAAATTTATGCTAGCAATTTGTTAGCATCTTTAACTGCGCTGGTTATAACGAAAACGTGTCTGTCTCTTTGTTTATTTCTTCAGCTGAACTGATTCAGCTTGTTTTCAACTTTGGCGAGAAGCACAGCTTTTACCTACAAATTAATCGTGCCTCGGAAAGCAGGTTAAACCGTCGGTCCCGACTGCCATTCGTAGATCTTTGACAGTCGTTACGGGAAGTCAGAAGCCCAAAAGTCTGACAACCAGTCTTATCAGGGAGTATCGTGTTGCCCAGTAAGTGGGTTGTGGGGCCAGATGAAGCAGTCGCTCCATGTAAAATACTGATATGCAGCAGGCTGCATCCTGGTTATACTGGAAGCCGACTTCAAGGGCCTTTTCCCAACTATTTTAAAGTCGGTTTGAAGTCGGATAGATTGATTATTGGAAATGAGTGTAGTAATGTAGTTACACACAGCAATTTCTGATGTCTATTATGTGAATAATGTCATAACATTTTCTGTAAACAAAACTGATTCACTTTATATGCGGTGTAGTCTCGGAATAACAATAACCCATTTTGATAGTTAAGTTATTCATTATATTAAAGTTCGTATAAAATGGGTGATGTACAAACAGTATTATTAATCGTCACTTTATTTTATTCTACTATAAACCGCAAAGTTACTGGTTAAGTTCCACCAAAGACATTAAATTATAAGGGCATGTATTTAATGCGGCAACTAAGTAAAATGAATATAGGTTTTAAAAAAAAATAGAGTGGGTACCATATATAATGGGTTGGCAGTTAATAAGGAGTATCGTAATAAGTAATAGGTAGCATATTAATATATCAGTTTTTAGCTTTATTTTAATTTAAACTGGCAACGAATTTTTGTTTTGGAAACTGAATTTACCAACAATAGAAGGGGATCTGGCGCTCGGCGGCCGCTACCGCGGCACGCTCGCTTCGCTCGCTCGCCTTCACTTGTTAATGGTTACTGTTCTAACCTAACCTAACCCAAATGATTCAATAACAGTAGATGACTTTGCAGCGATTAAGAAATAATATTTAATCGCTGCCATGTTATTTTTTTTTGCAGCAAATAATTAGTCGCCCTTTAAGTATAATTAGTCGCCCTTTAAGTTGTAAGTCGCCTCGAAAATTATATTCCAATTATAAGTAGTTCTTCCATATTAATTCATGGATAATACAGTAGGTAGGTACTTATTATATTATTAAATTACATTAAAATGATTATAATACAATAAATAAATAAAACAACGAACTATTTACATTAGGTACTAAATTAAATGACTAACTAACTATACAAATAAGTACAAAAACAAAAGGACGCTTAAATAATTAATAACGCTCGTATAAAATCGGAGGCATACAAGGTATTATTGAATTGATTGTGACATTATTTCTCTTTAAAAGCTCAAAAACAGAACACTAAGCTAATTCCCGGTCACATTATCTCGAGACCAGGGGGCCGATCGCGCTATTTCTCAACGTAATTACCGTTCGAACGGAACGTTTTTGGTTTTAGTTTAGTTTTGGTTTAGCTGGTGTAAGAAACGGTATCGCGCTTTTTTTTTTGTGAGAGTATTGTTCGATCGATCGTTCCTCCAACGTAACTTCCAAAGTAAAGCTAAATCGTTTCCGTTGAAATGATTAGCGCGATACGAAATGTGTCTAATGTAACGTGTTTTGGTATTATTAACGTTCAAAATTAGCGCGATCGGCCCCCTGGCGTCGATAACGTCACGTCGCGTCGGCGCTCTGATATGGTGCGCAAAACAACAAATATTTTGTTAATTAATTTAATGTAGGTAATATTATTATAATATGATTAAATTGATAAAAATAAAAAATTCCAGCGAGGTCTCGAGATAATGTGACCGGGTATACCTACTACGAGCCGCAAAGTTACTGATAGTGAACAATGTATGTATGTACAATAATGACATAGTACGTCCTCAATGCTTAATGAAATAATGACCGAAAAAATAAATAAATATAAACCTATGTATTCTTATGGCTTCGTATACTAACTTAAAAAAACCGTAAGTACGAGTCGGACTCGCGCACGAAGGGTTCCGTACCATTATCTACAAAAACGGCAAAAATGTCACGTCTGTTGTATGGGAGCCCCCTTTAAATATTTGTTTTATTTTAATTTAATTATTTATTTTTAAAGTGAATAATATTCTGTGAATATTTCAAGCGTCTACCTGTTGCCGTTATCAATATCGAGCAAAAAAATCACGTTTGTTGCATGGGAGCCCCCTTAAATATTTATTTTTATTGTTTTTTTAGTATTTGTTGTCATAGCGGCAACAGAAATACATTATCTGTGAAAATTTCAATTGTCTATCACGGTTCACGGTACAGATACAGCCTGGTGACAGACGGACGGACAGACAGACAGACAGACAGACGGCGGAGCCTTAGTAATAGGGTTCCCGTTTTACCCTTTGGGTACGGAACCCTAAAAAACAATACTTCGTTATTATAAACACGTAGCAACGAATACCATTATAGTTACCAGTTGTTATTAGCATAATATGGTTAAAAGCTACAATATAAGCCAGAAAATTAAACGGTTACAGCAAGAAAGAGCTCGATTGGATGTCGAGAACCAGTAAAAGTAGTGAAGATCGATCACCAGAATGATGGACAGGCGACCTCGTCAGAACCATAAGAAAACCATGGCTGATGACAGCTAAAGTCCGAACTACAGAGTCAAATTTAATTAAATTAGCTAGCGAAACTCGACAGACGTGATAATAAAATAATATGATTTGAAGACATTTTTTTAGGTCAACAATCGCTGGTTATTGTAGTTAACTTGAAGCAGGAGTTTTTATTTCATCGTGTTTAGATATCAATAATTCAATACCCATGACGTCTGTGAAGTTTACCACAAAAAACAGACTTTTAAACTGACATTTCAAGTAAATACACTAAGGTAGTTGACCCAAAAAAAAAAAATCTTTTTTTTTTTTTTAAGTGAATACCTACTTCTTTAGGCGCTTCGAGTTTTTTGGTAGGGGATAAACTTATGAGTTCGCGTCACCGACATGCCCGCACCAACATGCTGTAGTAGCAATAAGTGAATTTCAATTTTATTGAAGTGAAAACTTCTTTAGGCACGTTGAGCGATAAGTTTTTATGTTTTAATGTTCTTTTTTGTAATTTTCAGATATCGATACCCATCACATTAGCGGAGTTTCGCTAGCTAATTTAGTTTTACCCTGTATAACCCAGAATCGGGTGAAAAATGTATTGAAGAAGTTTGTCATGGGGTCCCGACAAAAAGCCAGTCTGTCACTCCGATATTATTGCCTAAATTCAACGAGGACCAAGAACGCCCAACTTTGCCTAGAAAATCGCTCCACAGTATTATTGTACAACATAGTGCAATTTCGAACAACGTTTCAGGTTGACACAACGCGAGTACACCAAACAATTTCTGCATAGTGCATACGTGGCTTAAATTAGACGGTGTTACAAACATAACGTCTAGTGGCATAGAATTATAATATTTTGCAAAGCAAGAAAAACATGATGCACGTCATACGAGACATTCGTAAATAATGTACGATGAGCCATTGTTCAGACCACACGTGTGATATACCTGCGTATGCGCCGCTAATATGTTACATTCCAGACTACAACATCCGGCCGTAAATATGGCACATCGAGTTTCAGAAAAAAAAAATGCTTTTTATAGTGTGGTCTCTGTCACTCAAACCACTGCCAATCCTCCCAGTCTTTTCCCAACTATGTTGGAGTCAGCTTCCAGTCTAACCGGATGCAGCTGAATACCAGTATTTTACTTAGAGCCATAAATTGCCTATTTGTCCTCCACAACCACTGACTGTGTAACACGATACCCTTTAGTAAGACTGCTTTTCAGGCTTTTGAGCTTCTGATTACCCGTAAAGACTGTCAATGATCTAAGAATGACAGCCGGGACCAACGGCAACATGCTTTCCGAGGTACGGAGGGGTCTCGAATTCTCGAAATGTAATGGATGGTCACCCATCCACGAACCGACCACTGCAAGCATACCTTCGATCGACCCCTACGGGTGTTAATTAGTCAAACCGTTCAGACAGTCGCGATTATTCACTCCTGGGTACAGTGGAAAGCATACTTAAAGACTGGAATAGACATAAAACTGCACGTTTACTGACAAATGCTTGCACTGACTGGACAGGTCCACTCAATCTGTGTGGTTCTTTCTCAAAAGACCATTTCAGACACGGATCTACATGGTCCTCACATGATCTGACCAAGATTATGTCTGGACTTCAAAAGAGACTTTGACCCCTGAGTTTGTTTCGCCATTTCTTCTCAGGGGTAGTCAGATTTGAAATGTCGACTACATCTAGCTTATTTTTTATTTTTTTAATGTGACGTGTAAAAGTGATTCCGTTATCCTATTTACAGAATAAACGATTTCATTTCATTTCACTGACTATACAGCAGCGAAGAAAGTAATAAGTATTAAATAAAAACAAAGTTTCTCCATTGCAGTTTTATGAGAAAACTTATATGAAATTTCCATTTTGCTGCAGTCTGATTGTAGCAATGTTAACTTTGAAAATATTCTCGGACGTCCATAACACAAAAATAAGACGATTCATAGTACTTGTGCCTCAACAAAACGGTCAAAATCAGAGTAGGTCTGGCCGTCAATAGGGTCAAATTAGCTTTAAATTTAAACTGACTCAACAGATTTTTTTTTGAAGATTTACCTTTAATTTTTGGTGGCATAGGCTTCGATCAATAATAGCACTATTAAGGTGAGAAAATACTTATATTCCGTCGCTCACGAAATGTAAACTGAACCTACTTGCACATCAATCAAGCATTTTAGATGGACATGCTACAACTATGCAGTCAACTATTACTGTTGGACACAGAGTGGGCTTAGAAAAGCGGACGGCAGTTATATAGGCAATTTCAAACCATTGTCAGAATATACAAATTTTTTGTTCGGCCGTGCACGTCCGTTTTTGGTAACTTTCCAATTTAGATACGATACCTTTCCTTTGTCGTGACAACAATGTTTTAGGGTTCCGTACCCAAAAGGTGCCAACGGGACCCTATTACTAAGACTCCGTTATCCGTTCGTCCGTCTGTCACAGGCATAGATATACGAAGTCTATGGTCACAGGACTGTACCTTTTGAACCGTAATAGGTAGATACTTTAAATTCAGAGTATATACTACTATGGCTACTATAACAAGAAATAATACAAATATAATAAAGTTACATTTTAAAGGGGGGGGGGGGGGGGGGGTATATTATTTTGCCGTGTTTCCGCTACCAAAGTGAATGCCCTAACTTCAATGCTGTAGTGAAAATATTAAGTTCGTGCTACTACATAGCATATTATTATAAAAGTCTTTGTGTTTGTTGGTGTAGTCTTGTGAAATAATTAAGGTTGCAGAATGACGTCAGCTTAAGATATAGAAAATAATGTTTTATTAACCAAGGAAGTACCTACACAAGGCAAGATAATATGTATTATTTATATTTTACCTGAATTGTGGGTGTGTACTGTGTACTCACACAGGTACACCCACAACTCAATGTAATTAATAATAATGAATCTCATTTTACCACAGGTACACCCGTGCCTGATCTTTCGAGAAAATATGTTGTGATAAACAGTTTGTGTTGTTATTAAATATTTGAGGAGACTATGCAATTTATTATTAAATATTTGAGGAGACTACGCAGTTTGTTATTAAATATTTGAGGAGACTACGCAACTTGTTATTAAACATTTGAGGAGACTACGCAGTTTGATATTAAATATTTGTGAAGACTACGCAATTTGTTATTAAATATTTGAGGAGACTACGCAGTTTGCTATTAAATATTTGAGAAGACTACGCAATTTGTTATTAAATATTTGAGGAGACTACGCAATTTGTTATTAAATATTTGAGGAGACTATGCAATTTGTTATTAAATATTTAAGGTGACTACGCAATGTGTTATTAAATATTACGCAAGTAAGATGAATCTGTTTATGACTTTCAGACAGTCATGCTCATCAGCTTTGATTATTATTTATACGTCTAGTTATAATGTCGCGCTGAAAAAGAACTAAAACAAACAGGCCAACGTTGTTATGCTGGTGTGCGTGTCAGCTACGTTTCACACTCGCGCAACGTCATTGTGGTATTCTAGTGTGTGTGCATTTTGCGGCCAATAGTTGGGCGCAATTTTTTTCGCCGAGTTCACGGCTTTGACTGTCTATCTAGACATATTTATATCTTTGCTCATCAGTATGACTCAAAAACATCCAGAAACGTTCTTGAATTCAGATTCGGATAATCAAATCAAATCGTCAAGGTCAATACACAACGCATTTAGCACAGCATTGTGGTTTAATAACCTTAAACTGCTTTTAAACGATGACTCGGACGTAATTTAATTTCAGAGGAGAAAAATTCGACATTGCCGAAACGTTTTTGGCAGACATCACGAGACTTATGACCGTTCGTGGTTAAATGCAGTGAGTGCAATGTTATGAATACAGTATGAATCACCATTTCCTGAAATTTTTTTTTGTTGTGTCTAATTTGTTGCCATAAAGACGTTACTGTTAGGGTCGCCAACGTTACTACTTATATAGTACCTATCCTCCTATATTAGAGGCCTAAATATTATATTAAAAAAAAAAAAAATGTTAGGGAAACTACTTACTTATATTTTTATTTTAAAACAAAAACCTTTTTACACTTTTTTTTAATGTTTCATTTTTTAATTTATCTAATTTACAATAGCATAATGTCAACTGCTCGTCACCTTTTACAAAATATAGTTTTTCCCGAGTCTGGCTGACGTTAACTGTTCAGGAGTTCTCCTGGTAAGAACCAGGAGAATTGCCACTCACCATATGCATTGTGACGAGCATAAATTGCTTAGCAACTATATTAAAGTACCTAATCGAATCGCAACCCCTTATTATTATGTTCTTCCGGTGGCCATCTGTGGTCTTCACCATCAGTTCCACTTCACCAAGAAAGCATAAGAATTACCCAAATCGCTATAGGTGAGGCTTATAAAATTTGAGGATTTCTCTCGATTTCCATGGAATCCTCTCATCAGATTCTCATTTGAAAAAAAGAATTCTCAAAATAGTTCCACAATTTTGACGAAGAAATCGGTGAACATATTATACATAAAAAAAAAAACAAACATGCAGCCGAACATGTATTATAATTATAACTTCCTCCTTTTTGAAGTCGGTTAAAAATGGCGAGATGATCGCAATGGCCAGTTTTATAATTAATCTAGTATAATTTTGTTTGTATTTTGTAACCTTAATTTAGAGTATTAAAATAGATAAGAACATTAAAAAAAAATCTGTTATTAAATGTTCATCATAGTAGCAAAAAATATCCATTTAAAGATTAAAAATG
Source organism: Tiliacea citrago (assembly GCA_963921375.1). NCBI lineage: Eukaryota > Metazoa > Arthropoda > Insecta > Lepidoptera > Noctuidae > Tiliacea > Tiliacea citrago. The sequence goes on from OY992802.1 coordinate 15,983,656, forward strand.
TTGTTGAAACATACCTACTATATTTTTTTTTTTGTAGTATAGAATACTCTTTATTATTATATTATTTTATTATTATTAGATACGGTGTACAACATAAAAACTACAGATATAAATGTTGAAAAAAAATTTTTTTTTTTTTGCGCCATCTACTATGTATTTTTACAGGCCACTGGCTTCGAAAATACTATTATATTTGATATAAAAAAAGATGGCAACCCTACTTACTGTAGTCCCGTGATAAGATCTCATGGTCGAACGGAATAGCTTATCGGAGTGGAACTGCTTCCTAAAAGATAGTGGTTTACACACCCATTCAAGCTAATTTTGTTTAAACAATAGGCTGGCTAAGTTGAGTGGTGCTCTTATAGCCTCTTATTATCAACGAATTGTTCAGCGTATGGAACTTTATAGGAAACATACATAGATACACAAACTTAAGACTTTTTACCAGCTAGAGCTATCGTGGTCATTATTTTTGTCATGGTCGTTTAGATGGTCATTTATATTTGTCATTGACGGTCATCTTTCTCTATTTTGACCGAGTGGATCCCCAAAAGCAAAATATCTCGTCAGCAATGTTATTTAATAAAGAAAACGAAGCTTATCTTAAGGCTTTAAGCTACATTTTCCGATAGTATATTAGCTGAAAACATCTGCCTAGCCTTTTTCAAAGTATCTTGGGGTCGGCTTTCAGCCTAACCGGGTATTTTACATGGAGTGACTGCCTATCTGATCTCCACAACCCAGTTACTGTACAAACTGGTAGTCGTAGCTGAAAACACGTACAAAAAAAAATCGCCGCTTATTTAACTTGTGCTAGTGTTCTATGTACTTACGTCCTCTCTGGCCAGGCATGACGACGGCGCCCCTCTCCTGTCGCAGGAGGCTCTCGCCCTCCGCCCCTCCCTGATGTGACATCTCCATGGCTCAGGTCACAGGTGCACTACCAATATCATAAAACTGACACTGGCATCTGTGGTCTTAGTCGGCGCAATGGACGACGGCGTCTGTGGACAAAATTAGATTGTTAAAGAGCTGGATCTCAAATACTCAAGTGTTTCTGCATTTAAATTGTGCATGTGCCTTTTGTTTTATAGTCATAAAGAGTCGGTATTATGCACAGAGCACGGAGTCACCACGGTCACTGCTAGAGGCGGTTTCACGTAGAGGGATTGCTTTCCGCACTTAGTCCTTCGGTAGATCATTGTGCGTGGCCATGTCGGCCGTTGGTGATTATTCCAACCAGCCCACCTCTTTACAGAAGTTGATCACGTCTCCTGGTCTGTTTAGAACGTCTGTGAAGGATCTGGGTGCCCCGAGAGTTTCTGTTCTAATTTGGGAGATGCCTGTGCATTCAAAAAGCACATGCGCAACGGTTTCCTCAGTCTCCATGCAAGCCCTGCACAGGGGGCTGTCCGTTATGCCTATTGTGTGGAAGTCTTACTAGAGGCAGTATTATTAACATTATCCATACAAATCAAGCGTTTCACCGTTTACTCGCATTACGACTCAAATGGAGCATAGAAACTGACGGCTTTGAAGGGGTCCGTGGCAGAATCGTCCGCCCAATGCTCTTTTGACGCCACGAACTTTACTAATAATGCTGTTTCTAGACGCTGCCGACGATTCCGTATTCTGTGCTACTCTGTATGAGGGTTTAAATATGGATGTTTGATGACCGTGTAACATATAGGCCGATAAGATGTAGCGTATCAATCTTCCCGAAGTGAAGCTTATCGCAGATAATGTCACACTTTAACAACTATCTACTTACAGAGAGTATGCAGTACCAATGTCAAGACTCTAATTTACATGGGAACAAATTGCTGTGACTTCATTAGAACCTTCACTTAGCTCAGGTACGGGCGATTTTTTTACGCGACATTTTTTTAAAGCGCACTGTATTTTCAATTTTCTGAAATGAGCCGAGCATTGAGAATCCAACAGAGCACACCCAAGCGCATCAAAAAACACACACTTGGACAATCGCCCGTGCGCACATGGGCTTACTTTAAAAGCAGGTATATTTCGTATATAGATTTTCTGCGAAGATGTAATCTAATAATAAACTAAGAGCTTGCTAATAAAATTGTAAAACGTTTGAGTCGAGAGTTGCAGGTAACGTAATCATTGAAGGCGTAAATTGTTCAGTAACGTATTCTTGAAATGTAATTCTAGGTCGAACATAAAATTGTCTTTGCGATATTTTGTCTAAAATCAAAATTTACTAAGACTACCTACTTATACTAATTAAATTAGAATAATGTCCGTTTTTACTAACACTTAGGCAACACTTAGATGAATGCTAAAATAAAAGCACGCAGTTGGAATTTCAACTTTCTGCGCTAAGCTGACTGTCGAAAATCCAACAGCGCGCTTTTATTTACGATAAGTAAAGTACCTACACAGTTGACTTTAGGCCTCAGTTAATGCTTCTTTATCTTCATTGAAATTAAAATTCTGTATAGCAATTAAAAAGATAAACATTTGAGTGCCACCGCTACAGTTTAACTTTATCAATGTAACAAGGAGTTGGTAACTAGATAAGCTTACACGAACAATAATAATAATTCAAGTTCATTATGTAATATTGTCTAATCTATCCGCTTTACCGCTTGGTTTATAAATACTAGTGCAGAAAGATTCGGCTTTACTCCGTTACTGTACTAATAATAAAATTGGACAATTGGTCCAGTCGACCTATTTAAAATGTGATTGGGCTGAGTGATCCCGTGGGTCAATTTTGATTGGGTCTAGTTAAACAAAGACTCCAAACATGATTCTCTTGCCCTTATACCAATTGATTTGGGGTCGACGCAACGTGTCTCTTTCTTCCATACTTCTCTATTAGTCGTCATCTCGGTAGTCACCCCCTTTCTAGCCATATCATCTTCTACACAAAGTCAAAGTCAAAAGTCAAAGTCAAACCATTTATTTCAAATAGGCACATAAGAGGCACTTTTGAACGTCAAAATTTACAAAAAAATAGAATTGATTCTAGTTGCCCCTTCCAAAAGGTAGTTTCGTATGGAGAAGAATGGGCAAGAAACTCCACCGGTACTCTTTTAAAAATGTTTTACAATATTTTGTTTGATTACATTAATTATATGATTATATGTGAAGACGATGCACCTAGAATAAAATTACTATACCATAATAGGTAAAACGAATTAAAAACTAAGCAATGAAAAATAACTTAATTATTAGATAGATACGTGGTGTTCACATATTTACAAACATCATACAAGTATGTTTTTCTAAAAAAATAAGTCAGTGTGTGAGTATAGGTTATCACAGAATGTAAAATGAATATCATAAAAATAACAGATTTTACCATAAAAATAGCAACCAGTTTGATTTTGTCTAGACTCTAGATTGTCCTATGGAGCTGGACCAGCATGTTTCCAAGCATTCCTGTCCTGGATATAATCCTCTAACTTGTAATATGCTTGTTTACAAAGTGTACTTTTAATATGTGTTTTAAATTTTCTCTCATTTAATTTCAATATATCACAAGGTATTTTGTTGTAACATTTAACACAGTACCCCATAAAAGATGTATGTACTTTAGATAATCTGAAAAATGGTTGATCTATTTTATCTTTATTTCTAGTATTAAAATTATGTCTATCGCTTATCTTGTTAAAAATATGTAGATTTTTCCTTACATACATAATATTTTCATAAATGAATTGGCAAGGTACCGTCATAATATTAATCCTTTTAAATAGTTCCCTAAGAGATTCGCGGCGACGGAGATTATAAATTGCTCTGACAGCTCTCTTTTGCAAAATAAAGATGGACTCAATGTCAGCAGCCCGACCCCACAGTAAAATGCCATACGACATAATGCTGTGGAAGTAACTAAAATAAACCAAACGCGCGGTTTCTATATCTGTTAGCTGTCTTATCTTTCTAACAGCATAAGCGGCCGAGCTTAGCCGCACACACGCTTAGACACAGTCCATCCATCGTTTCTTTGGTCTTCCCCTACTCTTATAGCCATCCCCATTCATACCTACTCAAAATTTTCCTCAAGACAAGGATTTAGGGCTTCTCGAGGTTTTTCATTGCTCGGGTCTCGAGAATTCTCGAATTCGATTTCTCGGGACTACCCGGGAAACCGAGAAATTTTAATTTATGTTTAATTTTATTGTTTAAATAAAGAATAAAGTCGTTAATACACAATGTTTATTTAAATTGGACAACAATCAACAGAATCTCTTGTCAATAACAACAAATTACAGTAAGTATTTTTTTTTCTTTTCATAGAATATAACCAAAATCATTTTTTTTTTACTTAAACTACTTTCTTCTCTCTGATAGTCTGATTAAATCCAAAAATAATTAAATTTAAAAATTTAATTTTTTCTTAACTAAAAAGGAACTGAACTCGATTAGTGAACAATCAGAGCGCTATTTTTGTCAATTGTGTGTTAATTTTAACCTGTGCTTGGAATCACTTGAAATTTCGTTTTATCAAAATAAATAATTTCTCAAGTTCTCGATTTTTCTCGATCTCATTTTCTTGGAAACAAGAACTACGGATTTCCCAGGAACTCCCGAGACGAGAATTCTCGGGAATAAACCCTACTCATGACATTTCCTTTGCATCACATGCACATACCATGACTATGGATTTCGTACTTGATTAATCTAAATCATACAAATTAACCAATTATAAGGTTTCGTTAACCTGTGTCACTGTATAATTATGAAAACAAATTAGTCACCACAAAGGTTTTCATAATTACAAAGCGTTTTAAATGTGAAAGAATCATGTATAAAAAATGTACGAACTGCAGTTCTCGGCTTTAACAGTTGAAGACTAATACATTTATTTATCAAATTCAGCATATTGAATTGGATACAGTACCTACATGTAATGTTGTTGATTGAATGATGTACAGTTGGCGTTGACCTAGTGTTTCGAAACGATTTGGTTCTAACCGTGTTTGTAAATGAAACTGCGCTTGGGAAAACTTTTGAAGATTTTATCAAGCTAAGGCCCTTATTTACCGACCGCCTACTAAAACCTAGATTTTAATAGGGATTGAAGCTAGATTACTTATTAAATAAGTAGGTACTAAATATACTAATATTTTGACGGCACGGTTGGCGCAGTGGTTAAGCGATTGACTACTGCGCTGCGTGTCGCGGGTTCGATTCCCGCACGGAACAAATATTTGTATGACCTACGAGTAGTTGTTCCGGGTCTGGCTGTTTGTGTATGTGAATTTAAATGTTTGTAAACGCACCACCCACGATACAGGAGAAATTCCTAGTGTGGGGCAAGGTTTTTTAAAAAAAAAAAAAAAACTAAACACTACTTAATAAAAATCTTAAATTAATTCTAACAAAGAACGCACTTAATTACTGGGTGAAATTCTGCACAAGAGTGATTGAGCACTACGGAAGGATATTTAAAAATGTATCCCCAAAAGGGTTCAAAACTGAAACGAAGGGTAAAAAACGAAGTTTGATTGTCATTTTTGTCGATGGAGAATCCGATCGGGCACACGGTTTGTAGAACAATTAATAGGTAGGTGTTCTACCTGAATATTTGTATGTACGAGTATGTTACTCAATAACGCAAAAACTGCTTGATTCGAATCGGATTGAACGATTCTGTATAATAGCGCCATGTGGACATATTTATGGGACCATTTACATCGAGGTTCAGTAAACTTGACATGTAGAGGCTTCTCACAGATAGGCGCGACCCGACACTAGTTAACTATTAGCACAATTTTTATGAAAATTTCACGGAAAGTGTCGCGCTGCCGGCCGGTCGCGCCCGCGATGTGTCGCCATTCTACACGAGCCTTAAACTCGCACGTAGGAACCTACTTTTTTATTGTTCTGTACCCAAAGGAGGAAAATGGGCCCCCTCTTATTAGGTAAGCCTACTCCGCCTGTCGCTCTGTAGTCTTACAAAGTCTGGCTATCAAAATGATAGGGAAACGTTGAATCGATTTTGTGGTGTTTTACCCTTGTTTATCTCACAATACGATCGGAGAACGTTGTGAAGCAAAGAGATTTAAGATAGGTAAATAATTTAATGTCTTTGTTGTGAAGTTTATCAAGCTGGGCTATATTATTATTATTTTACTAAAATCCTAGATTATAAAGAGACCGCGTATCACTGGTCAGTTTCCCTCACTCGTCAGTTTATTTAATTCGCCAGTTTAGTTGATTAGTCAGTTTCGCTGATTGGTCAGTTTTGCGGATTAGACAGTCGCGTCAATTCGACAGTTTCCAGTGTTCGCCAGATTCGTTGATTCGTCAGTTTAGTACAGTCAACGAAAAAGATATGTTTACGTTTTAGTAAACAAAGAAAGGTGGATCATGAATACCTAACCCAGTTAAAATATAACATCATTTAACTGAAATATAATAAGTAAACATTAAACACATATTTGTTTTTATTTTATTGAGATCCGTTGGTCTGGTGGTCGCAAGCGTTACCTACTGCTGTGCATGAGAGTCTGGGTTCGATTCTCAAGTCGAATTGTATTGGGTTTTTCCAGTAGATGTTTTTCAATAGCGGATCGGAGTCTGGTTTTGGGCCCGGTTAAAAGCAATAGTCTCGCCTCCTATTACATGACACGTAAACACAGTTGGTGAAATATGGGTGTACTCTAAGTGCACCTCTGCTCACCCTTTGAGGAAGCAGGCGTGATGTTATGTTACGTAACATGTACATAACTAAATAAGTAGACGTGTGTGCAGTTTTCTACCGACTATACTTTTAGGAAACTGGTGAACACTGGAAACTGTCGAGTCGACGCAACTGTGTAATCCGCAAAACTGACCAATCAGCGATACTGACTAATCAACGAAACTGACAAGTGAGAGAAACTGACCAGTGATACGCGGACTCATTATAATTACTAACATGTTTAATGATTGTTGCTAACATTCTTTTATTAAGTATTTGTTTTTTTGTCAGTGTGGACCTTTTGTTGTCTGTGAAATAAATAAATATATATATATTTATTTATAAACTATTATTAATATATATATATACTTGTTTAAACGGCTTAATTTATTATTTCCTTGGTAAAAGACTCGGTTAACGCAGTTTTGTCGTACTCAAACTTTCGAACACCTCGCTCGTCCGGCTTATCATCATTTCAGCCGAAAGACGTCCACTGCTGGACATAGGCCTCCCCCAAAAGGATTTGCCATAATCGCCATGCTTGGCAGGCGGGTTGGCGATCGCAGTGTGGTGTTAAATGCTTAAGAGAATGCTGCTGCCCATTCTCTAGTAAGTGCCTTAGTCGCCTTTTACGACACCCACGGGAAAAAATAGGGTGGTGCTATTCTTTACGTCTGGCACCACACGGAACAACAAAACTCTCGTCCGGCTATTGTATTCAAATCAGAAACAATAATAAGCTAATGCTGAATAATTTAACGTATCCTTCGTTTTTTCATTTTGTTTGTTTGTTATTCTTATGACAAAAAAAAACAGGACAAGTGCGAGTTGAACTCTCTTGGTGAGGGTTCCGTACGATGAATAAGTTATTTACCATGTTTTTATCCCAAAAACAAACATTCATTTTCGTTAAACGTCCGTGTTTGGGTCACAGAAATATGTGTATCAAATTTCAACATAATCGGTTCAGTAGATTCGGAGAAAATTGGCTGTGACAGACAGACACGAGTGATCCTTTAAGGATTTCGTTTTTTCATTCGGACGTACGGAACGCTAAAAAGTTAAGAACGAATACTCAAACCCCCGAATTCTCTATCGACAATTACCTAAACTGCGCCGCCGCACCGCGCGCCGCGCCAGTCAGATAACAAAAAAAAAAAACTTAGAATTGAGTAGGGGGACGACGATACTAAAATCTATTTAAATTGGTACTAATAGAGATGTATCGTAAAAACTACCACCCACGATCATGTGTCTACTTAATGACGTGTCGCAGTGTCGCACCCGGCCATAAACATTTTTAAACTTTTTTTTGCGTAACGAGCCATTTTGGTTACCCATTGAAAGGGTTTTCGATAGGGTTTTTCTAAGCGGTTAATCAACAACCCAAAGGTTACGGGTAACCCTTTTGAACAGCTTAAATTAAATTTTGGTTATCAGTTGAAAGTGTTTTTGATAAAAACCCATACGGTGTAGGTAACCCTTTTGAACGGCTTAATTTAAGCCATTCAAAATTACCATTTAAATTACAATTATTATTAATTAAGTTTTTCTAAAATGGTAACCAACATGGTCCCTGGGTAGAATAGAGATAGAATTGGTCATTATACGCGTGCTAGGCGGATATCGAAATAACATAATATTATGATTTTTTCATGTCACTGGGTTTCAAGTTAGTATAGAACCCAGTGAATGGGTTATCATGTAACCCTTTCACTGGGTTTCTAATAAAAAACCCATTCAATGGGTTACATCATGATAAAGGTAACCCATTTAATGTAATCCTATAAAACCCAATTAAATGGGTTACCCCTGCAAAAGGCGTAACTCTTATCCGGGGTTGTACGGTCCCTGAACGAGGCAAAAACAAAAAGAGAATTGATGCTAAAATAAGAACGTCTGCATTATCAGGGAGCACTTAGTTCAAGCTCAGTACATCTACTCTTATATACTTTCGGACATTGGCCTGGCCTTGCCTTGCGATTCCAAGGAATTTAAACATTTACAAGTTTCTTTCGACTGTCTGTGGTAAATGATAAGTAACTTGGGAAATCTATACTAATAATAAAGCTGAAGTTAGTTTGTTTTTTTATTAGTTGGTTTGAACGCACTACTCTCTAGAACTACCAGTTGCGTTTGATAACCTAATTGTTGAGGAAAGTTATAAGCTATTTAACATCACGCTGCGATCCTAAAAAGAGCAAAAATAAAAAAGGTCAGAAAGAAAACCGGCCAAGTGCGAGTCAGACTCGCGCACGAAGGATTCCTTACCGTTATCGATAAAAACGGCAAAAAAATTACGTTTGTTGTATGGGAAACAAAATAAAAAAATATTAAATATTTGTTTTATTTTAATTTAATTATTGATTTTTAAAGTGAATATATTTATTACTAAATATTCTGTGAATATTTCAAGTGTCTACCTGTTACCGTTATCAATATCGAGCAAAAACGTGCAAAAAAAATCACGTTTGTTATATGGGAGCCCCCTTAAATATTTATGTTATTCTGGTTTTTAGTATTTGTTGCTATAGCGGCAACAGAAATACATCATTTGTGAAAATTTCAACTGTCTAGCTATCACGGATCATGAGATACAGCCTGGTGACAGACGGACGGACGGACAGACAGACAGACAGACAGACGGCGGAGCTTTAGTAATAGGGTTCCCTTTTTACCCTTTGGGTACGGAACCCTAAAAACGAAATAACTCTATACAAACAAATAAAATTAAAGTGTTTGTTTGTAATGTCAAAATAACAGCTTTTTACTAAACGTCTATGAATGTTTAGACGGTATTTTATTTATAACATTTTTTTTATGTTTTTTGTTTTTATCTGTCTGTTTGTTCCAGCTAATCTCCAAAACGACTGGACCGATTTTAACGGGACTTTCACTTTGAGATAGCTGTTGTCATAAGGAGTAACTTAGGCTTTTATTTTAGAAAAAGTCACGCGGATAGCAGCTAGTAGAAATATAAAAAAACGGCCAAGTGCGAGTCGGACTCGCGCACGAAGGGTTCCGTACCATTATCTATAAAAACCGCAAAAAATCACGTTTGTTGTATGGGAGCCCCCTTAAAAAATTGTTTTATTTTAATATAATTATTTATTTTTAAAGTGAATATATAACTAACTAAATATTCTGTGAATATTTAAAGCGTCTACCTGTTGCTGTTATCAATATCGAGCAAAAACGAGCAAAAAAAAAACACGTTGGTTGTATAGAAGCCCGCTTAAATATTTATTTTATTCTATTTTTTAGTATTTGTTGTTATAGCGACAACAGAAATCAGGGACCGTAACACAGGGGGTTAAGATTTAAGCCTTTCGAAGGGGTAACCCATTCAAAGGGTTACCTTTATCATGATGTAACCCATTCAATGGGTTTTATATTAGAAACCCAGTGAAAGGGTTACATGATAACCTATTGAATGGGTTTTATATTTGAAAGCCAGTGACAGGGTTACATGATAACCCATTCAATGGGTTCTATACTAACTTGAAACCCAGTGACATGAAAAAATCGTAATATTATGTTATTTCGATATCCGCCCAGCACGCGTAGCATGACCAATTCTATCTCTATTCTACCCAGGGACCATTTTGGTTACCATTATAGAAAAACCCTATCGAAAACCCTTTCAATGGAAAGGGTTTTCGATAGGGTTTTTCTAAGCAGTTAATCAAAAACCCATACAATGTGGGTAATTTTGAATGCCTTAAATTAAGCCGTGCAAAAGGGTTACCCAAACCGTATGGCTTTTTATCGAAAACCCTTTCAACGGGTAACCAAAATTGAATTTAAGCCGTTCAAAAGGGTTACCCATATCGTATGGGTTTTTGATTAACCGCTTAGAAGAACCCTATCGAAAACCCTTTCAATGGGTAACCAAAATGGTCTCTGACAGAAATACATCATCTATGAAAATTTCAACTGTCTAACTATCACAGTTCATGAGCATGAACGCAGACAGACAGACAGACAGCAGAGCCTTAGTAATAGGGTTCCCGTTTTACCCTTTGGGTATGGAACCCTAAAAAACAACTTTTTCCTTACATCTATGTACATTTAAATTATGTATAGGTACAGTCAGCAACATAAATCAATCATCATTTTGGAATTTTTATTATTGATTATTGTGGTAGATTCCACAATAATCGATTATAAAAATTCCTCAAATTATTCCAATTTTATATTAATGGCTCCATCGTTTTACCAATGATTCTGCCAATGTCAAGGTTGAAGGAAACAAAGTGTATTCGCTGGCGTTGACCGGTTGTATTTATTATATTGATTACATAATTAAATCTGGACTGTTGTTCAAGAGACTGACCCTGAGTTTGTTTCGCCATTTCTTCTCAGAGTTAGTCAGATAGGAAATGTTGAATCCATCTAGCTTATTTTTATATGATCCTATTTACAAAATAAACAATTTAATTTAATTTCTTTTAGAGTAATTTAATTCAGCAAGTTTTGGTTTAACTTAAATTCATATAAAAGGTAATGTTACTATCTAATCAAAAGTGTCTGGATTTGATCTAAATACTTCTGTATGAATACTATAGTAATTACCTGTGTGTACCTATAATAATGCTATAAAAATTATTTAAATCGTGATAGCCATTGTTTTACTGCATGATATCTTGATAAGATTCAAGGCAATTTCTGTCATGTGTTTTATAAATAAAAATAAATGTTGCTATCCAAACTAATAATTATAATGATAATAATATCAGTGATATAATGTACTAAAGTACTATTACATTAGAGAAGCTCTGTTATTATAATATGATGTTATTATATTACTTCTGTGCAATTCTTTCAATAAGTACTTGAGTTTACAGTGAATTTCGCGGGCTATCTTAGCGCATCTATGGCAAAAAGTTTTAGTTAAATTTTAATATTTATATTGTCCAGTTCAATCTAACTAAATATACTAAGCCCATCTTGATGAGACAAGTTTTTACAGTATAAACTAAGTAGTAAGTATTTAAAACAAACAGCAAAGGGCATTAACTTTCTGCACTGCCAAAACATGAAGATGTTCTTTCAACAATTCTTTAAGTATCACACTTACAAAGAAAGTCATTATAATAATGACTGTAAGTCATTCACTCTTTGTGTAAAACATAATAGACAGGATGTCCAACGCCTGTGTCACTGCATAAAAAAATTGATTTATGTATACCTACTACTGTAAGACAACTTATTATGCTCATAAGTATAGAGTTCAACTTTTTATGGTTGATTGCCAAATGACACGGTTATAAATGCAAATAAACTTCTTGTTAGATTGATGTTTAGAAATAGAATTTTATACATAAAATTACTTAAAGATAATATAAAATGCTTGCATCTTTAAACAAATTACAGTGACAAGCTTTCTGTATCAGAATTTTAATTACATAAATATCTGGTTTTTACCTAATTATTATTTAAATTAAACTTTTTAACTTCTGCCCCTAAGACGACCCACTGACCTAAAACTTTATGTAAATAAGACTGTTCAAATTTAAACAGACGGTTGGACTGAATTTTACATAGACCTCCAGGAAGACTAAATTATTAATTGTGTTTAGTAATATGCAGTAAAGATTTCTTGCAATGTCAGTTGACTGAGTATCATACTTTTTTAAGCAGTGCATTTTTTTTTAACAAAAGACTAGATTTTTGTTTTATTCAAATAATTGAATTGTAAGTACCTACTAACATTCTAAACTTAAAACGAACCTTGCACACTCTGGCCAGTTGTAGGTACCGGGTAAAACGGGGTGAATAGAAATGCAGGGGTGAATCGAGACCCAACTTTAAAATGGATTTTAACCTTGATTTACTTAATATAGTTTGTTGCCAAGGCACTTAATCGTTAACTATAGTACAGGTGACACAATAAAGTCCTTTTTGGCAACAAAAGATATTATTTCAACGTTAAAATCCATTGTAAAGTTGCATCTCGATTCACCCCTGAATTTCTATTCACCCCGTTTTACGTACTTCAAAAATCGAATAAAGGTATCAATTTTATACCTATTCGACTTTGGAAAGTTTGATACTATCAAACTTTCCAAAGTTTTATCAGTGTCTATTGACCTACACGGGGAAAATAATAAACCGTTCACTTCTTATAAAACATAGTGGCTTCTAAAACCACATTCCTACTATGATAAGATCCAACTGTATCTTATTCTATTGCAATCCACTTATCATCACACATATTACGAAATAAGGCGCTGTCCCAACACTGCTTCACTGACAACAAACTTCTAAATGAAATAAAAGAGATCTCATCCCGCTATACACCAAAAAGACAATTTAAAATGTGCCCTACTGAGCGCGTGGTCGTGATAACAATTAATTTTCAACACTTACCAAAACATAAATTGCGGGCACTACAACTCTAAAGTGTAATTCGAATCCGTCACTTTTAAAAACTAAATTAAACTTTTTTATTCATAATAACTGCATTAGAGTAGAATTCAAAAACACGTGCAACACAACCACCCCCGCTGGCGTCGTTCGTTGCACTTACTTCTGTATTGCCATAATAAAAATACTAACCTCACTCAACTCAACCTCATCATTGACAGAGTTATTGAATTATTTTTAACAATGCATAAATATTCCAATAAGAATTGGGAAAGTTTTAAAATATCTAATTTTTGGAATATGCCTATATCTACTATACATCTACTCAAGCTTTTAATTTCAAGGATTGTGACCTGCTGATAACTGTTGTAAACATTTAGTAACCTAGCAACATTATCAACTCTCAACAAACAAGTGTCAACCTTAGACTTCCACTGTCAAGTTATAAAATTGTCATTTTATCTTCCATCCTGTGCGTGTGCCGTGTTCTATTTTTAAATATTTCAGGATTTTTAATGAAATAATACGTATAGTTTACATGTGCCTACGAAAGTTCCTTTGTTTTTAATTAAATTAACAAATTAGTTTACTTACAAGTAAGCTAAATACGACGTCAAAATGGTTAATTCAAGCTTAGCTTATGAAATTCTGCTTTATATAAATTCATTTTATTTCGGTCTTTTTGCGACTTGTGAACTGGGCACTCTTATTCTGAAGTCAGTTTTAATTATTGAGAAGTACGATGTAGACAAGGATCCAACACAAATAGGCCGAGATTATGGAGTACTTGTTGGCTTATTCATTATTGAAGCGGCCCGCCTTATATTGGGGCGAAAAGGAAGTCTGAGTGAAAAAGGTAAGTGGTTTATTAGATTGATACCCATATTTTATATCCTAGAAACCAAACTCTTCTAAATCATGATAATGTACTTAGATTATTCAATGTCCCCTTTACTTTTCACAGCCATTTCAACCTTTCCAATGTCTTTTTTTCCTATTACAGAAGTGTTTCCATTCAGAGTACAACAAAGAATATTTATCTATTGCAGATTTACCAGTAATATTCTCAGTGCTGCTGACGCTGCCATCTATCATGGGTGTTCTGTACCTCCTCATCTTCCAAGTAGTGGTCTTGAGAATAGAGTATATATGGTGTACCCTCATGCTATGCATTCAAACGCTTGAGTTTGTGTTTGCGTCCATGTTTATAGTTTCTCTTTGCAGAGGACCCTCGTATGACTAAAAAGTACAATATTATATTGTTATGTACCTTTTACTAACTAGGGACCGAGTGCCTATAGCACTAATTTTTAGGCTAATGTTATTCGAAAAGTTTTTTAGAAATGATAAATTAATATAATTTTTTTTTAAATATGTGTATGGGAAAACTCCCTGTATAACTACTGTAATCCTAACTATGCTGCCTTTCAGTGACAAATAATAATAAGAAGGTAATTTGTCATAAACTCATCTAAATAGTGATAACTTTGTTAGAATTGATGTGAAATAAGACCAAAGACATGACTTAATTACCATAACAAGAATAAGGTCTTGTGACATCACTATCTGAATTTCAATGAAGCAGTTCAGTTGAAATCTTTGAAGGAATTTATGATTCATAGTTTCATTCACACATGCCTCCAGCCATTTGCATTTGCTTGCCAGGTGTAAGCCAAATTAGTAAACATCACACCTTGTTTCCCCGAAGGTATTGGGCACACGTGTACCTATAGTACACACACTTATAACGGCGAAGTGACAAGAAGTTCTAACTGCAAAGTTAACAATTTACAAAGTGAAAAAAAAACATGTTTTTTTTTTAAACATAACATAACATCACGCCTGTAATCCCCGAAGGGTTATGCAGAGGTGTACCTATAGTACACCCACATTTCGCCAGTTATGTTTAAGTCCCATGTAATAGGGGGTGAGCCTATTGCCATCAACCAGGCACAAATCCAGACTCCAGGCTGCCACTGAGAAATTCCTAATGGAAAATCCCAATCACACTTTGCCCGACTGCTGGGAATCGAACCCAGGACCTCATGCTCAACGGTCGCGCTTGCGACCACTACACCAACGAGGCAGTTTTTTTTTTTTAAGTGCCTAATAATTGCTAACTACCGCCATGCCGATGGCAACAGTGACACACGTGTCCCATGGAAGTTATGAGATAATGCCATAGACTAGGTGGTTTAGTTAGAATGTATTTTTACATTTTGATTTAAGCTTTTGCAATACTTGCAATTCAAAATGTAGCCAAGAGATTTTACTTTTTTTCCTTTAAATTCGAAACCATAAAACGTGAATTTCGAGAAAATTTTCAGATAAGAGTAAAGAGGAATTGATTGACACTTCGCCGTCGGTATAGTATGTACCTACATCCTTAAATATTGAAAACTAAAATAACTAAGAGTCGCACATTTTGTAAGTGCTAATGCAGGCCAATATATTGTAAAGGCAATATTCGTTACTGCCATGCAATATATTATTATGTAGTTTTTAAAACCATGTATTTAGCCTAAGAACAGACTGGCAATTTTTTTGTAATAATGCTTTTGTGTTGTACTTCAGCCATGTTCTGCTTCAGTCCTATTATCTGACTAGTCATAATTACATGCCTATTTTTTAAATATTTTCAATTTAGATTATGGAAATTAAGATACTGATTTTACATTATAAAAACTGAAGTACCTATTTTTATCCAAAATATTGTAAAAGAATCTAACAACTTATTCAATATAAAGCATTTTAATTGAAAAACAGCTAACCTCAACCTAGTTTTCGATTAAAATAAAATAAGCTTGGGAGAAAAAATACAGTGTTGTGCACAAACATTCGACACTAAATTGTAAAAAAATGTCAGTGTGATGCACAAAATGTTTAATTAATATCATAAAATTTACAATTCTTTTCAAATATTGACAAGTAAAAAAATACAATAAATGCACTATTTTCTAATGCCAAAGTATATGAAAATGTATTTTTTACTCATATTACTAGACTGTAAAAATATTTATAATCTTGATTCACTAGTGTAATTACTAATTACACATTGTGAAGGATAGAAATAAAACAAAAATCGTGTACTTATTTTAAACTGTTAACTATTTTTGTGTGTTTCGAATTTCTAGTCAGTAACATAATATATTTGTATCATGAACTTTATAATATAACTATTCAAATAAACCTAATATACAAGGTCCCAATTAAATTAGTTAGCGAAACTCAGCATACGTCATTTTTGCAAACTTCACAATGTGATTGTTATCTTCACAATAAAAAAATATAAACTGATTTTCTCGACGAGAAAGGCGGTCATTGACCCCAAAAAATCACCAAATCATTTTGTTTAGATATCAAAACAAAACCCATCGCGTCTGTTGAGTTTCGCTAGCTTATTTAATTTGACCCTGTAGATTTAAATTTTTACAATAGATAAAACTATTACTTATTAATTCTTCAAATTCTTTTCAATAATTACTCTGTGTAGAAAGGTCTAAGTTTTACGTTTGCACAGGATTTTGTGTCATCGATATTCATACAACGTTACACTTTACGGCTCATTGGCGATGACAAGAGGCAAATGATAAAAGTAGGCTTGTCTTAACCAAAAAAATTGCCAAATCTATATAGTTTGTGACAGCGGAAAAAAATATACCTATTATGTTATTCTTGAATATATTTCTCAGAACTTGGTTGTTACCAAAACACGTTTATAAAAAAAAAGTGGATACAAATTTACGGTAAACCTTTACTTGTGAGTTTCAATCCAAAATATCTCTATTAAATATTAACGTAACGTACGGTTCGTATTTAATTAATAACAAGAACGTCGTTTGTATGCAGAATTTACAAGCGTTGTGCATGTCTTTTGTATGCAGTCTGACAGTGACCGCAGTTTTAGTTTATAATTCAAACCCATCAGAAAATCGTCTGACCTACACATCCCTGTCTGCGCTGAGCCTAACTGTACCTCAACCTCGACTAATACGTTGCTAATGTCCTTTTACCTCTACCGACGAATAGTATAAAAATAAATAAATATGCCCCCCCAATGTATCGTAGCAGCAGCTGTAGTTCTGGCAGTACTGCCGTGCAGTGATTGGCTTAGCTCAGCCCAGACAATGACTATCCCACATCCACAGGCCTGTGGATGTTTGATAGTCGTAATAGTAGTGGGGGTGTGCCTCTTTAAACTGTTAATAGCCAGGATAATGTAACTTAAGAAACATTGTAATTTTAGGAGACCATAGAAGCCTTCTCCATTGTTGTTTGTATACATCTGTTACGTGTAAAATAAGTGATAATGTGGCCTTTATTTAGATATTTATACTGAATAGTTACTATCAAATTTTCCAGGAATCTTCGTAGGAATATTACACCAAAGATTTATATTAATGTGTGTGATTTTATTTACAAATGTACTTAGTGTTGTATTTATGTATAAACTTTAAATTATAGACCAATATTTATTATTATAAAAATGAATTATTTAGTAATCTTTCATATTTCTCGTCCAATCAATTGCCAAGAGTATTAGGTACCAGATCTTAATAAACTGTTTTTATAAACATTTTATTGTCTAGGTAAGAGAATAAATAT
The DNA here is from genome assembly GCA_963921375.1 of Tiliacea citrago. Taxonomy (NCBI): domain Eukaryota; kingdom Metazoa; phylum Arthropoda; class Insecta; order Lepidoptera; family Noctuidae; genus Tiliacea; species Tiliacea citrago. The sequence goes on from OY992802.1 coordinate 16,001,291, forward strand.
TTTATGCAATGAACTCATGGTTTTGTATAATTTAGGTTTAAGCCTGAACTACCTTCTTTATGTACTCACTTAATCATATTATGTTGATTACAACTTTTCTTTAAATAATACAAAAAATAACAGTTGATACTATAGAGCAGATGAAATGTTCTATTTCATATCAATATAAATAACCACCCATACTAATATCTTAAATGCTAAAGTAACTTTGTCTGGCCACTTTTCACACCATAATGGCTGAAAAAAATTATTAGGTATGTGTCCTAACAATAAAATACTTTTACCCAGAAGTATGTCCCGTGGGATTTCAACCTCATTATATAATTAGGGGCAACGTCTCAGTATTTCACAAATAAAGAAATTAGCTGAGGATTTTAGCTGTATCTGACAACAGTTTGACAGCAACCAACATGCTAGACATGACTTCATCTTGTTTCTGATACCCAGCTTGAAGGTACAATGGCATCCGCCCTTTCGCCATCTTATCCCTCTTATGAACCCTTAGTTCGTGTCTCATTAATGCCTTCCGAGTACCATACTTATTGCCACACATCTTGCAACCAAACTCCCTGAGACCAGCATGATCAGCTGTAAAATGTACATCCATATCCCTCTTGGTATAAAAACCTCTTCCGCATTCAAGACACTTGAATGGTCTTTCCTTCTTGTGGGTTAATAGATGCCGGTTAAGATTGCTTCTTGTTAAAAACCGTAACTCACACTTATCACATGAAAAAGGTTTGTCACCAGTGTGTGTTCTCATATGGATTTTTAAAGATTCCTGGAAGCGTCCTCTGTAAGGACACATCTGGCATTTGAATGGCAAGTCGAAGCTGTGAAGCTGTAGGTGCCTGACCAAATTATCTTTGCGGTAAAGTTTCCCACATATATCACAAACAAGGTGAGATGCTGACTGGTGTCTGGCTACATGCTTCTGATATAATTGAGCTGTTAACAATCTGTAGCACACAGGACATCGAACACGAACCTTCTTGTGAGTTTTCGATCTTTTGTGTGCAATTAAGTCTTTAGATGTTTTGAAGTTGAGGCTGCACAGTTTACAAGTGTATTTCGCTTTTTGGACAAGTTCTTCAGTGTCACCGTTATTATCGTCAGGAGCATACACTGAATCTGATTCTCCAGAATCCTGAGCGGGGGTCTGACGAAGTTGTTTATCAGTGTCCTGAGCTGATTTCCGAAATATTACTGCATTCTGAAGAAATGTGTGGCATTTCGTACACAAGTGCTTAGGATAGTCATCATTTTCATTTATTTGTATATCCGCAAAAATGCCTATCGCTTCTGCAATGTTAAAAGTACTTTCTGAATTGTAAATTGGTTTATTACCTGCTTCTAAACAAAGCCTACATTTATTGTTAGTTGTCCTGTTTGTTTCCATGTCGCCGTCTTGGCGAGTTGGAGTACTTTGTTTTGGCAATTTTCTCTGGTGCTCTTTGAGTCGTATTTTTTTCAGTAATTGCAACATAAAGTAAGAACCCGACATCGTTTCAGAGTTTTTGTTGATAGTAAAATGCAAGGAATAAACTACTCTGTAACGAGAGGTAAAATGGGTAAAATGATTACAATAACTAATCTGAATTAAACGACAACAAAGCCACAGAGCATATAACTTTAAAGAGTAACAAAACCAGCTGATGAGATGAAGTGTTCAGCTTTTTTTAAAAATAATATTTGAATGGCCTGGTTGCTTGGACCTTTTAGCCAAGTCTTTATTTAATTACAAAGTTTAATATTGATGACATGAAATATTCAATGCATGATGATGATATTCCCCGCCCGCTCCCCATGAGTTTCAGTAAAGATGTGGCACTTTACTGAGACCTAACGCGGACTTCTTGAGAGAACTAGAAGTGATGTTTCACTGTTTAGTGTTTTGTTTCATTTGCTTACATAGTGTAGGCAAATGAAACACACGCACGTTGCACGTTCACGAACACTAACAGTCTTATTTATAAACGCATGTTAAATTTTAATCAATTGCTAAGCAACTAATTAGCAAAATTCTTATTCATAAACGCTATTTAGCGCTAATAGGCCTCTAAGCAATTGATTAATAGCTGTCAAAATTAAACACCACCGGTACCCTGTTTAGAGCTTGCTAAGAGGAAAGATGGCAGATTTTTATTTCAATCAGCTGATCGATTCAATAAGATTATTGTGTATTTCGAGGTAATTTTGTTCTGAGCTTTAGTAAATGTGGATTTCGACAATCTTTTACGGGATTTTAGAACAACAGAAGAATTAAACGCCGCCGGCAGGAAGTAGACGGAGGAAGACCTACACAGCTAATTTAAATCTACTACGAGAATGATTATTCCACACATATTCCTATTACATACTTCGAATGAAGAAGTACACATGATGAAAAGATTTATAGGGAAAGCTACATCAGGACGAGGCTCAGTAGGTTTGAAGAGAATGAGTTCGTGAGAACATAAATAACCAGAGACATTTTAAAGAACACAATATATTTTGATACATAATAAAGCTACATTTTTTTATAAATTAATTATTTTTTGATTTTTAATATTCTTCCTTCAAAGACATGGGTGCCATTCTTTTCTCATGCCACTCTCATTCCGCATCTTTTTCACGTAGAATGTTTTCCTCCCTCGCCGTCTTTGCTAGTTGGATTGTATAGGTGAATTCATGGTCTTTGGGGCCGGGGGTAGGTATCCTGTTTATGTACCACCAGTTTACCTTAATGGTATGCCATTAGAGAGGGCGTACAAATTTAAATATCTTGGCCACATACTTACCCCTGATCTCAGGGATGATGACGACGTTGAACGGGCGCGGAGGGCCTGTCGGTTAGAGCGAACATGCTGGCTCGCAGGTTTGCTCGTTGTTCAGTAAGCGTTAAAATTACTCTTTTCAGAGCATACTGCACTACGTTTTACATGAGTAGCGTGTGGGCTAGATATACTCGAAAGTCGTACAATGCCCTCCGCGTGCAATACAATAACGCAATCAGGGTGCTGTTGAGGCTGCCCGCTACTGCAGCGCATTAGGGATGTTCACGGACGCACATGTGGATTGTTTCTTTGCCACGATGCGTAAGCGCTGTGCGTCCCTGGTGCGTGGGGTGTGGGGCAGCAACAACAGCATCTTGTCTTTAATTTTGAGTAGGCTGGAAAGTCCGTACGTGAACCGCTGCTGCGCCATTTCCCATGGAATGGTGTGGCCGCGGTGAAGCGTCGGACAGTGCTGCCGCTGTCAATGGTAGGTGTACTTTTACTTTTATATTTATTTTTATATGTGAATAAGCTTTATCTTAATTACTAACGTAGGATAAGTTTTTTTTACTAACAAATGAGTCTTGGTTACTTGAATAAATGAATTGAATTGAATTGATTGATAGGTGCTAGGTGTTCGTGGCTTTCATAGCAGTAGTCAACTCGTATTATTTGGGTGGCGAGTAATTCTTTCTATAAACAACTTGATATAGCTTTATAGGCGAAGCAAAAGGAGTATGTAAGGAGCGTAGCAGGTGGCATTCTATAGTTTCTGCCTACCCCCATGGGAAGAAGGCGTGAGTTTATGTATGTATGTATAGCTTTTTATTTCATATTTATCTGTCGGTATTTTGAGATCATGGTGTAGGTAGATTTTCATTTGGTACAAACTATGGCGCGTGTGTGATTGTTCTTAGAAGCTTGTGCTGAAATCGCTGTTTGATCTCTATGTTAGAGTGTGATGCTGATACCCGTAGCTGAATGCCATAGGTCCCTAAAGGCTTGATTATAGTTTTGTAAATGAGGGTTCTATTTTCCAGGTGTAATTGTAAGTTTCGACCAAATTATCCAGTAGAACTTTCTTAGTGTCAGTCCAAGTTGCTTCCGTTTAGGAGCTCCAATTTATTGGAGCTTATTATTTTCTTTGCTACCATCGCAAGTTACACATTGAAATAAACTTAATAAATTAATATATTCAAATTCAAATCCAATGAGATTTTTGACTTGTCTGTCACTGTCTCAACAGATACAAAAAACGTGGTTTTGACAACTTTATTCATAATATTCTGCTTTGTTAGTCGACTATTTTGATTATAATCTGTGCCGAACGCATATTGTCGCCTCTATTTCGTTTCGCGACTAATCACTTGCTAACTAGCGTTTATAGATAAAGAAAAGTATATAGTATAATCATTGATTAGGAGCTAACCAATTATTTAGCTAAACAGTGGCTAATCAGTCATTAGCGAGATTTTTATAAATAAGGCTGTAAGTGTTTGTGAACGTGCTTATGTAAATGAAACAAAAAAGTGCAACATCACTTCAAGTTCTCTCAAGAAGTCCGCGTGAGGTCTCAGTAAAGTGCCACATCTTTACTGAAACTCAAGGGGAGCGGGCGGGGATATCATCATCATCATTTCATCAATATAAACAAAGTAACTAAATAAAGACATGGCTAAAAGGTCCCAGCATCCAGGCCATTAAAATATTACAAAAAAAAAACGAAGCACTCTGTGGACGTCACTAACTTCAGCCAGACCCACCCATTGAGGTGGTTTATATGTCAATGGACCCACCCCACCCAGCCAGAGCATCAGAGACACAGATTACTAATATGTAGATCAGAGACAATCAAGAGATTCAGAGAACACTATTATTTGTCAATGCTTCCAGCTTCAGATGGCTTCAGAGTAGCTTGCTACATATTAGTAATCTGTGCTTCAGAGTTTCAGACAACAAACGTTAGTGGCCGCATTCCGAATTAAGACCCTAATCGCTGTAATCGATTTTAGCGCGCTAAACGGTAATAGGGAACGCGTTTAAGCGCGCTAAAATCGATTACAGCGATTATGGTCCTAATTCGGAATGCACCCAGTGTAGTCCGTCAGTTTATTTTTTGTTTACTTCTTTCTTTCCCTGTTCCTAGAGTATTTTCTGAACAACTTATTATTAAATTGCACCGAAATAGTTATATTTTACTGGAAACGGCCCCGTTAAAATCATCTATACAATGCTGACATTGTACTACTTAATGAAAAAATCGAAAAAAGAAACTTCTAAGTTGACTGCTACCGAATATTATAAAACTGTACATGAAAATAATATACGTTTGAAAATAAGAAAAGGGTCATTGTCTAAATGCCGGGTATGTTTACAAGAAGGTTGTATGCCGATTTTCGGGACTGAAGACACTGTTTTTATTGTACAAGCATTATTGGTACTCTCCAATATAGAGGTGACTGAAAATGACGAGTACCCAAAGGTCCTGTGCGATATATGTCACGAGTTTATCAAAGGCGCTATATTATTCAGAAAAATTGCAAGAGAATCAGAGGAAATTCTTAAACAACCAGTAAAAGAAGAAACTGTTGATGACCAGCAATACGATCAAGACTTTAGCGACAGTAGCGTCTATGATACGAAACAGCCAGAGAAGTGGGAAAATCAAGATTTTGGTGAGGTGAAACACGAAAAGAAAATAAAAATTAAATATGCTCCAAAAGTAACTTGTAACATATGCAATAAAGTCATAAACAGGTCCTACTACAAAGAACACATGACCATGCATGACCCTGACCATAAGAAGTATGTTTGTGATGTGTGTGGAAAGTCATTTAGACTGAGATGTGCATATCACAACCACAGCCTGCGACACGGCAATGAATTCCCATACAAATGCCAATTTTGTCCATACAGAGGAAGATATTCAGAGTTACTCAAAACCCATATGAGGACTCACACAGGGGACTATAGGTACATGTGTACAGAATGTCCAGCCAGGTTTTTGTTTAAGAGTAATTTGAACAGCCACACATTAAAGCATAAAGACCCACAACTGCACTGTGAAGCTTGTAGAAGGGCTTTTCATACTAAACTGATGTTACAGAGGCATTATGAAGCTGATCACTTGGGCATTAAAAACCATGTCTGCAATATTTGTGGAAAAGCATTTGGATACAGAAATGCTATGATGAAGCATCAGAGGCATGTTCATAAGAGAGAAAAGCTTTTATTTGGCCGGATGCCTGCTTATTTAGAAGCTCAACATAGAAATGAGGATGGTAGTTGAACTGTTGTACTTACAGATATGATTGATTAAATAAATCTTCTTGATAATCAAAATATTTGGCAGATTCTTAATATTATTTTCATAATCCATACTTACTAATATTCTCCCCAAAATATGGATAATTTATGTTCAATTAGAATGATCTAAGTATGTACATTTGTAGTTACAGAGTAGATAATAAATATGTTAACACAAATGCGGATAAAACATCTTGTATTTTTGGTCAGCAATCAATACACTCAATCACAAATATCTAAAAAACATAATAACACCATTTTTTTTATTATGTATTAATAATTTAAGTACTGATACCTAACAAATATTTTGCCCAAATCTATTAATACTTTAACATTTTAGTTGCTGAAATAGGTATAATTATTTTAACTCTCAATTTTATTTCAATCTGAACTGGACCAGATCAGATACAAGGATCAATGATGTGTCAAAATTAAACTCAAATCAAGTGGTCTGATTGGCTGTTGATAAAATCTGTTTCAGAACTGGATGTAAATTCTGTACATTTAATGATATTCATTGAACATTTAAAAATAAACTTGTATTTTAATCACTTTGGTTATTTTATTAAAATAAATAAATCTTTGAAATCCAAATAAAATTAATAACAAAACTATAAAAATAAAAAAAACAAGTTTGTAGCATTTATGGCCGTAGGTTGGTGGTCAACTGTTCCTGACATGGTAGGTACATAATATTCTGGATATTCATCATCAATCAGCTGAAAGGTGTCCACTACAGGACAGAGGCCTACCCCCAAATAGGACCACACCAAACAATCTCAATCAATGGAGTTTACTATCAAGGAATATAATGTAAGCAGTAATGCACAATCCATTTACTTTTGTTAGTGTTTATTTCATCTAGTTGGTGTGTGCAAATGTACAAGTATATCCCCCAACTCATAGTAGTGGAAGGAACCATGGGATTTTATCTCAGTAGCTATCCGACATAACGCTTGCTTCTCCGCAGACAGAGGAGTATCCATGATGATTACTACACAGAAAAAATAGGTTCTGTTTTTCCTGAAACTATGTTCATAATGTAAAGAAGAAAAATTAAAAAAAAAATAATAATAATTTATAAATAAAAGAAACTAGTGGATAGTTCTGCCTCAGATAATATAAGTGATCACAAGGTACCTATTATAAGTTCATAACTTGAGACATGTTTTGTAATAAAATAATTTAAGATCCAAAGAGAATCATGAATATTTTGACTATATTAGGTTTGCTGGTTCTATACCATCTTCTAATTTCTTTATTTCAGCCTCTATGTAAGCTGGTGTTCTTCCACTCATTTTTTTTTCTCTTTTATGAACATCAAGTTGATGCCTCATCATTGCCTTTCTGTACCCAAATGCTTTTCCACAAACATTACAAATATGATGCTTTATTCCTAAATGATCTGCTTCAAAATGTCTCTCCAAAATAAGTTTAGAATGGAATCCTCTCTGGCAAGCATCACATTTGAACATTGGTTCCTTGTGTTTTAGTGCATGCTTGTTCAAATTACTCTTAGTTAAAAATCTAGCAGGACATTCTGTGCACATATATCTATAATCTCCTGTATGTGTACGCATATGAGTTTTTAGGAGTCCAGAATGACGTCCTCTGTATTGACATATTGTGCATTTATAAGGAAATTCTGAACTGTGTGTAAAGTAATGGTTTCTGTAAGAACACCTTTGGCGAAATGATTTGCCACAAATATCACAAACATATTTGGCCACAGTTTGGTCATGGAGAGCAAAATGCTCCTTATAGTAGGCTTTTGTGATGATTTTGAAGCATATCCTACACTGCACTTTAGGTATCTTCTTCCTGCATCTCACTGGCTTAGAATTATCACTACACAACTCATTGTCACTATCAACAGATGAGAAGAAGTTTTGTAAGACTGATGCTGAAGAAGTGTCTGTGTTTTCTTTTACAGTTTCGTCATTGCCTAGATCTCGAATCTTGCTGGATTTTTTTCGGCTTTTCGCTGAAGTACTCCTCAAAACCTGATCAGATATTTTAGCCGTTTTTCTGAACAGTATTGCAGCATTTAGTAATTTGTGACAAGAATCACATAGGAACTTAGGATGTTCGTCGTCTGCACTTATTTGGATATCACCGAAATTGCAAATATCTTCGGAAATATCGGGACCCTGGTCATTATAAATGGGCAAAGTACCTTTGTTGAGACAAATTCTGCATTTTTTCTCGATTGTATCTTGTTGAGACGCACTAGCTGAACTTTCTATGTCGTCTTCCTGACTTTTCTTATACCTTTCGTGCGTGGTTTTTTTAAACAAATTTACTACGGTATAGGTTGATACCATTATTTTAAAGTTTCAGTTGTCTACAAAACAAAAACATGCATTTCACATATTTTGTAACCAAGCCAAGCGTATGTATCTGCGTTTTGTTGACAGTGTTGACACTAACATAAACTTACTTTTTTTAAACCTCATTGCGTTTTGTTTGTCAATAATCGATATCGCTTATTGACCGATGACGTTAGATGTCCTTTTTATTGAAAAAATATATTTGAAACCAAATCTTTTTAGTATAGAACTCAAAAATTTATTTATGGCTATGCAGAGTTTCGGGAAGAACATTCTACTGTAGAGCAAGTATGTACATCGAGTGGTTCACAAAATAAAACAATCGCTAGAGAAAAAGGAGTATTGCTCTGCAGTATTCATTGACATAATAACAGGCATTCGATAGTCTGGCACAAAGGACTGCTGTACAAGCTAAAAACCTTCCTACCAAAGGAGAGGTCAAAATTGGTATAATATTCAGACGATTTTGAAACGCTAATGTGATGTACCTTATTAGAAAGCTTATTTATTATGCTACTCGATTATAGTTAAATCTGATTTTTTCAGGCGCCCGTTTTTGTGAAAAAGTGAAAAATGTTTCAATACAAACAAAACGCACATAGTCTTTATTTATTCATTTCTATGCATTATAATTATTTTGTGTGGCTAATGTTTCCGTTTCTATTAAATACTTTGAGATTTTATTATAATTTTAGCTGCAGCTCCATGAAATTGAGACAAAAAATATTGATTATCATTACAATGCAATAACAAAACGTATCGAAAAAAGTCAAAGCTGTAAACTCGGACTAAATATCCGCAGTAAATGTCAAGCCGAGACCTGATGACTGACGTTGTCATTGTCACGTCATTTGCCACAGGGCTGCCATCCCTAAAATATAAATAATGCTTGTAGAACATTTTATTTTTCAACACTTGTTTTAAAAAAAAACGGGCGGCTGTAACAACAAATTAAATGCCCAAAGACGTCAGAATAATTACCCTCTTTCAGCCTATATAGGTCAGAAGGCTGTTTAAATTTTCAATTATTTTAGTACCAAGCCCCATACATTTCGTGAACGTCTCCTTTATTCTACATGATCATAAAATCTTACTAGGATCAAAGATTCCAAGTAAAATACAAGGAAGAACTGTCAAAGCTGTACTACATCACCGCCTCAGTTCCACAAGGATTGGTGCTTGACCGAAGCACCGACAGTCTTGCCTGAAACAGAAAAAGTTGTAACAGCAGACACTGCATGCCTTGCTTGTGATATAAACCCGAAAAACGCATCACTGAAACTACAGGAACAGATAAAGTGAACGTGTGGCTTCAGAAGTGGAGAATTAAACCTAGCGTAAATAAATCGACAAAAGTAACATTTACACTCCGGAAAGGCGACTGTCCACCTGTGCATATAGAGGACAAACCGCTACCAATCAATAACAGCGTGAAATATCTCGGTCTACACATGGAAAAAAGACTTACCTGAGCTAACCACATCAAAGCCAAGAAAACAGAATCCACCTTGCAATTAAAAGGTCTATCTTGGAACGCCGACCTCATCTAGTTTTTTTTAATATGATTGACGTGTAAAAGTGTTTGTACAAACCTACTTACAGAAATAAATCATTTATCATTTTATTTTTATCATTTAATCCCGGCTATGCGTTAGTAAAAAACTAGGTACTTGTTTACAAGGCTATAATAAAGCCAATCTGGACCTACGTGATAAGAGCTCTGGGGCTGTGCTAGCAACTCGAGATCCTCCAGAGATTTCAAAGCATAGCTCTAAGAACTATTTCAAGTGCACACTGGTTCGTAACAATGGTACGTACTCTCTGTCTACGCATACGGTCGATACAATGGGAAAACGGAAAACGACTACCCTCCCATATTATTATTATACTCTTTGAGACAACCTTTATATTGCATTATCTACTACGGTATCGTGTGTACCAGCCATTGTGAGTTATTATCGTAATTAAATGGCTATTTTGTTTAATTGAAACTATTTTAATATCAAAATAATTGTGGAACGGAATTGAGTACCTAATACGGTGCTGCTTAATGGGTTCGCACCCACCCCAAATAAATCCCAGAAAACATCTGATTATGGCTGAAAGCCGATTGCAGATTAAAAAAAAAAAAATGGCTATGCAGACGGTGATTTCTATTTTCAAACCGCTGCGTAAAATAAACCAATTGCCGGGGTTAAATTTTTAAGGAGGTCAGTGGCCGAGGTAGATAGAGTAAAGACCGCCGACAGCGATTACCGCCTGTGCTGACCGCGAATCGGCAAGCAATAAGTAAAGAGAACGTCAGGTGGAGCTTCTTGTACTGGGTCTCCCTTGTTTGACCGAAAGGAATTTGACAAATTTTCACTTACCAAAAAATTTCTCGCATAATTTCAATTGCCAAATTATTACCTACTTAGCAAAAAATCTATTCACAAAAAATTGTAACGCAAACCTAATGTTTGACAAATGAACGTTTAAACTATAACTTGTTTACCAACTAGTACTTTTAACATTTTTTATTTAGTCAAATATTTCAGTTGGAATAACAGTTTTTACGCAAAATCAAATAATAATATAAATAAGTAATTAACCTAATCTAAATAGTTCAGATCCGGGTAACCTACTAAAAACAATCTCTTTTTTCTATTAATGCAAGTCGTTTCTGGCACTCGCCGGCCGCTGCCGCGGCACCGCTCGCTTCGCTCGCTCGGCTCGTGCGTAGGAGGTCACAGTTTTAACCTAACCTAACCTACCCATTTTTTTTTAAAAGAAATTAACCTAATCTAAATAGTTATGTTCCGGGTAACCAACTAAAAACAATATCTTTTTTTCTATTAATGCAAGTCGTGTCTGGCACTCGCCGGCCGCTACCGAGGCACCGCTCGCTTCGCTCGCTCAAAAACGTTTATTGTCTGAAGATTGTTTGCTGTAATAAATCATTTGATTAAAGACCAAATGCCATAATGACATTATACTTGGTAATATTTTGCCAAGTAAAAATTTGACCAAATGAAAATATGCGTACTAAAATCATTCGAAATATTGCAATGGTATAAAAAAAGGTTGCTAAAATTTGTTTGGGTAATGAAAATTTGGCAAAATCTTCGGCAAAACGGCAGGATCCCTCTTGTACTATAGTGTATTATCTTAAAAAAACTATTATAATATAAATGAGGATCTTTGATGGGTGGCTACGGAGGTGACTAGCCCAGGAACAAGTAAAATGGCGTGCAAGTGGAGAGTTTTTATGTCCAGCACTGAACTGGTATAGACTGATGGTGAAAGGTCTGGGATCAAAATAGACTATCACAAGTTTTCAATAGAATCCCATTGAAACGTAACATCCCTGGTAACGCACTATGTAGGTACTACTGTGATTTCGGCGTAGCCACCTGACTACTCTGTAATAAAAAAACTTTTTACAAAAAAAAACCACAGACTTCCAAAAAAAACACTACAAAGTGAAAAATAACTTTAATTTCGGAAGTCGGTGGCTTTTGATCTGTATTTTAGTTTTTTGCCACCGACTTCCGAAATTAAAGTTATTTTTCACTTTGTAGTGTTTTTTTTGGAAGTCGGTGGTTTTTTTTTGTAAAGTTTTTTATTTTTCACTTTTTAGTGGGTCAGTTTGTAATTTATCCAATTTACAATAGCCTAATGTCAAATGCTCATCACCTTTTACAAAATATTGCTGTTCCCGATGCAGGGGCGTTAATTGTTGAGGAGTTCTCCTGGTAAGAACCAGGAGATTTAATGGTGACTTCACCATATGCATTTTGACGAGCATAAATTGCTTAGCAACTATATTAAAGTGCCTAATCGAATCGCAACAGTGAAATACTTATTATTAAGTAGTTCCGGTAGCCATCTGTGGTCTTCATCATCAGTTCCACTTCACCAAATGGTGCTTTTCGAGTGCAAATGCACGAGTTGCTATAAAAAATACTCAAATCGCTATAGGTTTGCCTATAAAATTTGAGGATTTCCCTCGATTTCCATGGGATCCCCTCATCAGATTCTGATTTGGTGGCAATGGGACCACCTCGGGAGCATACCCTTCCAAACAAAAAAAGAATTTTTAAAATCCGTCCACAATTGACGGAGTAATCTGTGAACATACATAAAACAAACATACAGCCGAACTTATAACCTCCTCCTTTTTGGAAGTCGGTTAAAAATGCGTAACATAGTTGTTTTTTTTTGTTATTTGGAATTATACAACACTTTTATAAAATAAAAATATATTTGTAATTAAATAAACTATCATAATTATCACTAACTATAATAATATTTAATAAAAATAATTTTGAAATATAATCAATTATGTAACATCATTCAAGGTGCATGAATTCTGCTTTTAGATATGAGGGCATGCGACCCCTGGGTATTATCTTATCCCTTTTGTGTACTTTCAGCTGATGGCTCAACATATTGTCGCGGTGTCCAAACGCTTTACCACAAACCTCACAAATATGGTTTTTAGCTGACATATGAACATTTTTAGTATGTTTTTCAAGATCCCGTTTGGCGTAAAAACCTTTTCCGCATTCCTCACAATTAAAGGAACAAAGACCTTTATGTCTCTGAAGATGTTTAGACAAGTTACTCTTTGTTATAAACCGAGCTGGACATTCAGTACATTTGTAATTATAGTCTCCGGTGTGTGTTCTCACATGAATTTTGAGTAGTCCTTGGTGCAACCCTCTATATGGACAGAACTGACATTTATATTTTAATTCACTGCCATGAGTAAGGCAATGAGTTTTGAATGCAGATGGATGTTTGAATACCTTGCCACATTTGTCACAGATGTATCGTTTAAGAGGACCATTGTGCTTCTCTAGGTGTAATTTAAATTCACTTTCTATAACTTTTCTATCACAAACTGGACATTTTTTATAGTTTGGTGGTGGTGTTTCTTTTCTCTTTGTATTTTGAATTGTTTGATTCTTTTTACTATTCATTTGATGCATTCTTCTAACATGATCATTATAATAACGCATGTTGAACATTTTGTTACAAATTGAGCATTTTATGAGACTCTCAGCTTGTTCTTCAGCAGTACCATGCATTCTCATGTGAGTTTTAAGATATGATTTGCTTATTTGCTTACCACAAAATTCACATTTTATTTTACCGTACTTTTTATTAAATTTCTCCTTGTATTTGTCTCTATGTTCCTTTAGATGTACTTTATATGCATTTTTTAAAACAATGCTATGGCAGACTTCACATTCTATTTGATGAGGAAGTATTTTCATAAGAGATTGTTCATTATGCTCTGTTGTTTCTTCATCAGTATTTAAATCCATATGACTATTTTCATGTCCGTCTTGCTCTGTTTTTATTTTATCTTTGTCAGAAACAATAATCATTATTGTTTCACTGTCTGCTTCAATGATGGATCCATCCTCCTCACGTTTTACATGGAGTAAATCTGTTTGGATTTTTTTTAAATCATTACTCTCTTGAGAATAATCTTCAGAAATGGTAGGATTATAATTGGTAGTCTCATCTTCAGATACACATTCACGTTTCAAACAATCAAACTCATGTAAATTCGATTCTGAATCAGAAGTATAATTAAACTCAAGATATTCTCTTTTAATGTATGTTTCATCTTCTTGTTTACAATCTGACTCTTCTGTGCCACTATCTGAATAGTCTGGTCTCCTGAGTACTTCATCAGATTGTTTAGCTGTTTTTCGGAATAAGATTGCTGCTTCCAGCAACTTATAGCAAGCTTCACATATATACTGGGGTAGGTTATCATCTATAGCAATTGTGATCTTTCCAAATTCCGTCACATCATCGGAAATATCGTTAGCGCCGAATATAGGTATTTCACCGTCGTCTAAACATATTCTGCACCTTACCGAGGAATATTTCTGGTAATTTTTTTCATTAGATAATAACGAACTGCCAGCATGGGCTCTAATACGAGTGAGCATTTTTTGAGTTATCGGAGTGTATTTGATTCTAATCACTTTTCGTCATTCGTAATGATTACTTACGAACGTAATCACAGGTTTTTGTATGTAAACAAGTAAAAATGACGAGAGAAACATTAGACATGCGCAACGATATTATTTAATAACACAGGACCCAGTACAAAAATGTACTCTGTGGCATCTGTGCTGACTGCTGTGCACATGATGCCATGCAAATTGCAAAACAAGTTTTTTTAGTAATATTTTAATGGCCTGATTGCTGGGACCTTTTAGCCAAGTCTTTATTTAGTTTGTTTACCTATTGATGAAATGAATTTATATTCATTAAGTATTCAATGCATGATGATGCTATCGCCGCGCGCTCCCCTTCAGTTTCAGTAAAGATGTAGCACTTAACTGACACCACACGCGGACTTCTTGAGAGAACTTGAAGTGATGTTGCACTGTTTTGTGTTTCATTTGGCTACAATAATGCACGTTTACGAACACTTAATTAGAGAGTAGTATATTCCTTGATGGTTAATAATCCACCATTATTACACAAATTTTCAAAATTTCATTAAAACAAAAATTTTAGAAAATTAAACTAATCTGCTAAACATGTCATTTCACTTTCCCGCCAAGAACCTGCATGGCATGACAAGGGTTGCCATATTTGGGAAGGCTCATGTCGGAACGCAAAGAAAAAAAAAATCAACTAACAATATTTTATTTATAAAAAAATACAAATTCTAATCTATGGAACCAGTGCCAGACGTAGCTTGTACATATTTATAAAAGTCCGTGCACGTCATGTTGAAGTTAACCTGCAACTGTAATATCGACTCCACAGTCTCCGGCAGCAGGCGATTTCTTTCGTCAGTCCACTGGCTCGACATTAACGAAAATACTCTTTCCACAGTGGCTTTGTGGCCAGGTATCTTTATAGGCTTTATAAAACTACATTCTTTTGTATAGTCATCCGAAAAATGGCACTTTCTTTTTCTTGTTGTAGACATTTTCGTGATGATAATAGGCTAAAGACGATAAAAATGTACTAGCTAAACACTAAAACAATCAACAAACACGTACGCGAAAGTGCAAGCGTCTCACTGACTGTAGTTTTGTTTACCGACTGACTCGCTGTTACTACGATAGAACGCGGCGACGGACGCGGCGGCGGCGGCGGCGGCGCCTTCCTTCCCCGCCGCGGATGAATAATTTGGCGCGCGTATTTGAATTGCCTTGACAGCGCGATAAAACGGGACGTAATAATGCGTTGTCGGGACGTCGCGCGTCGGGACAGAGGGCCTAATGACGTGACGGTCCCGATATATCGGGACGAATGGCAACCCTAGGCATGACTCACTTACTACAGAGTACAGACTATTTAGCTCACAGTTATCTTTAAACTTTTAGCTCAGAACCATTGAGGTAGGAAAAATATGGAGATGGCATATTCTACTCTATGAAGAATAGTTATACAAATATCTATCATATCGACACAATCATGTCATAAAGTGTTTTATTTCTTTCTAACTAATGAAGATCTACATAAGAAAAAAGAGACATCTAAATGTTTGTCAAGGACTAAAGGAGAGGTCAAAAGAGGTATATGTTAGGAAACCACTTCCAGCGTTTCTTTGAAGTCTTTTCTTCTAGATTAAAATATCATCTATGGGTCGTTGCTAGGCTACACTGTGTTATCTGTCTATACTTTAAAATATTCTACAACGAACGATGGATCTAAATATGTCAATGCAACGAACACAATATATTTTATAACCAATTTCCACTGCGTTTACTTTTATATGAGAGCGTGCAAAAACGAGAGCTTAAAAGATTTTTGTTGCATAAAGGATAAAAGTTCTAATCATAATTATTGGTGCCGATTCTCTTGTACACCGAACTAAACTAAACTATAACTAAAATTTCTTAGTTTTAGTTTAGTTATTCTTAAAAGCTATTCTGAAAACAAGATTCACTAAACTTAGAAACAATTTAGACACAACTATAATCGAGTTTGACAATCGCTTAGTTGAATAAACCATAGACCAAGATTTGTTGGGAAATAAAATAAAGACTGAACGAAATGATCCGAAATGCATAAAAACCTGAGTAAAATCATAATAATCATCTATTGTTTGTCAATAATGATTCAAATAAAATACAGAGAACATAATGACGGCGTCTTTATAGCATGATTATCTTGCTTTTTATTTCAGCGTAATAAAGCAAATGTTCTAATAAAAAGGTGATCTCGAGAAAAGAAAATCCGGTTTGGTGTTCAGTAAGTTGAAAATCTCCAGTATTCTCGTCACCGTAGGAAAGCTCTATCAAGGACATCTTGAATTTGTCTGTTTGTTTGCCATATCAATTGGTTGGTGGCAAGAAACATATTTACTCTGGAGAGAAGAATAAAAAGTCCGTACAAATAAAATGGTACGGCATTGGGGGCGTCCTGGTGGATGACACCGAAAACTCGCGAAAGCGGGAAATTCAAAATCACATTTCTAGATAAGGTCTGTCCACGAAATCGAACTGGGAAACCGATGTTAATGATTGTGAAATATTACTGGTTGCAATTTTCCAGCTCCACTTTGGTGGTTAGGCAGCCATATTGTTTAAATTAACATAAAAGGTGAATAGGTAATCAATTCATGCTTGTAGAAATCTTTGAATTTTGACAAAAATAGCGTCATTAGCACCACGCTTAAATTTAAACTTTGCCATAACTTTTTAGTGTAGTAGCGCTATCTTATTCGTGAGCCATGGCGCCGGCAAATGTCAACCTTAACTGCTCGAACAGATGCGTGGTGATCGTAAAGCTCGATAAGTTTAGCCATAAAAATATTAACTTGCTCATTGACTGATCCAGAGGCAATCAGTCCAGCACCAATCTATATTATTGGCATCCTTGCAAAGATCATTCCACCAAAATTGCGTTGCATGAGATTCTTAGCTTTAGCCTTAGGTGGACGAATTTAATACGACAGAAAAATAAGGTAAAAAATAAGGAAAAATAAGTTCAGGGATTTAGTGGTGCCATGACTTATGCATTCATGTACAGACGCCAGCACATCAAGCTACTACAATCTGTCAAATTTCTTCAATAAATTTTCAACTTTAACCCAACAGCATAAGGTTCAAGGATGATTGGGAAAATTTGACAGTTTCGGGTAGCTTGATCTGCTGGCGTCTGTACGTTCTTACAGTTAAAGCTTGCTTGCTTGTTATCGTGGAAATGAGCCCGAATGCTCTGAGCGTTAATGTGTATAACGTTAAAATTCTTAGGAACATCCGAACACTGCGCTGCAAGAGAAGAGTACTCACGAAACTGTCGAGAGAAAAAACTCGAAGAAAAAGCTCGTTATAGAGAAAAAACTACTACTATCACTGCTTTCATCGATAGACATAAATATTTACCAGACTAATAAAAATAAATCGTATAAAGGCTCCTACAGACTGGTGCGATATCGCGGGCGCGACAATGGTCGCAATGCCTGTCGCACCAGTCTGTAGGAGCAATAACTAGTCCACCTGCCGGTTGCGTTATTCAATCAAAATAATTAAAACCTACTTACTCAGTCCGGGTAAAAAGAGTTAAACAAAAGCATATAAAAATAATATGTAACACATTTCAGATATAAAACAACAAGAAAACAAAACACGGTCTGCCATTCCACCTTTACTAAAAACGGAACGCACGGAATTAAACTGACATGGGTAATGACTGACACTGACAGCTGACAGTGACAACATTGTGACTTAAATCCATTGACTTATAAACCTATTAGTATTCCTACCTCAATGCTTAAATCAATAGTTCAATACTGTACTTAGCACAGTACCGTAGACAGCACAGTACAAAACATTTATTATATTAATACCATAAAAATTACAGATATAAAATGTACATAATACCCGAGAAATCACTGCTTCAAAAAAGCAGCACGCTTTAAGCTAGCGGTCCTCGCAGCAGCAACGGGACAGAAGCTGGCACATCCGTTATTGGATCACTCCGCTCGGGCTCACTGAGATTCGGCGCAATCTTGTCCAATTCAGCAAAGGTCTCAACCCGATGCCGCGAATCATTGGGGCCAAAGACATACACGCAGCCATCCTTAGTCCAGCTCTTGGTGACACCGCATATTTCTCTCGCAGCCAAGAACAGATCATGCCACCCCCTTTGTTAGGAACTTGGCTAATGGTGTCGCCTATAGCCTTTAATTTGGCTTTGGAAAACCAAATCTTATCCCAAAGCGCAAGACTGCCTAGCTTGAACAGGATAGGCCTGATTTTATTAGTTACTGCACGTCCCATCTGGTGACACCATGCAACAGCAAGATCTTCCTTGTAGTACGCAGAATACGCGCATATTGACGTGGAGTTGCGGAAACCAGCCCGTTTTACCTATTACCTAAGATATTCCTTCGTCCCTACATCTCAATTTGGTTGACACTGCGAGCAAGTAGGTCCACCTGTTGCCGAACACTGCTGAGAGCCTGTGTGATGAATGTCCAAACTCCTAAGAAGTTGTGGATGGGTGGGTGTGGTGATGGATTGGCCTTCTGAAGTTTATCTTCAAAGGCGGACATCTATGTGTGAAACAACTCCTTTAATTTACTCAGAGTGCTTGTTAGAGGATCCATTGTGATGAAGTGAAGTGATAATAGATTGTAAGAGAATAATTATGAGATAACGCTACACAAGCAGGTACTATGAACTTTTAAAATATAGCTTATATAATTGTAAATAATGTTTCTATTAAATTATATTGAATTTCAAATAAGAGCAAATTAATTTTACTTTGTGTAACTGTTACAACTACCCACAAGTGACATTAAATATGTGCCTTGAATAACATGCGCTCATGCCAGCAGTTTTTTTTTTCTTGTGAAGTGTCTGTGTGGGTGCCAGGTATATTTAACTAAAGCTTACCCATACAATTTTGTGAAATTAATAAATTTAGAAAATAAGTAGCCTCTGCCCGGTGCGTTGCAGTAAGTTAAATGAATTATTTATTCTGATCTAGGGAGTCTAAATATTTTTCTTTCTTCTGCCATTTTCGATGGGTTAGAACAGTCTTGTAATGTCCAACTTAACTCTTTCTTGATAGTTTCAAAAAAATTGTTATTTCATATTTCACAGAATCTGAAAAATGGATTTATCCACTTCGTTCCTAAATCTTATTGTAGTAGGCGGTATTGTATTCTAATACTTAACAATAATTTTATTATTAACTTTCTGGCAAATTGACAACAGCTTTTTAAATGATTTAAGATTTTCCAAACTCACAAGCATAGAATAGAATACTCTTTATTATGCAGACCATAAAAGTTGCAGAAATAAATTTTAAATTTTACATAGGGTGACACAATGGGTGGACTTATCGCTAAAAGCTACCTTTTACAGCCTTAGGATGGATTAAAGAGAGAAGACAAGAATACTACAGGTAGTCAGTGGTGTACCATTTACTTATACAATAATATACATACATAAAGCATACCCTTATCTATATGAATATATAAACAATAATAAACATGAAACAAGAGTAAGGAACTGTATTCTGTAACGATGATGTTTAAGGAGAGAGGAAGTATTTTTTTACCAGAATTTTAAAAGTGGACAAAGATTGAGCACACCATAACGACACGGGTAGGGCATTCCATAACCGAGTATGGTTATGGAATGCTTTACCCGTGTCGAGTCTTTTAAAAGTTCAAGCAGTAGCTTGAACTTGTAAAAGACTCCCAAATCAACAAAAGCATCCCAACTTTCAAGAACTAGAAGAAAAATGTACTTTGTAAATTTTAGTTCATGACAACTAATTTTATTCCACACCTTTTTAATCGCGATTAAAAATAGTCGATTTAACCTAATCTTAGCTGAAAAACGTCAAATTCAGACTACCAAAATTGCCATTTTCATTAGATTGAATAACTAAAATGACATTAGTGCTGTCAAACTTTATTACAGTTAAGTTGTGTCACTTTAGTCAATTTCAGAATGGGAAACGTCATTTGACAGGAATAAACTAAATTTTGGTGATTTTTAGTCTAGTTTAGAGAATTTTGTGACAACAGAATCGGCACTAATCCTAATTTTAGGTGAAAAACGTCAAATTCAGAATAGCAAAATTGCCATTTTCACTAAATTGAGTAACTAAAATGACATTAGTGCTGTCAAACTATAATATAGTTAAGTTGCGTCACTTTAGTCAATTTCAGAATGGGAAACGTCGTTTGACAGGAATAAACTAAATTTTGGTGATTTTTAGTCTAGTTTAGAGAATTTTGTGACAACAGAATCGGCACTAATCCTAATTTTAGGTGAAAAACGTCAAATTCAGAATAGCAAAATTGCCATTTTCACTAAATTGAGTAACTAAAATGACATTAGTGCTGTCAAACTATAATATAGTTAAGTTGCGTCACTTTAGTCAATTTCAGAATGGGAAACGTCGTTTGACAGGAATAAACTAAATTTTGGTGATTTTTAGTCTAGTTTAGAGAATTTTGTGACAACAGAATCGGCACCATTGTCTTTAAAAATGAAACTCGAAATAGGACTATTCGATGGAATCAACTGGCCGACCTGGAAATATAAAGTGTAGTTGCTGCTGCGGAGTAACACAGGCACCTTAGAAGCGGTGCAGGGTACTCTAGTAAAGCCGGCAAATCCAGGTGGAGAAGCCAAAGCAGAAGCTCTTACAAAGTACAAACTAGAGTGTGACAGTTATAATAAAACAGAAAGCACTGCACTATTACTACTGACTACTAATATGACCAACGAAATGCTGAACAAAGTAATGCGTTTTACAACTGCGAGTAATATGTGGGACAAATTAAACCGTCTTTACGAACGAAGATCTCAGGACCGAATCTACGATCTGTGTATGCAAATTTTTAATTACAAGAAAGACCCCACTCATGACATGGGTTCGCATATGTCTGCAATGAAGAATATTTGGCATGATCTGAATCAAGCTTTGTCAAACAGTTTGCAATCAACTACCAGAAATTCTTTTGATATGCAAGATATTGGATTACCTGCCAGAAGAGTATTTCAGTTTTAAATCAAGTTGGCTACTGATTACACTGAAAGACCGCACAAATCGAGAACTTGACCACCCAGTTGTGAGCTCACGAGAGAGCTTTGAAAGATAAAAATAAATCTGAAGCTGAACGTGAATCCAGCACGGAGGTACTGATAGTACATAATAGAAAGAAAGATTACAAAAATAAATTCAAGTGTAACTATTGCGGAGCAAGCGGACATCGAGTAAAGCAATGCAAGAAATGGATTACGGATGGTAGACCCCCAAAACCTCTAAAGGAATCCACATCAAATGCTGCTTCATTGACAAGTTTAGGTTTTTCTCTTGATGAGAGTAATGATAAAGACTCATGGTACGTAGATAATGGAGCTACAAGTCACGTAACCAATAGATGAGATCAGTATGTATTTTTCGAGTACTTTACCGAACCTCACAGAGTAATGCAAATGGTAAAAATATTGAAGCTATAGGAAAGGGCTCAATACAAGTAAAAGCTGACATAATGGCCAAAACGAAACAATTACGCTCAAAAATGTTTGGTATGTTCCCTGGAAAGTTGTTCTCAGTGCTAGCCGCACACGACTTTTGTGAGAATAGCTCTTTTGAAACAAATACTAAAAAATAATACATACTAATATTAAAGGTTGACGGTAAGACAAAGTTAGTCGGTACTCGAGACAAGTATGGAGGTTTGGACAAACTTAAAATACAAGTAATTACACCTAAAGTTGAGATTAACCAACTAACCGTTACTAACCAACTACAATTATACCATGAACGTTTTGGACACCAAAACAAAAGACATGTCAAACAAGTTATGGAAAGAGAATTTGCTATGCAATTCAAATCTGAAAATAACAAAGAAGTTTGTGATGGTTGCGTTTATGGAAAAGCCCATAGAAGGACGTTTGGGACCAGAGAAAGATCTACAAGACTTGGAGAGTTAATACACACTGATGTGTGTGGGCCTTTTGTGTATTCGATCTCAAAGTATAGATACTTTGTTCTATTTAAGGATGATTTCACCCGGTTTCGTTACGTATACTTCTTACGACAAAAGTCAGAAGTTCAAGCTCGCTTGAAGGATTTTCTAGCTGAAGCTAAGACATCAGGGCACGTCATTCAAGAGTTACTAAGCGACAATGGAGGCGAATTCGACAATGAAAAAGTACGAAATATGCTAAGACAACACGGGATTAAACAAAGGCTGACAATGCCCTACACTCCTGAACAAAACGGTTGTGCCGAAAGAGATAATCGCACAATTGTTGAGATGGCAAGAGCGCTTATACACGCTCATGATGAGATACCTAAAGGTTTATGGGCTGAAGTAGTGCAAGCTTCAGTGTACATATTAAATCGTACGGGACCCACTGCAAATGTTGAAAAGTCACCGTATGAGTTATGGTACAATAAGAAACCCAAAATAAATCATCTCAGAATCATTGGTTGTGTATGCTACGTGCATGTCCCAAAAAAAAGAGAAAGAAGCTAGATAAAAAAGCACAAAAAGGAATTCTTATAGGATATGACGGTGATGATGGGTATCGAGTTTATGATACAAGGAACTTTAAATTGTTGCGTTCTAGAGATGTAACTTTTGAAGAAGTACCTCTGTTAGACCGAGACATACCTGTTAGTGAGGAACCTGAAATCAAAAAGAATACCTATGAGCTACCTACTTCTTCCATAGATGATCAACCAAACTTAGAAGTACTTAGTCAAAATGATGATCACTTGCATTCAGTGAATTTGGATAATGAAACAGGTGATAGTAATGCAGATGAACGACAAGAAGACACTTGGTTTGAAACAAGTGATAGTAACGATGAAGAACGACAAGAAGAAGACACTCAAACTGTTGAAGGTAACAGTCGTGTACTTCGTGATCGGAGTCAAATTAAATTAGACCTCCAAAAAGATTTACTTTTGAACAATTCATCAATCAAGTCATTGCTGTTCCAGAACTATCTTCATATCGAGAAGCCATGCAAAGTACTGAAAAAGACAAATGGGTTGAGGCTATGAACAATGAGATAAATTCTCCGAAAGAGAATGAGACATGGAAACTGACTCAGTTACCAAATAACAGAAAAGCGTTTAACTGCAAATGGGTATTCAAGGTAAAGAAGAACCCTGATGGCTCGATTGACAAGTTTAAGGCGAGACTAGTCGCAGTTGGCATTCACAGAAAAAAGGAATAGACTACCACAAGACATTTAGCCCTGTTGCGAAACTAAGCACAATCAGAGTATTATTAAGTACAGCCGCAAATGAAGGTTTATCGCTGAAACAATTTGACGTCTCAACAGCTTTCCTATATGGCAAGGTGAAGGAAGAGATATACATGCGACAACCTGAGGGATACAATGATGGATCTAGCAAGGTGTGCAAGCTAATAAGAAGTCTTTATGGACTTAAACAAGCGCCTAAATGTTGGAACGAGTGTATTCACGATTTTTTTATTGAATCTGGATTTACACAGAGCGAAGCAGATCCATGTTTATACGTGAGACAACGTGGAAAAACAAAGATTTTGCTAGCTTTGTACGTTGATGATGGATTATTGGCTTCGTCTGATGACATAGAAGCTGAAAAATTTATTGAAAACGAACTCAAACTACGTTTCAAGATAACGACTAAGCCGCCATCGTACTTTCTTGGGCTAGAGTTAGAGCGACACAATGATGGGACTATAAGAGTTCATCAAGCCGCCTATACTAAAAAGGTTTTGGAGAAGTATGGAATGAGTGACTGTAAAGCCGTTGGAACACCAATAATTAAAGATATTACTGTAAAAAGGTTGGCGGAAGAGATCTGTGACACTAAATTTCCCTATAGACAAGCAGTGGGAGCGTTGGCTTATCTCATGGTAGGTACAAGACCTGATATTGCCTATGCAGTCGGAGTCGTATCCAGAACCTTAGATAACCCTACTAATACGAATGTGTTACAAGTGAAGAGAATCTTTCGTTACCTCAAAGGAACAATCGAGACTGGTCTAGAGTTTAAAAAAAATGAGAAAAGACTCATATGTTATAGTGATGCGGATCATGGAGGCGACAATTTGAGTGGTTGTTCTACTAGCGGGTTGATATGCATGTTCGCTGGATCAGCAATCTCCTGGGGGCAGATCGCGCTATTTCTCAACGTAATTACCGTTCGAACGGAACGTTTTTGGTTTTGGTTTAGTTTTGGTTTAGCTGATGTAAGAAACGGTATCGTGCTATTTTTTGTGAGGGTATTGTTCGATCTATCGTTCCTCCAACGTAACTTCCAAAGTAAAGCTAAATCGTTTCCGTTGAAATGATTAGCGCAATACGAAATGTGTCTAACGTAACGTTTTTGGTTGTGGTTTAGTTTTGGTAAATTAGCGCGATCGGCCCCCTGGAGAAGTGTGAAGCAAACCTCAGTTGCGCTGTCGTCCACAGAAGCAGAAATAGTAGCTGCCAGTGAGGCGTGCCGTGAAATCATTTGGCTGAAAAGATTGTTTAAAAATTTAAGTGATAAATTAGAAACACCAGTTCTGTTCATTGATAATGAGTCTGCAATAAAACTGGCCCATAATCCGCCTTACGAATATCATCGGAAGACAAAGCACATCAAGCTAAGACATTTCTATGTAAGGCAATGTGTGTCCGAAGGAGATATCCAAATTGAGCAAGTGCCTACGCAAAAACAATTGGCTGATATCTTTACAAAGCCATTATTCAAACCAAGACTGGTAAAGCTTTGCGAAGACTTCGGTTTGAAAAAGAAGAGGGAATGTTAGGAAAGCACTTCCAGCGTTTCTTTGAAGTTTTCCCTTCTAGATTAAAATATCATCTATGGGATCGTTGCTAGGCTACACTTTGTTATCCGTCTATACTTTAAAATATTCTACAACGTACGCAATATATTTTATAACCAATTTCCACTGCGTTTACTTTAATAGTATAATATTCCGAAGATTTATAACGCTAATGTGATGTACCTACAGACGCCAGCATATCAAGCTACTATTATCTGTCAAATTTCTTTATAAGATTCAAGATTGATTGGGAGAATTTGACAGTTTCGGGTAGCTTGACCTGCTGGCGTCTGTACCTTATTAGAAAGATAATGTATTAAGCTACTCGATTATTTATTTATATCTGATGTTTTCAGGCGCCTGTTTTTGTAAAACAGTAAAAAATGTTTCAGTACAAACAAAACGCACATAGTCTTTATTTATTCATTTCTATGCAATATAATTATTTTAAATGTGTCTAAAGTTTCCGTTTCTATGAAATACTTTGAGATTCTATTATAATTTTAATGAAACTGAGACAAAAAATATTGAATATCATGACAATGCAATAACAAAGTGTCGAAAAAAGGTCAAATCAAAAAATGTCAGAAAGACCTTAAATAAAAAAAAATCTGACCTATGTCCCGCTGACTGACATTGTTAATTTCATTGTCATGTCATTTACCACAGGGCTGCCATCCCTTAAATATATATAATGTTTGTAGTTAGTGATGCAAGAATGTTATTTTTCAACACTTGTTTAAAAAAAACGGGCGGCTGTAAAAAAAATGAAATGCTTAGACATCAAAATAATTTCCCTCTATCAGCCCATATAGCTCAGAAGGCTGTTTAAATTTTCAATTATTTTAGTACCAAGCCCCATACATTTAGTGAACGTCTCCTTTGGCAACACTTTTGTGTGACGTCAAAATCTGTATTTAATAAGCGTGACCGGACGCCGTGTTTATTGCCAAGTTTTGTGGTACCTACAAAACCCAAAACTCGGCAGCAATGTGCTGTCAAACGGTTGCTTGCTTCTACGAAAGGTGGCCATTTTAAGAGCTTGATTTTTGTAGGTAGTCACGCTAATTTTGTAGGTATGGCAAGTCCATGTCAATGTTCAGAACAATGAAAAGAGCTTCAGTTGGAATCGGACAGATAAAAAAAATATTATACGTTTCGTTCAATGCGATAGTATTTATAAAAACAATATCGTACATCTTGGAAAAAAAGATTCAAACACGATAATCTCTCACTAAATAAAGGAAGCAAGAAAATATAGACGAAACAATTCAATTATCAAATAAACTTTACAATTTTACAATTTTATTATCACGACATAAATTAAACATTTACTTCAATTTGTGCGACAGTAACCAGTGTTCGCCAGTTTCGTTGATTCGTCAGTTTTATTCAATTCGTCAGTCAAAGTATAGTCGGTAGAAAACTGCATACACGTCTGCTAATTTAATTATTACATATTACGTAACATAACATCACGCCTACTTCGTCAAAGGGTTAGGCAGGCTGAGGTGCACTTAGAGTACACCCATATATCACCAGCCGGTCTATTCTGTAAAAATATCACCGTGAAAACTCAGGTGATGTGAGCTATCATTCCGATATTTACAGAATAGCACTACAGATGTGTTTACGTGCTATGTAATAGGAGGCGAGCCTAATGCCTTTAACCGGGCCCAAAACCAGACTCCGAGCCGTTACTGAAAAATTTCTACTGGAAAAACCCAATATAACGTTTTTTTGAGAATCGTACCCAGACTCCATGCACAGCAGTAACGCTTGCGACCACCAGACCAACGAAGCTAAACAAAATAACAAACTTTGATTTTAATTGGGTTAGGTATTCGTTACATGATCCACTTTTGTTTACTTAAACGTAAACATATCTTTTTCGTTTACTGTACTAAACTGACTAATCAACGAAACTGGCAAATTAAATAAATTGACGAGTGAGGAACTGTTGAGTGATACCCGGACTCATTTCGATATTACCTACATTGAGCATAATCTTTGAAATTTTTATTTTAAATCAAATGTTGGGACAATTCAATACACATAATTTACTTCATCTGAAACAGTTTGGTTTTACAAAGATCCATTCAACTACAGACGCGGGCGTGGAATGACTGAATAGCATATTCGAGGCTTGGGAGGAGTCGCAGGATGCTCTTAGCTTTTTTTGCGACTTGTCTAAGGCCTTCGATTGCGGTCATCATGATACACTCATCCGGAAACTGCACCGCTATGGTGTGAGGGACAGTGATCTCGACCTTGTAACTTCTTATTTGAACAACAGAATTCAGAGGGTTGATGTTAATGGCAAGGGATCTGCAGGTCTGCGGTCAATGTGGGCGTTCCGCAGGTTTCAATTCTAGGTCCATTCTTGTTTCTAATTTATATAAATGACTTACCACGTAGGGGATAATCACAAATTTGTATTATTCGCAGATGATACTTCCCTCGTTTTTAAAATCAAACGTCAGCTAGTCAATTTTGAACATGTCAAACGATACACTCTCTAAAGTTGTCCATTGTTTTAATGTAAATAATATTCTCCTGAACGTAAAAAGACTAAACTCATTAAATTTTCAATGTCAAATGTCAGGCAGCTAACTACCAATGTTCAACAATACAGTTGGACCCTGTTGAGTCGACAGTTTTTCTTGGATTAACTATTGACGGACCCAAATGTTATTTTTTCTTTGGTATTGTTCGTCGAGTCGTTGAGCTCCTAAGTTTTGAGTTGAGCTGCACGATTACTGACAAATGCTTGCAGTGAATGGACAGGTCGACTCAAATTTGTGTGGTTCTTTCCTCAAAACACCATTTCAGACACAGATCTACATGGTCCTCACATGATCCGACCATTTTTTCTCAGGGGTAGTCAGATAGGAAATGTCGACTACATCTAGCTTATTTTTTAATATGACGTGTAAAAGTGATTCCAATATCCTATTTACAGAATAAACGATTTCATTTCATTTCGGTGAAGGTCGGACCATATATGAGTGATGAAGAAAATTTGTTTTATGGAGTCCCTCAGGGCAGTGTCCTAGGACCAACCCTCTTCCTCATATATGTTAATGAGCTGTGTCAGTTATCTCTTCCGAACACAAAAATCATTACATACGCGGATGACACAGCTCTCATAACCCATGGCAAGGACTGGTCAGAAACTCGTGAAAAGGCAGAATTGGCACTGAGCATGGTTATGAGGTGGTTAACCTCGAACCTGCTCACGCTCAATATCTCTAAGACTAAATTCATCCCCTTCACCCCAAGTATTCTTAGCCAACCGCCATTGTCGTTTGAGATAAGGTCCCATGTGTGTACAAACCCAGTCGCCAACACCTGTAACTGTGCCCAAATAGAACGGTCTGATAGCATAAAATACCTTGGAGTTATATTGGACAATCTTTTGACATGGAAAAAACAGATTAATTCAGTTGTGGTTCGAGTCAGAAGATTGATCTACTTATTTAAAAAACTTCGAGCGGCTGCTGATTTCCAATGCCTTAAAATGGTCTACTTTGCCCTCGCTCAATCAGTACTCGGTTACTGCATAACCACGTGGGGGGGAACGCACAAGACAACCATGCTGCGGCTAGAGAGGGCTCAGAGAGCAGTTTTGAAAGTACTAGCTAAGAAACCTGTTAGATTTCCCACATCTGAGCTTTACTCGCTTTGTGAGGTCCTCTCTGTGAGACAATTGTTCGTGCTGCAAACAGTTCTTAGGAAGCACCTACTTCTCCCTTACGAACCTCAGTCCCTTACAAAGAAGCGTCGTGCCGACAGAGTCTGTAAGACTGAACGCTGCAGGTTAGCGATGGTCAGTCGCCACTTCACTCACACCAGCTCCAAACTTTATAATGCCATAAATATAAAAATTAAAATATACTCTATGACTAGGAATGAACTGAAGAGAAATGTGACTCACTGGCTTAAGTGCTTGTCCTATGATGAGACTGAGCAACTTATGGTGTCATAAACGCGGTAGAAACACACACACAAACACAAACACACACACACACATACACACACACAAATACACACCTCATCCCCACCTCCACTCTATACAACATAGTGTTCTTTATATTTTCTTATTTTTTTTTCTTTTTTTTGTTCTATTTTTAATTTATTTTGTAATCCTCAATTTAACTTCTTTTAGGCTAATCTGGAACAATGTCTATGATTGTATGTATTTTGAATTGGGCGTTGATAGCTGCGCCACAGTACTTTACTTTTGTAGTTATCTTCGTTTTTCCTGTGTACTCTGTAAACCTAAGTTGTTCCAAATAAACTTTATTTTATTTATTTATTTATTTATTTATTATTTCATTAACAGTTTCATAATCGGCCGCTAATTTTCAATTAAATTAACATAACATAACATGTTTTCCACAAAGGTTAAGGCAGAGGTACAGTCGGTGACCAGCATTACCTGAACCTACTTCCATTATTCTAGTAACTAGTAAGAAAGTTCAGGTAATGCTGGTCACCGACTGTACCTGTACCTAGAGTAGGTACAACCACATTTTAGCTGGTATGCCGTTAAGCATATTGCTATTTATTATTTAATTGTAGACAAAATTCTCAATGCTGAATGAACGATGACTGAACTTCCATGGTGGTAGTAACATAACATGTTATTATGTAGGAACGGATAGGTATTGAGGGGAGCGAACAGCAACAGCTCCATCCATTAAAGTGGACCAATAATGAAACAAAGCGTTCGTCAAAAGCGTTATTTATTTATGTTCAAATAATAATAAATAATAACCAAAACATTCTGTACATAAATAAATCACAGACAAAACAAAATATTACAGATTTTTGTTTGAACCTATATTGTATACTTATGGAAAATAATCCAATTTTAATCAAGATAAGTGGATAATATTTTAATATACTTTCCGTATTACACAATACATTTTTTTATAAATTTAATTCCGTTACAACAAAATTTTAAACCATCATTTTTAGATCCTGATGTTAACTAGTTTATGGATAGTCGGCACGACTTTTTAAAAAGTTTGTTGGCCGTGTCCTAATATAAGCAATCGTGGAGCGCTTATAAATACAATTTGGAGGCAACAATACGACAAATAATAACAATAAATTAAAACTGCTAATACCAACGCAAGTATTTTGAAACATTAAAATAAATCCTAACACCGAAATGAAAGACGTGATTTTTTCAAATAGGTTTTGCCGATCAGACGACTAGCTATAGCGACTAAACTATTGGATATAATAATATTTGAATGAGTTCTTTACATTTAGACTGGAAACGTCAATGTGCGCTTTTATGAATTTCTAACGTGACGTCATTATCGTGGCCGTCCACGTCACGATGACAAAGAGAAGTAAAATGTATGGAAATATATGAAAAACGCTTTTAAATTTCCGTCCACGATAACGTCATAACGTGCACGTATTTCCATACATTATAAGGACGTATAAAAGCGCATATTAGTTCTATTATACGAATTTTACTGCCGTATTGTCATGTCCACCTTGTTTAGGGACACGGACGTAGATCAAAAAGATTTTCTTAGTGGTTAAAATCATCCCTGGTTCAGGCCATGGTTCGGAGCGAGAGTGCATGGGAGGCCGTCACCTCCTTCTGCGAAGCAGTAATGCTAGCGAAGGAGGAGGCGGAACGCGTGAGGGTGAGACAAGGTTCGCGCCCTTAGTCGCCGCAGGAGACGCCCCGGGCGTTGGGAGTCGCAAGCCGATTTCCGGCCACCGTAGGCGCGGGCCTGAGGACGGTGAGCGATGGGTAGCTCGCCGTCCGATAAGGACCAGGCCCGGGTCGACGGCGCGTTGTGTTCCACGCGCGCCTCATAGAGATGTCAGCACAAACTGACGGGGTCCATTAGGACCAATGCCCGCCAGGGTTGCGAGCTTGTCCGAAAGGGATATCGTGGCCCTGGCACACAGGCAACGGAAGGAACACGGGTGGGTTTTAGTCAGTAAAAGTCTGACACGCCCTCTCGCTCCGCCCATAGCGGGAGAAGTTATTTGATAATTTCCCACCACAAAAAAAAAAAAAGTGGTTAAAATCATCATAATGCTAAACAATTTGTACTAGCAAATAAGCGACATAACTGTAGGTACCACATATTTGAATATTACACAAAAATTGACCTATGTATTTGTTTTAAATATATTAAGCTAAATATAATTACAACAGCTTTGTACGCGTTTTGGTAGGATTTTATAACAGCGTCACTTTTAATGGAGCTGGAATATCCCATTTAGTAACTAACAGATCAATTGATTTAATAATTAATGTTCAAGTACAGTCAACAATTAATGGGCCATGAATGATTTTCTGTTTCTTTCTATTTGACACTGCCCATTAGCTTGTCTGCTGTAATTGCATAAAAAAGATCGGCTCTTTCCAATACTGTCCTAAAGATTCAATTTCGAATTGTTTGAAAAAAAAAAAAAAATTGTTTTAATAATAAAAACTAGTTTATTCAACAATTCTATGACGATTACTTCACACCGAAATACTTTATAAGTAGGTCTCCTCTAAATATTCATTTTTAACATCGATGTAGGCATCAGCTATTGTTACATTATTATTGTGTGGCGCACTTAGTAACTAGGTACATTATATTGCTTTTTCTTTGCTATTTGCTCAGCTGTCTTTTGCTATGGAAGATAACGTGTTTATTAGTGGCATATAAACGCCATACATGGTGAAAATTAAGTTCATTAAAGCCCAAACACTGTACTAAGACAATAACAATCTAGATATTTCCATTAACTAGTAGCCGTCTACAATATTTTATATAAATTTTTCACTATCAGTCATTAAGCTTACTTGGTCACAAAAGTGAGAAAAACCGGAAAATATTTTTGTAGATTTTATTTGTTTAAATGAAGCGAAAATAATTTGTATTATTTATCAGTAACATTAAAACTAGCGGTATCCAGTGCTATTAGAATATAATATTATGATTTATTCCACGGTATAAACGATGATAGAAAACAATACATTGTTTATACAGATGTAACCACCGAGTAGGTACATAGTAAAAAAGATTTATGAAGCCAGTACTTACGTCTTTACTTCCACACTGCACTCTATTGCACGTTTTTTTTTAAATAATAATGCTGGTATCACACTTCATTACACCGGACGTTTTTAACAGTATTCCACAATAACCGAATAAACAACGGGATGTTACCGTGTGAGCCCAGCGCTATATTGCAAAAAAAAAAAGAAGTAAAGCACAATGCAATGTGAACGTAGTTTATATATTTTTTTTTTGTGAAAGCAACGGTTTGCTACGTTGATTATAAAGCTAATATAAAATCCTACGAGCTACGCTGCTACACGACACATCATCTTAGTTCACACGACACTACGCGGCAGATCCTAGACTTACCAAATTATTACGACCAGAACCACTTCTTAATTTTGACGGATTAAATATGCGCTGCACTACTATGGGAGTCCCTTAGTGCAGCGCATATTTAGAGGGACATGTTGAGAGATGAGTTACGTCCTTTGTTCACATGCGCATTTAAGGCCCGGGTACACTCAGTAGCTTGGCATGTAAAAACATCACGTGGCCGCCACACCAAGCAAAAAGTTTGCGAGGTATATCATTTTTAGGGTTCCGTACCCAAAGGGTAAAACGGGAACCCTATTACTATGGCTCCGCCGTCTGTCTGTCTGTCCGTCTGTCACCAGGCTGTATCTCATGATCCGTGATAGCTAGACAGTTGAAATTTTCACAGATGATGTATTTCTGTTGCCGCTATAGCAACAAATACTAAAAACCAGAATAACATAAATATTTAAGGGGGCTCCCATACAACAAACGTGATTTTTTTGCTCGATATTGATAACGGTAACAGGTAGACACTTGAAGTATTAACAGAATATTTAGTTATATATTCACTTTAAAAATCAATAATTAAATTAAAATAAAACAAATATTTAAGGGGGGCTCCCATACAACAAACTTGATTTTTTTGCCGTTTTTATAGATAATGGTACGGAACCCTTCGTGCGCGAGTCCGACTCGCACATTACGTTTACGTTTTAACGTTACAGCTTGTTTGTAGACATTTTGAATTTGCGTAAGTAAAATGGAGCGTGTAGCCGGGCCATTACACAAAGATAGTGTGACTCTCACACAATCGTCTTGAGATTTTCATGCAGCGAAATTGCATTGCACATAGGAACACATGCGTTTGGAAAATACTTTAGGTGGATCCGCATTGGTAGCCCGCGAAATTAAAATTTTCTTACGTTTTTTGCAATTTGCAGGTCAAAGGTTGTATCTTGATGAATATAATGATTCACATCTTCTTCCATATGAACAAATCCCTTATGGAAAAGTTCTTATAGAACAAATCTAACTCAGAAAGATGTATTAATGATTGAAATTATTATACTTCTGTAAATACATACATGTTATGGTCGCGAATCATATTTTGATCAAGATATAACTTGACACTGACCTGCAAATTGCAAAAAACGTAAGAAAATTTGAATTTCGCGGGCTAGCAGCGGGTTCACCTTAAAGTTTCTGCGCGGATTACTTCTCCCAATAAGTTAGTTTGTTTCCATTACTTGCATGCACATTTTTAGTTACAAAGTCCTTTACTAGTTTGGAAATAGATTCGAGATTTGCTCGAGAACATCCGCTAGTCGAAATTAAAGCGAATAAATTCGATGATCTTAAACATTTGGTAATTTTAAGCTTTCTTTTGAGATATATGCAACACGTACGTTTTACATTAAACTAAATAATTAACATGGTGACGTATGCACTAAAATTAACTATATTCACAAAAAAATT
Organism: Tiliacea citrago; assembly: GCA_963921375.1. NCBI lineage: Eukaryota > Metazoa > Arthropoda > Insecta > Lepidoptera > Noctuidae > Tiliacea > Tiliacea citrago. The sequence goes on from OY992802.1 coordinate 16,035,291, forward strand.
AAATAGGTACTAAATGGAATGACTAAAATACTATTCAATTCTCACTTTTCCGTTTATAATAAGTATCAAGGAATTTGAGTGAACTTTGAATGTCTTGTGATTAAATAGTCTTTTTTGTATTGAGATATTTATTTTGATTCAGACATTCAAAAACATTTTCATCCGTTAAACACAGGATGTTTCTCAATAGTATAAACAAACGCTAAATGTGGCAGATACAAAAATATTATTGCGATGTGAAAATATCGTATTTAAATAATTTGATTAATTAAATTTCATATTAACATCATTGTGCATGTGAAAAATAGCGTTGATATTTGATACAAATGTAAATATATTTTTTGTTAATTCATAGAGATTGGTTATATTAAGTTTGGACATCAATAAATTATTGCTTTAACAATTCCTCGAAAATCAACATAATCTATGCAGGTCTTAATTAAACATTACTTTGACTATTCGAAATATTAATATTCGGTGCAATAATAAGTAAAATTATTTGTAACATAAGTTTTGTGACGTCTATTATTTAGATAATATAATATAATAAATTAATATATAATACAAGTTTTTATTCTGGAATTTTAATACAAATTATACTGGCAGTTTAAACATGGAGATAATTTTTTAAAGACGATCTAAGCTTGTTTTCAGAGTGTATCCCAGTCCTTTCCTCCTGTCCCCTCTCCTTATCAACACAACTTTCAATTGGATAAGAAGGCTTTATTTTGGTTCAATATGGACCGAAATATATTCTACAGAACAAAGAGTGATATAGATATTGGTGATACTGTTTAGAGACCCTCAAATCTGAAAATACGCTTAGATATGATGTAACTTGGCGATTTCATCAGCTTTTTACAACTATTCAATGACATTACGTACTAAATGATTAAAATATATCTACATATTATAATACTGCATCTCACTAAGATATCGTACGAATGGTTATTTATTAAATACGAGTACATAAACTATGTTTATAGTATTTGGTACAAGTTGTCAATAATATTCGAGGTGTTACCAAACTACGACGGGGGCAGTACCCCTTTTTTTTGGTTAGGCATTCACGCGAAAGATTTAAGTCGTTAGATTTGCCTCCGTACTAAGTTGCAGGAAAAGTATCCATACTGAGAAGAGTGAGCTCTCACAATAACCATGGCGTTTCCATGACACTGAAGTCATGTCTCTGCGACATTCTGCGTGACAAAACGAAACAGAAACGCGACCATCTTTTGACGCGGTAGGACGATCTGCGATTTATATCGCATAAAATGTGGGTTTCCAAGCAAAAGGGTTCCAGTAGTTAAGACTAGATTCGGTATCTAAAATAGTCAATTAATAATAAGGATAAAAAAAAAAAAACAAAAACTGGCACATTTTTTTATCAGACATTTGATGTTGAGTCTCTGAACAAGTTTGATTTGAGAAAAACTTGTAGATAATTAAGCATTAGTTAATGATCAATTAAAATCGCGAAATGCAAATATTACGTACAATTCTGTGTATATTTCGGAAACTAAATTCCGAGAACTGGACCCTTTTTGCTTGCACGCACATAAATAACAATTTTGCCCTGAAATAGATATTTGTGAACTATATAGATAGTGGAACTCAAATATAGCCAAGCTATACGTAATATTGTTGGACTTATTAAGCCTTAGTCATAAGTTGATAACGGTCCAAGTATAAATTAATATAATACTCAATGAATATGAACTGTAATTACAATACGGGCGACGAATCACGGCCGGTCCGAACTTTGCGCAGAAGGCTGCGCAATAACATTTTTTCGGAACCAAATGGTGATAGAGGCGAGTGTGAGTGAGAGAACATGCGCAAAAGTTCGGAGAGCCTATGTTCAGACCGGCCATATTGTTTGTATCTATGTGAGTTTCAATATTACCGGCTGGTGATCTTAAGAAATGCGACTTTTTTACATCTAGTTCGTGTAAGACCATAAAGAATAATTGAAAAAATACTTGCATTCAGATAAATGTAACAATAAGTACCTGAATAAATATTATTAATAATTTAACAATATAATAATTCAATACGATATTTACTAGTATAATTCAAACTGAAAATTTAATTACAATTATGTTTAGTCAACTTTAATTCTCGGTACCTTTTTTCCTAGATGAGGCCTTAATTGTAATACTATAATTAATTATAAAGGAATGTCAATTTTATAAAAGTAGAGAAACAGCGCAGTTTTTTTTTTGTATTAATATTCGCATTTATTATAAACTTTTAGTTCAAACTTTTTATATATTTATCTAAAAACTATCAGCTAAATTTTTTTGTCAAAACCTCTTCATCAGTACGGTACAGCTTTATAATAGACATTTTGCGCTAATATTTATACCTTTTGAGTTATATTTAACTTTCTAATGCTCTATGGTAAGTGTTAACATCAAGGATTACTTTCACGCATCCCAATTTCGCATTTCCCTGAAAAGTTTAAGATAAAATACAAAAACAAACGATCTGCAATTTTCACAATGATCTCCTATTTTGAAGATTTTCTCTGGAAATATACAATTTATATTATTTTTTATTTGGGATGGGTTTGCTTCAGAGTTGACAGAGACAAAGTCGACGATGGAGTGAGCTTACCCAGAAGAAGCCTGTTCACTCTCACTTTGAAGAGATTAGGGTTGTATGCGTTCGGAAACACAGAGATAGAAGATTAAGAATTATTATTATTAAGAAACACAGATTTGAAATTCTAACTTTTTCAGGAAACTGCGATAAATGGGCAAAAGTTCTATATGAAAGCAGTTTATAGTCATTGTAGCTGATAGTTTATAGTAATAAGTGCTCAAAAACTTTAAACTCATTACGAAGCCTGTATATAGATTAATTAATACGTATAAAAAGTCATGGAAATACATCAAAAAAATTGAGGTAATCAAAGCATACTTGCATGAGCTTGAAGAATTTTGGGAAGATTTATAGTGAAGGGAAAAATACAGAGACACAACTTAGAGGGAACGGCTAGCTCATTGTTGCTTACTTACGGTACAAGTTATACATGTAATGATACGGGTTACATACACATTTTCGGGACAGGAAGAAAAGGCACCAAATAAAGGAGCCACTCACGAGTCGTTCACGATAGCTATTACAATGTTTAGCCTGCACATGTTTCGTTTACACGGCGTTGATCAGTACGATATTTTATTGTATAATTTTGGGATCACATGCCAGTTTCATACTGCATTTGTTTTTAACCATATGAACAGCGCGATGTTTACGTGTAAACCCAACTTTTTACAGTAGAATATCATACAACGCCGTGTGAACGGTGCATTTTACAAAATGCGCATTTAAACGCACAATGTTACCGTTCCTATGGTCTGTCCCCTCTAGATTGTAAAATAGATGGATTAACAATAAACTGTCTTATAAATCAGTTCTTAACATTATAGGACCGTACGTTTCAACCCTGCAAACTATTCGTATCACTAAACATCGTAAACTACATTCAATAAGTTTACTAAATACTGTATGGTTTGAATAACACACATAATACGACACTACAAATCCAACTGTACAATGCAGACTAAGTCTACGTCATTAAACATACGCAATTGTGCACACAAAATATAAATTAATTAATTAAAAAAGAAAATATATCACTGGGTATGCGGCTTCCTTGGACAAAAGAACGGAATATTTAATTTTTTTCACCTGGCAACACCGGGTTGGTAATTGCAACACTGTCATTAGAGCGCAACAAGCCTTGTGTTGCAGCCGCGCCATTTTTCTTGGAGTTTCCTGTGGTCTTCGTATTGTTGTTCTGTTATTTGCTTTACGGCGGGTGCGGCCTGGAAGGGAAAAAAGCTTGTGTTAATATTAATGTTTATACAGATGCTTCGTAGCATAATCAGCATATAATTTCCCCACTGCTGGGACACAGGCCTCTTCTCAGTGAGAGGGAGTGGGCCGTAAATCCGTAATCCACCACGCGGACCCAGATGGGTTGGTAGATGTCACATGTCTTTGAATTTAAGGTTCTAGGACATGCCGGTTTCCTCGAGAACGGAGGTTTCGTAGAATGGTCATTACATTACAACATTACACCTGTATTCCCCGAAGGGTTAGGCAGAGGTGCACCTATAGTGCACCCAGATTTCGCCAGTTATGTTTAAGTCCCATGTAACAAGGGGCGAGACTGTTGACATCAACTGGGCATAAATCCAGACTCCGGGCTGCTACTGAGAAATTCCAGATGGAAAAATCCAATAAGACGTTGCCCGACCCGGGAATCGAACCCAGAACCTCATTCTCAGCGGTACCGCTTGCAAACACCAACGAGCCAGTCTAGGGGAAAAAATCTATCTATTATACTCAGTGTCTTTGGAGTACAAACATGTCGTCATTTGGAATAAAAGAAAACAGTATCTTTCTAATACTTTTGAGTTAAGGCTCGTGCAGACCGGCGTGACTTGTCAGGCGACACGACACCAGTAGAACAATTTCCATTAAATTTTCATAGACATTGTTCTACCGGAGTCGCGCCGGTCTGTACGAAGCAATGTTTGGAACAGAAATCAAGATTGTTAGGGCTTGTTCAGGTAACCCGCGTCGACACACGTGTTGGGCCCACCTTGCATCCGCGATCGCCACGCGCAAAATCCACGCACGCCACGCGCCCGCTTATACTACTTATTATTTAATCAAAAAACGCCCTTGATCACAGTCAATACGTCACCAGCCGAAGCGCGGGCACAAGGCGTGTGCGGGTCGACTTCGATAGATGCAATTTGAGATCTATTGATGTGTCATATGACTCAAATAATATACAACAAATTTCAAAGCGAGCGGGGCGGGCGCGTGCCGTCTGTACGCAGCCTTAGTGTACTGTAGTAATGACATAAAGAAATATTGTGTCAGAAAGTTTTTGGCATTTTAATTTTGATCGCTTTAAGTTCATTAGTTTCGAGAGAATATTTAAAAAATGTTATCTCACCTTCATCTTCCTCGGATCCAAATTAGCTCCAAGATTCTGGACTCCCTTAGCCAACTTAGTCAGCGGTGAGAGTACCATATCCTTTGTAGCGCTTCCGACGGGACTAGCAATATTCTTGAACTGCCTTATAGCAGACTCGCTGTGCGACTGCGCTATATTCAACGTGATTTCGTGCTGAGAGTTTGAACGCACGTGGAAATTCACCCCTTCTGATTGGCTATCATCGAAATTCAACTCGTTGGAACTGTGTGACAGTTTCTGAGCCAACAACAAGGAACTAGGAGGCGCTGGCTTCGCGAAAGCACCGTCCACTTGGATTTCTGGAGTCTTCGACGAATATATGTTAAACGGGTTGATCTTGTCGATGTGTGTGACGTTACTACTAGGCGTTTTCGAAGCTTGCTTGTCAACGTTAGTCACAATTTGAGACGGAATGAAAACCTGCGTATCATGAGGTTCAATTTTGGAGGAATACAGAGGATTCTGAATGAGTTCGCAGTCATTTTCAGCCTCGCTTTTCTGTCCGGGCTTGCCTAAGTAGTGTTGGGTGTTCTCGAAATTGTCTAGAGTTGGTTCGAAGATGTTTGTTCTGTTTTCGTCATCTGAGGAGTAGTCGGAGCTCATGCCGTCGGAAAGGCTGCCCTTCTTCTTGCTGTCCTTATTTTGTCCGAGGGTAAAGATCTTCTTGGTTCGAGAAGCGCTCTGGTCAAATTTCAGCTGTAGACTAGGACGAGCGCGCGCGTTTAAAGAGTGACTCAGCTTGTTCAACTTACTGAATTGTTCCGTCATGTTGGTCAGGGCTTTTGATCCTAGAATGAGATTTTTTATTAAGGCTGTGAATTCTAAAAGTGGGCAACGTCGTCTACGGGCTAGGTCTCAAATACTTACCCCTGTTCTGATTTATTTGTCAATATTACTGCATGGAAATATGAAATATCACGCTATAGTGCAGGAAAATATTGATTATGAAATGCAATAATTAATACCGTAACACTGAATATTTACTTATTATGAAAAAAAAAACGGCGTTTGGAAGCTTTCCAAAAGCCCTATTTACTTCTAAAACTGTTACAAACCTAAATACAGTGTTTTATTGCAATTCTTAATTGATATTTTAGTGTACTATACAGTGATATTTCATATGTTAAAACAGTAATATTAATAAATGAATAAACAAAGGTAAATATTTGACATCTATATGCGACTACCAACTTTTAAAACGCAGACTCGTAATAAGTTTAGCTGTAGCAACACATCTGCCAAAAATACACGATGGAAAGTTCGGCGTGCTTACGACTGAATTGCTTTTAAAATTAACTATGACATCAGGCCGAAATTACGTCGAGTAATTTTCAGCAGGTGTGTCACTACTCTAAGGCGGCCTGCATTTTTTGGTAAAAATAATCCGAAGTCAGAAAGTTTAGGGAATAAAGGACTTTAGGATGGATGAAGGGAACAATTTTCTTTTTCTTGTAACGATTAGATTAGATATTAAGCACCACATAAGAGTCGAAATATTTTATCAGCTAAGGAAGCTGAGTTTTTTTTCTTTTATCAGAGATGCTTGCAAAAATCCCAGTTTGTTGATCCCAGAACTTGAACGCTGATTGGCTAATCTAAGAGATTTATAACATCTCTATTCTGGTTGATCAGAACCTGCCTCTTCATAAAGGTCTATGCTGTTAGCGCTCATGCCCACGAGACGATTTTTCGCCGGAGCTAAGCCCGGCGTCAAACCGGGTCTAAGTCCTAGTTACTGGGTAACACAATACCCTATGGTAAGACTGGTTGTCAGACTTCCGAGCTTCTGAATACCCAAAGCGACTGTCAAAGATCTTTGATTGACAGCGGGGACCAACGGCCTAATGTGCTACAGCTACTTATTCAAACTAAAATAATTAATACGAAAGTGACTATCTGTCTGACCAGTCTGACCTTTTTACGCCTTAACGGCTGAACGGATTTCAATAAAATTTGGCACACAGGTAGACAATGACCTACGCCATAGGATCCTTTAGACGGAGGTCTCTTTGGGATAATTTCCGACCTAAAGGCAGGAGAATCCGCGGGCAAAAGCTACTCTAATATCTAAAGAGATAAACTAACAGTCTGCGAAGAATCGTGTATTCGTTCACTCGTAGTAGCTACAACGTTGCGGTGCAGAATCCTCGGTGTGGACAGTATTTTTAATATGCCTTTTGGAGCTCTTTTCTTCGCAACTGGAGCACTGCCGTCTGATAAGATAGAGGGAGAAAGGATACAGGTAAGGAAAGGTTAGAAAGAGACGAATGGAGGACGTTAAATGATACGTTTGAACTTGTTTTTATATGGCGAGATATTGACGACAGGTATGGCGAGACAACCATTCAACAAGGCGTTCAACTGTACTATGTTTGACTGACTAAAATGTTGGGATCACACGGCAATATGGTCATACAGTTCAAAACAAATTGTGTATAAAACGTTCCGTGAAATGCCGTGAAATCCCAACATGATACAGTAAAATATAAGTAAAGTTCAACGACATGTAAACGTTGCCATAGTCAGTATCCGTAGAAGAAGAAAGAAGAAGTATAAGTAGTATATTTATGTATAATATATTAAAACTTTATGCAAACCTAAAAAAAAATACCGTACAAAGGCGGACTTAATGGCTGAGGCATTTTCTACCAGTCGACCTTAGGGTGATGGAGAGAGCAAACATGGCAGGTGCAACATAAGTCATAGATAATAAGAAAATAACTATATAATATAATAATAAATATATACATACATATAAACAGAATAAACTTTGTCAGGAGAAATAACGATCACTAGAGGAGAAAACGAAACCAGCAAATCAGCGCTGGTATGTTTAGTATAATGTTAGGTTCACATTGTTATGAGTAACTATTGTCCACAAAATAGGATGGTGTTATAATTAAAAGCACCACTCTTCATGTCATATATAATTATTAATTATATATGGCGGTGCTCGCTGATGCCCAAAATACGAGCAAGGAGACAGGACGAGATTCACAGACCACACCTCGACTTTCCTATGTAAATGTTCCATATCAATATGAACTTTATTTGTATAGAAAGAACGTTGAAAACGTATGTAAAACTTGCAAACTGACTCCCAAATATGCTTGAAGGAATTAATGATTACTAGATTACTCACCAACACTCCGGATGTCGGCGACGAGTTGCGTTTCACTAACGTTTCGTGTGAGGGTGGGTAGCCGCGACAGATCCAAGTAGAGGGAGGACCGAGCACTGCCCGACTGACCTGGGTGTACCTGATAATGTCAAACGGTACTTATTTATTTTCTGAGACTTTTCGGCATAAGTTCTGCCTAGGACTAGATTATCTTACTAGACTAGAGTTAGATTTGTTCCACTGAATGACTTTTTCATGAAATCATGACATTGGGGAACAAATCTAACTTAGGGAGATGTATTAATAATTTTAATGATTAAATTTCCGTAAATACGTATCTGTTATAGTCGGGAATCATATTTCTATCAAGATGACACTGACCTGCAAATTACAAAAAAAAAAAAAAAAATTGAATTTCGCTGGCTACAGCTGCGTATTCACCTTAAAGCTTTAATAGATTACTCTGAATTTAGGAATCCTAATTAGGATTAGGGGAAGTGTGTTGAGAGTTAGGTCAGTTGGGATCCTTAGTAGACAGGTTTCTGCCTTCCTGACTCGTTAAGCTTCCTTCCTAATTTGGATTCCTAAATTCATTGTAGGGTAATAATAAGCCTTTAATTAAATTAATGGACAACATGTCAAATTTTTAAAAAGGTTTTGAATACGAGGCTTTTGGCTACTTTGTATTAGTGATAAAATACTGACAAGTATTTTGTCTTTTTTTAATGTGTAATGTGCGTCGTGTTTTTGCAGATTAAACAATTTTTCTTTCTTTAATTGACGATTTTTTGCGAGTTCCTGAAATATTCTAAGAGTTAGTGACCGTTTCTTGGCAAAAGTTTAACTGTTAATTATTTAAACCACAAAATCAATGCAATTGCTTGCGAGTTGCGATGGACTGAGAAAATCAGCACAAATTAAATTTATTAATTTATAGTTAAGTAACCGATTACTTTAAACACGGCAGGTTATGTTCTCAGGCCTGACCTTTTCAACGCCACAACATATCCGTGGAATGAAAGTTAAAGTGTGACAGTTTGTGTTAGACATGATAAGATAAGATAAGATAAGTCTTTATTTGCCTTAAACATGGTATAAAGTTGTTACAGTCTAGAATGTCCACATGTTTAGCTATACATAGTCTTGTATCAATTGCATGCAAATAATTAATAAAATGGAGATTAATTGGTTATACAATAATAGTCATTCGGATCATACTTCACAAACATTTTCATTAATACCTTTACATACATATTTTATATTTTCAAGTTAAGGAAATCTTTAATGTCATAAAAGTTATTTCCATTCAGCCATTTATATAATTTGTTTTTAAAAGAGTTAGTATTATTTAATAATTTGAGTTCATTTGGTATTTTATTGTATATACGTACACACATCACAAGGCAGCTTTTAGCATACTTGGCTGACTTAGGATTATCCTTTAATAAAAGTCTGTGAGGATCCCTTGTTGGTCGAGAGATTACTTCATATGCTTTATTGAACAATCCCTTACTACTATACACAAATTTACAGATTTCATAAATGTAAAGTGAGGGAAGTGGTAATAAGCCTAGCTTTTTAAAAAACGGTTTGCAGGACTCATCAGAACGGAGTCCACAAATGGCCCTGATGCATTTTTTTCCTTATCCGTACAGTTCCCCCATATGATAAGCCCGTAACGTAAAATGGATTCTATATATGCGTGATATGTAGTAATAGCCGTTTTTCTATTTGTCATGTTCTTTACTTGTCTGAGAGCATAAGCAAATTTATTGATCCTGTTGCACAAATTATCTATATGTACTTTCCAATTTAAGTCTTGATCTATGAGTACACCCAAGAATTTGGTTTGTGTAACTTCTTCCAGTCGATCAATATTAAGTTTAAAGTTGTATTTAGCATGTTTAGATTTATTAAATTGTATAAAATTAGATTTGTCTAAGTTGATTTTTAATTTATTTGTCTGTAGCCATCCTAAAATATTGTCAATAGTGTTATTAATGTCCATTTCATGATCAGATTTTGATTTATACTTCCTATCAGACGTTACGATAATTGAAATGTCATCTGCAAATAATATACACTTATGATTAGTCACTAGTGGTATGTCATTTATATATAATATAAATAAAATGGGTCCTAAGACACTCCCTTGAGGGACGCCGCATTTATTTTCCCTGAGGTCTGATGAATAGGAAGAATGTAAGTTTTCATGTACTTTATCTATGACAACGTATTGTTTCCGATCACATAAATAAGAAGAAATCCACCGCAGTGCTAGTCCTCTTATTCCAACGCTTTCTAACTTTTTTAACAAAATGTCATGTGCTACGAAGTCGAAAGCTTGTGACAGGTCGAGGAAAAGTCCCGTTGTTATGTGATTATTATTTAGATTAGTCAGGATATTGCTCAAAAGGGAAAATATTGCCTGTGTTGTTGACTTGTGTTTTTGAAATCCAAACTGTTCATTCGCTATAATTTTATATTTAGTACAAAAGTCGACAAGTCTGTTGAGCATACATTTTTCGAGTACTTTTGACAAAATAGGAATAAGAGTGATCGGGCGATAGTTTTTCACGTCATTTTTATTGCTTTTTTTGTAAAGTGGTTTCACGACTGATAATTTTAAGGCATCAGGAAAAGTACCTGATGAAAATGAAAGGTTAATTAAATATGTCAATATATCATTTAATTCAGTGTTGCACATTTTAATTATTTTTGTGCCAATTCCATCATAGCCTTCGGAGTTAGTGTTATTTAAAGCCATTATCTCCTTTTTAACTTCATCTTCAGTCATGAAACTCAGAAACATGGAATTAGGAATTGACACTTTATTAGAGTCATTATGTAAATTATTAAAATTTAAGGTGTGTGTCGAGTCAATAAAATAATTATTAAAAGCATTCGCTATGTCAGTGGGGTTTGTCAGCATTTGCTTATCTAATTGTAATTCAGAAATGTTATTGTCACATTTTGTATTCCCAATTTCGTGATTAATGACTGTCCACGTTGCTTTACACTTGTTATGGTTTTTTTTAATGAAATTAATATTAGATTTTTTTTTTAAAATTAATAATGCACTTTTCCAGTATATGTGAATATTTTTTATATTTGGGTCGGTCATGGGTCGGGTAATGGGTTTGCCGAATACCCGGCAACCGAGTAGTGTCTAAAAGAATGATGAATATAAATGTTGATGGATGGAGAGGATGGCCAAAGAAAAGATGGATTGATTGTGTGAGGAATGATATGAAAGAGAAGGGAGTGAAGGATAGCGTGACGGTTGACAGGGGACAATGGAAGAAGAAAACGTGTTGCGCGTATTTTTAGGCGTCGAATAAAAATATAACTTAATGATATGGACATAAAGTTGAAATTTCAATGTTAACGGTCGTAAGTACAAAAACAATACCGCGGTATGCTTAGGCATGCCGAACATTGAAATTTCAACTTTATTTCCATACAATTAAGTTATAAAAATACCTAGCCATGCCGTGCCGCTAATGGGCGCTGAGCATAAATTAGAAATAGGTGAAATGAATAATACCAAGGGCAGTATATTTGGGTAGACCGCATAAATCACTCATACTGCCAGACCATGATTACAACTAAACTAGCTTACTTTTGATTTCTTCTTCTCCAATTTCACTCCATCATGGAAGGGTATCGGCGTCAACTTGGCAACGTCACGCGCCACCATCAACGACTCACAGATCGAGTGAAGCGATTCTGAAAAGGTTAAAAACAAAATTATTAAACGGAAACACACAAAATAATTTATTGTCACAAATAGCATAATCAATACATTTAAACGTGTTTGGAGCCTTCTTTTAAGAAAAACAGTGTTAGGAGACTCCGCGCTTCCATAACATTGCTGTATACTTATAATACTCACTATGAGTTACCAAAAATAGTGTACTGTGACATTAGGAGAACACTTATTATTATTATTATTATACGATGTGGGTATATATGTTGTGGTGTGTACAGTGTACGGTGTGGTGTAGAGATGGGTAACTCAGGAGAGATAGATAAAAAACCGGCCAAGTGCGAGTCGGACTCGCGCACGAAGGGTTCCGTACCATTATCTATAAAAAAAACACGTTTCTTGTATGGGAGCCCCCCCTTAAATATTTGTTTTATTTTAATTGAATTATTTACTTTTAAGTGAATATATAACTAAATATTCTGTGAATATTTCAAGCGTCTACCTGTTGCCGTTCTCAATATCGAGCAAAAACGAGAAAAAAATCACGTTAGTTGTATGGGAGCCCCCTTAAATATTTATTTTATTCTGTTTTTTTTTTGTATTTGTTGTTATAGCGGCAACAGAAATACATCATCTGTGAAAATTTCAACTGTCTAACTATCACGGTTCATGAGATACAGCCTGGTGACAGACGGACAGACAGACGAGCCTTAGTAATGGGGTTCCCGTTTTACCCTTTGGGTACGGAACCCTAAAAAGATATGAATTATTCCGTTTCCATCAATCACTCTTTATATCCATTCACATCCGAATGTATCAGTGTATCTTTAAAACTCATTCACTCACGGCCTTTTTCTTCAATCTGTATCGCAACGCAACCGCATTTACCGCATAGCCAGCCACTGCCACACTCGTAAACAAATTTTCGGAAAGTCCAGACGTCTCTTTCGCACCTCCCTATTTAGAATGTTCGGTCGCGCTTTCGCAAGACGGAGAGAGTGAGTTGTTTGACCATTATAATTAGGTCGTGCGCGCGAGCGTGAGCTACTGATACATACGGATATAAAGAAATAAAAGAGTGATACATATCCCAGTGATCGAAAGATACATTTCAATATTTTCTTTTTAGTGACACATTATGTAGCACTGTATGATGTAGTGCGTATGGTGTAGTGTGTATGATGTAGTGTGTATAGTGTATGGTGTAGTGTGTATAGTGTATGATGTAGTGTGTATAGTGTATGATGTAGTGTGTATAGTGTATGGTGTAGTGTGTATGATGTAGTATGTAGTGTATGATGTAGTGAGTAGTGTATGGTGTAGTGTGTATAGTGTATGGTGTAGTGTGTATAGTGTATGATGTAGTGTGTATAGTGTAGTGTGTTTAGTGTATGATGTAGTGTGTATGGTGTAGTGAGTATAGTGTATGGCGTAGTGTGTATGATGTTGTGTGTATAGTGTAGTGTGTATATTGTATGATGTAGAGTGTATAGTGTATGATGTAGTGTGTATAGTGTATGATGTAGTGTGTATAGTGTATGGTGTAGTGTGTATAGTGTATGATGTAGTGTGTATAGTGTATGATGTAGTGTGTATAGTGTATGGTATAGTGAGTATAGTGTAGTGTGTTTAGCGTATGATGTAGTGTGTATAGTGTATGGTGTAGTGAGTAACTAAAAACCACCCCGGTGTTCCGACTCACACCTACGCCGGGGGTCGCGGGAACTTGAAATCTTCCGCAACCCCCGGCTGGTGCCGGCCCGCCACTGCGGGCCTCCTCGCGGGTCAGGGGGGGGAGTGAGGTGTTTGACTCCCCCCGCGACGTCTCAGAGGGGCGCGCGTGGAACACTACGCGCCGCCACCTCGGGTCCTGATGTGTGGGGTGCGACGGACGTCCCCGAGTCCGTCGCCCCTGGACCCATTTAGGGGGGCTGGAAGAGGGCGTTATCCACCTTCCGCCGCGCCGACGCCCGGTGCGCCTGCTGCGGGCCGGGTGAGTGGACGAGATCTCCCTCTCCCTTTCCGCAGCCTCCTTCTGCGAGACGACTGTCTCGCAGAAGGCGACCACCGCGTCCCAGGACTCGGCGCCGCCGACCATAGCGTTCACTACGGCCGGCAGCGACAAGTCACTGCCTACTCCTGAGATGAGGGCACGGCGCGGCCCCTCTCAAGCGGCACACTCTTGCAGCGTGTACCGCGCCGTGTCCTCCCGGGTCGATCGACCAGGTTAACCTAAGCTTGCCGCGGTTGGTCCGTGGATGGGTGAACATCTTTACATACCAAGACCCCTCCGTGCCTCGGAAAGCACGTTAAGCCGTTGATCTCGGCTGTCATTCGTGGATCTTTGACAGTTGTTACAGGTCGTCAGAAGCCGTGGATCCGTGGATTGCAATAGAGTAGGGGAAGACCAAAATAAAAGATGGATGGACTGTGTGAAAGTAGATATGGCTTGAAAGGGGGGTGACTACCGAGATGACGACTAATAGACAAGTTGGGATGAAGGCAGGAGAATGATGATGTATTAGATTACTGACTGTACCTATCATCTCGTCGCGCGTGTTGATGACCACGGCCATGTTGTTGAAGAAGCGAAGCGACGTGGACCGGAACATGTGGAAGTAGCCCGCCTCGCCGCCCTGGCTGTAGTGGATGCGGATGCAGAAGATTGGTTCTGTACCGCTTTTTCGGCCGACGCTGAATAGCTGGAGACAAAAATATGTGTAAAAAAATAATTCAATTAGGACAAGAATGGATGCTTAAGCCTCATATTCACTGGGAGACAAATATCTCACAACACGTGGCGCTTGTGATGTCGGGCGAACTCGGTGTAAAGGTGCGAAAACGATGCAAGGTTCGTAAGACAAGTCTGGCGACGTTGGTCGACATCGCCCGACGTTGTGCAACTTCGCCCGACAGCACTAAATGTCCCCAGTGAATACGAGACTTTTACCTCAAAGTCTAATAAAGAAGAATAATCTTGAATGTTTGAAAGATATTCGGTAAATAATTCAATTTAGTTTCGAACCCCACTTGATTTGAACATTTTCAGTCATGAGTTTAACATCAAATCTACACTGTTACTCACCGTAGTACAATTAGCGTCGAAGGGCCCCAGCTCTATGAGCGTAACGTCAGCAAGCGGTACGCGCTGTACGCCGAGCAGTCGGTCCGACGTCTCGTCGTAGTCCGCTACGTAGTACGCGTCGCTTGTCAGTACGAGGACGCTGTCCATTTCTGTCTCTTGAGGGTCGCCGGTACTGAAAATTCGGAAAAAAAAATGAGTAAATAAAGAATTATGTTTTAGACATTAAAGTGTGGATTCTGCATTAGAAAAAGTTAAAAATCAGTCTCAAAGGTATCATGCTCATTTATCGGCATTGTGCTTACTCTGCTAGACATAAATGATATGCGACATTTGAATATTAGTAGAGTTATACTACGATCAGGAAACTGCACCACTACCGTAGTGGTGCAGTTTCCTGATCGTAGTATGCCGAAATGCCTCTCTGGATCTTCTCACTTCATATTTAAGTGATAGGATTCAGAGAGTTGATGTTAACGGAAAAACATCTCCCGGATCTGTAGTAAGAATGGGGGTACCCCAGGGCTCAATTCTTGGCCCATTTTTGTTTCTTATTTATATAAATGACTTGCCTTACCTCATAAAGGATAAACATGATATAGTGTTGTTTGCAGACGACACTTCACTTTTATTTAAACTCAAACGTCAGCAGTTGGTTACTGACAATGTAAATAGTGCCCTCGAAAAAGTAGTTAACTGGTTTAATGTTAATAACCTACTTCTTAACGAGAAAAAAACTAAATGTATTGAGTTTACAATACCTCATGTTAGACAAGTAAAAACTAGTGTGCTCATAAAGGGTGAAGAGTTGAAACCCGAAGATACTACAGTGTTCTTGGGCATAACTTTGGATGCCAAGCTTCAATGGGGCCCCCATATAGATAAATCGTCGAAAAAGCTTAGCTCTGCAGCATACGCCGTTAGAAAAATTCGTGATTTAACTGATTGAAGAGACAGCCCGCTTAGTATACTTTAGTTATTTTCATAGTGTAATGTCGTACGGTATTCTGTTGTGGGGAAATGCCGCCGACATTCAGCCAATTTTTGTTTTACAAAAAAGAGCAATTCGTTCAATTTATAAATTAAGTCCTAGACACTCCCTCAGAGACAAATTTAAAGAGATTAATATACTAACTGTAGCTTCTCAGTATATTTATGAAAATCTATTGTATGCACATAAAAATATTAATCTGTTTAAAAAATACAGTGATATCCATAATGTAAATACTAGGAACAAGCACAAATTTGTTGTTCCTAAAACCAGGCTTAAAAAAATAGGGGGCTCGTTTAGATGCCAGTGTATACGTTTTTATAATAAACTTCCTAGCCATATTCAAGAATTAAGCCTTAATAAATTCAAATGTTTTATAAAGCGGAAACTGTGCCAGAAAGCATTTTAAACTGTTAAAGACTATATTGAGGACAAAAAGGCTTGGGATTGAGCTGCTCCAATTTACAGTGAATCTTGATATGATTTTTTTTTTGGCAACTATTATATTTTTCTTTTTATTTATACCATTTTAAATAGCTAAACTATGACATGAATATTTACTTTGTAAAGTATTATATTATTATAAATATGAGGACTATGTGCATTGTTTTTTTTTTTTATTCTCAATCAAAAAAAAAAATTAATGCAGGTTTGGCAGTTTGAGCACTTTATGCGGCCTAACCAAATGTCCTTTCTTTGGTATTGTTCGTCGAATCGCTGAGCTCCTTAAGTTTTGAGTTGAGCTGCACGATAACTGACAAATGCGTGCACTGACTGGACAGGTCCACTCAAATCTGTGTGGTTCTTTCGTCAAAAGACCATGTCAGACACCAATCTACATGGTTCTCAAATGATCTGACCAAGATTATATCCGTATTTTATATACACATTGACATTGATTAATTTTTATATATGCAATGACATGAATATTTACTTTGTTAAGTATTATATTGTTTTAAGTATTGTAAATGTGAAGACTATGTGGGTTATTGTTCATTTTTCTTTTTTTCTCAGTTAGTTTTTATCATAGTCTGGCAGTTTGAGTAATTTTATGCGGCCTACCCAAATGTCCTTTCTTTGGTATTGTTCGTTGAATCGTTGAGCTCCTTAAGTTCTTAGTTGAGCTGCACGACTACTGACAAATGCGTGCACTGACTGGACATGTCCCCTCAATCTGTGTGGTTCTTTCGTCAAAAGATCATTTCAGGCACCAATCTACATGGTCTTCACATGATCTGACCAAGATTATGTCTGGACTTTAAAAGAGACTGATCTCAGAGTAGTCGGATACGAAACGCCGACCTCAGCTAGTTTTTTTTAAAATATGATTAACGTGTAAAAGTGTTTGTACAAACCTACTTACAGAAATAAAAAAAATAAAAAAATAACATGGCTCGCCCCTCCAAATTACTGTTTTAATGTGTGTAGTCACATCCTTACGAAAGAGTTTGTATGTAGTTGTAAGTACTCGTAATATCTCACTTATTACCAGATTTGTTGGTCAACTAATCATAACTAGATCGCGCAAGACAAAGCACGTGTCGTTTTCATAGAGTACGTCAGTGCAGCGCCATACTAATAATAATGAGCGATTAATGACGCCACTAGTCAAGCAACAAATCCGTGATTTGTTTTTGTTTGACGGCCATCTCATTACGCACGCATGAGTCCAAATATTTTCAAACGGGTTGAATTTTGGAGGGGTGGATTAAAAAATTATTATTATAATTATTCTTTTATATATATTATACATTTTTTTATGTATTATCGTAGTTGATCTCTACACATTTTGTGGTAGAATGGATAGAACTTAACAAAAAATTCTGTTTTCTCTCTCTTACACAAGTCACGTTATCTCCATCTCTTTATCTACTTTCCTATCACAGGTATGCTGGAAGAGATTTATTTAGAAATAAGCATCGCCTTTGTAAGTATTTTTCTGTTCTTTTCTTCTTGTCTGTCATAAATGGTTAAATAAATAAATAAAGCCAATTATTTTTAAACGAGTAACCGTGGAGTTTCTTGCCGGCTCTTCATCATAGGAAACGACCAATTAGAACCGCGCACCTACCTTCTGACGTTTCATAAGTGCCCATGTAGGTTTATGTTTTTTTTTTTTTTGAAAAATACATAACACTGAAGCAACTTACTTGGGATCCGCATCAATAAGTCCCCAGGATCCGAGCACGGGTTCCGTATCAACGAGTAACTTCTTACAGTCGTCTATCAACGACTTGACGTGCTGCGCCATCGCGGCCGTGTCGGGCTCTGATTGATCCTGTAACAAATACATTTAGGACTGTTAAATCGATAGATAAGGGGCTTATGATTAAGTTATAACAGCCGAACGGGTTGATCGAGCAGGTTAAGCTACACTTGCCACGGTTGGTCCATGGATGGGTGACCATCTTTACATACCAGGACCCCTCCGTGTCTCGGAAAGCACGTTATACTATTGGTCCCGGCTGTCATTCGTGGATCTTTGACTGTCGTTATGGGTCATCAGAAGCCCAAAAGTCTGACCACCGGTTTTACCAAGGGTATCGTATTACCCAGTAACTGGGTTGTGGAGGTCAGATAGGCAGTCGCTCCATGTAAAATACAGGTAATTAGCTACATTTGGTTAGACTGGAAGTCGACCACAACATAGATGGGAAAAACGCTAAAAACCACTTACTACTGACATCTTTATCTATCTACACATACATAAACTCACGCCTTCTTCCCATGGGGGTAGGCAGAAACTATAAAACGCCACCTGCTACGCTCCTTACATATTCCTTTTGTTTCATTTACGTTCATACATCTGGTCATACACGCACGCCGGTTGCTAGTACTACGCATCTGACCTTTCTGAAGAACATCACCAATTCGGTCACTATGTCCTCCTAGGGCGTCCCCTATCGGTGTTTCCACTCACGTCTGCCTTGTAAATACCTTTTGTTAGTCGCCTTTCATTCATCCTCTCAACATGACCAAATTATCTAAGCATACTCTTTTCAATTTTTGTCACTACATCTTCTTTAAAACCACATCGTTGCCTTATCAAATAATCTTTCAGCCTATCATTCATAGTCACGCCACACTTGCTTCGCAAGGAACGCATTTCCACAGCATTTATTCTACTTTCAAGCTTCTTTTGCCAAAACCAACATTCACGGAAGGTTATGTATTTTTATCTCAGCGACGCGCGCTTTACTTGTGGTATCCAAGTGTACAAATACACTGTGAATGTGTGCCTGAAGACGAGCAGCGTCAGTACATATTCGTAACACACATACACATACACTTCCGACATCGCCATTGTCTCAGACGGTACCGAGAGCTCCTGCGCTCAAACACACATTCACAGCGTGTTTGTACACTTGGTTACCACAAGTAAAGCGTGCGTCGCTGTGTGAGATAACAATATTGAAATATTAAACTTACATATAATAAAGGGATTTCTATGTTTTGTCAAGTCGTAAAAACAGTGCTAAGCGGGTCGCTAGATATACATAATGTGACGGCATATCCCAATTGACACATTATTTCTATCTCGAATGTGCAAATGGCGGGTATGATTAGGAACATCGTTTTAAATTCGTTACTTTAATGGCACGGGTTGAATTAGGGTTGCTATTTGGTATATACACATACGCACCCCCACCTCAGGTCCTGTATGATAGGAGGGGGCGACGGACGTCCCAAGTCCGCCGTCCCTGGACCCATTTAAAGACTGGAAGCTGAGCCAACCTAATAGCGGATAGGCTTGGTAGGCAGATGATGAAGGTTTAACTAAGGCAAGCTGCACATGCACGCACATTGAACATAAGAACCTTGACGGAGGTGCATCTGCCGCAGTCGGGTACGATCAGCTGGTCGGGGATGGTTCGCGACTCTCCTGTCATCACGTCGATGGCCACTTGACGGAGTGCGTCTTTGAATGTTGAGAGGTAGTATCTGGAACAAGTGTTGACAGTGAAGTGTTTACAATGTATAAGAAACCCGCCAAGTCAAGAGTACTCCGTACCATTATCTATAAAAACGGCAACAAAATCACTTTTGTTGTATGGGAGCCCCCCATTAAATGTTTGTTTTATTTTAATTTAATTATTTATTTTTAAAGTGAATACCTATATTATAACTAAATATTCTGTGAATATTTCTACCTGTTGCCGTTATCAATATTGAGCAAAAACAAGCAAAAAAAACTCACGTTTCTTGTATGGGAGCCCCCTTAAATATTTATTTTATTCTGTTTTTTAGCATTTCTTGTTATAGCGGCAACAGAAATACATCATCTGTGAAAATTTAAAGTGTCGAACTACCACGGTTCATGAGATACAGCATGGTGACAGAGGGACAGACAGACAGACGGCGGAGCCTTAGTAATAGGGTTCCCGTTTTACCCTGTGGGTACGGAACCCTAATAAACTAAAGACACTATACTAATATTATAATGAGGCAAAATTTGTTTGTTTGTGTGTAGGGGGGTAATCTCTGGAACTGCCCGTCGGAAAAATTTGAAAAATTATTTTTGCATTTGATAGCCCAATTCTTGAGTAAGGTTATAGGCTATTTAACATCACGCTACGACCCTTAAGAGACGAGCAAAAAAAAAGAAAAGTCAAAGTACACTAAGCGAAATAGCGCTGACAGGCGATGCAATACGACGCAGTGGGTCGGGGGAACAATAAATTTCACGCGGACCAAGTCGCAGGCAGAAGTTAGTTATTAAAAAATAAACACTAAAATGAATTGTGTCTGAAATCACACTTAAGAGTTTGTATATCTATCTCTTTCTGCCACTAAGAGGCATCATTTGCTTGAGGGAGAAGTCCGCTCGTAAGCGTCCGCACTCATTCGTATTGAAAGCGCGTTTACGTGCGGATGGACTGTCAGAAAACGTTAGAGATGATCCTTGCATACAACTAACTGTGATTCCACAATTAGGTGATTTTTCACACATAGACCACTCTAACTGTACGAATGTTGAGTAAATTATTGACAATGTAGTTTCGAGCCTATAAGTATGGCCACAGGTTTAGTTTGTTATGATTACACACATACAAATACAGCAAATCCAACATTAGTTTAGATGCCAAACAGCAGAAAATATTTTCCAGAACTTTTAGAAACTTTTTACAACAATATTCTGACGTCAAATAATACGACGAATAATATAATTTGACGTCAGATATGTATAGTGCGTTCACTATAACTTGACGCGTGACGCGATTGGTAGCACTGAATTTTGCAGTCTTAGTTACAATACTAATAGAGTTCAATATGGTGACTGATAGAACAGAACTACAAATACAAATATATTTTTTTTTGAACATATGTAGGTAAGGTACAGATGTTGTAATTATTAAAGAACGCTATGTCTAGCCGTCATCGGCGTATACATATTATTTTGGTACAAATATGCTGACTATAATAAATTATCAAACAAATATCACACATTATTAAATAATTCTAATTCAAATTGTCGATACAATAAAAACATTCCAATAAAATATAATAATAATAAATTATCAAATCAATAAAATAATAAGAAACTATAAAAATAAAAAAAGGTAATTGGAATGTGTCACTTAGGTATTTGTTCACCGTCTAATATGTTTTTTTTTATAAACAACCAATCACATGACTGCAAAATTCAGTGCTACCATTCGCGTCAAGCGTCAAGTTATATGACGCGTGAAGTTATACGTGAACGCACAGTACTTATTTTATTTTATTTCTTCAGGATAACAAACAATTGCGCAATACTGCTTAATATTTAGGTACAGATATTTTATAAACACATAAGTAATCACGCAACCAGCATCGATATCCACAAATTAATACAACAGTGAAAATTGTTTCAGCGAGGAAAACATGGACACAACAACATGGTAAAGGGCAAAAAGTTCCAGAAGTTCACACAGCATCCTGTATCGTAGTTATTACTATCGTTAGTTAAAGGCTCCAGAAGAGTCTAGAAAGAATAACGTGTAAAATGGAGGAAAATATAGCTTTTTGGTTAAAGAGTGCTCACAGATGACGGTGAGGAGGTCAAGAAAAGCAAAACAAAATTTCATTAGTACGAACTATACTCTGTTCCTTTATGCTTTTAATTAAACGTAAACAAACTTAACCAACCTTTAAGTATGGCCATCGTTTAAAAAATAATTTTTTTTTACGATTATTATTAATTAACATTTCCAAATGTTTTCACACTGAATTTATTATATGTAAGTCACATCAAATTTGTTTACGTTTATTTAAACACCTAAACAAACAGACTAGTTTATTCCAATAGACTGACCTCCCCATTCCGTACGCTATCTCCGCACCCAAGAGTTCGCTAGTCAACCCGTGTCCGAAGTAACTCGGCATCATTTCTAACTTAGGCCTTTCAGTGTCCATATTCTCAACCAACATCAGCGAAGCAGTTTTAAAATCGCGCCAATAACTGTCAAACGTCTCGACGGACGCCATATTGACTTCCTGTCCGAGCAAAATGTCTATGGCACATTGTGTGATTTCGTCGTTAAAATGGCGTATGATGAATCTGAAAAATTGTTTGTGGTATTTGTACCCTGGACCCTAAGTAATTTTAGGTGGGCATGTTTTATGGTAAGGGGGTTACCTGTTAGCGGATGCGACGCCATCTTTCATTAGTCCTGTGAATTTTCTCTCGCCTGTCCTTGTGTAGTCACCCTGCGGGAAAAAGTTTCAAGTAGAACATCATAAGAAGGAGGCGGCATTATTAGATTATGAATATGTTATGCTCGTGAACGGGTGCTGCTTGTGGTGACTGGTGGTCTTGCTGACCATGGTTTTGTTATTAATAATTAACTATTTATTTATTTTACTGAGATGGTGCTAGTTTATCATTTGTGACTTCGAGTTACAGCTATAGCTTTATGTAAGCGGGCACGCCCTTTATGACTGGAGGCTTTTATTTAGGTGTACGTTTTAAGTTTTAATTTCAGCTTGAGTATAGTTTTCAATGATTTTTTTGTTGGTAAAGTGGCGTGTGCTAGCTAACATATGGCAAATAATGTAATTTAATGTTTTGTGTTGCGTAATGTAAATTATTTTATATAATATTGTATAGAAACAAGTTTTTCTAACTGAACAGACAGCTGCTGCTGGGGAGTTTGTTGCGCTACTTCTTCTTCCCAGCTAAAGCACCAGGAAGAGGTGAAGCGCGGGCATTTTTGGGGGACTGTCTTATGTAATTTTGAGGTTTGAAAAGTGCTGATTCTCAGCCTAGTTTGAATAAAGATTAAGGCGATGTCCTAATAGAAATCGATAACGCGACAATCGCAGTTCCCGCGAACAATGTTCGTACGAACTCGTGATAAAATTTGTCAAAATAAGTAAATATCATAGTACAGTTAACGAGTAAGATTTCTTGAACCAAACGTTTTTAATAAACTTGTTCTACATACTTTGGTGCAAAAATAACAACGATAGAAAAACAAGAGGTATCACCAGGCAGTAAAAAAAATACATAACCACAAACTAAAATATAACTGGCAGCGAGCATAAACCGCGGCATTTGTAAAGAGACTATTATCCAACAAAGACGAAAGCCCGCGAAATTAAAGATTTATTTGCAAAATATTTAAGAAATTTGGATTTCGCGCGCTACTTTGAAGGAATCACTTGTAACTTAGCAACGTAATGCGAGAGTTTGACAAGTTCACAACTTAAAATTCTCAATTCAGAAATCGGGTATCAATATTAAATACTAGCTGTTGCCCGCGACTTCGTCTGCGATCCAGGATGCAAGGTAGCCTATGTCCTTTTCCGGGTCATGGTCTACCTATGTGCCAAATTTAATTCAAATCCGTTCAGCGGTTTTAGCGCGACAGCGTAACAAACAAACAAACACACTTTCGCATTTATTTATTTATTTTATTTCATAATATTACCTAGTTAGGATAAGTTTGTATTTAATTAGACTTTGGATGTGGTATTAATCAAGTTAAATCTCATGTCATCTAGATAGTTACCTTCAGCGCCTTAGTGCCAGCATACTGGCGGGACACCACGTCTCCGTTATCCGCCCACATGGTGAGGAACGCTTGCCGCAGCGAGGGCGGCAGGCCGCAGCCCGGAGTGCCGAGGCCGAGGCGGCACAGTTGTAGTTCTAGCACGTATTTAGCTATCGCTGTCTGCAATACAATAAATAATAAGTACTTAGAAGATTAGAATAAGTGTTCGGTACAATATTTGCGACCGAACAGCTCAGCACTTTTGCCTGCATTCATTTCCATAAATGCATGTATCGCAACTAGTACTAGTTAGTAAGTATTCGACCACCAACCGCGTCACTCAAACCAAATCAAATCATCTTAGTGCTAATTTAGCTTAGATTTACCATTTGATAGTATTGTAATAACTTGTAGTATTCAATATAACCTATAAACCATATTATTTCGTATCATTAAATCAGTGATCGTAAACCAACAACCAAACCATTACCAGTCTAACATAATACCAAATCCACCATATTTAACCAAATATCAACCAACCCAGAAGTAAGTGCCAAACCACGCAGGCGTTAACTTCTACAATAAGAAATGAGTGTATAAGAGGAGTCCTGGAATGGAGACCGCTAGATGGACCGACGACCTTAAAAAGGCGGCTGGGACAGACTGGATGCGGAAGGCGGAGGACAGGGTGTTGTGGCGCAGCTTGGTAGATGTCTATGTCCAGCAGTCTGAAAGTGACACCGGTGACTAAAAAGTTGTGTTGAAATCGGTTGTCATTGAATGGGCATGTGATGCAGAGGAATGAGGAAAATGTCGTCAGGAAAGTTTTGAGTATGCATATGGATAGCTATACGAGTAGGGGAAGACCAAAGAAACGATGGATGGACTGTGTGAAACATTGGCTACAAAGGGAGTGACTACCGAGATGACGACTACTAGAGAAGTATGGAAGAAACAGACATGTTGCGCCGACCACAAATTAATTGAGGAGAATGGTGATGATAGAAGATTGAGGATCAATGATACGTGGACAGAGAAAATTGTGCTTTAGAACTAAAACACATAAACAAACTTTACGATTAATTTATGATGATTATGTTGAAATAGTTCTAGAATGAGTGGCAGTCGATTTAATAAGAAGATAAATAAGATATAACAAAAACCGGCCAAGTGTGTGTCGGACCACGCACAATGGAGGGTTCCGTAGTTGGAATGAATTTATCCCAAAAACAAACTTAACATTGTAGTTGAAATACATGATCCCCCATACATTCCAACTGCAAATGTAAGTTTGTACGCACAATATTGAGTGATTTACCATATTATTTTAAGACACTGACTTCTTATAGGTTTTCCTGTAATCTATAAGTAATGAACTATTTTCTGTATTTTTATCAACATTTTAGGCTCAGTAGTTTCGGAGATAACGGGGGGTATGGTCATTTTCATAAATTTTCTTATTATTATTTATTATTATTTATTTAAATAATTTCAAAAGTATTTATTTTAAAATTATAAAAAAAAAACATAAAATCCTTAAAACAAGCCCTTTCATTTGATATGTCACACGGTACAGTCAGCAAAACTTTTTTTTTTTTTTCTAATTTGCCCCCAAAAGTGACCTCCATATTAAAAATTTGTTTATTTACGTAACACGTCCGTGTTTGGGTCACAGAAGTTCATATATGTACCAAATTTCAACTTAATCGGTCCAGTAGATTCGGAGCAAAGTAAAGCTGTGACAGACGGACAGACAGACAGACACACGAGTGATCCTATAAGGGTTCCGTTTTATTAACCGACTTCCAAAAAGGAGGAGGTTATATGTTCGGTTGTATGTTTGTTTTATGTATGTTCACCGATTACTCCGTCAATTGTGGACGGATTTTTTTTGGAAAAATTCTTTTCTTTGTTTGGAAGGGTATGCTCCCGAGGTGGTCCCATTGCCACCAAATCAGAATCTGATGAGGGGATCCCATGGAAATCGAGGGAAATCCTCAAATTTTATAGGCAAACCTATAGCGATTTGAGTATTTTTTATAGCAACTCGTGCATTTGCACTCGAAAAGCGCCATTTGGTGAAGTGGAACTGATGATGAAGACCACAGATGGCTACCGGAACTACTTAATACTAAGTATTTCACCGTTGCGATTCGATTAAGCACTTTAATATGGTTGCTAAGCAATTTATGCTCGTCAAAATGCATATGGTGAAGTCACCATTAAATCTCCTGGTTCTTACCAGGAGAACTCCTCAACAATTAACGCCCCTGCATCGGGAAAAGCAATATTTTGTAAAAGGTGATGAGCATTTGACATTAGGCTATTGTAAATTGGATAAATTACAAACTGACCCACTAAAAAGTGAAAAATAAAAAAACTTTTTACAAAAAAAAAACCACTGACTTCCAAAAAAAAACACTACAAAGTGAAAAATAACTTTAATTTCGGAAGTCGGTGGCAAAAAACTAAAATACAGATCAAAAGCCACCGACTTTCGAAATTAAAAGTAAAGTCGGTGGTTTTTTTTTGTAAAAAGTTTTTTTTTCTTTTGAGGTACAGAACCCTAAAAAATACGATTGTAACAATCGTACTGTTCGTTATAGTCAAAACCTAGTCTTCTTGGTTCATCTAGAGTTAGAATATATTAGAGTACTTTTTGATGGAGCTACATTTGTGGCACATTATCGGTCTGATCGTATCCAGTTACCATGTCACCTATTAGTCACTTATTAGGCCGGCTCCACACGTTGGCCCCAATGCCGCTCGTCCAAATGGATCTAGAAAATTGGATTGGCCCTAACGTTGGTGCGAGCGTTGGTGATTGGCGTGTCGGTTTTATCAAAGGAATGTACACCAACGCTCGCGATTCGTCCATACGTTGGCTGCTTGTTCAGCAAACGTTGATAGCGGCGTTGGGACCAACGTGCGGAGCCGGGGTTACGGTGCAATTAAATGACACAAATGTGAACAAACCCTTACACAGTCTAACTCAAAGCATTTATTTCAATTAAACCAACTACAGGCACTTTTGAATTGTCAAGGAGCCGGTCAGTCAGAAAGATGGAGCTAGTTGCCCATTCCAAAGTGTAGTAGGTTCCTATGGAGAAGAAGGACAAGAAACTCCACTTGATAATGCGCACATATAGAAATTAAGGAAACTTAACTTAATTGTATCGACTAATAAAATCTAAAAAAAAACAAATAAAGGGTCAAATTTTAATTTAAAATTTTTATTAGTGACTTGTGGACAGAACATTTATTCAGTTTTTTTTTTACAGTTGTAATGACAATGTTGTCATTTGGTTTAAATATGTAGGTTTTTATTTTTATTACTTTAGTAATATTTTATATAGATTCTTTTTTAATTTGTGAATGTGAGAACGTTGTAGGCTTAATAGACTGTAGCTTTGTAAACTATCTTTTATTTTGTTAAGTACTTGGTACTTGTTGACGGGCCTACACTGTCCTCCCATACCTATTAACACTGTAACTTATAACATTGTTAAAGCCCACTTTTTTTAAAAGAGTAACCGTGGAGTTTCTTGCCGGCTCTTCTCCATAGGAAACGACCAATTGGAACCGTGCACCTAGCTTCTGACGTTTCATAAGTGCCCATGTAGGTTTATGTGAAATAAAAAATTTTGATTTTGATTTTTTTTTGACTACCTGCTAAAGTAAAATACGACGTTCGAGTTTTGACGTTCAAAAGTGCCATCTAAGTGCCTATTTGAAATAAAAAAATTGACTTTGACTTTACGTAGCCGAGTGCAAGGCCTTTCTTTAACAGTTGATAGGAAACGTTGTGATTGACTTATAAACATGGTATTACTTTTAGAAAGCTGATACGATGAAGAATAATTTAAAGTAATAAAAAAGGGTAGGTACAGATGTTCTATGTCACGAAGTCCGTTTGGCTATGAATGTTGTCAAGCGTGCACATGCACATTGTTTTTGTGTGCGTAACCTCGAGAGCGCTCAGTGTCGATCGGGACACGGTCCGGATCAGTACCTAGTGGTTTTTAGTTCGCGCCAAATTGTTTCACGGAGTAAGGTCAGCATGGCAACAAAACGAAGAAGAGTTGTCCATAGTGTGGTAATATTTATTTATACGTTTTCAATTAAAATGTTATACAAAGATACTTAATATAGCAATAGAAGTATTTATAAAATGAATGTTTTTTTGTGTTATAAAATGTTTATATTACTTAATTATTTTGATTACATTTTGTTTTAGGGTCGAAACATGATAGCTAGTGTTTATCATTTTCTGCGAGAAGAATATGAATTTACAAAATCATTAATGGAACTCAACAATGATTTGTCTCATTTACGAGACATTACACGCCGTACAGCTGAAGCTACGGGTTACTAAAAGAAGAGAAGGAATTCCCATCCACTTCATCAAAATTCACTTCACCTATGAAGAAAAGGAGAAAGCGAGATAATAAAGTGGATATAGATAATTTTACAGCCGATGTGGTTCGCAGTACTGTACAAGATTTCCATATTGTCCATAAAGAAATTCCAACATTACCTAAGTTAAGAACAGCATTGAATGAAAAAATCGGATTCGAAGGTTGTTTAGAAACTGTTCGCAAGTTACTGTTGAAATTAGGTTACAAGTGGCGCAAAACAGAGAACAACCGTAAAGTCTTGACGGAGCGTCATGATATACAAATGTGGCGTTTAAAATATTTAAAAACAATAACAGAGTACCGCTCTCAAAGTCGGCCCATTGTCTACACCGATGAGAGCTACGTCCTTTCGACACACGTGCGAAACAACACCTGGGCAAAAAAAAGGAAAGAACTCCGTTTTAAAAAAAAATTAGCACAGGCACTCGCTTTATTTTAGTGCACGCGGGAACCAAGGATGGTTTTATTGAAAATGCTTCCTTGGTTTATAAGGCCAACTCAACAGCTGGTGATTATCATTCAAATATGAGCTATGATAACTATGTAAAATGGCTAAATGAAAAGTTGCTACCCAATTTACTTCCGCGCTCTGTCATTGTCTTAGACAATGCATTTTATCATAACACACGGGCTGAACGACTACCGACGCAATCTACAAAGAAAGCCGATATGCAGCAATGGCTCAGGGATAAGGGTATAGCATTTGATGAATCTCTTCTTAAATTGGAATTGTACGATACAATAAAGAAGTACAAAGCCCAACACGTAATCTACAAGATTGACGATTTTATAAAAAGCAAGGGTTTTGATGTCTTACGCCTTCCCCCTTATCACCCAGAATTAAATGCGATTGAAAATATTTGGGGGATCGTTAAAAATTATGTCGCATCTAAAAATATCGAGCAAAACATGACGAATACGGAAAGACTGATCAATGAAAGTTTGGGCCAAGTTAGCAGTGAAACGTGGCAAAAAACTTGTACTCATGTTGAAAAAATTGAAAAAGACTACTTGAAATATTTTGATCTCGATTTTGAATTTATAATCAATGTACAAGATGATCCTGACGACAGCAAAACGGAATCGGAAATCGAAAACTTATCTGATAGTGATTGAAAATACTGAATAGTCCTACTTGTTTCGTTGCCATTCTGTAACACCAATGCTTAATTAAATATATATATACATATTCTTAATATTTTTGTATTTATTGCAACCTAATCTAATTTATTGACAAAATGTATATACTTTTAAAACCAAAATTTTATTTAGATTATTAAATCTCGACTTGAATATATATCAGATTTTTTTGCTAACGTTACCTACTTTTACACACACAAGCGCGCTTGTCGGGATACGTCACTACTACAATCAAAGCCGAACGGACTTCGTGAAATAGAATATCTGTAAAAGGACTTTTATTGAGATATTTTACAATTATTGTAAAAATTTATGAAAAATATCAGATTTTTGTTATAAAATCAACCTAAGTAATTCTCAATTGAGGGCGAGTTTTTCTTTAGTTTTCATTTTATGAAGACGCCCTATTATTTCCAGTCATTACTGAGTTTGTTTCATCGTGATAGATCGTTTAATTTAAAAGTTATACCGATTTGTTTACACAGAAGTCAAAGCAGCGAACAAGAATTTTAAAAATGCTATAAAAAATTTAATTGCTTTTTTATATTTTTTTAAATATTTTTTCCGTCGACAAAATTAAGCTAAGTTTCCTTAATTTCCATATGTGCACATTATCAAGACTCTCACTGTATTGTGCATTTAAAACCTATTTTCACTTCACATACCTGCACCACATTGGTTCTGTCGAGACAGTCGATGCAGTTGACTCTGAACACGCCGTTCTGCGTACATATGAGGCCGCGGTCGTCGCGCCAACAGAATCTCATATCCCCTATGACGTCAGCGAGCGCGTTGATCAAGATGCTCACGTTTTCGTAGTGCATGCCGCGGCTGAGAATATATAAAATGAGTTTATGAAAGTTGAAAGAACTGCTTACCAGAAATATACCTATTTTACAATCAACCACACGTACAATAACAATACACAACAATGACGGTAACAATTTGATATTGACGGCAACATTTTTCATCGTTGCAAGGGCGATTTTTGTTGTTTTAAGGGTTACTACTGAGTACTGACGTACAGTTCACTATTACTATGCTCAACAACAAGTTATGTGATATTTAAAAAGAAAAAAAAAAAAAAAAAAAATTGCTTTGCTTTTTAACTCCGAATCGAACTTATGGTTTCTTGGACCACTTTGCTTTATTTCTCATAGTTTCGGATTTTGTTATAAAGTATTATCCCAAAAATTCACCGTGTAAATTTTAATTTATCACAAGTGTGACCGAAGCAAAAGGAAGCAGTAGTAAGAATCATAGCAAGTTGCGTTCTGCAGATTCTGCCTGCCCCAATGTACAGTCGCCATCAGGTTATACCAAACTGTCAAATTGCTCAAAATGATTTTAAACCTTAAAATGTTGATAGTTAAGTTCAAAGTCGAATGAGAAAATTTGACAGTTTGTGGTAACTTGGTGTGCTAGCTGTACAGTCACATATCCAAAATATGTTCGTCACCTTACCATCTTCTTTACATGTCAGACTGAATAAAAAATGTGACACTGACAGACTGACAGTAAACTTTTTTTTTTTTAATAAAATGGCCAGGCCATCAACACGACATTGGTCAAAGGTGTATGCTATGTTTATCTTAGTTAACATAAACTCACGCCTTTCCATGGGGGTAGGCAGAGACTATAGTGACCTAATTGGTGATGTTTCTTCAGAAAGTTCTGGTAGTACTCGCAACCGGCGTGCGTGTATGACCAGATGTATGAACGTAAACGAAGCAAAAGCAGTATGTAAGGAGCGTAGCAGGTGGCGTTCTAACTTAGTTAACAAGTAATTAAATATAGTTTTCTATGTAATAGTCTGCTAAGTGCGGTTGCTGCAAAAGCTAAACCTAACGTGTAAAACTGACGAAGATATACATATAAGACTTAAAGAGTCTATACTACCTCAGTGCTACCTCACTCTTTATCCCGCTCGCACCTACTGCTGGCGGTCACGCGAGCAAGCGAGACAGGGTGGCAGGGAGAAGACTCGAAGGCACCGATATTTTAGTTTATTTCTTTTTACGGTGATAATGGTAATTTAAATAACAAAAGACCTGCTTTATACTTCAGTTGATATGCAGTTTCATTATCTAATTTGAAGTATTTTTTTAATACGAGCGGTTAATTGTTCGGTTTGGAGGTAACTTTGGTTTTTTTTCTATAGAGAAAATTTTATGGCATCGTGTTTTGTCAAACATAGTACTTAACAGTAATCCTCAACTTTACCATATATTTATTTCAAAATTAAAGCTGAAGTATTTTCGGCATAACGGAGGATCATGCTAAGCCATTTGAGGTAGTATAGGCTCTTAACTGTACTAGTAAATATTAACGCTAACTACCTAAATATCAACTCACCAGTACTCATGAAAATCAAACGTAGCATAGATAACGTCGGGACTGTTATACTTGAGCACATGTTCGCCGTAAGCCTCCCAAATGGTGCGCTCTCTACCTTGTTGATCCACCAAATTCACTATACACACATTCTTGTACATTTTCAGCTCTTCTACAAAATGCTTCTGGAAGGCAGTGTGGGATTCTTCTTCAGCTGGTAAAAAATGAGTTACGTTCGGTTAGTAATATTTTCAAAACCTACAATTAAAGGCGCAGATATATGATTTTAGTGACTTTTAAATCTGTAATTACGCCTTCATATACTGCAAGTAAGTTATGCAAAAAAAGTATGTTAAACTAGAACGCATACACATCAATTCTCTATGTGAATATTTAAGTATTGTAGAAAAATACTTTATGAAATAAATTCAGGAAGTAATGTCTTCCCAAAGCATAAAAAACGATATTACTTTCAAACTACACGGCACTGGGTGATTCCAGGCTGAAATGATGATAATTATGGCCATTTAAAACTTTTCCTTTAAAATTGTCTTCGGAAATCAATACATTGACATTCGTTGAAATTAAAAAAATAAGAGCAGTAGTGGCCCAGTGGTAACGCCCACGACTTACGAGTTGTAGGTCGTAGGTTCGAACCCA
The DNA here is from genome assembly GCA_963921375.1 of Tiliacea citrago. Classification (NCBI taxonomy): domain Eukaryota; kingdom Metazoa; phylum Arthropoda; class Insecta; order Lepidoptera; family Noctuidae; genus Tiliacea; species Tiliacea citrago. The sequence goes on from OY992802.1 coordinate 16,067,721, forward strand.
GACAGGCGCTTTACTTTGTGAGTAAATTGTTTAAAAACCGGCTTTTCCTAGAACCGAAAAATCGAAGACATCTGACGCGTACCAACCCGCACTAGGCCCGCGCGGTGGATTACGATCTACTCCCACTCACCGAGAGGAGGCCAGCAGTGGTAATATTATATAGGCTGATTAATAATATTAGAAAGCTGAAAATTAGCATGGCATTTTATTGCATTGGCATGTTTTCCTCAAGGGCCGACACACATACGCATTTAGGGAGAATTGGAAAGAAAGTGTATTCTGTGCTCTGCTAAATAATGCTGTTGTGAAATTATGAAAAATATTAGGGCGGGCACTCCCCAGACATGGTATTGTCCCCAGTTATGGGGACTGCCGACATAAGTGAAAACTTTATCGCTCAACGTGCCTAAAGAAGTTTTCACTTTAATAAAATAATGATTATCTAAAACACAATTTAAATAATGCACAGTATACACAAATTTAACTTTTCACGTGGTTAATTTAACTTCACTTACTGCTAAATAATACAGCATGTCAGCGCGGACATGACGGTGATGCCAACCCATAAATTTTTCCCCTACCAAAAATAAGTTTTCACTTAAAAAATATTCAATGCACATATGTGTGTGGGGTATTATCCTATAATTAAAAAGATTATGATGTTTCTAAGTCACTACGCTATTTAATTCAATCGTTTTTGAGACATGGAAAATTTTCGGTTACATCCGCAGAAATAATTTATCGTAGTTTTTTTTTAGAGAAATGTTATGTGTGTACTTATTTTTGTGGTTGATAAAATCAATACTGTGCATGCGTTAATATTCATCCCAACTATGGAACCTTTCACTTTGTGTGGTCCGACAAAGACTTGGCCGGTTTTTTTTAGAGTAGACAGTTTACAAAAGTCTGAATATTGAGCCAACAAAGAATTAGAGACTTAAGTTCAACGCATGCCTCAAAAAAAAAAATGAAACGGATCATTAAGACGCTGACAACAGCTACACCGGTGTCACTGTCAGACTGCATACAAAAGAAACAGAAGCGCGATGACACAAACGCTTGTAATTTATTGCAAAATATGAAGCAATTATCTATTTACTCAGTAATGACCTGAGTAATGAAAAAGATACAGATATTTTGGATTGAAACTCAAAGTAAAGGGTTCGTTTACAGTTAATTTGTATCGCGTTTTTTTTTCTAAACGTGTTTTGGTAGCAACCAAGTTTCGAGAAATATGTTCAAGAATAACATATATTTTTTCCGCTACCACAAACTATATAGATTTGGCATTTTTTTTGTTTAAGACAAGCCTGCTTTTATCATTTGCCTCTTGTCAGCGCCTAAAGATCGGGAGAATATACTTACTTCGATCCAGGCGTGGTGGCGGTCTGAACTTGTATTCCGGTTGACTCCAAAATATAGGTACTGAGCCGCGAACCTGTTGGCAAACACACGCTTTTGAATTTTGTTACGTTCATACAATAGTCGTCATTTTCCAACCCAACATCATTATCTGGTTTAGCCTTTTCCCAACTATGTTGGGGTTGTCTCCAGTCTAACCGGATGTAGCTGAGTACATGAAACATTTTACTTGGAACGACTGCCTATCTGACCTCCACAATCCAGTTACTCGTAATTTTCAAACATTACTACTAATATTAAAATATGTACCAGGAGGCTTGTGGTTAATGTAATTAAAGCCGCATGTTCGATCGATCAGGTTTACGCTGGCCGCGGTTGGTCCGTGAATGGGCGACCATCTTTACATACCAAGACCAATCCGTTCCTCGGAAAGCACGTTAAGCCGTTGGTTTCGGCTGTCATTCGTGTATCTTTGACAGTCGTTACGGGTCGTCGGAAGCCCGAAAGACTGACAGTCAGTCTTACCAAGGGGATCGGGTTACCTAGTAACTGGGTGGTGGAGGTCAGATAGGGAGTCGCTCCATGTAAAATACTGGTATTCAGCTGCATCCGGTTAGACTGGAAGTCGACCATAACATAGTGTGAGAAAAGGCTAGGCAGATGATTAAAATATGTACCAGATTTAGAGTTTAGGAAAATAGTTCCTGATAAAAGTACCACATTAATAAAAATAGGTAGTTTGCAGTCTATTTGATCCTTAAAACATTATCTTTAATTTGATCTGCTTTGACTAAACCACGAAATTAAAAGTTTATTTCGGTTTCATGTTTGAATAAAAAGCTTAAAATCATTTCATTTTGGCACATGTATAAAATGGCAAAGCCTTTTAAAAACCTATGTACGGTGCAAAGCCTCAGTGAATTTGCAACTTCATAAAAGGTATAAAAGTACTGTTATCTACAAAAACTTCATCTGCCCACTTAATCTCATCAGTGCATGACATTTTACTACGTGAACGACCAAAGTAACGGTATTACACAACTAGGTTTAATGTAGTCATTTGTTATACTAAAATAATTTTGCGTTTTACTGTCATTACAACGCTAACATAAATCATCGGTTTAAGTAATAAGAAGTGATTATGCAATATCATGAAACACATTCAAATAATTATGAAATACATTTAGGCCTTGTTTCCATTTAGGTCAAGACGAGTCTAGAGCAGTCAAGAATTGCTGAAATAGACCTATCAGATTACTTAGAGCAAGATGTAATTTCCAATAAACTGATTGGTCTATTCTGAGGCGGCATTTACACTAGAGTGAAAAAAAAAAATATTTAAGTATTAACATTTGAATATATTTTTTTGTTAATATTATTCATTATGACGCATAAACGCAATAATAACTGCCGCACGGGTCGATCGATCAGGTTAAGCTACGCTTGCCGCGGTTAGTCCGTGGATGGGTAACCATCTATTCATACCAAGATTCCTCCGTGCCTCGGAAAGCACGCTAAGCCGTTGGTCCCGGCTGTCATTTGTAGATTTTTGACAGTTGTTACGGGTCGTCAGAAGCCCAATAGTCTGACAACCAGTCTTACCAAGGGATATCGTGTTACCCAGTAACTGGGTTGTGGAGGTCAGATAGGCAGTCGCTCCATGTAAAATACTGGTATTCAGCTGCATCCGGTTGAACTGGAAGCCGACTCCAACATAGTTGGGAAAAGGCTAGGCAGATGATGATGATTCATTATGACGCATAGTGTAGTTTGAAACACCCTGTTATGAGCGCGGTGCAAGCCTTGCGCTCCGTTCCGCGCCGCCCTTGGAACGCAAGTGCCCCACCGCGGTCGTAAAAGGTTATTTCAAATTACGTCATGCGTCATATTTTTTATTTTTTTTAAATATTAGTAATTAATATATTTTTTTTACTTTTATGAATGATTAGTAATCATTGGATACATGAAGTGGGCTGCTGTTGTAAGACGATTAAAATGCCACGGTGTATAAGTCCATCCGTTAAATAAAACATAACTAGTCAGTAGTAAACTTACCTGAACAAACGAAGCTCGATGTATGCTGTCAGAGCATATGATGGAGACGATCTGTTCAGTTTCCACGTAGTTGGCGACCTTACCGTCCGGCTCTATACCTCGACGATTATACCTGACAGAAAACAACTAAAATATGTAACTATTGAAGATGAGCTGACTGAGATGACTGAGCTTGCATATCCATAATCAGCTTATAATGTGAAAGGGAGTGGGCCGTAAATGCCGTAACCCACCACGCGGGCCCAGTGCGGGTTGGTAGATGACACATGTCTTCGAATTTTTGGTTCTAGGGCATGCCGGTTTCCTCACGATGTTTTCCTTCACGTAAAGTTATTATATCCTGGCAAAAAAATTATCTAGTCCAAAGTCAAACCATTTATTTGAATTAAACCATTTACAGGCACTTTTGAATTGATAAGAAGCTGTTCAGTGAAGTAAGAAAGGTGAACCTAGTTGCCAAATCTAAAACGTAGATATCTATGGAGAAGAACAGACAAGAAACTCCATGGTTACGAAGGTCAGACAGCGCTCGTTCTTCTTTAAACCAGGAATCATCCTCATGCAAAAAGCAGGTGAAACCAATCGTTCCATGGATAAGATTGCAAAGTCGATAGAATTGAATAGTTAATTAGGGACAACACTACAATGTAGAGTTCGTGGCTAAATAACAACACTGGTCGATCGAAGGTAAAGCTCCGCGTTAGTCATTCATAGATCTTTGACGGTCATTACGGGTGTCAATCACCCGAAAGTCTGACAACCAGTCTTAACAAGGCGAATCGTGTTACCCAGTAACTGAGTTGTGAAGGTCCGATAGGCAGTTAGTTAGTCGTTCAATGCAAAATACTGGTAGGTATTCAGCTGCATTCGGTTAGACTAGAAGCTGACCATAACATATAGTTGGGAAAAGGCTATGCAAAAGATGACTACAATGTCAGATGGGTCTATGATTCAAGGACGACTTCTCAATAAGTTTATTATCAAGGTTAAACGATTATGGAAACTGATAATAATTAACGAGTAATCATGTAATGGATCCATTTATTGTTATCTGTAGTACGTTAAAATTTGTTTACTTTATACTACAGTGTTAACAGGCTGATACTCGTAAAATGTGATAACAGTTCTTTGAATTTATCACTGAATCATCATTGTATGATGAATGAAAACATAATCCTGTAGCAAAAAACATTGTCGGAAATTGTATTTGCTTAAAATCAAAATAAAATTTTTTATTTCACATAAACTTACATGGGCACTTATGAAACGTCAGAAGCTAGGTGCACGGTTCCAATTGGTCGTTTCCTATGGAGAAGAGCCGGCAAGAAACTCCACGGTTACTCTTTTAAAAAAAGTGGGCTTTAACAATGTTATAAGTTACAGTGTTAATAGGTATGGGAGGACAGTGTAGGCCCGTCAACAAGTACCAAGTACTAAACAAAATAAAAGATAGTTTACAAAGCTACAGTCTATTAAGCCTACAACGTTCTCACATTCACAAATTAAAAAAGAATCTATTTTAATTTGTGAATGTGAGAACTTAGATATCGGAAAGCGAAATTGAGTCAATAAAAGAAAGTTAAAAACTTAGGATGAGCGTCCATTTATAGAAAGAGACGTGCTTCAAATTGCACTATAGGTCTGCGTTGTGGATTAAGGCCCCCTCCCTCTCTCAGTGAAGATGTATTAGTATTAGCAGTGGGCTGATTAGTAATAATTAATTATGATTTATTATTATGTTCTTTTAGAACACAATTGCAGGTAATGTCTGTACTCCTGCCTATTGGTTGATCGACCATTAACAGAACATTGTGCTCATATTCCTGCGGAGTATAGTCGTTCAGAGTTTTTGCAGTTACTTTGTCAAAATCGTGCCTAATTGAAGTTGGCACGATTTTCGGCTCACTATTGCGTATAAAAAAAAATGTTAATCCATATCATACTGGCATTTATTTGAAACTAATAATAATAATAATAAATAATAAATTCTTTATTTCAAAAAGCCAAATACAATTCGTCCATCTCAATCGAACATAATAAAAAAAGAAAGATAAAAACGCCATTAAATGAAGTACAACGCTATGCATTTTTGAGACAGAGTGCACGTCTGTGTCTGTGCTAGTATAAACTGTGTTACAGACACAGGCACCTTCCTCTTACAGTTCGTTGACAATATGCTGCACTTTGCAGCAGTTTTGGTAAACATAAACTTAGTTTTAATGTACATATCGCTTATTAAAATTTATGTAAGCAAGGAATGGGTGTGTGTGTATGTGTGTGGTGTGGGTGTATGAGTGGGTGTGTGTGTATGTGTGTGGTGTGGGTGTATGAGTGGGTGTGTGTGTATGTGTGTGGTGTGGGTGTATGAGTGGGTGTGTGTGTGGTGTGGGTGTATGAGTGGGTGTGTGTGTATGTGTGTGGTGTGGGTGTATGAGTGGGTGTGTGTGTATGTGTGTGGTGTGGGTGTATGAGTGGGTGTGTGTGTATGTGTGTGGTGTGGGTGTATGAGTGTGTGTGTGTGTATGTGTGTGGTGTGGGTGTATGAGTGGGTGTGTGTGTATGTGTGTGGTGTGGGTGTATGAGTGGGTGTGTGTGTGTATGTGTGTATGTGTGTGGTGTGGGTGTATGAGTGGGTGTGTGTGTATGTGTGTGGTGTGGGTGTATGAGTGGGTGTGTGTGTATGTGTGTGGTGTGGGTGTATGAGTGGGTGTGTGTGTGGTGTGGGTGTATGAGTGGGTGTGTGTGTATGTGTGTGGTGTGGGTGTATGAGTGGGTGTGTGTGTATGTGTGTGGTGTGGGTGTATGAGTGGGTGTGTGTGTATGTGTGTGGTGTGGGTGTATGAGTGTGTGTGTGTGTATGTGTGTGGTGTGGGTGTATGAGTGGGTGTGTGTGTATGTGTGTGGTGTGGGTGTATGAGTGGGTGTGTGTGTGTATGTGTGTGGTGTGGGTGTATGAGTGGGTGTGTGTGTATGTGTGTGGTGTGGGTGTATGAGTGGGTGTGTGTGTATGTGTGTGGTGTGGGTGTATGAGTGGGTGTGTGTGTATGTGTGTGGTGTGGGTGTATGAGTGGGTGTGGATGCATAAGTGGGTGTGTGTGTGTATTTAGTTGTGTGTTTCGCATATGTCACCGTATAAAATATATAATAAAGGAGCAATTTAAATCTGTTTTTAGTTCCGTTAGCAAGATTTTTTGCAAAGAGTTGCTCAGTCTCGTCGTACGTTAGCTTTTGGAGAAAACCAATAACTACAGTTTTACATTTAAAACTAGGTAAAGGATATACGTTGCAGGTTTCGTTTATAATGTTATAAAGGTGGCTGCTAAGACACGGGTAGCTACGCTTCGCCAGAGCAGTATTGGTGGTGACAGGAACTTTACGTCGCTTACTTTGCTCTTGTAACCTTGGGTCATAAATCAGTGATGAGTGTACACGTAAAGTGATGTTAAGTGCACAGAGCTGTCGGACAGTGAGTACAGATATGTCTTTATAAAGCTGGATGGTCGGATACCGATAGGGTTTGTGAAGCATGACTTTCAAGACAGCCTGCCTACGTCCTGACTTCTGACGCCAGCCAAGCCGCCCGCCAAGTACTGTATAACTTCCTCATAAAATATGACTCACCTAGTCCCAGCTTGGTATCTTGACCGCCTCGATATAAGCCCCAGCGTGAAGGTTTCATCGCAGGAGTTCACATTGGTGAGCGACTCCGTATTCAGAGGGTTGGCATCCGCTGGCTCTACTGCTATTTGAGATAGGTGCACGTAGCCTTGGATGATTGGGAGTACCCATTGGTCGCAGCCTGGGCTCTGTTTAAAACGAAGGGATTTTGAGATCAACAAAACGTGGACGACTACGTCCCGGCATCACGATAACACAGGGAAGTAAAATGTATGGACATATATGAAGACACTTTTAAATCTCCTTCCACGATAACATTTAACGTGCACGTATTTCCATACATTTTATGGGCACGGACGTAGACATTAGAAATTATAAAAGTGCGCATTCAGAAATAATACAATATTTAAAAAAATCCAGGTAGGTGGGTTTAGTTTATACCAAACGAGCGAATGCACAATCTATCCCTTATCAACCTAATTCACAATTCAGACATTAGGTGACAGAGCATTATTTCGTTGGTCTATTTGGTTTGGTGGTACTAAAATATCAAGAATATCAGGGAAAGAATGATCTATGTTCGTTTGTAACGAGTATGGTTCTCGTTAAAAAATATACAAGCAGCCGAATTTTCATCGTAAAGCCTCTTGCTGTCACTTGATGATTTATTGTAGCGACAAAAGGACTTTTGAGATTGCCTCAAAGCCGGGTGTCGTTTGAATTCAAGGGTCAGTGAATACTTAAGCTACGTACTTGTATTTTAGGAAAAGCCATGCGGGTGAAGCCGCGCGCAGCAGCTAGTTAATAATAATTCATAGTTAAAGTAATTCTGCCTTTGGAGTTTTGATTTGATGGAAAAAATGTATTTTTTTGTAGTGTTTTTTAATTAGTAAGTATCTTCTGCATAATCCCGTGGCAACGCTGCATGGGCACAGCTAAGCCTAGTTTGATAATATCTAGCTATTTAAAAATGGAATAAAAGAATCCCGCGACATCACACGACATCGGACGAAGTCGCAGGATAATGGACGAAGTCGCGCGATATTGCAGACGACATGAGTTCCCGATAATTTTTTTCTAGTAAATACAGAACTCACTATTATAAGCCGCGGGAGACTTGTCTTCTACTAGTTTAAACTAACTCTTAAAACCAAAGCAGTGCTTATCTTACTTACCCCAAGCGCAATAATATCCTTCAACATATGCTTATTCCAGAAGAATCTATCATCGACATGCTTCCACCACTTCGTAATATCCACCACCGGTTTCCCAGTCCCAGCTTCGGACTCCAGGATCTTCTCGATCTCATACTGCCTCTGGAGACTGTTCGTGAGGTCCAGGGTACGGGAGTAGTAGAAGCTTTCTGAGTCATCGAATATCTTCAGCAGTTCGTCTGTCAGACGTTTCTCGAAACGCTCGGCCAGTTTCGGATCGCGCTGTTTCTTTACTGATTGTTTTACCTGTTTGAATTAAATAATGTTTTCAGTTAACATTAAAATTACGAATGAGGACATTAAAATTTCGAAAGTTGGTTGTTTTTTAGTAGTTTAAGTCATATGTATTAAGGCACCTCCAACTAAGTACAAATCTAAACTCCCGTCTCCAACTGTCGATATTCCTGATGGAAAAACCCATTAAACTTCGTCCGACCAGAGGGCCTAGACAAATGTCATTCGCTTCGGAGCGATTCTATTTCTACAATCGCTATCGTTATTTCACTTTTTGACAAGCGTTATCGCTAGTTTTCGATTCGAATTCCTTCATACGAATCGAACACTAGCGATAACGCTTGTCAAAAATTGCCACTTGCTACGCATCTCTAAGGAAGTTATCGTTCGACGCTGTCGATTGGACCTATGATCACGTGACATTTCGATAGCTTATGTCAACCCCATATATTTTGTGGCTTTTCTACTAGCATTATCGCTAATCGAATGTAACTTTGTCTAGGCCCTCTGGGAATCGAAGTCAAGACCCCGTTCAATTCGATTCTTAACTTTTATCTAATTATTATTGAAGACACGAAACTACTAGTTACCTCCTAAGTTTGTTTGAGAAGTCAGATTTCAGAGAACGCAGGCTGCAAGAGCGAGCTCAAATTTGTTTTGTACCCCTTCTTGGATATTCAGATTTGATGTACAGTCGCCAGCAAATCAAGTTACCGCAAACTGTCTAATTTTCTCATTCGATTTTGAACTTAACCATCAACATTTAAAATTAGTTGGATAAATTTGACAGTTTGTTATAAACTGATGTGGGCGACTGTACCATGATCTACTCAGTACACTACCTGTTACGTGAAACAAAATGATCATACCATTTTCATTGAGTGGACGACAGTAAGTGCTTCATAAAAGCCAGAGCTAGGTCCCGGCATCATCTATCATAGATTATACAGGGTGTTTGGCAGAACGTTGAACATACGAAAATGGTGGATAGGTGGGGTCATCTGCTACTTACTCAGCCCTAATTTATTTGGCCCTGGCCCCCTAGATATTATTTTAATTTTAATTTTTTAGCTAACATCTGAGTAAAGCAATAACTTTATAAGCATCTGCCAACATTAAAGATTAAAAAAAAACAAAAATATTGCCTGTTTTACCCATTTTTAATAAAAATTACACTTTAAAGTTAAGAAAGTGGTGAAACTAGAAGAAAGCAAAAAAAAAATTAAAAAATACCAGGGGGCCAGGGCCAAATAAATTAGGGCTGAGTAAGTAGCAGATGACCCCACCTACCCACCATTTTCGTATGTTCAACGTTCTGCCAAACACCCTGTATTTTGGATTATTATATGATTCCAAATAAAGCCTTTGCGCTGCATCCTGCCTAATATTCTTGACCTAACGGTTTATAAAATGCGATATCTCTCTATCAGTCTACTAACCATTACTATACATAACATAACATCACGCCTGTTTTCCCCGAAGGGTTAGGCAGAGGTGTACCTATAGTACTCCCAGATTTCGCAAGTTATGTTTAAGTCCCATGTAATAGTGGGCGAGCCTATTGCCATCAACCGGGCACCAATCCAGACTCCGGTCTGCTACTGAGCAATTCCAGATGGAAAAACACAATAAACTTTGCCCGATCCGGGAATCGAACCCAGGACCTCATGCCCAGCAGTAGTGCTTGCGACCACTCGACCAACGAGGCAGTCCATTACTATACGTATCTCGAAGACCAGCGATCATATTTTTGCATTTACAAAGAGGTTTTTTAAATTCATTTTTTGGGATGGGTTGCTCTTGGCCTTAGTCTAGGTCAGAGGTGACAGAGACAAAGTCGACGATGGAGTGAGCTTACCCAGAAGAAGCCTGTGCCCTCTTACTTTGAAGAGATTAGGGTTGTATGCGTTCGGAAACACAGACGCAGGTAGAGAGTTCCACTCTTTTGCTGTGCGCATTATAAAAGACATTCGGAAACGCTTAGTGCGAATTGGTGGAATAGCAAACAGGAAGGGATGGTAACCTGCAGTGCGTCTAGATGTCCGATAATAGAAGGGGGCCGGTGGAATGAGGTCGTGGAGTTCTTGGGCACGCTCACCGAAGTACAATCTGTAGAAGACCGACAAGCAGGCAACCTTGCGGCGATGGGCCAAGCTGTGAAGCTTGGCATCCACCAGTTTTACGTCGCCAATGAGCCTCTTAGCACTGGGTTCCACCGAGTCAAGCGCGGCAAGTTAGTATTTAGCTGAGCCATCCCAAAGGTGGCTACAATACTCCATGCAGGATCGGACCTGCGCTTTGTAAAGGGTCAAAAGCTGTCCACGTGTAAACTATCGCTTCACCCTATTTAGGAAGCCTAGTTGGCCGCAGTTTGGGCGTTGTACTCGATGGTGACGCCGAAGTTGAGACTAGATGTCAACTCCATGCCTAGGAGCTCGAGCCAACCAATTACAGGAACCGATGTACCCCGAAAAGTAGGAGTTTGGTCGAAAAGACTTCTTTTAGCGGTAAAAAGACACGCCTGTGTTTTTATGGCGTTAAAAGTGACTAGATTATTATCACCCGACTCGGAGACAAGGCTTAAGGTCAACGCTGTCCGCTTTACCATGGCCTCTCTCAAGGAACGAATTGCGGCCCCGCTGGTTTTTGCGCTGGACAAGTATCTTTTTGAAACAGTACTGTCGTCCGCGTACCCCACAATACCAGTCTGTAGTAGGTCATTGATGTGCAGTAGGAAAAAAGTTGCAGAGAGAACCGACCCCTGAGGAACATAAGGTCAGAGGAGCAGCCGTCAACGACTACTCTGATCGACCGTTCACTAAGGAAGTCTGATATCCAACTACAAAAATCAGCTGGGATGCCATAAGGAGGAAGCTTGCTGAGTAGACCAGCGTGCCAGACCCTGTCGAAGGCCTTCGAGATATCAAGCGATACATCAAGTGCTTCTCGATGGCTTCGCCCCAGCAGTGCGTGACATACACAAGAAGATCACCAGAACCTATGGGGAATTCATTTGGTGATTGCGGGGACGCCCAAACCCCCCGGATATGGCCACCGGGTCCCCCATCCAGTCGCCGGCTGGCACGGTGGGGCATACTGGGATTTTTCGCGAATTGGCGGCAAGTTAGGCCTAAAGACCAAGATCAGTTCTGGACAGCGCAACTGAAAAATCTCTCCTTCTCCCCCAAAGGCATTGGCACTCCCACACACCGACGGAACACAGCAAGCTGCTTGACGCCGGACACCGGTGGGAGGGTGGTCGCGAGCCAGGCGGCCCCTTGGGGAGCCTACCACCGCTACGTGGGATCGTTCAGCCGTACCACAGGCAAGCCAGTGGTGCCGCTGCCTGGGGTGGACCACTAGGGGTAGATCCCAAACCACACCCCTAAAGTTGTGTTAAGTAACAAGGAAAACCAAGCTTAATCTTTATTCTTATAACTGCAGTTAGGCATAAAAACACTAAACAAGAATTAAACCTAAAAAAAACTTTTTTGATTTGCTGGATTAATGCCAAATCATAGCTTGATGATAGATACTGCCAGATGATCGAAAGAGAAGAATGCAGAAGTGCAGAGTCACGTTTTATGGATCCGATCTGTTGTTGTTATACTTCAAGGTAATTTAAATTGGCAATTAACCAAGCTGGTGTAAGAACTATGTAACTATATGGTGAATTAGGTGTATATGTAGACTTGTACAATGGATGATAACTAACATGCTATGTTTTGAGAAAAATAAGGTTTAAAAATATTTTTGTTTTATTAAAAATTAACATCATTTCTTATCAAATAATTTTATCTCTCTATGATTAAATCTAAAAACAAATAACTATAACGTCAAGATGTTTGTGGCCATGGCAGGTTTGAGGAAATAAACCCATTCCAAGGATTTGCTTTTGGAATAACTCAAACTCAAAGCATTTATTTCAATTACAGGCACTTTTCAATTGTCAAAGAGATGGTCAGTTAAGTCAGATAGTTGAAGCATTTTGCCCATTCCATAACGTAGATCTCTATTAAACGGAAGTGGATAAAACCAGATGAAATATTGAAATATGAATATTCAATAAAATTTTGCTTAAAAAATTAACTACTCTGAATATTATTCAGAGTAGTTAATTTTTTCAAAATTCTTTGAACAATTAAATGAGCTTAGGTTTCTTCTTTTTATCATAATTACAATACATAAGTGGTGTAATAACTATTAGCTGATTTATTATTGCATATTTTCCTGGCAATAACATTTACATGATAGTTCCTTACCTATAATTTATAATGAGTTTATTACTAATGCTATGGTAATGTTTTATTGTTTTAAAATACCAAATATGGAGCCAGACAGTGAATCTTTCCCTTAGTTGGTTATTATGTGTCAATATTAGATTAATGCTACACTGGTGACTATTAATTTATTTTATGATAGGTAAATAATACATTATTTTTAAATTCCAATGTTAATAATTGGCGGCCTGAATAATTAATCTTTTCTGGACTGTTCATTACTTAAGACCATCAACATTAAATATTTTTATACAGAGGAATGCTAATAGGTATTTTGCAGACAGAAAATGAAGTACACCAATTTTCCTATATAATTTAGATCAGTTAGTGGGCAATTTCATGTTTTGTTGCTTATTAAGCATTTCTGATGCAGAACTATGTTATGCTTTAAACATACCTGGGTAGCAGCCTGCTGTGTGGTTGTCTTGATGGTGTTACTGACGTTCTTCACAGCACCAACAGTTTTATTGAGGAATGCTGAGTTCTCAAACAGTCTTGCCCCCATCTTCTTATTCAAAGACTTATTTGAACTTGCCACAGCACTCATAGATCCGTGTTTTGTACAAGGACACAGATCTATCTCTTGATTCACAGGTCCCATATTCAAAAAACATACTGACTTGATTTTATAAATTGAATGGTGGAAATAAATTGTACCCACAGGAGCACTCTCTTTAATTATCATTAGACGTGGTTCGAATATATTGGTGTGTTCTACTTTGCCTACTATTCCATCAGTGATGCCTAGGCACTCTATGTCTTCAATATCAGAGAGATCCCATGCTAAAACAAAGGAGTCAATTAAATCGGTTATTTATCAAAAATATCACTTGATAGGTAAGAATTCAAACTTTATAACGTTAAGTTAATTACTCTGCATCATGTTTTTAAGACAAACTAGGTCAAATATCACTGCAGTTGCCAAAAATTTAAAGATTTTTAATATTCACCTGATCGGACTGAAAATGCCCCCGTTATTCTGTTCCACCATAAACTTGATTCATTTCTAACAAATATGTAAAACGATTCTGATCTAAATAATTCCATTTTGGCTTGATTTATTACACGTTCAATAGGTTTCGATTTAATTTCATCGTGTTTATTATTGTTGTATTTTGCACTGATTTGACGTTTCTTGAAAGGGGAAGGGGAAGGGGCAGAATCTAAAATAATTTTATAAAGTTGGCATAATTACTTTTTGGTGCGGTCCACTAAGTATTAGCGTTGTCGATCGAACATTTACATATTTTGTAATAAAAATATATTTTTTGCTATATAATGTACTCTTATTTATTAGTTTAAATCTATTAAATATTGTATGTGGCTAACAAATAAACAAAAAATTATAAGCTGAACAATGATCATAGAGGCAGAGGAAAGCGAACCTTTGCCGCGCTTTGACAGAAATACCACTACGTCATGTTGGTATTCCTGTCAAATGTTCAAACTTCCGGTTTGAGAAAACGCTGCATTTTGTTGAGTTTTTAGCTAAACTTGAAGCTATTACGCCCTTTCTGCCACAAAATGGATTGGCAATTAACGTGCAGAGTGTGTCTAGAAACCGGGGACATGGTTTCCCTCTTTGATTGGGACGAAAATAACGAACAACTTGGCGACAAGTACACCTTCTGCTGCGGCGTGGAGGTATGTAAAAATTACCACATCAAAATGGTTGCGATGGCCACCCTATTTGATTTTTTACTACAATAATGTTGCTATATTGGTTTATTTGTAGCGGATTTTGGATTTTTTGCTGACATCCCAGAAGTTAAAAATATTGATGTTATTATTTGACTCGAAAGTAATTAAAATAACGAAATGGTGTTTTACATTTTAGGTGTCGAAAAATGATAGTTTGCCAACGTTAATATGCTTGAATTGCGTTGATCGGCTAACTTACGCTTATCAGTTCAAGCAGCAGTGTTTAACTTCCAACGATACACTGAAAGAATGTTTAGAGGAATTCAAGAAGAGTTCGGAAGCTGTATCAGGGGGAGGCAGCACGTCCAAAGGTTAGAATTAATTTGATGTATTGCATAAATTCGGTGTGCCCATTATTTTCCCGCCAAAATATTTCTCCAGCGTCTGACAGGCGTTGCATATATTATGTGTTACAAATTAATTGTCCCAATTGAAAATAATTTAGACTTCAAAAAACCATTTATAACCTAAAAGGTCCACCCAACAAATTGAGTCCACAATTATTATTATTCTTTATTACATTCTAACCACAAAACATATTTTTAATCACCAGTAACAGACACAGAAACTATCACTATCAAGCAAGAGAATGGTCTGCTGCTGCAGTATGAGTTGCCAGTGGAACATGACCCTCAGGGTCAATGGACCCGCACGTTGGTCAAGACTCCTAGCAGTGCAGTCGTTACTAAAGCTCCGGGACCGAGAAAGAGAGGACGGCCTCGGAAATATCCTAATGAACAGGGACAGATTGGTATGTAAACTAAGTTTTTTTTATGAGTGTTGAAGAGAAAGAAGCACAAGTTGATGAATTAGTAAAATAATATGGTCAGGAGTATCAAGTTGATTATTTTTAATACTTAACCAGAATGACATTAACTCTAATTACACTGATGAGAACCATTTTTTAGTTGGAATAATGAGTTGTCATCAACTCATTACTCCCTTGTTTGTCATGGCAAACAAACCGTGACATTATTGTAAAACGTTTATACATATGAATGAATCAGAATAATCTTTACTCTTAACTTATTAGTCCTACCTGTAGCTGATATTTTATTATAATTTGCTGCCTGAAGCAATATAATTATGTGTATTCTTATACAAATTGTTATTTTATAGGTCTGGCTCATAATAATAGGTCTAGTACCCAGTATGCTCCACTTGACTAGGGTTGCCAGGTCTTAAAACCGAAAAGCCGGACAGACAAGCCAGTTTAGCCAGACATTTGAGTAAAAAGGCTGGACACCCTAAGTTTTTAGTCTTAGTATAACATGTCAATTTTTTTTAAAAGTAAAACTTTCCACCAGTGTTAATCATTTACCATAAAATCTAATTAAAATTCTAATGAAACAACTATAAAATTGAATGAATCAGTATTCTTTATTATTAAAGCAGAAACCAACACATAACAAATGTAAAAAAAAATTGTCAAATTTAAAAAGCTAACAAAAGCTGGACAGGCTGGATACCGTCTAATTTGGCCACACACGCAACCAATATGCCTAACTGTGCCTGGCTTTATCCGGACATCTGGCAACTCTACATGTGACTATGATATTAAAAAATCACTGCATTTCATCATCATCATCAACCTATAACATTCCAATACTGGACTAATAGTTCATGCAGAGGATATTTATACCGGTCCTGCATGAACTGTTCTTTACTTCACAAATTACAATCTATAACACAACTGTCTTCACCATTCATCTTTTAGAACTGTCACCATACCAACGCAAGAAACCCAAAAACCAGGAGAAGGAACCGGAAGCTTTGACCACACTCCTCGCAGCTGGATCATTGGAGCTGAAAGAAGAACCCATAGATGAGGAGGAAGATGCGTTTGGTCATGATGGTGAGGGTCATCAGTATAACATTGGTAATGTCTTTTATATTTTATTTCATGGTGTTTTTACATCGGGCGTATTGTATGATGGGATTAAATGGGCGCTAAACGTAGCTGTCATTATAATTCGCGAAAGTGATTGAGCGCCGCCCGCATGCGGTTTTATCCGCAACGGCATTGAGCCGCCGTCAACCGCATGCGAACTGCGTGTGAGGCCAAATTGGCTTGTGTTTGCGAGTCTACTGTATTGAAATAATATACCACACAGTAAAATAATGATTTACTGGTTTTGAAAAACAATCAATTTTATTATAATAACGCATCGTCGCTATCGTAAATACGCTCAATGTCGAAATGCCTATTACAAATATTACTCGGTTTAGCTGCTTATATGACTGATCCTATAAGTAATGTAACTGGGTAGTAGGAGTCCATTTATATTTTCTTTTTACTTTCAACTTTATTTACCAGTTTATTTTCTCTGTAGTTTCTTTTTCTATTTCCACATTTTTCCTTGTTAAAATTTTCTTAAGAGTGTTTATGACGTACGGCATTTCATACAAACTTTCAAGCCCTTGTTTTTCCAAATGACTGAACCGATTGTAATGAAACTTCATACGCATAAGCAGGCTACAAAGGTCTAAAAAGTTAGATAAGAACATTTTCAAAAAATTGTGCTACAGCTAAATAAGACCGATTTTTAATTTTCCATAGAAACAGATTACCAGTTATCTGGTTTTAAATAAGACATTTCGAAAATGTTCTTTACTAACTTTTTAGAACTTTGTATCCTGCTTATGCGTATGAAGTTTAATTAAAATCGGTTCATTCATTTCAAAAAACAAGGGCTTGAAAATTTCTATGAAATGCCGTACGTCGTAAACGCTCTTAAACCTTGTTCCATAATTTTATTGTTTCTAATGGTAATACAATTAAAAAAAACATTATCTTATTATGTTTTCAGAATTTAGTGCAGATGATGATCCCGACTTTGAGCCTGCAGGAGAGGAACTGGAACATGAATCTGATCCTGAAACTAAGGAGATGGTATTTGTAATTATTTTTATATATCTGTTACTTGTAACATAACTTCTTGTTATGTGATCTGCCCTTATTAGTTTTGTCATAGTAAGCAAGCAAGCCTAAGATACTTGATTTGCTGTGCCATACTGACCTTGCAAATCTTATGAGAGTCCACTGCTGTAAAGAAACATAGGTACCAATAAACTATACATAAAAAATATTCCATTGAAATACAAATTCTGAATACAGTTCTCTGACAGAAATGGTCCATGGTCACAAACCACACTTGTTTAAAATCTGCCAGAGATACAATGCCAAACAGATGCATTTTATGACCAATGTGTACAGTTTTCTTCAAGTTCATTTTACATTTTAGCATCCACCACCCCGCAAGCGCGGCCGGCCGCGCAAGGCGCCACATGAACCTAAATCCAAGCGTAAAACAGAAGACGGGGAAGATGTTCTTCTGAAGGAGACTATCATGGCCTTCTCGGAGCCCATCCCGGAGCATATCCTGAACCCGAAACCTAAGAAGAAGTACACTTCCAAGAAAAAGTATACTTATGAGAAGACGTGAGTATGTTGCAAAGATAATTTGTTAGAAGTTACTATGCTTTCGAGGGAAGTATTGGATATTCTCTAGGACACGATGCTTGCCTGTGTGCCAGGGCTACGTTATCCCTTTCGGACAAACTCGCAACCCTGGCAAGCATTGCCCTTACCGGACCCCGTCAGTTGGTGCTGACATCTCTTTGAGGCGCGCGTGGAACACAACGTGCCTTCGACCCGGGCCTGGCCCTTATCGGACGGCGAGCTACCCATCGCTCACCGTCCGCAAGCTCGCGCCTACGGTGGCTGGGAATCGGCCTACTACTCCCGACGCCCGGGGCGTCTCCTGCGACTAGGGGCGCGAGTTTTGTCTCTCCCTTTACGCGTTCCGCTTACTCGATCGCGAGCATTACTGCTTCGCAGAAGGAGGTGATGGCCTCCCAAGCACTCTCACTCCGAACCATGGCCTAAACCAGGGCCGGACGAGAGAGATCGCCGCCGCCGATCGCCTCCGCAAGGAGAATACGATGCCTGGGCCCGCAGTATCGAAATAGATAGCGATCGCTTTCCGACCGCGCAAAGTCCTAATGCAACGAGAGAGTGCAGGCCCTGGAATAGAGAATCAGCTAGTAAAACTACTTGTCACTAATAGTTTCTACTAAATAAAGTTGACGGCCCACTTACTAGATTTTTGTTGAACAAACATTGCGATCAAACGAAAACTATTACACCAATCTGATAGCAAAAGTATGGTAAACAAACGCTCAGCCCAGGTAAACGACATTGTCAAGTATGTCTGTCTTGTGGCATTGTCAAAGAAACCGTTCTTTTCTAGGACTTTTGTGTTCATGCTTTATCATTCCTAAAACACATAGAAAAAATTTTCACGCGTTATTAAATCATATTTAAATTCTCTTTTACAGACACACGTGTGAGACTTGCGGCGCTTCATTCACGTCCAATGCGTCACTACAAGCGCATATCCGACGTCATTTAGGAATTAAACCATTCGTTTGCAGGTACATTGTAGAACTGCTGTACTAAATACAGACTCCATTTCATGTAACATCATACAGTATTTTATTGAAATATTAATCATTTTTATGATTAATTTGATTTTTTATTTAAATATGGCCTTTCTTTTTTTGGAAAGGCCATATTTTGCTGTAGTATTATCAATTATGATCCTGTATGACATTTGGCCATAATTTTAGAGGATAATTCAATTTAAAAAGCAAATAATAATAATTGGTTCTAATATTTAAACATTTTACTATTAATATAGAGGTAAATTATATCTTTATTAGAAACAAAGGTTCTGTTACGACTTAATTGTTAAATTTATTTCATAATTGTTTTCCATCCATTTCAGTAAATCATTATTATTCATATATTTTAGATAAACATTGTTCACTTTCATGTATTTTACGAGATATGGGTGCGGGTGGGGTCTCTTTATTATATTTGGATTCAAGTTTATTATACTATTATCTAATAATATAATTATATTTATACCTAAATTATATATTTCACCTGCGCCCATGTTTTATCGGCCGTTTCAGCACACGCTGTTTCAAGGTACAATAAAATATTGTACACAAATGAAATAAATACGTCCAATATAATTATAACACATGAAAGAACGCACCCGCACCCGCTCTCGTTTTTATATTTCAGTTTTTTTTTTTATAAGCTATATAAATTATTTCATCCTGGAGCCGTGTTGTAGATTCTATACTAAACAGATTGTTGAATTTCTTCATTTGGGCTGACACACTTAAGCAATGCATCAAACTGCAAAGTAGGAAAACACTAGACTTTCTATACTCAATGGAAAATGGAGAAAAATCGCAAAAATCTCCTATCGTGTATCTTTGGTTCGTACACACTAGAATTTACTAAACAATGGCATCGAAACTTATTGTTTGCTAAATAAAGAACATCTTACAAACACAAATCTGAAAGTATGTACGCATTTTCTTAGCAAATTCTTATCGGAGAAGACCAATAAGAATTTTAAGGACACGTCATGTCACCAAAGATTCGGTGACGAGGTTTGTTATCAATGTAGCTCGAAATGTTCTTACAAATCCGGGCCTTTTAACAATAGTATTAAAACTCAAAATCTGTTACGTATACAATCCGACTAACATGCTGCATTTTGTACGCAGCGTTTGCGGGTACGCGTGCGTTCTGAACATGGAGTTGCGTCGTCACATGATGAGACACACGGGCGTGCGGCCGTACAAGTGTCGAGTGTGCGACCGACGGTTCGGGGACTTCGGCAGTCGGCAGAAACATGAGAGGCGAGTCGAAGAGGGAGAAAGATATTATTTTGTTTTTCAAATGACAGATGGGTGCAGTTTGTGAGCCACAGCCTAAACGAGGTTATTGTGCATCTGTAAATATATGCGAGTTCTGTTTGTGTTGGGGGTGTGTGGGCGTGACTGTTATAGGGTCTTGGTGAACGTGTAGGAATTTTAAGCAATGTGATTTTAATTTCTGTGTTAATGTTGGCACAAACTATTCCTATCATCTGTAGCTAGGTACTCTAGATTTCTTTCATTTGGATTATTCATTCGGATTCACCTGATGTATACCGATTCACTTGATCGCGTTAATCTCTGGAACATTAACATTCGGATTTGAAAAAAATATTTTTTCGTTTGATAGCCCAATTCTTGAGGAAGGTTGTATTAACACCACTGCGACCCGAGCCGAACAGAGGGATTTTTTTTCGCGATTATTATTCACGATATTAGGTTTGGTCCCATAGTAAAAGTTGTTCATAATGATGAGTACAATGACCCCTTAAGAGGTTGTGCGTTATTTAAGTTACACTTTGTATAACTCTTCGGCGCCAGAGTTTTGAGTGCAAAAAAATGGGAGTTATGTCCCGGGGTTTGAACAGTTTTTTATATTGACGTTGTTTATTTTCGGAATATATAGCTATAGCTATTTATATTTTTTCACTTCGCTTGACAAAACGACACTACTACAAAACCTTATTAACAGTGCTAAATACACATCCCATCAAACAAAAACCAAACAAAATTGAAACAGCGTTTGCAGAACTTCGATCAAACTGACCGAACCGACATGAAAGATGAACAACTCGGTTGGTACACAATTTTCTACCCTAACTACAATGGTATAAGTCCTATTATCCAATAACCATACGATAGCGTCTGCGGCTTCGCGTGCGTAATGCGGGAGGCGCTGAAACGTCACATGCAACGTCATACCGGAGAGCGGCCATACAAATGCCGGATTTGTGACCGACGGTTCGGAGATTACGGGACTCGGCAGAAGCATGAGAGGTATGCTATTGTGTGCTTTATCACTTCAGAAATAAGGTGCCGATTAGAAACAAAGCCAGAAGTTGACTGTTTTTCTTGACCGAGTGTGTGGTTCTGATCAAGAAAACACTGTTCTTCTGAACAGGTAGGAAGTCAAGATTTAGTTTTTAGTTTTTCAGACCTATAATATCAGTAAGTAAATGATAATGTTGTGGAATCCTTAAAATACTCATACTGTTAAATAAGTTTACATAGTGTAAGACAATATAAACTACTGCCTCGTTGGTCGAGTGGTCGCAAGCACTACTGCTGGGCATGAGGTCCTGGGTTCGAGTCCCAGGTCGGGCAAAGTGTTATTGGGATTTTCCAGCAGGAATTTCTCAGTAGCAGCCGGGAGTATGGATTTGTGCCCGGTTGATGGCAATAGGCTCGCCCCCTATTACATGGGACTTAAACATAACTGGCGAAATGTGGGTGTACTATAGGTACACCTCTGCCTAACCCTTCGGGGATTACAGGCGTGATGTTATGTGTGTAATATAAGCTAGGTTTTTAATTAATTCCAGTAAATGCAACAGTCTTTATTCATCTTCCTTTTTCTATGTCCTTTATTCATGAGTTTTTATAACCCATGCTAATCATTCTCTATGTTAAACAGATTACATATGGGAGTTCGTCCGTACCAGTGTTCGTTGTGCGGCAAGTCGTTCACATACTCCTACGTGCTGGCCAACCATATGCTGACTCATACTGGGGAGAAGAAGTACTCGTAAGTATACCATACACAGCTTAAGATTCATGGCAGAATCTAAAAAAAAGGAAGAAAGAAAAATTGTTTATTCTGCACAACACCCTTTACAAAAAAAAAAAATTGCCAGTACACACAAACACAAAGTAGCCAAAAATATTACAGTTAGTAATAGTACATATTTTAAGACTATTATTCTTTTAAATCTATTATCCAGAAATAAAAATATGAAAAAAGTAAATCTCAACTAGCCTCCTAATTTTATAATAAGACCATTCAGTAAATCCGTTTTTAATTCTCAACTAGACGCAGATCATATCTCACTGTGTATCTCTATAACCTGTAGCTATGGCTCATTTATATAAAACTACCTACTGCCCGTGGCTGCACTCGCGTAGCTTTTTGTAAAATAAAAACCCAAGTTTAGGACTTTTGAATTTATGACATATACAGGGTGTGGCGTAATTAGTGGTCCAACGTTAAGGGGTCGACACGCGGTATATTCAGATACCACATACCACAATTTGATTTTTATTTTTACCATGGGTCTCAGACTAAACCATTTTTTTTATTTTTTTTGAAAAATTAATACCTCGCGTTACTAATTTGGGTCTAATTTCAACAAAAAACATTATTTTCCTATTTTGTTTTTGGTTTATAACTGCTGAATACATGTGATATCTTATTCCAATAACTGTTTTACTGTAAACTTTTAGATATTAAAGAAAAAAGTGTTTATTTCAAATTTTAACTATAATCTTCAGAAAATCATGAGACTTTACGCGCGAATGGTGTAAAAGAAATTTACTACACTGTCGGTGCCCATTATTGAAAAAGTTTTCCCTTAAATGAAGATTCTAATTTCGTATATAATAAGTGATACCATAATTTGAAATAAAAATATTGCCATTTAAATAGAAAAGGAACTGAATTTAAAAAAATACTGTATTTAATCTATAAGTTTACAGTAAAACAGTTATTTTCATAAGATAGCACATGTATTCAGCAGTTATAAACCAAAAACAAAATAGGAAAATAATGTTTTTTGTGGAAATTAGAGCCAAATTACTAACGCGAGGTGTAAATTTTTCAAAAAAATGTTTTATTCTGAGACCCATGGTAAAAAAAAACAAATTGTGGTATGTGGTAGCTGAATATACCGCGTGTCGACCCCTTAAAGTTGGACCACTATTTACGCCACACCCTGTATAATAATAATAGGATCGATTGGTATAAAAAAAAGTTTTTGTGAAAACTGCCCATTTCCTTGCTGACTAAATTTTTTTCAAAATTGTGAATGCAGATCAACACTTCTCAAAAGTTAAAACAGTCACTTTAGACCGTTTTCCTGTAGCTGCAACGGCTGTCCCATTTCTAAAATCCACCATGTATTACCTACAATTCTAATTTGAACTGTTAGTAGTGCGTTTTATGGACAGGATATTAATTCAGATATGTTACAGCTGTAATGGCAAGCATGTCTTTTGGTTTAAACAGGTTTTTATTTTTATTTATCTTCTATACACTCTTTTGTATTTTGTGAACGTGAGAACGTTGTAGGCTAGATTTGTAGACCATTTCCTATTTTGTTAAGTACCTGGTACTTGATGACGGGCCTTCACTGTCGTCTCATACCTACCACTATAATTTGAAAACATTGTAAAAGCCAATTATTTTTAAAAGATTAACCGTGGAGGCTCTTCCCCATAGGAAACATCCAATTGGAACTGTGCACCTAGTTTCTGACGTTTCATAAGTGCCCCTGCTTGTCGTTCTTCTACAGACTGTACTTCGGTGAGTGTGCCCAAGAACTCCACGACCTCATTCCACCGGCCCCCTTCTATATTCGGACATCTAGTAGCACTGCAGGTTACCATCCCTTCCTGGTTGCTATTCCACCAATTCGCACTAAGCGTTTCCAAATGTCTGTTATAATGCGCACAGCAAAAGAGTGGAACTCTCTGCCTGCGTCTGTGTTTCCGAACGCATACAACCCTAATCTCTTCAAAGTGGGAGTTGACAGGCTTCTTTTGGGTAAGCTCACTCCATCGTCGACTTTGTTTCTGTCACCTCTGACCTAGACTAAGGGCAAACCCATCGCAAAAAAAAAAAAAACATGGAATAAAATATGTTGATTTTACTCCAGTTGTAATGTAGTTTATTCTGGGGGTGGGGGTAATTTTTCATGCTGATATTAACACAAGTAGTGCCTAGTCAAACGAAGATGCTTACTATACAGGCTGTTATCTAACTGTAATCATGTTCCTACAGTTGCAGTCCCTGTAACAAGAAATTCACCAAAGCCCACCACCTGAAATACCACAACAAGGTGCATCACAAAGAAGTATACATCAAACAACAGCTAGAACTCGAGGCAAAGAAGATGCGCCAACAGATCAACGTGACCGGTCTATCGGGTGTCATCTCTGGACAGATCGTGGATGGGACGCTGCAACTGATACATGCGGCGTCTGAAGGTGAGATTATGACATACGGTAAGACGAAAACTTAAGTAATTTGCTAACACCTCTAAGGAAAAATGGGAGATCCTGGTAGCTTTCCAAAGAAAAGTATGCCCTTCGGGAATCATCGTCTATCTTCGGAAATACGAACGCGCGATAATGAGATCTAATATTACAACCACGCAAGTACTTCCCTAGTTTTATTACCCTGTTTACAAACTTATAAATTAACAACTCTATACAACTCCTAGAAACTTTTAGAAAGAAGAAAAGAAAAAAGAAAGAAAACTTATTTATTCTGCACAAACAAAACGCACAGTACAACAAAAAAAGTCCAAAAAAAAACAACATACTAAGTAGCCAAAAGCCTCGCATCCCAAAGACCAAAGACAATTTACAAAGTGTTTACTAAATAGTTTATAATCTCATTCTATACTCTGACTAGTTTATAGTTATCTGTGATTCTATATATATTAGTCTATGGTCTATGTGATGACAACAAAGTCGACAAACAAACAATGAAAACAAAAACAAAATGCCGATTGCCGAGTGGAAAAATAACGAAGATTTCGAAGATTTCGATTTTGAGTGTTAAATTTATTAACGATCTGAGACCGGAGTAGGTAACCCGACAGAGAAAATTTACAAACGCCCAATAATAGGTGCACTAATATAAAGCGCGGTATTATAAAACTTAGAAGCATCGCCTCTGTGGCGGGGTAGGACTTCCGACGGTTGTCCTACTTCAGAAATACCAAGATAGTATGCCCTTCGGTAAAGCGCATAATTTTCTTCGGAAAGCTGTAGAATTATTGATTATTTGAAAAAAAACCGGCCAAATGCGTGTCGGATCACGCACAATGAAGGGTTCCGTAGTTGGTATGAATTTATCCCAAGAACAAACTTTGTAGATGAAAAACGTGTTCTTCCCATACATTCCAACTGCAAATGTAAGTTGGTCGACCATTACTCGTTAATTTGTAAATCCTACTTAGCTGTGATAGTTGTCTTTTTTATAACTTCGTTATAATTATTTAAATACTGATGCCATGATTTTTTTCACATATCCAAAAACAACCGTTTATCTGGCAGGGGGGCACACTTGACTCAAAAAAAATCAGCAATATAAAGCTTAATATTAAACAAACGGATCCCTAAATCGAAAAATGGTTTTCACGGAATCGCTATATTTTTGAACGGCCTATGCAACGATACCCAACACTATGGGATTACGAGAAAAAAAATATTATCCCTATACGTGCAAGGGTGTGATTTTTTTTTTTTTTTTAATTTTTAATATTACCACTTTGTCAGTGTGATTAATATCTATACCCATGCCAAATTACACATTTTTTTTTTTTTACTTAGAGTCTGAGCTAAGCCGCGGACAGACAGACATGGCGAAACTATAAGGGTTCCTTGTTACCCATGCCAAATTACAGCTTTCTAGTACTAAGAGTCTCTGAGCTAAGCCGCGGACAGACAGACATGGCGAAACTATAAGGGCCTTATAGTTTCCTTGTTGACTACGGAACCCTATAAATACCTTTTTTATTTCAAATGTTAAGACTTATAACTCGATAATATTGTTGTTGTTAGATGGAGGCGAAGAAGCACAGATGCAAGTAGTGGAAGAAGGAGATGAAGGTGGCGATGATTCTGAGAAGGAGACCGACCGCGCTGTCGCTGGCATGCAAGGGGTAAGTTTAAACACGTAATTAAGAAAAAAAAGCTAGAACAAGTAACTGTACTTGTTCTAGCTTTGTTTTCTTAATTAAAAGAAAGAAAAAAAAATATTTGGGACACGCACAAGAAATACAAAAAGTAAAAAAGGAGCATTTAAAACTAACAAAATTGACATAATATAACTTTGTTCCATTATACAAAATACAAAAAAAACAATTAAGTATTGTGCGACGCCAAACAGGCTCCTATCTCTCAGCATAATGCTGCGATATTTAAAGAATAAATACCGCAGCGGACCTACTCGGCGGTTGATAAGGCACATTTTTAAAAGAGTAACGGTGGAGTTTCTTGCCCATTCTTCTCCATACGAAACTACCTTTTGGAAGGGGCAATTAGAAACAATTCTATTTTTTTGTAAATTATGATGTTCAATAAATAATTTGACTTTGACATACTGCCTTATAAATAAAAATGCGGAGGAAAGGTACAACCATAGCCCAGGAAAATAAGTTAAATCTGCGAAATAAATCCTAGTTAACATTTATCACAGGGATTATTAGAATTAAACCAAATATATAACTAGAAAGACAGTCAAAGCTGTGAACTCTTCGAAAAAAATTGCGTCCAATTGTTAAACAAAATGACAGCATAATGACGTGCCGCGAGTGTAACCAGTACCTGGGTTGTGGAGCTCAGATAGGCAGTCGCTCCATGTAAAACACTGGTATTTAGCTGCATCCGGTTAGACTACATGGAGCGGCTGCATACCTGACCTACACAAGCCAGTTACTGGGTAACACGATACGCCTTGGTTAGACTGGTTGTCTGTGGCTTCAGGGCTTCTGACGGTATGCAACAACTGTCAAAGATGACAGCCGGGACGAACGGGCCAGATTATAGTACGGATACCGACTAGTGACTAAATAAACATAATTCCGGTGAGAATTCTTCACTAGGATTTTTTTTTGCAGAGAATATCTTATTTTCCTGGGCTACCACCATAATCGTAAGAAAATTTGAATTTCGGGGGCTACAGCTGCGGATTCACCTTGTCTGCCTTTGTACATTAATTTGTTGACTGCCGAAAAATTTAAATAATAAATAGATAAATGGTTGCTTCTTTGTGATATCATGGTTAAACAATGTGGAGAATACAATACGACAATAAATGAAAACAGTGGCTATTACTAATGCACAGGAGTATTTTGAAACTATCAAATAAATTGCCAGATCGAAACTAAAAAAAAAAATGTTTTCGTACATACGGCTACATATCAAGCAATACATTTCCAGTTCAAGCTGACCTCACATTGTACGGAAAACCTATTCAATACTAGATTAGCTTATACTGGAAAATTATAGCATGTTATGTAGCCGTGTGTACAAACTAAATAGTGGTGTCGGGCTGACTATTGGTTTTGCCGATCTGCAACTATTAGATATATTTGATTGAATTTTTGTATGCATACTGGAAAAGACATTATTTAGACATACAAAGTTTATTTTACTGTCGTATTCGTCTTATATTATCGGGATATTTTCTGTACTTATTAAACATTTGATGAATAACTTCTAACAAAGATAATATTTGTTACAGGTTGTATTAGATGCAGAGTTTTGCATGGACGATGATGTTAAAGCAGAGTGAGTTAAATATAAGCCTCATTTATTTAAATACACTTTAAAAGGTCCTATTAATGACAATTACAACAATTACAGAAAAATGTATAGAATAGAAAATGTATGTTTATTAGTTAAAGCTTAAACACTTCGAGAGACATAAATAAAAATGTATAATATAATAATGTATAGACTGGTTTTAAAGTATTTCTCTAATAATATTTAAATGAGTTTGTAGTTACAATTTTTTTAAATTTGGAAATCGAATTAAAAAAAAAATTGAGGGAAAATATCGTGATACATATTAAAAAAATATATATAATGTGTGTGTGTGGGTATGATAGAAAAATATAGTTGAATGAGGATTTCCAGCAGGGGTATAGAATAAACTTAAGATACAATATCTTTCTACTGATCACTAATTCTGATTTCTGTTGGTTTTAAATTATTGTGATGAAACTAGGTAAATTTATTTAATGATAATGTTTGAAATCTCGTGGCTTTCTACAGAATAGTATAACCCTTGTGGGTACATTGATGTTGTATCGTCACATACATTTTTAATTCGCTAAACTAAACCCTTCGTATGAACGTGGATCCACGCAAGACACATGGATTTTAATTGTTTCAGTAATAATTACGGCACTCAACCGGTTAACGCAATACTAAATATAGATGTGCGTAGTGCTCGCAACTGGCGTGCGTGTATGACCAGATGTATGAACGTAAACGAAGCAAAAGGAGTATGTAAGGAGCGTAGCAGGGCAGGTGGTGTTCTATAGTTTCTGTCTAGCCCCATGGGAAGAAAGCTTGAGTTAATGTATGTAATAATATAGATGGACTCAATTTTAAACAAGAGTAATAATAATGAGAGAATGTTAGTTGATATTTACTGAAAAAGCGGAATGACGCTTCTATAGGTATACCTACATTTTACCTACTTTTCAAACTTTTAACTTAAATGTACTCATGGTAATAATATACTACACATAGGTAGATGTTATATATCATTTAAATTAAGATTCTTAGGATAATTGTAAATAGTTAATTATAATAATCAATGCGGTATATTTCCTAGTTTTAATGTTATTTTCTGGGTATTATTATTAGAAACTAATAGAGAAATATGAAAAAGACATTATGTCGCTGACCCCAAATAAGTTGGGATAAGGGCAAGAGAATTTTGATTCAAAACACACTGGCCTTTAAATATCTTCGTTAATTATGAGAATTTAAACCACAATGTACGATAAAACCTACACTTCTTGGCTGCCTGTCCATTTGAGCGAAGCGAGCAGAAATAAAAGAGCGACAAAGCGTTTGAATCGGGTAAAGTAAAAATAACAAGCTCAACATGTACTAGTACAGCCTACCATTAAAATGTATACATGCTGGGGGTTGCATGTAAACTTTCAACTAATAAAATGTCCGAGGTGAAAATGTATAAAACTAATTTCCGCTCTGCTGAAGCTACGCCTTCCTGGCTCTAAAATTTTCCGCTCTAATGGACAGATAGTCTTTACCTCTTATGAATTTTGTGTGATTCATTGATTATCCTCCCCTCCATCACAATTTTTTTGGAGTCTGCGCAACTTTGTCTTCTCCCATACTTCTCTATTAGTCGTTGCACATATTGAAGTTATATAAACTTACTTCGTTATTTTAGCGAAGAAATTATGTAATATTAGTGAATATTATTAGTAGTAACTCATGGTAATAAGTCAGCACCAGAAGCTATGCAATGTGACATGGTTTTGCCTTTGCAATTGAATAAAATTGAAATAATATGTTCAAAACATAATATTATGTTAATTGCCGATTCGTTCGAAAATAATGTTATCTAGAATATGAATAAAGATCATGGAACATGATTACATTTTTTTATTTTACTTTGCACTACTAGACAGTCTTGACCAGTTGGCCAAAGGATTTTTTACCGGTACCCTTTAATAAATACTAGTTGGCCTAAACCTAGCGTTCTTGGACTTTGCATAGAATAATATTAGGTTGGGGAAAAAGTCTTTTCGCATTATAGTATGTATGAACTTGTAATAAAATCTCTTTGGCTATGCTATTTGTATCTGGCTGGTTTTGGTATCATTGAAAGTTTAAATTTTAAAGAACATAATTCCAAATTCAAATTTATTTTTCAAACAAAACAATTTGTTTTTCGTACTGTCAAGATGAGAGAATCTAATGAAGAAATTCGATACATTTTAAAATTTTACTACAAAAAAGGTAAAAATGCAACGCAAGCCGCGGTCCCGCGAAGCCGCGAACATCGCAAATTTTTTGCGATGTTTATGGACCTAGTGCAGTGTCTGTGAGAGTAGCACAATTTGGTTTAAGCGTTTTCAATCCGGAAATTATGATGTCAAAGATGCACGTCGCTCTGGTCGCCCTACTACGGATAAATGGATGCCATTTTTGAAAAAGTGGAGCAAGATCAGCATATAGAACTGGGAATTGACTACAAAACAGTTTTGGCACATTTGAAAAAAACTGGGTACACAAAAAAGCTCGATATTTGGGTACCTCACGAGCTCACTGAAAGAAACCTAATGAACCGTGTACTCATTTGTGATTTATTACGACGTAATGAAACCGAACCATCTTTGAAGAAGCTGATAACTGGTGATGAAAAGTGGATCACGTATGAAAAGAACGTGCGAAAAAGGTCGTGGTCAAAGGCCGGTCAGGCTTCACAGACTGGCGAAACCCGGGTTAACTCGCAACAAGGTGATGCTGTGTGTGTGGTGGGATTGGAAGGGCATTATTCATTATAAGCTGTTACCACAAGGCAGGACCATCGATTCAGAACTCTACTGCGAACAACTGATGAGATTAAAGCAAGAAGTTAAGAGAAAGCGGTCGGAAATAATCAACAGAAGGGGTGTGGTTTTCATCATGATAGCGTTATCATGATGAAAACCACACCCCTTCCCGACCTCACACATCTTTAGCCACTCAGCAAAAATTAAGAGAGTTTGGCTGGGAGGTGTTAATGCATCCGCCGTATAGTCCTGACCTTGCACCTTCAGATTTCCACCTGTTTCGGTCTCTTCAGAATTCTTTAGGCAGTGTCAGGTTAACATCACGAGAGGACTGCCAAAACCACTTGTCGCGGTATTTTGATCAGAAGCCGCAAAATTTCAATAGCAATGGGATCATGTCCCTACCTACAAGATGGCAAAAAGTTATCGAACAAAATGGTACCTACATACTTAAGTTAAATGTAAATAAACTATATTAAAAAAATGTTTTGAATTTTCCTAAAAAATGCGAAGAAACTTTTTCCCCAACCGCTGCACTAAAAGTATCGGGAATGGAATATTTCCACTGATCCTGTCATATTAAAATCTTTTTAATTGAAAACTCCTTGGTTTTAAAAATCGAATACCATTTATTTATTTAAAAAAAGATTCTCGGTCTTGTCACAAGGTTTTGTCAAACTTGTTCAGTCGTTGAGAAAATGGAATTGACTAGAGAAAATTCAAGAGCGATGATTTATTATGACTTTCGAACTGGTTTAACACAAAAACAGTGTGTTGACTGGATGATTTCTGCATTTGGTGATGAAGCCCCATCCAAAACTACAATTTATCGCTGGTTTGCTGAATTTCAACGTGGACGTGTCAAGCTCAGTGATGATCCCCGTCAAGGTCGTCCAAAAACTGCAGTCACCCAAGAAAATGTTGATGCTGTGCGTAAGTTGATTGAGGAAGATCGACATGTGACATACCGCGAAATTCAGGCAACTTTAGACATTGGCATGAGTCAAATACAAATAATCTTGCATGAACAATTAGGTGTAAAAAAGTTGTTTTCCCTATGGATACCGCATTCGCTCTGTGAAGAGCAAAAAGCGGCTCGCGTTACTTGGCGCGTCAGAACTCTCGAAAGATTCCACGCAGGATCCTCAAATGTTGTATACAACATTGTATCAGGTGACGAATCCTGGATATACGCGTACGAACCCGAAACAAAAAACCAGTCACGAGTTTGGGTGTTCGAAAATGAGTTAAAGCCAACAAAAATTTTTCGTTCACGGAGTGTTGAAAAAAAAATGGTGGCCACGTTTGTCTCCAAAACCGGCCATGTTACGACTATTCCTCTTGAGGGACAAAGAACGGTTAATGCAGAATGGTATGCTAGCATTTGTTTGCCACAGGTCGTTTCTGAACTCCGTAAAGAGAACTACAACCGCCGCATCATCCTCCATCACGACAATGCGAGTTCTCACACCGCGCACAGAACAAAAGAGTTTTTAGAGCAAGAAAACATAGAATTATTAGACCATCCGCCGTACAGCCCCGACCTAAGCCCTAATGATTTCTATACTTTCCCTAAAATAAAGAATAAATTGCGTGGACAGAGATTTTCATCACCTGAAGAAGCTGTGGACGCCTACAAAACGGCCATTTTGGAGACCCCAACTTTCGAATGGAATGGTTGCTGCAATGATTGGTTCCATCGTATGGAAAAATGTGTCAAATTTCGCGGAGAATACTTCGAAAAGCAATAAATACATTGTTAAATAGTAATGTTGTGTCACTTCCTTGATTCCCGAAATTTTCAGTGCCGCCCTCGTATTATTACACAAACGGATCCCTGAATCAAAAAATGGTTTTCACAGACCTACAATATTTTTGAACGGCCTATCCAACGATATCCCACACGCCATAGGATAGACAACAATAACAAGAGAACATCACGCCTGTAATCCCCGAAGGGTTAGGCAGAGGTGTACCTATAGTGCACCCACGTTTCGCCAGTCATTAAGTCCCATGTAATAGGGGGCGAGCCTATTGCCATCAACCGTGCACAAACCCAGATTCCGGGCTGCTACTGAGAAATTCCTGGTGGAAAAGCCCAATAACACTTTGTCCGACCTGGGAATCTAACCCAGGACCTCGTGTTCGGCAGTAGCGCTTGCGACCACTAGGCCAACAATAGTAGATTGTTATACAAGGGTCGAAAGGAATTGGTGACTTTCACCCGTGTTAAACACTCTATTTTTCATTTCGAATATAAAAGGAAAGTAAAAAATTTTTAGTTTTTCTAAAACATTTTATTTTCGTGTTTGCTCGCAACTTATTTCAACTTGTCACCCTGTACATATTATATTACCCGCAATCAGAGGCGGCTCGTGATAAAGAGCGCTGGTGCAGTGCACTCCCACGAAAATAGCATAATCTATATTTCTTTATTATAATCCTATACATACATTCTTTCTACTATGCCCATACGCATACAATAGCAGTTTACTAGAAAACCATTTCCTACGCGTACATTTGGCGTCAAGTTGTAACGTGTGGAGCGCCAGCGATTGCGCTCCTATGAAACAAAGTTCAGTACGATATCTAGCACTGTATTCAATGAGTGCGAAAGAGAAATATCGACACAGTCCGACGCGTGAAACAAGATTTTGTATGAGAAATAAGCCTAATTTGGAGCGCCGCTCACGCGCGACGTTGCCAAACGGCGCAAGGTGGCCGCGCGCGGGAATGCCATCTATGCCTATGCGCTGTTGCCGATCTTATGTAAACAAACAGTCGGCTCAACTCGGCTGTCAGTAGATTCGCAGTGTTTATTCTAAATAATTATTAAAAATTGTCTGTGCGCGACATTTTTATTAAAAATGGAACAATACAGTGTATCTTTTATTAAAAATTGTGAAAAGACTCGAAATGCGTATCGAACTGAAAGCTAAGGGACCACCACGTCCCGAAATTGCACTTTCTCAAAAATGTGTTACGAAAAATAAATGTTTTACGCGTGGTTTTAAATCTGAACAATATTTCAAAACACCTTGGTTGTGTGGATGTGAAGAAAGCAACAAATTATTTTGTTTCCCGTGTCTGGTGTTTGGAGCTGGCGCCGGCAGTGGTGGTGAATCTGCATGGACGGAAACGGCCGTGTTGACGATTTAGCGCATCTTTCAATAAAAGTGAAAAAACATTCGCAATCTCGATTTCATATCTTATGTGAAGTGCAATTGGCATCTATCGGCCGTCAAGATATTCGTAAGGCGCTCGATTCTGTGTATCGAAAATCTATTAGAGAGTTCAATGAACGCGTTGATGAAAATCGATAAAGATCGCCGAATGGATTTTCTTTACAAATAAAATAAATGGTAAGCTCTAGTTCTACGTTTCTTTTTTTAGTGAACCCCCACAAATAAATGTCACGAGCCGCCTCTGCCCGCAATCGTCTCGGCCTAGGGATTTCCCGGATGTAAAAATTTTGCGACTTAAGTCGTGTAGCTGGATCGATCCAACCTTTTCGCTGACTGGAATAGGAGTTCCGATACTCTTTTGATCGGTGAACCTGAACGCGTGGTCGCGCCGACAGAGGGCGTTTTCCAGTTTTCCGAACAAAAAGTGACATAAGCACGCGACGCTTAACACTTTTATATAATTATATGCTACAAGCTTTTCAGAAAATTATTAAATTTACGTATTGTTTACGTAACCTTTATTTAGGAGTTTTAAGATCGCTAAAAGGTTGTGTTAAAAAAAAATCTTAGGTATATTATTTTGTTTATCGTCGTTAGATAACGATACCTATCCATCATGTCATCACGACAGATGGACAAAAGTCACCACGAATTGGTATCCAATAAATATAAAACGCAGACCTGCATCTCGATTCGCCATCTCACCGTGCACCGTGAAAACATAGGTGAAGTAAGCGTGGAGTGAATGTCAGTGTCGCATGCTAGGGATGTACTAAGTATTACATTTACAATCATAATCAAGATTTTAATAATATTTTCGATGGTAATTCTGTTGATCATTTTATATTATTTCAAAGCTGGTATTTAAGCGTCTAAACATAGTAATGTTTAAGGACTAGTCTAGGAAAAAATGGATAAAAAACAAAATTGAGTTTCTGACTGAATTTCTGTTTTGCTATTTTATTTAATAACCTCCTAATTAGTAATGATAAATGATAAATGATTTATTTCTGTAAGTAGGTTTGTACAAACACTTTTACACGTCAATCATATTAAAAAAAAACTAGATGAGGTCGGCGTTTCGTATCCGACTACTCTGAGAAGAAAGGCCGAAACAAACTCAGAGGTCACAGTCTCTTTTTAAAGTCCAGACATAATCTTGGTCAGATCATGTGAAGACCATGTAGATGAAGAATGTTTAGACACTTAAAGCTTTGAAATAATATAAAATGATCAACAAAATTAGCATAAAAAAATATGATTAAAATCTCGATTATGCTTGTAAATGTAATGCTTGGTCAATCCCTAGCTAGCATCAGTGAGATGACACTGACAGCTCACTCCACGCAAGATTTCACGGTGAGATATTTACAGAATAGCACTACAGGTAGACCACATAAAAGATGGAGCGACGATATTGCACAGATAGCAGGCAGAACATGGAGCAAAATCGCCAGAGACAGGACAGCTTGGAAACGGCTGGAGGAGGCTTTTACCGCTATAGATAGCGGTCCTTATATACCTTAGTTTTAAAAGACTATTTAGTAGTTAATATAGTTTATTTACTAGGTCAAATAAAGTCATAGTGTTAGGAAATAAGGAAAAGTGTGTAAGGAAAAATAAAGCTATTTTATTTTATTACCCATCATGTCTGAAGTTCTGCCAGCTAATTTAATTTGACCTTGTATTGCTTGCTTGTCCTAGCGGTCTGAAATACAAAATTAATATGGAAAATATTTTGCAGAATAGGTAGTCACCGAAAATATACGAATTGAAGAAAATTATTGACAAAATGAATGATTGAGATGAGTTTTTGAAATTATTGATTATTGTCAGCCGCTGTGGCACAGTCTGTAGCGAGTTACTGCATCGGTTATGGCGAATTGGTAAGTTTGAACACAATAAAAAAAAAAACCCACGAATGAATAAAATTGAAGTGTCTGTCTGTAATGTCAAAATAACAGTTTTTTAATAAATGCAGAGGAAAGTTGACGGCACGGTTGGCGCAGTTTTTAAGCGATTGACTGCTGCGCTACGTGTCGCGGGTGCGATTCCCGCATGGAACAAATATTTGTATGACCTATAAGTAGTTGTTCCGGGTATTGTTTGTGTATGTGAGTTTAAATGTTTGTAAACGCACCCACGATACAGAAGAAATTCCTAGTGTAGAGCAACGTTTTCAAAAAAAAAGTATATATAGGTACGGTAGTAAAATTTTTGTCTGCCTGCCTGTCTGTCTGTTTGATCCGGCTAATCTCCGAAACGGCTGCACCGATTTTGACGGGGCTTTCACTGGAAGATACCTGATGTTTTAAGTAGTAATATAGGTTACCTACTAACTAATAAGGCTTTTAATTAAGGAGAGTTATGCGGGCGATGCCGCGGGCAGCTGCTAGTAATGTTCTACAGGGATCTTTTGGCGCCTGAATGACATTGTCAGGTTGTTGGTAAAGATTTGTGAAATTGTTACAGAGATTGTGTTGCAAAAACAAGATGACGACGTTTTCTAATTTTGACCACGCGCCAAAAGATCCATGCACGGTTGTATCATAATGAAACGCAAAATGTTAAGTTTATTTTTCTTTAGCAGTGCTTCACAGGCAGTCTCGCCAATTGCTGTGAGCCTATGACGTGTCGTGGACCTTTGTATTATTCGTATTGCATCATATAAAGTCTCATTTATATGATGCAAGTTTCTTGCTTGGGGTATACAATAAGATTTACCCGATAAATGGCTTGCATCTCAGCTAGTCGTAAAGGGGCCCTGCACCCTAATTGCGTAACGCAGTTTGAATCGGAATCGGAATGATTTTCAAGTAAATATACTTGAAAATCATTCCGATTCCGCTAATCCTAATGCTAGCCTAATGCTTTATATGTTAGAAAAATTGTCTGCTCAACAACGTAAATAACGCAATGAATGTTGTTGAACTGTTAAATTGATACCGATTCCTACTGATACTGTGTTACGCAATTAGCCCTTTGTATCACAATTTGTTGGGAGGCGGGTTTTCTTCGCCTGCGGTGCGACTCCGAAAGAATTGGCACTTTTGCTACTATAGTGAATTTATTAACAGTTATATTTATGTAAACACAGTCTCTCATACACACACACACGCAAGTAGTCACGTAGCTGTCACTGATGTCAACTGTCAGGTACCGCAAAAGACGGGAAGTTGTAAAATAAACCGAGTCAAATGAGTGAAACGTACCGTGGCCTTGGTTGTGTGTGATGGTGAGCCTGTGAGCGAATACCTGTGATAACACATTACAATCAGCCCTGATAAGGAATTTAACATATACCTACTAGTGATGTACAGGGTTAAATTAAATTGGCTAGCTAAACTCCGCAGACGCGATGCACGATCACGCAAAACGAAAAAAAAAATGTAGTTTTACATTTGCACCTGTCAAATTACTATCTGGGATAAAAAAAAAACGAACTCTATGTTAGCTTTAGAAAATACCTGCCTACTTATAATTATTATAACCTTTTAATTTGGATAAAGAGACCAAACTTTTGATTTGAGCTTTTACCTAATCAAAGTTACCTATATAGTAGATTAGATACATAATCTGTTTGGTTGAATTCTACAGGATGATATTGCCGTGAAAAAATCGTAATCATTTCCACTTTTTAGCTAAGCCTAAAAAAAGGAAACTTGTTAGGTACCTAATGAAACTTATTTGTAAAGTAATAAAAAAATATGTAATAAAAAAATAATTAACTTGGAAAAATATCTCATTTGTAGGTCATGAAAACTATGAGTTTAAAATCGTCAACAAAAAAAAAATCTTGGAAAATGCACTCCATTGCTTGCTAAAAAGCTTTAACAAAAACAAAAAAAAAGTTTCTCCGATATAAATAAAATGGTGGCGTCGAGTGCTGGCGCGGGAAATGTGGAAAAATAAAATACTAATGAAAACGACACGACGGGTTCAAGAGGGGACGTTTTTATTTGCTTCGTGTTTGTGGGCTACATCAACTTAGGGCTTTTTACATGCTCATAATTAGAAGTAAATCTAAATTGATTACCTAATTGTAATAAAAATGAGAGTTGATAGGGTATTGAGTAGGTATGTAACACTCTTTCAATCACGATCCGAAATATTTTGAAGTAAATTGCTAATTCATTGCTTCATGTTTGATAATCTGCGTCTGCTTCACAACGTAAATAACGTAACGAATGTTGTAGCATTATCAAGTGGCAAGTCTTTGTCAATGTATGTAAGTCATCATCATCTGCCTAGCCTTTTTCCAACTATGTTGGGGCCGGCTTCCAGTCTAACCGGATGCAGCTGAATACCAGTATTTTACATGGAGCGACTGCCTATCTGACCTCCACAACCCAGTTACTGGGTAACACGATATCCCTTAGTAAGACTGGTTGTCAGACTTTTGAGCTTCTGTCGACCCGTAACAACTGTCAATGATCTACAAGTTACAGCCGGGACCAACGGCTTAACGTGCTTTCCGAGGCACGGAGGAATCTTGGTATGAACAGATGGTCACCCATCCACGGGCCAACCGCGGCAAGCGTAGCTTAACCTGATCGATCGACCCGTGCGGCAGTTATTATTTAGACACAAGCTCCTGTTACGTGTTACGCAATTATCTCGTGGGCTACGCGGTGTCTCATAATACAAGGATTTCTAAGTCCGATATTCTAGTTTGAACAAAAAGTAGAAAATAATTTTTGTGAGGTGCGGTTTTAAACGCCTTTTACCTATTTCTATTACTGGGAATCCTAATAGGTAGAGCACTTCCATTTGTGGCCAGCTCTGTGGTAAGTAATAGATACAAAATGCCATCATTCATCAGCCCCCTATAATTGCGTAACAAGCTATCAATCAAAATCTGAATGATTTTGAAGTATGTATACATATTGCCAATCCATTGCTTCATATGTTCGAAAAATTTGTTTGCTCAACAAAGTAAATAACGCAATGCATGTTGTTAAACTGTCAAAATTGACGCAATTACCCCTCTGGTTAAAAGGCCGCTAACTAAATAGGTATGTAGATCTATTTCGAAATTGCCAAAAAGTTTAGGATACAGATAATACT
The DNA here is from genome assembly GCA_963921375.1 of Tiliacea citrago. NCBI lineage: Eukaryota > Metazoa > Arthropoda > Insecta > Lepidoptera > Noctuidae > Tiliacea > Tiliacea citrago. The sequence goes on from OY992802.1 coordinate 16,106,444, forward strand.
CAGATTGCTTCACTGCATTATCTTGTCTCTTCATATATTTTTCACGTAAATCGACGCTTCCTTAGCGCGGATACGTAATAATGAATTTAAAATCCTTCCTGATTGTCTACTTAACTCTGGTTGTACAGCAAAGCCTTATTGTAACTTTCCAATTTATTCTATCCGCGTTAGAGGAGCGAAATTATCTGTGCGTCGGTATTGCCAGCTGTAAATAAAATAAAAATGTAAATGACTTGCGGGCTGGCGTGCAGTGTGGATGATTCTTCTACCCGGGCGTTGGATCTCAACGTGTTAGCTAGAAAAATGTAGGACAATTTTGTTAGATCCGTTTAAAAGTCTGTTCTAAGAAGTTTAAAACGCACACTATGCAGCTAGGCATATTATAAGTTGGGAAAACAGATCGCTGATAAAAATGCTTGGCTCAACGCTGGTCCTGCTCCACAAGGGCGCAAAAACTAATTGATTAGCATTTGGAAATACTGTTTGAGCTGCTGAAGATTTCAAAAACTATCTTTGCATTGTATAAATTAAATCTCTTAGTATTATATAATTGCATACTCGTAGCACATGTATGTAGGTACTTACTATATAGCTACTATTTACTGGATACGTCTTTCATTCACTTGAATGTGCCCTGGCGGCTGAGAGTATGTCATGCTCACCGTAATGTCTTGCTGATGGTGGCGGGTGTGTTGGATCATTTAGCTCCCTTCAAAATGGTTGAGCTGAATGGTGCTAATCCATGCGTCATGTTCGTGAACGGGCGCCATCAGTAGCCCGGGCTGGTCATCTCTCAGCGGCCATGGCTTATTTTAATTTAATTTAATTTTTGAATTGCTTTTTTTATCTTTTTATTACGGACGCTTTTGACGTTTTGCATCGTTCTCGCATATGTATAATTTCAATACGAATGATGTAACCAATATTTTATAACCTTGCGTTAATTTAAAAGACCGTCTGTGAAGTTTCTTGCCCGTTCTTCTCCATAGATACTTACTAATGGGCAACTAGCTTCATCTTTCTGACTGACCGACCCTTTGAAAATTCAAAAGTGCCTGTAATTGGTTTATTTGAAATAAATGCTTTAAGTTTGAATTTGAGTTTGATAGGTGACCATCTTTACATATCGAGACTCCTCCGTGCCTCGGAAGCACGTAAAAACTTTGGTCCCGGCTGTCATTCGGGGATATTTGACAGTCGTTACGGGTCGTCAGAAGCCCGAAAGTCTGACAACCAGCCTTACACTAGGTAATACAATACCCCTTGGTAAGGCTTGGGTTGTGGAGGTCAGATAGGCAGTCACTCCATTTAAAATACTGGTATTCAGCTTCATTCGGTTAGACTGGAAGCCAACCCCAACATAATTGGGAAAAAAGGCTAGGCAAATTGGTGTCCTACGTGTTCTAGGTAATTTAATTTTAATACACGATTAAGGAGTCCCCAAAATTATTATCCTCGCTTCATTTGCCACACAATGACCATAATAAAAAAAAAAACTTTAGTTTATGTAGACACAATAAAAACTCGTCCATATTTGAAAAGTTTGGGAACCATCAAATTTTCCCCCACTCGTAATAAGCGCATTAAGGGTGGAAAAATTTAAACTCGCCGCGTCCCGAAACTTTTCGCGTTTTCTTTTTACATTAAGGACAAAAAGAAAAAGCTTCTACTTAGAAGGGTGGCGCAACTTTTAATATCCTGTAGATATAAGAACACAAACTTAGGCTACTATAAAACTGACCCTATCACTTTATTACTAAGAAAATAAAGTCCATTTTCGTGTAGCACGTGGTTACATGAATAGTAAATAGATGTTGGTTTGTTTATAATATAAACACTGTGTTCGTGTGTGGCGCTTAGCGAATTTAAAAACTGACGGGACTAACTCGCGGGGGAGTGTTTTGCAGTTGATGGACTTTGTATCATCTACGTACCTACCTACCTATGTAGGTAGGTGTAAAAGTGTTTAAGACGCAGATATATAAAAGGTGTATCTATTCATACACGAAATCATTGTACTCATTATGAACAACTTTGACTATGGGACCAAAGTTGAAATCGCGAAAAAAAAATCAGCTGTTCCCTACATTTTGACGAGTTAAGTGAACATAAATGTAGGGAACAGCAGATTTTTTATGTATACGAATGTTATTTATGTGATTTTAACTATTAACCCATGCTAAAATCCTCTATAAGTTAAAACAGTTAGATTATTACCAACATTAAAACAACCAGTGGCATCTCGTAACCATTGTATCATCCAAACGAGTGTTATAATGTTGTAACTTCTTTTCTCACTAGGTACTCAATTCGTGGTATCTTAATTTCAAAAAAAGAACATTGTCATCCACGCGCGTTCCACTACCACAACGCCGGCGCCGTAATAAAAAAAAACATAGGTTATTCGAATTCACGTCGTATTTCACCATTTTTTTCGTATTGCAAAAATGTAGAGGATTCATAACATGGGTGTAGATAAAGTCTTATTATATGCAGCATAATTAGGTATTAAAATTAAAACACTCATGTGATACTCAAACTACTAAACCCACATTAGTGTTCTTATTCCCCATAATATACAACAGTTGCCTAAATAACTATTAGTGACTTTTAAATTGCTTTTAAATCTGTTATTACGCCTTCAAATAATGCAAGTAATATGCAAAAAAAAATAAGTGTTAAACTAGAACGCGTGCACATCAATTCTACAGGGTCAACTTAAAATAGCTAGCGAAACTCCCCATCACATGATGGGTATCGATATCAAAACATGACAAAACAAAAAGAAAATAGTTATTGATTTTGTTTTGTGGGCTCACCGACCCCATTTGGTGTAGTCACTTTTTTTTTTTCTTTTTTTTTTTCTTCTCTTTTTGGCTTCGCACGGTTTGTGCATTTAGCCAGTGTCATGTAAAATTAGGTAACAAGTTCAAATTATGAAATGAACTCCATTCAATGCATGATAGAGATGATAGATGATATCCCGCCCCGCTCCCCTTGAGTTTCAGTAAAGACGTGGCACTTTACTGAAACCTCGCGCGGACTTCTTGAGAGAACTTAAAGTGATGTTTCATTGTTTTGTTTTATTTGCCTACACTAATGCAGGTTCACGAACACTTAATGGTTAATAATCCACCACTATTACACATTAATATTCGGCTAAACACACATTTTAGAAAATAAAACAAAACTGCTAACATGACGCTTCACTTTCCCGCCAAAAAGTCGTATAGTCACTTGAAATATCAGTTTATTTTTGGGTAAACTTCACAGACGTGATTGGTATCTATGAACACCTAAACACATATAACATAATCAATCAACTCAGCCTATCGCAGTCCACTGCTGGACATAGGCCTCTCCCAGGCTGTGCCACAACACCCTGTCCTCCGCCTTCCGCATCCAGTCTGACCCAGCCACCTTCTTAAGATCGTCGGTCCATCTAGCTGGGGGGCGTCCCACACTACGCTTGCCGATACGCGGTCTCCACTCCAGGACTCGTCTGCTCCATCGGCCATCGGTCCTTCGACAAACATGGCCAGCCCACTGCCACTTCAGTTTGCTTACTCTGCAAGCTATGTCGGTAACTCCGGTTCTTTTCCGGATAATTTCATTCCTGATCTTATCCTTCAAAGAGACTCCAAGCATAGCCCGCTCCATAGCACGCTGCGCAACCTTGAATTTGTGGACTAGCCCGACTGTCAGTGTCCACGTTTCGGCACCGTATGTCATGACGGGCAGGACGCACTGGTTAAAGACTTTAGTCTTCAGACACTGCGGGATAGGCGACGAGAAGACTTGACGCAGTTTTCCAAATGCCGCCCAACCCAACTGGATCCTTCTGTCGGCTTCTTTGTTCAAAGTTCAAAGTTGTGTCTACCGACCTTGATGACTTGTCCTAGGTAGACATACTCCTTCACAACTTCGAGTAGCGACCCTTCGATGTGGATTGGACTCGGCAAGACGTGCGAATTGTACATGACTTTTGTCTTGTCCAAATTCATGCCGAGGCCAACCCGCCGAGAGGCTCCGGTTAGGCTGTGCAGCATCTGGTCTAACTGTTCCAGCGTCTCTGCCATTATGACGATGTCATCAGCAAAGCGAAGGTGTGAGATGTACTCGCCGTTCACGTTGATACCCTGTCCAGTCCAGTCCAGCGTCTTGAAGACGTCCTCCAACGCATTGGTGAACAGTTTTGGGGATATCACATCCCCCTGTCTCACCCCTCTGAGCAGTTGGATGGGACTGGTTTTCTGATCTTGGATCTGGACAGTCATCGTGGCAGCGTCATACAAACATCTCAACACATCTATGTAGCGCCAGTCAATTCGACATCGTTGTAGAGAGGCCAGAACTGCCCATATTTCGATGGAGTCGAAGGCTTTCTCGTAGTCCACAAATGCCATACACAGCGGCTGGTTGTACTCCTCGGTCTTCTGTACAATTTGCCGAACAGTATGGATGTGGTCTACGGTACTGAAACCTTTTCGAAAACCGGCTTGTTCTGGTGGCTGGAACTCGTCAAGTCTCCTGGCGAGACGGTTCGTGACGACCCTCGAGAACAGCTTGTATACATGGCTCAGAAGTGAGATGGGTCTATAGTTCTTCAGCAAGGTTTTGTCGCCTTTTTTGAAGAACACACACAAGCCTGTGATCGCTTCCGGTATTGAACCTACTAATCACGGAGACATCTCTAAATATATGCTTCTTATCCGTCATGATGAAGTCTATCTCGTTCCTTGTCACGTTATCGGGGCTTTGCCAGGTCCACTTCCTTTGGGGTTTCTTTTCGAAGAACGAATTCATCAAGAATAGCCCCTGCGACTCTAAAAAGTTGACCAGCATTTGTCCCCTGTGATTCCTGCGCCCCAAACCGAACGATCCGACTTTCGATTCACCGCGTTCTTGTACTCCCACTTTGGCATTGAAGTCCCCCATAACAACGTTGTAGTGGGCCTTTGTTGTACTGTGCATTGCCTTGGCAATATCCTCGTACATGGCCTCGGCTGTCTCGTCAGAGCATGTCGAAGTCGGCGCATATACCTGTATCACTTTCAAGTAGTACCTGTCAGTGAGTTTCAGTACAAGATACGCTACCCGTGTCGACACACTACTGATTTCCACAACGCTGCTAGTGAGTTCCTTGTTGACTAGAAAGCCGATCCCACCTTGGGAGAGCTGATCACCTTCGCGGAAGTAGAATAGGTGGCCTGACTCCAGGGTTATCGTGTCCTCCCCCTGTCTCCGGACTTCAGATAACCCCAGTATATGCCAGTTAATGCGACCTAACTCTACCTCAAGTTCGGCAAGGTGATGGTCCAGCCTCATCGAACGTCCATTATACGTAGCCAGATGTAGTCGTCGTTGGTAGCCTGCCGTAACCCGGTGATTCTTCGCACCCCCCGTCCCGCCGTTACCGTGACCGCTACCTTGACCAGGAATAGCGGGACCACCGGGAACTGGGGGCCGTTGTTTTAGCACTTTCATTGAGAGGTTTAATGCCCGTAGTCACCACGCTGGGCATGCGGGTTGGTGACCGCAGGGCCAATCCTTTCGCAACGATAACGCTGCTGCCCGTCATCGCTCTGGAGAATTTAGGTTGGCTTTTTGGATGGCTATACCGCCATCGGTCGGTCGTCAGCGCCTCGTTCGTCAGTGGCAGGGTGTACCGCGCGCAGGTGAGGTTGACATTTGGGGAGACCGGTTGTTGTGTGCTCCCCCTTACACCCCTATAACATAATCACAATAAAATAAAAGAAAACAAATTTTTCAATACACTTCCTCGAAAATTGGTTCATATCGCACTACGATTAGGTTCACAATGCAATGTATTTCACACGCGTGCGATTTTTTTTATTTTCCAACACGTGTGCGGGAATAAAAATTGCCACAGATAACTTATACTTAGTCCAAATTGGTTCAATGCCTCTATTCACACCATGAAGGTATAGATAAATAACGCAATGAATGTTGATGAACTGTGAAAATGATACCCATTGCTCCTGATAGTGTCACGTAATTACCCCACAATTTAGTGGTCAGCTTACAATAATAGGTACAGTCACGAGCACCAATATGTACTTATACTCAGCAACTTTTAAAAGTGATTTCCTCCAGATATATTGATTGAAATGTTATTTTACTACGAACATAGATTTTGGAACCCAAACTATTATGAAATAGATCTTTTCTCAAAGTTGCAATCGTTATTCCACGAGAAAATCGTTTTAAATTCTGCTAAGCGCTTACGTATTAGTGCTCATGACTGTACAAGTTTGCGTAAATCACTCACTCGAGAGTTGAAGACTCCCAGATAATTACAAAATCATTCCTAGAGTAAAAAATGTAATTAAACAGATTTTGAGGTTATGTAGTAAACATTTTGAAGAAAGCGATTAAGAGGAAATAAAAAATAATTAATTCTGAAACTTTCCATGTCGAATAAAATTTAGTGATTTAAATTATTACAATCACAGAAAATAACGAAATAGTGAAGAAAAACAAAACCCATGAATGAACCATTGAATGGAGTCACAGACTATTTAAAGAAATTAAAGAATGGAGTGAAAGGCATTGAATGGACGGGGTACTCAAGGGTACTCCTCAAAACTTACCATACAAAAACATAGATGGCGTTAGTCATCCCTTTTGAATCTGCATGTAATTATTCGCTTTGGGCGCTGCGTTCTCACAAATTGATAATTCTGCCTGTAAAGCGTTTTACAATTAGGGGATTGTTTAATTTTCTAAGATTGCTGGCTGAATTTTTATGGCTTGTTACGTTCAACCCTTTGCTTGTTAACCGGGATTAAATGTACTTTTGAATTTGATTTGCATAATTTTCGAGTTCTATTTAATTTTTGAATAACTAAATGTTTTCTTTTAGAATCTACAGGTATACGGCACTTGCTGATAAGGTCTCGTTAGTTTAGTACCTAGTAGAAATAGAGCAAGCGTGATTGCCTAGCCAGGGTACCTACATTTCCCAGGTCGGGCAGTGTTAAGTAAGTATTGGATACCTACCTACTTTTATCTGGCTTTACACTGTAGCAGCTTGGAGTCTGGATATGTGCCTGATTAAAGTATCAGGGTAGCTCAATACTCGATCATTTATTGCATTCCACAATGTGCTTAGGTGGTAAAACATTAGTTGTACCAATCGTGGACCCTGTCGGGCACAGCAAAATAAAAATTTGAAGGAAGAGGACGAGGGGGGGAAGGGGGTGATTTATACATGCAAAGAAAACTTATCCTAAGTAAAATAAAAGGTAACATTTTATTAATTTTTAATTAAGTTAATTCAATCTTTTGTATTATTTATTTATATATTTTGGGTACCGGACGTAAATAATAGCACCAACCCATTTCTTCCCGTGGGTGTCGTAAAAGGCGACTCATGGACTAGAGAATGGGCAGCAGCGTTCTCTATGCATTTTAACACCCATAATGCGATCGCCAAGCGTGGGGATTATGGCAAACACCCCCTTAGGGGGAGGCTTATGTCCAGCAGTGGACGTCTTTTGGCTGAAATTATGAATGAGTGATGCTTATTCATTTACCTATATTATTATGTCAGTTCTATGGATTTTGCAATTAAATATTCATATAGACTGTATTAACATTTATTTAGTAATATTTTTTTAAATTTATTAGTAAAAATAGTATTTTTCCCTCATTCCTGCTCAGGGATGAGGGAAAAAAAAATACTATTTTTACTACCTCGGGTAGTTTATTGTAGATTTTTATCGACATATCCAGTGGACTAGATGAGTGCATTTTTAAACGGGATGTCGCCTGTCGGTAGGTTTAATCATGTTTTGTGACGGAGTGTGTATCTAGTTTGTACGTCTTCTCGTTTAGTCTAAAAGTCTTGATGTGTGTGTGTGCGAATTTACAGATTTCCAGTATGCATAAAGAAGGAAGAGTTAGAATGTTGAGTTTTTTGAAATGGGGTTTGCAGCTATCCGTTTAAAATCCAAAATAACTTTTTTTGAGTTGTGAACAGCGCCAGTGCGTCTGTGCTATTTCGGGGACATTATTACGTCGTAGCTAAGCCATGCATGAGCATTGCCATAGTAGGTGACCAGACCAGTTTACAAGTTTGTGGTCTTTTTTATTTCTCGAAAAGCGTACAGTGGAAAGTTTGGATTTAATTTTTTGTACGTGTGGTTTCCAATTGATGTTTAAATATATATAGTTAAGCTTAATAGTGGTAATTCATTTACTGATACAATTCTGTGGTTATTAAAAGAAAAAATTACATAAAAAGGATTTTTTTGGTGGGGGCGAAAATTTATTAATTTAGTTTTAGCAAAATTGATTTCCAAGTTATGTTCGTTCATCCAGGTGATTGATTTGGGAAATATATTATGAAGGGTACCTATTATTTAAATGTACGTTATCATGACGAATAGAAATATCATCCGCAAACAAAACGCATGGTCCGGATTCCTTTATGGTTTTAGGCAGATCATTGATGTAATAATGAGAAAAAGAAAACATCCAACAACGCTCCCTTGGGGTATTGAGGCGTTTATTGCCTTGTTATCGGATCGAAAGTTTTGAAGTTCATTCTTTTTATTGTCGAAGAATTCTGTTTCTACTAATTGCGCTCGGTTTTCCAGGTAAGATTGGAACCACACATAAGATTTGCCGCGGATTCCCACTCCGTAGAGCTTATTTAATAATATTCCATATTGCTATTTACCCTCCTACGTACATTAGGGGTACATATAGGATTAACCTAGTAACTGCAGCGAAATGAGGGAGTGCTTTACACCTCCGTCTGTCCTTCGGGGAATACTGACCGATGTGATGATTTATAATATGGTACCTATGTTAATAATTTAATATTTAGATATTGAATGTGATAAAAATTGTGACGAAGTTTCGGCATTCTAACTATTACGACCTCTCGCCAATTTCACCTCTAGATAGGTAATTAAGTTTTCTTTTGGAGATAATAGTTAATTAGTAACTCATAGAAAACGTCGTTTGTTCAATACTCAATACTCAATACTTTATTGCATTCCATAATGTGTACATAATATAACAGTTGGTATGTTAAACATAGAATCAATTATGGACCCTGTCGGGCACAGCAAAGTTAATTTTTAATAGGGAGGTTTGTTTGTTATAAAAATCATTTTGTTTTTAATTATAAATGATTATTTTATAGTTTATGTCAACAATACAATATTCCTACATTATGTTAAATACTAGGGCAGCAGTGTTGGTTGCAAGATGGTTGCAACTTTGCAATCAAGTGGGCCGTCAAATGAGAAGCCGGTTCAAGCCATAGTCTAGCAAAAGAAGACTAGACGTTGCATTGCATCGGTGCCTGCGAATCTAACACGCAATAAAACATTAAAAATTCTAAGCTGACCTCGCATTTTATAAGTTTTTCGTACGATGAGAGGTCAGATTAAATTGGAAGTGTATAGCTTGATAAGTCGTCGTGGGTACCTACTAGACAGACAGACTGTGTATAAACGAGTGTTCGATTATATTTTGTTACCGTATCAAGTACCTACATCACTTATAGGTTTTTATTTGTTGGGGTAAGTTTAGACGTTGAAAGGTAGATATTTGGATTGGATTGTACGCAAAGTATAATTAGCCTTATTCGTAAAATCAAATCAAATAATGATTTTTAAATACAATTGTATCAAAACCATTTTTAATTTAGGTGGTAAAAGTGATGGTGCTAATTGACTTTCGGTGCTAACCGTACCTATACGATAAGGTGCCTGCCTACCTACTTTTAAAATTCGATACTTGCGTCAAATAAATTAAAAATAAACCCCAATTAGATAATCAGAACCATGTTGTATTGATTGACACAGTACAAGTTCGAGTAGTTTTGTTTGTGGACTGCCCCCGGCGGAACAAATGTGAGGCAAAGGAAAACAAATAGACAGACAGAAGTGATGCTCATGATGCGGTTAAAAAGCGACAGATGTGGTGTTCGCTTTTATTTAAATTGTAGTTTTTTTAATCGCTGCTTTATTTGATATTAATTATGTATGGGTGTAAATATAGCTACTTTGGACACGGGATCTGAATATGAGTTTGTTTTTAGGGTTCCGTACCCAAAGTGTAAAACGGGAACCCTATTACTAAGGCTCCGCCGTCAGTCAGTCTGTCCATCTGTCTGTCTGTCTGTCCGTCCGTCTGTCACCAGGCTGTATCTCATGAACCGTGATAGTTAGACAGTTGAAATTTTCACAAATGATGTATTTCTGTTGCCGCTATAACAACAAATACTAAAAAACAGAATACAATAAATATTTAACGGGGCTCCCATACAACAAACGTGATTTTTTAGCCATTTTTATAGATAATGGTATGGAACCCTTCGTGCGCGAGCCTGACTCGCACTTGGCCGGTTTTTATTTATGATTTATTTATCTTCTTACATCTACCATTACATTATCCACCAATGCGATAAATACAAAGGCAACTTAATGGATACTTAACATAAAACTATTTAAAACAAAGTACAAACATGATATGAACGACAGAATAAGTCCGTCTCACTTGTTATGAGGTTGAGTTCTCATATTATTATTTGTTAGAAAAAAAAAATAAGTACTATTCTAAATATTCAGTGACTTATAACTTTTTATGTTAACTCGTTTAATTCTTGCAACAAAGGTTCATAGAGATTGACTCAACAAAAAGTTACTTGAACCGTACCAATTATGAAATTATACAAATCCGATACAAACGGGAGCAGATTGCCGCGAAATTATTCACAAAGCACCCCGGGCACGGACTTGATGATATTGTATTAGGTGATCACATACGAATGCGATTTTAATGGATACGCCGAGAGCGCCCCTTGTAAACAACCCAGCGACCTAATCGCGCAACTAAAAAGAGCCCAATTTCCCCGCCATACCGTTTGACGTTTAAGTCGTTTCGCGCGCAAACTTGATGCAACCCCAATCTAAATTAAAATCTAAAACCTTGTAAACAAGGCAAGTGCTCACTTTTTCGGGGATTTTAACCCTCGGAATTAACGAGAGATATAAAATAAAAGGGGGCTCGTTTCCGAGTGCGCTGCGGTGGTTTGTCATTGTTTTGGATGCATTGCTGACGTTTTTTTTATTGCATTCTGTTTGTGGTGTTAAGTTATTGATTGACAATTATTAATAATGGGCATTTAAAAATAAGCTTCTGGCTAAGTAAGACTTAACAGCCGCACGGGTCGATCAATCAGGTTAAGCTACGCTTGCCACGGTTGATCAGTAGATGGGAGACCATCTTTACATAACAAGACACCTCCGTGCCTCGGAATGCACGTAAAGCCGTTGGTCTCGGCTGTCATTCGTGGATCTTTAACAGTCGATAAGGGTCGTCAGAAGCCCAAGTCTGCCCAACCCGTCTTACCAAGGGTATCGTATTACCCAGTAACTGGGTTGTGGAGGTCAGATAGGCATTCGTTTTATGTAAAATACACTGGTATTCAGCTAAATCCGGTGACTGGAAGCCGACCCCAACATAGTTGGGAAAAGGCTAGCAGATAGATGATGGGCATTTAAAAGTAAGCCTAATAATATCACAATTCATCATGATTTCAGCCAAAAGACGTCCACTGCTGGACATGGCCTCCCCTCCCCCAAGCACCGCCACTTCGACCGGTTCTGTGCTTCCCGCATCCAGCGGATTCCTGCGGCCTTCACAGTCTTCGGTCCACCTTGTAGGAGGCCTTCCAACGCTGTCTTCCGGTACGCGGTCGCCACTCCAGAACCTTTTGGACCCATAGGCCATCAGTTCTGCGAGCAATGTGCCCTGCCCACTGCCTTGATTTCTGTCATTCCCGACAACACCACCGGTGGAGTCGTTTTCAGTGGTGTCGTGGGGAATGAACGATAATATGCTGGGTAGGATTTCACTTCCAAAGTGTGTAAACGCGGATGAACTGATAATAATATTATTTATTGGTAGCTACTTTCTGGAAATGGATCGTTTAGTAAGTTCTACAGCATAAATTAAACTCTTGACTTGTTTTGTTTGTTTATTATTTAATAACATTTCTCTTTAAGAAATAAATATCATGAAAATAAATACCATAAAAATTTAAAGAATAAATATTTGTTTAAAAGTAATTACAGCACGATTTGGACTAAGTAGGTATACGTACCGTTCAGTTATTTTACCTGTGATAAGTGTGATAACTCTGACAACAGCAACCCAATAGAGAGGTAAGTTAGACAGCAGTATAGATACAGTATTTACGCGCAATACTTTATGAGCTCTCTGAAGTTGCACGCGAATGGCCTAACAGTATATTAATAGCTAATTACCATATTACATACCATATTAGAACATTTTTATAGTACCTATAAAGGATCTAAAGCATTGATTTGTTCATAACAAAAATAATTAGCTATACACTTTCAACCTCCGAGAGCTCATCAATGATGCAAAATCAGATGTAAAATAACGGTCTGTAGTTACATTTCGCTACACATCGTTAATTCCAATATCAAAGAATTGCATTGAGTTATTTGTGGTCGTGTTAGACATTTGAAGAGAATTCTTAGTCATTATTGAGCAAGGAGGTGTTGCTCTAGGTAGATGTGGTTCCTTGCGACATCTTAGCGATGATGGTGAGTGTTGTCTTGGTTTGTCCATGACGTTCTGCTCGGGCAGAAATGCTGCCCTACCCCGTTGTAATTCCGATAGGTTGCACGCTAATTCTGCCGCTGCCTCTCCGTAGAGCAGCTGTCCATGGCGTACCTGTAGACGCGAATGTTAATGGTCAGTTCAGTTAGCCAGAACTATTAATAGGAAATCAATTATTTTGAAAGTGTTGCATAATTGAGTCGTATCTTCGTTGAGGATCTTCAAGCGCAGGCCACACCGCCAGCTAGCGGGCGAACATCGTTTCACCTCTTGACATGGTTAGTCGGTAGCTCGCGGTGTGAACCGAAGTATGTAAAGAGGTGAAACGATGTTCGCCCGCCTAGCCAGCCCGCCCGCTAGCTGGCGGTGTGGCCTGCGCTTAACGATTGATCCCCCGATCCGATGAATGTAACCCTCTGGCCTTCAACAAATCTATAATGAAAATCAAATTTCCACTAACCAAACCATAGGTAGGTACCTACTCCATTTGAAATAAGATATAGAATGAAATAAGATATAGAAAATAATAGAATGTTAAATAAACCTTTCTTACAATCCGTTCCAACTGATTTTGACTTTTGGTATTGTAACCCCGTTTTTGCTTTTAATGCCATCCTATGGAATAGAAGTCAAAATCGGTTGAACGAACTGTAAAAAGTTTTTTTAAATTTCTAATCTTATTTCAAATGGAGTATAGGTATAAATAGAATTTGTACTTTGGTACATCATCATCATCATCCTGCCCTTATTCTGGTTTATCTATGGTATACGCAGCATGTGTTCTATGTCAACTTTCCTACTTATGTTGTTTTCCCCAATGTCATGATTTCATGAAAAAGTCATTCAATGGAACAAATCTAACATAGAGAGATGAGATGATTGTATCTTGTGTGTGTATGTACAGCTGCGGATTCGCCTTAATCAAAATATTTTTAAAATCTACGTCATCTAAGATTTATCTAGGTTTTGGGGTTGTAAAGTTTATACAGTATTGCCCGATGAAGTGACCTTAAATAGATAATAATATCCAGGATCATAATGAAATTATTTCAGTGGGTTTGTGAAATGACAAACCTCTTTAAATAAAATTAGTGTGTAATTCAACATTAATTTCTTTGCCCACGAGTGGGACAGAATAGGCTAGCATATTGGAAACTAAGAAAGATTGTGACAGGGTGGCAGGGACATCGCTGCGAAGCCTTAAGGATTCAGTACATCATACTTGACCCCCGTGCGTTGAAATTTCTCGTCGGTAATTTTAAAAAAGAAAACAGCTGTTTCCTACAGAAGTGCAATACCTACTCGGTCAAAATGTATGGAACAGTGATTTTTTTTGGAACTTCAAAACTATTTTGAAATGATAAAAAAAAATATTTGGGACCCTCACAGTAAGCCCTTTCATTTAATGTGTCACACGGAACTGTAAAACATTTATTTTTTCTAATTTGTCCCCCAATTGTGACTATAATAGTATAATACCATATTCAAAATTAATTTATTTACAAATTGTAGTCACAATTGGGATAGATAGCATCTCTGTGACCCCCGAACATCGAAGTGTATCCCGTGTTCGGGTGTCATAGAGATTCATATTCATATCAAATTTCAACTTAAGCGGTCCATTAGATTCGGAGCAAATTGGCTGTGACAGACGGAAATACAGACACACAGACGTGCATGCAGACAGACAGACAGACAAAAACACGAGTGATCATAAGGGTTCCGTTTTTTCATTTTGACGCACTGAACCCTAAAAGCAGTCCAAAAGTCCCCATTACCTCGTCTTTCAGCTCAGCCCGCCTTCGTGAGACCCACTCGATCTGCTCCTGAAGCTTCTTGCACTCTTTCTCATTGGACAGCAGGTCGGTACGAAGCGATTCCATGATTTCACGGTACCGACTCCTGACATCATGGTCTATTGCATGAAGGTTCTCGATTTCGTTTTGGGTCTCCCGAATCTTGGACTTGGATAGACGGAGGCGACCCTCCTGTGAGAATATATTTGAAGATAGATCCTGAGATTAATAGAATACTCTTTATTATGCACACCTAATAAAAAATATATAAATGTTGGAAATTACATAAGGTGACACAATGGGCGGTCTAGTCGCTAAAGCGATCTTCTAAAGACAACCTTTGGATGGACTTAAGGGGAAAAGTACAGTCGGTGACTAGCGTTACCAGACCCCTCTTAGATTATTCTTCTTTGTAAAACGGGTCAGGTAATTCTGGTCACCGACTGTACAAGAGATTGGAGACAAGTAAGAAAGTCGCGTGCCAAACGGTTCAATTCTAGTGTAAAAACTATTCTGACTTTTCGCGGTAAAATGAAGGATTTCTTTCAATGAAATCAATTGACCGTATAAAACATCTTGTTACCTTGTCGGTGAGAGCAGTGGTGGCCCAAAGGTAACGACCGCGACTTACGAGTTGTAGGTCGTAAGTTCGAACCCTAACAGGTGCTTTACTTTTGTGTAAATTATTTCATCACCACTGCTCTGAAAACGGCGAAAGAAAACGTCGTAAGGACACCAGTATGTCCTGTATCAATGTTATGTGACATCTACCAACCCGCAATGGGCCCGCGTGGTGGATTACGGCCCACTCCCTCTTACAGAGAGGAGGCCTGTGTATGCCTATGCAGTGAGAATATTATAGGCTGATTATGTCTTATCTCTCTATCTATGTACCTTGTCGGCGAGTTTCCTGGTCAGGACATCGAGGTGTTCGTCCAGGGAGTCCTTTGCCTCGACCTCGTAGCCTTGTACCACGTTGTTGTGCGGACACAGGCGGTGGATGATCTGGCCGGCCATGAACGGAGCTGGAGCATAGTCTTCAGGCTCCTCAGACTGCACACGCAAACAATTACGTTCAAGGAAATTCTGAATGCGACTGTAATATAATTAGTTAAAAGTATAACCGCTAAATCGCTATGATAAACCGCAGCGACTCGACTGGTTTCTTTTTCACTCTACAAAAACGTTTCTGTAGAAGCTTTGCCATCTTTAGATGGTAGGCTAACCAGGCGCTTATTGCTCCTGAAGAGGAACGGTCTGCGCCTGGTGGCGGGGATCATCACGGAGCACTGCTTGCTAGAAATACACTTCCATACAATAGGTTTAACGGACAGTCCTCTATGCAGGGCATGCATGGGAGCTGAGGAAACCAGTGCACATGTGCTCTTTGAATGCACAGGCGTCACCCAGATTAGAACAGTAAACCTCGGGTCACCCAGACCTTTTGCAGATGTTCTAAACAG
This sequence comes from Tiliacea citrago, assembly GCA_963921375.1. Classification (NCBI taxonomy): domain Eukaryota; kingdom Metazoa; phylum Arthropoda; class Insecta; order Lepidoptera; family Noctuidae; genus Tiliacea; species Tiliacea citrago. The sequence continues at coordinate 16,122,336 of OY992802.1, forward strand.
ACCAGGAGACCAAATCAACTTTTGGAGGGAGGTGTGCTGGTTGGAATAACCACCGACGACGGCCGCCATGGCCTACGCACAATGGTCCACCTGAAAAACTAAGGCCCGTATTTATAGAGCGTTACTCAGTACTCAAGTATTACACGTAAGACTATAGTTTTTTGGTGGTATGAGGAACAGGGTGTAAAGTTCACTCATCCGCCATAGAAAAGGGAGGATCCTCCGACCAGACGGGTGTTGTGTCTGGTGGGCAATTGCCCGATGGTTGATGTCGGGACGTTGTATATATGCTAGTTGCGCGGTAAACTCTGCTTGCGCGATGCAGGATTTGCGTGACGTCAGTGTGACGCGTAGTTCGCCTGTGGCGATGTTGATGCCGCTACAGTTTCAACCAATCCAATGGCTTGTATCTAGTCATAAGTAATGCTTGAGTACTGAGTAACGCTTTATAAATACGGGCTTTAGTGCGGAACCAAACCATAGAATTGTGGCGGTATCCACATCGCCAGTATCAATATCAAGCAGAGTTTACCGTGCGACTAGTATACAGGATGGAAACTTTCAGCGGGGCAGTAAGGGGAAGTACCTTATCCGTTGCAGCTACGCGAAAATGGTCTTAAGAGACTATCCATAATTTCTTATTGAATTTTGATCCCCATTCACAGATTTTGAAAAAAATGTACAGTCAGCAGGAAAATGGGCAATTTTCACAAAAACTTTTTTTTATGCCAATCGATCCTCTTTCTTATAAGAATCAAAAACCTCTATTGGACCAATTGAGGTTTGAGTACTAGAAAAGTCATAAATAGCAAAAAACTTTTCCCATACATTTCGTAGGAAATGAGAAGTTCCAACTTACATTTTTTACTATCGAAAAACTGGCCGCTACAAAAAAGTAACGTAAATATTGTGGCTCCAAAGCCACAATATTTACCATTTTATCTAACGTTTATGTTACCCTGATACGTACGTAATAACCGAAGAAGGCGAAGACCTAGCTGTTCATCCCAAAACTTACTTCACCACAGGTCCCTTCTATTCAGAATCCATAAAATGTAACTTACCTACGATATAAAGGCCGGCCCTGAACCATTTATGGATACCTATACTCACCTTATTAGCCAATAATTTCCATCTCCACCTAAGATAGACAAGTAGCAAAACAATTGCTACACCCAAACCAGCGGCGGTCACAGCATTCAGCATATCGGACGGGTATCATTATACCACGAGGGTATACTTTAGATTTATTAAAACCGGCACAGCCATTGCTACGTTTTGATTTTTGACACTGTCAGATGACATCTGTCATGTTTTGGATTTCGAATGACGTTTTTTGATTTTTATGGGGCGGTTTTGAAAGAGGTTGTGCAAGAAGTTGCGAAGGAGCACGCCGCGCGCGCCTGTCAAGTGCCGAACGAGGCGGTCAGCGATTATTCTCTTTAATAGCTTGCTCGCCTCGTCCAAGAGCACAATGGGCCTGTATGCTGACGGAGAACCTGCAGGGCGCCGCAGCTTCCTCAGCAGGATCAGCAACTTTCTGTCGCCGTGGAAAGTGACCCCGCTCGAGGCAAGCACTTAAAAGACCTACGAATCAGGGCCAGAGAGCCCGCATAGACTGGGCCACTGCATGGCCTGGTAAGCCGTCCGGCCCTGGGGCGATGTTTTTGGCTTATAACTGCAACACCCCGGCTCTCGATTCTACCTCGGTTCCTTCAGGTACGTCGACATTATCATCGCCATCAATTTCGACGGCATCCTCACCGTGCTCTGCAGGAGGCAAAGTCATTGGCGGAGGTATATGCTCCGCCCTGGATGGGAACAGAGCGCAAACCACTTGATCTCGGAGTTGTGGTTGGAGACTCTGTGTAAGTGTTGGAGCCCACTGTCGAAGGTTACTCTTAACCATAAGGTAAGGTCGCCCCCACGGATCTTGATCAAGCGTTGCCAGCAACTCCTCGCGGGCCTGAGTTTTAGCCCTCCTAATCGCCGCCTTCATGGCAGCTCTATACCCCTCATACAACTCCGCTTTTTTTGGCTTCTGCATTCGGGATGAAAATACGCCTCCTGCGGTGCCTGGCATACTAGTGCCGCGCCGCTACGCACGCTTCGAGCAAGTGCGCCAGGTTCCGGCGACCACTAGTACACCTGGCGTTTGGAAGGTCCGCACTGCGACCGTGGCGTCACCGCATAGCAAATAATGACCAGTGCCTCTTGCACACCTACTATCGTTTATGTCGTCAGGCCTGTTCGGTGCAGAAGCCCAGGCCTGAACGATTGAGGCTTCCAGTAGCGCCTCCTGATGTAGCTTTTACAATGCCCAACGCGGATCCTGACCTGGGTGATGTTAAAATTAATATATCGGTGATCCGACAATGTCTCCACCTCTTCCATCACATGCCAGTCCTGGACACGTCACGCTATAGCAGGGCTAGCAAATTAAATGTCCACTATCGACCCGCCTCGCTGACGCACGCATGTGAGCACGAACCCTTGATTGAGGACGAGCAAACCGGTCTCTACGCCCACTGCTCCAACACCTGACCCCGTACATCTGTCATAAGGGAACCCCAGACCGTGGATTTAGAATTAAATTCACCAAGCACCAAATACCTACCACGATACCTACCTATCCAACCGGAAACTTCCAAAGAACACGGGCGAAAAGTGATACCTCAAATTCCTTATCCCTCGTTCCATCTCACCAGATCAACAAATCTGGGATCCACAATATCATTTCAAGCGATACCTATCTAAATTTAATTACGTGAATAGCCGGGCAGTGCGTTGAACAGGGCTCGGATCAGCGGGTTAATTGCGTAACACACTTACAATGCCAATTCAATGCCTTTCATTATGACAGTTCAACTAATAAATTGCGTCATTTACGTTGTCGAGCAGAAGAATTTTTAAACATCACCATCAACATAAAGCAACTAACTTTTACGCGCGGCTACGTCCACGTGGATGTCGGAAATTATATACACGGGCACATGATGACACTAACGGGATAAAAAGGTATCCAGTATCCTAAGTCCTGCGCCAGGTCATGGTTTACCCGTGTGCCAAAGGAGAATTCCCAAAAAAACCCAGTGTCGATTAAAAAAACTTATAAACGATAGTAGGTACGAGGGCGGCACTGAAAATTTCGGGAATCAAGGAAGTGACACAACATTACTATTTAAAAATGTATTTATTGCTTTTCGAAGTATTCTCCGCGAAATTTGACACATTTTTCCATACGATGGAACCAATCATTGAAGCAACCATTCCATTCGGAAGTTGGGGTCTCCAAAATGGCCGTTTTGTAGGCGTCCACGGCTTCTTCAGGTGATGAAAATCTCTGTCCACGCAATTTATTCTTTATTTTAGGGAAAGTATAGAAATCATTAGGGCTTAGGTCGGGGCTGTACGGCGGATCGTCTAATAATTCTATGTTTTCTTGTTCTAAAAACTCTTTTGTTCTGTGCGCGGTGTGAGAACTCGCATTGTCGTGATGGAGGATGATGCGGCGGTTGCAGTTCTCTTTACGGAGTTCAGAAACGACCTGTGGCAAACAAATGCTAGCATACCATTCTGCATTAACCGTTCTTTGTCCCTCAAGAGGAATAGTCGTAACATGGCCGGTTTTGGAGACAAACGTGGCCACCATTTTTTTTTGCAACACTCCGTGAACGAACAATTTTTGTTGGCTTTAACTCATTTTCGAACACCCAAACTCGTGACTGGTTTTTTGTTTCGGGTTCGTACGCGTATATCCAGGATTCGTCACCTGATACAATGTTGTATACAGCATTTGAGGATCCTGCGTGGAATCTTTCGAGAGTTCTGACGCACCAAGTAACGCGAGCCGCTTTTTGCTCTTCACAGAGCGAATGCGGTATCCATCGGTAAAACAACTTTTTTACACCTAATTGTTCATGCAAGATTATTTGTATTTGACTCATGCCAATGTCTAAAGTTGCCTGAATTTCGCGGTATGTCACATGTCGATCTTCCTCAATCAGCTTACGCACAGCATCAACGTTTTCTTGGGTGACTGCAGTTTTTGGACGACCTTGACGGGGATCATCACTGAGCTTGACACGTCCACGTTGAAATTCAGCAAACCAGCGATAAATTGTGGTTTTGGATGGGGCTTCATCACCAAATGCAGAAATCATCCGGTCAACACACTGTTTTTGTGTTAAACCAGTTCGAAAGTCATAATAAATCATCGCTCTTGAATTTTCTCGAGTCAATTCCATTTTCTCAACGACTAAACAAGTTTGACAAAACCTTGTGACAAGACCGAGAATCTTTTTTTAAATAAATAAATGGTATTCGATTTTTAAAACCAAGGAGTTTTCAATTAAAAAGATTTTAATATGACAGGAACAGTGGAAATATTCCATTCCCGATACTTTTAGTGCAGCCCTCGTATAATACACGGTAGATATCAAATGTGAAATTAGTTTCTATCAAAATAATTGTAAGCGTCATATAAAGAGTTTCCTGTGGTCTCAGGAAAGAGGTCTCACCTGTGATAGGTAGTGCACCATGTGGTTATGTTGCACATATTCCAGGATCCAAACAACGTAACGAAAGTCAGATAAGTACTGAGAGTGATAATAATACTTATTACAACAACACAGCGACGAATGCATTGAGTGACTTTAGAATCACAGCAGCCCTTGTTAATGCATATAGAGAACCCTACCCAGACAGGGTGCCTCACGTATTAATAAAAAAAAATCAAATTGTTGGTCGTCGTACGTTGTAAAGTTATAATCAGCATGTTGTATTATCTTGCCTATGCTAGGCATGAAGACACTATGCAACAAACATGTATGTTTCTAGATGTATATTACAGTTGATCACGATAATATAATATGTAACAGAGATGTATTTTTTTTAAAATATCTACCTACGTTTTTTCACATGTCTTTTTGTAAACTGCTAACCAACTTTATTTACATGAAGAAAGCAAGAAAATCATTACCTATTATTAAAAATAAAACAATTCATAGCCAATCATGGAGATATTTATTTAAGAAAGTAATTTAATATTTTTGTTTATCTATAATTAAAGCCCTTATACCCTACATTCTGTCAGGGTTGCGGGTTTGTCCGAACGGGATATCGTGGTCCTGGCACACAAGCAACGGAAGGAACACTGGTGGGTTTTATTCAGTAAAAGTTTCACACGCCCGCTCCACCCAAAGCGGGAGAAGTTATTTGATAATTTCCCACCAAAAAAAAAAACCTTACATAAGTGTTTTTTATCGACTCTGGGTTTTTTGCCCATACATTTATGGGCATTCTCCTTTCATCGAAAGAAAGGCAACAGACAGAGTTACTTTCGCATTTATAATATTTCTAATTTATGGATTGATTAGCAATTTCCTTCAAAATCTTTCGGATTGTGATTGAAAGTACGTGTTACACAATTAAGGGTGCAGGGGCCTGACAGCGTGCGTCATCCATCACGACTGTCAGCAACTCAGGTGGCGAGACGGGGACGGTCCGTGGCCAATACATGTCGCTATAACGAGGGATCTGTTCTATTGAAACAGGATATAAATCTACCGTGATTAGCTCATTAATTGATGTGCTTAGATAAATGGAGGGATTAACAGAAACGAAGTATTTGGAAGGATCAAATGGTGGCATGAAGAAAAAACCAACCAAGTGCGTTTCGCAGCACGCTCAATGTCCCAAGAACAAACTTAACATTGTAGTGGAAAAACATGGTTTCCCCATGCATTTCTACTGCTACATTTGCAGTTGAAATGTATGGAGGAACATGGGTTGTACGCACAATGTTGAGTGATTTTCCATGTTATTTTATTGTTACTCTATTGGACCAATTGAGGTTTGAGTACTAGAAAGTCATAAATAGCAAAAAACTTTTCCCATACATTTCGTAGGAAATGAGAAGTTCCAACTTACATTTTTTACTATCGAAAAACTGGCCGCTACAAAAAAGTAACGTAAATATTGTGGCTCCAAAGCCACAATATTTACCATTTTATCTAACGTTTATGTTACCCTGATACGTACGTAATAACCGAAGAAGGCGAAGACCTAGCTGTTCATCCCAAAACTTACTTCACCACAGGTCCCTTCTATTCAGAATCCATAAAATGTAACTTACCTACGATATAAAGGCCGGCCTGAACCATTTATGGATACCTATACTCACCTTATTAGCCAATAATTTCCATCTCCACCTAAGATAGACAAGTAGCAAAACAATTGCTACACCCAAACCAGCGGCGGTCACAGCATTTAGCATATCGGACGGATATCATTATACCACGAGGGTATACTTTAGATTTATTAAAACCGGCACAGCCATTGCTACGTTTTGATTTTTGACACTGTCAGATGACATCCGTCATGTTTTGGATTTCGAATGACGTTTTTTGATTTTTATGGGGCGGTTTTGAAAGAGGTTGTGCAAGAAGTTGCGAAGGAGCACGCCGCGCGCGCCTGTCAAATGCCGAACGAGGCGGTCAGCGATTATTCTCTTTAATAGCTTGCTCGCCTCGTCCAAGAGCACAATGGGCCTGTATGCTGACGGAGAACCTGCAGGGCGCCGCAGCTTCCTCAGCAGGATCAGCAACTTTCTGTCGCCGTGGAAAGTGACCCCGCTCGAGGCAAGCACTTAAAAGACCTACGAATCAGGGCCAGAGAGCCCGCATAGACTGGGCCACTGCATGGCCTGGTAAGCCGTCCGGCCCTGGGGCGATGTTTTTGGCTTATAACTGCAACACCCCGGCTCTCGATTCTACCTCGGTTCCTTCAGGTACGTCGACATTATCATCGCCATCAATTTCGACGGCATCCTCACCGTGCTCTGCAGGAGGCAAAGTCATTGGCGGAGGTATATGCTCCGCCCTGGATGGGAACAGAGCGCAAACCACTTGATCTCGGAGTTGTGGTTGGAGACTCTGTGTAAGTGTTGGAGCCCACTGTCGAAGGTTACTCTTAACCATAAGGTAAGGTCGCCCCCACGGATCTTGATCAAGCGTTGCCAGCAACTCCTCGCGGGCCTGAGTTTTAGCCCTCCTAATCGCCGCCTTCATGGCAGCTCTATACCCCTCATACAACTCCGCTTTTTTTGGCTTCTGCATTCGGGATGAAAATACGCCTCCTGCGGTGCCTGGCATACTAGTGCCGCGCCGCTACGCACGCTTCGAGCAAGTGCGCCAGGTTCCGGCGACCACTAGTACACCTGGCGTTTGGAAGGTCCGCACTGCGACCGTGGCGTCACCGCATAGCAAATAATGACCAGTGCCTCTTGCACACCTACTATCGTTTATGTCGTCAGGCCTGTTCGGTGCAGAAGCCCAGGCCTGAACGATTGAGGCTTCCAGTAGCGCCTCCTGATGTAGCTTTTACAATGCCCAACGCGGATCCTGACCTGGGTGATGTTAAAATTAATATATCGGTGATCCGACAATGTCTCCACCTCTTCCATCACATGCCAGTCCTGGACACGTCACGCTATAGCAGGGCTAGCAAATTAAATGTCCACTATCGACCCGCCTCGCTGACGCACGCATGTGAGCACGAACCCTTGATTGAGGACGAGCAAACCGGTCTCTACGCCCACTGCTCCAACACCTGACCCCGTACATCTGTCATAAGGGAACCCCAGACCGTGGATTTAGAATTAAATTCACCAAGCACCAAATACCTACCACGATACCTACCTATCCAACCGGAAACTTCCAAAGAACACGGGCGAAAAGTGATACCTCAAATTCCTTATCCCTCGTTCCATCTCACCAGATCAACAAATCTGGGATCCACAATATCATTTCAAGCGATACCTATCTAAATTTAATTACGTGAATAGCCGGGCAGTGCGTTGAACAGGGCTCGGATCAGCGGGTTAATTGCGTAACACACTTACAATGCCAATTCAATGCCTTTCATTATGACAGTTCAACTAATAAATTGCGTCATTTACGTTGTCGAGCAGAAGAATTTTTAAACATCACCATCAACATAAAGCAACTAACTTTTACGCGCGGCTACGTCCACGTGGATGTCGGAAATTATATACACGGGCACATGATGACACTAACGGGATAAAAAGGTATCCAGTATCCTAAGTCCTGCGCCAGGTCATGGTTTACCCGTGTGCCAAAGGAGAATTCCCAAAAAAACCCAGTGTCGATTAAAAAAACTTATAAACGATAGTAGGTATAATACACGGTAGATATCAAATGTGAAATTAGTTTCTATCAAAATAATTGTAAGCGTCATATAAAGAGTTTCCTGTGGTCTCAGGAAAGAGGTCTCTCCTGTGATAGGTAGTGCACCATGTGGTTATGTTGCACATATTCCAGGATCCAAACAACGTAACGAAAGTCAGATAAGTACTGAGAGTGATAATAATACTTATTACAACAACACAGCGACTAATGCATTGAGTGACTTTAGAATCACAGCAGCCCTTGTTAATGCATATAGAGAACCCTACCCAGACAGGGTGCCTCACGTATTAATAAAAAAAATCAAATTGTTGGTCGTCGTACGTTGTAAAGTTATAATCAGCATGTTGTATTATCTTGCCTATGCTAGGCATGAAGACACTATGCAACAAACATGTATGTTTCTAGATGTATATTACAGTTGATCACGATAATATAATATGTAACAGAGATGTATTTTTTTTTAAATATCTACCTACGTTTTTTCACATGTCTTTTTGTAAACTGCTAACCAACTTTATTTACATGAAGAAAGCAAGAAAATCATTACCTATTATTAAAAATAAAACAATTCATAGCCAATCATGGAGATATTTATTTAAGAAAGTAATTTAATATTTTTGTTTATCTATAATTAAAGCCCTTATACCCTACATTCTGTCAGGGTTGCGGGTTTGTCCGAACGGGATATCGTGGTCCTGGCACACAAGCAACGGAAGGATCACTGGTGGGTTTTATTCAGTAAAAGTTTCACACGCCCGCTCCACCCAAAGCGGGAGAAGTTATTTGATAATTTCCCACCAAAAAAAAAACCTTACATAAGTATTTTTTATCGACTCTGGGTTTTTTGCCCATACATTTATGGGCATTCTCCTTTCATCGAAAGAAAGGCAACAGACAGAGTTACTTTCGCATTTATAATATTTCTAATTTATGGATTGATTAGCAATTTCCTTCAAAATCTTTCGGATTGTGATTGAAAGTACGTGTTACACAATTAAGGGTGCAGGGGCCTGACAGCGTGCGTCATCCATCACGACTGTCAGCAACTCAGGTGGCGAGACGGGGACGGTCCGTGGCCAATACATGTCGCTATAACGAGGGATCTGTTCTATTGAAACAGGATATAAATCTACCGTGATTAGCTCATTAATTGATGTGCTTAGATAAATGGAGGGATTAACAGAAACGAAGTATTTGGAAGGATCAAATGGTGGCATGAAGAAAAAACCGACCAAGTGCGTTTCGCAGCACGCTCAATGTCCCAAGAACAAACTTAACATTGTAGTGGAAAAACATGGTTTGCCCATGCATTTCTACTGCTACATTTGCAGTTGAAATGTATGGAGGAACATGGGTTGTACGCACAATATTGAGTGATTTTCCATGTTATTTTAAGACCATAGTCTTATTATAGGTTTTCCTGAACTGTTATTCTCTGTATTATTTTCAATATTTTAGGCTCAGCAGTTTCAGAGATAAGGGTCAATTTTCATCAATTTTCTTTAATTACTTTAATAATAATGAAATTAAAATTACAAAAAAAAGGGAACCCTTTATTTAAAATCAATTTATTTACTTTACACGTTCGAGTTTGGGTCACAATAAATTATTTTTTATCCAGTAGATTCAGAGCAAATCGGCTGTGACAGATGGACAGACAAACAGACAGACATACAAGTGATCCTAAAAGGGTTCCGTTTTTCCTTTTGAGGTACGGAACCCTAAAAAGGAAGTTCAGATGGACATAAATTTTATTAAAAAAATTAACAGCTATCTCGATTTAGGTGTAAGTATTATGATTCAGTAGCTGTAAATGCGGAAGTATTAAATTATTACAAAACAATGTGACTCAATGAAGCCATCCAAGTTAAAAAAAAAGTTAAAAGCATGCCAAGCTTTAGCTTTTACCATTGTAAACCATTTATCATTGTAATCAACCTTGTAACCAGCCTTTTACCATTGTAAATTGCATAGAGAACGCTGCTGCCTATTGTGTAGTAAGTCCCTTAGTCGCCTTTTAATAAACCCACCCACGGGAAGAAATAAGATGGTGCAATTCTTTACGGCACCACACGGAACAAATATGTATTTCCAGAATTATAATCATTAGAATCATTAATACATTTGTATCTCTCTTAGTTAGATTTGTTGGAAAAGTTCTTATGGACCAAATCTAACTTAAAGAGATGTATTACTTACTTAATTCTGTAAATACATATTTTTTATGGTCGCGAATCATGTTGTATCAAAATTGTAAAAAAAATTGAATTTCGGGGGCTACCACTGCGGAAAAGTCTAAAAGAAACAAGTTCACAACCTCGCATCAATTATTCCATAACATCCTAATCCATCAAACCACAGCACTGCTGAACTTTTGTAACACCCAACATCTTACGTCATCAAACCGCGATCAGGGCAATAGAATGTCCATCACGCATCACACATAATCGGTTCCCTGTACCGCCCCTAGGTGGAGCTGGCAAGGCAATTACCTACCGATGCAGGGAATAATTGAAAGGGGATCGCGTTCTAATTGATTGTTTCTGGACGAGTGATTCATATGATAGATAGAACGATTAACGGCCGCGTGATCGTGTGATTTGTGTGTGGTATGTAAGTAGGATGTTTGGTTGGTAATTTAACTAGAGTAGGTACTTAAATATATACGTACAGTTAGTACATACGTATAGGTACTAATTTTGGTGGAAAAGTTTTTGTCGTTAGTAAGTCGCGTTTTGTAAATTGTGAAGACGGACCCCGTCGTATTTTATTGGTGTCCTTGGCAATATCTTAGAAAAACACGTTTCAATGCCAAAACTGTGTGCGGGGAAAGTGTTTCAAGGTACTTTTATGTCAAGGATATGGTACTAAAGTAAATAACATACCTACTTAAATTCCTAGTTTCTGTTTCCAGGTACAATTTACGTACCTATTGAAAGTTAAGTGACGAATAAAAATAAGCCAAAGCTAACGTCGCGTCGTGAACTTCGCAAAGCTTAATAGGTGCATTTACGAGCAACCATATTACACCCATTTCTTGAAAACCATGTATCACTAGCAGAATGAAGTAATAAAACTTAAGGGCCGACGGAATTCCCGCCACATTTGACATTAAACGCTCCGTTCAAAAATCGTTCAGTTCATTCATTCACGTGTCGCGTTCCGTTTCACTTCGCGCGTGATCAAAGCTCGCGCGATGACGTCGGCGCAGTATTCGTTAGATTTACAGCTTACGGAAGCTAATTAGTTTGAATTAGTTGGGAGGAGGGCCCGTATGGCCGGTTATGCGCGTCGCGCGTGCATTCGAACGTGACGCTTTCAGGACTGAGAACGATTAGATGGTGCAGCGGTGTAGTTGAGTAAGTTTGTAGTGTGGTGGCTGACATTTTTGGAAATAATGTTATAATGTTTTAATAAGAAACTGTGATTTACATTGGAACAGATTAAAACTATGTAGACCCTAATAAGAATTAATCAAAATAAAGTAGCAGTCTGTAGAACAGTCTACTTTCTACTAGGAATTTAGATAAAATTTAAATGTTCTGGTTTCATTGAACTTAAGACAGTACCTACTGGGTACTTTTTCTAAATATCAATTAAAAACAATTAAACCTGTTAACTTTAAAGTAACACCACATATCTGTGCACCCGCCCGGCTTACTTTGCCACTCATTCGAGACAGCCAGGCACTTTAGAAAGATGAGTGATGAATGCAAGTTTAGACTACATCTATTACGCGGTCTATGTTTAAATATCTCCAACGCATTCTGGGAGGCGATCCATAACTAAGTTCACGCCATTCTCACAGCCAAGGGTACGAGGAGGGATACCCAGGAATTTTTGTTCCATAATTTGTAACTAATTATGAGCCAAAAAACGTACGGTGTCTTTGATCAGTAGCGACATATGGCCGCCCTTTTTTAGAACATGTCGTTTGCATGTTATATTAATTAATCGTTCGAGAATAATTAGGAATGAAGGGGAATCTTTGTTGGAATGCTCAGTTGTGGCTTTAATTTATTTGGAGTTTGTTTAATGGGTAGATTGGATGCTTTGTTTGACAAGATTTTGTTATAATGGGACCAACGGAATTACAATGTGATTTAACTAATTATTTTCAAAATTCGAAGGTTTAAGGCCGTCTTGTAGTGCGGTGTGTAGCCGGCTCTAACTGGCCGGCCGTTGCGAGCTCTTGAACTGCTAGATTTTGTGTATATTTGCTCCATAGAAAAAAATAGTAAGGGAATTATAAAATTTGTTCTCACCAAGTACTAAAAAACAATAAGGCCTATCTTTTGGTATAACTTTTACATGGTTTAACGAAGGAATCTCTTCAAGGTACACGTTTTAAATAGCGATTTAGTGTCATCTTTGTGATTTTTTTTTCATCGAGACAATTAATTTAATTAATGTTTCTATCTTCACACAGTGCTTGATAATATGTTCAAATTTCTTAAAATATTTTCTTTTTGCGCAAAATTTATATTTTGCTAGATTTACAGAGGTTTAAAAAAGTTAAAAAGTACTGCAACCTCGCCTTAATGAGAAAATCTTTGGTGGCGTTACCCGGGTATTGTGATATATTTATAAATATGGCAGACTTCATTTGAATGAATGGTGTCATAATACCTGGGCGTGGAAGAAATGTCTTCATCTCTTATCATTAAATGTATTATGTAAAGGTACAACTTCCATACATTTTCAAATCTCGATTTAAGCTACATAATTTGTTTCAAAACAAACAAATTTTCCTCTATAATAACAAATAATCACATAGCAAGGGATCATGTCTCAGAGGACGAAAATAAAAGGAAATTCAAAATGGCCGACACTGAAAGCAACGGCGCGGTTTCTTTCCGCGTATTACTAACATTACCATACTTCAGGCGGCGAAGCTTATTTAAATGCTCCACCGACTCCATTTAGAGCTTGGAAAAATAAAACCGGGGAACAGATCCCGCGATCTCTCGCTGAGCCGCTTTTGTGGTAAATATGTATAAACTTACCAATTTAAATCTGCGTTGTATGAACTTCTTTGCTTGCCTATTTCAGTTCTTATTCGTAAAGTACCAAGAGATATAGAATATCTTTCTCGTGTCACAAGTAAGTTAGCTCATGTATAAATATCTACGTTTTGTCGCTGGCATCTTTTTATTTTATCGCATTTTATTTGGGAGCTCAGCTGCCATTCGTGTTGTTTGCCGCACTCGAGTATATTTCGCTATCTATCTAATATCTACTTAGAATATGAACGACTCCAGCGTAATAAAATTCTTCGCAAATACACACGTTGTTCCGACTTTCCTATTCTTTTTTGCTGTTATATCAAAAGGCAGATTAATATTTTAATGAAACGCAAATCGGCGTAGCTTGTTTGAATATATTATAAAACAAAGCAAAAATTAAGTTAAACGATTAAAAAAGAGTCCCCGGAGCGCCCACTGTTTGAACAATGATTCCATTATCTGCGAACGACGCTACGCTTCCTCTACTTAGACATAAAAGATAAAACTGAATAGCCGCCAATTTTGTTCCATTACTCTCGAGCGCCACAGAATACATATTATCCGTAAAACGGAACGCAAACAAAGTGAGCGTCGTTTTCCCGCCGACGATAACTTAATTTCAGTCCGCCATAAGTACGTAATTAGCGAGCCGCTGCCTTATCGGCCGGTGGGTAATTAACCTCTCGGGGGGGTGTCCTCCCTCTCTCCGGGCCTCCCTTTCTCCCGGTGTACCTTGAATACCTCCTCGGCTCGTAATATTTCCGCCATATTATCCGGGAGTCCGCCCACCTCCTCCACCAATGGCGGCGATTCCCGCGCTTTTGTTTCGCGCCGTCACCGCTTCGTTCCGAAACGTTGTAACTTGGTATGTTTTCTTTGGGAAATTTGGCTGTATTCGTGAGCGGGATGTGGTTTGTTTTCATTGGAGCGCGTTTATTATGCTAACACTGTCTTCTCTTTTGAAATATCATAACTTGGAGATAGTCTCAACGAATTTTGAACTTTGTTTGTTTAAAATAGAGTTGAATTTACGTTTTCTTTTCCGTGTTCGTAGAGGGGTGCCGTCAGTTCATATTTCATGTGTTATCATCTTTTATTGAGTGCGAGTCGGGGCATTGTTGTCGGTTTACTGCGCGGTTATCTCGCGCGGCCGCCGGTGTTTAGCGACGCCTCGACTGATGAATGGCATATTGGTATGATGTTATAGACGTGCCGACGAAATCCTGCAAACCTAGTAAGGGGTGAATGGATATGAGGATTACGAAATATGTTGTTTCTTAATAGTTTTGGGTAAAGTTGATACCTAATATAAGTAACTTAGGGTTTGGATAAGATAATGTTCATAATCCACCAAATTGATGGATACAAAGATATTGTTACCGTTGTAAAATAGATTGACATTTGATTGAATCAGGTTTACTGATATTTCCTGTGAGACCTGTCATAAAATGCAAAGTTATGAAAGGTCTACGGCGCTTACGGTTTACGTAGCGAAGACTACCTACTTACTTTGAATAAAAATCGTAATCTGAGAGTTTGCTGAGAGTAGGTTCATGTAGTCTGGAATGATTTATTAGGTACCTATTCTAACGTTGAAAGCACTACAATAACGCAGTAGCATTTTTCCTTGGGTAGCTCATACATCCTTTTATAAAGATGACCTACATAATTTATCTTCCTGCTAACTTCAAGATAACACACTATAAAGCAAAACTTTAATTATCACACTTACCATCATCTTTCAATAGTTTAACCCGTTCACTACCAATACCAATTAGAACACAAAATCGCCCACAACATTTAAACAATACAACAAATAACCAATCACGGCCCACCGAAGCGTGTTTCCGAACGAACGCTCGTTTGTCAAAATTACGCGGCAGTTGATAAGCCGCATAATTTTTGGCGCGAGACTCGTCGGCTGTCCTAATTGGGTGGCGTGGCCAGCGCGCCGATAAAGCCCGGTTTACACAGCGTTTTAATTAATAGAGGTCGCCGGGCGAGCGTAGGGTTGTCGCCGTTTTCACGGTGTTGGAAAATTAGTTTTGGAAAAGTGAAAAAAATAAAGAATAAATTAATTGTTATGGCTGGGCCTTTTGTTGTTGATCAGAAAAATACACAAGTAGGTAAGTGAATGAATGGTAGAAGAATGGCAAGATAACTTTTGTGAAAATGTCACCTAATAGATTTCCGAGTGTGCGCAAATTCTGGTTTCACCAAGAGATCTTTACGGTTAGACACTACATATGAAATCACAAAAAGAGAAAATGGTGTCAAGCCAAAAGAGGATGAAGCTGAGAGGAAAGTTGAAGGAGAGGACTCTATGATAAAATCACCAATTATAGGTGTCCTCATACTGTTAGCCTTGTTCCAACCGCACCCACTGCCGAGTACAGGCCTCCTTCCTTTTGTAACATGCTTCCCTGGGTATTTTTTGCAATTAGGTTATATTATAAAAATAAAGGCTGAAGTCAAAAATATATAGCTGAAATCCGTTCACCCCTAATCTGTCGCCAACGTCCAAAATACGAGGAGTGTTACCAAACTAAATCTGTGCAGAAATATAAATCAGGTCAGAATTTAGTTATCTAGCCAAGCGACAGATTAGAACTCTTTGAATACACGTAGGTAAACTAACTACTAACACTTCGCCAATGAAAATGGAGTTTACCTGGAACTGTTTTGGATATAAATTGGTAGCTAGTTAAGTTGATATGAGGAGGAGGAATGAATATGGGGTGGGATTTGTTTAGTGATTTGTTAACGCATAACGCGCCTGTTTCTGTTTTTTTTTAAAATTAGTAATAACCAAAAAACCGGCCAAGTGCGAGTTGGACTCGCGCACGAAGGGTTCCGTACCATTATCTATAAAAACGGCAAAAAAATCAAGTTTGTTGTATGGGAGCCCCCCTTAAATATTTGTTTTATTTTAATTTAATTATTTATTTTTTAAGTAAGTGAATACATAACTAAATATTCTGTGAATATTTCAAGCGTCTAACTGTTACCGTTATCAATATCGAGCAAAAACGAGCAAAAAAATCACGTTTATTGTATGGGAGCCCCCTTAAATATTTATTTTATTCTGTTTTTTAGTATTTGTTGTTATAGTGGCAACAGAAATACATCATCTGTGAAAATTTCAACTGTCTAGCTGTCACGGTTCATGAGATACAGCCTGGTGGCAGACAGACGGACTGACCGACAGTCAGACAGACGGTGGAGCCTTAGTAATAGGGTTCCGGTTTTACCCTTTGGGTACGGAACCCTAAAAACAGAGAAATAAAGAGAAAGCCACAAACTTGTAGACTCATACTCGTAGATGCTTCGATTTGTTGACCATTTTCCATTTTGTTAAGTATCTGGTTTTGCTTGCTTGTTAAGTATTTATTTATTTATATATTGTACACCACAAAAATACATAACAAAATATAAATCAAACACTACAAAATACACAATGCGGTCTTACCGCTTTCTGCGATCTCTTCCAGGCAACCCCATAACAGCGTAATTTGAAAATATTGTAATAGCCAATTTTTAAAAGAGTAACCGTGAAGTTTCATACCAGCTCTTCTTTATAGAAAACGACCAATTTAAACCGTGCATTAGCATAAGTCCAATATACTTGTGCCCATGTAGGTTTATGTGAAATAAAATATTTTTTGAATGTGATTTTTTAAACCTACTCAGTTTATTTTTGGGCATTATATCGTGCCGGGTGGGGCCGATATGCTCACACCTTGGTTTCGGTTATTGGCCAACTGAAGGACAAAACCCTCTCAAAAACTAAAAACACTTAAGATTGATTGATTGAGAATTTTCACAGAAAACCACTTTTTTTGCAGGTAAAAAACTACATCTTTGCCCAAGTTGAAAAAAAAAACCTTAAAATCATCTAGATATACCTCAGTCTCATGGTTATCTTTAAGAAGAAGATGTATAATGAAAGTTAAAATTCTAAATCGTATGTAGGATTTTCACAGAAAACAACAGATTATCCTTGGAATAAGTTGAAGTAATCTAGTATACAAGACAATTACTACCTAATTCTAGCCAAAAAAAAAGCTTAGTAGAATTTCCCTATAATTTCAGGGACCCTAAACCGTCTGGCTGTCATAAAAATAAACTCATGTTACGGGGGGGGGGGGTCATTATGGAAGTTAGCAAAATGTCTCGGAACCCTTCGGAAAGTTCGCGCAGTCTTAGCAAAGTTGTTGCCGACGGTAGCTCGGTGAAAATGGCTGGTACCTACCGCTATCAACTAGGAGTATGTATAAGGATCCTCCGAACAGTAAGGAGACAGAAGGTTCTCATACTAAGTCTAAAGTCTGAAAGTTTCTATGTTGGTTTCGTTAACTATACCCAAATTCAACCAAGTAAGGTATTCTTCGTTAACTATACCGGATACCCAAATTCAACCAAAGTCAGATATTCTTAACATTTGATACTTATAGTCTAGGTCTCTAAAACACTGACTTAATTGCGTAACACACTATCAATTAATACAATCTGAATGATTTTAAACTATATTGCTAATCCATTGCTTCATATGTTCTTGTCTTCTAAACATCATGACAGCATAGGAAAATTGTATAAAATAATTATTGAGTACCTAGGTAATATTCCCACAACCAATGATCTCCTTAGTGAATATATATTTTTTTTAAATTTAAATTCTTATTATTTGAGATTTTATTTTTTTAAATGTTAATGTTATAAATCTTTTTGTTAAATTATTTTGAATGAAATTTTTGTTATTATTATTGTTACGCGTGAATTTCCAAAAATGATTGAATAACTTTAATTGTAAATATCCTTTTTGGCTTTGTAATATTATGTAAAACCATAAATGGTTGTGTTAGCCTGTTATTGTTTCACTCATAAACGTACTATTAAGGAAATTATATTAAATGTATAGTGTAAACATTTGTTGGCTAACCTAAATAAATAAATAAAATAAAATATGTTCTAATTCCACGCGGACTTAGTCGCGGGCAAAAGGTAGTTAGTTTACATTACTTGGGGCAACGTTTAAACAAAAAAAAAATTGTCTTCTAAAGTACAAGATTCTTGTGGTATATTCACTATAGGATAGATAGAAACCAAGTATTTTTCTAATACCTAAGCATGCGTCATTTATTTACTAGAATGGGTTACCCCAGTATTTCCCTTTGTTAAAATTAAGCCATAAAATGTTTAAGTGCTAAAGTCAACGATATATTATTTTAAACGAAGTTTGAAATATGAACATTGTTCCTTCTAATTTTTTTTTCTCTTTATTAATTAAAGGGGGTTTTTATCCATACGATATCCCAACCCCATCGTACCTCATCAACTATTTAACTTTAATAAAAGTAACTACACCTATAACAATATATATATTTAGATATCGATATCCATCACGTCCGTGGAGTTCCGCTAGCTAATTTAATTTGACCCTGTATATACTGTATTTGAAATTGAATCACTGACTAGGCGTCATCTTCACTAGGCCACACAACCTCTTTGCAATCGCCGATCTAGGGTTTGCTAAAATATTATGAATTAGCCCAATGTCCAAAATGTTCAATTTAAATTCTCTGATCATTGATTCTTGTTCTTAACACACTCCATCAATAAATGTTCCACAGTTCCTTCTAAATGTCCACAAAATCATTAAAACATGTGTATGTATAATACATTATGTAATTAGTCTGTTAATTCACGGTATAAAGCTATAATTAACTCTTTGGCCGTAACTCATGATTAATTTTCCGCTGTATTCGTAGGCATATTAATTTCACAGAACCAGCTTTAAACGCCCTAGCAAAATTATCCCAATAGTGAGAAATAGTAAAATTGGAGAAACGAATTGTGTCAAAACAATGCGTAAAATGTATATAAATATATAAAACAAATAAAATATTTAAGTTTTCGACGAAACAGTAACATAATCTAGATCCACGTCTCAAAGGAACAATTTCTTTGCTAAACCTTTTTTAAAATTTAAAAAGTAGAATGAATTTGTGAACGCAGCTAACGGTTGGCGCGCTCGCGACTGTCAAACGGGTGCGCGCGAACTTTGGCGGGAGAGCGACGCAATAAAAACCTTATAAAATTTCTAATGGGAAAACGTACGAAGAGTTTGCCCCGTGAATTATGAATGGTAACGAGCTCGGCAGCCGTTCCCCCTTTGTATCGAGTCTGACTGCTCCAAGTTCGTACTTGTTTCTTTTGTAGATTGCGGTCGTGGTTTATGCGATGCGAAAAACAACATTGTTATAGGTAGGTACCTACTTTCGTTGGGTGCTGAAGTTATGTCTCGTTTGGAGTTTACGAGCTGTTTTAATTGCATTTGCGTTTTATTATTTAATGTCTAGAATAAGCAGATAGATTTTGTTATGCAGTGTGCAAAATTTTTCGTTTTCAGGAGGTCTATATAACAAATCGAAGTATCGGCCGAATGTTCGGCCGTTTGCGGCTGACTACGAGGATAGAAATAAAAACGACAGTCAAAGAGATAAGTCAAAATCAAAAATGTGACTTGAACTCGGGTAAGGACTCATATTCAACAAAGGAATCTTTGGAAGTCAGGAAACGGCCGACCTGTCGGCCCATAGGTACTTCGGATTATCGCTTCGGAGTAGATCTTCAGAGTACAGAAGCTGTAATCCAGGATGGAAAGAAAAGCTGAATTTTCTGATCAACTTTGGAGATGATCTGGCAAAGTCACTCACACTGGCAAGTAATAACTTAAGTAGGTGTTATCAAAAATGCCACTTCAACATCATAGATAGACTTCAGACATAGACTTTTTAAACGCTTCTTCAGAATAATTTGCAACACGGATATCTAAGGTTAATTGAGAGGCCTCAAATAAAGTGTTCCAAAATGCTGAATCGTTTAAAAACGTCCCGGATATGGAAGGTCCAGCTGAAAATAACTCCAATTATATTATGCGTCCTCTCTTAATAATGCATGGAACAGAAAGAGATGGAGACACGGAATGAATGTTTCGAATCTCCATTCGTAATTCAAGACTAAGATGGCCACGCTGCAAGAGTTAGTCATAGGATTTTTCAATCTTAAAATTAAGTTCGAAAAAGGAAATTGTTGAAATGGAAATAAAATTTAATTAAGAACACCTGCATATCATAGAATCGAAATTGACACATTTAATTACTAACTTTTTCTATGGCACTTGGCGTTTCCTAGCGGAATAACTAAAAACACCGGCCAAGTGCGAGTCGGACTCGCGCACGAAGGGTTCCGTACCATCTATAAAAACGGCAAAAAAAATCAAGTTTGTTGTATGGAATCCCCCCTCCCCCTTAAATATTTGTTTTATTTTAATTCAATTATTGATTTTTTACAGTGAATATATAACTAAATATTCTGTGAATATTTCAAGTGTCTACCTGTTACCGTTATCAATATCGAGCAAAAACGAGCAAAAAAATCACGTTTGTTGTATGGAAGCCCCCTTAAATATTTATGTTATTCTGGCTTTTATTTGTTGCTATAGCGGCAACAGAAATACATCATCTGTGAAAATTTCAACTGTCTAGCTATCACGGATCATGAGATACAGCCTGGTGACAGACGGACAGACAGACAGACAGACAGACAGACGGCGGAGCCTTAGTAATAGGGTTCCCGTTTTACCCTTTGGGTACGGAACCCTAAAAAGTACGTTCGTACAGTAACAGACTGAAACACTTTAAAATGATTTCGCTAGACAATCGCCGACACACTAATGACGCAATGTTTGTGTGCAAAGTTATGAAACATAAAATTGACTGCCCACAAATATAGCACACCTTTAATTTCCGAGCTCCCTCATGAATTCCTCACAGTCCCATAACACCACTCTGCCCACCGCAGAGAAGAACGGTTCTAGGCGCCAATTCCCCCTATGCTAGATCGTAAATAGCTGCAGCGATCAAATCGCTGTGCACTTTGAAAGTTTGGGCAAGTTGATGGTCAAATTTCTCAAATACCTTTTTAAATAGATGTGTTTTTTACATATTATCATACTAACATTTTATGTCATATTGCTATATTCAATAACTACACTTTTAGATAAGTAATTTAGTTTTTTTTTTTTTTTTGTACAACTTCTTTATGCAGGCGGAGTTTGCCTGTAAGTGATTGTTGCACTGTTGCATACGTACGTATCCTGTGTAAACAGTTGTTGGTGAACCAATAAAAATAAATAAATAACTTGCCTTTAATTGCCCCCGACAGCAGATGGCTGTCAGAAGAATGGCGGTCGTCTATTATATATTAGATATATATTAAAGGACCACATTTTCGGGTTTTGGATTTGTGAACAACCTTTAAAGGGTTGATAACATTGACTGATGTTCGATTTGGTACGGATGCGTATCGAACGGTTGTGAATACCTATGCTGAAGTCAATATCTGAAGCTTTTGAATAACAAAGCACGTCTCTGTCCTATTATAGACTATTACTTGTAGAATACTTAAAAAACCTAATTTTTTTTTGTAGTACCTTAATGGTTTAAATATGTAAGCTTATATTTACTAATAGGTACTTAGGGCGAATTTCACAAATGAAGTTGAACGTGTCAGCACGTTTTTAAGCCGCGTACAGACGGCTACACATCAAGCTATACATTTCCAGCATAAGCTGATCTCGCGCGTATAGGATTTCCGGACAGTGCGAGATCAGCGTAAACTGGAAATGTATAGCTTGATGTGTAGCCGTGTGTACCAACGTCAGACCACGGTTTTAGTTTAAGATTAGTTCTTTCTTTTATTGTGTTCCCTGTTTTTTGTCAAAGGAGAAATACCAACAATAAAATCATATCCCCAATCACAGAATCACGACCATCCCAAAGATTCCTTACCGTCTGGTCACCATACAAGAGTATGGGCGTGTGAAAACGTGCAGTTTTTCGAGACTTAACACGGTCCCTTTTTTGTAGCCGCGGGCAAACGGGACGGGGTATTAAAACTTGTATATCGGATTAGACAAAATTACTAAGTGCTTCAGATAAGAGGGTGCTCCGTTTGGGCCACGAGTCCATCTACTGGATACAATGTGCGAATTAAAAAGCTTTGCCGACAACTTGCATGGGATTTTCAGTCAACTCTAAAGGATGTGATTTGGTAGACTGATTGGATAAAGATGCATGTACATTGTATAATGTACATATTTAACTGTGTCTGTGGTAAAACAGATAGCATTTGAAGGCTTTTTCTAAGAGCCATATATTCATTTCTTTCACTTTGACTATCAATATTTTGAGAATAGTTACAAGGTGCTGCTTCAAGGTTTTCAATTTGTAATGTGTTTGCTGTAAACACGAACCGTAGATTCTCTAACCAGCCAGTCTCCATTATCACCTACAAACTACACGACTAGACACACCCCAACGCTAAGCCTTCCTTATCTGTGGCAACAAATTCCAAATTCATACAGATTATGCTCCACATTTCGCGCCATTCGTTCAGGAACCGAGTTCGCGCGACTGAATAAAAGATGGCGGACACATGTCTCTAATGCACTCATCAATTATTTCGCGAGCCCGCCCCGCTCGTCGTGAGTCTCCCTTTAGCGCAACGTTTTGATAACGGCGTGAGATTCGGCAGTGTCGTTTTCATGTTTTATGTACTGTCTATGGTCTGAACTCTGAAGATGTGTAGGGTTATGTAGGTTTGTGGTAGTTATGGCTCTATTTCTTTGGGTTACATTATTAGTTTTTGAGACGATCAACACTATCTCTTTACCTATATTGTTTCAGCAGTTTACTCAAACTCAAAGCATTTATTTCAAATAAACCAATTAAAGGCACTTTTGAATTGTAAAGGGGTCGGTCAGTCAGAGAGATGAAGCTAGTTGCCCATTCCAAAGCGTAGTAGGTTCCTATGGAAAAGAACGGGCAAGAAACTCCACGGACACTCTTTTTAATCAAAATATTGTGACAAAGTATTGGTTACATCATTTATGTTGAAATTATACATGTGAGGACAATGTAGAAAGACGTGCACGTTAAAAGCGTCCGCAATAAAAAGATAAAACCATTAAAAAAACACAATTAAAATAAGTTAAAATAAGCCGTGGCAGCCAAGGAAATTACCAGTCCCCACTGACGGCGCCCGTTCACGAACATGACGCATGGATCAGCACCATTTAGCTCAAGCATTTTGAAGGGAACTTAATGATCCAACACACACGCCACCATCAGCGAGACATTTGAGTGAGCATGACACACTCAGCCGCCAGGGCACATTCAAGTCAATGAAAGACGTACTTAGTAAATGGTAGGTACATAGTGCTCACACATGTGCTATGAAATTATACAATACTAAGAGATTGAATCTATACAATATAAAGATAGTATTTACAATCTTCAGCGGCTCCAACAATATTTTTGAAAGCTAATCAATTAGTGTATGCGCCCTTGTGGAGCTAGGACCAGCGTTAAGTCAAGTATTTTTGTCAGCGATTTAATCCCCCAACTTATAATATGCTTGGCTACATGGTGTGCGGTTTATACAAGATTTAAATTTCGTTTCATTTAGTTGGACGATGTGGGGAGGTATTTTATTGTAACATTTTAAACAGTACCCCATGAAGGATGGGTCTACTTTAGCCAGTCTGAAACCTGGTTGAACTAATTGGTCCCTATTTCTAGTCCTATAATTGTCTTTCACCTCTTTTACTGAAAAGATTTACATTTTTTCTTACGTACATGATGTTTTCATAGATATATTGACAAGGTACCGTCATGATGTTTTAATATCTTTAAACAGTTCCCATAGCGAATCGCGCCTGCGGAGACTATATAAGGTACTAACAAATTAAGTACCAATATTTTAAGAGGTGTTACATTACATCAAAACAATTAACTTTAAATAGAAATTAAGAAAACTTTTTATATGATATTTTTGTTTTAATTTACGGTACAAAATAAATAAATTAAAATTTCGCCCAAACATAATCATCCTGTGCTTTTAACTAACAAGACACACTTTCTGTCAAGTGAACATCGTTGTTTGTGACTAACGTCAATGATTGGAAATAGCATGACATTGACATTTATTTATTTAAGTGAAGTGGCCATTGACTCATGACAGTCAAGAGGTTTCATAAGATAATCAAAGAGGACTTAGTCACGGATTGTTGACTCCAAAAAGTAACATAAACTTTTCAATGTTTCATACTTAAGTCTACTCCTAGAGACGAGTACTATCAGCTCTAAAAGTATTGGTACCTAATTTGTTAGCACCTTATTGCTCTGATGGCTCTTTTCTGCAGAATAAAAATAGACTCGATATCTGCAGCCCGTCCCCATAATAAAATACTGTAAGACATGATACTATGAAAGTAGCTGAAATATACTAGCCTCGCGGTATCTACATTAGTGAATTGACGGATTTTTCTCACAGCATATGCTGCTGAACTTAGCCGTCCTGCAAGAGATGTTAAATGAGGACCCCATTGCAGCCTTGAGTCTAGCGTTATCCCCGACAGTTTTTCTTGGGATAACTATTGACGGTAAATTACAATGGGGCCCACACGTAGAAAAATTGTCAGGAAGGCTTAGTTCGGCCGCCTATGCTGTTAAAAAAATTCGTCAGATAACTGATGTAGATACTGCCAGAATATGTATTTTAGTTATTTTCATAGTCTTATGTCATATGGGATTCTTCTCTGGGGAACCTGTGCGGACATTAATACTATCTTTGTTTTACAGAAAAGGGCTGTTCGAGCCATTTACAATCTAGGTCCAAGAGATTCACTTCGTGAAAAATTCAAAGAAATAGATATTCTGACTGTAGCCTCTCAATAATTAGCATTATCAGTTTATAAATTAAGTCCAAGACACTCTCTCCGAGAGAAATTTAAGGAGATTAATGTAATGACTGTACCTTCTCAGTATATTTTTGAAAATCTTTTATATGCCCATAAAAATATAAAATTGTTTAAAAAATACAGTGATATCCATAATATAAATACTAGAAACAAACATAAATTTGTTGTACCTACAACAAGGCTCAAGAAAATAGGTGGCTCGTTCCGATGTCAATGTATACGCTTTTATAATAAACTTCCAAGCCACGTTCAAGATCTAAGCCTTAATAAATTCAAATCATTCATTAAACGTAAGTTGTGTCAGAAAGCTTTTTATACCGTTAAAGATTATATTGAGGACAAAAAGGCTTGGGATTGAGCTTTACGTAATGTAACGTAATGACATGATTATTTACTTGTAAAGTATTATATTATTTTAATTATTGTGAATGTGAAGACTATGTGGATTATTGCTCTTTTATTTTTATTTTCACTTTGTCTTTTATTCTCAGTTAGTGTTAATCATGGTCTGGCAGTTTGAGTCATTTAAGCGGCCTACCCAAATGCCCTTTCTTTGGTATTGATCGTCGCATCGTTGAGCTCCTTAAGTTCTGAGTAGAGCTGCACGATTACTGACAAATGCGTGCACTGACTGGTCAGGTCCACTCAATCTGTGTGGTTCTTTCCTCAAAAGACCATTTCAGACACCAATCTACATGGCCTTCACATGATCTGACCAAGATTATGTCTGGACTTTAAAAGAGACTGTGACCTCTGAGTTTGTTTCGGCCTTTCTTCTCAGAGTAGTCAGATAGGAAACGCCGACCTCATCTAGTTTTAAAAATATGACTGACGTGTAAAAGTGTTTGTACAAACCTACTTACAGAAATAAAAATCATTTATCATTTATCAATACATATTTGAAAATCTATTGTATGTACACAAAAATATATCAAATTTTAAGAAAATGTCCGATATTCATTGTTTAAAGACCAGGAATAAACACAATCTTGCTGTACATCGCACTCGCCTCCACAGAGTAGGCAACTCGTTCATGGGTCAATGTATACGCTTTTACAACAAACTTCCTACTGACATTCGAAACTTACCCATTAAACGATTTAAAAGCTGTATTAAAACCAAACTTTGTAAAAAAGGGTACTATAAAATTTCTGATTATTTAGAAGACAAAAAAGCTTGGGATTGAGCTGCTCGCTCTGCAAGCCTTGTGATCAAACTGGAAAACTTGACATTTAATGTTATTATGCATGATTTTATATAAATATTGACATTGCAGAATATTATATACAATATTACATTAATGTTTACTTTGAAAAGTATTACATTTATTGCTTTAATTTATTGTGAATGTGAGCACTATGTGGGTCATTTTTTTTTCTTTAAATATTTTCCTATTATTTTATGCTTTTTCTCAGTTTTAATGGTGGTCTGGCATTTTGAGCACTTTATGAGGCCTACCCAAATGTACTTTCTTTGGTATTGTTCGTCGAGTCGTTGAGCTCCTTAAGTCTTGAGTCGAGCTGCACGATTACGACAAATGCTTGCACTGATTGGACAGGTCCACTCAAAATTGTGTGGTTCTTTCCTCAAAAGACCATTTCAGACACAGATCTACATGGTCCTCACATGATCTGACCAAGATTATGTCTGGACTTTAAAAGAGACTTTGACCCCTGAGTTTGTTTCGCCATTTCTTCTCACGGGTAGTCAGATAGGAAATGTCGACTACGTGTACGTGTAAAAGTGATTCCGATATCCTATTTACAGAATAAACGATTTCATTTCATTTCATTTCCCAAGAAAAACAGTTTTATCGACGAATTCAAGTTTCTCCCTATTCAATACTATGTCACAATCACTAATTTTTACATTCGGTAAAGCAAATCTTATCATTTAGTTTTGCCCATTTAATACTAAATTATTAGCAGTGAACCAATTTTGGACCTGCAGTAGGGCGTTATTTACGTCGTCAAGATTTGATGCTCGCCTATTTATCTTAAAGATTAAAGAAGTGTCGTCAGCAAATAACACCATTTGTGGTTGGTTTTTTAATAAATGGGGTAGATCATTAATATATACTAAAAAGAGGAAAGGGCCTAATATTGAGCCTTGTGGAACACCCATTTTTACTTTTAAACCGAGTTTAGTATTAGTAAGCACTTCTATTTAGGCTCCGAAGTAACGTTTTGCCTTTTGGTACTCTTCTAAGCTTCTAATGTCCGACAATAAACGAATGCTATGGTTTTAAAACTATCTTTTTTATCAACCATTTTCATTGCATTGCAATATTTTGTAAAAGGTGATGAGCATTTAACATTAGGCTGTTGTAAATTAGATAAATTACAAACTGACTCACTAAAATGTGAAAACTAAAAAACTTTTTACAAAAAAAAAAAACAACCGACTTCCAAAAAAAACACTAGGTAAGTACAATGTGAAAAATAACTTTAATTTCGGAAGTCGGTGTCTTTGGATCTGTATTTTAGTTTTATGCCACCGACTTCCGAAATTAAAGTTATTTTTCACTTAGTACCTAGTGTTTTTTTTTGGAAGTGGGTTGTTTTTTTTTGTAAAAAGTATTTATAATACCTTATCATGTTATCTAGTCCTAGTTGATCAATAAATCTTTATCTTATCTTAAATAAGACACTTAGTGTACTTCCATTTAAAAACTAATATCAGATCTCCACAAAACTGATATGTAAACTAATACGAACGCCCGATACGATTCAGAACCAAGGGTTCTTCTGAGATCAAACACGACTTGCGAATTGAGTGAGTTCTACAATCTACTACACACGCCAATTTCCATCGACCACTGAATTACCTCTCACTTACGCCATTATAAACCTTAGCTGTATTAAAATAAGGGTGTCAGGTAATTTTAAATTTGATTGTGGTCGGAACAAGTTGTCGAACCAATTTGTGAGACCCCTTGGATATCGGTGGGCATTGAAATTGAACGAGCATGTTTGCTTGGCTTTTTAAGAGCGTATGTGGTTTAGAAAAGGTTTTCGTTCTTATATTTGTTTGCTTCGTACTTCATTTTTATTGGAATGGGTTAAAAAAAACAGGCCAAGTGCGAGTCGGACTCGCGCACGAAGGGTTCCGTACCATTATCTATAAAAAGCGCAAAAAAATCGCGTTTTGTTGTATGGTAGCCCCCCTTAAATATTTGTTTTATTTTAATTTAATTATTTATTTTTAAAGTGAATATATAACTAAATATTCTGTGAATATTTCAAGCGTCTACCTGTGGCCGTTATCAATATAGAGCAAAAAGCAGCAAAAAAATAATCACGTTTGTTGTATGGGAGCCCCCTTAAATATTGATTTTATTCTGTTTTTTAGTATTTGTTGTTATAGCGGCAACAGTAATACATCATCTGTGATGTAAAAAATGTGATGTGAATTTCAACTGCCTAACTATCACGGTTCATGAGATACAGGCTGCTGACAGACGGACAGATAGACAGACAGACGGCGGAGCCTTAGTAATAGGGTTCCCGTTTTATCCTTTGGGTACGGAACCCTAAAAACTACCTTCATCATTCCGTGTGGTGCCGAGCGTAAAGAATAGCACCGCCCCATTTCTTCCCGTGGGTGTCGTAAAAGGCGACTCCGGGACTTACTAGAGAATGGGCAGCAGCGTTCTCTATGCATTTACCATACTGCGATCGCCAACCCGCCCGCCAAGCGTGGCAGTTATGGCAACCCTTTTAGGGGACGCCTATGTCCAGCAGTGGACATCTTTCGGCTGAACTATTGATGATGATGATGTATGAAAGTTTGTACCTACTTAAACAGTCGACGGCACGCCGCTAATAACTCATTGACTTCGAGCTGGCCCAACGTAGTATGGAGTCTCAATACTAAGAATAAGTGGCCGGCTTATTAAATAACTAATAGGGGACGACAAAGGATAAGATGGGCAGACCTATTTGGGGGAGGCCTTCGCCAAGGAGGCGACGACTACTAATTCAATTAATTAATACTATTTATTATAAATATTATGAATACATTATTACAACATAAAATTCAATCAAATTAATTTTCTAATTCAATGCACTATCATACAATCGAATGATTAAATATCAAATAATTTAAAATGTAAGGTGCTTGTGGCTAAATAATAACTGCCGCACGGGTCGATCGATCAGGTTAAGCTACGCTTGCCGCGGTTGGTCCGTGGATGGGTGACCATCTGTTCATACCAAGATTCCTACGTGCCTCGGAAAGCACGTTAAGCCGTTGGTCCCGGCTGTCATTTGTAGATCTTTAACAGTTGTTACGGGTCGTCAGAAGCCCAAAAGTCTGACAACCAGTTTTTCCAAGGGATAACGTGTTACCCAGTAACTGGGTTGTGGAGGTCAGATAGGCAGTCGCTCCATGTAAAATACTGGTATTCAGCTGCATCCGGTTAGACTGGAAGCCGACCCCAACATAGTTGGGAAAAGGCTAGGCAGATGATGATGAAATAATTTAAAATGAACTGAATCAAAAATAAAATTTTGCGATGTTTATGGACCTAGTGCAGTGTCTGAGAGTAACACAAATTTGGTTTAAGCGTTTTCAATCCGGAAATTTTGATGTCAAAGATGCACGTCGCTCTGGTCGCCCTATTACGGATAAAATGGATGCCATTTTTGAAAAAGTGGAGCAAGATATCAGTAGTAGAATATCAGTAGTTACGACGTAGCTGAAGAACTGGGAATTGACCACAAAACAGTTTTGGCACATTTGAAAAAAACTGGGTACACGAAAAAGCTCGATATTTGGGTACCTCACGAGCTCACTGAAAGAAACCTAATGAACCGTGTACTCATTTGTGATTCTTTATTACGACGTAATGAAACCGAACCATTTTTGAAGAAGCTGATAATTGGTGATGAAAAGTGGATCACGTACGACAAGAACGTGCGAAAAAGGTCGTGGTCAAAGGCCGGTCAGGCTTTACAGACTGTGGCGAAACCGGGTTAACTCGCAACAAGATGCTGTGTGTGTGGTGGGATTGGAAGGGCATTATTCATTATGAGCTGTTACCACCAGGCAGGACCATCGATTCTGAAGTCTACTGCGAACAACTGATGAGATTAAAGCAAGAAGTTGAGAGAAAGCGGCCGGAATTAATCAACAGAGGGGTGTGGTTTTTCATAATGATAACGCTAGACCTCACACATCTTTAGCCACTCAGCAAAAATTAAGAGAGTTTGGCTGGGAGGTGTTAATGCATCCGCCGTATAGTCCTGACCTTGCACCTTCAGATTTCCACCTGTTTTGGTCTCTTCAGAATTCTTTAGGCAGTGTCAGGTTAACATCACGAGAGGACTGCCAAAACCACTTGTCGCGGAATTTTGATCAGAAGTCCCAAAATTTCTATAGCAATGGGATCCTGTCCCTACCTACAGGATGGCAAAAAGTTATCGAACAAAATGGTACCTACATACTTTAGTTAAATGTAAATAAACTATATTAAAAAATGTGAAGATACTTTTTCCCCAACCTATTATATTGGGTTCCCATCTGTGAAATTGGCGTTTTTTTCTCACAAATAGAGAACCTCGTCACTTCTATGATTTAAAATATTCATCGATTGCTTGGTATTATATCGAATACTGACCATCATAGACAACTACCAGTAGAACAAAAACCTTATTACTTGTAGTTTTCTAAACATAAAAAATACCTTAAAAATGACTCCTTATTTTTTTAGCAGAAATTACCACTAAGTATTTGTTTTAACTTAGCCAAAAGCGCATGCGCTAGCGCTTAATCTAAGTGGCATATCGTTATCTTAGTTTTGAAATATTAGTGCATAAAAGTTTTAAAACATTAGTGTTCATGGTTGTTATATAAATTAAGAAAATGTTAGTATGAAAAATGCAACTTCTTTAAAATTCTTCATACTAAACGCTGATTTCATAGGTTAGGTATCCTTATAATAGGTTTCCAATATATAGGGGTATCCAATCTATTAATAATAAGGATATCCAATCTATTTTTCTTAGTTCCAGACAAAATTAAAGCTAAATGGAAATTGATACAACGAATCTGGGAAAACTGAACTAATTATTATTTGTCTGAACAGAATTTTAATTTAACAAATAAACTCTAGGGCACGCTTAACTACTCCACCTTACCATCTCTCAGCCCCACTGAATGTTTGATAACCTAATTTCGCCACAAATTACCTGCAGGATTGTATTGCTATCGGATGCCAATATTAATAGCGCTGGTTCGGAGACAGAGTGTTGTCTAAAGCGAACAAATAAGACTGCGAAGCACTACTTATCAAGTGGAGTCTGTGGGACCCTAAAAGCATGATCCTTGGGTGTTCGTTACGTGTTGGTATGGAGTTTAATGGCTATGCTATAGTTTGGTGAGATAGCGGTGTAGTGTGATTGTTTGATACTTCTGGTACCTGTTGACAGGCTTACACTATCCTCGTCCTCCCACATTGCAAATGCCAATTATTTTTAAAGGAGTAACCGTGGAATTTCTTGCCGACTCTTCTCCATAGGAAACAACCAAATTGGAACCGTGCACCTAGCTTCTGATGTTTCATAAGTACCTATGTAGGTGTATGTGAAATAAAATATTTTGATTTGATTTAGATTTTTTGCTCCATGAATATTGGGCAAAGCATGTCAGTGATCTAGCCGTAAAAATGATTACCCAATTTAATGGAAGGAATAGACTATAAAGATTGGCAACGATCATATTCTTACTGGTCCTATCGAGTTTCAAATCCAGTAATAGTCAATTTGTGTATCCACAGGTATGAGCATAAATAGTTTTGTATTTTTCTTTTTTAAGAAAAATAATATGTAAATAAGATATTTCCTTATTTTGTTTTGACGTCTTGGTCTATGATTTTAGTCAGCAAATGTGTTTATTGTTTTGCATTTTTTGGGTCCATAGCAACCAAAAACCAATGGTCCATAAGCATTTTTTGGGTCCATAGCCACCACTTTCTATCCCTACCGCCACGCTTTTGTAGTGCCTCGGGTATATCCGCGGACGCGCAAACTGACGGCTTCGCTGCGATCAGACGCAAGCATGCAGCATCCCTGTTGCGCAGAGTGCGTGGCAGCTCCAACAGTCTCCTGGGTGTCATTGCTAGCAAACTGGATTGCCCTATCATTTACTTTTTAAGCCAGCTGCATGTACCTGCTAATAGGAACGTAGTTGGTTAGGAACTTGTTGTTTTTGTTGTTGTGCGTTACTTACAAACAAACAGAGTTTGTAAGTAAATTGTTACTAACGTTATGAGTCCATGTTACTTGAAAATAAATGTTTTATTATTATTATTACTCCACTCCTTCTCCACACGTATTTAGAACCCAGTATATTCGTTATCTTCGGGTACGTCTTAATCACGGTTGGGCGACCATCAGTCAGGACCCGGCTAATTGCCACATTTGTAGGTCCAAACTACCCTGCTACCCACACAATAGATACCTTTGTTATATGAGGGAAGAGGCAGGGTGATTAGGCTAGCGAATTATTCGAAAATGTTTTTTTGGGTCGAAACTTCTTTCAAGTTTTGTTAACAAAACGTTTGTATTCGCGATCAAGCTTACGCTCAGTGAAAAATGTGAAGTGAAACTCGAAACTGTAGCTAATAAAGATAATGTTTATTTTGCCACAAACAGTGCTTTAGATTTCCTTATAGTCTACCTACATTAATAGCTAGGTTTACATTTTTTAAATAAGACGCAAAGGAAGTACTTTACTTATAAACTCCTCACTAGGTCGAGCCTGCCTCGTGGTGTCCTTGGGTGGTATTGCCATATGAAAATGCAAAGTATTCTCGTTTGAGCTCTTATTTTTTGAGCACCAAAGTTATTCCCAAAATACCTGTTGTGCTCAATGCATAGGTGCTCAAACGGGAATACTTGAAAATGGAATGTTATTGCTACAATCGAAAAGCACTCGAAAAAATTAATAACTTTGCTTTTCCGTTTTCTGACGATGAACGCTGATTTTGTTACATCACGACAGAACTCACTATTTAGACTAGGCTGCTTACTGCTAGATCTTGGTGGAAATATTGAACTGAAGAGATATATTTTGAATCCTAACTAATACATACCTTTTATAAATGCGAAAGTGAGTTTGTTTGTTTGTTACGCTTTCACGCTAAAACGGCTGAACGGATTGTGGTGAAATTTAATTGGCACATGGGTATACCATGACCTGGGTTAGAACATAGAGTACTTTATCCCGATATTCCCACGAGATCGAGACGTATGCGGGTGAAACCGCGGGATGCAGCTAGTTAATTATAAAATAATGTTCTCTCTATACCAACTTTATCTGATATATTATATAAAAGCAGATCTCTCTTAGCTTAGCCGTATGAAGGATTTGGTGTAACGAGTCGGTATTACCTACCTTTTTTCTCGTTTAAATTCACGCTAGATCAAATCAAATTTGTAATGTTAAAACAATAATAATCTAAATGTAAATATTGTAAAAATCTAAATGTCAGTGGTGTCCTCCATAGACTCACTTGTGGAGTAGTATAACATTTATGAATTAAAAATTGTTCCAGTTTCTTTTTGTACAATTATAATTATGATTATCTGTGGTGGAATTTTGTTGAAAATAACTGGAGCCATTCGATAAAAACTTTTACGTAGGAGGGTTGTTTTACTGCGATCAACACAAATAACGTTCGAATCCCTTTTTCTTAACCGTGGATCTGCTGGAGCTCTTATTTTGAAAAGCTGTGGGTTTGTCTTAACAAACACTGCCACCTCAAAGATGTATAATGACGGCAATGTTAGAAGCTTTAAGGATTAAAAATATGGCTTACAACTGTCCCCTGAGTGTAGATTACATATAGCGCGTACGCATTTTTTTTGTGCGATGAACACGTAATGCTTGTTTGTCGAGTTACCCCAGATTATACGACTCCGTATCTTAGAACTGATTCTACGTAGCTATGGTAGGCAATAAGCACGGCGTGACGGTTTACAAATTTGGACAGCTTATGAAGAGCAAAAGCAAAACTGTTAAGTTGTTTTTACAAATTTCTCGGTTTCCACGTAAGTTGACTGTCTATCACTGACCCTAAAAAAAATGTTGTATCCGTTTTTGTAACTGAATGTCCATTATGATTAGTATTAACCGGTAGTTGTTGTCGTTATCGCTGACTAAAATTCATATATACGTCTTTTCTAAATTATTTTTTTAATTATTCGACTGTAACCAATCTATAGTTTGCTTTAACTTGTCATTGATGTCTTGTTCATAATTTTAGGACTCATCTTTTTTTATCATTATTGTACAATCATCGGCAAATAATACTGTTGGGTGATTGATACTTTTTGGAAGATCATTTATGTACACCAGAAATAATGGGGACCCAATACGCTCCCCTGAGGTACACCGTACTTCACCGTTCTCGGTTTTGATTAATATTTGATTTTACGCTTAGTTTGAATATTTGTTATTTCTGTGTATTGTTGTCGGTTGCTTAAATATAATATGATGTGATAAGATCAAGACCATTGCCGCGTATTCCATATCTTTCTAGTTTGTCGATAAGTCTAGTATGATCAACAGGATCGAAGGCTTCCGTCATGTCCACAAGGCACAGATGGGTAGTGTGTTATCTACTCTTGACATTTTTGCATTAGATCCTGCCTGAAACTAGCAAAAATCAATCTGCCTAGCCTTTTCCCAACTATGTTGGGGTCGACTTCCAGTCTAACCGGATGCAGCTGAATATCAGTATTTTACATGGAGCGACAACCTATCTGACCTCCACGGCCAGGTACTGGGTAATAGGATACCCCTTGGTAAGACTGGTTGTCAGACTTTTAGACTTCGGACAACGCGTAAGGACTGTCAAAGATCTACAAATGACTGCCGGGACTAACGGCTTAACTTGCTTTCTGAGGCACGAAGTCTCGATATGTAATGGATGGTCCCTATCCACGAACCGACCGCGGGAAGCGTAGCTTAACCTTCCATCGAACCGTGCGTCAGTTATCATTTAGCCACGAGCCTGAAACTAGCAACAAACAATACCTTTCTTATTTTACATACATCTTTTGCTAATCAACGCTCTTAATTCCCGCTTCCCGCTCCACTTATGCCAACACTTCTATCTAATTCAGGCGCGAGAGGTCTCGTTAGACCCGGCTCCTCGAAACCTGGTCCATTGTTAGCCCCACAGTTGCTAGTAAATTATGTATTGACAACACCAGCTAATATCGACCTGTAGTGCCACGACATGGATTTTAAATGGTAGATACAAAATAATAAGTTGGTATGATTTAAGGCTATTTTTCAGTCGTCACAAAGCTGTGTGATGTATTTTCCTAGAGCTGCAAGACCTACCATAGATTTCAATCTAACTATTACTGCGCTTAACATAATGTTCTATTGATTTTATATGGCAAATAAACTACACAAGGCAGAGCAGTGGTGGCCCAGTATTAATGGCCCCGACTTACGAGTTGTAGCCGTTGTAGGTCGTGGGTTCAAACTCAAGCAGGCGCTTTACTTTGTGTAAATAATTTCATCACTACTGCTCTCAAAACGGTGAAGGAAAACATCGTGAGGAAAGCGGCATATTCTAGAACCAAAAATTCGAAGACATGTGACATGTACCAACCCGCACTGGGCCCGCGTGGTGGATTACAGCGCACTCCGTCTCCAAGAGAGGAGGCCTGTGTCCCAACAGTGCGAATATTATATAGACTGATTATGATGAATGTTTTACCCACACGTTGTAATTGAAATTAATGAAAACCTGAAAAGGTCATTGTACTCCTCATAATTAAAATCTTTATCTATGGGAGCAACCCTAAAATCTCAAAGAAATAATCAGATGCTCCATAGCATAAGTATACATTTATGTTCGCGTAACTGGATTAAATGCAGGATACAGCTGTTGTAAGGGTTCTGTACCTCAAAAGGAAAGAACGGTATCCTTCTAGGGTCACTTCGTTGTCCGTCTGTCTGTCTGTCTGTTAGTCTGTCAAGATCCGTTTTCTCAGGAACGCATGGAGGTATCATGTTGAAATTAATATCAAATGCGTAAGTGTACGGTACCTTGGAACTCTAAAAAAATCATGCTTCTAAGTCAACGCAATTTAAAAATACGACCATCTATGCGACATATTTTGATACTCGCAAATAAATCAAAACATATAGGCACTTCCCGTTGACCTAGTATCATGAAATTCGGCAAGAAGCGAGGTCTCAGCACAAGTAAAGGAAAAAGTCCGAAAATTGTTAATTATAGTTTTAACACATAAAAAAAATAAGATTACAAACTTACATTTGCAATTGGAGAATGTGTTTTGCAACAAAAATGTTAAGTTTGTTTTTGGGATAGATTCATCCCAACTACGGAACCCTTCATTGTGCGTGATTCGACACGCTCTTGGCCGGTTTTTTTCTAACAAAAATTTGCAATTGGTAACCGAAACCAAATTCTTTCACGTACACTCATGATGACTACTGTACATATAATTTAACAGTGGACCGTTTAGTTCACAATAGGTTACATACAAAGTTGTTGTTTCCCCGTTTTGTTCAACAATAGACACAGCACAGGAAATTGTGAGTAGAAAGTTAAAACAGACAAGAGGAAGATTGTCGAAGCAGCCAACCATGATAATGTTACAATCTTTGTCAGGTTAATTACCTTTAACAACACTGAAGGACATTGGACCAATTTAGAAATAATCTTGGTGAACTTTGAAGGCATGTCTATAGGATTGCAAAACATTTAAATATGGTAGCGAAGACTTGACACTGAAGACCTGGATGAGACTCGCACAGACCAAGGAAGCATGGCACAAAAGGGAGGAGGCCTATTCTCAGCAGGAGCGAGAAGCAGGTGGCACAGTAGTAACAGCCGTGACTTACGAGTCACACCTCTTTTTTGCAAAAAACTGACAGCTGTCAGCTACGTCGTGGGTGGTCTTGCGAAAATCGGAAACGTGTGATTAAAATGACAATATCTCTAAAGTTTTATATGGGAGCTGTATATAAAAGTTACGTCGTTGGAATCACTATGAAATGAGCTAACACATTAAAAATGGATTATCACAATTTTGCCTTGCAATATATTATCAAAAATCAGCGAAATCAGGGAATGCGAATTTACCTAGATATCCGCAAAAAAAAACATAATATTCCTTCCAAACAAAACATTCCTTCCAAGAATAGGAGAATCTTTACGGTCATTTACCTTGATATAATAGACCTCAAATACAAACGAAATAAATCAAAACAAAATGTTTACACCTTAATAGCGAAAGTTCCAAACATATTTCACCTTAATGTACTTCGTTGTTGTTAAAACAAGGCAATATTAAAGCACCACACTACGGCACATTACCACCTTGTAAAATATAGAGGTGGCAACCCCGGCCGACTGAGATTGGCTCATTAATTTAACAGCGTGCAACACTTAAGCCAGGCGTACCAACATTTTCGCAAATGAAGTGGCGGGAATACCTTACCAACCTTACAATACCGTTACATAACCTCAAAGTTTTGAAAAATAAACCTTCCCTCTTTGGTATAAGGGTTGTGTATTAGTTTTTTATTCGTATTATTAAGGTGGTTTGAAGAGGGTAGGTCTAAGCTTGTATTGTCGACGCTGTGCAGGTAGGGGAATATTCGGGTCTTTGATTTGTTACGTAATCTTTTGCTCGATATTACTCGCTTAATTGCTGTAGTTAATTTAGATTTCGAATTAAATTAAAGGTATGGTTTGTATTTTATGCGTGTGGTACAAAAATAAGATAATTGGAAGTCGGTTGTATATTATTACTTATTCATTAAAATACAGATTTAAAGAACGTATTCAAAAAGAAAATTAGTTAAACGCTTCGCTCCTTCACCTTAGCTAAAAGCATAAATAAGTCGCGCACAAAATTCAATGTAATTTCTTATACTTGAATTACGTATGATACTTAATTGGATGCGTTGATGAGATAATTTGATCATCATCATAATTTTATTTTATTTATTATATTAAGATTTGATTATTTGTATTTTGTTATAACTTCTTTCGCGTAGAACTTGCACTTCTAGTGTAGGTGCACGTGTTTCTATCCAAAACTATTAATCAAGATTTCAATAGTTGGCATTTTGTTCATGAATGAAGGTAATCTGCTGTCATTAATAACGATTACTTTTAAGTATTTTTTATTAAATAATTTAATCTAATTACTTTGCTTAGTGTCAGTGAAGGTTGAAAGGGGGAAAGTAACTACTTAATCTGCGAATTTGATAACAAGCCTATGTAAGAATTAGAAATATGTTTGGGTGAGGTTGGAAATAGCTGGCATGGTGGTTAAA
Source organism: Tiliacea citrago (assembly GCA_963921375.1). Taxonomy (NCBI): domain Eukaryota; kingdom Metazoa; phylum Arthropoda; class Insecta; order Lepidoptera; family Noctuidae; genus Tiliacea; species Tiliacea citrago. The sequence goes on from OY992802.1 coordinate 16,160,711, forward strand.
GAAAATAGTTAGGTACTTATTTATTTATTAACAGATAACCAACGAGAGATTCAAAATACAATAAGTTGGTAATTACAACGTTACAGAGTTAGAAGTCATCCAGTTGTTGAAATAATAGGTAATTAGGTACAGAAAAGTAGTAATAATGAGGATAAAAACTGCCACTTGCTCACTTCAGATGTCGCTACTATCCAACGTCTAAGAGTTTGGCATCGTTGGTATAGGTAGTGGTAGGCAATGACGTATTATAAGTAGACGCGTCATACACGAACATTAGTGTACTCAAAAACAGCGTAAGCCACATACTTGCATACAATCATACAGTGCGTGAAGAAAAGGAAAGACCTAACACCGATCTGTTGTTAAAAAGAGATGAACATACATATTTAGTTACGTAACTAGCTGCTGCATGTTCATTGGCGCGTACGCGTGGGTCGCGGCAGTAAGAGGAATTTCAAAACAAAAACCATTTTAATATGTTTTAATAAAAACATACATTTTACTTTTACATTTTTCTTTACTCACACAGTAGTAGTCTAATTTGTATATCGTGTATTAGACACAGTAAGGCATTTTCTTTACAAATAATTGCTGAGAATTGCGAGTGATAGTGACGTGTAGCCGCGTCACTGGATGGCGCGCGACTAATTCCAAATCAGGCAATTGCCTTGCTCTTACTTTGCCATTATTGAGCGCGGGTAACGCATCTAAAGGTAAAATATCATTGGTGGTAGGGTAAACAAAAAAAACCACGTGACGAGAGAGCTGTCAAGTAACCGACTAAACGTAATACCTGTCACTTCAATAGTATTACATATTATAAATCTAAATTATGCGTAAGCAGTTAAGGGAAGAGTAGTTTAAGAATAAATGATAAAGTTTAACATATGTTCATTAATAAAACAGAAAACTATCGTAAAATACAATCATTTTAATTTGGATAGTTACAACTCATTTTTAAACAAGAAAGCGTCATCTATAAAACCCTTTTTACGATTTGTTTACCTTTAAATAAAAAAGGTAAAGGTTTTGTATGTAAGAGAGCGTAGCAGGTGGCGTTCTATAGTTTCTGCCTACCCCCATGGGAAGAAGGCGTGAGTTTAACTATGTGTAAGTAAAAAAAAAATATTTTTGTAAACAAGCGACTTTTTTTACGCATAATTAATTAATATATATTATTACTTCGTTGCGTAGCTGTTGACTGCAAAAATACAGGGACCCATGTATTTGCCAAAGATGTTAAAAGACGAAAACTGTGGAAGAAATCTCTCGGAAAAAAAACGGAAACCCGATAGTTCGTCGAGACTATATCCTATCCTTTTGAAACCTGAAAACTTCTATGGGGGAAGTTACAGATGAGGCTCCCAAGAGAAATAAGTCTGTTTTCTTTACCTACAGGCACTTGTGGTGTGATATTATGTAGATTATAGTATGGTAAATGTGTATGTGTGTTTTGTATTATCCTATTAGATCAGTGTTAGAATACATGTCTGAAGCTTTTCAGTCAAAAAGATCATCCTCGAGTTGGTTTTCAACTGTGATCAATTTACTTCTGTCGTACGCCTCCAGTCTTTAACAGAAAAAGAACTTAAAGTCAACAAACACAAAATAACCTATAAATTATAAAACATTCATAATGTACTGACTTTTCCACTATAGCTGTTTTTTTAGCAGTGGTGTACGCTTCCCCTGTCTTTAGCTCATCTTTTAATAGTGGTACACTTCAAGTCGCATACATATTTATCTAGTTTTCGTTTAATTTGTGATCGATAAAAAAGTGAACTAATAAAACAATGGTGGTTTGTAGACGGACAACTGTGCTGCCATCTATGACGAGCTTTCAGTTTTTAACCCATTGCCATCACTGCAGTGTTTTAATTTTAATAAATGTCAGAAGTTAGTTCAGCTGCATCCGGTTAGACTGGAAGGCCACCCCAATATGATGTTATGAACATGATGAGGGCAGAAGTCGGTTTGGGTAGCATTATGCTTAAAAAGACATGTCTCACATAAATTAGGTTAATGATGAATCTTTCATTTCCATGTTACAAATCCTCTAAACACCACCTCAAAAGAAGACCATTAAAAACGTCACATGTGTACGCAGATTACAATCATCAAAATCACAACTTAGTGGCATTGTTCAGAATTATTTAGTGGCATTAAAATAAACGAGTAGCCATAAAAACAACGCGCCCGTTGAGACCTGCAGGACTGAATGCACCCTTATACTAGTTATTGTTAATGACAGTGTTTATAAGGCTCCCATATGGCGGTATGTAGGGTGTTGCTATTCCCAGTTAAGTAATACTTATTAGTATATTATAAACGCGAAACTGAGTTTGACGCTAAAACGGCAGAACGGATTTGAAAGAAATTTAGCACATGGGTAGACCATGACCTGGATTATAGGCTGATTATGCAATGAATTTAGATAAATTGACGACGACATCAACAATGACACTTGTTGGTAATGTTTTTAATGTTTTTGAGTGAAAAGATCGATGGAAACGACCTATCAACCAATCTTATGTCTTGATCATACGTACTGAGGAGATGGGCGAGACAGTAGTACGGTGTAAACACCTCACCGACTTTTCGGCCGAGTTAAAGGGCGAAACAGTCACTCGGACCCTGAACTATGTATTTACTAGACCGAGTGCCCACCCCCGCACTACATCACTTGCCCACTCGGTGCGTACTTGCCACTCAGCACCCTCACGTCACTCGCAGCACGCTGCCGTTTCCCGCGATTTTCTGACTGAAAGACTCGGTGCCGAGTTATAAAATACGTGTAAACACCTACTAGTTCACCCAACTCTCTCGGCCAAGTATAATTTTGCTGTCTCGCCCATCGACTCGGTACGTGTGATCAAGGCATTATTGTAGATACATATAAATATGGAACTATGATTAAGACACAGCTCACAGCTATCATCACCATTCTTCTGCCCTTATCCCAATTGATTTGGGGTCGGCGCAAAATGTCCCTTTCTTCCATACTTCTCTATTAGTCGTCGTCTCGGTAGTCGTATCATCTTTCACAGTACAGTCCATCCATCGTTTCTTTGGTATTGCCCTACTTTTATAAGCTTTAAAATTCGCTAGCGGTGGTAGAGCTCATTGTGTTTGCATACTCATTTCAGCTTATGTTAATTGATTTATTTTGGTCTGTAAAGTTAAGTACATGTAAAACGCTTCAATATTTTCCCTAACGATAAATTATTATTAAGTACCAACGCAATATAAAAAATCTAAATCAAAAGTCATTTATTCAAATTAGGCTGAGAAACAGCACTTTTCCAACGTCAAAATTACATAAGACAGTCCCCATAAACGCCCGCCTTTCACAACTTCCTAGTGCTTTAGATGGGAAGAAGAAATGGCGCAACAAACTCCCCAGCAGCACACCTGTCTGTTAAGACCAGGCAAACTAAATCAAATTTCCAACGGAAACTCCGCCCCTTGCTCCCCGCCACTCCGTTATGTGCTAAACGCTAACACATCAGTAATAAAGTTGAATATTGCGTGCGCTCTTTGATCGTGTTCAAACAGATCATTTGTTGGATTAGAATCCAAGAGATCATTAAGTGCGGCCAAAGTGCGACGTGCTGGGGACTTAGCACGCGCAACGGTGTGACATGGAGTCACAGCAAACAACCTGGTTTCCGCCGCGGCAGTAATTGTCTGGGACTATTAAGAAACGAGCCAGCACAGCATGCAGGTGAGGTGCGTCAATAGTTCCACGGAGCGTCTTGCAGGCTGCAGGTTGGATCATTTAGCTCCCATAAAAATGGGCTGAATGGTGCTGATCCATGCGTCATGTTCGTGAACGGGCGCTGTCAGTTGGGGCTGGTCATCTCTTAGCTGCTACGGCTTATTTTAATTATTTTAGTTTTGAATTGTATTTATTTAAATCTTTTTATCACGGAAGCTTATGACGTTTTGCATCGTTCTCACATGTCATCATTAAGAATGATGTACTAACCAATGCGTTGTACTTATCAATATTTTAATTTAAAAGAGTGTCCGTGGAGTTTCTTGCCCGTTCTTCTCCATAGGAACCTACTACTCTTTGGAATGGGCAGCTTCATATTTCTAACTCACCGACTTCTTGACAATTCAAAAGTGCCTGTAAATGGTTAAATTAAAATTGAGTTTTTTTTCCAGGCTATGATGAGCTGATCTCGTGCTTGCCTTACCTGTAATAAGTTATATTATATCCGAGTAATAACTATTTTCCAGCAGAAGAGCTGTTGGCCTGCGGGGTAATAATTGCCTAACACACGAGCGATTTTGACAGTTCAGCAACATTCATTGCATTATTTACGTTGTTGAGCAGACTATATATAGTTCTCAAAAAATAATAGGCCCGTTTTGACATTTAACTTGAATCGATTTATCGTGTGTATCGAGTACCGAGTCGTATGGTTACATAATAAGTAACCATACGACTTTTTGACAAGTATAATATTTTTTTTCGAAAATATGAAGCAATGGATTAGATATACTTCAAAATCATTCAGATTATAATTGATAGCGTACGCAATTAGGGTGCTGGCTTACATAACTAACCCCAATCGATAAACTTGAATAAAATTTATGAACAAAATGCCATTTTTTGCTATAAAAAATTACCACCCACACGTTGTGCGATAGCATATTACATACCCCTTATATACAGCGGGCGTTATATACAGGGCGTTTAAATTAAGTTGTCTATTAATGTCGGGCGGCCGGCGTTATCGGGCCAATTATAATTCACCGCGCAAATGACACCGTCATTACGGGCCGTTCATAACCGGCTTAACTGTGTAGCCGGATGCCGGTAGCGACGGCAAAAAAGAGGTGTATTCTTGTCAAAAGATGGTTTTGTAGGACCGCACGTCAGTGGCTTTGTAACACTGACTTTGAGCTGGCCTAGCGTAATACGAAGTTTCAATAGAATAAGAGGCCAGCTTATTAAGTTGAATCCGCAGCTGTAACCTATGAAATTATTTTCGTTTTCTGCAATTTGCTGGTCAGTGTCAGGTTGTATCTTGATCAAAGTATGATTCGTGACTGTAACAGATAATTATGTATTTACAGAATTATAATAATTAGAATCATTGATACATCACTATTTGTTAGATTCGTTCCATTGACCTGCAAATTGCAAAAAACGTAAGAACATTTGAACTTCGCGGGCTACCACTTCGCAAAAATACTGGTTTTATTAAATTTGATATAAAATTAACTCAGCGAGTCACAATGCACTGATAAACTTATGGCTATCCCCTTTTTTTCTTCTATATCTATTTTTCGTTTGCAGTTCAGCCGCTTTTGTAAGGTCGTTGGCTCTTCTAGAATTTTAGTTTACAATTGACTGCAATGCAATGCAAACTCATGATGGTTTCGTACACCGATGTTAGTGATGTCCAAGATAAACATGATCTATTCTAATTTTTTCTCTATTTGAAATAAGATTAGAAATTTAAATAAACTTTTTTCGTTCAACCGATTTTGACTTCTATTTCGTAGGCATAAGGATTCTATGAAAAGCAAAAACGTGGTTACAATACCAATAGTTTATTACAGCTGTCATTTGTCATGCCAGCAACGCAATAAAAGTAAAAATCAGTTGAACGGACTGTAAAAAATGTTTATTTATATGTCTAATCTTATTTCAAATGGAGTATAGGTATTGCTGACGAGAGAAGAAGAGCCGGTATTGTAAGGTCGCCGGCTCGTCTAGAATTTGAGTTAATATTATACTTATTAATTCCTGTTGCTCTGCCATGCTAACGCTACAAAAGGGTGGCTAGAGTGGGCGGGCCACCACCCCGCACCCCTTTAAACAAAGGCAAGCCAATTATTATTAAATATTCGCAGCTCAATTTATGTCGCTGGTAATCGTAGCGCAGGCAATGAGCGTGATAACTGGCTCGTAATTAGCGCGCTTAATTAATGTCTTTATGATAGACATTTTTTGGATAAATATGTTGTTATTTATTTATTCATATTTAGCCATTAAAATGGAAGTTAACATAACATAATAATATAACATAACGCCATTAATCCCCGAAGGGTTAGGCAGAGGTGTATCTATAGTACACCCACATTTCGCCATGGAAGTTGGAAGATAATATTTATATAATTTAAAAACGAAGTTTTTAAATAATAATAAATAAAAAACATATAATTGCGGACGAATTTTTTGATACCCTATGTTTCTCCCCCTCCCTTGTACTTGTGTTGTGTGTTATTATTTAAAGTGTCTTAGGAGATATTATTATTTATGTCACAGACACTTTAAATAATAATAATGTACAAGTAGGTATATAAAAGGGGGAAAGGGAGAATCACAGGGCATCAAGTAATTTATTAAATTACACTACTACATTCCAACTTATGGCCGTATATATTCTATTGAGAATAGAATATGATTTGAATACGCAGAATATTAAATAGCACTTAAAAACCTAGCTTGGAATAAACAAACGTTTTCTCCTCAATAAGAGACTTTCAATAAGGCACTTTCTCGCAACTGTATTCTTTCATAATCACATCACACTAATATTATAAAGGCGAAAGTTTGTGAGAGTGTGTGTGTGTGTGTGTGTGTATGTTTGTTACTTCTTCACGCTCAAACGGCTGGATCAATTTTGATAAAATTTTGTATGGAGGTAGCTGACACCCTGGAATAAGACATAGGCTACTTTTTCTCCCGATATTCCCACGGGATCGAGACTTACGCGGTTGAAACCGCGGGGCGCAGCTAGTTTTAAATATTGCCAGATTGGTAATGATGGGTGTGTTCTATTTGACATTAAAAAAATATGCAAGAATACCAATAATGAACAGTTAAATCAAAAATAATTAAAGGCCCGCAAAAAAGTTATAAAAAAATGGCCTATCACAAATGAACTCGCATGATCTAACTTCAGTAAACCTTCTCATCGTTTCTAAAAAGCGCATCACTTAATACCAATTTAAATATTCTAAGTCACTGACTCAATTACGAGTTTTAAGCAGGTGTAATGTTACAATAGATCCACCCTTACCTATCCTAGTGACGCTTGATAGTACTTGTTCAGAGATTTTGGACACGTGTGCAAGGATTAGACACGTGTCGAGTTGCTGTGTTAGAGTCAATTTTAGTTAAAAAGCACATAGTTGTAATCTGCCAAGGATTTTCTTTATTAACTGTGCGCTTTTTCAAATAAAAAATACCCATAGCCGCAAGGTTGCCTGCTTGTCGGTCTTCTACAGACTGTACTTCGGTGAGTGTGCTCAAGAACTCCACGACCTCATTTCACTGGGCCCTTCTATTATCGGACATCTAGACGCACTGCTGGTTACCATCCCTTCCTGGTTGCTATTCCAACAATTTGCACTAAGCGTTTCCAAATGGCTTTCATAATGCGCACAGCAAAAGAGTGGAAGGCTCTGCCTGCGTCTGTGTTTCCGAACGCATACAACCCTAATCTCTTCAAAGTGAGAGTGAACAGGCTTCTTCTGGGTAAGCTCACTCCATCGTCGACTTTGTCTCTGTCACCTCTGACCTAGGCTAAGGTCAAGAGCAAACCCATCGCTAATAAAAAAAAATAAAAAAAATCTTACACGCACAAGCACCCTAAGCAGACTTCTCTTCACTTCTCTGTTTCTTAGCATATTGATGGCAATGTTGTTAAAATTCAAATATTATGTTTAGCCCAAAATTCAGCCACGCGAACTCCGTCCGCTGACGCAGTCATAGTGTCTGTGCACAGGTGACAGCATACAGCGCAAGATGGAAGGTGGGCCATTGTCTGCGGAGAGGCACCGCAAATACACTTGATAAATGATTTTATTTCTGTAAATAGGTTTGTACAAACACTTTTTAGGTCAGCGTTTCCTATCTGACTACTCTGAGAAGAAAGGCCGAAACAAACTCAGAGGTCACGTCTATTTTATAGTCCAGACATAATCTTGCTCAGATCGTGTGAAGATCATGTTGATTGGTGTCTGAAGTGGTCTGTTGATGAAATAACCACACAGATTGAGTGGACCTGTCCAGTCAGTGCACTCATTGGTCAGTAGTCGTACAGCTCAACTGAGAACTTAAGGAGCTCAACGATTGAGCTCCTTAAGTTCTTACGGTCCGAGTCGTCCATACACCCCATCTGTGGATATTCTCTTTGCTTCGGCCGACTGGGTTTCGTAGTCTATTTAAGGATTTTCAAGTCGGCCATGGAAACGCGTTTACAACCGAATTCGGTCGCAAAGTCCTAATGGGTCATGGGACGGTCAAAATTGCTTGACAAGCTCGAAAAAATCACAATCTTGTCAAGAAATTTTGACCGTCTAGAGACCCCTTTAGGACTTTGCTATCTATGTCGGGACTGCAGGCCCAGGTGGAAGGCGCTCAGGTGCCTCGACAAAGCTGTCAGCGGGTTTAAGCAACTCCCGCCAGAGATCACGTCTTGCTGTAGAGGTGTTGCCATTACCTGAATCCACGCCCCTGAGGCTTTTAAACCTCTGAGGCGCTGAGACCTGGTTATGGTTACCTACTCTTTCGAGAAACTTTGTGTAATGCTTTGAAACATTTAGAAGGAAACACAAAGTCGATCATTATGAACGTAGTGAGCTCAATATAACTAATTATTACCTTTCAATAACTTATTGACATAATATTTCCATCAATACCTAATAATAGTTGTTATCCAAACGTTCGACGACATAATATCTACAAATTATACAATTTCACGCTGGCGGGTGTCACGTAATCCATTCCCCGATTTGCCGCCAATTAAGTGCGTTGCTAGGCAACCGCGCCAAACTGTCATGGTGGATGCTCATAGTTTCCGAAATACATTCGATGGTGGAACATTTAAGGGCAAAATTGGAGCTTATCTTTTTGAATGGATTTTGTGCCGGATGGCATTAAAAAATAATTCACTGCCTAGTTTATAAAAATAAAAGTGCAGTGCTAGGTTAATGTTATGTCAACTTAACTAAAGAAAAACCACATCCACATCAATGATGTATAAAACTATAGATACGTTGTCCGCACTCTAAAATGGCAACAAGAAATGAAGCCAATTGGCCACATTGCGCTCAGTCACGCACCAACCTGTCGCGCGACGCTACGTTTGTTTTTAATTTATATCGTGTGTGAAAACCTGTGCAAAATATAAAGAAAACATGCCGTCGTGTGTTTTCAGAGGATGTACAAATTATACCCCAAAAGTTAAAGACAAAAATGTTTACGCGTATAAGTAGTTATCTAGTATTTTCGCCGTTTTTAAGCGCCGAGATGTTTGTTGATAACGTGTCTATATATAATACGTCATTGATCCACATATCTAAAGGAAGTTCCTGCAGAGTTATGTATAGGTATAATAAAAAATCCCGACACAAACAAAATCCTTTAAAAAGTAATGAAATAAAATGTACCTATTGGCCCTTTTTAAGTAAGTTGTACCTATTTTTTGAGCCAAGCGTCGTCGTCGCGACGGGGACGTTAATCGAATCCCTCCCACAGTACTTACTTCTTACCTGGCAATATAATCTTCGTCCATTCATCCGCAAACAAATCGTTTGTTGGATTTGAATCCAAGAGACCATTAAGTGTGGCCAGAGCGGGAAGTACTGGGGACTTAGCACGCGCAATGGTGCGAGACGGAGGCTCAGCAACCAGCCTGTGCTTTCTGTAATTGTCTGGGACAAAAAAGCAAGCCAGCACAGCATGCAGATCAGGCGCGTCGATTATAGTGCCACGGAGCGTCTTGCAGGTTACGAAGGCAGGTAATTAAATTTATACCATTTTTGTAACTTTGTTAAAAGCAAATTCCACTTTTAACTCTTGACTGGCTTTTGTGGATCAGCTAATCCATAGTTAAACCAACTCCCAGATCGCCAGTCATTCATCCAGCCAATCCCTTTGTAGGTCCACCAAAAAGTTTTTGTTCATAAAACCTTTTCGCGCGCAGATCATGGCACGCTAACCGGCGTTTAACTATGCAAAACGTTATTCGAAAATGGAATCCGGTTCAAAACCTTGCAGCTACCATTTTGTTAATAGTTTAATCTGCAGCGGTGATCCGCGGGCGGCCGCATGGAATAACTACATGTGAATATTTTACTAGGCTGTTCAGTTAACTGCTTTTGCCTGCGGGCCGTGAGTTGCGTTATGTTTTTCGTAGTTTTTAAGCGCGATTCCTTTTTTGAAAATTGGTGCCTTGGTCAATCACACTGTGAGATGTATTTTAAATCTGTCTTGCTAATATTTTAAAAGCAGTTTAGTAACTGACAGATAACTTAGTAAAACTCAATGATATTATAAGTAAAAAGTGGGTCAAACTACTGAAAAAATAATGGTGTAGGCACACAAAAGAAATAACACAACACACAATAGCACAATTGAATGATAACAAATTACATGAATACAATAAAAATAAAAGGTGACAATAAACGAAAAAACATTTTAAAGAATTACAGTTTGACTTTAATAATAATACCCGCCGCACAGTTTACTGACAATCGAGCTACAAATGAAAATGCAAATTAATGCTGCATACTCATAGAAACTTAAAAGCAAGGAATAAAAAAAAAATATCTCTGGTATTATGGAAACTAAACTTATTGGACTATGCGTTTGGATGGCTATTGGATTGGTTACCTTGAACTATGGAAGAACTATGTCCCCTGCCTGACCAATATTATACAGGATGTAACAAAAACCCTGTTGTTCCTTTTAGGAACGTATACATTTACCTACAAGCACAACATTTATGGAATTATAATTAAAAAATTAAGCATTGGCTAGTCAAGAAGTCAAAATCAAAGAATTTCAGAGGTAAGAAATCAGTTAAACATTACAAATAACTAGCTGTGCCCCGAGGTTTCACCCGCGTAGCCTATGTCTTAATCCAGGGTGTCAGCTAACTGCATACAAAATTGGTCCAGCCGTTTGAGCGTGAAGAAGTAACAAACACACATACACTCACAAACTTTCGCCTTTATAATATTAGTTTAGTGTGATTAAATATTTATTTTTGTTGAACTGTTTTTATAAATGACTTGCTTTATTACGTATGCATACTGATTCTTAAAACGTAGGTAGAAGGAACAACAGGGTTTTTGTTACATATTGTATAATATACACAGATAAAATGGCAGGAGGTGATGCACACTCAATAATAGGCACCCGGAAACTGTCGCTAACACAATAGTGACGTACCGACATGAGGGCACAGGGACGCGCCATCTCTACGTTGACGTCGTGGGGGGCTTGCGCGGTCCTGAACTCTGGGTCTGTGCCGGTAGAGTTTACTTTGTTTACAGGGTGAGGAGCCAAGCCAAGAGAGTTTCTGTATCTCTCTTGGTCTGGCTCCTTATCCTAGACCTGTTGCGGCAAAGTAACCTCACATTATATTATTATTATTTTGGTTTTTAAATTCAATTTTCTCAGGTGAAATGGTATTTTCAGAATCTCACGGGTGTGAACCATGGTGAGATTCTAGTTATTATTTTGAGAAGGTAAATTGCTCTGTACTGCATTTAAATTATTATTTCCTTTATTTCATTAAATACATATAAATTATATTTTTAAATATTAGAATATAAATAAATGTATAAAAACATTTAAAAATAGTAGCCCACCGGTATCGGGACCAAGGTCCAAGCTACGGGCGGTCAGGGCTCCAAAGAGAGGAACCTCCTAACAATGCGAGCCGTGTCCAGAAGTACCGCTCTCTGAAGCAGGCCCTTAATCCGGCTGCCCAATGAGAGCCTCGTCGAGGCTCTTGGCGATTAAGCCATTGTTGGTTTGAGACTGTGAGACGTAGCAAGAGATTTGTGTAGACCTACGGTTTCGTAGTAGCTACGATATTCGTAGGCTTGCTACGAATTCGTAGACTTGCTACGAAAAATGCCAGTTTGTGTTCAACTAATTTGTAGGGTTTTGCCGTTAGGTACTCTGGTACAAGACAGATTTCAACGGTGACCGAGCATTTAACTGCTGATTGGTGGATCAGCCGTTGAATTCATGAAACTTTCAGTAAATGTTACAGAGTTCAACTTATTAATGAAGAATTACCAGAGTATATGATATAATTATGTAACCGTAAGTAACAGACTTACCGTATACAATGTGGTTTAGGTAAACAAAAAAAATCAAAAAAAAAACGTAGAACAGTCTACGCTTACGTAGGCTGCTTGCTACGAACTCGTAGCAGCGTAGTTTTAAAAATGTTTTATTATTTTCTATATTTAAAATTTTTGATAAGCGTTAATCTTGTCAATTATGGTGCACACGTGCCCAGAAATAACCTGTTCAGTCAAAACTGGAAAACTCCTATTATAAAACCCCCATTTTGTTCATAAAATGTCGGTAAAACATCATAAATGCAACTACTACGAGTATGCATCTAATCGATGGCTGCGGCATGTACCACTCGGTACTAAGCAGGCGACATGGATTGGATTCTTTGTAAGCGGATAGTGGCGGGAAAAAACGATGCTGACAGCCTTTACAGATGTTTGGGGCTATTCTGATAGACGATAGATTTACGATTTATTTTAGTTTTCTATTATTTTTATGTGAGGTGCTGCTGTGATTTATATTTAATCATCATTTCAGTCGAAAGACGTCCACTGCTGGAAATCCCCAAGCACCGCCACTTCAAACAATTCTGTGCTCCCCGCATCCAGTGGATTCCTGCAGCCTTCACAAAGTCATCGGTCCACCTTATGGGAAGTGATCCAACGCTACGTCTTCCGGTAAACGGTCGCCACTCCAGAACCTTTCTATATTAACCATAAGTTATTTATTTACATTTTCTGCAATTATATGAATAAGTAAATTAAGTACCATAGGGCTTTTAAACCTGTTAAAGTACAAATCATTATCACCTATGTTGTGGCTTGAAGGGTTGTTCTGTAGGTTAGTGTGAATAAAATTACAAATATTCTGTTTGGAATCAGCAACGTGTTACACAACATAGCAGTGACATAGAAGAGATTCGAGAAAGCAGCTGGACCTGAGCCTGAGTTGTCCTCCCATAGATAAATATCACCCGTCTTTCCACTATTCCAATGCTTGCTCAAGGATGCATATCCGGTATGACTCTAATAATCCTTCCATATCCCAAGGGCACGTCTTCCCTACCATTATCGCGCCCCCCGGTCTACTCTTTGATATGCAATGGTCTCTGTAGTCCCATGAAACATGAGGCTCCAGGGGCTAGTGTGAATCTTTGTGTTCATTCGAGTAATCGAGTCTGGTTTAACCAGGCTAGGGTTGGTGCATTTCATTAATTCATGGAGTTACGAGTATTCTACGGGAGTATCCAAAGAAGATTCTGGAGCTGAGTTACATTAAGAGTGAGAAATGTACACAACAATGTTGAAAGTAAATGCACAGACTCAAATTTAAATTTCATTTTTTTCTAGCTATTTATGAAATCTTATTGAAAAGAATTAAGTCATAAAAATAGTAGATAAAAACTCACAAAAATCTACAGCCTCTCTATTTTCACAACCGATATTTCTCCAACAATATCGTCTCGACGATAGTCCGGGATATGTTTTTAATTTGTCGGCATGCGCGCGCTCTCACATACATTACCGGGGACACAAACAAACGCTGCGGATTAGACCTTCCCCGGAGCGGCTGTGTACAGGGTGCTCACTAAATGTATGGCGAAAAAATTGTAGGGAAATTGCGAGAGGTGATTGGCTCATTTATGTTAGCGCTGCTGGTCTATTATGTTAAATTCTCACCGTGAAGAAGAAACGCAAATAATTTTATTTTCACAGAAACACGTGCATACGAAAACATAATAGGTAAACATTACACAAAACAGATCTACATAATTATAATCACAAGCACAAAAAAAACAAATAATAATAAAAAAAACATAGGTGAAGTGACCTGTCACCACCAAGCTGTTGCCATTCTAGATATTATATTTATATAAACATATAGAACGAAGTATTGTATTTATTTTATTTCTTATTTTGTATATTTTTATCTCATTTAATGCTGCACCGGTTGATGTCATCACGTCAATGCTGTCGCTGAAAACCAGCGCTGGGGCTCTGTCTCGCATAGGGTCGCAGCATTATGCTGAGCGATGGCCGTTTTGCGTGAATGTGACGCATATTTCCATCAACTTGTTCTTTACCGCAAATAAATGTATTTAATTTCTTTCTTTTCTTTTTATGCTAAGGATTGACACTATTGACAGCTGACTTCAAAAAGTTTCACGGTCAGATTTTAACAGAATAGATCGGCACGTCTCAAAATGAGTGTCAGTCATATTGAAATAGGATGATAGGTTCATTGTTGAAAATGGTTTTCTGAATACGCGAGAGTAACTGAATTCGTGTTATTATTGTTAATGTCAAACCAATCATGACAAGAAAGAAATATGAAAAAGAAATATGTATGGCATGAAAAGAAGGCTTTGCTGGAACTGTTCTAAATTGGAGGCATATCAGTGATAGGGGTCAACGCTTTCAGAGCAAGTGTTTTTTATAACCTAAAAAACACTTGCTCTGAAAGCGTTGACCCCTATGCAAGCAGTGTTTATTGAAACTTCAAATGACTTAATTATCAAATCAAATCACTGATATGCCTCCAATTTAGCTTGGTTAAAAAATAATGTCCTTACCCTTAACGTCGACAAAACCATGTATTTAGCTTCCTCCCTCACTAACAAACGCAATGATCTGTTATCCCATTTCCAGATTAAAGCGCACTCTTGCATAGACTCAAACTCTAACACTTATTCTTGTCCCGATCTCCAAAGGGCAACATCTATTAAGTACCTTAGAATTATAATAGATAATAATTTAAGCTTCCAGCCACAAATAGACAACCTAACTTCGAGGATTCGCAAATTAATATTTATGTTCAAAAGTCTTCGTTACGTGGCGGACACTGAGGTCATAAGGTGGGTATACTTTGCGATGTGTCAGTGTCTTCTAACATACTGCATAACATCATGGGGTGGTGCACCGAAATCTAAAATTTTGAAATTGGAAAGAGCCCAGCGGGTGGTACTGAAGGTGGCCTGTTTTCTTCCATACGTGTATCCTACTGTTGATCTTTACAAACACTTCAAAGTCCTGTCAGTGAGGCAACTTTTTGTTCTATACACTGTGCTCAAGAAACATTCCTCCTTAATATTTGATCCCCTCTCTATCTCGGGTAAACGCAGAAAACACTCTATTTGCAATACACCGAAGGGTCTAAGAACGTGCTTCTCTCAAAGATTTTATAAATACCTAGGTCCCCACTTTTATAATAGAATTAATCGCATTACCACGATCTACCCCCTAACAAAAAAAGCTTGTAAGATTGCTGTGGTTGAATGCCTCCTTAGCTTCGATTATAAAACAACTGAGGAATTGCTTACTCATCCAAAATAGTCCATCCCGCTAACTCCCCCAAATTTAATATCTAATTAAAGTTTCCACTTCTGTATTTGTTGTTTAATAGTTTTTTGGTTTTTTCACTTAGTTTTAGTTTTTAGTTTTGGTATACATTTTTTTTTAATATATATTGTTTAGACTCAGCTTCACTTTTACTGTAACTAATTATGTTTACTCTCCGTCTGGTGGGACCCTGGTGATCTGCTATACAGGTTTTCCTAGTGCAGACACCAGTCTCTTACATACTTTGCCACGTACGTCCTAAGCTTGTTTTAATATAATTATGTATACTCGTATCATGTCATTGTTTGTAATGAGATAATAAATTATTTTGAATTTGAATTTGAAGTCTAGACCCGTTTATTTAGCAATAATCACCTTTTAAAACACTTTATTTTGATACTCCACTCGATAGGTATGGGAGATTTTATATAAACATTTTATATTTTGGTGCCAAAGATCCGTCGTTTTTTCTATAATTTTAATATACCCAGTGACAATCGCGCAATAAAGACGAACCTAACGACATATCATTCTTCAAAATTGGTTCAGACGTTAAGTAGCTACGAGGAAACATAGATACGGACATACATACATACAAGTCAAACACATAACCCTTCTTGCTTCTTGCTTCACCGCAATCTGGTAAAAATACAAAATTCTAGACATTCAATACAAAACCATCACAATCCCAAAATTTGCTCTGCAAATCAGAATAAAAACTCTCTCAACAATACCCGCACCCTGTATACACAGCTCCCATTTAAATTGATATAAATTAATCCTTTAGCGATGTGCCCCTCAAGAAAGAAATCCCATTAGGTCCAGATTCGATTAACGTTTTACCAGGACCCCTTCGCTAGACCCCTTCGCTGGACCCCTTGCATCTTTTGCTTAAATCTGTCCAGTAAGTAGATGTGTATGGAACTATAGGTAATTGTATCTAGTTTATCGATTTATTGGATGTGTTTATAAAGACGTATGTTAAGTGAGATTTTTTTTTTTTTTTTAAGTAAAACCTTTAGTCGCTTTGAGCGAATTTTGGTAGTGGAAAAACTTATGATGGGTTCGCGTCACCGACATGCTCGTGCCAACATGCTGTAGCAGCAGTAAGTGAAGTTAAATTGACCACGTGAAAAGTTAAATTTGTGTATACTGTGTGTAATTATAAAATTCGGGTAAATACACAAAACAATAACCAAACAATACTTTCATTAATCCCTCTCACAGTATTTCTGGCATGCTAATAAAATCTTTGTCCATTCATCCGCAAACAGATCGTTTGTTGGATTAGAATCCAAGAGATCCTTAAGTGCGACCAGAGTGCGAGGTACTGGGGACTTAGCACGCGCAACGGTGTGACATGGAGGCACAGCAAACAGTCTGTGGTTTCTGCCGCGGTAGTAATTGTCTGGGACAAAGAAACGAGCCAGCACAGCATGCAGGTCAGGTGCGTCATTAGTGCCACGATCATCATCTGTTTAATATATTATATGTATCTATTTATTAACTCAGGCAACAATGATCCATTTGTTAGTTAGTTAGGTACAAAAAACAACCTTAAAAGCTATGTTAGTGTGTTACAATAAAAAAAAATGTAATAATGTTTAAGAATATTGTTTCGGGTAAGCAACTCTAGACTGATAGTTTTTTTTTTTGGTATAGTAATCTAAATTATTTTACATTCTATTGTATAGAATCAAGTTTTTCTAACTGAACTGACAGCTGTGCTGCTGGGAGTTTGTTGCGCCACTTCTTCTTCTAAAGCTAAAGCACTAGGAAGTGGTGAAGGGCGGGCGTTTTTGGGGGACTGTCTTATGTAATTTTGACGTTCGCATAGTGCTGATTCTCAGCCTACTTTGAAGATAACGTTAGTTTCCTTTCTAATGCAAGGGTATTCACTGTACTACCCGAGCGAAGCCGCCCGGCGCCACGGTGGATCGAAAATCGGCTGTAGAAGACATAGGATCTCGATTTCTTAAATGTTATTTTTTTTTGCTGGAAATGACTTCTGCTGATCATTACTGTTCTATAAAATGTCATATGAAGTAATTGTGTGCACAAATGGAAGAGTTATAATTTTTATAAGAAAAAAATGTATAGAGCTGACATGAAAAATGAGGATATCTCTGGAATCGCAAGGTTGGCCGTTATATCCTTGCACACTGTTATAGTAATATTTATTTGTGAATTTTTGACATACTTAATATCGCGGCATCACTTGCGATTTTTTTTTTAAATCTTCAAAATTAAAAAAAAAAAAAAAGTATATGATACATTTTAATGCTTAAATATGGCTATACCAAGTGTAATTTACAATATTTTTTATGCTTAGACCAAAACATTCTAAGAAATCACAAAGTCGTATTACCTACTTATTTGAAATGACATGGTAATTATGAATTACATAATATGTAATCTTGTCTAATGCCTCAAGTCCACATTAGCTAATGATTAATAAAACTTAATACCTATATACCTGTTAAAAGGATACGTACCATAATGAGGGTAATTAGATAAACGTGATCATTAGTCAATAACAATATATGGTAAACTATTGTATGATTAAAAATAAAAGCAAATTATTAAAAAAAAATATTAACTTAACCTAACCTAACATCAACAATAAAAGTTAACTTATTTTATACTTCGTCACCATCAGAATCCACTTCAGAATCAGGCTCTACAATAGATATAACTTCTAAGAACTCTGTCGGAGCTTCCTGATCCTGAAGTTTCAGTAGTTCTACAGTTTCCTTAAAGTATGTCTGCCTCTTGTGGGCATTTAATTTTGGTCTTGCGGAAGAAATTAGAGGATCAGAAGAGACGATAAGCATATTGAGGATATCCTCGTTTGATGCTTGTCTACTCTTTTTCCTCGAATGGTGTTCTCTGAACCTCCTAAAGTCTTTGTCTCTGAAGCTTCTTCCGAAAGACTTCCAATTGGTACAATAGCATTTTCTGCAATTATGTCCCCTCCGTGAATCAACAATTTGTGGACGGTTGATGACATGTAGTACCAATCGTACAGTTCCACGTATTTTTCAGCGGTCGTTCTAGCGTATTCTTTAAATTTCGCACGTCTACAATCTCTCCAGATGTGATAGCTTGCAGAATCACAGCAAATCTGCGTATTAGGTCTTCATCTAATCCAGTGATCGCTGCAGTTTTATCAGGAAATTCAAAAAACCGCCTTGCTGTGTTCCCGTCGTTAGTTGTGCCTGATCCTTGCTTAACGATGTCAATCAAAAGGTTGAGATCATTTTTGAATCGATCTTGAATGAGTTTTTTTCGTGAATGCAATAACTCTTGATGACCTTCTCCTCTTGCAGACCACTTTTTGAAGTCGAGACGATACGCTATGTGTAGAAGACATTCCATCACATTAATGCGGGCATGAGTTGATGATAATCCGAACTCATACACACCAGAAGAAATGGTTTTTGACGCAATGACATCTAACTTATTCATTTCTGTAGGCTTAGCCAAACACAGGTAGCTGGCCGCATTTGACTTAGTTTCAGACAGATATGTACAAATTTTGCCGTCAATCATCGTCATCATTAATTTGTGACTAATTTCATGTCCTTGACATTTTGAGGGAACGAGAGCTTCAATTTCGTTATCCATTGCAGTTTTTTCATTTATGACAACGTCTTTGGTTTCTTTCACAAAACTAAACTGGACTGGACGGCAATACCTAGGTGAGCAGGGTTTTGGATTCACCCATACGGTATCACCGTCAGCTGTCAACTTTAATGGAACCAAAGAGGTCATAAATATGCTGGAATCATCTTGACCACTCTCTATGTTTTGCTTATATCTACTTTGGTTAGATGCACCGTCAAATCCCCACTTTGATATTAATATCAATTGTTTATCTTGTATCGCATCAGGACTACGAATAGTTTCAAAAATTCTGTTCACTGTTAAATCTAGTAACGCTTGTAGTGCAATCTTAGCAGATGAATCCGTTACAGTCACAAATGTCTTCGGAGGGTAGCACTGTAGCTTAGCTTTTTGCACTTTATACGAGTAGTAAGACGGATATATCTCCTTTGAACCTTCTCGAATAGTCGTTTCCCTTAATGTGATATATTGCCATTTCGATAGTTTTAATGAAAGTAGCAAACCCAGTGCTTTTTCTGGTGAACATATTGTTGAAGGAGCTGGTTTGTTCAACATTTCCTTGATTTTTGCTGCTGCTTCTGGATTTTGGAGCATATGTTCAATAACAGATGCAATATCCTCACGACCATCTCCTTTCAAAAGTGCTGCAGCTGAATAAGCTACTTCATTAGGGTCATCGCCTATATGTTCATCAGATCGTCTCTTCTTCTGCTTGTTACTTAGATCTTCAAACGGCTTTCGAGATCTTTTTGTCATCGTTGAAGTTGATTTCATTATTGAAGTTGATGGTACAGGTTCAGTAGAAATATTTTCACTTGTTGATTCTTGAATGAGCAAATTGGTTTGCACGCAGTTTGGCCAGTCAATATTTGCCTCAAGCCAATTACTGTAATCACGTCTAAAAACTTCACTTTTCCCGTGGGATCATAACCATCTCTTTTGAACTGCCCGTGTAAATCTTCGACAAAATTCTTTCACGGTAACACTGTCTTCATCTGAAAGGCTAGAGCCCAGTCGAATAACAAGTGTGTTGAACAATATTTCATGATCGAAAGACGAAGCATCCTGATTGCTCAGAATAACACACAAATCCAAATTTGTAATAATGCTTTCCATTATTCACGATCACTGAGTAAAAAGACACGGTAGGATAGATGTTAGTATTAGAAATGCTCTAAATGAACTGAAGTTGTGAATCCAATGTTTGACTATTTATTGTTATTGACTAATGATGGTATCACATTTATCTAATTACTTTCATTAAGTTAATCCTGCACTAATTGCTAAATTAGCGAGTACCCCAAATTATTTTGGTACGTATCCTTTTAACTAGGTATATAGGTATTAAGTTTTATTAATCATTAGCTAATGTGGACTTGAGGCATTAGACAAGATTACGTATTACGTAATTCATAATTACCATGTCATTTCAAATGAAAATCACAAAGTAGGTAATACGACTTTGTGATTTCTTAGAATGTTTTGGTCTAAGCATAAAAAATATTGTAAATTACACTTGGTATAGCCATATTTAAGCATTAAAATGTATCATATACTTATTTTTTTTTAATTTTGAAGATTTAAAAAAAAAAATCGCAAGTGATGTTGCGATATTAAGTATGTCAAAAATTCACAAATAAATAGTACTATAACAGTGTGCAAGGATATAACGGCCAACCTTGCGATTCCAGAGATATTTTTTTAGATAGATTTTTTTCTTATAAAAATTATAACTCTTCCATTTGTGCACACAATTACTTCATATGACCTTTTATAGAACAGTAATGATCAGCAGAAGTCATTTCCAGCAAAAAAAATAACATTTAAGAAATCGAGATCCTATGTCTTCTACAGCCGATTTTCGATCCACCGTGCGGCGGGTTGCTAGTAAGTATTGTAAAACTTACTACAACTTTTAAAAGCTCGCTTATTCCACCAGACTTCTCACCGCACTATTGACACGGTCATCCGAGCCTGTTTAAAAACCAATTTCCCTGTCCAAACAGCTAACAACAAACCAAATAAAAGCCGACATCTTCAATTACACTCCTTTACCATAGACTGAACAAACACTCGATACGGATCGTTGCGAGAATCGAATAGTAATTCGACTATTCGACTCGACTATCGTGGAATCGATGTTATCGCGTCCCTAGGGGCCCCACCCTAGCCGCATAATGTGATTCTATTAAACGAGTATCAGTGTCAAATGAGGTTTTCACCCATTGGGAATATGAGGATGTTTGAGGAATATTTGCTGGTTATTCCCTTTTTTATGCTAAGTTGTAGTTACTAAGGGGATCTTAGTATGGAACCCAGATCACATAAGTTTTTTTTAAAATTATTATTAATATTTTTATTTCAGAACCAGTCCTTAAGCATACGTGTGAAATATGATTAGAATTAGATAAACATTACAAAAAGTCGTCAATAAAAACACTATAAATTACAATTTTACAATAACAAAAAGATTATAACACTATATGTTTCATCTTAGTCTAAATTTAGGTTTGGATCCGAAATGCTAAATATATAATATGCAGCCTGGTCCAGTACCGCACTATTTGGCAATCCAGATCCAGATCCATCCTCCATGCGAACAGCTGAAGGTGGAACCTAATAGTAGGTTCACGAACACTTTAATACTAGGTGCCTGTACGTTAGGTATAACGATATTTTAGTTAAGGCAATAAAGGGTCGTTCCAAAGTTACGAATTCAGCTCTGGTTGAATAAAACCAATGATCTCGTAAAAAAGAATGTCTTCGGATGCAGAGGAATTTAGACATTTAGACTTACAGATAGCTTCGTACAGTAACTAAAAAACAGTGTAACTAAGGCACATTATAAATATAAATAAAATAAAAACAGTCAGGCATCAAGGCCCTTATTGGTGTTAGTACCTATTACATCTTACTTACTAAAAAGAAAATCACGATCACAGGAATGTTTAACAAGCTTTGTTGCCAACATGTTTTTTTTTTCGTTCTCTTTTCATTATAATTAAAAAAAAACCGGGCAAGTGCGAGTCGGACTCGCGCATGAAGGGTTCCGTACCATTATCTATAAAAATGGTAAAAAAATCACGTTTGTTGTTTAGTTGTTAGCCCCCTTAAAATATTTATTTTATTTTAATATAACTAAATATTCTGTGAATATTTCAAGCGTCTACCTGTTGCCGTTATCAATATCGAGCAACAAAATCACGTTTTTTGTATCAGAGCCCCCTTAAATATTTATTTTATTGTTTTTTAGTATTTGTTGTTATAGCGGCAACAGAAATACATCATCTGTGAAAATTTCAACTGTCTAACTATCACGGTTCATGAGATACAGCCTGGTGACAGACGGACAGACAGACAGACGGACAGACGGCGGAGCCTTAGTTATAGGGTTCCCGTTTTACCCTTTGGGTACGATTACTAAATATTGTTAGTAATTTCGAAAAGACTACAGGTCTTTTCTTCTCTGTGTGGGGCAGAGACTTGTACGATCAAAGATTTCGACAGGAAAAGAATTGACGCCTTCAAAATTTGGTGCTGGCGCCGCCTATTAAGGATGCTTACCATGGACAGCCCACCGAAGAAATCTCTCAAAGTCTCGATCCTTGAACAACTAAAACTAGAGAAAGCACAAAAACTGTCGTCAACCTGCCTGCAACGTGTCTTCGGCCACATTGCCCGCAGAGGTACCAACAAGATGGAACGTCTAATGGTAACAGAAAAGATAGAAGACAAAAGACCTAGAGGCTGAAGCCCAAAACGGCTGTCGGATCAAATATCTGAGCAACTGGAGGTACCTAGATCAGCGCCGCACTCCACCAGGCCACCGATCGTAACAGATGGAGAGAGACTGTTGACCATTTGAAACGGAGTCACGATTCCCAGCAGTGAGAGAGTAGTTGAGAAGAGAGACCTGCAGGCTTATCATGACGTTTTCTATTTCTACTCTACTGTAGAATAGAAAACGCTTACCTACCGAAAATGTACTACTGTCTACACGGAAACGTAATTTTTGTCTACTTTTCCGTCGACAAAATTTACGTTTCTCTATGGTTCTCGTGTTAAGCCTGCTACTATCTATACTTAAGATATAGGTAATTTTGGAAATGACTAACTTAAGGCTTACGGTATAGAAAAACGTCTGCGTCGTGAGAAAAATCTACATTTCATAAGCAAGCTTGCTGGCCAATTCTCTGCATAGTGATATCATAGAAATGCAAGTCCTATAATAAATCACGGGCAGTAATTTGAAGTCATTGATAGCCAATTATAAAAGAAACATGATAACAAGAAATAATCAGCTCAAACAGGTGGGCCCCACTATAAATCAATGTTGTCACCATTGTGCATTCGGATGTGGACCCCTCATGTTGGTACTCTTGTTAATGTCATGTGATTTAACCCTAATTTGATGGAGATTCTACGGGGTCTTGTCTAACTTAGAATTTCGTGATGTGTGGATTGAAAACACTACTCACTATATTGATGAGGCGCACGTAAAACCGATTGTTGGCGGGGCGACGCATGCCGCGTGGCGATCGGTCACTATACACTTATACAGTCTATATGTAGTAGTGTGTAAATGTGTGTGTAGTGCGATGTTTAACATCTGCCAGTGGTCCCGTGACGGCTCAATTTTTTTTTATGTTGAGGAGGAATCTTATGATTACCTAGGTATACATTAATGAGAAGTGAAGAAGGTTTTTAGGAAGTTTGTGTAAGGACGTGAGACTCATTTCATATTTAAGTGATAAATCATAGATTTCATAGCGTTTAATGAGCACTTTTTTTTAAACGTATGTTTTAAAGTTGCTTGTAAATACGTAGAAAATAGCATAAATCAAGCTCACAATCATATTCTTCTGATTAGAAATTCCTAATTTTATGTCTGACATGTAGATTTTTTTAATGCAATTTTCTTCACATTTCGTCGTTAATATTTCTAACAACATAACACAACCCATCATTTAGGCACCATCTCCATGGGTGAGAGTCTCGCCGTGCCATAAAATTCTCGCGGCGATGACATCCCCGTGTGGATGCCATCGTCGCTTCGTACAGTTTCTATTGAATTTAAGCAGCTACGGCGCGGCGGCGTCACTATCGCCCGTGTAGATGGCGTCTTAGGTTCGAATTCCCTGTCCGAACCGCGAGTACCGCTCCACTAGGGGATGTAACATGGCGAGCAGCTCATTGATTCCGCTAATCCTGAGGGAGTCTTAATGGCGACTGGCGAGAAGTGCAGGGCTAAATTAGATGGACACGTGTCGACTCTGCAGTGTAATGAGATCTCTTTAATTTGATGTTTCTTTTTTAGAATTCAGTTATTTGTGGTTTTAAGTTGCATTGTTGAAAGTATTGTAGATTTTTTGTTTTATGTCGTAACGAGCTATTCCCGGAAGGCAAGGCTTAGGTACCTAGGCCCGGGCCTGAGAGAGAAGAGATGTTTCGAACAATCAACGCTATTTTCACGTTTTTCTAATTAGCTTCAATGCAAGCCAATAACTATGGACATAGTTGAAATTGGGCCTTAATGTTATGGTAGATAGAATTTGAATTGGATTTTAAATAATAAAGTAAATATAGATTCTTTATTTCAATGAAATAATCAATTGAAGATGGCAAACTTTTATAACGTTACGCAATCCACTCAACAATTTTATTTTTCAAAAATGAACATCGTCAATATGTCATTCCATCCCAAATTATCAACCGACACCACCCATTCTTTTTTCAAAAACATAATAGTGTACACTGATCGTCACTAGTCGCGGTCGTTATCGCGACATCGCGCGATAAAAGACCCTATTATGTCATCTGACAGCTTCGAGCGCTCCCAAAGGATAGATATTTTACTTTACTTGATTTATCACCAGTTTGGGACGCTAGGTGTTGTTTTTGCCTCTTGCGTGGGGTAATTAGACGGTATTGTTGTCTGGTATATATTTTGGGGGTTTACGTTAATTTGATGCTGGTATTGTATGGTAGCAGATTTATTGAATGGCAACATTTTCGCTTAATAGTATGTAATCAAAAATAAATGTAGGCAGTCGTAACAGTCATCTCTTAGCGGCCATGGCTTATTTTAATTTAATTTAATTTTTGAATTGTTTTTTTTATCTTTTTATTACGGACGCTTTTGACGTTTTGCATCGTTCTCACATGTATAATTTCAACACGAATGATGTAACCAATATTTTGTAAAGGTCAATTTAAAAGAGTGTCCGTGGAGTTTCTTGCCCGTTCTTCTCCATAGGTACCTACTAAGCTTTGGAATGGGCAACTTATCTTTATGACTGACCGACCCCTTGACAATTCAAAAGTGCCTGTAATTGGTTTATTTGAAATAAATGCTTTGAGTTTTTGAGTTTGAATAAATGTTGACAAAAACAATCCAACAATGTTTATAAGGTATGTACAATTTGTATTATTGTGTAGGTAGGTACTTAGTTTAAGTATGTATTTAGACTGTGTTCGTCAGTATTTAATAAGCTACGCCTGCATACAGTGCTTTAATATCATAATGCTCTATGCAAACTTGCGTTAAATTCAACAATAAATCACGTCAAACTCGCCAATTAAATGATAATTTGTCACATGTGACTGCAGAATTAATTAATTGATACAATAACTTGTAGTTTATCTGAAACTTTTGCGAGCGGACTTTAAATATGAATGCGTTCATTGGCGCGTGACCGATCTCTCATTCGAAATTTGAATAAAGACGTCGCAACCGCGACGTCAGCGTAGTCAAAATTCAAAATTCGAACGTGCATTAGCGCTAAATCGTTTATTTAAATTTTACACGCAGTTGACTCTGAATGCAGAAGTATGGCGTCCGAAGTGAAATTATTAAATTATCCCTGTTTGTCTAGTTCAGAATACAAAAGAAGCGGCGCATGTTTACACGCTATTTAACAATTATTTAACATTTGATTTGTACACGGACACGTGATTCAAATCCAACTTATTTGCATAATCCCCTTTATTAGTCACAATTACGATTTGCCATAGCTATTCGATTATTAGCTTTGTGACACATTTAATTTATAACTTTATCTGTATTTTGTGTGTTTATTTTATTTTTATTTAAATTAGACTGCCTCGAATAAATATGTTGTTACTTTTGACGTAAAACAAAATTGCTATGCTTTTCTCGTGTGAAAAACGTTGTAAAGAAATAAGTTAAGTAGGTACTGCGTAATGAGAAATTAATGTTACTGCACGCGTCTTCACGCATCATCCTCCGCAATTCGCCGATCAATCATTCGCGAACGCATCCGAACAAATTCGCGCCAAAAGCCGTGTTGCCTGTCAAAATATTTGTCACAGGATTTTGAACCTAACGACCAGTGCCAATAAAAGAATTAACTTATAAAATTGCTTACACAATTTTCTAGTGA
This sequence comes from Tiliacea citrago, assembly GCA_963921375.1. NCBI lineage: Eukaryota > Metazoa > Arthropoda > Insecta > Lepidoptera > Noctuidae > Tiliacea > Tiliacea citrago. The sequence continues at coordinate 16,187,146 of OY992802.1, forward strand.
AATATTATTTAATTTCGCGCCAAAAAGTGTCGCTGGCAGCATGGCGGCCCCAAGGGACTTTATTAGTGTCGGCGACCCACCCATTATACATTTTTAAACCGTATCCATATAAATTAATGTCGATATCACCCTAGCGTAATATCAATCTCGTGCCGTAGTTGTTCGCGGATTATGTTACAAATAATATCATTTTGTACGGTGATTCGTTATGAATGGTGCTACCTATGGGGTTTAGCGAATACTTCGGTTGTACCGTCTTGATTATAAGTCGGCTATTTGGATGGATATAATAAATAGATACAATATATTAAAACACACAAATACACATTAAACAAAACACATTAACATTATATATGAAATATACCTAATTATTAAAGTTCAGATAAACATACCAAAACTTAAGGGTTTGTTTTCTATGCTAATCCGATGGTTTTATTTTAATTACCTAGTGCTCGCACGAAGTCAGATTATGCTAATTATAATATCGCTTCTACCACACATTCTGCTAAATGTACAGACTTAATTTAATTAATTAACTAGCTCATCCATCGTTCAACACTTTTCTTGAATGAGAATGTAAACATTGGGAAACTAACTTTTTTTATCACATCATTTTATTAATGAGAAATTTCTGAACAGACTATGCAAAAACAACACAATTAAAAAAAACAAAAACATTTTTTTTAAATGTTCTTTGTATTGAATTATATTGTGATATGGTAAAAACTCTAAAACTACCAGTATCAATACCATTCCGTCCAACTATCCGTCGGATAACGAAGTGTTCCCCCAGTAAGGGAGGCCAGTTTACTGTTTCTTTATTCCATTATGTTTTAAAGAGAATGTCATAGCTATCGGGCAAGTGCAGCGCGGAACGCACCCAAACTGTCGAATTAACGGAGGGCGCGAACAATAGCTCCCGATTTAAATTGCGAACGCAGCCTTTAATTGCGCGCTAATAGGCAACCGGTTTTTGTTTTAAATCGGCTGTCAAGTTGACAGATATAATTATTTATTTTGTTTGTCATTGGCTGGTTTTGCAGGTGCAGTAATTTGTTGTGTTAAATAAGCTCGTTAAGGTATGATCTTGCTAAGATTGGCTTTTCAATCTCCACTCCGATTAATAAGTTTCGTGCGTCACAGTGCGCTCTACAGTTAACAGTGGGTTTTCACATTGAAAAAAGACGTTTCCTATCATTTATTTATATTCAAGGTTTTTTGAATGCGTAGTATATGTCTTGGTATAGGGTCTTTAAATACTCTTTGGATTGCTGGTCTTTTTTTTAGATTACTTAAACACACAGGACGATTGTCATACTGTCTCTGATGAACTTGAGTCGCCTACTTTCACGACCTCCTTGCCGGGAACAACCTAGTGTGGGTATGTACAATTGAAGTTAAATACTTAGCCAGCATCCAAACCACACTTACCACCAAATAAGAACATAATATGATAGTACAGTATCACATTACATTCATATCTCGCGGCCACAATAATAATTTCTGCCGCAAACAAACAAAACAAAAATTGTTTAGGGGAGATGCACTGATAGATAAAAAGCATCCTAATCAAATAAACAAGGGACGTCGATCTGTCGACGCAATCTCTGCCAAAATTGTGATTTGATATTTTAAATCGACGCATCGCCCCACAGTGTTGCCATGATAATAATCTGTTATAACGTTTTCATCTGTGGTGTCAGTTTGTTGGTATTATTTTACAACCATTGTTCATGTAATTGGCTTCCATAGATCGATGGCACTCGGTTAGTTTTTTTTTGGGATTATCTAAGTAGAAAGAGGTTTTATGTAATTCGTAAAAGTTTTTGTCATTTGCAAAGAGTTGCAATAGATAATGGTAATTTACTCGCACATTGCCTTGCTCAATTGGTAAGATCAGATTACCGTTTACTGCCTTGAATGAGGAGAAAGATAATTCAGAAACCATAATGAATCATAGTTTCTAAACCACCTCAATCCACCTACAAACTTCATCAGTATCTACTGATTATCTATGTTAGAAATAGTGCTTACCTACTCATTGTATTTCCATTCCTCAGAAAAATTGGTTTGAATTACAAGACCTTATCTTCAAAAATAAGGGGTATCGTATTACCCAGTAACTGGGTTGAGGAGGTCAGATAAGCAGTCGCTCCATGTAAAATACTGGTATTCATTTGCATCCGGTTAGACTGGAAGCCGACCCTAACATAGTTGGGAAAAGCCTAGGCAGATAGATAGGTGTTTGTTTTTTTTCAATTTGTAGTTTGACATTTGCACCTATCAAATTACTATCAGGGATTAAAAAACGAACTCCTACCTAGTTTTAGACACAAGCTCCCACGATCACTGATGCGGTCATCACAAAACGTGAGAACTCATCAGAATAATAACAGAAAAGTTATTTTTAATAAAGATGAATCCGCATAAAATCAACAAAGTCCTGTTTTTTCGCCCCCTGGCATTATAACATGCAATCTTAGGCCTATTAGATTAAAACGTTACTCTATTTGAACGACACGTGCCACGCGTGCGCCGTACACACGAACTTTGACAGCTAAATAAACATGGCGGCCGATAGCGCAATCAGAATCAAATCTTTATTAATAATATATGAACAAACACATTGTTCTTTATGCGGGGTATTGTGCAAATATAATTTTTGTAATTGGTCTTGTTTCCTCCCCTTTAAGTAGTTATTTAATGTGAGGGTGGAAATGATGTCTTTTGCAAATAATGGTTTGATTAATTACTACTAGTGATGGATCGTAAATTAAATGTTCTATTTAACTTAAGTTTGCATTTTTTTTTTGTTGTTTGCATCCCTACAGAATACATGCAGCTTTAATTTATTACAGCAAGCTTTTGTAATTTTTGGTGTCTTAACCTTTCACCGAATTTTAATTTTAAGTATACCTGTACTAAGTTTGAAAACGGCATGCCCAAATTAACGTGGTTTTGAAATCTGGGCATCCTGTTTTAACATTTTTGGCCACCGGAAAAACCGATTAATTAATTATTGCACCCATACAAAAAACAACCATATTTTAGCGTACAGCTACTCAACACAATCCTATCTAGTTTTAACTGCACTCACATTAAATTCTCAGAAACGACAGCTAGAAATGCTAGAATTCGTCGTCGAAATGTTGTCGGAAATGCTCGGAGTCGGAATATTCAAACCGACGCGATATTTACCCACCGTGGAACAGAACAGGCTATTAATTTACATAGTAATTTATCTTGTAATTAAGTACGCCGCAAATTGCTATCTCAGCCCTTCATAATCCTTTCGCACTGTTGCTTGGCGCTTGAAAACGATGATGTTAGTGGTGATGCGCTCGGAATTAGAAGTGCTTCGTACAAAACAAGGTTTTCCAAAGCTCAGGGGGGTAATGGGAACTGTTTAATATTGTGTGTTGTGTGTTTTTTGTGCTTGTGCATTGTGCAATTGTGTCTCACTTTACTTGAATAGTTAAATAAATTGAAGGTTAAAAAAATGAGGTTACAGAATAAATAAATAATTATGTAGCTAGAGATAAGTACTGCTTAGCAAATTTAAAAAGCGCTAATCTTATAAAACATTGATCGAAACTGTGAAATATTTACAAACCATCATTCTGAAGATAGAAAGAAGGAAAAAATGTTTATTCTACAGAAATAAGACGCATATTATTACATAATCCGAAGTAGCCAAAAGCCATTTGTTCCACAAAAAAACAACTTCTATTGTATTATTATAGGTATTTTTATTCCTACGGTTACCTATTTTAAAAAAGCAGCCAAGGTTCCTTCGAAAAAATCTCCGAGATTATCATCTGTGTATGTAGTTAAATCCCCTCATTTCCATCGTCCGCCTGCGGTTGGTGTTGACACGCAGCCGACAGACAGGGATTAAGGTTATCTGCATCACAAAGCTGCACCGTGGAATTGCGCCGATTGCCAGACAACCCACTCGCCCGGCAATATAGCCCGATTTTTGGATATTCTACGATTTTTGGTCAGAGGTTTCGGTGAAAAATAATTAAGGGAAGAAAATGTTTAAAGTTCGATTTTAAGATTGAGTGGTTTCAGATAATTCAAATCCAATACCTACTTTTAGTATTTTCACCGAATTAAGACCATTTAGTTTCACTGATAAATATACAATATTTTTAAGATACCTAGTGCTTTGCACACAAAAAAAACTTAATTTTCTGAGCAATTACATTAAAACTATCTTTTTTTTTTAAACTGGCCAAGTGCGTGTCGAGCCACGCACAATGAAGGGTTCCGTAGTGGGGATTAAGTTATCCTTAGAACAAACTTAACATTGTAGTTGAAAAACATGTTAACCCTCATACATTCCAACTGCAAATGTATCTAATTTTGTATGCACATTATTGAGGATTTACCATATTATTTTAAGATAGATAAGATACTTAGACTTCTTATAGGTTTTCCTGTAATCAATAAGTAAATAACTATTTTCCGTATTTTTTTCAAAATTTTAGACTCGGAGATAAGGAATGGTCAATTTTCATCTATTTTCTGATATCATTTGATATGTCACACGGTACAGTTTGCAAAACTTTATTTTTTAATTTTCTATTTGCCAACTGTAAGTGACCCGCTTATTAAAAATTCATTTATTTGCATTACACTTCTGTCTTTGGGTCACAGAAGTTCATAAGTGTACCAAATTTCAACTTAATCGGTCCAGTAGATTTGGAGCAAATCAGCTGTGACAGACGGACAAACAGACAGACACACGAGTGATCCAATAAGGGTTCCGTTTGTCCCTTTTGAGGTACGGTACCCTAAAAATGTGTTTAAAAGGTAAAATCATCTTGTAAGTGCTTTAAAATTCCAGCTTAAAACGATCTTTTCTCTAAACAGTGAATTCTTCTGCTTCAAATCCGAAAGCGAGAGCTAGAATCACACCCTAAATAACGATAGTCCGAATAACTCCAGCCCTAAATATCAGTAATTCGAATCACTTTATAATCTCATTAAACTCTTAAAACCATGAACTTTATAAAGATATTTAACGTCGCCTTAGAGTGAAAACCTCGGGAATGCAATTTTGGCCATTTTTATTTTATTAGATTTTTGGAAAGAAAACCTCGCAACGCAGGTTTTTTAATTTCACATAAAAAAGTTAACGTGTAACGCCATCTATGACGAGTTTGAAAAACTCGCAAAGGAGGTTTTCAATTTAGAATTTTTTAAATAATAATTATGTTTAGGACTTTTTTGATGATTATTTGCCGTGTATGGCAACTGTTACTTATTATTATAAGTTATATTTAAGTAAGGCAACGAAATAAAACGGATTAAAAGAAGTATATCAATGTTTATTTCATTGATAAACTTAATGTAACTGCTACCAGCAAACCATGTGTTTTTTTAAGAAAAGCTCTCAAGTAGCATTTTACGCTTTTACGATAATGAAATGAAATAAATATCTTATGCAACAGAAAATGTATCCAAATTGCAAAATAAAAGACACAGGTATTTGAAGAAACTGTGGTAATAAAATTTTACAGCACGCCCTTTTTTCTTCCTCCTGAAAAGTTACTTATTTTACACTTACGAGGTTTTCACTCTAAGGCGACGTTAAACAAATCATAATCTACAATATTAATTGGGAGTTTCCAAGTTTGCATCCAAAATCAAAACATACCAAGTCATATTGTTCAGCACAGCTTGTTAAACAAGTTCGTCTTAATTGGATTGTTTCTTCAATCTTCAGTGGAGTTCAAGACTTAGGAAGTTGCACGATACTTGGCATCGATCAGGTATCAGTGGAGATTGGAGTCGAAGTTCGTTCGGAGATTATAAAGGGTTATTGTATTATAAATATACAGAATAGGTACCTACTCTATATTGCACTACAGTGAAGGTCGTGGAAAATTAGATATATTTATAACAACTAAAAGGTTATGTATGAGATGCACTTAAAAAAAACAAGCCCCATATTAAAAATTCATTTATTTACGTTACACTTCCGTGTTTGGGTCACAAAAATTCATAATGTGTACCAAGTTTCAACTTAATCGGTCCAGTATATTCGGAGTAAATCGGCTATGACAGACGGACCAACAGACAGACAGACGAGTGATCCTATAAGGTTTCCGTTTTTTCCTTTTGGGGTACGGAACCCTAAAAAAGGAAATTATTATGTGCAATGTCAAATTTAAAAAAAAAACTTATTCCTAAGTCCTAGTAATTTATCATCCAAAATCAAATATTTAAAATTGAATGTGAACAGAACAAACTGAAGTGGCGACGAAAAACAAAACGCTATCCCTGCCTGACAACCTACACAGATGGACAGAATACGCACGAGACCTATGAACGAGGGTAGTCTGGGGCATATAATCACAGGTGACTAAATAATGTTGTAGTGGCTAACAACTGAATAAGATCAACCAGCCTTTATAGGCTAGTCCACCACCACTATTTCTTTCTTTACATATGAAAATTAAGAAATAGTGGTGGTGGACCATTTACTTTTATAACCTTTTTACAATCAAACTTACATACATAAAGAGGCGTATGTTGTACTTTAGTCACCTCTATTATTGTTACAGACATAAATGGCGCCCAACGGGGACAGTTGGTCCCTTGCTGGGCGCCATTTGCATCTTCGAATCCTTTTTTCACTTTTATTTGATTTTGAAGGAAAGTTCTAATTTATTGCTTCTTACATTTGAATAATTTTTCTGCATTCAACAACGTAAATAACAACATAAATGAAAGGCATTGCAGTTGTTAGGGTGTTACCTATACAATTACCTCGCATAAACAGGTAGGGGGGGCCAGGGCGGGTACAGGTAGGTGTAGGTTACTCGTAACAACTGTCGGCCGTGAAGTGACCTTTTATAAATAAATAAATAAACTTAAAATGATATGAAAAATACATATACCTACACAACACATAACATAATAAATTAAAAGTCTGGAATCCCTGAAGGTAGAGGTGTTTAGTACTTCCATATTTAGCCCCTTTACATGTAAGGGAAACTTCAGTGACTTTATTGTAGGTCAAAACTCAATGATCATAAACTGGGCACGTATCCAGACTCCGGGTGACTTAAAAATTCTTATCTCCAGTTCATTCCTAAAACACATATCCCTTACTGCCCTATCATTACCATCCTAACGTTCAAATCAATACAGACACAGCTTCACAAAGTATCAACCGCTTTCAGAACACGGAATCTGAATGCGTTGTCATCCAACGCTGCGGCAAGTCTATTAATTCCATTGAGGAGAGGGTACAAACCCCTAAATCGATATACGCTAAGAGGGACCCATTTCACGGCTGAACACCCGCACGACCAACTTGGAGAGCGACTCGACGTGATATGGTAAGTACGTTAAATTCTGTGCTTTTAAAATATGGTGGATGTGACCTTTGAGAAGATTGATGGTGTTTTTAGATAGGTACTAGAAACGGAAATTGTAATTTTGTCGAATATTTTCATGTTTGAGGAAGATTTTTTGAGACAAATATTGCAATGCGCAAGCCGAAATTCGGACCTCAAGACCAAACAATAGAAGGAAAAAATATCATACCAATGGTTATGTAATTGTTAACAATAAAACTGAAACCTGCGACAGTTCTGCAGCTAGAGATTTCCAAAGTCAAATCCAAATCTTTTAATTCAACTAAATTCCCCTAAAAACAATTTAAAACCTCAGCTCTTGACCCATTATTAACGTTTTAAATAGCTTTTAAAAGCAACAATAGGAGCATGCGACGCGTCCGTCCTCCGTGGCGGGCCGCACGCGATTGCATAATTTTTAATCACACGACCGAGTAAGCAGCTAATACGGTAGAACGAGATATTGAGGGTAGTTATAGCTTAACTGGCGGCAAAGCGGAATTGGCTTTTGTCATCGCGAGCGGAACGGATTTTCTTTATTTTCAGAACGCCTGGTAGTCGCGGTTTTTTAAATTGTTTTTTTTTAGGATATCATGTATGGATACTTTGAAAAGTGACTACTATGTTGTGGTGGTAAAATCTCCTAGTATTTTATAGTGAACTGCTCAGAATTGAATAAGTTCTTTGGTTAGTTCCAAATAATGCGATGGGGTTTTAAAATTCGACTATAGAGGGCAAAGCCTTGACTGCTGCGCTGCGTGTCGCGGGTTCGATTCCCGCACGTAACAAATATTTGTATGACCTACAAGTAGTTGTTCCGGGTCTGGCTGTTTGTGTATGTGAGTTTAAATGTTTGTAAATGCACCCACGATACAGGAGTAATTCCTAGTGTGGGGCAACGTAGAAAATTTTGAAATCATAAACATCCGTATTTTTCTAGCAAAATGTAAACTTTTTATTTATATAAGTACTAGGAGTTTATAAAAATCATCAATTTGACTTAACTTTAAGCTTAGCTTAATCTTTAAGTAAGTTTCACATAAAAATCTTCTTTTTTTTTGTAATCTCAAAGTTTAATTTCTTGAACTACCAAGAAACCAATGACTCTACTACTTTTAGATAATCAACGACATGTGTACCAAACGTATACCCCATTTACCTTCACACTTGACTTAATTAAAGTGTCACTTTAAACTATAGCAACGCTGCCGACCCATCCATTAATTCGCCATTGTCATGGTAAGCAGCCTGTGATCTATATTTTAATAACACGCTTCGATGAACGTCTAATAAGGGCGAAAATTGTGTTAGGGATGACATTGCATAGGGATCGAAGGACCAGGCATGTTCGTTTTAATTGTATCTATTTATATACAGTAACTTGATTATTTTTTGTTGATTTTTTATAAAGATATGAAAATTACTGAAACTTAGAAACTACTGTAACTTGCCGTTTCCCACAAAAACGTAGAATTGTAATTGGAAATCGTATCACTATTGTTAACGGGAATACTATATCAAAAAACCGGTCAAGAGCGAGTCGGACTCGCGCACCGAGGGTTCCGTACGTATATATGATGTTGATGATTGAACTGTGCAATAGCACAGTTTTTCACAAATTTTATAAATAAATTTTCTCTAAATATAGAGACATCGTTTTATTTTTCCTGTAATCTTTACATAAACTTCTATCACATGGAATAGTTTCAGATTTTTCTCTATGCAAACTTCGGAGATTAGGGGGGGGGGAACGGATTTTTTTTTTACATTTTTCATCAAAAGTCGAAAACTATGATGCCTAAAAAAAAAAGTTTGAGAACGTGCATACAGCGCTCTTTCATATGATACCCCACATGCCCTAGTAGACTCCATTCGAATTTTTAAGACCCTGTTGCAAAAAAGATATATATTTTTTAAACTTCTTTCTTGTTTGCAAAATAGTTGGGTAAACGTCATCTAAAACAATTCCAAATTTCAAGTTGATAGCATTCGTAGTTCTTGAGATATCCAGCTGTGACAGACAGACAGACTTAGTCACACCATAAGGGTTCCTTTTTACCATTTTGGTACGGAACCCTAAAAATTACTTTCAAGATCTTTTCCATGTACAGACTCCAGTAGATCAAGCTACCCAAAACTGTCAAATTTTCCCAATCAACTTTGAACCTGATGCTGTAGGGATAAAGTTCAAAATCTATTAAATAAATTTGACAGATTGTAGTAGCTTGATATGCTGGCGTCCGTAAAATAAAGTAGTGAACGTACTCACCATCCTCATACTCCATACCTCATCCTCACCAACACCCATCAAATACCAACGTATTAGGTTCTTTATAGAACCTTATATACGTTGGTATTTTACTACTTAATGGAGACTACAACTAAGAACATTCAGTTCAAAACAGTTAAATAAATTTACTGCTGAATGAAGATAAAGATAAAGATAATTTTATTTTGCAACAAACAATTTTTAACACATATTTTGACCGACTAAATTATAAATTATGCTCTTTACATTAATATTCAAAGACTAATAAGTAACTACCACAATCTACGACTGTTAATATAAATAAAGCGTAGACTACATTTTAAAATACATTAGTGAATTATGTAAATGTATATTGGGCGTACAGAAATGGGAAGTTTTGTCTGAACAAATCGTCGGAAGCAATTTTCTCGTAGGGATTTAACGCGGGATCTTACTGTGCTCGAGCAGAGTACAGGTACAGGAGAAACTGGCCCGTGTTCGTGTGTGTATTTGATTTTTTACTTAGACACATAGCATAACATTACATCACGCCTGTGTTCCCCGAAGGGTTTACGATTTTTTGGGATTAGCAACTATTCTAAGGATTTATTTTGAGTGTTGTGCCTCAGTGCACCGACTGATGGATTTGACTGGCAAAAATGGTACGCGATCTGCACCATAATTGCGTAACATAGTTTGAATCACAATCTGAACGATTTTGAAGTATATTGCTAATCCATTGCTTCAATGTTCGAAAATGTGTCTCCTCAACAACGTGAATAATGCAATGAATGTTGTTGAACTGTCAAAATGAAACCCAATGCTACTGATAGTGTGTTACGCATTACCCCGCGGGTATTCAGGATTGTTTTTATATTAATAACTAGCGTCTGCCCGCGACCTCGTCCGTGTAAAATTCTGCCCCCAACCTACCGCGTCGCATCCCATCGCCTGCCCGCGCTTTTACTTAAATTGTCACTTAGTGTTTCGTAACTTTTTTTCTGCTCGGCTCCTAAGGGTATGGGTAGGGCTATCAAATGCAAAAAAAAATATTTAAATCCGACTGGTATTAGTTCCAGAGCTTAGCGCATTCAACCAAACATACAAAAAACAAACGAGCTCTTCAGATTTATTGTTCGTATAGATTAATTGAAAATCACAAAGTAAATTAGAAGTTTGTGATTTTTAATTATACATATTTATTAAATTCCAATTTTGGTAAGTATGCAAATCAGAAAATCAATCTTACCAGGCTAATATTTTGATCTTTTCAGTACTTAACACTTTAATAATACTAAGGATGTCAATCAGGAGACATTTCTGCTGTTTGGTGTACACCGCCGACGCTATGATTCTTTTTAAAAGCTTAAAGCTCATTCAGGATTCGCCTAAATATGCAGCTTTTAAATGAAGTCTTAGATTCGGTACGTTTCCATTGATTTGATCTTAAAGGTTAAGATGGTTGTCATTGCTTGGTAAACCGCAGCTTTCTAAGATTAGACACAATACCTAGTACCTACTCCTCACTTTTAAAGATGACTTCGGAATTAAACTAAAAGGCCTTACATTTCGCCATAAAAACTGTCATAGTCGCATAGTAGCAAAGATATAAATATGTCTAGATATACAGTCAAAGCTGTGAAATCATCGAATAAAATCGCGTCCAACTTTTGGCCGCAAAATGCACGCACACTAAAATAACACAATGACGTGGCGCGACTGTAAGACGTAGCTGTCACGCACACCAGCATATCAAAGCTCGTTTGTTTTAGTTCTTTCGCAGCGCGACACTATCTAGACATATAAATAATCAAGGCCTAGCAGGTATCTATCTTGAAATATCATCTGTGACAGATAAAAAAGACACGACTAATCTTGTCTAGTACAAAAGATTTTGACTACATAACACTAATTAATAGCCACATACAATTTGATTGCGGTTGTGATTAAAGTAATCATCTTTTAAGGTGTATTGCAGTGGCGAAAGGACCATATAACACGATTCCTACCGGTTTCCTTTCGGAGGTTTGCATCAACAACTCTACCGCTATTGAAAAATGGCACAGTCAATGTCTACTATTGCCAAAAAATATAGTTACACTACGGGTATGGGGGCGCGGGCTGCGGGTGTGGGTTGTGGGTGTACTATTAGGTACACCTCTGCCTAACCCTTCGGGGATTACAGGCGTGATGTTGTGAGTGTGTGTGTTACTACGGGTATTTAATTCACTATAACATTCAAACAACAAAAATGGCTATTTTTATTAGTTTTGAATTTAAATAACAAACAAAAATGTTTTGTTTGTGTAGTGCTGCGTCCTTTTGGTTCTGCTAATTGACGATATATGGTGTAATAATTCAGTAAAGGAAAGACTTATGTTTAAGTTAATTAATTAATTTCAACTTTATTGATAAGTAAATAATTTAAACCGGCTTCACTTTGGCTTCTCTCATACAAAAATTGACACCTCGCCGCTGGTGTATCGACCTAGAAAACTGCTAACCGGCACTGATATGCCAGCGTTTTGTTGGCGCTGACAAACGGTGGTTGTCAACGCTGGTCGATACAGACAGTTTTCATACTTTTTGCCAAACCGGCGTTATTATTTTGATAGGAACTTGTCAGAGCTAATTGGCCACGGTGAATTAGAGACAGCTTCTTACGTGAATACATCCTTACAAGAGACTGTACTTAGCACGTACCTAATTTATTGGCTTACCAAGCTAAGTTAAGCCAAGAAAGTCCTACTCGTACCGTGGAAACGCACACAACGGTGTAAGTCGAAAGCGAATGCGGAGGCAATTTATTAAAGAACTGAATACTCAATTACTGACGATTTGTGACGTTTAAGTGCCGATGAAGAGACGATATAAATTCACTCTGAACCAAGCTTTATTTGAATACAATGGATTTGAACAAGCCTTTCTTAAGCTGGCGTATTTTTTAAAAGAGAATGGATTTTGGTACATTTCTAAGTTTGGAGCTCTGTGTCTCATTTTTATGGCTATAGCAAAGATATAATATGTCTAGATAGACAGACAAAGCTGTGAACTTGTCGAAAAAATTTGCGTCCAATAGTCGCCAGTTGCGCCTGCGCCGCCATGCTTCCCGGTGTGTTAGCGTAGCGATATCGCTTATATTGAATTAGACATAAGAATAGAAATAGAGATGTAAAGAACTCGAGTCTTTTGAGTCCTAAATTTTAGGCTCAGCTGACAAATTGCACAGCTCGACTCGTTACAACAACACCCCCAGACTAGAACACTTAAGTCTACATAGAGACTCGAGCGCAACATGGCGCTCAGGTCTTGATTCGAGCTCGAGTCGTTTCACGCGACGAGTCGCGCTCAAGTTCTTTTCCATTTGGAGTTCCTTTATAAATAAATAGGGAATAAAATATAAGTCGGAATAAAAATAATATAGGAAGTCGCGGAAAATAGCTAGTGTCAAATAATCTTTCCTATTAAAATAAAAGAGGTAAATATAAGAAAAAATATTTTACTCATCATGAAACATGATTCTAAACATAAACAAATCACATTAAGTACCTATTTACTTAATATACCAATATTTAAAAAATATAAACGTTTAATCAAAAAAGTCTAACCATGATGCTAGACACATTGTAGCTTGTATCGTCTTACCTTGATACGCTCAAGACTCGATACACTCGAGCTCTTTTTAAGACTCGAGTTCTTTTTGAGACGTGAGCTTGTTTTTAAGACTCGAGCTCTTTTTGAAATACGAGTTCTATTTTGGCGCTCGAGTTTTCGAGAAAGGACTGCAGATCGGCTCGACTCAAGGCTCTTGAGTTTTGTTAGTACACCCGAGTCTTGTAAAATTGAGCCGAGTCTATCGAATTAAGACTCAAAGACTCGAGTTCTTTACATCTCTAGATAGAAAAGAGTTAGCTCTTTATGATTGACGTCGCTCTCGCTCACTCACGCGCACGCTAAATAGCTCAGTTATCTCACTCAGAATTTGATAATGACTATTGAGCGAGCTGAGCTGTTTCTTTCGACGCGCGTGTGGCGTGAGTCAAATGAGCTAACAATCGGCGTCTGAATCACTGAGCTATATATAGAAGAGCTAGTGAGCTAGAAGAGTGATGCTCTTTAGAGCGAAAGAGCTCATCGCTCTTTTTATTTTAAGTGAGCTATTTCGCCCATGTCTAATTGAATAGACTTCTAGTCTTCCTGACGGTTTACATAACATAAACCGTACGTACCGTAACAGTTACGCACCGAATCGACTTCTTTCAAACTAGCCTAGGTCACCAACAAATCTATTAATATCTGATCTACATAATTTTAGCTTGTGCGTGAATAAATTAAAAATAACGATGATTTGATTTTTTTTATTTAAATCAACTTTTACAGTGCAGTTGTGTTATATGCATCACATTGTAAATTGTTAACGTATGTTGTATTGAAATGAAAACATTTCCACTTCAATAATGTTAAAACTACCCAATAAAAAGAGGAATCAACAAAATATTTTACAACCCTGAAACTAGTTTGAAGAAACCGAAAAAAACCAGCCTTAACTTTAACAGCATAAAGTTTATACTCGCCTGGGGATGTTAAAGGTAATTTGTTGCTGAAACAGAGTTGTAAATAAAAGAGGTTTATATATCTAGCTGTTTGTAACATTGAACATGTAGATTGCATTGCAAAGGGTGCTGTAACAAAGTGATCTTGTTTGAAAAGATACACAGATACACAGACACAAATCTGATCCTTATCTTATTATTATAAGGATCAGATTTGTGTAAAAACAAGAAATAAGAAAATGTCTTCATCATAAGCATACATAATCAGCCATTAATGTTTCCACTGCTGGGACTCAGGCCTCTCGGCGAGAGGGAGTGGGCTATAATGCACCAAACGGACCCAGTGCGGATTGGTTGGTTATCACCAGTCTTCGAATTTTTGGTTCTAGGACATGCCGGATTCCTCCTTTTATTGTTACGCCAAAATTATGTTATACCAAAATTATTGAATAACTTTAATTGTAAATATCCTTTTTGGCTTAGTATTATTATGTAAAACCATAAATGATGCATGTTGTGATTGTTGCACTTATAAATGTATCTACTGTTATGGAAATTATTGTAAAAGTATTGTGTAAACAATTGTTGGCTAACCTAAATAAATATATAAATAAACTTTTTAAGAAATTGTATACTTTTACCATGCTTGTAAACATGTGAGCATCATGTATCTATCACATAATTAATTTATTTGTCATTGCTTCATTTTTAATTATTCTTACCTACAGTCATTTTATTCTTGGTGCATCGTCTTCACATATTTATTGCGGACGCTTTTAAAGTGCACGTCTTTCTACATTGTCCTCACATGTATAATTTCAGTAGATAATTGTATAATTAATGTACCTACACACTTTTAAAATATTTTACAATAAAATATTGTAACGGTGGAGTTTCTTGTCCATTCTTCTCCATACGAAACTACCTTTTGGAAGGGGCAACGAGCATCTTTTTTTTTTTTTTTTTTTTGCTTTTCAAACGTGCCTATTTGAAATAAATAATTTGACTTTGACTTTGAATCATCTCTCCTGTCGCAGGTAGGCTGAAAGAAATTACTAAGCAGTACTTTTATGCTCTTCTATCTTTTATGTATTATTTTTTTCTCTATCAAGCGTTTTCGGTATATACAGCATGTATCAGAAAGATGTGCTCATATTTAGGGGTGTGGTACAAGACCATGAAGTCGAACAACTCCCTCCATGGGACCAAAATCGTTATCACGAAAAAAAAAACAACTATCCCACACAAAAAAACTTCAACAACTACTTGACCTAAATCAAAATCAAAAGTGATTTATTCAAACCAGGCTGAGAATCAGACCTTTTCCAACGTCAAAATTACATAAGACAGTCCCCCAAAAACGCCCTTCAGCACTTCCTAATGACATTAAAGGTTTAAACTTGATACAATTTGACCGAAGACTAAATAATTTTTTAATTGAAAAATGCTACTATACCATTGACGAATTCCTTCTTGACAAAATATAATAAACTAAATGATAATTATGTATTTAAGCTTGAAAATTCTAAAACTTGACTTAATAGTTCTTAATATTTATTATAATAAATAATTGTATTCTAAATGCTTATTAATTTGTATTTAATAGCGATTTAAAAATTCTTATAGTGTTAAATAGTGTTTAAATTTTAATTAATGGGTATTTTTAGGGTTCCGTATCCAAAGGGTAAAACGGGAACCCTATTACTGTCTATCTGTCCGTCTGTCACCAGGCTGTATCTCATGAACCGTGATAGTTAGGCAGTTGAAATTTTCACAGATGATGTATTTCTGTTGCTGCTATAACAACAAATACTAAGAAACAGAATAAAATAAAAGGCTTCCATACAACAAACGTGATTTTTTTGCTCGATATTGATAACGGCAACAGGTAAACGCTCGAAATATTCACAGAATATATAGTTATAAATTTACTTTAAAAATAAATAATTAAATTAAAATAAAACAAATATTTAAGGGAGACTCCCATACAACAAACGTGATTATTTTGCCGTTTTTATAGATAATGGTACGGAACCCTTCGTGCGAGAATCCGACTCGCACTTGCCGGTTTTTTGAGTTACCATAACCTAACTATAAGACCTACTGTATCACTAAAAATCACCCTAATAAATACTTTGACTTTTAGTGCTTTAGCTGGGAAAAAGAAGTGGTGCAACGAACTCCCCAGCAGCACAGCTGTATGTTCAATTAGGAAAACTTGGTTCTATATATTATGTACCTATGGGATGGCTGAATGTTGGTCCCATGGAGAAAATTATTCAGTTTGATGGTCTGTCTGTACCACACCCTAAAATATGACTAAACCTTTCTGATACATGCTGTATAATAAATAATAATCATTCTAGTTTTCGGTGACCACAGTTTGTTTTACTCTTAATTAAAATTAGCATACAAAATACGAACACGCTATCGCAATTAGTTGTAGTAGCGGCTTCTGGCTAAGCGATTATCATTGCTCTAATTACAACCTAATGAATGAACAGGTGGTAATTTAATGGCGTTGCAGTATATATTATAATAACATACTTAGTTGCGAAATATAAAAATTATAAATATTTTGAACAGAGAATATTATTCCTAGCTCAGCTCAATAGACTCATAAGTCTCGAAAAGACGACATCAAGTTTCAAGAATGTGGGTTTTTCAAGAATATCATCCTGCAATGATTCTACAACCGGAACTACTAATTACCTATTGTTAAATAAAGAAGTAAAATCTTAATTATTTTATAAATAGGAGCTTTTTAACATCTAGAAACCAACTGTGAAGCAATTTTTTTTTTTTGTATTGCGACTTTTTTTTATGAACATATCCCAACCCAAATCGTGACTGCAGCTTAAATCTATCTAATTTTACTTCCACTCATAAGAAATATTGAGCATGACACATTGTCACTAGTGTTGCCCAAATTCAGTCTTGGTCTTGCAGTCTTGGTCTTGTTCTTGCGTTTTTGCAAGACCAAGACCAAGAACAAGACCGCGTATTTTTAGCAAGACCAAGACCAAGACTGACCGTGCAAGACTTGAGCAAGAACAAGACATAGCCTGCAAGACTCTTGCGTCTTGCAGCTAGGACTTAGCGCTATTTCACTGAGTAGTTAGGTGTAACAGTTCGGTGTATAGGTAGGTACGCTTAGGAATTCTATGAGACGCAAAAAACTGTATCAAAGAATATGAAAAACTGGACCTATGCGCATTACGACTAATACCATAAACATACAGATAAGTATTGTTCTTTAAAATACAGTCAAGTTATTGTAATTAATTTGTTTTTTTACATGTTTTAGCAAATGTAAGCTTATAAATCATAAATGTTTATTAAGAAACAGTTACTTCCATGGAAAACGACATATAGGTCAGTTGATTTTTCGAATTTCTTATCAAATCTTCAGTTATTTATTAATCTGCTTGATCTTTACTATGGCTATGTTAATTCAAGCTCACAATGTTCCAATTCTAATACGTTTTTCTAAGATTTAAAGTAAACTTTAATAAATAGTAATAGACTAATAGGTAATTGCAAGACTTGCAAGACTCTTGCTGCAAGACCAAGACCAAGACCAAGACTGGGAGCGCAAGACCAAGACCAAGACCAAGACCAGGTGTATTGGCGCAAGACCAAGACCAAGACTGGCTAAGTCTCGTCTTGTTCTTGCATTTGGGCAACACTAATTGTCACATAACTACGCCACCTGACTTGACTCGGTGTGACCGGATCAAAAGACCAGTGACCAGACCAGACCATGACGATCGTAATGGACGCGAATATACATTTAATTAAACGTTTATACTGAGCGTCAATTTTACATGCGTTTAATATTAAGATGGCTCATTATGCTCGTAGTTCTATATTTCGTTTTCTGTCAACATTCGAAGTCAAAATGTTTGTTGGTGTAACCTAGCTATTTAGATCTAAATGGGTCTTTTTCTTTAAGGGCCAAGTCGATTCAGGTTCCTGTTAATAAACAAAAATATTGTTTTTCTGCTGCAAATCCAGTCAACCGTATACGTTCAGTTTTTTTACATTGACATAAACTAAGGGAAAGTCTCTGATGAAACTGAATAAAAAGCGTCTAAAAATAGCAGAACCGTTTAATAATAAACAAAAAAAAATTCACACAAAAGTCTGTTCTACGGATGACAAACAGTTTTAACTCTTTTGAACGCAGAAATATAATTCATAACACATACGAAAATAATCATCCGCCACGTTTACGCGCCAAAAAGACAATAATTTAGAATAAGAACACATTAAGAAAATAAAACAAGCGACGTTTGGCGCGGTCTGACAACTACTATCGTTTTTTAAAAGGGTCGTAATTAATATTAAAAATAAATTTTTATTTAAATATTATAAGAGAACGTTTAAGTGTTTTTGTGGACACGAAAAAATTTCACAATTGTTTTTTGACTAGTGGTAGACTGTGGATTTTCTTGTTCGATGTTTGAAATAAAGCAAAAATTTAATAATTATGACTTTTTAACTACTCTGAATTTATAATTTATTTGGACAAAAATAGTGGGAAATTTAATTAAACTGAGAAAGTTATCTATAAATGTGACAACATTAAACCAGCCGGGTTGGAAAACACGGAACTAAACTTTAGTGTTTTTTAACTACGAGTTAAAAACCACTAAACCATATTTCACAAATGAGTTATAGACGAACTAACATCGAAACTTACCTAAAAATATCGAAAGGGAAACATTGCGTATTTCTGTACCACAAACAACCACTAATAATTTACAAAATTGTCTTCGTACACTTTTCTTTGGAACATTTATTGCTTTTTAATTTACTAGACGACATGGCTATACAGCCAACGGTCACGCGTCATAACATTACTGGCCATTTGCTTTTATCTTTTTTTTTAATCTGTCATCCGTCAAAAGCTAACGATTGGCAAGCGCCAACAGCCTAGATATACCGCCTTGTTTATGGAGGAAAGTCTATGGTCCAATATTAATCGTCACATATTAAATCTGAAAGTAATTAGTGTCGCGCTCATTTGGGATAATCTTTAATGTTACTCTTAAATCTATTAAGAATCACTGTCATGGTTTTTTAACTGATTGTTTTGCGTAAACTACGATACATGATTTTAGTGACTTATAAATCTGTTAATACGCCTTCATAAGTATAATGCAAGTAAGTCATGCAAAAAATGCATGTTAAACTAGAACGCATGAATCCTATATGTGAATATTTAAATATTCAAGTAAAATACTTTACTTTATGAAATAAATTCAGGAATGAATGTCTACCCAAAACATAAAAAAATGATATTACTTTCAAAAGTAATTTTATTATCTATATTTCTAGCTGTGATTTTTTCATATATTCATATTTTCGTTACTAAAAATAAAATATTCCCTATGAAACCGAATGTCGGGCGGCATGGCAGCGCAGCGTGAGCTCGACGCGCATTTGTATAGCCAAGGTCAACGGCCATTAGACCCTAAGTACATATTTTTTTAAATTGAACGATTCTTGGTTATTACGGTCGGTTACCGGGTCGAAAAGAAGACTAAAATACTCCCAAATTCCGATTGAATACAAAAGACCAGATATAGGTTTCGATTTTGGTCCTACGGTATTGACGTGGTGCCCTTATCGTACTAAAATCCTTCAGTTTCAAAGTGATAGGTTGAAATGCTGAACCACATACACAACATTAAACTAGCTAAAGCTGCTGTAAAACAATAATAATCTACACAATAATACAGTTTAAGTATCTATTTAAAAGTATTAAATTATTAAAATAACCATTCTTAACCATCTGAATCCCCATAGTTTCATAGCCTCGTATCAAAGGACCAAAAACAAAAAAAATTAAAATCTTAAACATTTTTTTTTTATCTATCACGGCGCTGTCATCGAGTATGAAGTGGACAGTGAAAAGATCTGAGAGCGGTGTGATGTCTTTGAAGCGTCTGAACACACCGTTACAACATGACACGCGAGGACTTATAACTCATACCATTTGTCACTTTTAATTACGACTTGTTCTTGTCGAACGTCTGAAGAAACGTTTTATAAATAGTTTATTGTGAAATAAATGCGGTGCAGTAGCTGTGAGGAGTCGGAGATGTATTCTGTGGCGCTTGCAAGTGATTGAAGGAATGAGTTAAAGGTTTTTTAATAGTTTGAATAGATAGGTTTTGACTAGTCCTCCTTTGTTTCCAACATTAATTTAATTTTGGAAACAAAGTACATCTGGCGT
This sequence comes from Tiliacea citrago, assembly GCA_963921375.1. Classification (NCBI taxonomy): domain Eukaryota; kingdom Metazoa; phylum Arthropoda; class Insecta; order Lepidoptera; family Noctuidae; genus Tiliacea; species Tiliacea citrago. The sequence continues at coordinate 16,207,564 of OY992802.1, forward strand.
ACTGGAAAAAAGAATTGGCTTCTTCACCTCTGTACCCTAATTGCGTAACGCAGTTTGAATCGGAATCGGAATGATTTTAAAGTATATTGCTAATCCATTGCTTCATAAGTTAGAAAAAATTGTCAGCTCAACAACGTAAATAACGCAATAAATGATGTTGAACTGTCAAATGGAAACCGATTCCTACTGATAGTGTGTTACGCAATTAGCCCTCTGGTCGTAGATCACAAATATTTCTTAATTTGTTGGTTTTTGTATAAACTTAACCGATATAAGAAAATCATAGTACTGTGCTTCAATAAATAAATGGCGGCTAAGCAAAATCTATTGAATAGTAGGCAGGAAGCTAAATAAACAAACAATTTACAATTTAGCATCAAGAACTGTATACTTTTATCGAGACAATCGATTTTAATTGAGACTTGTTCTTGTCGCAAAAACGAAGAAACGTTTTATAAATAGTTTATTGTGAAACTAGCAACCCGCCCCGGCTTCGCACGGGTCGCATAGCATATATTATGATGCCTACATTTGTTTTTCTGTCGTAGTGTCGTATCAGCCTGTTGCGTCGAGCATGTGGGTTAGATTAAAAAGCAGATGTTCATCCTACTTGGAGTATTTTTAATGTATTTTATTTTCAATCCAGCTTATATTTGAAAAAAAATATAATAAGTTTTAATTGTTTTTAAAAAGTAACTCAATTGATTTAGGTACTCGGCGCATGCCAGTAAAGCTCCCAGTCATCATGATTTTTTCCGACATCTTCAGCGATCATTGTCATATTTCAGCCAATTTACACAAAACCATAATTAATTATGAACACTCCGTCCAACGCGGCAACGGTGACATCCACAACCATATGAAAACCTGTTCAGTAGTTTTTGAGTTTATCGCGTTTAGAGAGACAGACGCGGCGCGGCGGGGGCTTTGTTTTATAGTATTTAGTGATAAAAAGCGGAGCAGTAGCTGTGAGGAGTTGGAGATGGATTCTGTGACGCTTGCTAGTGGTTGAGGGAAGGATTAAAGATTTATTTTAATAAAGTTAATATAAGTGGTTTTTTTTAACTGAAGGCTTAGCACGATAACCGTAGAGAAGCGTGTGTAACAGCGTGGGCGGGCGATGCAATGCGACGCAGTGGGTCGGGAAAACAAGAAATTTCACGCGGGCGACGTCGTGGGCAGAAGATAGTCGGACATAAAGGAACGTTGGCATACTAGCCAAGCAAATTGGTACCTACACTACTGGTCGCAGAACATTTTTTTTTTTTTTAGTGGCTAATGTTAATTGTGCTCTTTGTGTAAACGGAGCCAATATTAGAAAATTCAAGAGTTGTATAGGGTTTCATAAAATAAAATGCGGATTCTTGTCTAAAGAGTACTTTAGTAAAATCTCAAATATTGCATCTAATTGGTAACTTTAGGCAGACAGAAAGACGTATTCCACATTGGGCACCCGCTTAAACGGCACCTGAGCAAATGGCACCTGAGGTATTCCACATACGGCACCTATCGGTATTTTTCGCAGGAGCCATTAGTGGAAAAATTTGTTATTTATAATTTTATTTTCACCCATTTAAGCGGGTGCCCAATGTGGCGAGAGAAAACTACATAATAAAACACCAAGAACATAACATGACAACTAGATTAATTTTCAGTCCCTCTCCCTCCCAAAAGAGCCAACTATATCTCTCTCTTTCACTCCCATCCTATTCCAACAAAACCACAATACAGTCCTTAAAGAAATTAAGACATTAAATCCTGAAACAGTTATGGCGTTCAAAGCGATCATTAGTACGTCGATGGCTGGTTTTACTTTGATGTCCTGACATCGTGTCGTTAACAGCCGGCATTGAACTGTAAACACCCAAACGACATCCTATTCCGGTCAGTTAGAACGATTATATTGATTCTAAACGGTTTCAGTTTGAAGTTAACGGAATATGCATTCAGTATGTGGTTATTGGTTGTGTCTGGGAAAATTAAGGCTGAAGTTATATCTTTCGTTGTAAATGCTGTTTTTGATAGGAGTTATAACTAGATCCCAGGGAGCCAAGTCTGCTATTTTCAATGATTGGTCATTATGAGGACCATACCAAGGCAACGCCATGACCATTGTGCCAATAGTTTGTAACCTCCTAAATTCATAACGGCGTGACACTGTCACGCCATTATGAATTCTTTATGATTTTCTAATGACGTGCCACTGACACTCCATTGGAAAAATTGTGTGTATTTGGTAATCTCGTACTGACAAGCTCATATTATTTTGACTTCCATATTCCCTATTATATTACGAGAACATTGACCGACCAATGATCGACCATTATGAATTTACCAGATTACGAACTTTTAGCAAAATGACAATGGCATGATCGTGTTGGAATGACTGAATTTATTAAAATAGCAGACTTGGGCCACTGGGGCCGGAGTCTGCTATTTTTTTTTTAATTGTCATTTTGCTAAAAGTTCGTAATCTGGTAAATTCATAATGGTCGATCATTGGTCGGTCAATGTTCTCGTAATATAATTGTGTTATTATAATGGCATTGTCGTATTGCCATTATTATAAAACCCATTAGTAGAAATGTCATTCATTTGTCATTAAGTACGAGATTACCAAAATATCCAATTTCTTTCAATGTAGTGTCAGTGGCCGACCATTGGAAAGTCATAATGACGCCATTATAATAGTAGATTACCAAACTTGTCAAAATCAACAATTATTATGAAATCAATGATCGACTATTCTAACACTATTGTAATAGCAGACTTGAGGCCCTGTTATCTTGTCACAATGACGTCACTTTTGTGTAGGGATTGAATGTTTTAATTATCGACCGTCTCTATATCGATGTTTGTAGTTTATATTATGCAACAATGCGATTAATTTTTTGCCTTTCTTTTTTCAAATCTCTCTCATTCAAATCTCTGCTCAATCTCAATATAAGTGGGTATTTTTTTAAACTTCTTGATTAAAGATAAGTAGATAACCTCGTTGGTCTTACGGGTTGCAATAACCTTAGGTAAAGAATTGACCAAAACCCCTTATTTTCAGTAGCGATGTGGAATTGTATAAAGTTTATTGTAATTATTGTGGAAAAACAATGATAAACAGTCTTTAACTAACGAACACCTGCGACTTTTATTTAATCCATTATTTTTTATCACATTTTTTCCGTTAGTAGTAAATTGTCTTTGACTCATTAACAGTATCAGGGACATACATATATAAGTTACATACTTAAATAAGTACAATACCATCAACATTTCGATAGTCGATAAATTAAAACATTCAATCCCTACAAAAAAGAGAGAAAGAGACGTCAGTGCGACAAGATAGCGGGGTTAGTTATAACTAAGTGCTATGAATTTTAAAATTAACCCTTTCTAACTTTGAAGTAATCCATCTAGCCGGATTTCTTCCCGTGGGTGTCGTAAAAGGCGACTTACTAGAGAATGCAGCAGCGTTCTCTATGCATTTTAACACCATACTGCGATCGCCAACCCGCCTGCCAAGCGTGGCGATTATGGCAAACCTCCCTTTTGGGGGAGGCCTATGTCCAGCAGTGGACGTCTTTCGGCTGAAATGATATGAAATGAAATGAAATCGTTTATTCTGTAATAGGATATCGGAATCACTTTTACACGTCATATTAAAAAGTAAAACATAAGCTAGATGTAGTCGACCTTTCCTATCTGACTGCTCCTGAGAAGAAATTGCGAAACAAATTCAGGGGTCAAAGTCTCTTTTAAAGTCCAGACATAATCTTGGTCAGATCATGTGAGGACCATGTAGATCTGTGTCTGAAATGGTCTTTTGAGGAAAGAACCACACAAATTTGAGTGGACCTGTCCAATCAGTGCAAGCATTTGTCAGTAATCGTGCAGCTCGACTCAAGAATTAAGGAGCTCAACGACTCGACGAACAATACCAAAGAAAAGACATTTGGGCAGACCACCACTAAAACTGAGGAAAAACAAAAAAAATAATAGGAAAATATTTAAAGGAAAAAAAAAATTACCCACATAGTGCTCACATTCGCAATAAATTAAAGCAGTAAATATAATACTTTTCAAAGTTAATATTCATGTAAGTATATAATATTCTGCAATGTCAATATGTATATAAAATCATGCATAGTAATTAAAAATGTAAATTTTTCCAGTTTGATCACAAGGCTAGCAGAGCGAGCAGCTCAATCCCAAGCTTTTTTGTCTTCTAAATAATCAGAAATTATAGTACCCTTTTTTACAAAGTTTGGTTTTAATACAACTTTTAAATCGTTTAATGGGTAAGTATCGAATGTCAGTAGGAAGTTTGTTGTAAAAGCGTATACATTGATCCATGAACGAGTTGCCTACTCTGTGGAGGCGAGTGCGATGTACAGCAAGATTGTGTTTATTCCTGGTATTTAAACTATGAATATCGGACATTTCCTTAAAATTTGATGTATTTTTGTATACATACAATAGATTTTCAAATATATAATGGCTACAGTCAGAATATCTATTTCTTTGAATTTTTCTACGTGTGGGCCCCATTGTAATTTACCGTCAATAGTTATTCCAAGAAAAACTGTCGACTCAACAAGGGTCCAACTCTATTCCATTAAGTTGAACATTGGTAGTTAGCTGCCTGATATTTGGCATTGAAAATTAATGAGCTTAGTCTTTTTTTCGTTCAGGAGAAGATTATTTACAGAGAGTGCATCGATAACATGTTGAAAATTGAGCTGACGTTTGATTTTAAAAATGAGGGAAGTATCATCTGCGAATCGTAAGTCATTTATATAAATTAGAAACAAGAATGGACCTAGAATTGAACCCTGCGGAACGCCCATAGTGACTGCAGATCCTGCAGATCTCTTGCCATTAACATGGACCCTCTGAATTCTGTTGTTCAGATAAGAAGTCAGAAGGTCGAGAGCACTGTCCCTCATACCATAGTGGTGCAGTTTTTGGATGAGTGTATCATGATGAACGCAATCGAAGGCCCTAGACAAGTCGCAGAAAATGCCAAGAGCATCCTACGACTCCTCCCAGGCCTCGAATATGCTCTTCAGTAATTCCACGCCCGCGTCTGTAGTTGAACGACCCTTTGTAAAACCAAACTGTTTCAGATGAAGTAAATTATTTTTATTTTCAATGAAAATAATTTACTTCATCTGAAACAGTAGTACAATAGCACAGTAACAGTAGTATAATAACATAGTCCTAACATTTGTTTTAAAATTAGTTTTTCAAAGATTTTGCTAAATGTATGTAATATCGAAATAGGCCGAAAATTGGTGGTATCAGTTGTGCTGCCAGATTTGAACAGTGGAATCATTTTACTAAGTTTCATCAGATCAGGAAATACACCAGATGCAATACAAGAATTAAAAACGGTGAAATAACATCGATTATTGAAGACATGGTATGTGCTGATAATCCCCAAAGGTCAGCAGTTTTTTTTACATCAAGATCTTTAAAAGATTCTATAATATCCTTAGCGGTAACAACCGTGAATTTAAAGTGTTTATCACATTTTGGTACACATTCTTTTAGTATGGAGTAAGCAGAAGTGGAGGACGACGATGACAGAGTTTTGGTTGTTAAAATGGGAATATTAGTAAATAAATTTTCAAACTTAGTTGTCACCTCCACGTCTGCCTTAATATCTACATCATTAATTTTTAGGTGAAAGTCGCGAATACGTACTGTCGTTCTACCCGTTTCTGAATTAATAATATTCCAAGTTCTTTTAATTTTATTTCCAGAAGTTTTTATTTTATTTTTAATGTGTACGGCTTTTGCTTAGGTACAGGCTCGCTTAAAAGTTTTAGAATAATTTTTAACGAATTCTTTAAAAGTTTCATCATGGTTATATGTTTTTTCATGATACAATTCATATAACCTCTGCCTACTTTTGTAAATACCTGGTGTTGCCCAATCACTAAATATAACGCGGTCACAAACAGGCAATGTTTTTGAGGTGAAAACCTTCCTAAATTCACTATTAATGAGGTTAATTAGTGTAGTATAAGCTTGATCTGGGTCGGTGTGATAAGGCAAACCCGGTAGTTTTTCCATTAAATTATTTTTAAATTGTTCTAGGCGACTTTTGTTTACAGGAGTACGATGATGATGATGATGAACTTTTGAAGTTACATCTTCTTCAAGGATTCAATTGCTTATCAAGTTACTCATAACTTTAATAAAATCCTTAATATCTCAAGCAAACAACACACGGTGCACGGTGTACTATAAAGAAGATGGCAGTTTTTTTTGTTTTTTATTTTATGTGACCGACGTGTGTATTTCGAGAATGCTAAATACTACTCGTAACATAGTTTTTAAGACCTTTGTTACTAACATTATATGGACAATTTATTATGTCTGAAATAAATGTTTTTTTTATTTTTATTAAAATTGATCTTCCTAAACTCTGAACATCTATCTTTAAGGCTCCCGCAGACAGGCGCGACGCGATTCTGATGGTATAATAATTTTCATGAAGTTTTCCTAGAAATTGTTCTACTGAAGTCGCATTGTCTGCAGGAGCCATTAAGCATCCAATTGTTTTTTTAAAGTTCAGAGAAAAAAAAACATAATATGTTCTTTAACTCTCGAGGAGAGATGTAGACCTCGAGCTTTATTGGCAAATCATCATCTGCCTAGCCTTTTCCCAACTATGTTTGGGTCGGCTTCCAGTCTAACCGGATGCAGCTGTATTTTACATGGAGCGACTGCCTATCTGACCTCCACAACCCAGTTACTGGGTAACACGATATCCCTTGTTAAGACTGGTTGTCAGACTTTTGGGCTTCTGACGACCCGTAACAACTGTCAAAGATCTACAAATGACAGCCGGGACCAACGGCTTCACGTGCTTTCCGAGGCACGGAGGAATCTTGGTATGAACAGATGGTCACCCATCCACGGATCAACCGCGACAAGCGTAGCTTAACCTGATCGATCGACCCGTGCGGCAGTTATTATTTAGCCACAAGCACCTCAGCTTTATTGCCAAATATAAAATAAAATTGTTTATGGTGTCTAAAACGGTTACATTTACAAATGTTAATGAAAAAGCCCCAGTAAGTTATTAATAATACTTGTGTTTAGGTAGTCTCGCTCCTTCCCTTAATTGATAGTTAAAAAAAAAGAGACTTTATAAAAATTAAAATTAAGAACTGATTTTTAATAGTAGTGCGTGAGTATGGGTTTGTGTGTGTGTGCGTTTGTTTGTGTGTTTATGTGTGAGTTTACGTGTTTGCTGCCATTATAGTCGAAATTGAAAAATACCACTATGTAATCACAAGGTATAACATTATTTATATAAATATATATTTGTTCCTGTTCTACTTAAACTACCTACTCCACAGAATTCCAAGAGATGAATTAAGTTGAAGAATGAGTAAACCATAATAAATTATCCTCAACATTCTTCTAACGGAACAGTAGCCAAATTCAAATTAGGGTTCCCAATAATAGCCTCGTTTATAACGCAATAAACTAAATATACTTAATGCCTCCTCGTCGGCAAGCAGCCCTGGTACGCGCCGTTTGACATACAATTAAAAATGACAGATGACTACGTCGCCATCTTGAATTTGCTCAAAGAAGGCCGCACTGAAAAAAAAAGCCGTTCAACACATTTTTAGCTAGTTAATCTGGATGGATGGATGTATAGTGTCAATCATGCGGTTTTTGAGATCGCGTGAAAGTTTCTAGTCGTCGTACGTGTCAATTATTTATTCTTTGATGTATTTGCCAATTTTGTCAAGGTTTGTTTCGGATATTATTGGTTTTACGACGAGGATTTCACATATTTAGGTAGGTTTTGTCTTTGGTCCTCGCTTATTAGACACCAGTTAGCAAGCATGATCGTTTGGTATATGTGAGATCCATGACTTGATGTCCAAATCGGGTTACATATTGGTAATAACATTATTTGCATCTCTCTTTTAACTGTTGAGTGTTGGTGGCCAATTTGTATGTCACTAAACTATTGCAATTTTATTTAAAGTAGTTTCTACAATAGAATTTGACTTGTCTTTCAGATTTCTTTTACTTCTATACATTAGTACCGAGGCTCATTTAATAACAGGCTAACTTTGCCAAAAAAGCTTTCAAGACATTAAGTTGCTTACTTAGACTCTAGCTCAGAATACTTACTATAGTGTAGCAATAGGTGCTTTTACTTCAAATAGTTTAAAACCATGAAACTAATTAATCGCTCTGGTGTGAGTTAATGAGACTCACTAACGTTGAACACAACTCGTTAAAAAATTTGGTCCTTCCAACAGCAAACTTCAAATCTGATTATTTATGTAGTATGTAATTTTATTTTCATGATGCCTTTTTGGCATCGCACAAGTCTTGATTGTTTTTTTTTTTGTGTATATTGTTAGTTATGCTATTTTGTATTTCTTGTGCGTGTCCCAAATAAATATTTTTTCTTTTATTTTCTTTCTTTCATATTACACTATTATTCATCTTAAATATTTAAGCACGAACTAGGGTAGTTCCACCCCTTAAAGATTGCTCGAGGCGATAGGACTTCCCCTATTTCCCCCGCCCATGAATTTAATAAATAATAAATGTATGTTATCGTATAAATAAGGACCAGGAAAAGTGTCATAAATATAGAGAGAGCTTTATTTAGAAACGGATGGATTTTGATGTAGGTAAACAATATCATAGTAAGTAAGCATCCACTAAATTCAACATAGGATTATTAATTAATTGTTATAATGAGCATTCTTAATTTTGGGTGAGAGTAGGTAATGTTGGCACACTGATAACGGCCACGGCTCACTAGTTATTGGGTTCGAACCAAGGCAAACACTTTTCTTTGTGCAAATTCTTTAATCACCTCAACACTGGTTTGAAGAAAGTGAAGAAAACCGGAAGAAAATATGTATTTTAACGCGTACTGGGTTGGTGGGTGGATTACGACCAGCTATTTCTCACATAGAGGAGCCTAAATGCAACCAGTGAGAAAAATATAGACTGATTACGTTCCTTCCAAGTACTTACAATATCACTACACATAATTATCACCACGATAAACAGAAGTACTGGTGGTTGCAATATGTCGGAGTTTCTTGCCGGCTCTTCTCCATAGGAAACGACCAATTGGAACCGTGCACCTAGTTTCTGACGATTCATAAGTGCCCATGTATGTTTATGTGAAACTAGCTGCGCCTCACGGTTTCACCCACGTAAGTCTCGATCCCGTGGGAATATCCGGATAAAAAGTAGCCTATGTCTTATTCCAGGGTGTCAGCTACGACCTTACAAAATTTTATCAAAATCGGTCCAGCCGTTTGAGCGTGAAGAAGTAACAAACATACACACACACACACACACTCACAAACTTTCGCATTTATAATATTAGTGTGATGGCAACGGAGAAATGGTAATATAAATAAAACCAAAGATTTAACTTGAAACTATTTTATGTCAACATCGAGTTAATGTAATGGCCGAACTAGTTAATTACAAATATTTACAGCGTTGAGCATCGTATTAGCAAATACTTAACTATTTATATTAAAGCATGTTCAGACAAGAGGAGAAATCAAAGCCTGAGATAAATGGATAAAATAAATACATAGGTAACTACATAATTTAATTAGCAATATTCCTTATATGGTTCACTTTCTCTCAGCAAAACATTGTCACAAAAATTAATAAAAAACCGGCTAAGTGCGTGTCGGACCACGCACAATGAAGGGTTCTGTAGTTGGGATGAATTTATCCCAAAAAAAACTTAGCATTGTAATTGAAAAAGATGTTGATAAGTACATCGATACGCCACGGTCAATTTTCAAAATGCAAAGTATATAATCGCAAAAAAAATATTATGTGATAAAACTACAATGATTTTAAGACTTTTTCCTTTACTTATGCTATGAGACCTTGCTTTTTGCCAAATTTCATGATTCTAGGTCAACGGGAAGTGCCCTACTTATATGTTTTGATTTATTTGCGAGTATCAAAATATGTCGCATAAATCGCCATATTATTTTTTATTGCGTTGACTTAGAAGCTTGATTTTTATTAGAGCACCAAGGGACTGTATATCATCATTCATTTCAGCCGAAAGACGTCCACTGCTAGACATAGACCTCCCCCAAAGGGGGGGAAGCGGTTTGCCATAATCACCACGCTAGGCAGGCGGGTTGGCGATCGCAGTATCGTGTTAAAATGCATAGATAACGATGCTGCCCATCCTCTAGTAAGTCCCTTTGGCGCTTTTTACGACACCCACGGGAAGAAATAGGATAAGGACTGTACAAGTTTGATATTAATTTCAACTTCATACTGGAGTGTCAAGTTGAAATTGCGTTCCTGAGAAAAAGGGTCTCGACAAACTAACAGACAGACAGACAGACGGACAACGAGTGATCCTATAAGGGTTCCGTGTTTCCTTTTCAGGTACGGAACCCTAAAAATGATGATGATGTCTGACTAAGCAAAAATAAAACATTACTCGATGATTTTGATTTAATTTTAGTTCAATCTACAAACACGTGACACTATTATAGCCGACTGAGATTCTTAAACCATAATTTCTGTTGTGACTCAAAGGACCGATGAATCTATAAAAAAAAGTCTTAATCTATAACCTTAATCTGTCAGTAGGTACCTGGCGAGTAGTTCACTCGATTTCATTAACACAAAATAATATCTGTGCATCGGTACAGGGATACTAAATTCATAATTAGTCTTACGATACTGAAATAGGAATCTATGGCTCACACTATAAGTTCTTGGTCTACTGGACAGACTGATTTCAGGCCTAACCGCCAGTTGCACGTAAAGTCCATTAAATTTAATTCCCCATTAAAAGTAATGCTGTCACTTTCTGACACGTTCCGTTAGATAAAGACAACATTACTTTTAATGGGGAATTAAATTTAATGGACTTACATGCAATTGGCGGTCACAACCACAACAGATTGCTTACTTTTTAACAATTAGATACACTTACAGTGCGTTGATTGTCGATAGACCGATTTTTTTAGAGAAAACTTCTTTAGACCCGTTGAGCGATTTTAGGTAGGGGATAAACTTATGGGTTCGCGTCACCGACATGCTCTCGCCAACATGCTGTATTAGCAGTAAGGGAAGTTAAATTTACTACGTGAAAAATTGAATTTGTGTATACTGTGCATTGTTGAAATTGTGTTTTAGATAATCATTATTTTATTGAAGTCAAAACTTCTTTATGCGTTGAGCGATAAGTTTTCACTTACTTCGGCAGTCCCCGAGACTGCTTATTATTTTTAACTAGTGAAACAGCGCATTTTTTGAGTTCGCAAAATAAAAGCGACTGCCTTACCGAGTGTGTTACGCTGCTGAAATATTTCTTAGGACGAGATATATAAACGTTACTTAGATCGTGTTTTGACTTAGACATTTTCCCGTTTCTATAAACGTACTTGTAATTTAACAGTTCTGCGACATTGACAGAATAACGCTTAGCCTAAGTACCTATCAGCTAAGTAACGTTTATAAACCATGGCTACCGCGGCCAAGAATTCCTTTCATAGGGGTCATAGGAGTTCTTGGTGTTGTTATTTTTTTTAAGCTATGAAGAGTTAGTAAGTACAGAGAAATATGTGATTCCGGTTTATCGCTAAAAGTCTAGTAAATTTATACACCATTTTATCGTGGGAAATTTAGGTGTGGCTAATAAAAAAGTTAAAAAAAAATACGTTAATTTGAATCCTATCTATAACTTCGGTAGGTATTGTCTGAACATGCTTCTAGATAATTTGTAATATGTGATAAAATATTATTTTGATTGATTTAACAAGAAAGGTTTGCCCCTCTATTGCGTAACACAGTATCACAATCCGAACGATTTCTAATACATTGCTTCATTTATTTGAAAAAACCGTCAGCTCGATATTGTAAATAGCGCAATGAATATTGTTGAGTTGTCAAAATTAATGGCATTGGGATTGTGAGTGGGGTTACGCAATTATCCCGCTGGTCTCCATGGCAGTCTCCAATACATGTTTTTTAGAAGTTTGCATTGTTAGTACATAAAAGGTAAAAAAGTTTTATTAACTTATAATGGCCACTTCGGATACAAAAACACAACCAAAGACTACCATAAAAGAGCTATGTATTTTTATTAACTTCAAGCCATAGATAATAAATATGGGATACACAAAAATCCAGATTCATTTATCATTGAAAATATTATAAAAATTAAGCAAAATACAAAATGTTAAATTACATAAATAAATTACAACTGCTTCGCTTATAAGCAGTTACTTAGGAAGTTGCAATATTCTTAAAGTAGGTAGGTAGGTACTGATATTTACAAAAGGTTTAAGGTATACTTGGCTTAATATTATTTATTTACATTTCTTATTAATATCGTTTGGTGTTGAATTGCAAAACATGTACATATACCTAATTGAAAAGCGCCATAAATACGTATGTAGGCCTGGCTTTGGAAAGAAATGCAAAAGTGAGGACCGAAGGACCAATATTTTGCTTAGTAAGCGTTGTGTTAAGAAATTAACAATACACAATGGATATTTCCAGTCTTTGGCTATTTTGACAGATGCAGTTTTATTCCTAAAAATGTTCCTTCATCCCTAATAAAACTCTGCCAAAACATTAGAGCAATGAAATAATTTGAGATCATTGTAATGCGCAAAATTACTAAAATGCAAAGAAATATTTAAAGCAGCAATTCTGCAGTATATAAAAAATATTTATTTAATTGATTGAGTCATAGTCAAATAAGCATCATCATCTCTCAAGATCTTATATTATTGTGGCAAACGGAAGCAAATTTCCTAATACTCAGCTTTGTCAACATTGTACACGGTTGGCATTAACAAAGAAAGTTACAATTAACATAATGTCCTAATTTATCTTATTAAATACGTATCACAATCGATTCATAATGTTACCTTAAATAAATTGCACTAATAAAATACAGTTTCGTCACTTTCAAACTATAGTCTGTTCACGAATAATGGTCATTGTGACATTTAAATAAGTTTCTTTGAAAAACTAAATTTAAATTGCCATGAAGCGGTTTATGCATATTATTTAACTTCTATTATTGTTGGGACACATGTCGTTTAAATAAAATGCAAAAAACGGAATTAGATTCAGGAAGCCTAATTGTATTTTTCAACACCTAATTTTTATTTGTAAAAAAACAGCACAGCACGAACTCATTTTCTGAATACACAAAAGCTTATTTATTTTAAATTGTCAACCGTTTCACACCGTCATGAACAGACTCTAGGGTTCAAAATGTCCGTACGCAAGACTATTTGTCCGCAAAGACCACTAATTTTGAATTCCACAACTGTTCTCGTTCTCTTTCTCGACCCGAGGGTCCTGAGACCCTGGGCGCTGCCACAATCACGTGTGAGAGTGTCCCAGGCTACCATGCGAATGATGATGATTGGCTGCAAGGTGATGGAAGTATGGGGCGTAAGGACCAGGACCTGTAAACGGGTATGGGACCCCGTGGGAGTACAGCAAGCCCCCAGGGTAAGGCCCTGATGCAAAGCCCCCCGCTGAAGGTGGTGGAACCGTTGGACTGTTGACATCCATCCCCGGATTCTGCTTTTTCCATTTCGTGCGACGATTTTGGAACCAGATTTTGACCTGTGGAAGATAATGTTATTAGAATAGCTGTGTGCGAGTTAGGAGATCAACTTTAACAAGGTTTGATAGACTTTGTGACTATCTTGTAATTTGTAGGTATTTGATGCCTGGTTTATATGACTGCTAACTACATCATAATAAATATTGATCACCCCCACATTTAGCCAGTTATGTTTAAGTCCCATGTAATATGTATAGAATAGTGTATAGAATCAAGATTTTCTAACTAAACAGACAGGTGTGCTGCTGGGGAGTTTGTTGCGCCTCTTCTTCTCCCCAGCTAAAGCTTTAGGAAGGGGCGAAGGGCGGGCGTTTTCGGGGGACTGTCTTATGTAATTTTGACGTTCGGAAGTGCTGATTCTCAGCCTTAGTTTGATTAAATTACTTTTGATTTGATTTAATAGGGGACGAGCTTATTGCCAATTCCTAATGGAAAAACCTAATAACAACTTGCCCGACCTGGGAATCGATCCCAGGACCTCATGGTCAGTAGTAGACCAATGATACAATCCAATGGACTTTAGTAGATGTTAAAAAAACCTTATAATCAAAATTATTACAACTCACACACCTGCGTCTCCGTCAAACTCAAGCTCAACGCCAGATTTAACCTCTCGCATACCGAAAGATACCTCGTTGTCTTAAATTTATTCTCCAAAGACACCAGCTGTTCATAGGTAAAAGCTGTTCTAGCTCTTCTCGGCTTCGTGCCTCCTTTAGAATCCCTAGAAGAACTTCCTTTTCCCTTCTTAGAACTTGAACTGGTAGGACTCTTGGGGTCTCCATTTTCATCCAGGTCTGACTGTGTGAGGATGTCGTCATCGAGGTTCGAGGTCTGGTCATCTGTTTCCACCTCGTCTGCTTCGATGTCCGAGTGTTGGAGGTGGTCTTTTACTGTAACAAAGATAGGATGATGTTAGATGAGAATGGAAATGTTGATAATTATTGTGTGGGTTTCAATTTCGTTTGGTAAAAGGATTTTGGCGTAATAATTGGTTGTTCCTCGTCAAGTGAATACTTCTACAAATCTACTGTGAAGACTATTCAAGTTCCATGATCCATAATATAAGTACAAAACACGGTCTTCCCATTTCGCTTACAGGAAAATCTTCATTAAAGAAAATGCATCATTCTCCATATTTAATTATCCTCCTTTAAATACTCATTTAAGAATTCTGATCTCTTAACAGATGCTATAAATAAAACAGTTTTATCGCTTCCTCAACGCCATTTTCATAAAAATATTCATGTTTTTCAGATGATATAATGGACATTTCCGTTTCCTTCTCCGTCGGCGCGTGTGGCTAGTGTTGCCAATGCGAAATAGTTTTAAAACGGCTATTAATTTTTAATGTGGTAACATTGGTAAGAAATTCGAAGTCCGGAAACATTAAAATTTAATTTATGGTGGGACAGTTTTGTGTTTAGTAAAATGACTAAAATGCGAATTTTAATGGTGGACAGGATGTATAAATATTAGCGAAATTGGTTGCGTGTTTTATATCGTTTAGTTTCGAGTTTCGGAAGTTGAAAATGGCGTCGTGATTGGTGCTAAACAGCGGTGATACGGTCGATTTACATACAGAAAGACTGAAAGATATTCTGTAAATAAGTATGCGTAAAACAGTTAACAATCTGTTAATATTTTTAGACTATTCTGCTGACGACATTACGAGTACAGCAGAGAATATAATTGACGATCTACAACAGGATACGAATAAAAGCGAGGGGTTCAATATACATATTAAATATTGAACAAAACCGCGAGTTGGATTTAATATTTGCAACATATTATATTGTAGTTCATAAGTTTATTTCTTATGATGGTTATAATAAGTGCAACATAACTTATTACGCCATAAAAAAACATTTTTCTATGACTGAAAAAAAAGTGTTGTGTTTATTGTATAATAACATTTTCACGAATCTTTTAAAAGTATAAAGTTTTTCTAATATAATTAAATATCTTATAGCTTAATCAGTCAACAAATGTTGCAAGGTAAAAAAAAACGTCTAAATGAAGACAAATCTCCTAATTTCCCATCACTGTTATTTCAGCTCATCCTTTAACATTGACTGAGAATACTTCTCACATCAAACAACAAGCAAATAAAGCACCCTATTGGAAAATATACTTATAGGAAAATCTTCTAATCACACAAGACTCAACCACCACACTATCTCACACGATATTGATCAATAAAACTATGACGTTAAAGTTTAAATTACAATGTATGGAAGAGTCGTTAAAGATGTTCTCGTTAAGGCCGGTGATCCACGACACGCAGCACGAATTAGCGCGATAAAATAAGGAGCAGATGTCGTGACGACGGATATATTATTGGTGCACAAGCGATGCGCGATGTTCGGATTAAATACGTATTGTTAGGGTGGATAGCAGCACAAGATATAGGTGAATGATTTAAATTGTGGCTGATGCTTTAATTGAGAGGTCGATGTTTTACTTCCAGGACCAAATTAATGGATTTCACAAAAAAAAAAGTTAAATTATACAAAAGATATAAGTGCTACAAGATTTGTTTATGCTCCAATTTTCCAACAATGTATTTGAAGATATGATTATAAACGACAACTTAACCGCGATCTAGAGGTTTTGATAACCGGCAATAGCTATTGAAAACACTGTTACCACTTTAGTATGTAAAGCCAACATTTATATTATTTCTGGTTTCAACTTCGTTAATTCACAGGTACATTTATTGGCCATGAATGGAATTAGCCACAAAAATTCTAACTAATGCAAAAGTTTAAAAACAACAGACGCCTACTCACCTTCCTATTTCGGCAACAGATACTTACTTTTGAAAATCATTGATATAAAGTTCTATGCTATTTCAAATCTATAAATAACCATCGCTTACAATCGCTCACACGCCCCACTACTCCACCGCCCTAACAATTCCTGAACAAATAAAGCGCATAGTTTAAGGAGCTCATTTGTCTGTCCATAACTAGTTAACTATTTGGCTGCGCCTGCGCATACCTTGTTAATTGACTGCCGGCACAAAAAGTACCGCGGCACTAATAGACAGCTATGGCTTAATTAATTCAACGGCCATTTTTAAAATGGCCGCTGATTTACGAGGTGTGAGTGAGTAGTGGGGTGTTCGGATAAGTCTATAAACTAATCATGAAACATTGTTGCTTTAAGAAGGTAGGTAATAATATGCCGGAGGCTCTACGCGGGGATCGTGCGGTCCATGGCCCTTTACGGGGCACCGGTGTGGGCGCGTTCTTTAAGGCTGCGACCAGCCCAGCGGTTGAACGCGTCCCAAAGGGTCATGGCCATCAGGCTGGTACGGGGTTACCGCACGGTCTCCCGTGAGGCGGCGAGCCTCCTTGCCGGACTGCCGCCATGGGATCTGGAGGCAAAAGTCCTCGCGCACATCTGGGAGTGGCGCGAGGAGGCGAAACGCCGGGGTGAAACTCCGCTGCCGCGAGAAATCACGGCACGGCGGACAGAGCTCCGGCGGGATCTCATGGCGACATGGAGAGTGCGATTGTCGCAACCCAGCGCTGGGCACGCCACAATTGTGGCGATAAGTCCCCTCTTTGAGGAGTGGCTAGAGAGGCGCCACGGCGTCCTCACCTTCCGCCTGACGCAGGTCCTCACCGGACACGGTTGTTTCGGGAGGTTCCTGTTCAGGATAAAGCGGGAGGAAACGCCCGGGTGTCACCACTGTGTGGACCGCCCGGAGGACACGGTGGAGCATACGGTGGAGGTCTGCCCAGCTTGGGCGGAGCACCGCCGTGTCCTCACGGAGGCGATCGGCGGCGGCGATCTCTCGCCTCCGGGCCTGGTTCAGGCCATGGTTCGGAGCGAGAGTGCATGGGAGGCCGTCACCTCCTTCTGCGAAGCAGTTATGCTAGCGAAGGAGGAGGCGGAACGCGTGAGGGTGAGACAAGGTTCGCGCCCTCGCGCCCTTAGTCGCCGCAGGAGACGCCCCGGGCGTCGGGAGTCGCAAGCCGATTTCCGGCCACCGTAGGTGCGGGCCTGCGGACGGTGAGCGATGGGTAGCTCGCCGACCGATAAGGACCAGGCCCGGGTCGACGGCGCGTTGTGTTCCACGCGCGCCTCAAAGAGATGTCAGCACAAACTGACGGGGTCCGTTAGGACCAATGCCTGCCGGGGTTGCGAGTTTGTCCGAAAGGGATATCGTGGCCCTGGCACACAGGCAACGGAAGGAACACGGGTGGGTTTTAGTCAGTAAAAGTCTGACACGCCCTCCCACTCCGCCCAGAGCGGGAGAAGTTATTTGATAATTTCCCACCCAAAAAAAAAAAAAAAAAGGTAATAATAATAAAATAATAAGTACCTTGCCTAGTACAGTTAACGGCACATCAGTCGTAACAATTTAAAATTGACAGCACTTTTATGTCATAGCTTTGATTATTATGTCTAGATAGATTGTCGCGTTGCAAAAAGATGTAAAATAAAAACAAAATTACAAAACAAAAAACAACTGACTTTCAAAAAAAAAACACGACAAAGTGAAAAATAACTTTAATTTCGGAAGCCGGTGTCTTTGGATCTGTATTTTAGTTTTTTACCACCGACTTTGAAGTTATTTTTCCCTTTGTCGTGTTTTTTTTTTTTTGTAAAAAGTTTTTTATTTTTCACTTTTTTGTGGGTTAGTATGTAATTTATCTAAGTTACAATAGCATAATGTCAAATGCTCATCACCTTTTACAAAATATTGCTTTCCTGATGCAGGGGCGTTAATTGTTGAGGAGTTCTCCTGGTAAGAGCCAGAAGAACTAATATTGACTTAACCATATTCATTGTGACGAGCATACATTGTTTAGCAACCATATTAAAGTGCCTAATCGAATCGCAACCGTGAAATACTTATTATTAATTAGTTCCGGTGGACATCTGTGGTCTTCATCATCAGTTCCACTTCAACAAATTGTGCTTTCAGAGTGCAAATGAAAGAGTTACTATAAAAAATACCCAAATCGCTATATGTGTGCCTATAAAATTTAAGGAATTCCCTCGATTTCCATGGGATCCCCTCATCAGAATCTGACTTGGTGACAATGGGACCACCTCGAGAGTATCACTTTTCGAACAAAAAAAGAATTTTGCAAATCTGTCTATATATGACGGATTTATGCCCGAACATAAAAAAAACATTAAAAAAATATAAACATCCGAATTGATAAACCTCCTCCTTTTAGAAGTCGGTTAACAAACACGCCAACTTTGATATGCTGGTGTGCGTGGCAGCTACGTCTTACACTCGCGCCGCGTCACTGTGCTGTCATTTTGCGGCCAACAGCTACACACTATTATTTTAACCGATTACACAGCTTTGACTGTCTATCTAGACATAATTATATCTTTGTGTCGTAGTATCTATACGTAGTAAAGCTTGGGTTTTTAACAAAACGCTGCTGACGTATCTCGTGACGGCTGTTCATTTTTTGACACCGTAATGTCAAAACGCCGGTGAAAATGACAGGTTTTCATGACAACCGTTGTTTTGCGGCCTTTATATGACGGCACCTCTTTTAGGAATCCCAAGCTTAAGATTTTCGCGGCGATTTTAGCAGTTTAAGTGATAATAATAATATGCTGGAGACTGTACGTGGTGATCAAAGAACACTGACTTTATGTACAAAATTCAGTAGGTAAATGATGAGTTGAAGATTGCTTTGGCATTTGGCAATAAACGCAAACACGTAGCTATAAATTACAAAAAAATATTCTTCACAAGAAACGTGTAAACACGACGTGTTAAATACGAGTGGGTTTAGCAGCGTGTTTCCTGACTTTGTGCCGCACAGTGCCACAGCGTATAATCATAAATGTTCCCACTGCCGGGACTCAGACCTTCTCTCTCTTCGAGAGGGAGTGGGCTGTAAACTACCACGCGGGCCCAGTGCAGGTTGGTAGATGTCACTTGTCTTCGATTTTTTTGTTCTAGGACATGCCGGTTTCCATTAAAAGTAATGCTGTCTTTATCTAACGGAACGTATCAGAAAGTGACAGCGTTACTTTTAATGGGGAATTCAATTTAATGGGCTTACGTACAACTGGCGGTTAGTCCCATAATATTTTTTTTAGATTACTGGTTTCAAAGATCATGTAGGTACAGATTTTTTTTTTGATAATGGTTTATAAACTTCTTCCTATAACTTTTGACTGTTTGATCTTTTAGATTTTTTTATTACATCTAAAGGTTTGTTAAAGTATTAGGTACCTAATAGAATAGCAATGAAGGCCATTTAATTTGAGAGTTTAGAGAAAAGTGATATTAGTGACGAATTTTGAGAAATTTTCAAAAATACATGTAAATTGGGTTTTCTCGAATTCCATAAGGGCTGCTTAATTGTTGCAAATGGTCATAACAATCACGTCCTGGAAGAAATACGTCAAATTACAAGTCACCCTTATATAAATATGGTCCTCTATACCGATTTTCGGTCATGGCGGCCAATCTCGGCGGAGACTGGCCAACTACGCGGCAGATATTATAGTGCACAAGCGTGTGCGCAGACATAGGTGCACTCACTCTTCCCTCACACTCATAATCCGATGGGACGGCAATCGGACACGACCGGAGAGAGATCAGGCGCAGGACCAACGTCTTAACGTGCTTTCCGAGGCACGGAGGTATCACACCGCTAAGTTCCAAACTCCGGACTGTTACTGAGAAAATCCTAATGGAAAACCCAATAACACTTTGCCCGACCTGGGAATCGAACCCAGTTCAGCAGTCGCGCTTGCGATCACGAGCACAAGGGGCAGTTAGTTCATTTAGATACTATTCCAGAATTTTCCGGGCACTTATTTTTCAAACTAAAACAGCCGCATGTTTCCCCAACACGCAACATGTAAACACGTCATGTAACTGCGAGTGGATTTACAAGTGTGTTCGGGGCACAGCGTAAAGCCTGGCTTTGCGTCCCGCCGCAACTGGGGTGACGGCGTTTGTGACGTCATATTGTAGCTTAACACGCTGTTTGTATGTAATGTGTTGAAATTTTGGTGCAAGGTCTAGCTGGAGTAACGTGATTGTTATTTTTTTTGCTGGTAGTGTAAAGTGTCCATGTGTGTTGTGTGTGACCAATGTCAGATAAGACTAGGACTTTTAAGTTGTGTTTCAAAGTGTTTAAAATTATCTAAGTAGCCTTATCTTAAAAAAAAAGATTGCCAAATATATATAGTTTGTGGTACCGGTAAAAATATTATGTTAATCTAGAACATATTTGTTAATAAAACAAGTTTTGAAAAAAAAAAACGGTAAACTTAGCTTATACCTTACCTTGAGTTCCAATACAAAATATCTGTATTAAATATCAACGTACGTTGGTATTTAATACAGATATTTTGTAACAGATATGTATTTACAGAATTATAAATAATTATTAACATCTCTCTCAGTTACATTCCATTTAATGACTTTTTCATGACATTGGGGAACAAATCTAACTTAGAGAGATGTATTAATGATTCTAATGATTATAATTCTGTAAATAAATTTCTGTTATAGTCGCGAATCATATTTTGATCAAGATACAACCTGACACTGACCTGTAAATTGCAAAAATCGTAAGAAAATTTGTATTTCGCGGGCTACAGCTGCGGATTCACCTTAAGACATTATTGTAACAGCTTGATACTATATCTCTGTTAATATAATGTCTTAATCGCTCTTTCAACACTATCAAATAGATCTCCCTCTCCCAAGACTGTAATTGTTCGCTATAAGACGTTAGGTTTCCACTCCTGACATCGATCGTTTTATTTGCCTCTATAGTAAATTAGGAACACTTATACATATCCCCTTTGAAGATTAGAAACTTGGCTATTTATTGTATCGCCCCTTCGAGACGGTTGCTTAGTAAGTTAGTAACAATAAAGGGATAGTTACTTAAAAGTGAAATAATCTACATCAGTGATGACATATTCGTCTGTTCAGTTGTATTTCTTCGTATAGGAATGGCCCTTAAAGGTTCCAAGGTGTTTTGAGTAGAAAGAGTTAGCACCACGTGAAACTTTGTGTCACGCTGACAATTAGACCAAGATGTAATGTATATTTCAGCGTGACAACTACATAATTAGATAAATGATTTTTATTTTTGTAAGTAGGTTTGTACAAACACGTCAGTCATATTTTTAAAACTAGATGAGGTCGGCGTTTCCTATCTGACTACTCTGAGAAGAAAGGCCGAAACAAACTCAGAGGACACAGTCTCTCTTAAAGTCCAGACATAATCTTGCTCAGATCATGTGAAGGCCATGTAGATTGGTGTCTGAAATGGTCTTTTGAGGAAAGAACCACACAGATTGAGTGGACCTGACCAGTCAGTGCACGCATTTGTCAGTAATCGTGCAGCTCTACTCAGAACTTAAGGAGCTCAACGATGCGACGATCAATACCAAAGAAAGCACATTTGGGTAGGCCGCTTAAATGACTCAAACTGCCAGACCATGATTAACACTAACTGAGAATAAAAGATAAAGTGAAAATAAAAATAAAAGAGCAATAACCCACATAGTCTTCACATTCACAATAATTAAAATAATATAATACTTTACAAGTAAATAATCATGTCATTACGTTACATTACGTATATATTACGTTACGTATATAAAATAATAAAAGTTAGCAAAAAAAAACATCAAACAATAAAAATAAACCACTTCAATAGGTAAAAATTGGAGCAGCTCAATCCCAAGCCTTTTTGTCCTCAATATAATCTTTAACGGTATAAAAGGCTTTCTGACACAACTTACGTTTAATGAATGATTTGAATTTATTAAGGCTTAGATCTTGAACATCTTTGATAGTGTATCTAATGATTTATTCCACGTCTAGACGATAGATTTTGTTATCATAATTTTACGTAGGTTTTAATAGGTAGGTAGTTAGAAAACACCAAGATTTATACAACGGATATACCTACCTACTACAACTCATCTGAGTTGAGATATCTGACATCACAGATTACACAAGAAAAGAGAGTCCATAATAATAGAAGTATCTAGTTAGTGACTGCTTGGACCCTGTGTTTAATCAATATTTTATATGATACATGTATATCATAATAAGCCTATAATGTTCCCACTGATGGGACACACTTTATGCCTTCTCTCTTCGAGAGGGAGTGGATTATGATCTACCACGCGGGCCCAGTGCGGGTTGGTAGATGTCACAAATGTCTTCGAATTTTTGGTTCTAGGACATGCCGGTTTCCTCACGATGTTTTCCTTCACCGTTTTGAGGGCAGTGGTGATGAAATTATTTACACAAAGTAAAGCGCCTGGTTGGGTTCGAACCCGCAACCTACACTCGTCTGCTATATCTATAGTAAAAATCAAATTAGCAAGACTATACTAATGAGCTTTATCAACCAATCAATCTGGAAATAATATGTCCTTTAGGACGTCCATAGGACGCGCCACGGATTAGGATAGGAAAAGATAAGGAGACAAAACTTAGTGTAAACTTACCTACGCTTCCAGATTATTCTGTCAAATCAGTGCAGTAGGGAATAAATGCATGTAATTTTTTTTTCAAGTCCTAAGAGACGTTTATCAGTCTAGAACATGAAATAAAAGACTGCCGTTGAGTAAGCTCAATAGCTCGGTGCTATAAACTGGGTTATATGTCACGCTGCACAGACGGGTATTTGACCCTAAAACGTGGCCAAAACTATTTAACAACATTTTTTGAATATTTCGGTGCTTATATAGCCTAATTTATTGAAAAATCATGATTCAAAACCTAGTTGATGGCAAATTATCAATTGTAAAGGAATCTTTGTGATGGAGAAAAGGTATGAAAAAAAAGCACATTCTTACATTTTTATTTTATTAGACATTAAAAACCCACTATAAAACGGTATGGTAAGTACTCCTAATCTTAATTTTCCTTGTCCGAGTCACCACTGTTGTGAAATGGCATTAACATTTCTTTTGCGGAAAAGGTAAAAGGTTTAGAACTTTTCTTAGGTCTAAGCCTAATTGAGCTAAGATACGGGTCTGATGTGAGCAACAGCCTATACAGAATATCCCTATTGCAATCTTCACGGGAAAACTTTCGCGAATAATTTTCCCTATAATCTCGAAAATGCTTGTTCCTAGCTTCTGCTGCTTCTTCAGACAAAGTTCCGATTGGGATCAGAACGTTTTTCACAATGAGTGGCCCGTGCATCAGCACTTTGTGTACAGTGGGTGTCATCGGATGCCAGCTGTAGGTATAAGCTAACATAAAGTTCTGCTGTACTGTCACAATATGAAGAAAACTTTTCAATATTTATGTCATATCCACTCGAAATAACTTCCAAAATTGTTGCGAACCTTTTTATTAATTCCTCATTGATACCAGTTATAGCGGAAGCCTCCGCAGAACATTCAAAAAATCTCCTACTCGTCATTGGTATTGTTTGTACAAAAACTTTTAAACGTCAATCATATTTTAAAAACTAGATGAGGTTGGCCTTTCCTATCTGACTACTCTTAGAAGAGTCCGAATGGTCTTTTGAGCAAAGAACCACACAGATTGAGTGGACCTGTCCAGTCGGTGCACGCATTTGTTAGTAATAAAGAACTTAAGGAGCTCAACGAACTATGCAACAAACAATACCAAAGAAATGACATTTTGGGTAGGCCGCATAAATTACTCAAACCGCCAGACTAAAACGAACTGAGAAAAAAACAATGATCCACATAATATTATATCGTCTTCAAATTCGCATAATTAAAATAATAATACTTTACAAATAAATATTCATGCCATACTATAATTATATAAAATTCATCAGTGTCAATGTGTAGGTATAATATGAGTATATGTAAATCCGGAAATAATCGTGGTCAGATCATTTGAGGACCATGTAAATTGGTGGCTGAAATGGTCTTTTGAGGAAAGAACCAGAACTACTTTTTTTTTTTTTTTTTTTTCTTTTTGGCTTTGCACGGTTTGTGCATTTAGCCAGTGTCATGTAAATTAGGTAGCAAGTACAAAGTTATTTAAATAATTATGAAATGAACTCCACTCAATGCATGATAAAGATGATTGATGATATCCCGCCCCGCTCCCCTTGAGTTTAAGTAAAGACGCGGCACTTTACTGAAACCTCGCGCGGACTTCTTGAGAGAACTTAAAGTGATGTTGCACTGTTTTGTTTCATTTGCCTACATTAATGCAGGTTCACGAACACTTAATGGTTAATAATCCACCACTATTACACATTAATATTCGGCTAAACAAAAATTTGAGAAAATAAAACAAAACTGCTAACATGACGCTTTACTTTCCCGCCAAGAAGTCCCAGTACTACTTACTGCTACTTAGTAGTACTTAGCTAGCAGTAAATCTTAGTAGTAAATAGTAGTCACCCAAACACTTAATTCTAGCTTTAGTTCTGCTTTTGTACTTAAAATGTTAGCATGATTTACAAGCTGCTGCAAGAGGTTTTACTATTACAGCAGAAAAATATCGGTGCAGTTTCCCCTAATCATAAAGGCCAAGGAAAATTGGAAAAACCCCTAATTAAATAATCATTATTTCTCGATGTAACAATAGCAATCGTTACCCGGTCTAACGTGGGTACGAACAAGGGTACCATATTCCCCCAAACCCCCCAAATCCCGCCGAGGAAAGGCACTTGTAATCGAGAGGGCTTTATTAATTACAAACTTGGACCGCAACCACCCCACTCACACACCCCTACCACCCACAACCCAACGCATTACCATCCTTAATACCTGTTTACTAAGGTTAAAAATCCAATAACGGATCCCCATTAACCCAACCCAGTCTTATCTCTTGGGCGTAAGCGTCAACAGTGAGGTGGGTTTAACTCGGTAGATTTTGAACTTAATTCTGTGAGCTCCAAGATCGTTTTTCAGTTGGTGGGGGTTCTTCAAACAGAGCCCATCAATTTGTTAAATGAAGAAAATGGAGATGTGTAATTTAGGAAGGATCTTGGTCGGCTGCGTCTGTAATGTGTGCCGTGTTCACAGTTATGTTGGTAACGTTCGTTGTAACATTTGTAGTTAACTAGCGTCTACTTAGAATGTCTCACGAGGATTTTAAACGGATTCCAAATGGAGTTTAGCATATTGTAGATTTAAGTCGGTAACGCCATGAATTAGATTGTTAGAATGTAAACATCTTTGATTATTTATATATCTAGATAGAGTGTCGCGCTGCAAAAGAACTAAAACATACAGGTCAACTTTGATAGGCTGGTGTGCGTGACAGCTACGTCTTCTACTCGCGCCACGTCATTGTGCTGTCATTGTGTTACTCTAGTGTGCGTTTATTTTGCGGCCAACAGTTGGACGCAATTTCTTTTTGACGAGTTCACAGCTTTGGCTGTCTATCTAGACATATTTATATATTTGTTAAACATATTGAAAGCAAAAAATAATACTTTAAGAGCACTGTGGCGGCATCAACAATGCCACAGGCGAACTACGCGTCACACTGACGTCACGCAAAATCCTGCATCGCGCAAGCAGAGTTTACCGCGCAACTAGCATATTATATACAACGTCCCGACATCAACCGTCGGGCAGTTGCCCACCAGACACAACACCCGTCTGGTCGGAGGATCCTTTTTTTTCTATGGAGGATGAGTGAACTTTACACCCTGTTCCTAATGCCTTTTAGCACGATCACTAAATTTTTGCCTACGAAAGATGCACTGTGTACCTATAATAATCTAATTACGTACCTACCTAACAAATAAAATTCGACACAACTCCAATTAGCACTTAAGAAAAAGAAAAGTCAATTAAATAAAAAAAATAATTAAACAACCAGCTTCTGCCCGTGACTTCATCTGCGTGGACCTTAGAATTAGGACCAGAGAGAAATGACAAATACAGATAGATACAGCGTTCAGTGCGTAATCTTTTTAAGAGAGCATTTCCCGGTTCGTCTATCGTCAACGCGACCATGGTCGAAAAGCTTGCTGTTTTTGTTTCATCCAGCGCAAATGAGAACTATTAACAAGCAAGTGAGAACGCGATAACATTGAACGAAAAATAGTGTGCGGAAATTTCATAAAACTTGTTCCAGGAAATACGTGTTTTTGAGTAAGCTTACGAGTTTGTGAAATAAATATTTGTCATTTAGAATCCGCATTACATGTGCGAGGTTTCTATGTAGTTGTTTTTTTACTTTCACAATTTATTAGTACATTATGTTATGAACGGCCAAAGTTCAGGTAAAATTTGTGCAAAATAGCAGATTTTTTCATGCTTATACTGGATTTGTTTCTAATTTGGTTTTTTTGCTTTCATAGAAACCTAGATATAGTGCACAAGATACCAATTAGTACAAAAATTTCAAAGAAAGATGTGTTATAACGCCATTATCACGTACACGAGCGTTTGTATGAAAAGTACGACGGGTTGGGCGCTTTTAAGAGGGATAATTCCGTAATACATTGTTTTTATATATAACTCTATTGGTTTACGCGGCGCACGCTAGTAAAGCTCCCAGTCGCCATGATTTTTTCCGACATCTTCAGCAATCATCGACATATTTCAGTCAATTTACACAAAAACTTAATGAATTATACACTAGAACCTTCCTCATGAATCACTCCGATTATTAGTGAAAATAGTTTGAAAATATTTTTGGTATTTTGTGGGTTTACACACAGACAGACAGACACGGCGGGGACTTTGTTTTATATTCTGTAGTGAAATGTTCTATTGAACAAATTCTTTGCTTTCTACTTTAATTAGGCTAGACCCATAATATGGCGTGAAATCAGCTACTTAAGTATCTACAAGAAAAGAACGTGAGCCGTTTAGTTTCCAAGTAGTGTTGCCCAAATGCAAGAACAAGACGAGACTTAGCCAGTCTTGGTCTTGGTCTTGCGCCAATACACCTGGTCTTGGTCTTGGTCTTGGTCTTGCGCTCCCAGTCTTGGTCTTGGTCTTGGTCTTGCAGCAAGAGTCTTGCAAGTCTTGCAATTACCTATTAGTCTATTACTATTTATTAAAGTTTACTTTAAATCTTAGAAAAACGTATTAGAATTGGAACATTGTGAGCTTGAATTAACATAGCCATAGTAAAGATCAAGCAGATTAATAAATAACTGAAGATTTGATAAGAAATTCGAAAAATCAACTGACCTATATGTCGTTTTCCATGGAAGTAACTGTTTCTTAATAAACATTTATGATTTATAAGCTTTGATTTATAACCTAATCATAATACTACTTGCGTGATCAGTATAATGTATTCATTTTCATTCTAAGCACTCTGAAACTTATTTATTCTTAGGAACACCTGTAGGTACTCTTAAAAAAATTCGAAATTATTTTGCATGAGTATACCTACGCCCTATGGTGGCAATCAAATAGTGTCACAAATGTTATGATTTCGGCGTGGCGGCAACGATTGTTTTAGATTTCAAAAGAAGCCGCCGGCGCGTGTATCATAACCATGTACTTCCGAAAAGCGGCAAATTTCTTTGAGAAGTAAGTACAAAACGTTTGATGCCGCATTATCAAAGTGCCGATGGTTAAAACATAACTGTGCATGCACTCAGTTTGATTTTAATAGATATTTTTTTATTCGCTATGTTTATGGTATTAGTCGTAATGCGCATAGGTCCAGTTTTTCATATTCTTTGATACAGTTTTTTGCGTCTCATAGAATTCCTAAGCGTACCTACCTATACACCGAACTGTTACACCTAACTACTCAGTGAAATAGCGCTAAGTCCTAGCTGCAAGACGCAAGAGTCTTGCAGGCTATGTCTTGTTCTTGCTCAAGTCTTGCACGGTCAGTCTTGGTCTTGGTCTTGCTAAAAATACGCGGTCTTGTTCTTGGTCTTGGTCTTGCAAAAACGCAAGAACAAGACCAAGACTGCAAGACCAAGACTGAATTTGGGCAACACTATTTCCAAGTAACAATAAACGCTTCAGGAGAAGCCATTTAAAAAGCTATAAGACACGGTGAATTTAAGTGGTACTTGAACAAAAAGAGACTGGAAAATTACACATTCGATTGTAGATTGGTAATGGTATGTGCCTACGATAGAGATACTGCGAGATTTTTCCAGCAGAACAAAATAATAGATGACGGAGGACGTCCTCAGCAGATCTACCACGTTTATCCAAGTGTGTTGTCTCTCCAAGCAATACGGGTAGTGCTAGACCTTGGTCTGTCCAAAAGATCACATACAAGATGTAGGTAATAGCAAATTTTCGTGAATAAATCAATCACACAGCTGTTCCCTACATTTATCTTCGCATAACTCGTCAAAATGTAATAGGGAACAGCCGTTTTATTTTGTCGCGTTTTCAAGTTTGGTACCTACCATAGTAAAAGCGGTTCATAATTATGAGTGCAACAACACCTTAAGAGGTGTTGAACACTTAATACTTTAACTAACAGATATTTAGACAGCTTAGAATAATCTTTATTGTACGTAGATTCTAGGACACACGAAGAAGACATGTGACATCTACCAATCCACACTGGGTCCGCGTGGTGGATTGCGCACTCGCTCTCACAGAGGAGGCCTGTGTCCCAGCACTGGGCACATTAAAGGCTGAATATTATGCTTATATGGTTAAAGTACGTAGGGTAGGTACACCATAGCACATTACAAATAAATAAGTACTTTTTATATAAAATTGTAGTTGTTATCGAATCGATTAATGACATATTTGAATACACAGTTTAAAGGCAGTAGGCCGATGCTAGAACTTGAACAATACATAATAATCACCGCTAAAATAATAAAACAACCCCTTACTTTATATTCACAACAAGCTTCAGGCATTCTCACGTAATTCCAGTGCCGTAATTAAAAAGTCAACGGAACAGTGCTGCCAACATTAAGCCCCTCGTTAACACTTCTGGTTACACCGGAAACATGGCTGCTGTAATAATTTTCAATGTTTCCGCGCTGAAAAGTAATAGATGTTTGTAAAATTTTGTGTTTTTTGAAAGATTTGTGTAATGTAAGTAGGTACTGTTATTTCTTATTATGGCTGATCGAATTTCGTTGTGACAATGAGGATTAATGAATCGTAAATTTAACGGTTTTCATGAATTTGGCGAAATTAAAGTGGAATCGTGACTGTTGTGAATTCAGTACTTATCGGGATTTTAACGCAAAATTAGGAGGTAGAGATAAACTACGATAACATGGCTCGCCCCTCCAAATTACCGTTTCAATGTGTGTAGTCACATCCTTACGAAAGAGTTTGTATGTAGTTGTAAGTACTCGTAATATCTCGCTTATTACCAGATTTGTTGGTTAACTAATCTTTTTATTTTTTGGGTGAGAAATTATCAAATAACTTCTCCCGCTCTGGGCGGAGCGGGCGGCGTGTCAGACTTTTACTGACTAAAACCCACCCGTGTTTCTTCAGATGCCTGTGTGCCAGGGCCACGACATCTCTTTCGGACAGACTCGTAACCTTGGCAGAAACTAATCATAACTAGCCAATCGCGCAAGACAACGCAAGCCTCGTTTTCATAGCGTACGTCAGTGCAGCGCCATACTAATAATAATGAGCGATTAATGACGCCACTAGTCGAGCAAGAAATCCATGATTAGTTTTTGTTTGACGGCCGTCTCATTACGCACACATGCTTACAAATACTTTCAAACGTTTTGAATTTTTGGAGGGGCGGGCCATATTGTCGAAGTTAATCTCTACCTATATTCATGTTTTATATCGCTACATTGAAATAGGAAATTCCCAGTATCATAATACAGAAGGTGTAACATAAATAACCAATCTCAACCGACGCCCCACCGACCCGTTGGTAATCTCCAATTATTATTATAATCAACACGATACTGACTAATCGTCTGAGACACACGGCGAGTGACTAAGGCGAAGATTAACCTATTCTTAAAGATTAACATTATCTTCATAATTTCAGCCGAAAGACGTCTAGCTGGACATGGGCTCAACGTCGTCACGACAACCGGTCCTGTGCTTCTCGCATCCAGGCGGTCTACTCCGAAGCGTTAAACCGATGTATCGGCCGAATGTTCGGCCGTAGCTTGACTACGGCTAACTATAGCTACGGCGAAAAAAAAACGACAGTCAAAGAGATAAGTCAAAGTCAAAGATGTTACTTTAAGTCGGGTATGAATTCAAAGTCAAAAAAGGAAACTATGGAAGTTATAAAACGGCCTAACATTGGCCGATACTTCGGTTTAACGCTTCGGAGTAGACCCCCTGCAGTTATGACCCACATTTATTTATTTATATCATCATCTGCCTAGCCTTTTCCCAACTATGTTGGGGTCGGCTTCCAGTCTAACCGGATGCAGCTGAATACCAGCATTTTACGTGGAGCGACTGCCTATCTGACCTCCACAACCCAGTTACTGGATAACACGATACCCCTTGGTAAGACTGGTTGTCAGACTTTCGGGCTTCTAACGACCCGTAACTGTCAAATATCAACAAATGACAGCCGGAACCAACGGCTTAGCGTGCTTTCCGAGGCACGGAGGGGTCTTGGTATGTAAAGATGGCCACCCATCCACGGACCAACCGCGGCTAGCGTAGCTTAACCTGATCGATCGACCCATGCGGCTGTTATTACTTATAATATATATAAATTTATTGTACTTACCAGAATACTATTACAAAAGTTAAACACTACAGTGTACAGTGGTACACTTATTATTGAATTGTTTCTACAATTAAAAAAGCAACTAAAATAATTTGCAGAAATACTTTTCTGCGCCTAATTAACTTTCGTGCAAACTGCACGTAGCTCTACTAAATGCTGAACCAACGTTAAAAGACAGTCATTTTCGTTTTATTACTGTTTAACGTTGTGCAAAAACTTGAAATTTGTGTGTTTTATAGAGCTCGGGCGATGAAACAGGCAAAAAATTAATGATTAGGTATGCTTTTATTATTCAGAGCATACTTGCAAACATTTCTGCCATACAAGGAGTATTTTGCTTAATTTGTAGAACTTGCAGGTATACCTTTACCTCCAAACAGTCATCCTCTAAGAACCATGGTTAACGGTAATCAATCGGATTTTCTGACTAGTTTCGACCTCGAACAGAGATCATTCATAGTCATGAGCACAACACTGCACACATCATTTCAGCCGAGAGACGTCCCCAATGGGGGCGGGGGTTGCCATAATCGCCACACTTCGCAGTGTTAAAAATGCATAGAGAACGCTGCTGCCCATTCTCTAGTAAGTCCCTTACTCGCCTTTTCCGACACCCACGGGAGGGGATAGGATGGTGTTGTTTTTTACGTTCAGCACCACACGGAATGACAACAAAAATGAAACTGAACAACAAACAAATGAACACTGCACACAACTGCCATTTATAATATAAATATAGTCATAATTTTCTATATTTTACATCGGACCGTCTGGATGTGCATAGTATCCACCACAAAACACAAATAGACGTTTGTTAGAATTCCGCAAAACTACCAACCTGATGATGGAAAGTGTTAAGGGCCGAAGGTCACTTATTGCAAACCTCTTTATGTTCGTAATTAGGTAATAAATACTCTCTCATTACCCTGTAAACTTTAAACCAACACACTTTAGGTAAGTACCTAAATCCTATACAATGTATACATTCAGACAGATCAACAACATTCAATGTGTTATTTACGTTGTCGAGCAGACGAATTTTTCAAACATGTGAAGCAATGGATTAGAAATTTCTTTTACAATCCGAACGATTGTTAAAGAAAGTTTGTTACGCAATTGAGGTGCTGAACCGACAAATTGACAAGGAGCTACTTCCATTAAAATTCTTAACGTCTTCCTAATAACCGCTTGACTAGCAACGATAATAGCTAACCAAAATACTCCTGTTCTTCATACGCATATTTATAGTCACGTAAATCTTCAAAATAATATAACGTATAATATAACATGGGCGCGTTCATCTGTACCGGAACTTCGGACTCCCGAAGCGTCCACCCGGACTTAAAGGCCCGAAAAATAAGCCAATCCTAACCCTAAACGCTTCCAAAATTTATGTCCGCCTCTTGACCCTCGCAACGCCTTATTCACCTTTTATTTTTATTTGAGTGAGCAAGGAACAAATCTTAGCGTAAAAGGGATAATAAAATAATCGTTAGATTCGTTTAGACGACTCTAATTTCACGGATTGCTGCGCAAAGGGACGTTGGCAATGTAGGGTTGAGTCTGTCTCGCTCTAGCGCGTTAAGGGTGGTATGTCTGTCTCTGTCGCGCGCCGTCCAATCGCTGGGAGTGAGTTGCACAACTTGCAGACTTCCTCTTATTTTTCCTTGTTTGCGGGTTTGTATACGAAGTTTTTTTCCGCGGTGGAAATGTTTTCGTGGATATCGGAGTTTATTTTAACAAGTTCGTTCGGTGTCGAATATTTTATTTTTGAGTTTGGTGTAGAGGTTTTGCGTCTCCTGAATATTGGAAGAAGGAATTTGTGAAATAAACTAAGTGCTTTTCACTGAGCTTTTTCTTGTGTGAATAACTTAACAGATTACCAAATGGCGTCAAAAAAGGAAAGGCTTAAAATTTCCTACACGGACTTACTTCCAAGACAGTTCATCATAAAATCATCTTAGAATATCTTAGAGAAGCATATGACGTATCAAACCCTCGCGATGCTCAAACGATAGTCCATCCGACTGCACAAAACGGTTACTTCCCGTTATTCACAGCGCCCGCGCAAATCGCGTAAGAGCCGGTCAAAGTACGTAATAGATCAATGGCTATCGGCTATCTAATCTAAACAGAACGGCTATCAAATCGGTCCTAAGGTCCGCGCTCGCAAATTTTACGCTTGACGAAAGATTATAGGGTTGACAATGAATCATCATCATTTGGTTCATATACTTATAAATATTTTGATTAAAAACAGTGTCCATGGAGTACCTTAACCGTTCTTCTCCATAGGAACCTATCAGCCTACCACGTTTTGAAATTTGCTTCATCTTTCTTATTGAGTCGGTCCTTGACAATTCAAAAAGGCTGTGCTTGTAATTAATTTAATTGAAATAAATGCTTTGAGTTTAAGAGCCTACCTACCTCAAATAGCTTAGCATGATCCTCCGTTAAAACGAAAATGCTGCAGCATTAATTTTGAAATAAATATAATGGTAAAGTTGAGGATTAATGTTAAGTACTATTTTTGACGGGAACACGATTCCATAAAATTTTCTCTATAGAAAAAAAATCCAAAGTTACCTCCAAACCGAACAATAAACCGCTCGTATTAAAAAAATACTTCAAGTTAGATAATTAAACTTTACATATTAACTGAACTAACTATAAAGCAGGTGTTATGTATTTTTTTTTAATTACCATTATTTTCACCTTAAAAAGAAATAAACTAAAATATCGGTGCCTTGGAGTCTTCTCCCTGCCACCCTGTCTCGCTTACTCGCGTGACCACCAGCAGTAGGTGCGAGCGAGATAAAGAGTGAGGTGGCGCTGAGGTAGTATATAGACTCTTAAGTTAAGTAATGTCATGTTACGTTTTAAAATCTAAAATCAGCTAATGAAACAGCTTCGTCTATTCTCTACTACTAGGCTCTGCTACTAGATATAGCCAGATTTAAATTTTATGGCGACTCGGAACCTGAGGCGAGTCGCTGCGCAGTAACGAATTCATGTGTCAGCGGGGGTGACGGGTGCAGTACTGCGCAACGAGATGCGCACTTCAGAGCCGCCATAAAGTTTGACGCGAACTATAACAATCGGCTATAGCTATCTGATGACTGACATCTTTAATCCAATTATTGGGTAAAAGTAATATCCAGTTATCAGTACCGTCTTTACCATAAGGGCACACGGCCCATGCTTGGGGCCCCCGACCTCATGGGGGCCCCAGAAGGCCGATTTAACACTTGCACTCAATAGCGCATTTTTTTTTCTTTTTTTGGTTAATACAAACCTGCAGCATTATACCTAAGTTAAAACAGTTACCTAATAACATGTATTTGTACCGATTATTATAATAAATTTAATATAAAATCATAACAGAAAAGTGTTTTTTTTTTTTGTCAGTCACTTCTTTTTTTACTTTCCAAAGAGACCTCAAATTGTTGTGTGCCTAAGGGCCCCAGCCTGGCCTAAGACGGCCTTGCTAGATGTCAACCCTTTCCGATATTCTGATGATTTGATCAGAAGCCTGAATGTCATCCATATAGCATACCTATGATTTTGTAAGGCTCAGAGAAGCACGCTAAGAATGACCACTTGCCCACAGAATTACCGCATTACCTGACATCGTATTTTAAAAAGTCCGCAAGACGACCTCTCATTGCACCTACATAATAAAAATAGCATAAACTGGAAATGTAATAATATATCTTGATAAGTAGTCATGCTTACCTACATCATACAACACAAAATGCACGCTTCCGAATCTATGTCAAAAGATAAACTTGGTACCTATAAACCTCAACGTGTGACTTCATGCTTGTAGTGCAGAACAAGTACCATGAAACCTCAATTCTTATAAACCCGTAAAATCGTAAGTTAATATCCAAATGGCAGCCAATGATATAATTATTTGGCATTGACAACAATTTGTACAATCCCGAATATTATTTAATCACTAAAACTAAATTGAATCGCTCCAACCCCGGTCAGTTGGGAAACCATCAAACTGTCGTCACTACCAGCTGTGGCGACCTCTGCAACGGACTAACTGATTTATTTGCGCTATGATATACACAGGTTTCCCGCGCCAACTCTGTACTAAGTCCCTCTCCAGTCTGCCAAGCAGAAAAATATAGCTTCCTTTTCTTTTTAAAATTAATAGTTATGTTTATATTAAATGAATTAGTCGTTTTAAATAGATCGTATTTTTAGTTCAATGTTTAAGCTGTTAAGAAGCGCTTTATGTTGTTTATGTTGTGTAGATGTTCCAAATTATTATTTTTAAACAATAATTTAGTAGTAAGGTTTAGTAGCAATAGATAGTACCTACCTTCTGGCTCCAAATATATCTAAGCCTAATGAATGCCTACCTGAGATGAAAAATGCCAGACACAAAAAAAAAGATTGACAGACAAGCAATTATGGCAGACAAAATGTGCAAATCTTAATTTGTTCTAATTAATAATAGATGCTATTGAATTATAGAAGGTATCAAAGATAATATTTAATAGGAACTGCAGGTCAGAATGAGTTTTGAATGCTGATCACCAATAACAATAAAAGAGAAATCGTTTTTGAAAAATTAGTGTTCGTAAAATTGGTTTTGGAGGTTTCATTAAGACTCTTTGTAAGAGAGTAACTAATCAAAAACCGTTAAATCCATTTTGTATTTTTTTTTCAGGTAATGAAAAAAACCTAACCTAAGTTAGGTTTTTTGATTAAAATTTGTTTTTTATATGACTATAGTTTTATCTTTAAATATGGTAGTGAAATGTTTTCGAAAATAGCTATTGTTATTAACGAGATATTAGGCAGAGAAATATGGAAATAACGGTCTCGCGATTTTATGTGATAACAAAATCCAGTCGAAACTATTTCGTGCAGAACTTTCTTCTATTCTATTTTTGTTGTATGGCAAGCAAAGCCGGTGTCGACTATTCTGCCAATGTCTAAAGTGAGTTGAGGACTTCTTGGCGGGAAAGTGAAGCGTCATGTTAGCAGTTTTGTTTTATTTTCTAAAATTTGTGTTTAGCCGAATATTAATGTGTAATAGTGGTGGATTATTAACCATTAAGTGTTCGTGAACCTGCACTAGTGTAGACAAATGAAACAAAACAGTGCAACATCACTTTAAGTTCTCTCAAGAAGTCCGCGCGAGGTTTCAGTAAAGTGCCACGTCTTTACTGAAACTCAAGAGGAGCGGGGCGGGATATCATCTATCATCTTTATCATGCATCATTGAATGGAGTTCATTTCAAATTTAAACATTATTAATATTAGTTACAGCTTTGTACTAGTTACCTAATTTTACATGACACTGGCTAAATGCACAAACCGTGCGAAGCCAAAAAAAAAGAAAAAAAAAAAAGAAAAAAAGTGAGTTGAGAAAAGAGAACTTTTTTTTTTTTAATTTACAATCAAAACATTGACGTTGTTGACATTGGTCAGTTTTGACTGTGACAGATCTTTAGAGAGGACTTTAGGTGCGTTCACACACAAAGACAGAATTCACAAACAAAGATTATTCGAAAAAATCGAGAAAAATAGATTTAATTTGAATATACCCTGGATTTACCGACATTTGAAGGGACCAGCATCACGGGCGTGTAATTTCCTAAGAATTTAATGGTTTTTGTATCCTCGGAAAGATAGCAATAATCATGTATTTGTAGGATTTAGATCAAACCATCGACTTACAAATAAAAAAAATAGTAGTATTTATCGGTTTTTGAAGCGGTCTGTTAGTATTTGGATGTATATATTTCAATTTTGAAACCGAAAAAATAACAAAAAATTTCATAGGTACTTTGTCAAGAACGGCTTTTGTTCCGTCACTCCTAACTTGTAATTCTGCTACAGAAACGTAAGAAATGTAACCGACAGTAGCTCCAATAATAGCTGTTTTGTTGACGGACCCAACGCTTTTGTTATGCAAATGACTAACATTCATATCACGTAACTTTCTCGGAATCGATTCCACTTTTCATTCCTCAAATTATGAAATTTAATCGATTCCGATGTCTGATTGGTTGAACTAGGTACTTGTTCAATTTCGGGCTGCAGTCCGGTGGGAGGCGAAAGACGCAATCGTCGTCCATTGGACGGGGGACCTCGCCACTGCAGCCTTCGGCCGCCGAACCCTCGACGCGATTGGGCCA
This sequence comes from Tiliacea citrago, assembly GCA_963921375.1. NCBI lineage: Eukaryota > Metazoa > Arthropoda > Insecta > Lepidoptera > Noctuidae > Tiliacea > Tiliacea citrago. The sequence continues at coordinate 16,244,981 of OY992802.1, forward strand.
GTCCTGCGAGACTGGCTCGAGCGGTCGCACGGGTTCCTCTCGTTCCGTCTGGTGCTGGTGCTGTCCGGACACGGTTGTTTCGGATCGTACCTGCATCGAATCGGACGGGAGGAGACGCCGTCGTGCCACCACTGTGGCGCGGCGGAGGACACGGCGCAGCTCACCCTCGAGGTGTGCCCATCGTAGTCCGAGCCGCGCCACAGTCTGAACGCGGTGATCGGACCGGACCTCTCACTCCCCGGCTTGGTTAACGCCATGCTAAGGGATGAGGGGTCCTGGGCGGCAGTCGCCTCCTTCTGCGAACACGTCATGTCCCAGAAGGAGGCGGCAGAGCGCACGCAAGAGGACGATCCTGCCGCGGCGCCGCTCCGAAGGCGGAGGAGGGGTCGAAGAAGACGTCAGTTTGAAAGTCACCTCCGACTCCTCCCAGGTGGAGGCCAGCAGGCAACGGGTGCGGGGGCACCCTTACCTCTATTGCACAGGCTTCCACCAGTGTCGGACGGGAATGGCCACGTGTTCCCGGCCATTCCCGTATCCCCCCAGTAACGGGGGGGCATGAGGGGCCCGCCAGCTAGGCGGGCATGCGCCGGGAGGGTTGTGGAAGAAAAGGCTGAGCCGTTATCCCATGGCCCTCCCAACACGGCGATGTGGGAACACCGCTGAGTTTTAGTGGGTATACTGAAAAAAAGGTACTTGTTCTATTTGAGCCGTTTTAATAAGACAAACTGAATTTTTATAAAATTAAAAGTCATAAACAAGGAAAACATGCAGCCTGTATGTAGAAGAATCAGCATCCTAATTGCGTAACACACTCAATATATTGCTAATCCATTGCTTCATATGTTCGAAATAGTTGTCTGCTCAACAACGTAAATAACGCAATGAATGTTGTTGAACTGTCAAAATGAAACCCATTGTTACTGACAGATAGTGTGTTACACAGTTACCCCGGTAAAATGGATCTCTTTCGTCGAATGGTTAAACCAAGCTACAACTTAACATTGGCAGTTGATACATTTCTAGCGCCATTTCTAAAGAAAGAAAGAAAATACGTTTGCGGTAAACATGACGCAAAAATGAACATAAACACAAAAATAAGAAAAGGCTGGGCAAAACGGCTATCGCTCAGCATTATGCTGCGATTATGCAAGACAGAGCCCCAGCGCTGGTTTTCAGCGACAGCCGGCGCTGACGTAATGACGTCCGGTGCAGCAAACTAATAATAGGACGCGGTACTGGTACAGCATACATAAATAAAAATAGTATAGTAAAAGTAAGTTAATTTAAATGTGATAGAATAAACTAAACAGGAATATTAAAAATAGACATAGGTACATGCTGTGAGAATACAACACTAGGAAGTGGTGAAGGGCGGGCGTTTTTGGAGGACTATCTTATGTAATTTTGACGTTGGAAAAATGCTGATTCTCAGCCTAGTTTGATGAAGAAATGAGAAGTTTCACATTATACTAATAATGCCCGGGATACACGAGGCTAGTTTTTCAAAGCTGAAATAGCAAGCTAGAACCGCTGTATTTCTCCTGACTTGCTGTCCTGGCTTGGCACAAGCTAGTGCTGTTTATACGATGCTGGTAAATTTTAAGCTAATAGCATTGCGGTAACTTAGTCCGTAGAGTAAAATGATCCGATTGGATACTATCTTCGCCGGCCACACGAGGCTAGTACTCAAGCCAGGATAGTAAAATCGGTATCCGGTAATCGGTCGACTATCTCAAAAATATAACACCCCATCCTATTAAACTATCCTGGCTTGAGACGCTAGCTCACTAGCTTAGGTGCTAGCCTAGAAATTAAGCAAATTCTGTAGACATGAAGCCAGAGTTACCAACTTGCTAGCTTACTATCCTAGCTTCAAAAACCTCGCCTCGTGCTCGAGCCTCGTGTATCGCGGAAAGCTAAGAAAGTGACCCTAAAGCGAACATAATTATAAGGGAAAGCGGCTGGTCGATCATAGCAAAATTCCTAAATAATTGGCTTTTACAATATTTCCAAATTTCAGTATTAACACTGTAATTTGGAAATATTGTAAAAGCCAATTATTTTTATAAGACTATCCGTGGAGTAAGAAGAAACTCCACGGATAATCTGGAACCGGGCACTTAGCTTCTGACGTTTCATAAGTGCCCATGTAGGTTACGTGAAATATATATTTTTAAATTTGAATTAGGTTACATTTTAAATTGAAGTTTGAAAATTAGGTATGGGAGGACAATGTACGCCTGTCAACAAGCACCACGTACATAACAAAATAGAAAATGGTTAACGGATTGAATCATCTGTTGAGCCTAGAAGGTCCACAACGTTCACGCATTCACGAAATAGAAAACAAAAAAAAAACCTACCATAATGTATTGTGGTTGCTATAAATAAGTAATTTGTCTCACAGACAAAATATCAAATGTAAGCTTCGTATAGGAAAAATGTTTCATTGTATCATTTAAATAGCAAATAAGTATAAAGCGTCGTGACCTGAGACCTAGCAGTAAAATACTTTTTGTCAAGAATAATAGAGAAACATCCAGAAACAGACACATTCACCTTAGCCACCAATTTTATCCATTTTCTCACTTATTATGTTTTTGATTGAACTACGTGACTTCGGCGAACTTGGCAAACAATATTTACTGTCGTTAAACCTCAATATACACCTTATTACGTTACAATAAAACTTATAATAGTATGTTTTTTTGGTGTGTGAAGTGCAATTTTATATTTGTTTTTTTGACGTTTGATGTCTAAATTAAATGAGTCACGTGGTGTAAGTCATGTTTTATCATTTTAGAGGCCCGTTTGTTGTGATTGAAAATTAAATTGATATGTTAAATCCGGTGTATTGTTGTTTGTAATTAGTTTATAGGCATTCGTGACAGAATATAATTATGTGCGAACGAACCAATGAAGTTATTAGACATTTTAATGATTACAATAAAAAAAATGTTGATTATAAGTAGTGCTTGTTGTAATTGGTTTTTGTTTACTATGAGGTCAGTTGTCGTATTATAATGTCTATATTAAAATAAACGGAGGTCCGTTAACATGTAACTCACACACACACACACAAACACAGTTTTTTTTTTAAATTATTGATGGTATATATCTAAGCGGAATGCCCATGCTCACATTACAAAAAAAAACAACTCAGTACTTAAATGAAAATTTACAAAAAGAAGAATCATATTTATTATGCTTTACGTACATAAATATGCTAGAGACCGCGATTCCTTTTTTATAGTCAAAGATAAAGCAAATAATAAAAATAAACCTTTCTCATTGCTCATTGCTTGGAAATTTGAGCATTATTTTGACAACCTTCTTCGAGATAAATCGTAATTATTTTGCTGTACTGGCGAAATAGGTAACATGCGAGCAGCGGCCGCCAAAATTTGTATAAAAGCAATTTTTTTCGACGAGTTCCCAGCTTTGACTATCTATCTAGACATATTTATAAATTTGGTCCTAAGCTAGGCAGTCCTAGATTAGGTTAGTACTATAACAGGCCCGAAAATCCTGACAAGTAAGTTTAGGTAAAGCTATTCTAGTTGCTGATTATTACCTACTCTGAGATTTCTAATGGAAATTGCTAGATGAGGACTTTACCAACTATAACATAATGAGCCTATAATGTCCCCAGTGCTGGGACACAGGCCTCCTCTTTGTGAGAGGGAGTGGGCCGTAATCCACCACGCGGGCCCAGTACTGGTTGGTAGATGTCACATGTCTTCGAATTTTTGGTTCTAGGACAGCCGGTTTCCTCACAATGTTTTCCTTTACCGTTTTGAGAGCAGTGGTGATGAAATAATTTACACAAAGTAAAGCGCCTGGGCTGGACTGGGCCACCACTGCTCTCTCTTAGCAAAGTAGCATGTTGAATTAAGGGACATAGGTAAGTAGTTTAAGTTAAACACCTGTAACGAAAAATAATACAGAATAAAAAGGCATTATTATTTTGGTTTTTAAATTTAATTTTCTCAGGTTATTACCTGGTATTTTCAGAATCTCACGGGTGTGAACCATGGTGAGATTCTAGTGATTATTCTAAGAAGGTAAATTGCTCTGTACTGCAGTGAAATTATTATCCAAGTCTAGTTGTAAAAAATTTCTTACTATGCGGCAAGTGTTTAATATGGCAGCTTTTTGAAGTGTTAAGTATGTGTATTTGGATAGACTTAGTGCATTAAAACTATGGAATATTTGTTTCGGGATAACTCCTGTTGTTGATATTACTATTGGGACTATAGTGACTTTATTCATCTTCCAAACACTGGTAATTTCCTCTTGTAATTCTGTATACTTCCTGAGTTTTTCTGTGATAGTTTTTTGTATGTTATTAGTATTTGGGACTGCTATATTTATTATAAATGTGTGTTTGTTTACTTTATCAACTAGTGTTATATCAGGTCTGTTGTTATATATGGTGTGGTCTGTAATTATAGTGCGGTCATAGTATATTTTGTATAATTGGTTTTCTAAAACAGCTCTAGGCGTATACTTGTAATATGGTGTGTAGGGATCTTGCATGAGTTTAATTATAGTTGCTTGCAAGTTTTTGGTGTATGATATTAACAAGCTGATTATGTCTATGCGTGTAGTCGTTTTGGGTTAGTGTGATACAAGCTCCTGTGATATGTTGTATTGTTTCAGGTTTGCTGTGACATTTTCTACATAAATCATTTCTTACTGTACTATCTTTTATTATGTATTTTCTATAATTTTTGGTATTAATGACTTGATCTTGAATGGCTAACACAAACCCTTCTATTTCAGGAAACAGCTCACTTAACTCTAGCCATTTATTAGAAGCCTCTTTATCTATGTATGTTTGGTGTAAATCGTTGGGATGTCTTCCATGTAGTTCTTTTTGCCTCCACTTCCTGTGTATCTCTTCTATATGTCTCGCTTTATCTACTGTCTCAATATTACTATCATCGCTAAGGTTCAGTGGTGTATACTGTTTGTCTATCTCTATATTGTTTTGTGTAATTGACTATTGTTTTTCTTACGCCTGAAAAATTGTTTTTAGTTTAAGACTTGTCTTTTATGAAGATGTGATATTTCAATTAGTCCCCTGCCACCTTCTTTTCTGGACATTATAACTCTTTCTATTGATGATTTGGTATGGTGGTATCTATGTTGTGTCAGTGTGGTTCTTGTTTGTACTTCGAGAGCATGTAATTCTGTGTTTGACCATTTTATTACACCGAAAGAATAAGTAAGTATAGGAATCGCGTATTTATTTATGGATTTGAATAAATGTTTACTAGATAGGCGCATTTTGCATAACGAATGTATTCTACTATTGTATTCTTTTTTTAGTTTATCCTTAATAGTCTTATGTTCTAACAATCTTGCCTGATTGTAATCTAAATATTTATAAAGTTCTTCGTCTTTCATCGCTTCTATTACTTCTTCGGTGTCTGATGAGTAGTTTCCTTCTATAATCTTACCTTTCTTTATATTTAGTTTCCGGGATTTATCTAGTCCAAAATCCATTCTTATGTCTTTCGAAAATGTTGTTGTTATGTTTAATAAATCATGTAAATCTGTATTTTTATTAGCATATAGTTTTAAGTCATCCATATATAGTAAGTGTGTAATTTGGTGCAATATCGACCTACCGTTCTTAATATCAAAGCCTGATTTCGATTCGATTAATGCTCGGGACAGTGGATTCAGGGCTAGACAAAACCATAGAGGGCTTAATGAGTCCCCTTGGAAAATACCCTTTTTAATCGCTATTTCGTCTACAGATAAGTTCATTGTTTTAGTTTGTAATTTTAGTGTAGTTCTCCAAGATCCCATTGTATTCTTAAGAAAATTTATAATTAATGGATTGATTTTATAAATGTTTAATACTTCGATCAACCATGAATGCGGAACGCTGCCGAATGCTTTCTTGTAATCTATGTATGCTAAGTATAAGTTCTTTCTAGATCTCTGGACGTATTTTAAAATAGTGGAATCGATAATTAATTGTTCTTTACACCCCATATGACCGCGCCTACAACCTTTCTGTTCTTCAGTTAGGATATTGTATTGTTCAGTGTGTTTAATATTTTTTTTAGTTATACATGACGTTATGATTTTATATAAGGTTGGCAAGCAAGTAATTGGTCTATACTGTGAAAGATCCTGAGTTCTACTTGATTTTGGGATCATATATGTGATTGCTTTAGTTAAAAATTCTGGGATGTTTTGATTGCCTTTTAAAATATCATTTATTTGTTCTGCTAACGTGCTATGAAGTGAATAAAGTCTTTTTATCCAAAAATTGTGTATACCATCTATTCCTGCTGCTTTTCTGTTATGTGTTTTATTTATTATTGTATTTATTTCAAGAGCATCTATATCTTTAAACGGCATTTCGTCTATAGTTTCTGATCGAACTACTTCTTCTTGTATCCATCTAGCTTCTTTATTATGTTCAGTGCTGTCTGACCAGATTTCTTGCCAGAATTCTTGTATAGACTCTTGAGATAGAGGATTAAGGATTTTCGTATTGTTGCCTTTAAGCTTTCTATAAAATTGTTTCTCATTAGTTTTAAATAATCTATTGCTATCCTTTCTTTCTTTGGCTTTTTTGTATCGTGCTAGTCTATGACTCTTAACTAGAAGTTTTCGTTTTAATGTATCTAAGTGATCTTCTATTCTTTTATTAAAGTTTTCATGTGAACTGTGTTGTTTAGTATTTTTAATGATCAGTTTGACTTTTTTTTCTAGTTTTCTTGATGTGTTGCCGTTTTTATATTGTGTTAGTCTATTTATGTCTTTTCTTAGCTGATCTATGCCCGTTTCTAATCTTTTTTGCCATGGTGGTTCGCTTATTACTTTGTTATTATTACTAGTTCTATCTATATTTATTTTTAGTTTAAAGTGAATTGCAACTGTAATAGCTACAGAATAGATTAAAGAATGTGTGTCGGTTAAGTTTTCTAGATATGATAGTTTGGGTGGAATAATTTTTTGATTATACATACTAATGATGTCCGATAATTGACGAGATGTTCTAATTTTTGGCAATAAAGGTCTACACGCAGGATCCATACCGTTGTATTTTAACATATTTGATTCTAATTCGTTACTTAATGATTCTACTAAGGAAGGGTCAAACTCAATATTGTTCTGTGTTTGTATTAATGTGAGATTTCTGTAGTAAATTCATTGCTGTGCTGTGTGGGTGCGGTTAGTTCTGTGGCACAATTTTCTGTCCCTGATCTAGTGTCGTGTTCTAAAGCAGGATTAAATGTTGTAAGCGATTGAGTTATCTGTAAAGTGTTTGTTAGTTGTGAGAGATTCATACTTTCTTCTTCAATTTTTAGTTGTTCTCCTATTTCAAATCTAATCCTATTTAAAGTGTCGTCTGATAACAGCTTGTTTCTGATAATAACCCATCTTTGGTCTGCTATTCTTTGTTCTGTTACATTAATTTCTGGGTATTGTAATTTAAAATGTTCGAATAATTGTGTGCAGTACATGGTTTTATCCTGTTCAAGTTTTGTAATACGATAGTAAGTGCGCATGATGGATATGTTCATATCTTCAGTCCATTTCATGCGCACTCTGGGTTTCCCGCTTTGGTGGACGCAGGCTGAGTAGCTGACGCCACCTGCGAAACATCCAAGGCGGATGTAACTGCTCTACTGTCATCAATATTGTCCAGTCTGTCTGTCGGTTCGGCTGTAGTATTTTTGTCGGGGAGAACCCGCCTGCTCAGTCCCCCACCGCCGATGGTTCGTATGCTGAGACACCCAGCATCGGCCCCAGGTGTGCCCCGACGATTGCCCTCGGGTAGCGGTCCTATACGTATTTTCTTCGATCTAGTCTCCATGTTAAATGGGTTTCCAGAGCCACGTTAGCCACGCCAGTAATTTTTCTATCGTGTGTCCGCCCCCCACGTGATTAGATGGTCAATCAGGACGTGTGGTTGTTTAGGGGGCGCATTATTATTATTATTATTACTTCTACTTACATCAAAACCAGACGTCACTAAATCAAATTAAAATATTTTATTTTACATAAATCTACATGACGTAGACGTCGCGTTGGAAGGCCACCCACAAGGTGGACCGATGACCTTGTGAAGGCTGCAGGAATCCGTTGGATGCGGGAAGCACAGAACCGGTCAAAGTGGCGGTGCTTGGGGGAGGCATATGTCCAGCAGTGGACGTCTTTCGGCTGTATTGATGATGATGAATCTGGAATCGAAAGCTTTGGAACAATGGACAATAGTCCATTTTAAGGGTTTCGTACGTCAGAATTAAAAAACTGAACCCTTATAGATTCACTGGTGTTTCTGTCTGGAGAAGAGCCAGAAAGAAACTCCACGGTTAAAAATATTTGGCTTTTACAATATTTCTAAATTACAGTGTAATAATATGGGAGGACAGTGTAGGCCTGTCAACAAGTACCAGGTACTAAATACAATAGAAATTGGTCAACAAATAAAATCATCTGTGAGTCTTTAAAAAGAACCACACAACTAAACATCAGGAACTCAATATTAACATCAATAGGCAATTACAATTTCAGTTACTCCAATTTATTACCTATTGCATACAATTATTTTACGCGTTTAATTCCCGCCAATTTGTCACAGCACGTGCCAATGAACGGAATTTGTAATCAATCATAGAGTCTGTTCCAAAAGAATAAGATAAAATGTAAACAAAAAACAAATGGATCAGAAAACATACCTGTGGATGCCAATTTGTAGTGCCATTTACAAATTGAGTGCTTTGATTTGAGTATTTGAATACTAAAACCGAAAATTCTAATATATTATATGTACAATATCACATTAAAGATGTTTTTCATTTGACAGTTAAGGTTAATTTTATAACCTCAATTGTCGTCGATGATTTTTCAATTACTATTGTTGGTGACAACCTGACACTGACCTGCAAATAGCAAAAAACGTAAGAAAATTTGAATTTCGCGGGATACAGCTGCAGATTCACCTTAATATAAGGTAGCTTCACCTTAATTAAATTAATTAATGAATTTTTGTAAAAAATGGTGTTATATAAAGTTAAAACCTTCTAAATACAGATAAATGTGTTACTAATTCCCTTTAGTGATAGATTGCGTAAGAATTTAACCTGAATATTGTTTGTTTACAATTTTATCAGATACTTTTGGAGCAGACCATAGTTAAAATGCCCGACGCTAAGTTCTGGAGGAAACAAAACTGTTTACGACAAAAACTATCAATAAGTTGACGCTTTGTACCCGTGCTGTTTTTAAATACATTGTGGTCGCCTAACATTAGGTCCCAACAAAAACACTTCATTTTGCAATAGTCTACTCTCAATTACTCGCTGATTACTCCAATCCCGTGAAAACGTGATGGAACTTGTCATTTTTTGTTTTCTTTTTCGCTATTGTCACTATCCAAAACTCAATGTGATTTCTTTTATTTTCCTTTTAAAGAATAGCACTTTTAATCATGAATTGAGTGGAGAGAATAATTAGATATTTAGTAAAAAATAAATAATAAAAAGGTAGGTCTGTACCTAATAGAAGAACATAAAATTGAGTTTTAATTAAAAATGAATAGAGATTCGGTGAAGAAGTTAACAGCCGAACCGTGGATGGAACACATTTCATTTAGTCATTAAATTCTGGACATTTAATGTATTGTGTTTCATCGTCTATTAACAGTTTAACACTTTCTATCGACACGTAACGTACCTATTTGTCACGTATAAATAAGCCTTTTAATGGCTCCGATTGAATGAGAAAGTAAAAAATTACCTTACAGTTATGGTAAATGTTAATCTTTCTTTTCTTGAAAAGGGATAAACCCTCGACATCACTAATTTATTTTGAGTCTAAAACGCTATAAACAAAAAAGAAACATTATGCGCAGACGAGGGACTTTTGTCCGCGGACAATTTGGAATCGTAAGAAAATCTAACGCGCACGTAAGACAAATTGCCGGGATTTCTATACGATTCCAAATTGTCCGCGAACAAAAGTTCCTCGTCTGCGCAGACTTTAATATTAACAAAAACAACATTTCCATGAAACTTTATCACTTTGAAGTCTATGAAATAAACATTTTCACGACAAAATGTTCAACTCCAAGCACGGTTATCTGCAGGACTGATAAGCGGTAAAAATCACAGCGATGGAATGGTAGAGAAAAAATAAATTAATTGAATGATACACTGGCAAAATAGGGTCAGCAGGTTCCTACCTATTTGTTACTCTATGACTAAGTTTCCTGAAGAAACAATGTAGTTAAAAGACTTCTATGTAATATTGCGACAGCGGTGCGCGGCGGCGCCGGCAGCGGTGGCGTGTTAAGAAAATCTTTAGTTCTCAATTCAATCATTTTATTGCAAAAACTGAAGCACGCTTTGTTTCGTGCTACAATCTATAGTAACAATAGCCTTAGCCTATACCCGTTACACGTCCGTATTTGGGTCACAGAAATTCTTATACATACCAAATTATAACTTAAACATTATTCTGGTGGCGGCAGCCAGGTGACACTGGGCCGAATGTCGAAATCTGATTACACATGGCAGAAAGTCGACTACAAGTAGGTAACTACCACAAAATATTTTAGGATATTCTAGCAAAAATCTTCTAGGTATCTGTGGTAACCGATAGTGATAACACTGGATAATTAATATTTTATAAGTAGGTAAGTTCAGCTAGACAAAATCAAACTGGTTGCTAATTTAATTGTATAATTTATTTTTTCTATGACATTGATTTTAAATTCTGTGTCTACTTTAACTGACTATAACTTATTTTTTTTAGTAATATCGTATACTTTTACAATGTTTGTAAATATGTGAACACCATGTAGCTACTTATCACTGCATAATAAATTTATCTGTCATTGCTTAATTTTGTATTCTTATTACCTATTGTGGTATAATAATTTTATTGTACGGGCATCGTCGTCACATATAAATAAACAATTAATGTACACAAAATATTGTAAAACATTTTAAAAGAGTAACGGTGAAGTTTCTTGCCCATTCTCCTTTTGGAAGGGGAGACTAGAATCATTTTTTTTTTTGTAAATGTTGACGTTCATAGTGACGTTTACGTGCTTATTTGAAATAAATAAGTTTACTTTGCTAGTTCCAAAATATGTGCAAATTTCATAGACGCAAAGTAATACTGCGCTCTTGCATACTATGCAATTAAGTTGCATGAATAAACTGTACTAACACTAGGCTAAGTTTATTGTTACTAACACCTATGGATATCATTTTGAATCCGAAATAAATATATTTGATTTGATTTGATTTAATTGCCATGTTCTAAACATGCTTACAGCTTAGGAATTTATTATAGGTAGGAACCGGTCCTTCGCCACAGCTACAATTAGTTTTTTGTTACATCAAATATAAATCACATTATCATCCATTCATTATCCTCGCGCCCTTATCCGCTTTAAGGCTCCCGCAGAACAATTTGGAAATGGTCCGCAGAACAAATTGGTTTGGTCTACCAGAATCGCATCGCACCGTCGCGTTGGTCTGTCTACGGGAGCCTTTATTTGGGGTCGGTGGTGCCTATTTTTTCCATATTTACCTACATACAAAAATATAAATTAGTTCATATGTATGGTTCTGTCGTCAAAAGACCATTTCAGACCCTAAACTCTGACCAAGATTATGTCTGACTTTAAAAGAGACTGTGACCTCTGAGTGTGTTTTCTTGTTCTCAGACTATAAAGTCATGAATAGGGAATACCGACCTCTTATAGTTAAAAAAAATATTATTGACTTTTAAAAGTGTTTGCGTAAAACCAACATACAAAAATAAAGATTAGGCATTTTTAATAAAATTAATACCCAATTCATAGTACATTGACGTCAAATTGTCGACAAAAACAACATCCGACAAAAGCTTCCGTGCCTTCGGCAGATTTTCTTCCAATTTCTTAACCCCAGTAACTCAGATAGGTAGGTACAATTCTTCCTAAACCACTTACAGGCAACAATAAACATTCAATAATCAAGGTGCCTATAGCTTGGTAGGATTGTAGCCAACCCTAAGCCGACGGCCTGTTGAGGCTTAACTGAGCAATGTAGCCCAACCCCTCGAGCGCTACCCTATAGGTAAGCAACTGCCTACTGGGTTACGTGTTTCAAAGTCATTTCGGTTAAGGCGCAGATATATGATTTTAGTGACTTTTAAGTCTGTTATTACGCCTTCAAATAATGCAAGTAAGTTATGCGAAAAATGTATGTTAAACTAGAACGCGTACACATCAATTCTTTATGTGAATATGTAAATATTGTAGTAAAATACTTTATGAAATAAATTCAGGAAGTAATGTCTACCCAAAGCACAAAAAACGATATTACTTTCAAACTACTTAATATATTTCATGTTTTTTTTTTGTATGAACAGACTATATTATTATCTATAATAAAATTGTATCTGTGATTTTTTTCAAATATACATATTTTTGTTACTAAAAATAAATATTCCCTATGAAACCGAACGGCGCCGGGCGTGAACGCGAGTCGCATTATTTTATATGACCAAGGCGGTTATCCGACCCTTAAATAAGTACCTATATAAATTAAAATCACTTTGTTTTTTGGAGATCTTATCTTTGTTAAGTACTGTGTCTAAGTATCGATAGGTATAATCCGAATCATAAATGGTTTCGAGAATTCTATAGGTTACTTGAAGATATTTTCAGCAAGTAGGTTTCATTTGCGGGTGAAAACTAAGTAAATATATTGAGCAACCGACTTTGCTAGAAATCTTTAAAAAAAATATCAATAACATTAAAAACATTGAGATTCGCTTGCATCCCAAATTGCGGAGAATTCTGAAAAGTTTATATAAAATAAATCAGTTTGTCACGTCCTTCGTCACACACCTTAAATACCTACTTGTATTCTTGTGCCGTGATTCTATTAGGCATTGAAATGCAAGCACTTATGTATCTAGGTCTGAGGGCTCAAATCTGTGTGGTTCTTTCGTCAAAAGACCATGTCAGACACCAATCTACATGGTTCTCAAATGATCTGACCAAGATTATATCCGTATTTTATATACACATTGACATTGATTAATTTTATATATACAATGACATGAATATTTACTTTGTTAAGTATTATATTGTTTTAAGTATTGTAAATGTGAAGACTATGTGGGTTATTGTTTTCTTTGTTCTTTTTTTTCTCAGTTAGTTTTTATCATAGTCTGGCAGTTTGAGTGATTTTATGCGGCCTACCCAAATGTCCTTTCTTTGGTATTGTTCGTTGAATCGTTGAGCTCCTTAAGTTCTTAGTTGAGCTGCACGACTACTGACAAATGCGTGCACTGACTGGACAGGTCCCCTCAACCTGTGTGGTTCTTTCGTCAAAAGATCATTTCAGGCACCAATCCACATGGTCTTCACATGATCTGACCAAGATTATGTCTGGACTTTAAAAAGAGACTGTGACCTCTGAGTTTGTTTCGGCCTTTCTTCTCAGAGTAGTCGGATACGAAACGCCGACCTCATCTAGTTTTTTTTAATATGATTGACGTGTGAAAGTGTTTGTACAAACCTACTTACAGAAATAAATCATTTATCATTTATTTAGGTAATGATTATTGAACTACAGAAAATTTTACTTTAAAAAACGAATAAGTATTTATTTATTTATTTGCACACCAACCGCACAGTCACTATGCTTAAAAGGAGGCACCAATCACAACTAAAACAAACTATTGGTACAGAAATAAACATTTTGTATTTGTATTGTACTTACATATAATACAATTCAAATTAAATAACATCTGAAATTGGCAGTTCAGTAACCATGCAAATAACAGGTATGCATGACATTAGCATATTAGGGTTAAAAGAGAAAAATAAAAAGTGTGTCTAGAGACCAATACCAATAAAGTATTTAAGTAATGGTACGGAAAGGAGTGAACGTGGGTACGTCGTGTATCCTGTTGAAACAAGCTTGTGCCCTGAGAGCTTAAAAAAAATAAAGAGAGAGATGATTCGCTACTTAATTATGTATTTGGAAATTTATAAAAATTACACATGTATTTTATGTAGGTACCGGAACTTAGCAAAGCAACAAAGTTAAAATATTTTGTCACATAAAATACATGAACCAGGCCAGGTGAACTGAAAAGGAGTAGATTTCTAGTACCTACTAGAAATCTACTCCTTTTCAGATCACCTTAAAACTTTGTTGTAAATGTAGATATAATCAACTTATTCCTCTAGGTAGTCACTAACCGCTATTAATTTATTCGTCGTTAAGTTTTCTTATTAGAATCCAATAAAATGAATTCCAGAATAAATTCAAACTAAACAGATCTCCAAAAACATTAAAAACGTTCACTTTCGTCAAACCCAATATCACGTCTGTATTCCCCGAAGAAGTAGATAAAAGGTAGAGGAGAAAACAAATGAAGAACAATGAGCCACCTACTCACCGGAATCACTGTCATCCCTGTCATAATGTGGTCTCCAGTACTGCTCATCAAACCGCAGCGGAACTTCGGACCGCCCGGTGAACTTGGTGGGGTCTAGGATGTTCTCCACGGAAAATGCAATAGCCGGCCTGTCGGGGGGCCTTGTAAGTCCCAGTCTCCTCGTCAGGTCCACCGGCGCGGCCTCTTCGACCCCCACGACATCAACCTCCCCGTTCGCCTCGGTCTCCCCTTCGGCTTCATCCTCGGCCTTGTCCCGACGCTCCTCCGATCCTCGCGCCATTGCAAGCATCGTCATAGCAAGGCCTATTTTATTAAAATTTGGACTTGAAACATTTGAATGTTCAATTTAACATCTCAGTTTTTTAACACTTGCACTGCACTCGAGCGTTCTAAAGTTCGTTTTTTTTAATGTACTTATTATATAGTAAGTCCTAATAGGTCATTTAGCACAATGTGTCAGTTCAGTTCGCACGGATGAGCGCGTGCGTGCGAGCCAGTGGACACGTTCGTCCCAGCCCAACATCCGATAATCACAACTCGGTATCAACTGAGCCGGAGAGGACAGAAACGGGCGGGCACACGAAAGGAGGGGACGGGCCCAAAGTGGGGGCCAAAGTGGAATCTCTTCTGCCGATTGGCGGTGGGAAACGAGGCGTGCCCGGGGTGGAGAAACGTAATCGAGCAATAAGGTTTAAACAATTTCGTTTAATACGTTGAATTATGTAAGAGAGCGGCGGGCAAGTAATCGCGCACAAGCGATAAGGCCATTTGCGCTACTTCGTTACGTATTAATGGGGCAGGAAATTGACTTATGAATATTAGAGGTCGCGGCGAGTTGAAGATCGGGCTAAAGCGGCCCCGGGCGGCCGCGCGCGCTTATTTTCCTAGTTAAGCGCTGAAACAATGATGTTTATTGAGTTTTGAACTTAATGGGTTTGGGCGCGAGCCGCGGGCCATTTGCGCCATTAGCCCAGTTTGTT
Organism: Tiliacea citrago; assembly: GCA_963921375.1. Taxonomy (NCBI): domain Eukaryota; kingdom Metazoa; phylum Arthropoda; class Insecta; order Lepidoptera; family Noctuidae; genus Tiliacea; species Tiliacea citrago. The sequence continues at coordinate 16,260,406 of OY992802.1, forward strand.
TAGTCGACAACGTAACGACTTTTCGTGGAAACGGTTCCAACGTATTACGTTTCAGTTTCAACTTTTGTTTTGATGGAAAATATAATTGCAAATAATCTTCGGGCTTAATGAATATAGCAATCAATTGATGACCGGAATCTTGGATCACCTTACATAATTATCTTCTCGTAAATTGACTAACAGCTGCTCAACTAATCATTTATGGCATGCTCTATAATATAAGGTAGGTAACACTATCTCAATTAATTTCAATTCAATCTTTTTCAGTTTCAATTCTTCAGTTCAATTGAAGATAAAGAGATAAAGATATATTTATTTGTAAACAAATGTGACATTAGACATATAAATGCAAATGTGGATGTAAAAGTGAAAATTTGTGGTCTCAACATGTTTTGCCACCATTGGCGAACAAAATTAATTATAGCCACTTGAAAAATAACACAATTAAGAAAGCAAAAAAATAAAAAAAACAAAATTAAAATATAACACAAATAGATATTATATATATTTCAGTAAGTAACTTCTTAAGTTCTCTTTTGAATAAATATTGCTATTTTAATGAACAACAGGCTTAGGCTTATACTTTCTCCTATTCACGGCTCCAGTGCTACAGCAGTTAAATAAACACAATGTTGCAGTGCGAAGGTCAGAAATATTGTTGCTTTAAATTGTCTACCCTTTGGGATTTTGTTCCTATATGTCATTTAAGTACTGTGATACCATCTTAATATTTAAATTGTGAGTCTTGTACAAATGGTAAGTACCTAGTCATGCCAAATTGATGGAATTTTACTTAATCCAACTACTGGCTATACTTAACAACCGTCCTAAGTCAAGACTACGTCTCGTAGATTCCGTTTGCGTAGTATAACGTAGTTCGCGTAGCGTCGCGTAGCTTAGACTGCGTAGCGTCGCGTAGAATAGGCTACGTCGCGTAGTATAGTCTCGTAGCACAGCCTGCTTAGGGTCACGTAGCATAATTATCATGCGTAGCTTCGCGTAGTAAACAGTAGAATCAAACAGTTCATCCCAAAAATCAACTCCACTAATATCAACACGCAATTAGGTTACATTCTTATTTAAATATTTCGATGTAGTTTCCGTATACTAACTACTACTAACATCTGTGATATCCATTGAACATTAAAATTTGACATTGGTGTTAATAACTAAATATTATGTTATAACTAAAAATTCATATTAATGAAATGAAAAGTCATGGGTCAGAATAAATATCGTCTTGAAAACATGTAGCAGCGCCTAAGTAATCTTTAGTAATTATATCTTTCAAATCTTTCAATGTACGTTTTTCATAGGGTGACAATACTGCACAGCCCTAACGTACCCCTCTCCCTTCTTCCTGCTCGGTTGATTGATGTAGGTTGTCCGCAACTCCGCAATGATAAGCTGATGATACACTCCATAACATTTGCTATTCATCTATATCAAATTAATAAAAAAAATATTTTATATTATTATTTGAATGAGTACCAAATACTAAATTATTGAAATTATTAATGTTAAAAAATCGTGTCAATAGCATAGTTATTTTAATTTTTAATGTTAAATAACCCTCAAATTTGCGATGCCTGAAAAAGGCCGCAAAGTTGTAAGTAGGTACCTACATTATAAAATAACACCAAAATGTACACTTAGTTTGAAAATAAATCTTTGACTTTGACTTATACATATAATAATAAATAATAATGAAGTCTAAACTGTACATTTAATATAAAAAATATGTGTAACAGTTTCCTCTCGCTTTCTGTGGCAGTGATTTCCTGAAAAGGGATGGAAGTGTACGTGTAACAGGAAGTGACAGCTTGAGTAATAAATACGTACTTTTATTTATTTATTTATTTATTTATTATAGTATTACCACTTACATTTGTTTTTACAGATGCGATCCCAATGTAACAATGTAGTCATTATTTCCATACTCAGAGCCGTCACCCAAAAACCAATCAGACACCACCACCAACAAACAAAAAAAAGAAAGAATTCTTTTTAAACTGTTTTGACTGTTTTGTTTTAATAGCATGGAATTAGTAAGTTCTTTATAATAGCATGGAATCAGTGTACAATTAGTAAGTACTATATAGATAAATTATAAGTAGAGGGAAAGTGTCGAATTTCGACCAGTGGGCGACCACTAAGTAGTGATGAATAATTTATTCGAATATATTTCAGTATTTACCTTTTTTTTAATTCTGAGGTTAATTTCTGTCGCTGCTTAGTTGCTTATTATCAAGGTGAGATGTCAGATGTTACACATCATATGCGACTACTAAAGCTCACTAGTTTTTTTTTTTTTTTTTTTAATTTTTGCTACGAGGTTTGGGAACGAGTTGGATGGCGAAAATATACCTAGTTTTTAGAATTTATGTCCGTTTACAGGTAGTTTATAAACTTTTGATGCCGGTAGTACGTTCCTGTGGGATATTTTCCGACATCCACACGTGCGAAGCCGTGGGCAAAAGCTAATTAATATGTTACCTAGCTAGGTAGGTAAGTAGGTACTGCTAGACTTATCTACATACTTAGATATGAGTTTATGACTTTAGAGAATACTTATATAATGTTTGGAGTTTGAAGTTAAGCTACGCTTGCCGCGGTTGGTCCGTGGATGCGTGACCATCTTTACATACCAAGACCCCTCCGTGCCTCGGAAATCAAGTTCAGCCGTCGGTCCCGGCTGTCATTCGTGGATCTTTGGCAGTCGTTACGGGTCGTCAGAAGCCCGAAAGTCGGACAACCAGTCGGTCTTACTAAGGGGTATCGTAACGTTTTACCCGGTAACAGGGTTGTGGAGGTCAGATAGGAAATCGCTCCGTGTAAAATACTGGTATTCAGCTGCATCCGGTTAGACTGGAAACCGACCCCAACATAGTTGGGAAAAGGCTAGGCAGATGATGAGACCTACTTGCTCGTTTCGTTGGGTTTAAAACTCTTATTACCCGATGCGCCACTATAAGCACTAACAAAATATGGACATTCAAATAGTCTGAATTAAACGATTTATTTTTATTTTTATAAAGTAACAGTAGTTAGTTAACCTGACATTTTTCATTTTTGAGTTGGGAACTCTCTATTTTTAATTTTATGTTTCGTATATTGATGTGTAATAGTTCTTAATCGAGCAGTGGTGGCCCAGTGGTAACGTCCCCGACTTACGAGTTGTAGGTCGTGGGTTCGAACCCAGGTAGGCGCTTTACTTTCTGTAAATAATTTCATCACCACTGCACTCAAAACGGTGAAGGAAAACATCGTGAGGAAACCGGCATGTCCTAGAACCAAAAATTCAAAGACATGTGACATCTACCAACCCGCACTGGGCCCGCGTGGTAGATTTACAGCCCACTCCCTCTCGAAGAGAGGAGGCCTGTGTCCCAGCAGTGGGAACATTATAGGCTGATTATGTAGTTCTTAATCGACGAAACATAAAATTAATTAAAAATATAATTGCAATGTCTATCAATCTCCATTGCTTTGATAAATCCGACCAAAAATGAGTGAACGAACAATGAACGGTAATTGTATACCCATCTCTTTTACACTACATACCGATACGTAATAAGCTCTCTCTTGTCTTTGAATTTTACATCATGACATTTCATTTTTATCGTATTGTATATGAAAATTTAATTTATTGATTGATGAAAACGTCAGATATGGAAAAAATGTTTTAAGTTTTGTATAATTTGTTATGAGTTCATAAATATAATTATTGCCTACTCATAAAGTACCGAAGGTTCACAACGTCGAACAATATTAAATACAAAATATCAGCGGTACCTACCTCATAACGTATTTTTTTTGACATTACGACAATAATCGACGAACTATACCTACTAATTTTAAAAATTACCTACGAACTATACCTAATAACTACTAATTTACGACATAGGTGGGTTAAATATTTAGAAGTTTAACCCTTTTTTTTCCTTTTTTTTTTTTTTTTCAAGCTGAGAAATGCATTACGCATGCCTGCTCGTGGGGGACGAGTCGGGGTATGTGGGACTCCTGTCACTACAGTATACCCACTAAAACTCAGCGGTGTTCCCACATCGCCGTGTTGGGAGGGCCATGGGATAACGGCTCAGCCTTTTCTTCCACAACCCTCCCGGCGCATGCCCGCCTAGCTGGCGGGCCCCTCATGCCCCCCCGTTACTGGGGGGCTACGGGAATGGCCGGGAACACCTGGCCATTCCCGTCCGACACTGGTGGAGGCCTGTGCAATACAGGTAAGGGTGCCCCCGCACCCGTTGCCTGCTGGCCTCCACCTGGGAGGAGTCGGAGATGACGTTCAAACTGACGTCTTCTTCGACCCCTCCTCCGCCTTCGGAGCGGCGCCGCGGCAGGATCGTCCTCCCGCGTGCGCTCTGCCGCCTCCTTCTGGGACATGACGTGTTCGCAGAAGGAGGCGACTGCCGCCCAGGACCCCTCATCCCTCAGCATGGCGTTAACCAAGCCGGGGAGTGAGAGGTCCGATCCAATCACCACGTTCAGACTGTGGCGCGACTCGGACCACGACGGGCACACCTCGAGGGTGTGCTGCGCCGTGTCCTCCGCCGCGCCATAGTGGTGGCACGACGGCGTCTCCTCCCGTCCGATTCGATGCAGGTACGATCCGAAACAACCGTGTCCGGACAGCACCTGCACAAGACGGAACGAGAGGAACCCGTGCGACCGCTCGAGCCAGTCTCGCAGGACTGGCCCAATCGCGTCGAGGGTTCGGCGGCCGAAGGCTGCAGTGGCGAGTTCCCCCGTCCAATGGATGAGGATGGCGTCTTTCGCCTCCCGCCGGACTGCAGCCCGCTCTTCCGGGGCTGGGCGTTCTCCTCTCGCCCTCCGCCCCACCGTCCATTCATACACTCTGGCGAGCACCCACGCCTCGAGTTCCCAAGGAGGGGTGCTGGCCAGAGCGCATGCTGCCGCAAAGCCCACTGTGCGATGGGCCCGCACCACACGCTGTTGCCCGTTTGGGTGCCCGCAAGGCCGCGGCGTTCTCTCTCCTGTGGAGGGAGTCCTCCCAGATGGGAGCTCCGTAGAGGGCCATACTCCTCAAGATCGGCGTAGAGTTGCCGGCATCGCGCGCTAGGCCAAGTTGGGAAGCAGCCACGAGAGGGCGCCCGCGGCCTTCAGCAGGTGCGACGACAGCCCGCTCAAAAAGCGGACCGAAGGGCCACCTGCTGTCGAGTACAAGGCCCAGATGAAGGCCTTCACCTCAATTCTGGCGCCCTCCACAAATATGTGGGCGTCAGGTGGGGGGCGCTGCCGAGGGCCGTGGAAGTACACGGCCTCGGTCTTGTGCAGCGCCACCGTTAAGTTTAGACGGTGGATCCTCCCTGCAACCAAGGATCCGCCCGCCGATGCCAAATTGGCCGCCTCCCTGAAACTCCCCCCCCGGGCGGTGAGGAGAGTGTCGTCCGCATAGCAGACAACACTCGTACCTCGGAGGAGAGTTCCCCGCAAGAGTCAATCGTAGCCGACGTTCCAAAAGAGAGGTCCCAAGACTGACCCCTGCGGAACGCCGCACAGTGGGCTGAAACGGGCCGGTAAAGGACTTAGCATTAAAAAAAAAAGGTTTATTTTTCTGAAATTTTAAATATTGTGTTGGATTTATCTATCGATTATAAGTAATTATTTCTATGAGGGTCGTTCAGATAACTTAGTATTTTCGGAGTTATAAATATCCAAAGTAATTTTTGTATGAAGCAAAAGAAAAAAATGTGAAAATCTCGAAATTCTCAAATTTTCTCAAAGAATTGACTCTACGTATGCATAGTACGTATATTTGTAATATTTTAGCGCCTATTCTCGGGTTGCGATTTTCTGCGATTTGGTCGCAATTTCAAATTTTGTTCTCTATTCCACACCACGTTAAATTAAAAAAAGTCAAAGAATAAAAACGTTTTTTTATGTTTAGATACCAAAAAAATACATTTGATCTCTTAAGACCCAACCTTGTAATCCCAGCCCACTGTGCGCCGGCCTCAGGAAGTTTAACCCTAGGTCTACCTCTAACTCTTAGTGGCGCAAGATGAATTATTTGATTAACCCTGAGTTAGCTGTTAACTCCGAGTTATTTACGACTAGCTGCGCCCCGCGGTTTCACCCGCATAAGTCTCGATCTCGTGGGAATATCGGGATAAAAAGTACCCTATGTCTTAATCCAGGGTGTCAGCTACCTCCATACAAAATTTTATCAAAATTGGTCCAGCCGTTTGAGCGTGAAGAAGTAATAAACATACACACACACAAACACACACACTCACAAACTTTGCCTTCATAATATTAGTGTGATAACCCATGAGCGTGCAAGTGTGCTTTACAGTGTTACCACATCAAACCTTACCATAACCGTTAACCCCAAGCGTGTCGTCGCGGCGTGCCGACCGCAGTCCATCACAACTTAGCCTCCGACTCGAGAGTTTTGCTCCATTTTGTATTTACACGGCTAATCGCAGCAAAAGATCTTACATTTAGAGCCACCAATGACATGCACGATCTCAGCCTTTCGACACGCTACTCCAATCAAACGAGATGAGGTTATAACACAGGGTGTGTTATCAAGATTTGGATTCTTGAGGGTTTTTAAAGGCAATTTTGTAGGTATTTTAATGACGACGAGATATATATGTGACGCATATTTTCCCTCAACTTGTTCTTTCGTGTTTGTGTTTTTTGGTTTTATTGCGTTGTGTTTATCGCAAATAAACGTATTTTGATTCTTTTTTTTTTTTCTTTAAATCGGTCTTTTGATTATATTAATCATTGATATTTACTCATACTACCTACCTAATGTTAAAGAAATATAAAGATGCTTAAAGTTGAGAGCCATTTGTTCAGATACATTTACGAAACCTTTTCTGGACGAGAATTATTTATATCTATTGTAAGAGCATACACATAAGTACATTTTAATCCTGCAATGTTTTTTTGGCTTAATCAACATAATTATTATTGTCTACAATATGGGCTCAACAAGCAGCCTGACTTCAGAGTTTCATTATGAAATTTAATTCACAGCTTCCGTAAATTCATAATTATAATCTAACACCCTATATAAATGACGAAATCTCAACAAAAAAGTGTCAAATTCCATCTCGTAGCATTTTATCTGTGAATGATTGGTGGCGCGACGGGGCTCATTGTGTACACAATTGACCCACGCTGGCCCCCCACTATTACTGACTCTTTAAAACACTTTTTTGAATATTTTCTGCTTCGATACTTAACACACGTTTACGTGTAACTCGAAGCTTGTAAATAATGACAGCTATTTGTTGATGGATTCAATTTAATGTATTTTGGTTTGTAAAAAAAAGTCTTATTAATAGTCTACGTTTTCAGATTATGTAATACATAAAATCGTACCTGTACTGCCGAAGGCGTAGGCAGAGCTATGTATACTATACGGTTCAGGTCCGCCCGGCTTGGGCGGAGCACCGCCGTGTCCTTACGGAGGCAATCGGCGGCGGGGATCTCTCGCGTCCGGCCCTGGTTCAGGCCATGGTACGGAGCGAGAGTGCATGGGAGGCCGTTACCTCCTTCTGCGAAGCAGTAATACTCGCGAAGGAGTAGGCGGAACGCGTGAGGGTGAGGTAGTCGCCGCTGGAGACGCCCCGGGCGTCGGGAGTCGCAGGCCGATTCCCGGCCACCGTAGGCGTGGGCTTGCGGACGGTGAACAATGGGTGGGTCGCCATCCGATAAGGACCAGGCCCGGGTCGTCGCGACGGCACGTTGTGTTCCACGCGCGCCTCAAAGAGTGTCAGCACCAACTGACGGGGTCCGTTAAGACCAATGCCTGTCAGGGTTGGGAGTTTGTCCGAAAGGGATATCGTGGCCCTGGCACACAGGCAACGGAAGAAACACGGGTGGGTTTTAGTCACTAAAAGTCCGACACGCCCAGAGCGGGAGAAGTTATTTGATAATTTCCCACCCAAAAAAAGAAAGAGCTACGTAATTTAGTATCTACTTAAGTACCTTCAACCACATTCCGCAGTAATGTTTCAGTACCGTATAGTAACTACGGGCAAGCGAGCCTATTGCTAGAAATTCAGACTTTACAGACTTTTTTTTATTTTACTTTACTTTACTAAAAAACAAAGATATAAATGAGCAAGCCTTACAGTAGTCGCATAATAATATGATGTGTGATATCTCATCTTGGTAATTATTCATTACTAGTGGTCATCCACTGATCGAAATTCAAGCCCCTCTACTTACAATTTATATCATCATTCATCATTCCAGCTGAAAGACGTCCACTGCTGGACATTGGCCTTCCCCAATAGGGGTTGCCATAATCGCCACGCTTGGCAGGCGGGTTGGCGATCGCAGTATGGTGTTAAAATGCATAGAGAACGCTGCTGCCCATTCTCTAGTAAGTCCCTTAGTCGCCTTTTACGACACCCACGGGAAGAAATAGGAGGGTGCTATTCTTGACGTCCGGCACCACACGGTAAAATCTATATAGATACTTACTAATTCCATACTAGTCCAGGCTATTAAAAAGTACTTCTTATTCCATGCTCAAGCTATCACATCCTGTTACATACTTCCGTCCTTTTTCACGAAATCATTCCCACAGAAAGCGAGAGGAAAATAAGTTACACATCAAAAATCAAAAAACACATAACTAAAAAGAGAAAAACCCGCACTGGGCCCGCGTGGTGGATTACGGCTCACTCCCTCTCACCGAGAGGAGGCTTGTGCCTGGGCACAGGCCCCCTCTCGGTGAGAGGAAGTGAGCCACTACTGGTAGTGGGGACATGGGGACATTATAGGCTGATTACCTATGCTATCTATTGAACTTTGTTTTTTGTAAGGTATTGCAGGCCCCCGACAAACAAAATATGGTGTAACTTTTGTTTGTTCTGTTGTTGCCTCTGATATCTGGGTCATAAACAAAGCTGGGCAAAGCTTCTAAGGAGCCCGAAATGAGCTTGCGTGCCGCTAAGCCGAACACACCGGTGTACATCTCCCGCCTACACTACATAAGGCGGAGGACATCGTAGAGTACGTGCGCCAGAAGACGAGGTACACGCCGAGGGTGCAGTTACTGGAGTCGCGCCGGAACGTCAACTTCAAGGCGTTCGTGTTGCGAGTACCGAATCATTTTCGTCGTCATGGAAGACGTCTTTTGGCCGCAGGGGTGGTGTTCCGTCGCTTCCACGGACAAGTACCACAGGACAGCACAAGGACAAGCTGAAGTGAAGTGCAACTAGAATAGTTTTAAGCTAAATTTATTAACACTAGTTTTTGTTTTTTACTTTATACAACATGACCCAGAATTAACGCACAACTTCTTAAGGATTGCACTCATCATTATGAACAACTTTTACTATGGGACCAACCCTGAAATCGCGAAAAAAACATCAGTTGTTCCCTACATTTATGTTTGAATAACTCGTCAAAATTTTTTTTTTTACCAGTACCGGTACCCGGGTTTCAATGGGTCAAGAACATTGGTGTGTTCGGTAGATTATTTCCCATTTCATAACCTCGGATATGTGACACACAGCTGGGCAAAGGTCACACAAAACTTAGCACCTCAAAAACTTTTGAATAATGTAAGGACACTACTACAAATTTCGAGTTGAGCTAAAGCTATTATTTTTACAAGCATTTCTGCCTATTTCCCTGATTGCTCCAAGTGCATTAGGAACTTCCAGTCAATACCTATCCCCAATGTCCCATGAAGACTGCTATCCATTTCATAAGGTCTTTACACTTAGATATTTACAATAGGCCTTTCCTTTCTTCTTAGAGCTAAGATATTCCTAACATAGGATTTTTTCGTTTATTCAGCGTATTGATGGCAATCAAAATTCTAACAACCCAGAACTTTACTACAAATATAACATTACTAGTATAGTGGTCATGAGGCCCTGGTGCTGTGTGTGTGTGTGTCAAACGCATGGTAGTGTGTGTAATGTTTTTTTTATTAATTTAATTTATATAAATATATTAACTTTCTGCACTCGTCCTCCATATAAACTGTAACTGTGCCAAATTTCATACTCCTCCTTCCGCGTATTTTTTTGTAAAAAGGGGTAGGTACAAAGTTTTCGTTTCACATATTAATAAAACCGGCCAAGTGCGAGACAGACTCGCGCACGAAGGGTTCCGTACCAATATCTATGAAAAAGGCAAAAAAATCACGTTTGTTGTATGGGAAATATTTGTTTTATTTTAATTTAGCTATTATTTTATTTTAAAACTGAATATATAACTAAATATTCTGTGAATATTTCAAGCGTCTACCTGTTGCCGTTATCAATATCGAGCAAAAACGAGCAAAAAAAATCCGGCCAAGTGCGAGTCGGACTCGCGCACGAAGGGTTCCGTACTATTATCTATAAAACTGCAAAAAAATCACGTCTGTTATATGGTAGCCCCCCTTAAATATTTGTTTTATTTTAATTTAATTATTTATTTTTAAAGTGAATATATAACTAAATATTCTGTGAATATTTCAAGAGTCTACCAGTTGCCGTTATCAATATCGAGCAAAAACGAGCAAAAAAATCACGTTTATTGTATGGGAGCCCCCTTAAATATTTATTTTATTCTGTTTTTTAGTATTTGTTGTTATAGCGGCAACAGAAATACATCATCTGTGAAAATTTCAACTGTCTAACTATCACGGTTCATGAGATACAGCCTGGTGACAGACAGACAGACAGACGGCGGAACTTAGTAATAGGGTTCCCGTTTTAGCCTTTGGGTACGGAACCCTAATAATGATTAGTAGCGTTATGCACAAGTTGCTTTAACGTGCAGGTATCAGAGCACGCAGCACATTACTGTAGTATCCTATCGTCTATGGAACAGCACCTTCTAATGACAATTGATCGCAGTGGGTTTCATTTTGTCAGTTCTGCTACGTGCATTGCGTTATATAAGTACGATGTTGAGCAGACGAGTTTTTCAAACCTATGAAGCAATGGATTAGCAATTAGGGTGCTGGATCTACGCTCTGCACACAACAGATATCCCTGTCTACTTCACACTTCCACACATTTTCCCAGTCACCCAACTAATAAAACACGGTGTCAGCAGTTGGAAAACGTTAAAATACTCCACTGCACCAACAAACAACACTCGTAACTATTTGATTTGCGCGCAGCTGGAGAGCATTGTGTCTCGACACTGTGCCAGATCATGCTGCGAACAGTTTACAGCGCTGCGGGAGCATTCTGTCCCACTAATGGACAGGTTAAAATCACTAATTGTATTTATTATTGCACGCTTTGTTGACGAAGAAGGTGTTTGGTGTGATTGTAATCTCCTTATCGAATGGATGAAACCGTAATGAAGTCCGGCTAAAATGGAAAAACGGCCAAGTGCGTGTCGGACCACGCACAATGAAGGGTTCCGTAGTTAGGATGAATTTATCCCAAAAACAAACTTAACATTGTAGTTAAAAAACATGCTCTCCCATACATCGATATACGTTACGGTTTACTTACAACTGCAAATTTAAGTTGGTGGACTATTACTCGTTAACTACTAAACCCTACTTAGCTGTGATAGTTTTTCGTTTAATTTCGTTATATATACTACTGCCATGAATTTTTTCACATATCCAAAACCAACCATTTAGCTGGCAGGGGGGGGGGGGGGGACACTTGACTCTAACAAAAAATAGCACTTTAAAGCTTAATATTACGCAAACGGAACTCAGAATTGAAAAATGGTTTTCACAGACCCACAATATTTTTAAACGGCCTATCCAACGATACCCCACACCATGTATTAGATGAGAAAAAAAAATATCATCCCCGTTTTACGTGCAAGAGAGGTACCCTAAAAAAAATGTTTTTCATGGTTTTATTTTACGACTTTTTTGGCGTGATGAATGTGTACACCCTTGCTAAATTACAGCTTTCTAGGACTAAGCGTCTCCGAGCTAAGCTGGGGACAGACGGACGGACGGACAGGCGGACAGGCAGACAGACAGACAGACAGACGGACATGGCGAAACTATAAGGGTTCCTTGCTTGTTCTACGGAACTCTAAAAATGAACTAGAGGAAAAAATGGATTGGTCAGTTGGTGGATAAACAAGACGGATTGGAAAGTAGACTTTGAGGTTTTTTTTTGTGTATGGACACAACTGAAGGCCATGCAAATGAATTTAGTTTTTTTTTCAAGTTTTATTAGCCAACAATGCCGAGTAGCAGACCCTTATTCGGTAGAAATCTTCAAAATGCTCCTGGACTTTGGGATAAGATTAGGGAGGAATGATCCTTACCTCAATCTCGAACCACCCCCAGTGGTCACATTCAGATAGGGAGAGTGGCAGCGGGTCTTCTTAAAATAAGAAACTCCAGAAGTCCAGAACCAAACGCAACTTGCAACGTCTGTTGGGGAGCACATCCCTAGGGAGCGAGTGAGTAACAGACCTAGAAAATAATGTCCTTAAAAACCGTACCTATAGAAGGTACCTACACCCATTTCGCCAGTTATGTTAAGTCCCATGTAATAGGGGATGAGTCTATTCTCATCAACCGGGCACAATTGCAGACTCCGGGGTGCTACTGCGAAATCCCTCACGGAAAAACCCAATAACACTTTTCCCGACCTGGGAATCGAACCCTGGACCTCATGCTCAGCAGTAGCGAATGCGACCACTACACCAACGAGGCAGTCAGAAGGTATTGAGTATTATAAGCAGCCTACACGTTTGAGCCACAGCATTGGGAATCCATAAAACAGTGATCCAGGCCAAATGCATGGGTATTTCTCTTACTGCTGCAGCCATCATGGCCTATGGCCCATGGCTTAAGGACCACTCGATCCGCATACTCTCAGACAGCATGGCTGTTTTGCAAGCGCTAAACAGTTGACTCTGCACTGATATACGAGTGCCACCAGCGCCTCAACCTGGTGGGTAGCGTCAATAATATAACCATTCAATGGATCAAAGGACACAGCGGTCGCTAGGCAACGATGCAGCTGACGAACTCGCCAGAAGGGAGTCTAGCATTGGCACCAGTGGGACCTGAACCCATCGCGCCACTCCCCTTCGGTTACCTACGCACTCTGGTAAGGAAACGAACCAGGGACCAACATCACAAAGTATGGTTGGACCAACTAAGCAACGGCTGCGTACAGTTTCAGCAGCTATAACTGGCTATGGGTCATTAAATAAACACCTCTTTGTCATAGGAGTCACAGACAGTCCGCTGTGCAGAGCCTGCATGGAGGACGACGAGACAGCAGCTCATGTGCTGCTAAACTGCCCGGTGGTCGCCTCATACAGGGCAAAGTACTTCAGTAACCCAGGTATCCTACGTTAGATTATCAGTAACACCAAAGCGTTGCTGGCCTTCCTTGAGGAGCTGGGGTGGATCGAATAACCGATTTTCCCACCCGTACGCAAAATACGCGCATTGACGTGGAGTTGCGGACACGCGGACACCAGCCCGTAGGTATTACCTAAGCAGCCTACTTAATAGGATATTCAAATTTTCCTATTAATAATCATTAAACACTACTGATAAGACCAATAAATATTTTCAAATTAATTCACCACTGCCTTTACTGAGGCAAAAAAATAATTAAATACAAGCATCAATCAGTAGGTACCATCTTCAATGTTCAGACAAGGCGAATTCTGAATTTAAAAATGTCCGTCATTAGTACCATAAACAAGTGACACAGCTGTCCGTTTCACTGGAGATATTAATTAAAAAGTTTTTTACGCGAAAAAAAATGGACGACGAGCCACGCTTCTGCTCCAATTAAAATTCTAGCCGGATTCATTACGATACTTTATTTTTTAAGTGTTCGTTAACGAATCCTGTCAAAACAAACGTAAATTAATTTGAATAGGTATTTTATCTGGAATATCTTTGATGTTAGCTGGCGTCAAGTATTTTAGAAAAGAATGTAGAAAGCAAACGTATTATCTCGTAGTTTTATTGTCTGTGGTATTATAATGACGTCTCAATGCGATGATCATGAAGAATACGCAAAAAAAAAGAAAATGAGCCGCGTAAATCTTGCCAAAAAATATGAACGTAAGTGGAGTAGATACTAAATTGCAAATTAATATCAACTTAGTTAAATTCTACAGAATTAACTAAACATAATATATAGAATTATTAAATAGATAGTTAAACATAATATTATCTATACCTACCTAATTTAATGAGATATCATGATTTGTTTTAACATTTCAACAACGTTACGACATCAAAGATCTTTTTCACAATTTTCTTTTACTTGCGTCCATCAATGATTTTATTGAAAACAAAGAACTGTAGATTAAAATTAAAATTTATCCTCAAGAAAAATGCGAGTCTCATAGCGTGGGATGTTGAACAGAACTTTTAAAACTCAATAATTTTGTCGTGGATAACATTTTATTTTGACGCTTTGATCCTTGTTTTTGTGTTCAAAAGCTTTAGACGATATATCAATCTTACTTGATTTAACTGAATGATCTAAGAAAATATACGTGAAGACAGCATGTTTTGACGTAAATTATGTAAATCAACATGATCGACTTTGAAAATGTATGAGAGGGAAACGTGTAGGTAAAAGCTACTTTAACGAACTGAAACAAATTTCTTACAAGACAAGACGAACTATTTTTTATTTTTACTTCGAAATGTGATTTTACATGATATTTACGCCATTGTAAAAATTTTGGTTAGGTACCTACAGAATACCATCCATGTACTTTTATTTTATCTTCTTACCAGAGTAGAGATGTTCTTAGATCATACCTACGCACTTGTAATGCTGTTGCATCCAAGAAATGCCTTCCCTTCCCGGTGGCGCTCGCAGACGGCACACAATCGTTGGCCGATTTGTCGTACTAAATGAAACAGTAAGATCAAATGTCATCCTAAAAAACGAACCGACTTAAGGGGATGCGCTAAGGTAGCCCGCGAAATTTTCTTACGTTTTTTGCAGTTTGCAGGTCAGTAACAGGTTGTATGTTAATCTAAATATGATTCGCGGCCGTAACAATTATGGCTTTACAGAATTATAATCATTAGAATCGGCAATAAAATTAACTCTCTTCGAAAAATCCTATTGAATGACTATTTCTGAAATAATCAGTCAGTAGGATTTTATGAACTTAGAGAGTTCTAATGCTGATTTTAATGATTATAATTCTGTATTCGCGGGTTACCTTAGCGCATCCCCCTTAAGTACTTACTACCGATTGAAGTACTTCTACTTACAAAAAGTATGCCGTGTGCGGATTGAAGGACCTACAAAAAGTATGCCGTGTGCAAGCGTGCTTATGGTGAATCCGCAACGGTAGCCCGCGGAATTCAAATCTTCTTACGTTTTTTGTTATTTCCAGGTCAGTGTCAGGTTGCATCGTGATGAAAATATGATATTCGACTATAACAGATATGTATTTTACAAAATTATTATCATTACAATTATTCATACATCTCTCTAATTTAGATTTGTTCCCCAGTGTCTTTATTTCATGAAAAAAAAAAGTCGCTACCACAACAAAAGTAAAAATAATTCTCAATTTAATAAGGCCATCATCAAAAAATAATATAGCTGCCTAATAGCTGCAATAACTGCCTTGGAATATTACAATATAAATGTAGCGAAATAAAAACTAATAAATATAAGTAAATGAGGTGCAGCAGCAGTGCCACCGATCGTCATGTCACGAGTAACGCACGCCAAGAATTTTAATAACCAATTTGTATTTAACAAATCTGTTTCGAGACAACACGCTGTTTTGGGGTTCCGTAGGAAAATTGTTTAAGAACTTCCATCTGCGGGGTAGTTGCGTAACATAATAACAATTGGTGCAATATCTTCCATTTTGAGAATTCGACAAGTCGAGTCATTGCGTTATAAGTTGTCGAGTAGTCTAATTTTTCAAACGTAAGAAGCAATGGACTAGGAATTTCCTTCATAATCCTGCGGAATGTAAAAGAAGTGTGTGGGTTGCTCGTCTTAAAAATAGTAAGTAGGAAAATAAGTGTGGAGTCTGGAGTGTGGTATAGTGTGGAGTAGGAAACTAACGAAAGAAAGGATGAGATCTATTATATAAGTAGCCAAGTATGGCAGCATCTCCTCTGAAGCTATGCACTAATAACCAGGTGTGTATGGGAAGTAAGTATGATTAGAATGGTATTTTTTTCTAAAATGTGAGTCTCTAAATTACTTAATAACTTTTTACCTAGAACGTGAGACTAAATCATAGTGTACAAATGGTATTAGACTATCTACAGCACTCAGCAGTCGGTCCATGTAAAATTCTGGTATTCAGCTGCATCCAACTAGACTGGAAACCGACCCCAACATAGTTGGGATTTTACTTATTTTTGTTTAAAAAAGGGCCTATAGGTGTTCAGTGGTAACATGTATGTAGATTGAAAGAAATCCCGTACGGAACCACACAAGGAAATAAAGTTCACATCTTCCAAGTTTGAGTCAAGAGCCGGGGACTAAATTACAAACGGCGTCTTCCTCAGCTAATTGAATGTTCCTTGGATAAATCAGAATTAATATGCGCGTTCCGAAACCGGATTGGATTGTTATTGCTCTGTTAGCTCGGCTTTGATGCGTTTGAGTAATGGAACGCACGCGCGCTCGTATGTCGCGACCATGGCGATTGCCGCACTTTTGTTTTCTTTTTTTTTGAGTGCACGGATAAAAATACCAGGTAGGTAGTTAGATTGTGATTTTTTTGTATCGTTTGCTAAATTAATGTGCTGGTAAGGGTCTGTAGTAATCAACCGTTAATTATTCGCTACGCGTTACTTCCCTTAGATGCGAAAGATAATAAATTTAGTGGTTGACGCTAGCCTTTTGTAATTATGACAAGGAGTAGGTTCATCATCTTTGTAAGCTCAGAAAGATAAATATGGATGGTTTTAACATTCAATTTTCCCTTCATCACTGATTCAGATTAAGTGGTTTTACGGTTTACGCGTTCACCCACCGGCCACCGGACGCTGAAAACATTCGGAAGAGTTATTATGTTGATTTTATGTGTAGCTGATCTAGTTAAGGTTCTGGAATTCTTATATGTGTTCTTCTATCTAGTAGGTAGATCTTCATTAATGAATAACTGACTCACAAACTCCCTGATCGCTTCATAAAGCTTGTATCTACATTTATAATTGACGTAATTAATCTATTCATATTATTCCAAAATAGTTATCACACAGCTCCCCACTAGATCACGAAGGTAATTTGTCACATATACCCAACCAGACGCGTCACGGGCAAATGATTTATCGTCGTCCGAACAGACAAAGACTTCTCCAAATAGGCCCCCCTCGAAACGCAAACACTCAATTTGAAGGTAATTACTAAAGGAAAAGAACCTCTAAATTGTACGTGCAAAAAGTTTATTTTCCCGCCAAAAAGTTTGACGTAAGGCAACTGTCAGCGGGTACGGATGCGTTCGGATACATTCCTCGCCTAATTGTATGTATCGCACCGCACAACACATTTGTCAATTGTCGCCCGCCTCCCTTATAACGGAACATAATTAGTTAGTCAACTATTTCTGGAACGCTTTGACGGCTTATTAAGATTTCAAATTGAACACAAATTAGGTGTCATGCCTAACTGATTACTAACCTACGATTTGTTTTCGTGTTTCATCACGACATTGAAAAATCTCTGCGTCGACGCGACGACAGTTTCGTTTTCCGGACATCAAAAAGCTATCTTTTAAACGGGACTGGATTAAAGAATTGATTGTTTTGGGTTTTAAAATAGATAATTGCTCTTTCAAACAAAGTTAAATATTTGTTTACTCCACGTTATGTAGGTAGGTGTCGTACATTTTAGTAAAGTAGTAAACCATACTTTAGTTTTGTGAAAAAGGTAGTCAACTGAAAAGCTGAAAGCTGTTAGCATGTAAGTGCTAGACGCAAAGGTTGCACAAAAAAAATTGGAAATGTGACCAATTTTCCTGTACCAACCGACCACGGTCTCTAAATAAGTAGATAATATAATTATAATGTGGGGATGACAATACGACAATAAATTTAAAGTTCATATCGGCATAACTAATGACGTTCCCAGTCTGCATACAAATGGGCACGCCACAATTGAGGCGATAAGTCCTTTCTTTGAGGAGTGGCTAGAGAGGCGCCACGGCATCCTCACCCTCACCGGACATGGTTGCTTCGGAAGGTTCGTGTTCAGGATAAAGCGGGAGGAAACGCCCGGGTGTCACCAATGTGTGGATCGCCCGGAGGACACGGTAGAGCATACGGTGGAGGTCCACCCGGCTTGGGTGGAGCACCGCCGTGTCCTCACGGAGGCGATCGGCGGCGGCGATCTCTCGCGTCCGGCTCTGGTTCAGGCCATGGTTCGGAACGAGAGTGCATGTGAGGCCGTCAGCTCCTTCTGCGAAGTAGTAATGCTCGGCAGGAGGAGGCGGAACGCGTGAGGGAGAGGCAAGGTTTGCGCCCTCGCGCCCTAGTCGCCGCAGGAGACGCCCCGGGCTTCGCGCGTCGTGAGTCGCAGGCCGATTTCCGGCCACCGTAGGGAGGGCTTGCGGACGGTGAGCGATTGGTAGCTCGCCGTCTGATAAGGACCAGGCCCGGGTCGACGGCGCGTTGTGTTCCACGCGCGCCTCAAAGAGTGTCAGCACCAACTGACGGGGTCCGTTAGGGCCAATGCCTGCCAGGGTTGCCAGTTTGTCCGAAAGGGATATCGTGTCCCTGCACACAGGCAACGGAAGGAACACGGGTTGGTTTTAGTCAGTAAAAGTCTGACACGTCTCCAGAGCGGGAGAAATTTGTTTGATAATAAGTTTGGTGACACCAGTTAGTCAAAGATTGACAAAAGCCATGGCCCATCACTACGATTTAGTTTGTTTGAAAAGATCAAAATTTTTAATTTGATGTTAGATTAGATTTACGTACTTGTTAGTTTAATAATTCTATGCACTAGTTGTATTGCCAGTAATTTAATTTATTGTCGTACTAGCTTTTGCCCGCGGCTTCAGAGAGGAGGTCAGAAGTTATCGCACGGGAACGTACTACAGGATAAAAAGTATCCTATGTCCTAAGTCCTAACCCTCGTCATGGTCTACCGAGTGGCAAATTTCTTACAAATCCGTTCAGTCGTTTTAGCGTGAAGCGTAACATACAAACAAACTCACTTTCGCATTTATAAAATTAGTTATGATTAGTATAGTTAGGATTGTTGTGTCCACAGAAATTAAGTAGCGTTGCACTTTCTTCGAAATTAGCGGGAAGGCTTTAAAAAAAAAATATTCATGACGTCCTCATAAAGCAAGTTAAAAAAACTACATCACGTTTCCTTTCCAAATAACGCCATGTTTACACATGTTACAGCCATCCAAATCTAATTAAAACACAATAATACATTTAAATTGACTCAATCTCGACACATGTTTAAATTATCACCCAGCTAATCAGTGAGCGTCATTGATCGATTCAACTCGATTTTGGTTTCCCAAGCAGTGCCATCTGTGAACAGGCGAGAGATCGACCGGTGACAGACGTGAAAATCGATTCGATACATCGACTTTTTGTAGAGATGCGCGATTGTTGTGAAAACGAATCGATTAATTTGTGTTCAGGATGGAACGAAGTATCCGATTTTTCATTCGATAACTTATTTTTTTTTGTGCTGGATGCTTGTGTATTTGGATTAAATTACTTTGACTCCGTTTAGGTTGATTTTAAATACAGAGTTGTAGATTACTTTTCCTAATTCGAGCCGAACTTATTGCAATAGTTATTTATAAGTTGGTTTTAACAGCCTATCTATTAGTAATCTACCTGTCAATTCATTAAAAAAAGACTTGACTTACGCCGCTGTAGCTAGTAAGTAGGTCATTAAATAAAAAAAAAAACCTGTCATTTGATTTTACTCTAAAAAAAATCTGCTGATTATATCATTATTTATATTCAGATGTACATACTCACTGGAGATTATTTATTTATTAATTTATTAGGTTACTATTTATTAGATGACAGCCGGGCTAAGCAGTGCAGGGGGCCGATCGCGCTATTTCTCAACGTAATTAACGTTCGAACGGAACGTTTTTCGTTTTGGTTTAGCTGATGTAAGAAACGGTATCGCGCTATTTTTTCTGAGCGACAAAATCGTTGTCGTTACCCAATACTGAAAGTTCGATCGATCGTTCCTCCAACGTAACTTCCAAAGTAAAGCTAAATTGTTTCCGTTTAAATGATTAGCGCAATACGAAATGTGTCTAACGTAACGTTTTCGATCAGCCTGTCATTACGTTAATACTGTCATGTACGGTCGATCATGACATTCATGACAGTTTTCTGAGTTTACAAGTATTTTCGACTTATTGCAGAGTTTGTGTCGTCGGGCAGTTGTTGTATAACACGTGTATTTTTTTATTACTTACTTGGGTAAGTAATAAAAAAATACACGTGTTATACGTGAGAAATAAGAGATATTTAGTATGAGAGATAGAGATAATTATATCTTTCTTCTCTCTTGTTTAACGAAATGTGCCAAACGTGACGCGTCGTTGAAATTCCACTCTCAATTCTCGTTCAATTATCGAATCACCGCCTAAAAAGTTTTACTTCGTAAATCCTATCTAAAACATAAATGAACCAACAACTTATTGCAAACCACCGTACGTTACATCTCAAAAACAACCACAAAAATATTTTACCATCGCACAAATTGCATTTGGTGCACCCCTAGCCCGTTTTTTTAATCCGGTGCCTTTACACGAATACACCGCAACGAATCCGAACTCCGGCCCATCAATTAGTGAATGCTCTCACAACATCGCGTTCAGTTTTTTCAAAAACATACGGCTTTAGAACCGATACAAAACAAAACTAGGAAGAAACGAGATCGTTTGCTGGAGGTGGCAAAAAAAATAAAAATAGGTATAGACACCCCGGAAATCGTTACAGTGTTTTGATTGCGAACGTTTGTGATCCGTCCGATTTGATTGAAAAGATATCCGTTTTATCCGAAAAACACCACGGAGTTATGTATCTTTAATTTTCACGCATTCTCGATTTGTACTCATCTATTTGTTATTGACTAATTGGATAATATATTTTTTTCGTCTTGTATTAATAAATAAGATATGTATGTATATATTTTATGAACTTCCTTTTATTTTTTTGTTTTATTACGAATTCGAGCATAAAATACACATTTTGTTTCACAAATAATCAGTCACCGAGACGCTCTGTTGAGACGAGAGGACTACGCTCAAATGTTTGACTTTACCTATTGAGATATAATTTATTTACGTAAATAATATTTTTGTAATTTAAGAAATGTGGAAAAAAAATGTTAAATGGAAAACATGAAAAAACACTTCCGAAACTATTAATAAAAACATTAAAAAATGATTAACTGAAAAATGCCGAGAATAATCTAAAGAAAAATACAGACGACTTGAGAGTCCTCCTTTTTTGAAAGTCGGTTAAAAAAATAAAAATACTATCATACTTCAATGTTGATATTTGTAAACTCAAATGACATACCTACTTACTTTTTTTTAACTGATTATTAACAGGTAGATATAGTTCAACTAGCGCCATTGCTCCACATTTCAGTAAATTTTCGAAAAATCTTTATAATCAATGAAAAGTGGATGGTTTACCTACTTCGACTTGTTTGCATACCTTTTCAGGGTTCCGTAGCCAACAATTAAGGAACTCTTATAGTTTCGCCATGTCCGTCTGTCTGTCACCGGCTTAGCTCAGACACTCTTAGTACTAGAAAGCTGTAATTTGGCATGGGTATTTATTACTTAAGGGTGGTACTTACATATTAATCACGCCGACAAAGTCGTAAAATAAAATCATGAAAAAAAAAATTTGGTCCCTTTCACAAGTGGGGAGGATATTTTTATTTCTCGTGTGAAAGACATTAAATTATTTACTTAATAATAGACAGGACATAGCGAACAAAATCGTAATCCGATACATTTGTCCTAGTGGGCAAAAGTCGCTCAGTCTAGTGTGGTACGCCTGTATGTCAAGTCGCATTCGTGTCCCCAAAAGAAAAATATTTTCTAAGAAAATATACATAATAGTTAAAATATAATAAGAAAATATAATAGTTGCGCATCTCGATAGGAAAAAACGACTGGACCTAACTTCGGTTTATTAAGATGGCGTCACTGAGAAATGTCATCACAGTTTTTCTTATGACATTTCTTCGCATATTCCAAAAAAAAGTAAGTACAGACGCCAGCAGGTCAAGCTACCCGAAACTGTCATTTTTTTCCAATCAACCTTGAACCTTATGCATTAACGATAAAGTTGAATTTTTTTTAAAGAAATTTGACAGATTGTAGTAGCTTGATGTGCTGGCGTCTGTACATAACTTAAATCTCTTCGGTTGTACCTACTTCATTTGTCGTTTTATTATTATTTTTTATAATAATATTGTACTTGGCTTTTCGTAATAAATAAATTATTTATTATTTAATTTGCACTGCATTGCACTGGGGTGGAAACAATTCAAATTATACGAGAATCTGTCTGAAACAATTACTGCGTTGCGGTGCGACCCGCCGCGGATATAATCACAGAGTACATTTGTTTATAGGATTAATGTGCGCTAAGATTAAAATACCCGTTCTTAGCGACATCTCTGCGAATGATCAGTAGCAAACATGACACAACAAGTGATCAATGAAGTAGAGACTTGCGACTACGGGACTGCCACAGTCACCGCTGGTCCGCAGCCTTCAAACAATTGCGACGGTTACGATACTCATTCAACTAGAATCGATAGATGGCGCTATTGTTTATTTATTTTAGCTAAGTTTTTCTGACATAGATATTATTATTGCACTAACAGAAGCTGTAGTACGTAATCAAAAGTTTTAGCTTAGTATTACTCATTTCAACACGATGCAAACAAAGTGTATATAAGTACTTACTGATTAATATATTATTAAATTAGCCCAAACAACACAAAACACCTAACTAACAAAAAATGTTGAAACGTTTGAATAACTGAAAATACCTAAGCAAATTCAATTCAAGAATGTCACTGCAGTTAAATATCTATTTTAAAAAAAGAATGACGGAAACATCCAATACAATCCCTGAAATAGACACCAACTGCTCTTACATCATCACCCAGCTTTGTCGTCCTTGAAGAATATTGAAACAGCAGGCTGGATTTTGTCATCTAGGACACAGATAACCAAAAATGTATTCTGGGGAATGAGAAACCGGACAACGACCACACTGTAACGGCTGTCCAAATAGAGAGCGATTTTTGACAAATGGAATGTCAAATAAGTACTGGTGAAAATGACAGATTTTCATGACGGCCGATAAACTAAGACGGAACCGCTTTCCCGCTTTCCTAGAAAACCCTAACTTAAGGGGGTGACAACAGGTAAACCGCTGTCACTGTGATAAATGATAAATGATTTATTTCTGTAAGTAGGTTTGTACAAACACTTTTACACGTCAATCATATTAAAAAAAACTAGATGAGGTCGGCGTTTCGTATCCGACTACTCTGAGAAGAAAGGCCGAAACAAACTCAGAGGTCACAGTCTCTTTTTAAAGTCCAGACATAATCTTGGTCAGATCATGTGAAGACCATGTAGATTGGTGCCTGAAATGATCTTTTGACGAAAGAACCACACAGGTTGAGGGGACCTGTCCAGTCAGTGCACGCATTTGTCAGTAGTCGTGCAGCTCAACTAAGAACTTAAGGAGCTCAACGATTCAACGAACAATACCAAAGAAAGGACATTTGGGTAGGCCGCATAAAATCACTCAAACTGCCAGACTATGATAAAAACTAAATGAGAAAAAAAAAGGAAAATGAACAATAACCCACATAGTCTTCACATTTACAATACTTAAAACAATATAATACTTAACAACGTAAATATTCATGTCATTGTATATATAAAATTAATCACTGTCAATGTGTATATAAAATACGGATATAATCTTGGTCAGATCATTTGAGAACCATGTAGATTGGTGTCTGACATGGTCTTTTGACGAAAGAACCACACAGATTTGAGTGGACCTGTCCAGTCAGTGCACGCATTTGTCAGTTATCGTGCAGCTCAACTCAAAACTTAAGGAGCTCAGCGATTCGACGAACAATACCAAAGAAAGGACAATTGGTTAGGCCGCATAAAGTACTCAAACTGCCAGACCTGCATTAAAAATTTTTTTGATTGAGAATAAAAATAAAAAAACAATTCACATAGTCCTCACATTCATAATAATTAAAATAATATAATACTTTACAAAGTAAATATTCATGTCATAGTTTAGGTATTTAAAAATTTCAATCAAAAAATAGTATAAATAGTTGGCAAAAAAAATCAAATCAAGATTCACTGTAAATTGGAGCAGCTCAATCCCAAGCCTTTTTGTCCTCAATAAAGTCTTTAACAGTATAAAATGCTTTCTGGCACAGTTTCCGTTTTATAAAACATTTGAATTTATTAAGGCTTAATTCTTGAATATAGCTAGGAAGTTTATTATAAAAACGTATACACTGGCATCTAAACGAGCCACATATTTTTTTAAGCCTGGTTTTAGGAACAACAAATTTGTGCTTGTTCCTAGTATTTACATTATGGATATCACTGTATTTTTTAAACAGATTAATATTTTTATGTGCATACAATAGATTTTCATAAATATACTGAGAAGCTACAGTCAGTATATTAATCTCTTTAAATTTGTCTCTGAGGGAGTGTCTGGGACTTAATTTATAAATTGCACGAATTGGTAAAACAAAAATTGTCTGAATGTCGGCGGCATTTCCCCACAACAGAATACCGTCAGATTGCATATGAAAGAGATGCGCGATGACACAACGTATGGCGTAAAAATGCAAATAAAAACGTTTAAAATTAGATAATAACTAATTAATAATTTAAATGAATCCATCACCGGATGCAGTTTGGCATTTGCAATTTTATGGTATACTTTTAATTATAATTGTCGAAGAGATAAACTGCTTTTAAAAATAATTAAGAGTTGTCTTTTAAGATTTTTTTGATGTACTAAATTATGTTTAACTATGTTTTGAGTTTCATCACCGTATGCAAAAAGACTTGAAAATATCATACTGTTTTTGTTTTGGAAAATATTTACGGTTTAAGAGATTACACTGCTTTAAAAAACCACCTTTTTGACCATTTTCAAGAAATCTCCGCCTTAACCTATGGGTTGATTTGTGTCATCACGTTTTGAAAGGTGGTTATTACTTAAGCTGTTGTGCGTTAAGTTCCATTCTAAAATATAAATAAAAGGAACCCTCGCGATAACACTTCACACACGATTATCAAGACGAACATCATCGTCTATCCACATGTGTGTATGTATACCTACACACACGGATGTGAATAGACAGCTACACATGAATACATCACGCCTGTAATCACCGAAGGGTTAGGCAGAGGTGTACCTATATAATAGTACACCCACATTTCGCCAGTTATAATGTTTAAGTCCCATGTAATAGGAAGCCAGCCTATTGCCATCCACCGGGCACAAATCCAGACTTCAGGCATAGTCTATCCGTCCATGACAACAATTGATTGATTGTTTCACTTCCAATTCGTAGGGTCTGAAACTGTTAACTGGAACTGTCACACTGTTGTGCAGCAAAAAAAAGAAAACTATAGCCTAATAGTGACAATGACACACATATAACACATGCACAAAGTCATCATCATTTCAGCCGAATGACGTCCACTGCTGGACATAGGCCACCCCCAAAGGGGGGAGTTAATTACCACGCTTGGCAGGCGGGTTGGCGATCGCAGTATGGTGTTAATGCATAGAGAACGCTGCTGCCCATTCTCTAGTAAGTCCCTTAGTCGCCTTTTACGACACCCACGGGAAGAAATAGGGTGGTGCTATTCTTTACGTCCGGCACCACACGGAGCACAAAGTGTTTTTATCTAAGAAAGTGGAACAGACTTGTGTAAAGTGCAGTAAACACTATTCTAAGTTTTAACATAATTATCTAAAAAAAAATTAGGTTAGATTAAAATTGCTTATTAGTCTTAAAGGCTAGATTGTAATTAATTATTAAGAACCTGGTTATTTTTAATAAAGCACAAAAAAACGCTTTGGGCTTCTCGCCGCGGCCCGCGATATTAATTGTTTCTACAATATCGCGCCGAGAAGCCCAACTGCACAACACCAAAATTCAATTATTGAAGAGATTACGAAGCTCGCGAAGAAGAGATTACGAGAAGTGTAGACAAGCGATTTATATTCTACAGTAGAGTAGAGATAGAAAACGCCATGCTAAGCCTGCTAGACGCAGTATTTCCAGAAATTAGTTTCCCCCGTCCCTTCGAAATATTATATACTTGTTTATGGATTTTTAACCCAAACTAAGTTTTCTCTTCTACAGCGTCAAATTGAATTAGCTAGCGACACTCCACAGACGTGAGGGATCGCGGATGACTTTTTTTACCGTCATGATCTTCTTCTAAAAAAAAAAAGGACTACGCCATAGGCTTCTACTCCGTTCGCCTAATATATAAATATCCTATTTTTTTCAAGATCGTAAAAGAAATCACCGGTATAAACATGATAAAAGATTTTAAAAGAAACCATTTGATGATTTATTTTTGGACTCAACGACCCAATGTATTGTAGTTACTTGAAATATCCTCTCAGTAACATCAGTTGTGGTGTAAACTTCACATGGGTGGGCGTGATGGGTATCAATCAATATCTAAACAGGATAATATAAAAAAAATCTGGGTTTCTAAACTCTTATGTACTTCAAGAACAGAGGTCAGGACACAATTTTTTTAAATCATATCTAAATCTCTTCACGGATGGAGTTCTGCTAGCTAATTTAAATTTACCCTGTATAAATCACAAGATTTCTAAAATCCTGAGTGAGTAAAATACCTACTTATGTATGTAGCTGTAACAGGAATATACCACATTTCAAGATTGCCTATTAGCAGTAAATCGTCTCAATTCTCTAATAAGCATAACAATACTCGTAGTAAACTTAATCAACGCTAACAAAAAACAAACAAAAACTATTAGAGAAATCAGCAGACCTTATCTATTGATCATTACAATCACGAAACGATGCCATGGTAAATTAAACTTAAACATCAAAGGAATTACGTTTAATTTAGATAGAGATGATTTTAAAGGAGTTAGGTATGTACTCCTACCCACTTAAGATCAAGGATAATAAAAGTCATTAAAGAATTAGAAGCTATTTTTAAAATGGAAGGGTTTATTTCTATCTGCACAATAGCCAGCCTTGTTAATGCACATTACTGGACAAAATAATTCCAAAATCAAAAAACCTTGAGGAAAAATCATCATACTGCCTCGTTAAATCAAGCTTTCAAATATTATAAAAATATGTCTAGATAGAAAGTCAAAGCTGTGAAAAATTGCGTCCAACTATTGGCCGCAAAATGCACTAGAATAACACAATGACGTGACGCGAGTGTAATGCGCAGCTGTCACGCAAACCAGCATAACAATGTTGGTCTGTTTGTTTTAGATCTCTTGCAGCGCGACACTATCTAGACATAATTATGTATAAAATATTATCACAGCAAGCCTTTTAAAGAAATCGTCGACAATTTTTACTCTAACATAACATTTAAACATAATATCATCACGACTTGTTCCCCGAAGGGTTGGTTTACATACCTGGCAAAATGTGGGTGTACTGTACACCCAAATCACCAGGCCCCCGGTCCCGGGTCCCTGGCCCTGGACATCAAGCAATAGACAAGATTGTAAAACTTTTATGTTTGAATACGAGGCTTTTGGCTTCTTTGTTTGTGTGTTTATATGTTATTTAATTGTAATGTGCGTTTTGTTGGTGCAGAATAAACAATTTTTCTTTCATTCTTTCTAGATATGTAATAGGGGGCGAGCCTATTGCCATCAAACGGACACTAATCCTAACTCCGGGCTACTACTGAGGAAATCTAGGTGGAAAACCCAATAACACTTTACCTAACCCGCTAATCGAACCCATAGAACCGCATGCTCACCAACCAGTAGGTCTCTTGTTACACTATAGTCTATTATTGTCATATTGTGATCTAATACTGACTTCATCTCTAACTATAGGTAAACGAAATTAATGTAACAACTGGTATTATGAATGATGTTTATCAAATCTGAATAATTAAGTCACGATAGTGATTACCTCGGCAGTGGGTAGTGATTTAGAGCTTGGTGGGAAACAAGAAGGTACTGTATTTTATTCCTTATAATTAATGACTTCAAAAAAGGAGATAACAAAAAAGCTTTTTTGTTCTATTTGCAATCAGTCGTTGGAACATAAGCGAATTCGTTCTATGTGAAATGTCGTTGTGGTGGAGCAGCCAGTGCTTCTCCCGCTTATAGAAGTTGGTTATCAGCCTTTTTGCCACCGCTGTCGGGTTTAACAGTTCAGTAACTAGTGGGTTTAGATGCAACGTGGATTTCAGAATTTACTGATGGCATTTTAGTCGTGGATTTCGTCGCTTTAGCATTTGCTTTTAATCTTAGGAATGAAGGTCCTGTTATTGCTAGTTTGTTTGCCCAGTGAGGTACATAAAAGATGGCCATTTTTTCTCAAGAGCAATAACGGCTTCATTCGTAGATCTTTGATAGTCGTTACGGGTAGTGAGAAGCCAGTCAGATAGGCAGCTCCATGTAAAATACAGTATTCAGCTGCATTCGGCTAGACTGGAAGCCGAACTCAACATAGTTGTGATAGAAAAGACACGTAAACTGTGGTAAATCCTTTTAATTAATAACAGTACACAATAATAACACTTTGACACTCGTCTGTACAGCTCGACAGTCTAAAATGTTTGACTTTTCGATTTACTTGACAGCTCTGTGCCCACGTTACAAATCGGAGCAAAGCGCGCCAATTTTAATTCACTATGGACTTGGTTGACCGTATATAAAATGGTAACCTATTTAATCATAACATAATATTTAGACACGTATCATCTTTTATCGAACCAAATTACAGTTACTAGTCAAGTTGCGTTATTTAAAGTCTAGACATAATTTTGGTTAGATCATATGAGGACTAACATCAACAGATAATGTTGGGTTACAGTATAGTATATGCTCCAATTGCGGGAATAACACAAGAAAATAAAATAAAAAGAGCGAGTTAACGTTGTACTTATTTAAAATTCAGTAAGTATTTATTATAACATCGATAAATATTACAAGTCACAGTGTCGCATCACTAAACGCAATTTATCATCGAGATCAATTATAATTTGCACCTGGACATGATTTATGCAAATTAAACAGCATTGTTACCGTCTATTTAAATACAGTATGGACCTAAGGGCAGCGTTAACAATCCATAATAAAACAAATTGAAAAAAAAATCAATCACAATTTTATAATAATTGTCATTAGAAGACCTGCAGCAAGGTTTGAATTAAACCTCGACCTAAGAATATAAGTGAGGAAGATCCCTAGCGTTGAATCATATCAGCACGCCTCTATCTTCGACAGGGTAAATAGAGGTGTAGGTATTAACTCAGAATAGAGAAAGAAGTGTCTAACAATATACTTGACGAAAGTTATGATAAGTTGTATTTAGGTAGGTAGGTTAGCCTCGAAGATCTCGTGGCTAAATAATAACACCGCACGGGTCGATCCATCAGGTTAATTCAGCTTAAGCTACGCTTGCCGGGGTTGGTCCGTGGATGGGTGACCATCTTTACATACCGAGACTCATCCGTGCCTCGAAAAGCACGTTATGCCGTTGGTCCCGGCTGTCAATCGTGGATCTGAGACGCCTCCATAAGGATCATATTATCTATCCGATCTGTCATGTTATAGCCACTAATATGAATATCAGTTTCACTATTTAACCATGTTTCACTCAAAACTTTCGTCGTTAAGGGGCGTCAGAAGCCCGAAAGTCTGACCACCAGTTTACCATATTACCCAGTGACTGGGTTGTGGACGTGGAGGTCAGATAGGCAGTGTCTCCACGTAAAATACTGGTATTCAGCTGCATCCGATTAGACTGGAAGCCGACCTCAACATAGTTGGGAAAAGGCTAGGCAGATTGAAAGAGCCTCGTGCTTTTATTTTAAATATATATACAGGATCTCCAACAAAATATTTTTAATTATACAAAATACATGCCACATAAATAACGAGCTACATCAGGTATAAAGTAGGTCCTTCACTTAAAGGAGACCACAGCACGCACAATTTTATTTTAGGTCTTAGTAGGTACTTAGACCTACCTATGTTTATAAAACAAGTGAATTATAGGGTGGTTAAAAAGCTTTTGTGGATTTAGGTACGTACCTTACCTAATGCCTGAACAATTTTTAAGTAAATACCTACATGAAAATGGCTGTATTTATTTATGGCTCTGAATAAATTCAGCCATTTTCATGTATTGTTTTAGTAGGTACCTATAGAGCCAAAACACAAATAGCAAGGAAAAGGAAAATGCAAAAAAAAAAATTGTTATGTAACAGACGTCCCAAATCATAACAATTAAATGAAAGTCAAAAGCTAAATCACTTTCTAAAACAGTGCATCTAATGTAAACCTTTCATGAGGACCGGCCTAAGCCGGCCTTCATCTTGACCTTACGAAAACAATCACTGACTATCTCACTATCACTGAATTAAAAGACAATTAACTTCGCGGATATTCTGTTTTTTAACATAGAAAAAATGTGAAGGGAATTAGCGCATTGAGTAATCGGTATGGCACATTTAATCGACATGGCTGACTGTTAACACGTCTTTGCCCATTTAATTATATTAAACAAATTAAATTGTCTTTGATTGTAATTTAATAAAAAGTGATCATTGTCTTTGCTATCCCGGAAAGGGATAGTGTGGTGGTAGTTCTTTATTTAAAACATTGTGGTGTAGTATGTTCGATAATTTGAAACAGCATTTAAAAATAAAATGGCGCCAATACTTAGCAGCATCGTTAGGTAAGTGTTATTTTAAATAAACTTATATTTTATCTTTAATTTTACACCTAACCAGCTTCTGCCCGCTATTTTGCCCACGTAGTATTCAATTATAGGTAAATCATACCCTATGGCACTGGGCAATAGAGTAGCTTTCTGTTCGTGAACGAATTTTCAAATTCGGATCAGTAAATACCTACGTCTAGAGATTACCTCTTATACTCAGGCCAAAGATACGAGATAAATACATAAAATTGCAACTTAAACAAATATCAACTTTAAAGTCAAGTAATCTAAGTTTTGATTTTTAATGAAAAAACTTTCGCTAAACGTCATAATAATAAACTTTAGTTGCAATGGAAACTGAACCATATTTAATTAAGTTAAAGTTAAATTTATCTCGTCTCGTTTGCTTTAGTATTCATCCAAAGTTACAAACTTTGTATCTTTATAATATTAGTACCTATATAATACAACGTATACGTAGGTATAGGTGGTGTTTTAATGTAATGATGTTAACTAGGTATCTACGCTTTATTTTTAATGCTACGGCTACATTGTCGCGATAAGGCGAACTAAACGACGCGCGCTCTATCTCGTACACCGCTCGACGTTTCGCTTTGAAACAGAGAGAGCGTGAAGTGTAGTTCGCTTTATCGCGACAATGTAACCGTAGCATAAGAGTAAAACAAG
This sequence comes from Tiliacea citrago, assembly GCA_963921375.1. NCBI lineage: Eukaryota > Metazoa > Arthropoda > Insecta > Lepidoptera > Noctuidae > Tiliacea > Tiliacea citrago. The sequence goes on from OY992802.1 coordinate 16,292,019, forward strand.
TATACCTACCTCATCATCTGCCTAGCCTTTTCTCAACTATGTTGGGGACAGCTTCCAGTCTAACCGGATGCAGGAAGTATACCTACCTACTTTCATAATACCAATCAACGGGCCATGATAACCGCAAAATAGGGAATCTTGAATGCCTACTAAAACTGATGCACTTAGCCACAGTAATAATAAAAATCTAGAAACTACACAAGAATGAATACCTAGAAAACTATTTATATATACCTAAACTAACAACTTTATTCTATTTAAAATCATTTATCTGCTAGACCGGCTGCGGAATGCGGACCAAAATGTAATATTAATGTGTACAAGTAAATATTATAATGCCTAGGCATTTTAGCATAAAGGGTCCGTAGTGGGGTATTGAGTTCAGACTAGATTTGGTATCTAGAATAGTCTATTGATAATAAGATTTAAAAAAAAAAAACGCACATTTATTTTTATCAGACATTTGAAGTTGAAGCTCTGAAAAAGCTTGATTTTGAAAAAAAGCGCGGGAAGCTTAACTTTGAGGACGTGTCCTTTTTTACTTAAATTGAAAATAATTAATTAACTTGTATTATAGGATCAGTAGTATTAGTTTTAGTGTTTTATCTTCTTTCACATTTATTTTAATTATAGTTCTGTATATTTTCTTCAGTAGGGTAAGTTTTTTTTACTAATATTTCATAGCGGGAAAATGAAAGACCCGCCTGACCCGGGGGATATGGTGGAGTAGCTATACTTATCAAGAATTCTATCCCTTTCTCTACCATTACATTACCTCCTCATAGTGAGGAAATTTCAATTGTAGCTATTAAAGTGCATCATACTTGTCTTGTTTCTATTTACATTCCTCACCCTTCTTTTTCTGTTCTTCAAGAGATGAATAATCTCGTTTCTTTTCTTCTAAAGCCATTATTAATACTGGGGGATTTTAATTGCCATCACCAATCATTGGGTTGTTCAACTTCGAACTGTTATGGTGATGAGTTAATAGATATAATAGACTTACACAACTTATGTATTTTAAATTCTGGAGCTGCCACACGTCGTTCAGATCCCAATCAGAACCAAAGCGCAATTGACCTTTCTATCTGTTCTCCAAACTTAGCCTCTTCATTAACTTGGCATACTTTAACCTCTACTTATGGTAGTGACCATTTTCCAATAGTTATTTCTTATCCTCTTTCCAAACCAAATGCACAATTAAGGAAATCAAACTTAAAATATAAACTGCCTAATAGAAATAATACTGACTGGGGCAAATTTAGGAACATTGTTGACAGTAAGCTTAGCTCCTTGCCCGTAATTTCTGGTGGCAATGAAAATAGTTGTGCTGAAGCTTTAGCACACATATTAATTGCAGCGGCTGATGAAGTTTTTCCTGTAAAAAATAACAATATTAGTACAATTCCCTCGCCTCCGTGGTGGGACTCTGAGTGCACTAAATTGATTAAAAAACGTAAAGAGGCTGAATATAATTATAACGTTGATATGTCTGATACGAATTTTGATATCATTACTAAGTTAAATAATGAAACTTATAAACTTTTTAAAAAGAAAAAATTTGAATCTTGGCGTATTTTTTGCTTATCAATTTCACCGAATACTCACCCTACGATTGTCTGGCGCAACATTTGTAGATTTAGGTCCATATTATAACAACCCTTCTCCTATTCCTGATTCTTTAGCCAGTGATTTTTTTGATATATTAGCTCCGCCTTGGGTTCCTGAGGCTAAGGCTATTTGTACTAACCATAACCTGTCTCTCGTTTCCAATATCCGAGGTACTCATACGACGCTAGATCTTGCATTCACTCTCACTGAATTAAAGGTTGTTATCCATAAAACTAATGATTCTGCACCAGGCATTGATGGCATCCCGTATTCCTTTTTTGCTAATTTAAATGATGAAGTCCTCAGTTATTATTTAGAACTTATTAATTCTATTTTTTATACAGGAAACATCCCTGTTGAATGGAAACGTCAAATGGTGTTGCCATTCCTTAAACCAAATAAACCTCCTTCTGATGCTTCTCCATACCGTCCCATAGTTTTGTCTTCAATTATGATGAAATTAGCGAAACACTTAATTAAAAATCGACTAGAATGGTATGTTGAAAGTAAGGGTCTCTTGGCAAAATCACAATATGGCTTTAGAAAAGGTAAAAGTACAACTGACTGTTTAAGTATATTAACATACGATATTCGGTTATCCTTCTCCAATCCACCGTTGCAGTTTTCCTTGATATTAATGCAGCTTATGATAATGTTGTAATATCGGTTTTACAAAATAAATTAGAAGCCTTACAAGTTCCATTGAATTTGTTGAATTTCATTAATATCTTGACTGAACGCTCTGTTAACATGTTAATAGGAGACCATGAGGTATCTCATCTTGTATGGAGGGGTCTCCCACAGGGTTCTGTGCTCAGTCCCCTTCTATGCAATATCTACACTTATGATTTAGAGTTATCCTTAATTAGTCATGTTAAGGTTCTTCAATATGCCGATGATTTATTATTATATTCTTCAAGTCCATGTGTTGAGCAAGTTAGCTCTGCCATCAATTCTGCTTTATCTATTTTGGCGTTATGGTTACATCTAAACGGTTTGGATTTATCCACGTCTAAAAGCGCGGCTGTTTTATTCACCCGGAAGAGATATATTCCCATAGTAAATCTCCTTTATAAGGAAATACCTATCCCAGTTAAATATAAATTCAGATATCTAGGTATAATACTTGACTGTAAATTAAGTAGTGTCCCTCATTGTGAATATATTGTTAACAAATGTGAAAAACACCTAAACATGCTTAGATGCCTCTCTGGTGTGTGGTGGGGTGCACATCCCTTTTCTTTGAAACTCATTTACAACGCAATCATCAGAAGCACTCTGGATTATGGATTGTTCGTTCTAGAGCCAGGTAATGTCATGGCTTTTAAAAAATTGGATCGCATCCAGTCTAAAGCATTACGCATTATTTCAGGTGCAATGAAGTCTAGTCCCATTAATGCACTCCAAGTTGAATGCGGGCATGCTCCTTTATATCTTAGAAGACAATTCCTATCTGACAAATATTTGTTCCGGATTCTTCAATTCTCAACTCATCCTCTCATTCCTAAACTGGACACATTAGTGTTGCAGATTGAATCATCAGATTACTGGTCCCATAGACGTGATCCTTGTTTAGTTGTAAGTTATAAAAAATTCCTTTCACTTTCTTCTCCTATTCACCGTTCCAATAAACTTCCCATATTTAGCAATAGTTATGAGAGTTTACAATTCAGTCCCATTATAAAATATAACTGTGTAAGTAAATCAGATCCCGATTGCCATTTAAGTTTTAATCATTTTCTGGCTGAACACGTAGAGTACCATCATATTTATACGGATGCTGCCAAGCCTTCTCCGACGGGTTGTGTTAGAATAGGTACTTACCATTCTCAATACAACATCGAACAAAAAATAAAACTGCCTCCGGAGACTTCTGTTTTTATCGGGGAATGTTCCGGCATTTTTAAAGCCATAGAATATATCCGTATTTTAAAGCTCAAAAAATCTATAATTTTTACTGATTCTCAAAGTGCTCTTCTAGCCATCAATAAATCCGCTTTCGAACACAAATCGCAGTTACCTATCATTTATTTAATAAGAGAATTTGCGTTCAGGACCATTTCTGAGGGTAATACACTACAATTTGTATGGATTCCGGCCCATGCTGGAATCCATGGCAATGAAGCGGCTGATAAACTTGCCGGTGATGCGGTGCAGTGTGGGGACTTAGTTCCTTATACAAATTTTAGTTATGACCTCGTATCGTTACCAAAGACTTTTCTTCGGGAAACCTGGAAGGTGGCTTGGGATATCGGAAGTAAATCGAAGGGACGTTATTTTTCGCATATTCAACCCGACGTTCCAGAAAAACCGTGGTTTGGCAGGGCCAAGTTTGGCAAGATGGAGACCTCCATTCTAATACGGATGAGACTGGGTCATGTTTGTTCTCCAGCTCATCTTGCCAAACTTCATATCATCGACGATCCCATATGCTGGTGTGGCACAGATGTAGGCGACTTAGATCACATTTTTTTCTCCTGTCCCTTATATGACCGTTCTTCCTTTCTTAGTAACCTCTTATCCCTCCTTTTCCTACCTCAATACTTTCTTTACTTTGTACAAATAGCTCTCTTGTTTATAAATGTATAGTTTCATTCATTACTCTAAATAATATTAAGTTGTAATTTATTTTTTATTTTTTTATAGTGTAATTAACGTAATACTGACCCTATCCCGTCTATCCTAAATCCCGTTAAAATTTATATTTATATTAATTTTGTTTCCCTACCTTTTTATAAAACTAAAACGTGACATTGGCTAAATGCACAAACCGTGCGAAGCCAGAAGAAAAAAAAAAAAGCTTGATTTTTTATTTTTTTCCTTTTTGGCTTCGCACGGTTTGTGCATTTAGCCAGTGTCATGTAAAATTATGTAACTAGTACAAAGCTGTAACTAATATTAATAATGTATAATTATGAAATGAACTCCATTCAATGATGCATGATAAAGATGATAGATGATATCCCGCCCCGCTCCCCTTGAGTTTCAGTAAAGACGCACTTTACTGAAACCTCGCGCGGACTTCTTGAGAGAACTTAAAGTGATGTTGCACTGTTTTGTTTCATTTGTCTACACTAGTGCAGGTTCACGAAAACTTAATGGTTAATAATCCACCACTATTACACATTAATATTCGGCTAAACACAAATTTTAGAAAATAAAACAAAACTGCTAACATGACGCTTCACTCGCCAAGAAGTCAGAATAGTCTATTGATAATAAGATTTTAAAAAAAAACGCACATTTTTTTTATCAGACATTTGAAGTTGAAGCTCTGAAAAAGCTTGATTTGAGAATAAGCATTTTCAAATTTGACATTTGCCGACCACGTACCTACCTTTTTACTAAACTTTTCTCTTTAAATTTCTGGTAAGTACTTAGAAAAATAGTTATTTTAATGTCATTTTATGAACTTGTAGATAATTGAGCATTAATTATAATAATCAATTAAAATCGCGAAATGCAATTTTTTCACCCAACTTTATATAATTGCGTTTAACTCGGAAACTGAATGCCGAGAACTCAGGGTCTACTCCGAAGATACATCCGAAGTATCGGCCGAAGGTTCGGCCGTTTCCTGACTAAGGCAATCGAAGGCGAAAGAAAACAAAACGACAGTCAAAGAGATAATTCAAAGTCTAAAATGTGACTTGAAATCGGGTAAGGACTTAGAGTCAAGAAAGAAAACTTTGGAAGTCAAGAAACTGCCGCAAATTCGGCCGATACTTTGGATTATTGCTTCGGAGTAGACCCCCCGGACCCCTTTTTGATTGGACGCCTACATAATATTATAGTCTACTAACTTCGCTACACTACTAAACTTTGCGCGTTCTCTGTTGTACAGCGAGACGTCGAGCATTGTGCGAGAGAGAGCGCGCAAAGTATAGTTCGCGTTATCGCGATAATATAGCCGTAGCATAAGAAAGCATTCACGTGCTAATAGAAAAGATTAAACCATATGATCATAATACCTAAGTTCAAATCTGTTTAAGTAGTTTATTTTATGAAAGACTTGTTCCATTGAATGTCTTTTTCATGAAATCATGACATTGGGGAACAAGTCTAACTTAGAGAGATGTATTAATGATTCGAATGATTTTAATTTCCTAAATACATAATTATAGTTCCGTGTCGTGCCAGACGTAAAGAATAGCACCATCCTATTTCTTCCCGTGGGTGTCGTAAAAGGCGACTAAGGGACTTACTAGAGAATGGGCAGCAGGGTTCTCTATGCATTTTAACACCATACTGCGACCGCCAACCCGCCTGTCAAGCGTGGCGATTAAGGCAACCCCCCTTTGGGGGAGGCCTATGTCCAGCAGTGGACGACGTCTTTCGGCTGAAATGATGAATGATGATGACGAAATACATATCTGTTAAAGTCGCGAATCATATTTTGATCAAGATACAACCTGATACTGACCTGCAAATTGCAAGAAACGTAAGAAAATTTGAATTTCGCGGGCTACAGCCGTGGATCCGAATATTTTGTCTCTTTCACACTGTACAAGAAACGGTTTCTAAACACAACTGAAAACGATAGGCAAAATATAAATTAAATTAAAAGAATCAAGTAAAATTAAATTATTTGTGTTTTATAACTATTCCGGGTTCCGAATTTAAGTAGGTACCTAGGTACCTAGTCCAGAAGTACGTATGTCACAAAATTTAATTAAAATCCTACGCTACGTCGCTCGTAGTAGAACAAAAAACAACTTTTTATTATGTAGGTAAGTGGTAATAATGTTTACAATACGGTTGACAATACATAGGTAGCAAGAATGTTGTTGAATTATAAATATAAATAAGTAGGTACACGCACACTACGACCTTGTAAATAATTATTATAAAGTTAATAACTACCTGTATAATAAATTAATCAGTGGACAGTGGTTGTCAAGCGTAGGGCTCTTTTATAGCATTGTGTGGAAAAAAACAACCATCCATGCTCTGTACGACTTCCGCACAGCAGCAGCAGTCCGGTCCGGATCAAGCGCTAATATTGAAAGAGCCCATTGGATAGGGCCGCGGCCCAAGACTCCGAGGAGCCTGAAAGTGTGGCCGATCACGTAATCTAAACCATGAAAGGTATCGGAATAGAATACCTACTGCTTAACCTATTGCAGGGTCTGCTGATCAAAAACTTTTAATATTTTCGCTTAACTATTCCTAGGCATTAAGCCTTTTTATTCAAGCTAAGGCATAATTGCAAATTGCAACCTAAAGGCCAAATTCTGTAACTAAAAACGTTCAAAATGTATTCGCAATGTCACCTCAGCGACAATCAATGTAATATACTTGTCAAAATGTAGACCAATTATGGAATTAGTAAGTACTTTATACTACAGACCGAATTAGAGGTTGTCAGATTGTGATTGAGATTTGAATGGGATCGATTAGCAAACGTTCTTAAAACTTAGAGCATTTAACCTAAAAATAAAATAATAGGGACTAATATTAGTAATGAACAAATTTATGTAATTTCAAAGAAGACATAGTAAAATGAGATAATTGAAAAAATCTGCAAATATGATGGAAATATGGAAAATCTACACACTTTAAAAGTTTTTGGAAGGGACTATTCCCATGCTTGTCGCACGGTACGGACAATGTATTGCGTGTATTTGATAAATGTCATCATCCCTATTTCCGCTCCGACTTTGTAGTGCTCCATTCAAGCACATTCGCAAAACAAGGTTGACAATCTCGGGCTCACTGCATTCGTGACAATATTACAATTACAAGTTAGGAAGTAGTATTCTAATTTTAGTTGTTAACTGCACCGTGATCTAAGCTTTAGATTATGGAAACGAGAATTATAAACTAGCTTGCTGGTTGCAGATTTAAATGAAAGAACTAGGTAGGTGGTAGGTACCGATTGTAAATTTTCAAGCTTACTTTTATACATCTGTTAACCGTCTCATACTTATCCATAGTCCGTTATCGTCGACTTAAATATTTTACACTATCATTATACGTTATGCTGTGTATATATGTATATATAGGTACGTCAAAAGTAGGTACATCAGCCAGCCCCAAAACGCTCGCCCTTCATCACTTATTATCTGTGTAGAAGATCTGGCGCAACCAACTCCCTAGCAAATCCATGAAGTTAACCCTCTTTTTTTTTTCCCCCCACACCAGCAAGCTACGGGAGTCTGTGTACGGGAATGTCAATGGGATGGACGTCCCCCGTACTTCCACAGCTGCAGCGGCTCGACAGTTCGCCGCTGCCCCAAGTGCCAACACTGCAGCAGGAGTCCTGGGTAGCCTCGCTTCTAGTGCTCGGAGGACTCTTGGGTAAGAAACAAGAAAAAGAAAGAAAATACATTTATTTGACCCAGGAAACAATATACACAGAAAAACATAGATATATGAGTACTTATGAGTATTACGGTAAGGAACATTTCATACAGGGTGGAAGGGACAACGCGCAAACTGCTACAAGATTGTAGATCCACCAGCTTTGAAACTTCTCGTCGGTTACGTAGAAAAGGTCAGATGTGCCTTAAGGCTCGTGCAGATTGCGGCGACATCGCGGGCGCGAAAGGGAGCGTGACTTCTGTCGCGCCCGTGATATTGCGCCAGTCTGCACGACCCTATACATTTTGGATCAATCGCCTGCTTGGGTTCGAACCCACGAGCTACCACTCGTAAGTCGGGGCTGTCACCACTGGGCCACCACTGCTATGGCAATATTGTGATGCAAATATGCCAGGCACCTTTCTGTATTGCATTACTAGCTGCGCCCCGCGGTTTCACCCGCGTAAGTCTCGATCCCGTAGGAATATCGGGATAAAAAGTAGCCTATGTCTTAATCCAGGGTGTCAACTAACACCATACAAAATTTTATCAAAATTGGTCCAGCCGTTTGAGCGTGAAGAAGTAACAAACATACACACACACACTCACAAACTTTCGTGTTTATAAAATTAGTGTGATAGAGATATGAGGAACAGGGTGTAAAGTTCACTCATCCTCTATACAAAAGGGAGGATCCTCCGACCAGACGGGTGTTGTGTTTGTGTCTGGTGGGCAACTGCCCATCTGAGAGTTTCACCAAACATCATTTATCAACAACCACCCACTCTTTATAAGCCAACAGTCACCCTATCTAGATTGTACATACTCAGTTTAGTTTGCTGTTTTTGCATGTCTTCTTATTTATTTTTGACCGACTACAAAAAAGGAAGAGGTTCTCAGTTCGTCGAATTTTAATTTTTTATGTGTATTCCCCGATTACTCGAAGGCGGATGGACTGATATGGAAAATATATTTTTGTTTGAAAGGGTTATACTAGGTAGTCCCTTATAAATTTTATTAACTTTGCTTGGGTAGTTTTTGAGTTAGCTTTATTAATACGTATCTTTCCCACTTAATCTAAGTTAAATAACTTTACTCACCACAACTAAAAAGTGAAAAAAAACAATAACTTTTTCGGAAAGTCGGTTGTTTTTTTTTGTAAAAAAGCTTATACAATATACACCCTAGAGGTATGCAGTTTTTATTTTTGTTTTGACCAAGTTTATTTGTTAACCACCTGCAACAATAAACAATAGATATTCTATTCTATTCTATCCCCTCGTTTATTGCAGGTCCTCTAATAACCGTCCCCCTATCCCGCCACGTGGGGCGGCGGTGGATAATCATGGGCTCCAACATCCCCCTGCTGCTGGGATGGCTGCTGGCCGGCGTCACCACTAACCTGACCACCTTGTACGTAGCCAGGGTTATGTGGGGATGCGCCACAGGCATGATGTTCGCGACCGTGCCTATTTATATTGGGGAGATTGCTGAGGTAAGTAATATTGTACGACCAAACGAACGACCGAACGTTGTTGTTGTGTGTTGTGTTGTTGTGTTGGGTTGTTGTATTTACAGGGTGTAATAGGACCCATCACAAAGCCAATACAAATAAAAATCATCACTTACTTAAATAATTACATACGGGGATAGACTTTTCTTTTTGGTGTGAAATAATATCACTGTTTAGGGGATCCTGCCGTTTTGCCGAAAAGATTTTGCCAAATTTTCATTACAAACAAATTTTAGCAACCTTTTTCTATACCATTGCAATATTTCGAATGATTTTAGTACGCATATTTTCATTTGGTCAAATTTTTACTTGGCAAAATATTACCAAGTATAATGTCATTATGGCATTTGGTCTTTAATCAAATGATTTATTACAGCAAACAATCTTCAGACAATAAACGTTTTTGAGCGAGCGAAGCGAGCGGTGCCGCGGTAGCGGCCGGCGAGTGCCAGACACGACTTGCATTAATAGAAAAAAAGATATTGTTTTAGTAGGTTACCCGGATCTGAACTATTTAGATTAGGTTAATTACTTATTTATATTATTATTTGATTTTGCGTAAAAACTGTTATTCCAACTGAAATATTTGACTAAATAAAAAATGTTAAAAGTACTAGTTGGTAAACAAGTTATAGTTCATTTGTCAAACATTAGGTTTGCGTTACAATTTTTTGTGAATAGATTTTTTGCTAAGTAATAATTTGGCAAATGAAATTATGCGAGAAATTTTTTGGGAAGTGAAAATTTGTCAAATTCCTTTCGGTCAAACAAGGGAGACCCCACTGTTTAGTGTAGGCGCTATGAAATTATGAAACGCATCCAAAAAATTGTGCTGTTAAGTGCAAGCAAAAGTACAGAGATTGGGCTTACTTTAAGTTAAATAATAACATTTAAAACTTGTTTACGTAAAAAAAACCGGCCAAGTGTTTGGTACGTATTTGATATTAATTTCAACTTGATACCTCACGCGTTCCTGAGAAAAAGGGTCTTGACAGACTGACAGACTGACAGACTGACAGACAGACACAGACAGACAGACAGACGGACAACGAAGTGTTTCTATAAGGGTTCGGTGTTTTTCCTTTTGAGGTACGGAACCCTAAAAACGTCGTCAAAAATAGTTGGAACCTTTCATATCTTCTAACTAGACGGTTCCCAAGTACGATCCGGTAAAAAACATATCACAAATGACTGGTAGGACTAGTGACTCCACCGTTATATGTCGTAGGATAATTATTGGAAAATATCAATCTTTGCAAACATCCTAGAATTGCAAAGGACCGGATTATTGAAAACTAAGAAAGATTTGAAGTGATATTGGGTATTTCTATCTAGAATTTCTCAGTAGCAGCCCAGAGTCTGGATTTGTACCCGGTTGATGGCAATAGGCTCGCCCCCTATTACATGGGACTTAACATAACTGGCGAAAAGTGGGTACTACAGGTACACCACTGTCCAACCCTTCGGGGAAACAAGGCGTGATGTTATGTGTGTAAGAAAGATTTTCGTAATCATATGAGCCTATTATCAGGATCATTACAAAAATCCAGCTGGCCTTAGGTAAATCGCGACCATACGGACCAACGACAATGAGTCAGTGAACATGAACGCTGATTGACTAATATGAACGTTATGCACTGATGGATGCGCTGATTGGCTAACAACTATTCGAGCCATGTTCTGACCAACCAAAATAAAGATGTGTTATGGGTTGACTCTTAGATTAGCCAATCATCAATTCAGTACCTAATCATGTTTCCAAATTGTCCTAAACAGACTGGGTTTTTTTGCAAAGATCCTGCGGGCTAATTGCGTAACACACTATCAGTAGGAATCGGTTTCAATTTGACAGTTCAACAACATTCATTGCGTTATTTACGTTGTTGAGCAAACAATTTTTTCTTACTTATGAAGCAATGGATTAGCAATATACTTCAAAATCATTCCGATTCCGATTCAAACTGTATTGCGCAATTAGGGTGCTGATCTTCCTACACAAACAACACAAAACATGTAATCCATCTTTCACAGGACAAAATCCGTGGCGCTCTAAGCGCGTTTTTCCTGCTATTCATCAACGTTGGCTTCTTACTGGCCTACGCCATTGGTCCGTTTACCTCGTACTGGGGTCTGACGGCCACTGGCGGCATTCTGTCACTGCTGTACTTGCCCTGCACCTGGTACATACCGGAGACGCCCTTCTACTTGGTTTATAAAGGTAAGACACTAAGGCCCACTTCCACCGCAAATCGCTAAATGCATTGAACGCTAAACGTATCTAAAAGTCTTTCCGGATCTCATAAAACACAGTAAAGTAGTTCCATTGTTCAAATCTGGTGATAGTAAAGAACCCAATAATTATAGGCCTGTATCAATTCTGCCAGTTCTCAGTAAGGCGTTTGAAAAGTTGATGCTCACTCAAATGTTACGTCACTTTAATAAAAATTTCATGATTGATGAACAACAGTACTGTTTCACCAAAGGGCGCTGTACCACTGATGCCGTGTAACCATAATAAAGAATATTTTTAACGCCTGGAGGAAGCACAAGCTGCCATTGGAAGTTTTTGCGACCTCTCTAAGGCATTCGATTGTGTAAACCATGAGACAATGTTGCTAAAACTAGAGCAATATGGGATTAGGAATACAGCGGGCTAATTGCGTAAAACACTATCAGTAGGAATCGGTTTCAATTTGACAGTTCAACAATATTCATTGCGTTAATCACATTGTTGAGCAGACAAATTTTTCTAACATAATTATGAAGCAGTGGATTGGCAGTATATTTCAAAATAATTCCGATTCCGATTCAAACCGTGTTACGCAATAAGGGTGCAGTTGTTGATTTACTAAGGGCGCCGTTTGCTCGAACTGAAACCAGGTAGGATACCTGGTTTCAGTTCGAGCAAACGGCGCAAACTCATTAGGGTCTGAAATGACAAGGGGCATTCCTCAAGGTTCGATATTGGGTTCAGTCCTCTTTTTAGTTTACTATAATGATTTACCCCAATTACTTCAAAACCAACCGCTTCTTTGCAGATGACACATCATTGATTTTAAAAATAGATCGACGTTCACAAAATCTTGACGACGTGAATAGGTCTATTCTTCAGGTCCAAGATTGGTTTACGGTAAATAATTTGGTACTAAATGAAAAAAATAAAAAATGCATTAGATTTAAATAATCTAATGTTAGAAGTAGCGAATGTGATATCATACTGAATGGAGAAAAACTGGAATTTATTAATGAAACGGCTTTCCTAGGAATTACGGTAGACAAGAAATTACAACGGGGGAACCTCATATGCGTCCTCCTGCGGTCCTTCCTCTTGCGGGGCGGATAAGCTTAGCTTGTTAGAAAGGCAAGACCGTTAAAACTGATGTAGAAACCGTAAAACTGCGCGTTTGATCTATTTAAGCTACTTCCACAGCATTATGTTGAATGGTATTTTACTGTGGGGTCGGGCTGCTGACATTGAATCCATCTTGTTTGGTTGCAAAAGAGAGCTGTCAGAGCCATTACAATCTACGTCGCCGCGAATCTCATATGGATGTATAAAATGTAAAAGTTAATATTATTACCTTGCCAATTCCTTCATGGAAATATTATGTATCAGTCAGATTATCTAAATTATCTCTTTTATGGGCTACTGTTTCATATGTTACAACAGAATACCTTGTGATATTATTGCAATGAAATGAAAGAAAATCTAAAACTCATATGAGGATTATATCCAAAATAAGAATGGTTGGGCCAGCCCCATAGGACAATCTAGAGTCTAGACAAAATCAAACTGCTACATTTAATTGTATAATTTATTACTTTAATCACATTTATTTTACATTCTGTGAGTACCTTAACTCACACACTGACCTATTTTTTTTTTTATGAAAACGTATATTTTTACAATGTTTGTAAATATGTGAGCACCATGTATCTATGACATAATGAATTTATTTGACATTGCTTCATTTTTCATTCTTTTTACTGTGGTGTAGTAATTTTATTTTAGGTGCTTGTATTTTATTCTTCACATTCATATAGTTATACAAAATATCGTAAAACATTTTAAAAGAGTAACGGTGAAGTTTCTTGCCCATTCGTCTCCATACGAAACTAGCTACCTTTTGGAAGGGGCATCTAGAATCAATTGATTGATGTTCAACCATAATTCACCAAATATTTGAAATAAACGATTTGACTTTGACTTTGTTTTTACTAAAACAAAATGACGAAGAAATACCTACTTAGAGTTTTTTTCACCAGTAACAAACACATAAACGCAAATTATGTTAGTACTAGCTGCGCCCCGCGGTTTCACCCGCGTAAGTCTCGATCCCGTGGGAATATCGGGATAAAAAGTTTAAAGCCTATGTCTTAATCCAGGGTGTCAGCTACCTCCATACAAAATTTTATCAAAATTGGTCCAGCCGTTTGAGCGTGAAGAAGTAATAAACACACACACACACTCACAAACTTTCGCCTTTATTAGTGTGATTGTAATCACACTAATATTATAAAGGCGAAAGTTTAAAAAAGTAGTTTAGAAAACTAAAATTGTTTACTGTAGTAAACTATTTTAGTTTTTACGCTATAGTCTTGCAGTACTCAATCTCTCAAGGCGAAGCCATCAAACCCAACATTTTCCAATTTCCTCAGGGAAAATGGAGGAAGCTTCAAAGATCCTTCAATCCCTACGCGGCACGACCAAGGCGGGTGTTCAAACCGAACTGGAGGGCTTGCAGGCAATCGTGGCGCGCGAGTACAAGGAACCGCCCAAGATACAGGATCTATGGGCCACCAGGGGAAACGTAAAGGCTCTGGGTAAGGAACTATAGCTGGACAGTCACGAGCACTAATTGTGTGTACTTGAAACCCAGTGACATGAGAAAATCATAATATTATGTTATTTCGATATCCGCAAAGCACGCGTAGCATGACCAATTCTATCTCTATTCTACCCAGGGACCATTTTGGTTACCATTTTAGAAAAACCCATACGGTTTGGGTAATTTTGAATGGCTTAAACTAAGCCGTTTAAAAGGGTTACCCACACCGTATGGGTTTTTATCGAAAACCCTTTCAACGGGTAACCAAAATTTAATTTAAGCCGTTCAAAAGGGTTACCCATAACGTATGGGTTTTTGTTTAACCGCTTAGAAAAACCCTATTGAAAACCCTTTCAATGGGTAACCAAAATGGTCCCTGAATTTGGGGCATTTAGCCGAATCTCACGTTTGGGTGAGGGGCAAATTTTCTCTCGGCAAATTTTATATCACGTAATATTTTTTTCTGCAAGAAACAGTGTTAACATTGCGAGAAAACTGGGTAATTATTATAAAAAATGTAGATACCTACTATAAAAAAATATTTAGGAAAATTATGTTTATTTAAATAAATCCAACGCAATGAAGCACAGATTAACGTATTACACTACAAATACGCATTTCGAAAAATCTCACATGAGATTAGGGGGGGGGGGGGAGGTCCAGCCAATTCTGGAGTGAGGGGTGCGGTACTGCGGAGCGAGTAGTGCACTTCAGAGCCGCCATCAAGTTTGAATCGAGCTTTACTTTAATTACAAAAAAAAAAAACATGTTTTGAAAATCACGCTGTTTGCTCACCGTAATATCTAACCTATCTATCCTACCTATATAGAATCATCGATAAAACATAGATTAGAAAGACGCTGAATTTGAAAGCTGATACCTGTTTTACAAACGGCAGGTATCTGCGTATTCCTGGCGATGTTACTGCAGCTGTCGGGTATCGACGTGCTTTTGTTCTACATGGAGGAACTGCTGGCCAAGGTGGGCACCAACCTGTCACCTTCAGACGGAACTATCATCATGGGAGTCGTGCAGGTAAGCTTAGTTTATTTTACCAGCCTCTTATTGTCTCTTAGCAGGCAAAGGCTACTTCTCATAAAGAGAAGGCACGAGTATTGATCACCACGCTTGCTCAGGTTGACTTACCTACATTAAATATAAGTCCATTCGAACTATTTTGTAAAAAAATCACTGTAAAAACTTATGCGAAGTGAGCTGTCATTCTACCTTTTATTTTTTTGGTTCTGAAATTATGAAATATTTTCTCCCGCTCTGGGCGGAGCGGGTCCCGGGCGTGTCAAACATTTACTGTGTTCCTTCAGTTGCCTGTGTGCCAGGGCCACGATATCCCTTTCGGACAAATTCGCAACCCTGGCAGGCATTGGTCCTAATGGACCCCGTCAGTTCGTGCTGACATTTCTTTGAGGCGCGCGTGGAACACAACGCGCCGTCGACCCGGGCCTGGTCCTTATCGCATGGCGAGCTACCCATCGCTCACCGTCTGCAAGCCCGCGCCTTCGGTGGCCGGGAATCGGCGAATGCGACTCGGCGAATGTGAGGCCACGGTGGTACTCCGCCCAAGCCGGGGGACCTCCACCGTATGTTCCACCGTGTCCTTCGGGTGATCCACACAGTGGAGACACCCGGGCATTTCCTCCCGCTTTATCCTGAACAGGAACCTCCCGAAACAACCAAGTCCGGTGGAGACCTGCGTCAGGCGGAAGGTAAGGACGCCGTGGCGCCTCTCTAGCCACTCCTCAAAGAAGGAACTCATCGCAAATTGTGCCGTGCCCAAGCTGTCATTCTACCTGCCGATGTATTCTGTAAAAATCTCACCGTGAACACTGGTGTAGTGAGCTGTCCTTCCACCTAATGCTAGGGATAGACACTATATTGACAGCTCACTTGATCAGCCGGTCAATTCTGTAAAAACCTCACCGTGAACATTTGGGTGTGCTTATCCTACCTGAAACTACAGAACCTAGAGGCTGACAGCTCACTTTAAACTCACTTCAAAACCTCAGTTTTCAGGGTGACATTTTTACAGAATACCCCTACAGTACTTGTGTTCAGGTGGTGACCAGCTGCATCACTCCACTAGTGGTGGACCGTCTTGGAAGGAAGCTGCTCATGTGGACTACGTCACTAGGACTTACTATATTCTTGGTAAGTGTTTTCTAGTATGCATAACGTGACCGTTTATTTTTTCCCTCAGACCAGGACACATTAAATTATTATTGATTTAAAATAGAACGGTTGGTTGATTTTTTTTTGGAATACGTTATTTTATTTTCACCTTTTAGTGGGTCAATTTGTAAATTATCTAAGTTACAACAGCCTAATGTCAACTGCTCATCACCTATTAAAAATATTGCTTTTCCCGATGCAGGGACGTTAATTTTTGAGGAGTTCTCCTGGTAGGAACCAGGAGAACTGCCACTTACCATAATTATGCATTGTGACGAGCATAAATTGCTTAGCACCCATATTAAAGTACCTAATCGGATCGCAACCCGTTAAATACTTATTATTAAGTAGTTCCGGTGGCCATCTGTGGTCATCATCAGT
Organism: Tiliacea citrago; assembly: GCA_963921375.1. Classification (NCBI taxonomy): domain Eukaryota; kingdom Metazoa; phylum Arthropoda; class Insecta; order Lepidoptera; family Noctuidae; genus Tiliacea; species Tiliacea citrago. Next base: position 16,308,843 of record OY992802.1, read on the forward strand.
TCCACTTCACCAAATGGTGTTTTCCGAGAACAAATTTGTTTTAATTTATTTATGAAACAAATATCATTTAACATTGAATGTTTGTTGACAGACTCTGATCGGCGTGTACGCGCTGATGGACTCGTACTACAAATATGACATGACATCGATCGCGTTCCTGCCGCTGCTTTGTCTCATCGTCTACATGATCCTCTTCACTTTGGGTAAGTTCATTAATTAGTTTTTAGGGTTCCCTACTCAGCAGTCCCTTATAGTTTCGCCATGTCCGTCTGTCTGTCTGTCTGTCCCCGGCTTAGCTCAGAGACTCTTAGTACTAAAAAACTATAACTTGGCATGGGTGTATTTTGCCTGTATTCCCCGAATGAATAGGCAGGTGTATTTTGTTTACTAAATCTATATTTTGCTTAGTTGTGTCCGCCCATGTCTCGAGCCGTAGGTATATGGGGCGAGCGTAACTGTAAACGATCTGCATATAATCTTGAATGTTAAAAGATTAACATCAATGTTCAAAAATAAAATAAATGTTTAAAGTTAAATAACAAAACATACCTTAACATGACGCCTGTTGTCCCCAAAGGGTTAGGCAGAGGTGTACCTACCTACACCCACATATCGCTAGTTTTGTTTAAGCCCCATAGGGGACGAGCCACCAGCCGGGCACAAATCCAGACTCCGGGTTGCTACTGAGAAATCCCTGATATAAAAACCCCTATAACACTTTGCCCGACCCGGGGATCGAACCCAGGACCTCATGCTCAGCTGTAGCGTTTGCGAGTACTAGACCAACGATCGGCAGTTAATGAGAAAACTTCACGAACTTAATATACCAACAAAAAATAATGCTGACCCCATTAATGCCATTCTCACCAATTCCTCCTTAAAATTGAAGGCGTGGGTCCCGTTCCTTGGATCCTGGTGGCGGAGATGTTCCCAGTGAAGACCAAGTGTCTCGCCGGCGGGATCTCTTCCTTCATGTGCTGGCTAGCTGGGTTCGTATGGACTAGGTATGTTCATTCTGGTTGTTTTTAAATCTTAGAAAAGGTGATGATATTTAGACACTACTTCAAATTAAGTTTAGTTTAAGGTGTCTACCTAAAATTATGATTTATGTATCTAATTGCTATTAGTTAAATCAAATCAAATCAAAATATTTATTTGCTAGAATATGGTACATAGGGTGTTACAGTAAATTTGTTTCAGCATATCCTGCCATAACATGGCGTGCAAATCAATTCACAATCAGCGATGTCAATTAATTTAACTTACAAATTACAGGTTCTATTGACTTGTCTTCTAAATAGTCCTTAATGGTATAATATCTTTTAAATAGTAATAGTTTGAAAAGTATTTTTTTAAACATTGTCAGCGGTAAGTTTTGCAAACTATTTGGTAAATGATTGTAAATAATAATCGACATGCAGTAGACATTTTTCTTAAATAATTTTAGTTTTATTGGCGGCAGCCGAAGTCTATCTTTATGCCGTGTTCGGCTATTTGGCCTGTCCGTGCTTGTTTCAAATAAATTGTAGTTCCTCTTAACAAAAATACATAGTTCAAAGATATATAAACATGGCAAAGGTAGAATGTTAAGTTTTTGAAATAGTGGCTTACAGCTGTCTAACCTAGTTACCTATACCTAGGTACCTAACACAAATAAAACAAAACAAACGATTACCTAAAATCATAATTTAAAGTAAGCAGTTGATTACGGGCAAACCTCTATAATGTCGCGCGTAGTTAGGTACTTGAAAATTTTGTTTTTGTTTTACTATATTTAAGTTGATTTAATATGTCCTGGCATTCATATTCCTTTCGTAATAATCTAAGTGTACAATACTATAGGTACACCCTGCACTCATTCATACATACAAACACGCGCGCACTCACACGCGCGCACACACCCCACCACACACTCACACACATATCACATTAGAGAACTAATTAATTTGAATGTTTTCATAATTAAAAATAATAGGAATTAAATGTAATTAATACTATTGTAGTTAAATAGGCGTCCCCTTCTCGGAGGTGGGCGCTAATGGCTACTACACAGTTTTTTTAAAACTGTAGCTGATAGCGAACACTAACAATTTGTAAACTTGTGTTTTTGTTCCAATAAAATATTTGTATTTGCATAGGTGTTGGTATTAGAGACCGATACCCACCAATCACATCTGAGGAGTTCCACCAGCTTATATAAAAATACCTATTGTTAACTAACTTTTCCCTTTATGATCAGATTCTTCCGCGACGTGGCAGCGTCATACGGCATTTACACAGCATTCTGGATCCTAGCTGTATGCTGCGGCATAGGATTCATATTCTCAGCCACGCTGCTCCCAGAGACAAAAGGCAAAACCTTCGATGAGATACAGGATATGCTTAATAAAAGGTAGGTAACCGTTTGGCCATGTGGTGCCGGACGTAAAGAATAGCACCATCCTATTTCTTCCCGTGGGTGTCGTAAAAGGCGACTAAGGGCTTACTAGAGAATGGGCAATAGCGTTCTCTATGCATTTTAACACCATACTGCGATTGGCAGCCCGCCTGCCAAGCGTGGCAATTATAGCAACCCGGCCCCCAAATGACAAGCACTGGCGGTGCTAGGTGTAGGCCTATTAAGGGGGATGCGCTAAGGTAGCCCGCGAAATTCAAATTTTAGTATGTTTTTTGCAATTTGCAGGTCAGTAACAGGTTGTATGTTGATCTAAATATGATTCGCGGTCGTAACAAATATGGCTTTACAGAATTATAATCATTACAAAAATACATTTTTTCTGGATGTTGCGTTTTTAGGTTAAATTTTTACCATTTTCAATTGCATATTGTGGCCGTTTTGGTGCGCGCTATCGCGTTAATATTTAGTACTAACAGGTTTCTATTTAGGTACAATTCTTTGATGTATATTGTGCATCTCTTACTTCTAACAGAAAAAAATGGGCCGTCCGTAGCGTATACGCCACCGACGGTCCTTCTTGTTTTTCATTTTCTAGCGAAACCCAAATGGTACAATTATTTTCATTGGAGGTACTAAATAGAACAATTTGGGTACTATCCCCTCGCGAAATTTCAACAAAATCGGAGATTTTTGCCGCCGGTGGCGGTGCCGCTGCAGCGGCCAGCGAGCACTACTTCAAAGTTAGATTTCTTACAGACTAATTCCGATTTGTTAACTGCCCACATCATGAATTTCTATTTAGTTTACTGCCGAACTTGTTAATAAACATGCATTTTGTTATTTTTTATTTACCAAAATTACAATAAACAATTGCCGCTTTATAACAGTGTTTCGATTGACATTGACTTTGACCATGACCTTTGTCAAAATATTGTTGTAATTACATTTCGCATTCGCGCGCTGTTTTAGTATAGTTATTGACTGAAATAGTCAATAACTATACTAAAACCTCGCAAGAATATTTTTTCCGCCCGGCGCCCATGGAACGTATTTTGAAATCAACAATCAATCAAGATTACTTTATCAATAAAGTAATCTAAAATAAATCCCGTAATGGAAAACGTTCAACATCTTCATCAGAAAATTTCAGGTATTTTTGAAAGATTGAAGATTTGAATGCTCTTAAAAATACGGGAATTTGCCCCTTTTAATTATTTCAAACCAGTGTTCGATTTAGATGTACATACTGTTATGTTAAAACAAACCAAGCTTGTAGATTGTTCGCGCTGATTCGAGAGCAGTGCTGGGTATCTTAGTATGGGGTACATTACGGTCGATGATCGGCCGGTCTGAACATAGGCTCTCCGAACTGTCACGCATGTTCTCTCACTCACACTCGCCTCAATCCCCATTTAGTTACTAAGAAATATTATTGCGCAGCCTTCTGTGCAAAGTTCGGACCAGCCATGATTCATCAGCGTATCGTAAGTGGGGAAATGCGAAGAAAAATTAAAGCTTTGCAAGAATTTATTGTTTCAATACACATATAATAATATTGTATGTACATGTTTACGTTTAATAATTGAATAATACATGGTAATCTTTCCTCTTTTTCAGAACTAAGGAAGACAAGCCGGTAGACGTATAAAGGAGTCTCATAACGAAGATTTAGAAATAAAATAGTTTTAAGTATGCTCTGCTGTTATTCGAAATAAATTATTACAAAAAAACGTGATACAATATTTTTATTCTATAATCTTACACAATAATTTCATTATTATTAATTATATAAGGTAAAGTCAAAATCATTTATCTCTGGAACTGTAATGGGCAAATTCTTAGTCCAATAACATCTTTGCCTATTTCTGAGACTCCACAAACTGGGCACAGTTTACCTTTGTGTTCGGGCAAGAAGCTAGCACCGCAGAGTGCACACTTTTCCTCAGGTTTTCCTCTGTAGATAGGTTTGTAGCTGATGCCGCAGATGTTGAAGGGATTATGTTCATCGTATAATAGCTGATGTTCATCTGTGAGGGATTTCTCGCACGCTTGAAGGATCTTTCTCGCTTGCTGTGCGACTTCAGGTCTCGGACCCAGCTCGAGCAATCTTCGGGCGAAGGAAGCTGCTGTTCGGTAGTTCTTCAGCTTGAAGAACATGTTGAGAGCTGTTCTGAGGGTCAGGATCTGGTGGACTGGTTGAAGCTTGCAGTGGGTGAAGTAAGCCGCCATCTCGCATGTACGTTTTTGCTCATCTAGCGTGTTTTTCGGCATGGCTGTGGAGATAATGATAAATAATATTGTTAGAGGTACCGGACGGAAAAAATATGTTATTGATATATCTTACGACTGATTTGCATTAGTTTAGTAGCGAGTATAGTTCAAGTTGCAAGTACCCAAATGTCAGTCCTAAAGACACAGGTTTTCATTGTGAAATGTCCGGTATAGACGTCAGGGGACTGAATTGTTAACAAATGTAAATCAACCTTTTTGGCTGGATACTATAGGCGAACAGAGTTGCAAATAGCAATAAACAAAAGAAAATTTGAATTTGGAGGGCTAATTTGATGCTCTCACCTTTCCTAGCGGTCTCCATCTGCAACCCCAGCAGATACTCCCGGGCTATGTTGAGCAGCTGCTGCGCTTCTGTTAGCTCAGGCTTGGTGTCCACGTGTAATAAGGGCACAGATTGGGTGATGCGTTGTAGACGCTCCACGGCTTCAGTGAACTTGCCGGAGGTGGTTAGCTGGTAGCATTGTTGTAACTGAGTTACTAGGTCGTTCAGTTTGGTGGCTGGAAAGAGGAGATATCAAATTAACTTTTCTCAAACATGCTTGGAAATTCGAGCATTACTTTGACAACCTTCCAGATAAATCGGAAATCCTGTACTGGTCAAATACATGCGGCCGGCAGTGTTAGTATGGAAATATATATCTGTCGTATTTAGCGGCCGAATAAATTACTATGAACACTTATATCGATCGTATAATTTAAAAATGGAACGAACTTTTTACTTCGACAAGTGGCAACCAAGGAGGTTACTTTTTCGAACTGGCCCAAATAGAGCTGTTTAAAATTAAAAAATACAAATGCACATATTGGCGTGAAAAATGATTGTTGTTCGTCATTGATTCTGGAATTTATAATTATTTTACGTAGCCACTGGGTAACGGCGTCAAACCCACATTGAGCGTGTTGAATTGTGCTGCCCCATAAGCTACCTCTGAATACAAGGGCCGTGTCGTCTGCAAACGCAACAATTTTCTCATTTTGGAGTTCAAGGTCACAAAGGTCATTAATGTAAATGAGAAATAGAGTAGGTCCAAGGACGCTACCTTGAGGAACTCCGTATGTAATAGGAAGGTCGCCACTTATCCAATCGCCAACTTTGACACATTGAAATCTGTTACTAACGTAGTCGGTGAAGAATTTAAGCTGTAATCCTCTAATGCCCATTCGCTCAAGTTTGACCAACAACCTGGAGACAGATACTGTATCAAAAGCCTTTGCCAAATCGAGAAAAATTGCCAGAACTTTATTTTTATTATCAATATTATTTACAACAAAGTCCGTGACTTCATGAACTGCATCACTAGTAGCTTTATTACATCTAAACCCGTATTGAGAAGCGGAATGTAGCTTGTTTTTCTCTAAGTAGTTTATCAGTCTTTTATTCATAAGTTTCTCCAAAATCTTTGACATCGTAGGTAATATTGAAATTGGTCTATAATTATTAACACAGTCCCCTGTCACCAGACTTAAATATAGGTAGGATTTGTGAGATATTGTCACGTCCAGCAGCCAATTAATTTTTAGATTTAGAACTATGTTATTTATCTCATTTTCATCTGTAGGAAGCATTACAAAAGAATGGGGACAGGTAGAATCAAGAGGTAACGAAGAAACTGGCGAATTCTAGGTGCATCGTCTTCACATATAATCATATAATTAATGTAATCAAACAAAATATTGTAAAACATTTTTAAAAGAGTACCGGTGGAGTTTCTTGCCCATTCTTCTCCATACGAAACTACCTTTTGGAAGGGGCAACTAGAATCAATTCTATTTTTTTGCAAATTTTGACGTTCAAAAGTGCCTCTTATGTGCCTATTTGAAATAAATGGTTTGACTTTGACTTTGACTTTTGAAGATTCATGGGATAAATGTTTCTCTGCAAGTGATTTTCCGACATTTGCAAAGAAAGCATTTATGTCGTCAACGGAACGCTGAGGGTTAGTTGGCGATGTCTATTCCGAAGCAACTTCCTTGGATCGAGTAGTGTGAGTGATTGTTTTAATGGCTGTTATTACTTAGCCACGAGCTCCTCCTATTCTGAATTTAAATATAGTACAAAAACCCATTGATTATACCTCAGATCCCGCATGGCTAGATACCGCATGTTCATTAGATAGTAGGAAAACCTAGCGTGTCATCTTTTTTATACCTACGATGACGTCACCTCAGTAATTTAGTGATGTGCTCAACGTAAACAGAATCATTTCAATCGCTAAGCGCATCTGAAAGCTAATAGACTTCGTCTGGACGTGCGTTGACATTTTTTAATTTGACATGCAATAGGAATTCGCAATAATGCCTGAAATTTGTGCACAGCACAAACTTCGGGGCACGCTTGGTCGGACGGCTTGTGGTATCTAGCTTACGCTAAATCAGTAGTTTATACAGTATACTCACTGACAACAGGCAGTAGGTCTTTCCCGCTGGCTTCCTTCCAGTTCCGATGTAGATGCGCGTTGAGCGGCGGCAGGGACGACAGAGCGCCGAACGTGAGCCGAGCTCGCCCGAACATGCCCACGAACGTGTCAAGGTACGGCTCGAAGTTTACGATGCCTACTTGCTCGTTTAGTAATCTACGGAAGAAAAAAGTTTTTTCAAATTATTATTATTATTATTATTGATAGGCTCGCATTTGACCACTGTCTCACCCATTTGACCGATGACCCAATGCCATGTTGGAACAGGTATTTTCCGACATGGCCCAGTTGACCATCAGAAATAATAATCTAGAATTGTGTACTTATAGGCATTGAAATATAATTTATAGATCGTTTTTTTTTTTATAAAGCCATAAACCACAATACTCGAAAAGTCTATTATTTACAAAGTATGCCACTATAACTTTTTCGAAGACGTTAATGGCCGACCTTATGTTTGCTATCCGTAAAAGCTCACCGCTAGATACTGAGATAATACGCAATGAATATGAATTTTATTACTAAACTCGAATACTCAATATTAGATAAATATCATGTACTGCCACTTAATTAACTATTAACTTTAGAGTTATTTAGTCTAAGTTAATTTACGATTGACAGTTTGTAACAAAAAAAATACTTAAGGCAACAGTGGAAATCGTAGCAGGAGGCGTTTACCGATAGACACGAATTAAGAGACATTTTATTGTTTTAAATTTTTTTAAATGTTAGTATTTAGGAAGGACTTTATTTATTTAATAAAAAGTTGAGAGTGGCCTATGTCCCGTAGTGGACTGAGATGAAAGAATGTTTTAGGACTTTGTGATGTCTTACAACTTTATAATTATCTGAGTTTCTGAATGCAAATATACACAAAAACCATGTTTTTTCGTTGAGCTCAACTCTCAATAGTTAAGAGTGTCACAAAGATGAACAATATTAACCTGAGCGCTATCTCGAACTGTCCGGTGGCGACATGGTCGTGCGCAGTCTTCAGTTTGCCCGACAGCGCCACGGGGGCGCCACGTGTCGGCGCCACAAAGTAGTCTGTGTTCTCGTCTCCACCGTCGATATCCGCTGGAATCAAAACAAATTGTTTATTATTATTTATTTACTTCATTTTAGCGGTCCATTTATCCATCATAAAAAACTAAGTTGGAGTATCATTTCTTACGAAATGTATGGGAAAAGTTTTTTGCGATTTATGACTTTTCTAGTACTCAAACCTCAATTGGTCCAATAGAGGTTTTTGATCCTTATAAGAAAGAGGATCGATTGGCATAAAAAAAGTTTTTGTGAAATATGCTTATTTTCCTGCTGACTGTACTTACAAATTTTTTCAAAATCTGTGAATGCAGATCAAAATTTCTCAAAAAGATAAGGATAGCCTCCTAAGGCCATTTTCGCGTAGCTGCAACGGATAAGGTACTTCCCCTTACTGCCCCGCTGAAAGTTTCCACCCTGTATACTTTATACTACACCGGACATGCACCAAACAGACTCTTTCAATTCATATTAAAAAAAAGTCAAAGAGATAAGTCAAAAATGTGAATAGAAGTCGGGTAAGGACTCAAAAAAGGAAACTTTGGAAGTCAAGAAACGGCCGAACATTCTCGGCCGTTTCTTGACACGATTGATACGTCGGATTATCGCTTCGGAGTAGACCCCCTGGACTTATAATGGACTAGCTTTTGCCAGCAGCTTCGCCCGCGTGGTCGTCGGAAATTGTCCCACAGGAACGCACTACCGGGATACACAGTATCCTATGCCATACTCCCAGGTCATGGTCTACCCATGTGTCAAGTTCCATCCGAATCCGTTGAGCCGTTTTAGCGTGAAAGCGTAATAAACGCACAAACTCACTTCCGCATTTATAATATTAGTAAGTTAGGATTAGGATATACGTCTGAAATTGCCAACCCGCCTTGAGCAAGCGTGGAAATTCAATGTTAACGGTCGTAAGTTGCTTACCGTTAACATTGAAATTTCAACTTTATTTCCATACAATTAAGTTATATTTTTATTCGTCGCCTTAAAATACCTTGCCATGCCGTGCCGCCAATGGGCGCAGGGCCTAAAAGGCAGCAATAGAAAAAAATTGTACACCACATAATACAGGAGCTCTTGGCTAAGGTCTAACAGCCGCACGGGTCGAGGTTAAGCTACGCTTGACACGATCGATTCGTAGTTAATTACAATAAGGAATATTAACCAGTACTTACCAGACACTGGCGCGAGTTCTTCCGGCAGTTCCAAGTCTTCATCTCCGACGTCCCACCCGCCGTCGTCACAGGCGTCTTCCATTACTTCTTCAGCCTCTTTGTCTTCGGTCTGAACACAAATGTTTTTATTATTTGCTTGAACTACGATATTTACATCGTAAATAATTTTTACGATGTAAATATCGTAGTAGAACGTATGTTTATGGGAGTAGAAGCTGGGCCTAAATATAAATACTTGAAAGGCGCTGCACTGAAAATATCTTAGCTTTTAAGCAAAAGAAGTGGCAACTGGCGTTCTTGTTCACAATCCTAACTAAATTTTGAAAATTGATCTCACTTAGGCTGGGATCTATAGAGCGAACTTTGACTTTACTCAAGTTAAGTGCAGTAGCATTATCAGCCACATACTGTTCCGACTGCTGGGACACTCACTGTCTGTGAGAGGGAGCGGGCCGTAATCCACCACGCGGACCCAGTGCGGGTTGGTAGATGTCACATGTCTTCGAATTTTTGAAGTAAAAATTCTTTACGTACGCTTTATTTGGGGAGTAAGCTGGTGAATGCGTGACAAGAGCGTTACGAAAGCGAGCGAACGGACGTTGAAAGGAAGATATAAGTAAGTAAAGATAGAAAGAGAGAGAGTTACGTTTCGTATATTATTTTAGGGGTGAGATAGGTGCGAGCACACATTTAAGACACAGTGCAGTCCTATTGTTGTAATTAAGTATAATTAGTATTACTATTTGTAAGTTTTACTTCAGTCAGTCGTGTGGTCTAAAGTACACTCGTTTTATTGGTTCTAGGACAGGCCGGTTTCCTCACGATGTTTTTCTTCACAATTTTGAGAGCAGTGGTAATGAATTACACGAAGTAAAGCGCCTGTCTGGGTTCGAACCTACGGCCTACAAAAACTTGTAAGTCTGGGCCAATACTGCTCAGTGCAATAGCGTTTCATACGAAAAGAAACCTTATTTCCACACACTTTAGGCGCCACAGTGTGTCCGCTCCGTTAGTGCGGCCGTAGCTAAAGTGCCCTCACCTTGTGGTCCCCCAGCTCGCTGTCGGCCCAGGCGCCGCCCGCGTCCAGCGGCTCGTCGATGTCGGGCGCCGCCGCCACGCCGGTAGCGTCCGCGCCCGCGCGCGCGCCGCCTGCTACTTCGAAGAAACTCCTAAGAAACACATGCACTTTATTATACTGATCTATAATGTTGGATTCAGGCGTCCGCTCTGTATACGGTGGAGGTCTGCGCGGCTTGGGCGGAGCACCGCCGTGTCCAGACGGAGATGATCTCTCGCGTCCGGCCCTGGTTCAGACCATGGTTCGGAGCGAGAGTGCATGGAAGGCCGTCAGCTCCTTCTGCGAAGCAGTAATGCTCGCGAAGGAGGAGGCGGAACGCGTGAGAGAGGCAAGGTTCGCGCCCTCGCGCCCCTAGTCGCCGCAGGAGCGCCCCGGGCGTCGGGAGTCGCAAGCCAATTTCCGGCCACCGTAGGCGCGAGCTTGCGGACGGTGAGCGATGGATAGCTCGCCGACCGATAAGAACCAGGCCCGGGTTTGACGGCGTGTTGTGTTCCACGCGCGCCTCAAAGAGATGTCCGCACCAACTGGCGAGGTCCGATAGGGCCAATGCCTGCCAGGGTTTCAAATTTGTCCGAAAGGGAGATCGTGGCCCTAGCACACAGGCAATGAAAGGAATACGGGTGGGTTTTAGTCAGTAAAGTCTGACACGCCCTCCCGCTCCGTCCAGAGTGGGAGGGCGTGTCAGACTTTACTGACTGACAAGTAATTTGATAATTTCAAATTTCAAAAAAAAAAGCGTCCACTCTGTAATGCTGGCAAATATTCGTGTTATTTTGTTAATACAAAACGAACTTTATTTCCAATATAATTCGACTACATTTTGTAATAACCTGAGTACCGTGAATGTTTTGACAAATACGCCAAGTAAAATGCAGCATGGGATGGAGTGGGACCCTACACGAGTTCTTGGATATGAAGTATACGAATTTTCAAAAAAAAAGTTTTAGCGTTATCTTATAAATTAACTTTAAATTGTCCTACGATCCCTGTACCGTTACATACACCCATAACCACAATATTTTGCGTGCATTACATTGTGCATTACCATAAACAGCGAATTTTCACATCAAGTCGTTACCCAGCAATTATTTTTGCACATTGTTACTTAGTTTGATGTACAAAATGCGTATGTGACGGCTTCGTTATAGGTCTTTTTACACCCTGTATGTAATACTGATGACCTGTACTCGTATGTAATATTGATACTACTGATACTGTATTGCATACCGGTCGGTATGCAATACTTATGTCCTGTATGTAATACTGATGTGACCTATATCTAATACTGATGACCTGTATGTAATACTGATGACCTGTATGTAATACTGATGTGACCTATATCTAATACTGATGACCTGTATGTAATACTGATGACCTGTATGTAATACTGATGTGACCTATATCTAATACTGATGACCTGTATGTAATACTGATGACCTGTATGATAAATGATAAATGATTTTTATTTCTGTAAGTAGGTTTGTACAAACACTTTTACACGTCAGTCATATTTTTAAAACTAGATGAGGTCGGCGTTTCCTATCTGACTACTCTGAGAAGAAAGGCCGAAACAAACTCAGAGGTCACAGTCTCTTTTAAAGTCCAGACATAATCTTGGTCAGATCATGTGAGGGCCATGTAGATTGGTGTCTGAAATGGTCTTTTGAGGAATGAACCACACAGATTGAGTGGACCTGACCAGTCAGTGCACGCATTTGTCAGTAATCGTGCAGCTCTACTCAGAACTTAAGGAGCTCAACGATGCGACGATCAATACCAAAGAAAGGACATTTGGGTAGACCGCTTAAATGACTCAAACTGCCAGACCATGATTAACACTAACTGAGAATAAAAGACAAAGTGAAAATAAAAATAAAAGAGCAATAACCCGCATAGTCTTCACATTCACAATAATTAAAATAATATAATACTTTACAAGTAAATAATCATGTCATTACGTATATATTACGTTACGTATATAAAATAATAAAAGTTAGCAAAAAAAACATCAAACAATAAAAATAAACCACTTCAATAAGTAAAAATTGGAGCAGCTCAATCCCAAGCCTTTTTGTCCTCAATATAATCTTTAACGGTATAAAAAGCTTTCTGACACAACTTACGTTTAATGAATGATTTGAATTTATTAAGGCTTAGATCTTGAACGTGGCTTGGAAGTTTATTATAAAAGCGTATACATTGACATCGGAACGAGCCACCTATTTTCTTGAGCCTTGTTGTAGGTACAACAAATTTATGTTTGTTTCTAGTATTTATATTATGGATATCACTGTATTTTTTAAACAATTTTATATATATATTTTTTTTTTTTGTAATACTGATGACCTGTATGTAATACTGATGACCTGTATGTAATACTGATGACCTGTTTGTAATACTGATGACCTGTATGTAATACTGATGACCTGTATGTAATACTGATGTGACCTATATCTAATACTGATGACCTGTATGTAATACTGATGACCTGTTTGTAATACTGATGTGACCTATATCTAATACTGATGACCTGTATGTAATACTGATGTGACCTATATCTAATACTGATGACCTGTATGTAATACTGATGACCTGTATGTAATACTGAAGTGACCTATATCTAATACTGATGACCTGTATGTAATACTGATGTGACCTATATTTAATACTGATGACCTGTATGTAATACTGATGAACTGTTTGTAATACTGATGTGACCTATATCTAATACTGATGACCTGTATGTAATACTGATGACCTGTATGTAATACTGATGTGACCTATATCTAATACTGATGACCTGTATGTAATACTGATGACCTGTATGTAATACTGATGTGACCTATATCTAATACTGATGACCTGTATGTAATACTGATGACCTGTTTGTAATACTGATGTGACCTATATCTAATACTGATGACCTGTATGTAATACTGATGTGACCTATATCTAATACTGATGACCTGTATGTAATACTGATGACCTGTATGTAATACTGATGTGACCTATATCTAATACTGATGACCTGTATGTAATACTGATGTGACCTATATCTAATACTGATGACCTGTATGTAATACTGATGAACTGTTTGTAATACTGATGTGACCTATATCTAATACTGATGACCTGTATGTAATACTGATGACCTGTATGTAATACTGATGTGACCTATATCTAATACTGATGACCTGTATGTAATACTGATGACCTGTATGTAATACTGATGTGACCTATATCTAATACTGATGACCTGTATGTAATACTGATGTGACCTATATCTAATACTGATGACCTTGTATGTAATACTGCTGACATGTATGTAATACTGATGACCTGTATGTAATACTGATGACCTGTATGTAATACTGATGACCTGTATGTAATACTGATGACCTGTATGTAATACTGATGACCTGTATGTAATACTGATGACCTGTATGTAATACTGATGACCTGTAAGTAATACTGATGTGACCTATATCTAATACTGCTGACATGTATGTAATACTGATGACCTGTATGTAATACTGATGACCTGTATGTAATACTGCTGACATGTATGTAATACTGATGACCTGTATGTAATACTGATGACCTGTATGTAATACTGATGACCTGTATGTAATACTCATGACCTGTATGTAATACTGATGACCAGTACCATGACTAGGCCCTTTTTGGGAAAACGAAAGCCACGCTCCAACGGGTGTTAGGGTTATCAACCAAACATTTACATTAAAATGCACTACACATACAAAATGTGACAGCCTTGACACCTGGCTACCTGATGAATGCTTAGATTTCGAGTAAACAAGTTTGCATGTGAGAATGAGCCGATTCAAGTATTTGTTCCTAGTTGAAATACTGTATGTCAATACTAATATGTCTACTGTGCTAGTACTTACTTTGAAACCGCCAATAAAGGCCAGTTGGGTTGCATATTGTGTACTGGTAGCGGCGGTCTCAGTAACTGTGCGTCGGGGTTCGGTTCCGGTATGGGCAAGTTTGCGGCTTCGAGCATCGCCTTCAGTTGTTCAGCCTCTTCATGTTGTTTGTGGTTTATAGCTGTCAAATAGGCTAGGGATATCTGTGGGAGAAAATGGAAATATTTAAGAACTCTGATTTGCAAGGATCCCGTTGTACAAAGTCACAAATACTAGAGTTATTTATTTATTTTTAGTTTAACATATAACGGTAATCTGCCAATTACGTTTGCTAAAGACAAAATTAGACAAAAAAAAAAAAACCCGCTAAGTGCGTGTCAGACCACACACAATGAAGGGTTCCGTAGTTGGGATGAATTTATCCAAAAAACAAACTTTACATTGTAGTACAAAAACATGTTCTCCCATACATCGATATACGCCACGTTCAATTTTCCAACTGCAGTATAGAATCGCAAAAAACTATAAAAAAATCGACAACAATTTTCGGACTTTTTCCTTTACTTGTGCTGTGACACCTTGCTTCTCCCAAATTTCATGATTCTAGGTCAACGGGATTTCAACCCTTTATGTTTTGATTTATGTGCGAGATATTCGCAATTGTTTTTTGTGTGATAAAACTACAAATTTACTGATTTTCGGACTTTTTCCTTTACTTGTGCTGTAAGACCTTGCTTCTTGCCAAATTTCATGATTCTATGTCAACGAGAAGTACCCTAAAGGTATTGATTTATTTGCGAGTATCAAAATATGTCGCATAAATCGCCGTATTCTTTTATTGCGTTGACTTAGAAGCTTGATTTTTTTTAGAGCTCCAAGGGACCGTAGACCTACGTATTTGATATTAATTTCAACTTGATATCTCCATACATTCCTGAGGAAAAGAGTCTTGACAGACAGACAGACGGACAACGAAGTGATACTATAAGGGTTCCGTTTTTTCCTTTTGAGGTCAGGAACCCTAAAAATTAATACACATTATGTAATTGAAATAACTCAAAACCCGAAAACGGATCATTGAACGTTATTATGAACAACTTTCACTAAGGCACCAAACCTGAGATAGAGAAAAAAACAGCAGCTGCCCCATACATTTTGTCGATTTATGTAAACACAAATGTATGGAAACAATGTTTTTTTTTTTTTCGAGATTTCAGGTTGTGTAGCTGGGGACTTTGTTGCGGAATTTCTTCCCAGCTAAAATACCAGGAAGTGGTGAAGAGTGGGCGTTTTAAGTCTTTGTTCAAATGATTCTCAGCTCTTGTTCTCTAATTTAAATAAATTAATTTAGATTTTGGTCCCACATAGAACTAGTTGTTCATAATGACGAGTAAGTTAGTTGCACTAAGTTGATTTTTGGATAAACATTTGTCAGATAATGTCCTAATTAAATGTTGGTTGCAATCGAATTTGAACCTTGTCGCGTATGACATTGTGCTTGCTTTATAATTCAAGTTAACTCTAGAATCCCCTCACCTGTCCAGCATTCTTCAGCAGCCTGATCGTCTCCCGCTGGTCTCCTAGCAACAAGGCACCTTGGAACTGCGCGGACACATCCTTGCGAATCTCGGCGATCTTCATCATCTTGCGCAACTTGTCCAGGTTGCCCGTGATGAGGTACAGGAACGACAGCTTGTCGAAGTTCTTTGTGCGTTGGTAGCACATCTCGACGATCTGTGGAGGGAAGGTTTCATTTATTTAATTTTCGGGATTGTTCGAGGTAATCTAGAAGACATGAAGTCAGATACGGTTAGTACATGACAGGGCGTAATCACTTCAGGGGGCTTTGCTTGAGGGGCTTGTGGCTAAGTAATCAGCCGCACGGGTCCACCGATCAGGTTAAGCTACCTTTGGCGCAGTTGGTCCGTGGATGGGTGACCATCTTTACATACCAAGACCCCTCCGTCTGTCTGACAACCAGTCTTACCAAGGAGTATCGTATTACCCCGTAACTGGGTTGTGAAAGTCAGATAGGCAGTCGCTCCATGTAACATACTGGTATTCAGCTGCATCCGGTTAGACTGGAAGCTGACCCCAAAGTAGTTGGGAAAAGACTAGGCAGATGATAAGCCAATTTGCTTGCTATTTATTTTCCTGACTTTAATTATTGATATTTCCGTCACATACCTGATGGTTCCCAGTAGCCAGGGCCGCATTAGCCAGTTTGTCCCAGGCAGCTGGCTCGTCTAAGCTCTTGGCGGCTTCTAAGGCCACGTCAATGTTGCCACATTGTAGAGCCAACGACAGACGCGTGCGAGCGTCCTTCACGAAGTGTAGCGCTACTTCTGGGTAACCTGTTAAACGAAAATGACGTCTATAGAATAATATGGTACAGCTATTGAAAAGTGAGTACTATTGGTGGCAAACGGAACCCTATTACTAAACCTAAAGTATGCGCTTCGGGAGTCATCGTCTATCTTCGGAAATACGAAAACGCAATGATGAGATCTAATATACAGGGACAAATTATAGAGGGTTAAATTAAATTAGCTAGCGAAACTCCGCATACGTGATGGGTATCGTTATCTAAACACAATCAAAAGGATTAAAAAAATATTCAAAAACCGGCACATTTTTTTTTATCAGACATTTGATATTGAAACTCTGAAAAAGCTTCATAAGAGAAAAACCATTTTTCAAATTTGACACTGTTACCTTTTTACTAAACTTTTTTCTTAAAATTTCAGGTACTTAGAAACATCATATAAAATCATTTACTATATGAACATGTAGACAATTGAGCATTCATTAATAATCAAATAAAATCGCAAAATGCAGTTTTTTCACCCAACTCTACAAAACTGCGTATATCTCGGAAAATAAATGCCGAGAACTGGAACCTTTTTGCTTGGACGCCCACATATAAATAGATAAATAACATTTATTTCAGGCAATTATTACACCCATACCATACAGACACATACTCTTAAATACCATCAACATAATAACATATAGAATATTAAAATACATAATAACACACAGATAGAATATTAAAGTACAATAGGTAACTAAAAATTATATTAAAAATATTTTGCCTCTCTTGCAAGATGGATGACACGGTACACAGCTTTTACAATTTCATTCCTGCTCAGGGTTACCCTTGTGTAGAATATACAGGGTTACTGGTAACTCGACGTATTCCTTGCAGAACGTTATATTAGGGTTCAAATAGAACAAAATAAGCCACCAAATGTTCTACCGAAATTCAGTACTTTTTGAGTTTTTTTTTATAAAGTAATGACAAAAATTACGAAAAATATAATGTTTAATTAGTGATCACTGCCAAAGTTTTAGGTATTTTTGAACTTTTAATTAACAACAAAGACCAGCTACGGCATCAGCTATGATAGTAACTAAAATTCCAGTACAGTCGCGTCTTAAACCATTTATAAATTGGATTTTTCATAAAACAACTAAAAAACCTAATTAACTCAAAAAATACTGAATTCCGGTAGAACATATGGTGGCTTAATTTGTTGCATTTTAACCATACTATGACGTCCTGCAAGGAATACGTCGAGTTACCAGTAACCCTGTATACATACACACATATGAAAGTCGTCACATTACCTTTCTCTTGCAAGTAAGCGATGATGCTCTGTCCCACTAGTTTGGCGGTGCGGACCATGTGCAAAACCTGGTCGTACTGACGAGTCACCAGCGCCAACTTGAACCTGTAGACAATGTTAAGTTTTATTAGAGTTTGTTATAATATTTCTCTGCAATGTCACATAATTAGCCTATAATGGAGGAGCTTGTGGCTAAATAATAACTGCCGCACGGGTCGATCGTTCAGGTTAAGCTACGCTTGCCGCGGCTGGTTCGTGGATGGGTGACCATCTTTTCATACCACGATTCCTCCGTGCCTCGGGAAGCCGTTGGTCCCGGCTGTCATTTTTTACATCTTTGACAGTTGTTACGGGTCGTCAGAAGCCCAAAAGTCTGACAACCAGTCTTACCAAGGGATATCGTGTTACCCAGTAACTGGGTTGTGGAGGTCAGATAGGCAGTCGCTCCATGTAAAATACTGGTATTCAGCTGCATCCGGTTAGACTGGAAGCCGACCCCAACATAGTTGGGAACAGGCTAGGCAGTGATGAATCAGCCTATAATGTTCCCACTGCTATGACACAGGCCTCCTCTCTGTGAGAGGAAGTGGGCTGTAACCTACCACGCGAGCCCAGTGCGGGTTTTCGAATTTTTGGTTCTAGGACATGCCGGTTTCCTCACGATGTTTTCCTGTTAGGAAGAAAAGAGTTTTGTGTCTTAGTTTTTCTACCTCTTAAATAATTTCTTCTTTTGATATTGACTGTATTCCTTTTGACATGTTTTATCTCGTTTTATAGGGTCTCCCTTGTTTGACCGAAAGGAATTTGACAAATTTTCACTTCCCAAAAAATTTCTCGCATAATTTCATTTGCCAAATTATTACTTAGCAAAAAATCTATTCACAAAAAATTGTAACGCAAACCTAATGTTTGACAAATGAACGTTTAAACTATCACTTGTTTACCAACTAGTACTTTTAACATTTTTTATTTAGTCAAATATTTCAGTTGGAATAACAGTTTTTACGCAAAATCAAATAATAATATAAATAAGTAATTAACCTAATCTAAATAGTTCAGATCCGGGTAACCTACTAAAAACAATCTCTTTTTTCTATTAATGCAAGTCGTTTCTGGCACTCGCCGGCCGCTGCCGCGGCACCGCTCGCTTCGCTCGCTCAAAAACGTTTATTGTCTGAAGATTGTTTGCTGTAATAAATCATTTGATTAAAGACCAAATGCCATAATGACATTATACTTGGTAATATTTTTCCAAGTAAAAATTTGACCAAATGAAAATATGCGTACTAAAATCATTCGAAATATTGCAATGGCATAAAAAAAGGTTGCTAAAATTTGTTTGGGTAATGAAAATTTGGCAAAATCTTTTCGGCAAAACGGCAGGATCCCCGTTTTATACTTTCGCTTGTCTTCTTGCTTTTTCCGGATGTGTCAACAATAAATTTTGAACACAACATATTCTAGAGTTATTTATTACTAGCGTGATAAAAATATTAACAGGTTATGGGCCCAGCACGCTTCCACTGCGGAAATGGTAACGGGAGTTCCCAGACACATGAAACTGGAATTTCAAGTAGTAGTGGCATGCCATCTATCGAAAAACTCGACGGTAATAGCAACTATGCAACTTGGAAATTCTTGATGGAGCTATATCTAATACACGACAATCTTTGGGAGTACACGAGTGTTACACCTGAAGCCACGGATGTACAAGGTATGAGAAGGGATCAACGAGCTCGAGCAAAGATTTGCTTAATGCTCAGGCCCCATTGCTTAGTTCATGTGCGCAAAGCGAAAACGGCTAGGGAAGCATGGGACGCTCTGAGAAATGCGTTTGAAGACAAGGGTCTTAACAACCGGTGCCGCTTATTAACAAAGTTGGTAAGCATGAGACTGGAGCAATTTTCAACGGTTAGAGAATATGTGACGTCAGTTATGGCCACGTCACAGGAGTTGCATGACCTTGGAAAGGAAGTCGACGATGAACTGTTGGCTGCACTTTTGTTACAAGGACTAACCCTGGAATTTCAACCAATGAGATTAGTCATAGAGAATAATAATATTAAGCTTACTACCGACCAGTGGCGAAACCACCGTATAACACGATTCCTACCGGCTTCCCTTCGGAAATTCGAAACAACCACTCTATCATCATTGAAAAATGGCACAATCAGTAGTGTTTAATATTGCCAAATAATATGTATAATCACACAGTAGGTATTTAATACACCATACAATTAAAACATTACACTTTTGTCTTTATATCCCAACAACAGAGCATTTTGCTCTAAAATAACTAGCAGGCGCGTCCGGCTTGCTGTGAGTTCAGTTTCTATACAAAATAGACGTCGTCAGGAGTTTATTTTATATAGAAAATATTTTATTGCTTCGGCTTTTCTCTCTTATAAAATCACCCTTCGCCACTGCTACCGACTATGTGAAGACGAAGCTCTTTCAGATGGAAGATACCTTCTCGGCTAGCTCAAGTGTAAGACAGCCATCAGCATTGCTGACTAAGAATCACAAGAGCAAGGCTACACCCAAAAAGAAACCGAAAGTGAAGGTCAAGTGCTTCATTTGTGAAGGACCACACAAAGCACACGAATGTCCAGATAATCCGAAACAACAAAGGAAGGAAGCACTACAAGCCTATGCGTTGGGCGCACGACCAGAACCAGATGTTTCGTCGAGGTGCTGGATCATAGACTCTGGCGCATCAACACACATGACGAATTTTAAATCGTGGTTTAAGGACTTGAAGGACACTTCAAAGCCTTTGAGGGTGACATGTGCTGACGGTAATGAGGTATTGGGTTAAAGTAGAGGAACGGTGGTATGTGAGTCAATAGGTTTGACTATCAACAATGTTACGTATGTACCTAAGTTATCATCTAATTTATTAAGTGTGAATGCGATCGTGAAAAAGGGTCACGTGGTGGTATTTACAGAAAAAGGATGCAACATCTTTAAGAGTGATGGTTGTGAGATTCGAGGTAAGGTTGTAGTGAAAGGTGTGGAAGGACGAGGCATATACAAAATTAAATGCTGTTCACAGGGTTCTGCGCTAGCTACTACAGAAGGGGACTCAATTATGCTATGGCATCGGAGGATGGGGCATTTGAGTATCAACAATCTCAAACTACTAAGAGATAAGATGGCGACAGGGGTAAGTTTTCCTAACACTTCAGCTCAACTTGAGTGTATACCATGTATTATGGGGAAGCAAACCAAGAAACCATTTAAAAAGTTGAATGCTACTCGAGCTAAGGAAGTGCTAGAGCTTGTGCACTCGGATGTGTGCGGACCTATGGAGGTGCCTTCCGTTAGCAAATTCAGGTATTTTTTGACGTTTATTGACGATTTTACGCGCAAAACTTTTATTTATTTTTTGAAACAAGAGTGAGGTTTTCGAAAAATTTGTAGAGTTTAAGGAGTATGCCAAAAAACAAAGTGGTAAGAAGCTGAAGATCTTACGCACCGATAACGACACCGAGTTCGTCAACAAACGGATGGATAATTATTTGAAACAATTCGGAATTCAGCGTCAACTAACGGTGGAATATACGCCAGAGCAGAACGGCATCGCTGAACGCGCAAATAGAACTATCTGCGAGAAAGCAAGAAGCATGCTTCAAGATGCTAATTTGGCAAAACGCTTTTGGGCAGAGGCGGTCCATCATGCAGTGTACTTGAAGAACAGATCACCAACGATTGCGGTGAAAAATGTTACGCCAGAAGAGAAATGGTCAGGTAAGAAGTGCGACCTGAGTACAGTGAAGACTTTCGGATGCAAAGCTTTTATGCACATTCCTCAACAGAAGAGAGGTAAGTGGGATCCGAAAAGCAGAGAACTGATTCACACAGGTTTCTGTGATAACGCAAAAGCATATCGACTTTTAGACTTCACTACCGGCCAAGTATTTAAGGCAAGAGACGTGGTGTTTTTCAAAAATCGAAAACACCATGAGCAATCGAATTTAGAAGAACATCCAGAAGAAATACTCCAAATTTCTGAAGCTGAAAAAGAAACTGTGATAGGACACAACGAAGGATCTGATATTCTGCAAGCACCAGAAGGTGAAGCTGAAGCAGACATTGACCCTAGGGTAGATCAAGGTGAAGATGGCGATAGTCAGAGAGAGAATCAACCAACTGAACCTGAGGATCGTGGAGATCCGGAGCCCATTGTGGACGATGTGGATGTATTCGAAGACTGCGAATCGATTACAAATGTCAACGAGGAATCTCACCAAAGTGGACGGAGGTACCCACTGAGAGATAGAAGACCCAAGCAGTTCCCGGATTACATCCTGTATCAAGCTGCTGAATCAGATCAGAATCCAACTACGGTTCGAGAAGCATTGTCAAGAACTGACAGTAAAGCATGGAAGTCAGCGATTCAGGAAGAGCTGGATGCTATTAAAAAAAATATTAACATTTCCTTCACCGGAAAGCAGCTTAAGAGCAGTGGTGATGAAATAATTTACACAAAGTAAAGCGCCTGCCTGGGCTCGAACCTACGACCAACAACTCGTAAGTCGCGGCAGTTACCACTGGGCCACCTGCTCAGTGCAGTAGCATTTCATACGAAAATAAACCTTATTTACCGATATCGATATCTAAACACGATAAAAAAAGAAAAAACTGATTTTCTCATCTCATACTTCAAGTAAAAACACAACCAGCGGTCGCTAACCCCAAAAAAATCATCAAATCTTTTTATTTTCTATTTTGTCGTTTAGATAGTGATAGCCATTACGCCTGCGGAGTTTCTCTAGCTAATTTGATTTGACCCTGCATAAAAAACCCTAGATACACATTCAACAACTGAAAAACGTACGCGAATTTGATCGCAATCTGCATTCATTGACTAAATGTCTGAAAATAAAGAATTTGATTTGATTTGATTAATTTCTATTTTAGATATTATTAAAAAAGCGCAGTATTTGGGGTTAGTTTAAAATTGAAATTAGCCTATTATCAAAATCGTAGTTTCTGATTTTACGCGTACTTTGTTATTCGTATACGTATTTTGTTTTTCGTAGTCCGGAGGACATGAGGATGATGAGCTTAATAAACCTCACCTGTACTCCGTAGGGTCTATGTTGAGCACCTTGGGGCGGCACTCTCGGTCGAGACACACGACACGAGCGCCGGTTTCACTCGCCAACACTTTCACCGCATATACCGGGACGTCCAGTGTGCGGATTATGCCGTAGTCACTGTGGAGGAGAGAGAGAATAAGTTGAAAACAAATAGCTTAAGGAATAGTACAGACCTAATGTCTGTTCTAAAAGTATCTGATAAAAGTGTAAACAAACCCTGTTCAGGCTATATTCTTACACAATCACTAACGCAACGGCAATTAGTAGCTATTTAGAAGGTTTCAATTTTAAATCCCACCACTATTTCTAACAACTATTGTTTGATTATCATTAATAAATTATTATTGAAAAATTATCAACCAAAATTGAGGTTATAAAATTAACCTCAATTGTCAAATGTGAAACATCTTTAGGGTGGTTTAAGTATTCAAATCAAAAATCAGAGCACTCAATCTTTGAAAAATCATGACGTTGCTTTTGCAAAACTATTACAACATCAAAATTAAGTATCAATAAGGTAGCTAAAGTTCGTTTGTAATCCCAGACAGTAATTTGACATTTCAAATCTTTGTTGTTTGTTTTTTTCAATTTGGATTTTGACATTTGCACCTGTCAAATTACTATCTAGTCGAGGAGGGTTTCGTGGCGAAGTAAGTAGTTAAGCTACGCTTGCCCAGGTCGGTCCGTGGATGGGTGACCATCCATTACAAAGCGCTTGCCCAGGTCGGTCCGTGGATGGGTGACCATCCATTACAAAGCGAGACCCCTCCGTGCCTCGGAAAGCACGTAAAACCGTTCGTCCCGGCTGTCATTTGTACATCTTTGACAGTCGTTACGGGTAGTCAGAAGCCCGAAAGCCTGACAACCAGTCTTACTAAGGGGTATAAGGGGAGGTCAGATAGGCAGTCGCTCCGTGTATAATACTGGTATTCAGCTACATCTGGTTAGACTGGAAGCCGACCAACACACATAGTTGGGAAATGGTTAGGCAGATTGGTTTGAATTCAGAATTAAGTTATACCTGTAGGAGTAGCTGCATATTTTGGCGCGAGGATGATGAGATAGACTAGTATCATTACTCACCCGTCCTTACAACAGTACTTGATATGGTTAGCCGTGGTATAAATGAACACGGGCTGCGGCGTGGAGTCGTCGAAAGCGCCAGACTTGACCCTGGCGCCCTCAGTGACGGTGCATAGCTGTTCCAACTTCTTTGTGCAAAGGGTCACACTGTGCTTTCCTAGCAGAGCAACCAGCGACATGTCTGCGTTCCATATTGCGTAGCGGCATTTTGCGATTTTTACCTAGGGGTAAAATAGTTGGGTTATTAGTTCAAATGATAATAATTATGCGATTTTTTGAGATTTCTTTCTGGAAAAAATACGACTAGAATATTTAATTAAATTGGGTATAACGATGCAATTCCATCATTTTTGATTATTTACTATAGCTTGGCTATGGACATTTGAAATTATGTGGTTTCAAACTTAACACATTTATTTACTACGACTGCGGCTTTCTATGACGTTTAAGAACCATGAATGTTCCAGTGTTAGAGAGAGATGGGAGCTATACAAGACGGATATCACCATATTATATTTATCGCAACGGAATAATGAACAACTTCATAATACAGACTCAGTCAGCTGTGTGTCTTGTAAAACTGCCAGTTTTTACGGCTGATAGTTGTCTAATAGTATTTGCGAACACACCATAGTATCTCATGAGTTACGTGATTGTGATAAATGTTATTTTATAGAATTTGTGATAAATGTTATTTTATATAATAGAATTTGTGATAAATGTTATTTTCTATGATCGAATACTTTTGTTCAAAATACTCACCGAAGCAATGGTCCTCTTCTGTTGCACGTCCAGTAACTGTACCGCGTCGGGCTCTCTCAGCAGTAACATGCCGGTGCCCGCATACATTATCTCTTCACAAGTCGGGGTTGATATCTTTTTCGACACTTCGTTCTTCAGGTTTTTGATGACCAGCTGTAAAGAGTTGAAAACATGAGTATTTGTCATTTATTTTCAAGTTTAACCAAATGCTAGCCCCGTTGCCTCGTGCTAATGTTCACCAATCTTAAAACCCTGATGTTTTGTTTAAAAAACTGGGACACAAGCCTCCTCTTGAGGGAGGCCTCCAGAGGGAGTGGGCTGTAATCCACCACGCGGGCCCAGTGCGGGTTGGTAGATGTCACATGTCTTCGATTTTTTTTTGTTCTAGGACACGGTTAATCATGCCGGTTGATATCAGCTTAATCTATACATTTTATTAATGAAAATTCCCTTTTCGTGTCTGTCCGTGTGACGTGACAAATTTATTTCGGAAGGTTTATGCTTTGATTATCTAAATGTCTAGATAGTGTCGCGTTGCAAAAGACAAACAGGCCTTTGATGGGCGTTTTTTTTTTTTTGGGTGGTAAATTGTCAAATAACTTCTCCCGCTCTGGGCGGAGCGGGAGAAATCAGACTTTTACTGACTAAAACCCACCCGTGTTCCTTCATTTGCCTGTGTGCCAGGGCCACGATATCCCTTTCGGACAAACTCGCAACCCTGGCAGGCATTGGCCCTAATGGACCCCGTCAATTCGTGCTGACGTCTCTTTGAGGCGTGCGTGGAACACGACGCGCCGTCGACCCGGGCCTGGTCCTTATCGGACGGCGAGCTACCCATCACTCACCGTCCGCAAGCCCGCGCCTACGGTGGCCGGAAATCGGCTTGCGACTCCCGACGCCCAGGCCGTCTCCTGCGGATTCTCCGGTCCTCCTTTGATAGGCTGGTGTGC
Source organism: Tiliacea citrago (assembly GCA_963921375.1). Classification (NCBI taxonomy): domain Eukaryota; kingdom Metazoa; phylum Arthropoda; class Insecta; order Lepidoptera; family Noctuidae; genus Tiliacea; species Tiliacea citrago. The sequence continues at coordinate 16,334,669 of OY992802.1, forward strand.
GTTATTGTGCTGTCATTGTGTTATTCTAGTTTGCGTACATTTAGCTGTGAGTGATTACCTATACTCACACACTGACTTATTATTTTATATTTTTTAGAAAAACATTCTTTTAAGATGTTTGTAAACACCATGTATCTTAGTTTTTAATTCTTTTTACCTATTATGGTATATTAATTTTATTCTAGGTGCATCGTCTTCACATATAATTAATGTACTCAAACAAAATATTGTAAAACATTTTTAAAAGAGTAACGGTAAAGTTTCTTGCCCATTCTTCTCCATAAAAACTACCTTTTGGAAGGGGCAACTAGAATCAATTCTAATTTTTTGTAAATTTTGAAGTTTAAAAGTGCCTCTTATGTGGCTATTTGAAATAAATAATTTGACTTTGACTTTTGCGGCCAACAGTTGGACGCAATTTGTTTCGAAGAATTCACAGCTTTTCCTGTCTATCTAGATATATTTATATCTTTGGGATTCTGTTGACGGTTTTGTGACGTGTCTTTTTACACCCTGTATAAGTATTACATTAGTAGTAAACTTACTCATAATAGACAAATCTCGATGTTTTGCAAGTCGTAAAAACCGTGCGATGCAGGGGCGCTAGACAATTATAATCCACTTTTCAAGCCACTAACAACTAGTACTAACCTGGTTGTTCTTCTCTAACGCCGCGAACCTATTCCGGGCGACCCACACGGCAGTGGTGGCCTGGCCCCGCGCCGGCTCTGAGCTGGGTCCCTCGGCCCCGTCGCGTGGGGCCGCGTACAGCTCGTATGAGCTGTTGTCGCCCACGCGCCAGTTAACCAGTACACACCATTCCGCGTGGTTGAGGGACATGCTGGAAGAAAGCAAATGTCGTAGGAACACTGAAGGACAAAAATAATAGCGCAGTGACTAAATTAGTAATAAAAAAGGGATGATGACATTTTTTTTTAAACTCTAAAAAGTATTTAAGTGTAAAAGCTTCATTAAAAAATGCCAAGTTATAAACGTTTTAAAATAACTGATAGACAAAGACGGCACTATCACAGAAATGACGTCACGACTATGTAACTTCATACTAAACAATCACGACGTAACTAGTGAAGTAACCATACGACTCGGTACTCGATACTCACGATAAATCGATTCAAGTTAAATGTCAAAACGGGCCTATTATTTTTTGACAAGTATAGGGCACACATTGTCCGTTTCGCGCGACAGGAAAGCGAATAATCCCTTCCAAAAACTTTTAAAACGTGTAGCTTCTCCATATTTCCATCGATTTTACAGATTTTTTCGATTATCGCATTTTACTAAGCCTTCTTTGAAATTACATTATTTGTTCGAACATTTCTAATATTAGTCATCATTCCTATTGATGTTGCCATCAGCATCTGTTAAAAACACTGTTCAAAGACACGACGAAGGACAGGTAAGGGCGAATTTCACCAATGAAATTGAATTAATGAATGAAGTGCACCGACCCCAGCGTGGCTAAACCAGACTCGATTACGCGAATGAACCCAAAGATTCAGACTAGCCCCTGGAGCCACATGTTTCATGAGACTACAGAGAGTATTGCATTTTTGCAACATTTGTACATTTGCAAACATTTGCAACCGGGGGGGGCCCGATAATGTAGGAAAGACGTGCTCTTGGGATATGGAAAAATTATTAGACCCTACCGGATATGCATTCCTTGAGCAAGCATTGGAATAGTGGAGAGGCGGGCTATATTTATCTATCGATCAATATTCCACAACAATGATGACACTGACAGCTTTTGAACTCGGTTTTAGGTGCTGATCGCGTTCAGTTTCATTGGTACAATTCGCCCTACGACTTCATGAGCCCTTAAGGAATGCAGGTGTTTTTGTAAACGCACCAACAATGCAAGAGAGAACTTGAATATTTTTTTTTTTTTAAACATAGGACCAGATTCGTCGAGATTATTTTAGAAGTTGCTCATGCGCAGCGTGTTTACAAAAACGTTATAGCATTGCAATAGAATTGTCTTAAATAAAAACACCAATTAAATATGGTCTTAATTATTTAGATCTCCTAAAGTTAAGCCAGAGGAAGTTATAAAATAAACAAATTAAAGTTGATCTATTTACCTGTAAGGTTGGTTCCTGCCGCCTCCCTTGATCTGCATGACGGGCGCATCGCGATTAGTCGCCATGTCCAATTTGCGCAGTTGTCTGTAAAATTTACAACACTTTAACAGAAGAAATAACATAAATTACTACTTTAAACAAGTGTTTTTTTTTTTGTTGTCAACATTTATTATTATTTGGAAATTATTTAATTGACCCTCCAAAAACTTATTGACCTTCTAAATGATGTACACTTTTTTAAATAAATGTCAAATGTGACTCTTTTTAACTATTTGGCCTTTTCTCAAAGTTGGCCACAATAACTAAGTTATAGCACCCAAACGTGATCGGTTAGGTTAGAACTGTGGCCAACCACGCTACATCCAAGTTCGTCGAAGTTAATAGCTATTTAGTACGAGAATACAACAAAATAGGAATTATTTGATGCGCACAAAAAGAAGCATTTATTTATATTAACACACAATATAACATCACGCCTGTAATCCCCGAAGGGTTAGGCAGAGGTGTACCCATAGAGACCCCTTATTTATATTAGTTTCCATTAATATTATGAGGACAACAGAATAGGAATTATTTGGGGTTCTATTAAATTTCTGCTTTATTTATTAATGTAGCTAGAAAAATAAGCAGTATTCCGCTAGGTTTAAATTATAAAAAATAATTTATTTCAATTTATTTTTACGGGATTCATTTCCATTTTGTATGAAACGTATGAACGTACCACTTTCGCGGTTAGTTTTCGCTACCCACACCGGAAGTAAATACCCTTTTTTTATGAACTAACTATTGTCTTAGTTTCTATTTCTATAATCCAGAATACAGAAGTCATTTCTAATAGAAAATAATTTCGTATCCTAAAAATAAAATCAAAATCCAAAATCACTTTTCGAAAGTCAAATTAACATAAGACAGTCCCCCATAACGTCCCCCCTTCCTAGTGCTTTAGCTGGGAAGAAGAAGAAGTGACGCAACAAACTCCCCAGCAGTACAGCTGTCTGTTCAGTTAGAAAAACAACAAATAACTTACCTATCCTTAATATAGAAAAGCATGTTATTATGCACGGCGTAGGCAGGCCTCTCTCGTTGCAGTTTGAACAGAATCATACCAGCATCGTGACCGGCAGCAAACAGGTTCAAAGTTGGATGGGAGGCTAACACCCAGTATCTGAGAATAAAAGGTTATTATTTAGCAGGTTCTAGAGGATTATAGGGTGTTTTTTTCGAAATGTGCACATTATCAAGACTCACACTGTGTTAAGTTTAGTTTTAGTTTATATGAGATTATTGAGAGATATTTAGTTATTATTTATTTAAGACCATTTTTAAACTATGCGTCCATTGTTAAAGACATCTGTAGCTTGTTCCTGCAGCGGGACAGTCAGAGCCTGGTTTTAATAGGATAGATTATAGTCACATCATGATAGGCAAATAGAAATACACAGAATCTGATGACTGAATCAAGCCATAAATGATGATATGGTTATATAAAATTGGTCATTTAGTATTAGAATTTCTGGTAGGTTTTTTTTTTTTTAGTAAGGTAAGTAATTTGGAAAACTTCATCAAGTCTTCTCGTCGCCTATCCCGCAGTGTCTGAAGAATGAGGTCTTAAACCAGTGCGTCCTGCCCGTCATGACGTACGGTGCCGAAACGTGGCCACTGACTGTCGGCCTGGTGCACAAATTCAAGGTCGCCCAGCGCGATATGGAGGGGGCTATGCTCGGAGTCTCTTTGAAGGATAAAAACAGGAATGAAATTATCCGGAATAGAACCGGAGTTACCGACATAGCTTAGAGTAAGCAAACTGAAGAGGCAGTGGGCTGGCCATGTTTATCGAAGGACCGATGGAGCAGACGAGTACTGAAGTGGAGACCGCATATCGGCAAGCGTAGTGTGAAACGCCCCCCAGCTAGATGGGCCGACGACCTTGAAAAGGTGGCTGGGTTAGACTGGATGCGGAAGGCGGGAGGACAGGGTATTGTGGCCCAGCCTGGAAGAGGCCTATATCCAGCAGTTGGACTGCGATAGGCTGAGTTGGGTTTAAATAATCAAATAATTAAATCAAAGCACTCAATTTGTAAGTGAAACTACAAATTGGCATACACAGGTACATGTTCTGATCCATTTGTTTACGTTTCATCAGTTAGGTTCGGAACAGACTATAATTACTTTCATGTTGATATTTAATGCAACTGTATTCGTTCTCAAACTCAAAGCATTTATTTCAATTAAACCATTTACAGGCACTTTTGAATTGTCAACAAGTCGGTCAGTTACAAATATGAAGCTAGTTGCCCATTCCAAATAGTAGGTTCCTATGGAGAAGAACGGGCAAGAAACTCCACAGACACTCTTTTAAAATAAAATATTTGATACAAAGTATTGGTTACATCATTCTTATTGAAAATATACATGTGAGAACGATGCAAAACGTCAGAAGCCTCCGTGATAAAAAAAAAACAATTCAAAACTAAAATAATTAAAAATAAGCCAAGAGATGACCAGTCCCAACTGACAGCGTCCGTTCACGAACATGACGCATGGATCAGCACCATTCAGCTCAACCATTTTGAAGGGAGCTAAATGATCCAACACACACGCCACCATCAGCGAGACATCTGAGTGAGCATGACATACTCTCAGCTGCCAGGACATATTCAAGTCAATGAAAGACATATTACCCGGTAAATGGTAGCTCTATTGTACATAGTACTCACACCTGTGTTATGCAATTATATAATACAAAGGTGATTGAGTTTACACAATGAAAAGATAGTCTTACAATCTTCAGCAGCTCCAACAGTATTTTCAAATGTTAATCAATTAGTTGACGTTGTGGAGCAGGACCAGCATTGAGCCAAGCATTTCTATCAGCGATGTAATCGCCCAGCCTATGCCTGCTTGGATAGTGTGCGTTTTATACAAGATTTGAATTTCGTCTCATTCAGTTGAAGTATGTGGGGGAGGAATTTTATTATAACATTTTAAACAGTACCCCATGAAAGATGAGTCTACTTTAGCCAGTCTGAAACCTGGTTGAGCTAATAGATCACTACTTCTAGTACTATAATTATGTCTTTCGCCTCTTTTACTAAAAAGATGTAAATTTATTCTTACGTACATGATGTTTTCATAGATATATTGACAAGACACCGTCATGATGTTAATATTCTTAAACAGTTCCCTACGAGAATCGCTTTAATTTTTTAAATTCGTGTTAATTCATGAACAACTTTTTGTGCTTGAGGAATGTGCGCTACGTCCCGCCGCCGGAAGGTATATCATGCCTTGGCATATAATGACGGGGCGGACGACCTACAGAAGATTGCGGGGAAGACCTGGATGAGACTCGCACAGACCAGGGAAGCATGGCACAACAGGGAGGAGGCCTATAATAGAATACCTTTATTATACTCTAACATCCCGTCACCGCCCACCCACCCTTCTTTTTACTCTTTATAATCAGAAGTGCCGTGTGGTGCCGGACGTAAACAATAGCATCATCCTATTTCTTCCCGTGGGTGTCGTAAAAGGCGACTAAGGGACTTACTAAAAAAATGGGCAGCAGCGTTCTCTATGCATTTTAACACCATACTGCGATCGCCTTCTCGCCTGCCAAGCTTAGCAATTATGGCAAACCCGCAAATGGGGATGGCTTATGTCCAGCAGTGGACGTCTTTCGGCTGACATGATGATGATGAATCAGCAGTGGGTGGAACAATGCGTCCAATGATGATGATACGAAGGCGGCACTGAAAACTTCGGGAATCAAGGAAGTGACACAACATTACTATTTAAAAATGTATTTATTGCTTTAGAAGTATTCTCCGCGAAATTTGACACATTTTTCCATACGATGGAACCAATCATTGAAGCAACCATTCCATTCGGAAGTTGGGGTCTCCAAAATGGCCGTTTTGTAGGCGTCCACAGCTTCTTCAGGTGATGAAAATCTCTGTCCACGCAATTTATTCTTTATTTTAGGGAAAGTATAGAAATCATTAGGGCTTAGGTCGGGGCTGTACGGCGGATGGTCTAATAATTCTATGTTTTCTTGCTCTAAAAACTCTTTTGTTCTGTGCGCGGTGTGAGAACTCGCATTGTCGTGATGAAGGATGATGCGGCGGTTGCAGTTCTCTTTACGGAGTTCAGAAACGACCTGTGGCAAACAAATGCTAGCATACCATTCTGCATTAACCGTTCTGTCCCTCAAGAGGAATAGTCGTAACATGGCCGGTTTTGGAGACAAACGTGGCCACCAATTTTTTTGCAACACTCCGTGAACGAACAATTTTTGTTGGCTTTAACTCATTTTCGAACACCCAAACTCGTGACTGGTTTTTTGTTTCGGGTTCGTACGCGTATATCCAGGATTCGTCACCTGATACAATGTTGTATACAGCATTTGAGGATCCTGCGTGGAATCTTTCGAGAGTTCTGACGCACCAAGTAACGCGAGCCGCTTTTTGCTCTTCACAGAGCAAATGCGGTATCCATCGGGAAAACAACTTTTTTACACCTAATTGTTCATGTAAGATTATTTGTATTTGACTCATGCCAATGTCTAAAGTTGCCTGAATTTCGCGGTATGTCACATGTCGATCTTCCTCAATCAGCTTACGCACAGCATCAACGTTTTCTTGGGTGACTGCAGTTTTTGGACGACCTTGACGGGGATCATCACTGAGCTTGACACGTCCACGTTGAAATTCAGCAAACCAGCGATAAATTGTGGTTTTGGATGGGGCTTCATCACCAAATGCAGAAATCATCCGGTCAACACACTGTTTTTGTGTTAAACCACTTCGAAAGTCATAATAAATCATCGCTCTTGAATTTTCTCGAGTCAATTCCATTTTCTCAACGACTAAACAAGTTTGACAAAACCTTGTGACAAGACCGAGAATCTTTTTTTAAATAAATGAAATGGTATTCGATTTTTAAAACCAAGTAGTTTTCAATTAAAAAGATTTTAATATGACAGGAACAGTGGAAATATTCCATTGCCGATACTTTTAGTGCAGCCCTCGTATAATGACTAGGTAAAAAGCTTCCACAAGTCCTCGTTAAAAACTTACCTCTCATGTTCCCTCCTGAAGGAGTGCAAGCAAGTCCTCTTGGTCATGTCCCAGACCCGGATGAACTTGTCCTCACTGTTGGACACGATGAGTTCGTGCCTCGCGTGGAACAGCACGCAGGACACGTTGTTATAGTGGCCGCGGCATGTGTCCACCTCCCATGCCTGGAGGATTGACTTGCTTAGTAATTTTTAGTGACACTTTTGCAGCCGCATTATACAGGGTGTAAAAATACTCATCACACAGCCGTCATCTACGCATTCTGTACATCAAAGTACATAAGTAACATTGTACAAATACAGGGTCAAATTAAATAAGCTAGCGAAACTCCACAGACGTAATGGGTATCGATACCTTAACACGAAAAAATAAAAAAGATTAGGTGATTATTTTTTTGGCATAAAAGACCGCTGGTAATGGTACTGGGAGTATGAGTAGAGAAAATCTGTTTATTCTGATAATTTTATCTAAAATATATATTATATATAGTATTACTATTATTATTACTATAATAGAATATTTTGATAATTTTATCGTGTATAATAAAAATGAAAAAGATTAGGTGATTATTGTTTTGGCACCAACGACCGCTGGTAATGTAGTTACTGGGAGTATGAGTAGAGAAAATCTGTTTATTTTAATTTTATCGTGTATAGTTAGTTACCGATAAGCATGACGTCTGTGAATTTTAAATAAAAAAATGTTTTTTTTTTAAACTGATATTGCAAGAAAACTATCAAATCAATTTATTTTTTATTTTATCATGTTTAGATTTCGATACTTACCCATCACGTCTGCGGAGTTTCGCTAGCTAATTTAATTTGACGCTTTATAATTGCTTTGAAACGACTTTTATTTTCGGTGTTAAAAATCGTAAAACAGTGCTTAAAGGTACATACAACGGTTCAAAGTTAAGTTATAACATTGAAAACTTGTTTTCGTAACAAAAACGTCAAACAAAGTTGGAACTTTGGCCTTCAATAACCAGCGCTAATTTTGAACGTTAATACCAAAACTAAACCACAACCAAAAACGTTTCGTTAGACACATTTCGTATCGCGCTAATCATTTCAACAGAAACGATTTAGCTTTACTTTGGAAGTTACGGTGGAGGAACGATCGATCGAACAATACTCTCACAAAAAAAGCGCGATACCGTTTCTTACACCAGCTAAACCAAAACTAAACTAAAACCAAAAACGTTCCGTTCGAACGGTAATTACGTTGAGAAATAGCGCGATCGGCCCCCAGGTTTCACACTATCAGTAGCAGCTTCAATTTGACAGTTCAACAACAATCATTGCGTTATTTACGTTGCTGAACAGACAATTTTTTCTAACATATGAAGCAATGGATTAGCAATATACTTCAAAATCATTCCAATCGTAATTCAAACTGTGTTACGTAATCAGGGTGCAGGTATGGTACAGTACTAAAAAAATATCACAAAAGAACAAGTGACTTTCGGCTACGTTAAGTGTCTTTTTACACCTGTTAATTTGGTTATGGGTGGTCGTACAGTTGACTTACGAAAACTGAACCATACTTAGAACCTTGTCATATTATACGATGCCAATGGGGACGTCAAAAATGTGATGAGTTTAATATGACAAAATCCAAAAGTAATCAACTTTTCGATAAGGTAACTGTAACTTGAAAAACGTTTCTTTTTTTTACAGATCTGCTATGATTTTAATTAAAATTGAGTTTAGAACAACTTACGGCATATATTAGGTACTAATTATGTTACATAAGTTATGAACAGAACTAAAATTTTGCTTACCTCACTTTGATCCACCTAATTAATAAAATAAATCATTTGTATGTACAAATATTAGTCAAAACTCAACCCCTGTGAAAAATTCTGGTTGAAAACCAATCATGCAAGATAGTTCATATGACCGCCCCATAAATAAGACATTAAAAAAGCAACGAAAACCACAGAAGTTAAGATATAAACTTTGATACGTAAGCATCACTTGAGAGAAAAGATTGTATAGATTAAGAAAAAAAGTAAATTCACTTCATAAGATGATAAGTGCCAATTTCACCAATGAAACAACGCGATCAGTACATCTAAACCAAGTTCAAGAGCTGTCAGTGTCAATATTCCAAAGAAAATAATGACACTGACAGCTCTTAAACGTGGTTTATATGTTGATCGCGTTCAGTTTCATTGGTGAAATTGGCTCTTATCTTCTAATCAAATTCGCCCTAAGACTGATAAAGACAATCGTAAAATGAAGATGAACTTAACTGTGAACTTAAATTGTCCATAAGTATACCTTTATATAGAATGAAAGAATGTTATCAAAAACCACAAAGAAAATGACAAATTGATGTTGATAACCATGAAATAGAACAGAAAACCCACTCTGAAATAAATAAAAGCTTGTAATAAATAAAAATGAATGATCCATCATCCGTTAGTTGCATCCTCCAGGTACCTTAGCATCATTCATCCTCCACAGTTTGACCTGCCGGTCATCAGCTGCGGAGACAATGAGGGGCAGGTTGGGATGGAACGCTGCCCAGTTGACTCCTCGGTCGTGGCCCTCCAAGACATGCTTGACAACAGCATCGGCCTGCAAGATCAGTTGCTTTCAGCAACATTGGTGATGTGTTATAACATCAATATATTATACATACATATTTTATAGCTTGCTTTTTTTATATATATATATATATATTTTTTAAGTGTGTGTGTTGTGATACTGAAATATTTTGATTTTTGTACCGGTTTTTTTTTTTAATTTATTATACAATATTAGTTGTAGTATATGCGAAACCTGAAACACGTGTCTAGTATTTTTATGTAAAGAATCTATGTACAAAATTTCAAAACTGTATCATGAAAAATCACAAAGTTATAAGGTTGTTATGTTACCGGGTTGTCCATACAAAAACATGCTAACGGCGCCCCGCGCCTCCGGGGTCGGCTTGCGCTCATTGATAATAATTGGGCAGTAAGTACCTAACCGTACGGCGATTGTATGGTAAGTAATTAATTGGTGATAACATTTTCCATCACACTTAAATATTTTTGGGACAAAATATAACATGGTGTAAAAATTATTGAAATCGATTCAGTTCCTTATTCTGAACAAAATATATTCAGGTTTCGCGTATACTAAAAATAATGTTGTATATAATATAACCACCAAGAGTACAAACTATTTCGGTTGTACTTTTGGTGATTACATGTATCAGTTATATGGAATCATAATCATAATTATAATTTATTTTACTAATTATAATCCACATCATAATAATTGTGAATAGAATAAAAATAGAAGCAATGAGTAAATTAACAAATTAATCTGTGTTACAATTAGAACTGGGAACCGTGCTATGATGACATTATCAGTTACAATTTACAATTATTTACATATTCTTAATCTGGCATTAAACTAAACTTTATCTCTTGAACTGACATAGGTATAACTTTGACATCAATTAATTCATTATTTTGTTCCTTAAAAATCCTAATGCATGAGCTCTTTTTGTTATTGGTGTCTTTTTATTTCATTAAAATAATAACATTTTGCAGAATAAAATTAAATATTTGCACACCATATAAAATAGTAGAATGTAAAGGGACCATTATAGTTTTAAGATTATTATATTGATTATACATTGTAGACCTACATTCTAGCAAATAAATAGATTTGATTTGATTTGACGTGTTAGAGTTACCATCTGTTAGAGCGAAATAGAGCTATATCAGACGAGCACGAACGAAAAGCACTATCATAACAACACACTTCATAAAAAGCCCCAGTTTTAAAACTACAAAATATGACAGCAGCATATTTTTGGATATTTTTATTCTACAGCTACATAAATCTACTTAAATTCAAATATAAAATAAAATATACCTTTTTTATAATTTTTTTAAACTACAAAAATAGAATAAATTGTAAAATACAGTTGCAACAAACAAAATCTATCAGGAGTGCTGCATGCAAATCGTGCAAACTAGCTACTAAATATTTTTTTTATTATCTGTATAATTTTTATGGCATATTATCGTTGACTTTTCTTCTGGTCTACACCAAGAACACTACATATAAATACTTACTCCTAAATATTTCAACAAGTTTTATAATGAAACTGTTTTGCTGAAAGCATTCGTTAATCATGCATTCCGTAGAATTTTACAGATTCGCAGTATGATTTATTTATTATAGTAATGCCTGCATGACAAGATCAAGAAATGTTTTTTTTTTTTTTAACTTTGCCCCACACTCGGTATTTCTCCTGTATCTTGGGTGCGTTTACAAACATTTAAACTCACATACACAAACAGCCAGACCCGGAACAACTACTTATAGGTCATACAAATGTTTGTTCCGTGCGGGAATCGAACCCGCGACACGCAGCGCAGCCTGCAGTCAATCGCTTAACCACTTCGCCAGCCGTGCCTCTAATAAAAAAGATATTGGCCACTATTTTATCATTAACTACGTTCTGTCCGGGATTTCGTTCGCGTGGAAGTCGTAAGACACCACAATGACTAATTAACAGCTACATTTTTATAAAACTTCTGTATACTACGTATGTAGTTTCGGTCTCAGCAGCCAAATACATACAGAGAGTCAGGAATGGTGACGCGGGAGCAAGCGACGTACTGTTATCCGTGTGAGAAGCAGCTCGTCCTGAGCTATCCATCATAAAAAAGTTCGAGTCTCATTTCGTACTAGATGTATGGGAAAAGTTTTTTGCTACTCGTATTTCAGATTTTTCTAGTACTCAAACCAAAGCTGGTCCAATAAAGTTTTTTTATCCTTTTATGAAACAAGATTGAATGGCATCAAAAAAAGATTTTTGTGAAAATTGACAATTTTCTTGCTTTGTCCCATTTTTTCAAAATCTACGTGTGAATCAAAATTTCTCAAAAAGTTAAGGACAGTCTCTTATGACCGTTTTCCTGTAGCCGTAAGGTACCTACCCTAACTACCCCGTCTCAAAACGTCACCCCGTCTGCTTAGCTCCATTAAGGTATAGCGTGTAGATAATAATATATAAGGTAGGTAAAATCTGTAACTATCTGCATTATTTTTACCTTTTGGCTCGTGTTTTTACAATTTGCGGTAAACTATAGAAGAATACGAACATAATACAATGTTGCTCAACGCCTAAAGCAAATAGCGTGATAATTTATAGCCTATAAACTGACCCGACTTATAATGAATATCTATGCAAAATTTAAACAGAATCTATCTCGTAGTATTTGCGTGATGTTGGAACATACATTCAGAAAAACAGACAAAATCCTAAATACTATATTTTTGGCATTAGAATCGTTCCCAGACCTTGCTGTAATTAATATTTTTTTTTTTCATTGTACAGTTTTGACTTCGCTACGATTTTATTATATGTGTATATTTCAAAATAACTGACCTGGAACGATTTCGGTTATGGTCCGATGACTTATAAAGGCAAAACGAATTTATAAAAAAAAAATGTAAAATAACAAAACTCGCATAGCTTTTATCACATAAAAACACACACAACACCTAAAAAATATTTATTATACCTGTCCAAATAGGTCCGTGGCCTGTGGGTTCCTCAAATGCTCAGCCAGACCTGTTGGACCAGGAGCCACACTCTTCTTCCTCAGTCCGGAGAAGTCCCATACACGTACGGACTGATCCAATGAGGCGGACACAAGGAGGTCCTCGGTTGGATGGAATTGTGCGCACATAACGTAGTGGTTGTGACCGGTCAGCACGCTGATACATTGTCTGGACTGCCAGTTCCATATTCTTATCGTCTGTAAAGAAATGTACCATAAATAACTGTTATAATGTAAAAAATAAATGTAAATATTCATGCAACAAATATCTGAAAAAAAAATAAGCTATTTACATATGCAAAATAGGTGTTATGTATGCCCAATACAGGTGCACATTTTTTATTTGTAAGCCTTTATTGCCAACATAATTTTTCAATATAGATAATTTTTACGTTATTGGGCGTCAACGTGTCTTTACGACAAGAAGGCCTCCTCTTGTTTGAGTTGTTCTGGACCTGCAATCTTTTTGATGTGATCAGACCAACGTTTTCTGTCTTCCTCTTTTGTTATATCTTTTGTCCATTTATTACTATACTCTCTCATCATGTGGCCTCCATTTGAGTTTTTGGTTTTGACTACAACATCTTCAATTTTCGTAATGTCTTATATCTACGGCTCTTTTCCTGTCTCATTTTGTGTAACCCAAATTACTTCTCTCCATGGCTCTTTGACATATAATCAGTTTTTTGTTTTGTTTTTGTGTCTTGCCCTACAAGTGCAAATAGCATTCACCAAAGTTTACATCACTTAACTTTATTATAACTATTGACTGAATATGGTAATGAAAGAAAACAATAGAATATTAGAATTTCTTTTATCTATTTTTTTTTGGATCTTTATTGCTCGCTGGGTGAATATGCCAAGCCTCATAGGGTCAAACATATCATAGCACAATTAATAGTATGGAGCCTGCAGTGACAGCCCGCATACTACCAATTGATTAGCAGGCTTAAAATGTGTTATAATTATATCAAACCCATGGTCAAAAGACTAAATTTTTTTTTGTTGGCCTATACTATGCTACTGCTGGGCAAAGGGAGAAGACAAGGCCTCAGGTTTTGCCCAGCCGGGAGGCTCAATTTATACAACTATTTTTTTTGCTGCTCTGGGCAACTCCCCATAGAGCCACAGATTCCTTAGGTTACAAAAAGAGGAACAATAACAAACCTGGTCGTCTGAAGCACTCAATATCCAGGGGTACTCATGGTGGAAGAATGTTGTGCGGATGTAGTCCAAATGGCCCAGCAGTGTGAACAGACACCGCCTCTGCTTGTAGTTCCATACCTACAATAATAAACAAGCTATTGAAATTATTTGGAGTAAATAGGCTGTAGGGATACATACAGCCCTTCCACATGATTCTCTGTATTTACATCTGAGAGCAACCTATACTCCATTGGTTTAGGTAGTTAAATAAAGGTAAACAAATCATAAAATTGTTGGTTACACATTTGGCCGTATGTTTTTCTATTTCTTCCTATAAAATGTAATGTGTAACTGTTTGTTTGCCCAAATAAAAGCATAAAATAAAGAGTTTTTATAGACGCCAGTTTCTTGTTTAAAAATATGTTGTAACTTTTAACCAAATTAAATTTATTTTTGTTGTTTTTCAATAGTTTCCTCTTCTATTACTATAATTATGCTAAACTTTATCATTTATTCTTAACTACTCTTAGTAGATGTAATTGCTTGAGCACAATTTTTTTGTTAGGTTTTTATTAATACTATAATATTTTGTAATCAGTCACATATTGTAAAGAGCCCAAAAATACTGGTTCTCTAAACATCAATAAAATAAATCGTTGCTAAATTGAAGAGTAAAACTGTGACGTAGCATGACAACTGAAGTGACATCTACTACGTTTAGTCGGTTACTTGACAGCTCTCTCGTCAGGTGGTATTTTTTGTTTACCTTTATTTAACCACCTAAACCAACGGAGTATAGTAGCAACTGGAATAAAGATAACAGTGATGCAAAATCATAGCTAAAATAACTCTGTTAAAGCTGTACACATTTATTAAAAACATTCTAGGTAGTTGAGTGAGAAACCACCCAGTATTTTTGGATAAATTTTTTATGACCAATGCAAGATAATTATGCCAGTTTTGTCCTAAACTATGTTATACTTACCAAATATTTCAGATTGTTTTTTTTTTTGGTGGTTTACATTGCAACAGTTATTCAAAATACATAACAAAGTTGCATGTTTTATCTGTGTAACTTTATGACTACGTGCTGACTAGGATTTCTGGGTATTGATTTTACTTAAGTATCAACTTTTTTCTGGACATAAGAGTCTTGTATGAAACTTGGATCAAACTACTATGTTAATACATGGATGTTTGGGCGTACAAACACTACTACTAGGTATAATTACAAGAGGACATTATAATTGATACGCCAGTTACGATATACGTGTCATAAACATGACGAAACATACATGTTAAAGTTATACCTAAACTGAACAGCCTGAGCACAAACCTTGATCTTATAATCGTCGCCACCGGATACGAAGAGCGGTTGTTGGATGTGGAAGCAAATGCCACGCACAGGACCGTCGTGTTCATCGAATTTTTCCAATAATGTACACATACGATAATCCCATAGCTGTATCACGCCATTGTGTAAACTAGCCAAAACCCATGGCCGCTTCGCGTGAAAGGATATACCTTTCACCCGCGCAGACTTAGTTTCAAACTTTGTAAGCATATCTCTTGTATATTTTGGAGATATTCACGCAAAATCCCTTAAAACAGAATCGCTCCACACAATCAAATTGATCAAATGTCACTCGAACCGGCTGACGTGACACGTCCAACAAAACTAGAGGTGCCTGGCTGTTGTACGACGCTTACTAAACAATCCGATAAAATCTTATTGAATTATTTAGTGATTAAAAGTCAAAGTTAAAAGTGCTTAAATGATGTTACATGTTTTATACTGTAAGACACATTACATAAACTAATAATATAAAGGTGCCTCACACACACGACACCTCCCCGGGGAAACATAAAAAATATACAAAAAACTTTTCTTTTTTTTATGTTGGTTTAGAAATATAAATTGGTAATATAAATTATTACTAGTATACGGTTACATGTAGCTTAGTTATTATAACTAGACACGACAATGACACGACAGATTATTTTTCTTACTAAATAATATAACATATATTATACAATTTTAAAGTATGAATATTTACAGCGCAATTGCTGCGCATTGGGGGGCTCCCATACAACAAACGTGATTTTTTTGCCGTTTTTATAGATGGTACTGAACCCTTCGTGCGCGAGTCCGACTCGCACTTGGCCGGTTTTTACTAATACTTTGTCATTTGGGCTATAGTGTGTCATACCTAAGTCATAACTAGAGATCAGATATTGGGACGCATATTTACCTAAATTACGTTTATCCCCGGCAAAGGATACAAAGTATGGCTTCTTAAAATATATTTTTATTCCAGGGTCGCGGGGTTACATTAATAACTGTGTAGGTATACAATTTTGTATTCCTAAGTATAACAAATATTTCTTATCTATTTAGAACTAGGCAAGAATTTTGTGGAAAATACACGTTTAAAAAAGCACTATTAATATTTCTTCAAAACCTTTTATTCTAAAATGAAATGTATTTATTCGGGGATACACAGTACAAAAGAGTAGTTCTTAAAAACTTGTCAGTCCCGCAAATCGACGCTTTTTCCCGTACCGAAGCGCACTCCATACTAGTCAACCCTCAAACTTTAGGTGTATATGCATCCGAATATCCGATCTCTAGTCATAACATAAGTGTCCTATCTACGTTTTGTTACCAACTTAATTTAATAAAAAAGCGAGCTTGTGTTTGTGATACCTGTAACCTGTATAATTTAGTTCCAGAGGGTGGGGTTACTATCATAGTTTTATAGCGGCTCTATTTTTTGACTGAGGTTGCTTGGCCTATTAAACGAGTATTAGTAGACGTATTTATAGAAGTACACACATCGGCACAATTAGCGGAACATAAAAACCCGGCCGGCAGGCCCGTACAAGCTCCCAAATATATCCCCCCCCCCTCCCCCTAAATTTGGCTGAATATAACGTTCTCCTTTGCGTGTATAATATATTCTTTGCCTTCCATCAACTTGATTTAAAAGAATTCTGCACTCATCATTGAAAAATATTTTACTTTTATTTGGTCATGGTCCAAAGTCGATGTTCCCGAGCAAAACATAGTCTGTTTCAGTTTCTACGATGAAGTATCTAAATGTATCTCAAGTTTTGGAGCCTTGGCACGCACGTACGAACCAAAACAAGCTTGACAAGCTTCTTTGAATCTTCTTCGTACCTTACGCTCACTTACTGTGACACCTCATCATTGAATGGTATCCTAGGCTTATACGGAGAAAGGAATTCTAAACAAAAGAAAAAATGCGAAATGTGGGTGTACTATAGGTACACCTCTGCCTAACCCTTCGGGGATTACAGGCGTGATGTTATGTGTGAATTCTAAACATAGTCCAGGGAACTCTTACGTCACGGTCGCCGGATGATGGGGTTTGGAGCAAAATGATACCAAGGTGAATGATTAGTAAATACTATCTTACATGTTCTATACTGTAAGACACATATAAGAACTAATAATATAAAGGTGCTTACATTCACACGACAGGTTCAACAGCATTGGCTGTTGAATTGAGTCCGCGTACCACTGGTCAGTTTCCCTTAGTCGTCAGTTTATTTAATTTGCCAGTTTCGTTGATTAGTCAGTTTCGCTGATTGGTCAGTTTTGGGGATTAGACAACTCGACAGTTTCCAGTGTTCGCCAGTTTCATTGATTCGTCAGTTCTATTCAATTCGTCAGTCAAAGTACAGTCGGTAGAAAACTCATACACGTCTGCTAATTTAATTATGTACGTATTACATAACATAACGTCACGGCTGTTCCTCAAAGGGCTAGGTAGAGATAAAATAATATAGATAGAAAACAAATATAAAAAAATATATTGTGATTGTAAAAATACAACTTTGATTATGTTTGATTTAAATTGGGTTCCTTACATTTTCCACTTTTGTTTACTTAAACGTAAACATATCTTTTACGTTGCTAAACTGACGAATCGACTAAAACTGGCAAATACTGGAAAATGGCGAGTTAAAGCAACTGACTAATCGGTAAAACTGACTAATCAGTGAAACTGACAAATCAACGAAAATGGCGAATAAAATAAACTGACCACTGAGGGAAACTGACCAGTGATACGCGGACTCACATTTTGGTTGAACCTGTTTATGCAGCAAGCAAACCACCGTTCTTGTTGAAGAGGGTGGTTTGCTTGCCTGTTAGGGGTTGAGTTTGAGCATTTTTTATCCCACCTCTAGTCCAACTAAGCAAGATTTGCGAAACATTCTGAAGCATAGAGCTCATACATTGTCTATGTATTTACGAAAAATCTGTCATTGAGTTTTTGAATGTAAATTGTCAATTTGTCAATGGTATTTTTTTAGACCAAAATGAAAATGTCAAAACTTGTTTATCAACAAGTTTTACTTTGTAATTATTGGTCGTAATTAATCAGTTTCACTAGAAGTTCTTATCCATTACTAAAGAGATCTAAAACAGTGCCGTAAATATTGAAAAAGTATTATATTTCGACTTAACCTCCAATACACATCATGGCTGCATTGGCTAAAGAAAAGTTAAAAGAAATGGGAAAATTATGTATCCCCGGCATGCGATTAAGTTTATCTAACAAAGAATATGTTGCTGGCCCCGGGACCTATGAGCTTAGAGGTTACATTTATGCAACTTTATGTGGCACACTAAAAATGGAACAGGATGAAAATGAGGTAGGTAGTATACAGTATTTTGTATGTAAATTCTTATTTTACTAAATCTAGGTTGATTCAATATTTCTATACCTCTTTTAGCATTTGAGTAACATAATTTTTGTCATGATACTTACCTAGCCCACACAGGCCTATGCATCATGTATTTAGATGCTAAGAAAGTCTTATGTTATGACCCCATAAACTAAACCAACTTATTTTTTCAGGTAACAATAGTATCAGTAGAAAGCCCAAGGACACCCAGTATTCTGCCTAGGACTGGTGACATAGTGACAGCAAAGGTTACAGTAGTGAACCCAAGAATGGTCCAATGTGTTATACTGTGTGTAGGTGCTTCAGTTCTAGTGAGACCTTATAGAGGGATTCTGAAGAAAGAAGACATTAAAGCTACAGAGAAAGATAGGGTGGACCCATACAAATGTTACAGACCAGGAGATGTGATATTGGCAAGAGTTGTATCCTTTTTTGGACCAAACAATACTAAATGTTTTATTGAAATATGATGGTATGTTTAGGAATATTTTATTGAATGGTATAAGTAGGAAATGGATCAAATAAGACATGAGTACAAAAGAGGAAGTCTGAAAGTGGCACCTGGAACTGAAAAGTTGCGTGGAAATCGTTTGTCATGGTATGGGCATGTAATCATAATTCTTTATGTATCTCAAAATCATATTGCAGGCACTGGTTAGTAAAAATGTGATGCAGAGGAACGAGGAAAATGCTTGAGTAAAGTTAGTATAAATGTTTTGGTGCCGAAGCTAAAGGCTATAAGAGTAGGGGAAGACCAAACAAACAATGGATGGAGTGTGTGAAAGATGATAAATTAAAGTAAAATAGATTTTTGTATTTTTTTCAATTCCGACATTGTTCTACGATCATGGTGATGGCTGGCTACCGAGATGACAATTAATAGAGAAGAATGGAAGAAAAAGACATGTTGCACCAACCCCAAATAAATTGGGATAAGGACAGGAGAATGATGTTATAGGACTTATACAAAGTTATTTATATCCAACCTTTATAAGCTCCTTCTTTTCATATTGATTGACTACTACTCTGTCGAACCAGTATGTAGCCACCTGGACAGCTTTGTCATTCCCCTCATTCAAATCCTCCAAGGTTCATACTCAATAAGTTCCAAAATTCTATTAGTAATATTCTCATTAACACAAAGTTCAGCTCCCAATGACAGAAATCCACTGGTACCACATTTCAACAGCTGAAAATGAGCTAGGCGTTGTCATAGCTTCTGCAGAAGGCTCCCCACAAGGCATCAGTATGGTGCCTATAAGCTGGTCAGAAATGCAGTGCCCCAAGACATTGGTGAAGGAACCTAGGAAAGTGGCCAGAGTCATTCCAGAGAACATCAACCAGGCCCTTTTCCCAGTCAGAGATAACTCGACAAGTGAATTAGAAGTTAAAACAGATGATTAAATTAATCTTCAACACTGTCTTCGCCTTTTATTTCTGTTATTTTTTCAGAAAATTAATTCTAGGTTCAAGCATTCCAAGAGATTTATACTATCTCTTTAAAATCATACCAATTTCTGAACGAAAAATACTACGTACTACGTTGACAAGACTGATAACAGCTGTCAATAGTGTTGAAAATATTTTAGTAATTCATAAATTATTTGTTGATTCGACTAGTTTCAATAATAAAATCAGGATATTTCTATTTTTTTTTTTAAGTCCCTTATTACAACGACTTAGGCTTTATTTTTACTCGTTTCGGCAGCGCGCGCGCTCGGAGATGATTGTATGGAGTAGTAGTTGCGTTTCAAGTCACGCGCTTGAGCGGCGCCGCCGCCGCACCGTGGGCCCATACTGAAAATTAGTGGACTTAGGCAACAAAGTTCCTATATCGATGCGATTTTTTTTTATATGACGTGTTATATTATTCCTGACAACTATTATTCTTATAAAATTTCTTCTAAAGTTGATAGTTTGTCTTGAAAAAAATTAATTAGATTTTTTTGTATGGAGCGAATCACGTTTAATTTTTTTTCTTCAATTGTACTAATATGTTGAGTGTGTGGCGTGAGTATATGATAGCTAGGGTCATTCTCTATCCACGAAAAAAAAATCAGCGCCGGCCATCTGCGGCAGCGCGAGTAATCATTCGGTAAAAAAATAATAATTTGGAAGATTTTTTTTGTCATTTAAAATAAATTCAAAGCATATTTTTTGTCTCATTTGGCTGTTTTCACCTTCTTTTTAGTTAAATAAATAGTTTTAATAGCGCATACGTACTTAGAACTAGTAATTCTGGTAGAGATTTAGTTATTATTGCATGTTATCGGTACAAATGAGTCATCAATCACAATGCAGGTGCTCTGCATTGTGATTGATGACTCATTTGTTTGTGCGCGCATAACTAATGAGTCATCGAAAAATGCTCGTCTCTGATTGGCTGTTATTTTTTAACTGCACGTTATCTATTGTTGAATAAATATATCGTAATGTTTCAGGTTATACTAATTTTGTTGTTCTAATATGTTGAGTGTGTGGCGTGAGTATATGATAGCTAGGGTCATTCTCTATCCACGAAAAAAAAATCAGCGCCGGCCATCTGCGGCAGCGCGAGTAATCATTCGGTAAAAAAATAATAATTTGGAAGATTTTTTTTGTCATTTAAAATAAATTCAAAGCATATTTTTTGTCTCATTTGGCTGTTTTCACCTTCTTTTTAGTTAAATAAATAGTTTTAATAGCGCATACGTACTTAGAACTAGTAATTCTGGTAGAGATTTAGTTATTATTGCATGTTATCGGTACAAATGAGTCATCAATCACAATGCAGGTGCTCTGCATTGTGATTGATGACTCATTTGTTTGTGCGCGCATAACTAATGAGTCATCGAAAAATGCTCGTCTCTGATTGGCTGTTATTTTTTAACTGCACGTTATCTATTGTTGAATAAATATATCGTAATGTTTCAGGTTATACTAATTTTGTTAATGATAGGTGAAATAATTTAAATTTGTACGGGCAAGTCGTTGATCTACATAATCAACTGTATGTATATTATTATAGTATAAGTTATCGTACGTATGATCATTATGAAACTGTGAAGTAATTGTAGCCCTGAAAAGGGCTGTTTGTCATATTCCTAACCCTGATGGGCTTTTGTGGGAATAATTTAGAGCCGGATCACATTAGTTCTTGTTCCAGAAGTGCTAGTGGGTCCGGCAAATTTTCGGACTCTGCTATGAGGCATTCTTCTTCCTCCATAATTTCACTGTCACAGGGAGGCTCAGTAGTCTGTAACAACTGAGTTGCTTCAGGCAACAACTCATTATGAACCTGTTTCATTATTTTAGGCCTTATGTAGGATATGTGGGGATCAGAGCTTATTAGAAGTCCATGGAGGATGTCTTCGTTTGTTGCTATTCTCCCCGTTTTCCGAGTGTGCCTCTCCCTGACGTTTCTGAAGTCCTTATGACGGGCTTCCGAAGCTTCTTCAGATAAGGTACCTAAAACGAATAAGTACATACATTTTAATTTCAAAACGCAATCGAGTCAAATAATACATCAAACTATATTTATTTTTTACTTATCGATTGGCAAAACACCAAAGTGGTTACAGATGTCTGCACCGTGCATTAGAAGTTTATGTACACTAACTGGCATGTAGTACCACGAATAGTGTTGCACGTACACATCAGCTGTTTCTCTACAGTATCATCTAAATTTTTCACAGTCAATGTTTTTGCCTGATGATATGGCTTGTAGAATAACGGAAAATCTGAAAATCAGATTTTCGTCAATTCCCGTTATTCTGGAAGATCTTTTGTAATCTTGGAAAAAGCGCCTCGCTGTATTCCCGTCGTTTGTAGTTCCAAAACCCTAAAATGGGAAAACAATACTGTAATATACAATACATAGAGATATAATTCACAAACAACATAAAGAGAGCGAAAATTAAATACATACCTGTTTGACTATATCAATCAGCATTCCAGTTTTCTCACGAAACTCTTGCTGTGTGGTATTTTTTTTAGCTTGTTTCAAAGCCTTATGTTCGCCGCGAGCAGTCCATCGTTGAAAATCATGATTATAAGATATATGGAGAACACATTCCATACACCGAATCTTCATATGCAGTGAAGAAATTCCTTGTTTGTAAACTTCACGAAGTGGTTTAGAAGTCAAAGCGTCTAAATTATTCATCTCACTCGGTTTTGCCAAGCAAATGGGACACGTTGCATATGATGGTACTCCAGCAATAATATTGGCCACTTTTCCATCAATCATGGTCATATGCAATTCATGTGATACAATAATATTTCCACACTGTGTAGATATTCGTTCATCAATTTGTTTTTTCATCTCAGACTCTTCAGACTTTATAAAGTCAGCTGTCTCCGAAGTGAAAGTGAACTTCACTGGTCGACAGTACAGAGTTGAGCAAGGTGTGGGGTTCTCCCAAACTAGATTTTCATTCCCAGATGATGGCCTAGTAGACACTAGCCGAAGAGGGACGATGCTTATCGTGACTACTGATGAATCATCGAACTCTGTAGCTGTGTTTGACGTTTTCTGTTTATAGTTACTCTGCGACGAAGAACCATCAAGTCCCCATTTCCAGGTCAACTTGAGTTCTTCATTTTGAGACCTATCAACAGTATTTATATCAAGTAATATCCTCTCCACAGTGTGGTCCAATAGCGCTTGCAATTTAATGTGAGCTCCGTTTTCGGTAATCTCCATACTCTCTTGTGGTGGGTAACATCTTTTCTTGGCATTTACAAGCTTTGGATAAGATGGAAAGGCAGCACAGTTTTCTTCTTTCAGAAATTGTCGAAGAGCTAAGTACTTCCATTTCGAGAGCGCAACTGATGTATAAAGAGCTAAACACTTATCTTCAGAGACAGTACTTAAGCTCAGCTTTTTGAATAGTCTCTCTTCTACTTCGGATAGCGCATCTGGATTACTGGAAAGGTATTCGACCACTTTTGCTAGATTCGTTTTGCCGTTGTCTTTCAATTTTGTTATGTACCAGTGCTGCAACTCTTCCTCGGAATTTTCTTCTACTATGGAAGTAGAACGTCTTTTCTTTTGCTTATTACTTAACTCTTCGAACGGTTTTCTGTGCTCCTTTTCTGTAGATGTTCCCGCTTCCGCAGTACATACTGCAAGAGTAGGAACATGGCAATCTATATCCACAAGCTCAGATAAGGCTGCGTCCGAAAAGCCCATCACACTTCTCAGATCAACACTGTCACAAACAGGCCAGTTGATGTTTTTTTCCAACCACTTGCGATTAATTACACGATTCATAAAAGTTTTTTGATTTCTACTTGACTCTATCCACTTTTTATTTAAATTTACACAAAAAAGTCGACAGAAATCCTTGATTCGGTTCTTGTCTTCTTCAGAAACTTCGGTAGTCAAGACAGAAATGATACTTTCATACAGAAGCATATGATTTTTCAGATCACCGCCACTTCTTAATTTCACAAAAAGATCTAGGTTGGTACAAAATCCAGCCATAGTTCTAATGTAAATATAAAAATACAAGTATTTCACTGTGTTCACAAACAAGCGACAAGAGCGAAACTAGATGGACTTAATGAATGTCTTTATATTTATAGTTAGTGTTAATTACTCAAGTAGTGGACATAACAGTGAGTGAAAATTATTCAGCCAATCAGAGACGAGCATTTTTCGATGACTCATTAGTTATGCGCTTAGCCGAGTGCACAAACAAATGAGTCATCAATCACGATGCAGGTGCTACCGATAACATGCAATAATAACTAAATCTCTACCAGAATTACTAGTTAAAAGTACGTATGCGCTATTAAAACTATTTATTTAACTAAAAAGAAGGTGAAAACAGCCAAATGAGACAAAAAATATGCTTTGAATTTATTTTAAATGACAAAAAAATTCTTCCAAATCATTTTTTTTTTACCGAATGATTACTCGCGCTGCCGCAGATGGCCGGCGCTGATTTTTTTTTCATGGATAGAGAATGACCCTAGCTATCATATACTCACGCCACACACTCAACATATTAGTACAATTGAAGAAAAAAATTTAAACGTGATTCGCTCCATACAAAAAAATCTAATTATTTTTTTTCAAGACAAACTATCAACTTTAGAAGAAATTTTATAAGAATAAAAGTTGTCAGGAATAATATAACACGTCATATAAAAAAAAATCGCATAGATATAGGAACTTTGTTGCCTAAGTCCACTAATTTTCAGTATGGGCCCACTGTGCACCGCCCCGCGCCCGCCGCCGTTCAGTAAACGCACGCTGTTCGCCAGCGCTGCCGAAGCGCGCGCCCGCTCGTGCGCTTCTACGGCCAGTATGCGGTTTAGTTTGACGTCGTTGAGACGCGCCGTAATAAGCCGTCACTAACCGCATTAACGTTCATATTGTACACGAGTACTACTTATTCTGTGTGTACACGACTGTATCACAACAGTGGAACGCGCGGTACTAATCTCGTTTCACAGTGCACCGCTGTTCAAGCGCGCGCTGCCCAGTGGCGGCGCGCGGCGGCGGGCTATAAAATGTTATTGACGTTTTTACATTGCAGAATCCATACAAACATTAATTTTTTTTATGCATTTTTCTTGACATTACTTACATAGAAATAAAATAACTCAAATAACACAAAGGCAGAAGAGAGAATTATAAAACGATTATACCTATTATGTACACCCAATCAATCGTCTACGTAAGCAAAATAAACTTACTAGTGGTGGTACATCATTATTCAACTTGTGTCAATTGTCCAATTGTCATTCATTCGTTCAGGACAGGTGATCCGAAGAAACAGACCATCGTAAATCGTTTTTTTTATGGAAAAATAAGACAAAAAGAAAAAAATTGCTCATCAGTAATACCGTATCATTCCAGTGTTTACTCAAATATATATACTCAGTGCAATGAGGTCACCATTACCAGTTATCTCAAAGTAAACTCAGTTTGTCCATGAAAAACAATAGATGTTGGATATTGTGAACTATAGTTAGTGTTTAAGAGTTGTTGTAACGACAAAGTCGTGTAGTAAGGTCCTAAGATGAAGTTCGCGGAGCACTTAAGTGCACACATTACGCCTGAGTGGCGTAAACAATACATAAACTATGAGGCAAGTATCATTGTACTCCATAAAATTGTAGATAAGGGCATTATAATTTACGCTTGCCTGTGTACCCACTTTTACATGTACGTGTATATTCTTCTATGATTTCTGTATGCAGTACCGGAAAATTACATTTTATTTCAAAAGTTTGTAATAAGTTTTTGTATGCCAAATAATTTATAACTTGGAAAAATGGTCCAAATAAAACTAAAACTGAGATTCTTTTAAATGTAAGTTTAATGTAAAATTAATAATGCTAAGACTGAACATAAATTAAATTCATTGCGTGTCTCTTAAAAAAGGGCCAAGGAAAGACAAAAATAATTTACAATATTGTCCTTGACTGACTAATATTAAAACTAGACAACTGCTCTGTTTAAATCAAATACAATAGTTAGAACTACTAATAGCACATCACTGAACAGTAGAGAATTTTAAGTTATTTTAATTTGCTTCTTGTTATACTGTCCCACTGTAGGGAAAAATGCTCGTGTTTGTTTGCTTGTTTATGTATTTGCCAGAAAAGACACTACATATGTAAAAGCGTGGAACTTGTAAGTTCCTTTTGCTTTTTGATAGAAGAGTTCTGGATGGTTTTAATTAGAAGAACTTGCTGTAGAAACAAATCTTAAGCATGCTTTCTTAAACTTTTTCCATCTGCATTAAGTATAACTAAAATAATTCAAAATTAACCAGGAACTAAACTTATTTTTCCATAGCCGCATATTCCATAGTATATTATTACTTCAAAATACACTGGGTACAATATTTCTGTAAACTGATGGTCCAAATTTTAATGACATAAAAAAATAGACACAGACCACTGCCCTCCAATTTTGCCCAGTGTCCTTTTTTGGGAAGGTCATTTTATACTACTTAACTTGCTGTGCAATCAGCATATGATTGCCATAATTATATCAATCATATGCTAACATGTTTAAATATACCTACCTAAATCATGTTACTGTAGCATGATCATCATTGTAAAAAATTTATGCTGTCATATTATGAGGAAACTAGTTTTGCAACTTGTGTCTTAAATCAATATTTGAGGAGAGAATTATTTATTTATTTATGGTAGGTATACATTCTTTTGTTAGAAATCTGCAGATGCAGATTCAGTATATTACACCGAATCTGCAGATTTCTAAGAAAAGACTGAATAAAAATAAGTAATCAGGGTCTACTCCGAAGCGCTAAACCGACGTATCGGCCGAATGTTCGGCCGTTTTATAACTTCCATAGTTTACTTTTTTGACCTTGAGTCCATACCCAATTTCAAGTCACAGTTTTGACTTTGGCTTATCTCTTCGACTGCCTTTTTTTTGTATTTCGCCATAGTCAGCGATAGTTAGCCGTAGTAAAGAAGCAACCGAACATTCGGCCGATACTTCGGTTTAGCGCTTCGGAGTAGACCCCCAGGTATTAGAGTACGGAACTATGCCAGCCCATGTACCAGTCAATTACTTTGATATTCATATTGAAAATAATAATATGTCATTATTTTACATCTTAAAAGGTTGAATTTTAATTTTCTACAAGCTCATGTTAGTTTTAAAAAAAATACCAGGTACCTATCTACATATTTCTGTCACATTTTTCCATAAACCTAAGAAACAGCAGGAGGAATTGGGCTCCTTACTTAAGCCCCAGTGGGCATTTAACTCAACAGAGATTATGTCTCTGTCGAGTTAAGTGCCCACTAGGGCTATGAGTATGATGACATGAAGTGGCAACTCCAATATAATTGGGTCTTTACCCAATAGAGTATTTGACTGCAATCAAAAATATATGTATATGCATGAATGCTTATTTTTAAAGGTAAAATAAAATCGGCGGTAAAATGGAGAAGTTACACGCTTTTGACATTATTCTACTATCCTTGTCACGCAAAACGATCATAGTACTGAATGGCGAAAAGATACTATGGCGTTCCTGTGTTGTGACGTCAGATCGCAGCAGTGCTGTGTCTGTCTAAAATATACTTTAAAATACATACAACTTCGGCATTTTTTGAGATATTAAAACAATTTTTTTTTACTATTACTTAATTTTTATGTTAGTTTCAAAAATCTAAATAAAAAAAAAACAGTCAAATACCCTATTGGGTGGGTGTAAGGCATAGATATAAGAAAGGCTTTTAATATTTCTATGGACACCCGAATTCAACAATGTCATAATTCTTTCTACATAGTTTTATGCTATCTTGAACATTTTAATGCTACAATATCAATATATTTCAATATCTATTTTGCCAACAGGAAATGAAGGCTATGTTATACACAGCAGTGGAGGAAGCGCCATCAGCTGAGAATGTAGAGCCAGAGGTTCTTTCCCGCCATTTCGCGAACTTCGATGAAACATTCTTCCATTACTGTGATCAGGAACTTAAAAAAATTAACACTTTTTATTCAGGTAAATATATGTATAGTACCTAAGTACAAGGAGTCATCGAAATAACTAAAAACCTGAAAAGGTACTGTTGTTGTATTCATCGTCCTAACTAATATTTTAAATAACTGTTTTGCAGTTTGGCAGACTTTATGTATGCAATTGATAATACAGATTTTGAATTTAAAAAAAAAATGCGAAAGTGAATTTAATTGTTACGTTTTCACATTTTACTACTCAACCGATTATCATGAAATTTTGCATCCAACGAGGGATTTGATTGATAAAATCTACATTAACGCGAGCGAAGCCGCGGTCAAAAGCTAGTTATGATGAATAACTTTTACTATGGGACCAAAACCGTAATCGCAAAAAAAAAAACTTAGCTGCTGCAATTTCAAGGTTCTCCAAAAGTAATTTTAAAAAAATCGGGCCGTATGTGACTTCTGTGTTTAGTAGCGAGAGACAGGTTTTAGTTACGAATTTGAACTGCACTGACCACGCTACGGAAGCTTACAGCCTACGCAAGCGGGGCTTATCTCGTTACATGTTGCGACACGCTTGATTTGCTTGTTGCAAACACTTAAAATTCTAATGCCCGTTTTCACAAACACTAGACGACACCTAAACGATCGACTAAAGAAAAGCGCGCAGTTGGATTTCAAGCTGAGGGTTGAAAATCCATTAGGGGCGTATTAGGCAAAACGGTTAGTTAATTTCCTCCGAGTCGCCGAAACTTCGCTTGCTACTCAGGGCGATTGGCTCATTATTAGTAATAATGGATGCTAGATGAATTTGAAATAGTAATAAATTATTACTATTTCAGAAAAAAATATATATTTGAAACACGCACAAGAAATACAAAAATAGGATTTAACAATATTCAAAAATAAAAACAATCAAGACTTGTGCGATGCCAAAAAGGCTCCTATCTCAGCATAATGCTGCGATATTAAAAAAAAAAAAACCGCAGCGCTATTCCAAAGCCATCTATCTCTTAACTAAGAGTTTAATCAAGGCAATAACCGTTAACGCTATAGGTACTTAAAACAAGCACCTACATCCCATCCTACAATTTCAGAAAAGCTCGCCGAAGCGACACGTAAATTCGCGACACTGCAAAGCGAATTGAAATCACATTTTGAAACAATCAAGCCCAAAGGAAGTGGGGATAACAAAAAGGCGATACCCAGACGAAAAGTACAAGAACTAAAGCTCGCCTTTAGTGAATTCTATCTTAGTCTCATTCTTCTACAAAACTACCAGAATCTAAATTACACTGGCTTCAGAAAAATATTGAAGAAACACGATAAGGTAAGGTTCGACACGGCTTCTCTTATCTATTTATTTATAGTGGATAATCCTAAATATACAGTGGTCAGATGATATCAGTTAACTTCTTAATGTTTACATTTTTTATGATAAGTGTGGTTTTGTGTTATAATATTTTATTGAGTTATTAAGGCACCTTAATTTTACTGATATTTTCTGAAGTACCTAAATTCTAAAATTAGGGCTGTTTTCCCTAATGGGATAGGTAGACGTTTTAAGTAAACCCACATTTCACCAATTATGTAGTAAATTCTTCCCATGTGATATGGGAGTCAGCCTATTGCTATTAACCAGGGGGCCAAGTCTGCTATTTTCAATGATTGGTCATTATGACGACCATACCAAGGCATCGCCATGGCCATTGTGCCAATAGTTTGTAATCTCCTAAATTCATAATGGCGTGACAGTGGTCCATAGGGAAGTCAAAATAATAGGAGCTTGTCAGTATGGGATTACCAAATACAGACAATTTTTCCAATGGAGTATCAGTGGCACGTAATTGGAAAATCATACAGACGCCTTTCAATTAGGAGATTACCAAAACCGTCAAACTCTACAATTACGGTGCCAATGATCGGCCATTCTGACACAACTGCGTTAGCAGACTTGGCCCCAGGTAGAATACAATAACACTGGCCTACCTAGATATCAAACCCAAGACCTCACCAGTCGCGGTTGCGAAGCAATCTATATCTATAATATCATTACTAATATTATAAAGGCGAAAGTTTGTGAGTGTGTGTGTTTGTTACTTCTTCACGCTCAAACGGTTGGACCAATTTTGATAAAAAAAATTATAGAGGTAGCTGGATTAACATATAGGTTACTTTTTATAATAGATTATAGATTATAGACATTATAGATATATATACTTCTTTTTATCCCGATATTCCCACGGGATCGAGATTTACGCGGGTGATACCGCGGGGCGCAGCTAGTCAATAATAAAGCTGAAGAGTTTTTTTTTTTTTTTGTTTTTTTTGAACGCGCTAATCTCTGTAACTACTAGTCGGATCTGAAAAATCTTTTTACTTTTGAAAGCCCAATTCTTGAGGAAGGTTATAGGCTAACATCAGGCTACGACCCTTAGGAAATTAACAGAAAGAACGCTACGAGAAATCGAATAGCGCGGGCGGCGATGCGAAATTTCTTGGTCGGGTGGGACGGGGGCACAAGAAACATGCGGACGAAAAAACTCAATTGGACCAACTCTGGCTACTTTTGTACCGGCCAGTAAAAAAACGACCTTCATAAAAAAGTTAAGAAATATAATGGGAAAGTTTTTAGAGATTTCTGACTTTTCTTGTACAGACGCCAGCAGGTCAAGCTACTCGAAACTGTAAATTTTATCCAATCAAAATCAAATCAAAAGTCATTTATTCAAACTAGGCTGAGAATCATCACTTTTCGAACGTCAAAAATTACATAAGACAGTCCCCCAAAAACGCCCACCCTTCACCACTTCTTAGTGCTTTAGCTGGGAAGAAGAAGTAAAAAAAACGACCTTCATAAAAAGTTAAGAAATATATGGAAAAAGTTTTTAGAGATTTCTGAATTTTCTTGCACAGACGTCAGCAGTTCAAGCTACTCCAAACTCTAAAAAATTTCCAATCAAAATCAAATCAAAAGTCATTTATTCAAACTAGGCTGAGAATCATCACTTTTTGAACGCCAAAAATTACATAAGACAGTCCCCTAAAAACGCCCACCCTTCACCACTACACCTAGTGCTTTAGCTGGGAAGAAGAAGTGGCGCAACAAACTCCCCAGCGGCACAGCTGTCTGTTCAGATATAAAACTTGAATCTATACAATAAAATGTCAAGGAATTTGCATAACACAAGCTTATCATATTTTACATATTTAGCATTTAATTAGGCATTAAGTCCGCCTTTGTACCTAATACCTAATTGTGTGCGAGAAGTTTAAATAAATAAATAAATTATTTGGCTTATGTTAGCTAGCACACGCCACTATACCAAAAAAAAACATAACAATCGTCGAAAACTATACTCAAGCAGAAATAACGTAAACAGAATGTACCTAAATAAAAGCCTCCAGGCATAATGGGCGTGCCCGGTTACAATCTTGAACCTTATGCTTTAACGATAAAGTTGAAAATCTTTTAAAGAAATTTGACAGATTGTAGTATAGCTTGATGTGCTGGCGTCTGTACTCAAATCAGAGTTGGTCCAATAGAGTTTTTTTGATCCTTCTAAGAGACACTACCGATTGGTATCAAAAAAGTTTTTGTGAAAATTGCCCATTTATTTGCTGACTACATTTTTTCAAAATCTGTGAATGCTGATCAACATTTCTCAAAAAGTTAAGGACAGTCTCATAAGACCTTTTGCCTGTAGCTACAACGTTTAAGATAGCTACCCTTACTGCCCCATCTCAAAAATCCACCCTGTATATAATTGAACTGAAATTCCACAGAAAGTGGAAGCTATTTGCCCATTCCAAAACGTAGATCTCTATGGAGAAGAACAGGCAAGAAACTCCAAGGACACTCTTTTAAATCAAGATATTACAAAATCCTGGGTACATTATTCTTGTCGCTTCTATATGTGAGAACAATGTAAAAAACAAAAAAAAATATATTTAAAAAAACAATTCAAAATATAAGATTAAAAGACTACAAAATAAGCCCTGGCAGTTAAGAGATGACCAGCCTCAACTGAAGGCGCCCGTTCACGAACATGACGCGTGGATCAACACCATCTAGCTCAACCACTTTGTAGGGAACCGAATGATCCAACACACGCGCCACCATCACCGAGACATTTAAGTGAGCATGACCTAATCTCAACTGCCAGGCTTTTTTTAATTCAACATACATAATAACATAATAAATGGCTCCATGGTACTCACATTTACAAATATGAAAAATTGCTTTTAAATTATACAAAACTATAGCGTGCAATGTATTTCAATGATTAAAATTTTACTAGCAAAAGGAAAATCGTTGTTACCTATTGAGTATATGACAGATATAAATAAAGCATTTTCTAATACCTAAGCATGCGTCATTTGTTTACTAGAATGGGTTTCCCCACTATATCCCTTTATTAAACTTAAACCATAAAATGAATGCACGTTTGCTTTATGATTTGAACTTGAGACCTTATAAGTATCATTGCCATAGTTATTCTGAATAGCAAAAAAACACCATAATTATAATTAATTAAAGAAGTTGAATAAAGAAAACCGAGCGAGCCTTACTTTAGTCGCATAAGAAGTGTAACATCTGACATCTCATCTTGGTAATAAGCAACTGAGCAGTGACAGAAACGAGCCCCTCTACTTATAATCTATACAGTACTTACTGATTTCATGAGTACACTAATTCCATGCTATTAAAAAGTACTTACTTATTCCATGCTCAAGCTGTCACTCCCGTCACTTTTCACGTAATCACTCCCACAGAAAGTAAGAGAAAGATGTTAGGTACACATCAAAAACTGTAAAACTGTAGTTTAATATCTAAACCATAAATATCGTTGATCGGCCATGTAAGTATTAAGTAGACAATTGCAATATGGTGTGGCTTTCCTTAAGATGTTTCCGTCAACAACTAAAGTACAGCTAGGTGTTGGATAAGCAGGCGTAGAATATAATGATGATGTTTTTGTTGGTAGCCAATATACTCGTATATCATGGTGCTCTCCAATTCTCTTAAATACCTATGAATAACAAACACAACATCAAAAATCTAAATCAAAAGTCATGTCAAACTAGGCTGAGAATCAGCACTTTTCGGGACGTCAAAATTACATAAGACAGTCCCCCACAACGCCCGCCCTTCCTAGTGCTTTAGCTGGGAAAAAGAAGTGGCACAACAAACTCCCCAGCAGCACAGAGCCGTCAGTTCAGTTAGAAAAACTAAAACAACACACCTGTATTCCCCGAATAGGCAGATATATTTACCTACATTATATCATACAAATTCAAGGAAAATAAGAGGTATATGAGATGACTACGCTATTTTTTGTTTAAAATAACTCTGCAATTTCCGCTTAAATGCATACCGACTGGTGGCCGTCTTGATATCAAGAGAAAGCGCATTCCAGAGAAGAATGGACTGAATATGAAAGGAAGAATGAACAAAGTCAGAAGTATGAGAAGGACAGAGAAGGAAAAGATTGACATGAGACATTTCAGCTTTTTTCTCATGTGTGGCAACCCACGATACCTCTGTGATTCAGCTGTCCATAGGCGGCTGTTACACTTTACCATTACATGACTCAGCCATAAACTGCCCAATCCCCTTCCAAATCTACCAAAAACATATGCCCAACTAACAATCAGTCTTCCGCAGTTACTAAACGGAAGCAACGGAGCACAATGGCGGGCCGAACACGTGGAAACATCACACTTCTATACCAACAAGGATATAGACAGATTAATAAGTGACACAGAAGCTACAGTCACCAACGATTTGGAAGGTGGCGACCGACAGAAGGCTATGAAGAAGCTGAGGGTACCGCCTTTAGGAGAACAACAAAGTCCGTGGACCACTTTCAAAGTGGGGCTGTTCTCTGGATCTTTCATTGTGTTGTTCATCACTGTTGTTTTATCTGGTGAGTTTGGTTTTGGAATATTTATGTGATTATAATAATGATACTCGTAGGAAGGATAACAGGATTGGTCCAAAGTAGCTCAAGACATTGAGGAGTGGAAAGGAGAATGGGCGGTATTGGCTCTACAGTGGAGCAATGTAGGCTTAAAATTATATTTAAAAATGAGCGAGCCTTACAATAGTCGCATGTGATGTGTAAAATCTGACATCTCAACTTGGTAATAAGCAACTGAGCTGCGAAGGAAATTAACATCAACATTCATTTAAAAAGCTAAATACTGAAATATTCATTCTATTCGATTTTTTTTTTCTGGCTAAGCAATAACAGCCGCACGGGTCGATCAATTAGGTTAAGGTTGCCCCGGGTGGTCCGTGGATGGGTGACCATCTTTACATACCAAAACCCCTCCATGCCTCGGAAAGCACGTTAAGCCGTTGGTACCGGTTGTCATTTGTGGATCTTTGACAGTCGTAACGGGTCGTCAGAAGCCCGAAAGTCTGACAATTAGTATTACCAAGGGGTATCGTATTACCCAGTAACTGGGTTGTGCAGGTCGGATAGGCAGTCGCTTTATGTAAAATACTGGTATTCAGCTGCATCCGGTTCGACTGGAAGGCTACCTCAACATAGTTGGGAAAAGGCTAGGCAGATGATGACTGACATATTTATTTGAATAATTATTCATTACTAGTGGTCGCCGAATGGTCGAATTTTGACCCCCTCTGCTTATAATCTATATAGTACTTACTAATTCCATACTCAAGCTGTTACTTCCTGTTACTTACACACTTTCGTCCCTTTTCATGAAATCACTCCCACAGAAAGCAAGAGGAAAGATGTTACACAACAAAAAAAAACATGTGCGTTCGGGGAACGCGCCAGGAACGAAGTTCCTTACGTGATACTCGCTCGCACACGCACACGCTCGTATATAATAGAAAAAGAGAGAGAAAGTCGCTTGGTGGCATAACGCATTTTCCTTACGTGACGATTTCTTCCAGTCAACTCCTACCGCAAGAACCGAACTTCGTTCCAATAATGATAATACCTAGTATAGGCACTGCAGGGCAAAAACCTTACACGGAGAGCATTGATCACGATTTTTTCCGCGAAGTCAAACCGAGTCCCACAGTTATGGAGATTTAAAAATCATATCGTTGTTAAGCAGTAGTCCACTGACCAAGTTAATGATTATCATGTATTATTGTCGTCAAACTGTAAATCCTATAAATCACTGAATAATGGATTCTTGAAACATATTCTACCACAACCACAAACTGTGAAATTGCTTTAGTCATCGATTTATGTAAATTGGAATCGATCGAATTGTTTCTAGAGGTTCTAAAGACTCATTTTTTCGAAAGTCTCAGAGATGTTAAAACATTATCATAATTTTGAAAATAGTATATTATTGTACCAAATTATTTGATTAAATTGTTTCATACCGTTCATACCGACCAAACGTTGAGTTGGTCTTCGGTTGCTTTTTAGCTGATTACGGCAAAGCCAAAAGAAGGGTTATTGAAGGTAATATTTTTGGAAAGGTTGGATTACAATAGAGACGTTTGTGAAACCTTCAGTTTTGGGATAACTTATTAGCAGTCTCTAAAAACCTTACTATGACTCCTGCATAGGTATTAACAACCGTTCGATACGTTTCCGTGCCGAATCGTAGATCAATCAAAAGAGTCCTTTAGACGCTGTTCACAAATCCGAAACCAAAAATGTTGACAGTTAAAACCAAACAGACGACACTATTCCTCCGATGACTATTTGCTGTCGGGGACTAGGCAAATCAGATCCGATTTTTTTTCATTTTTGACTCACCTGTCATATTAGTTTACAATGTCATTAGATTTGATTACCAAAAGGTTCTCAGAACTAAGGACAAGATTGGAAATGTTTTATCCATATAAACGGAACAATATATTAACAATTATCTTAAAGATAACACAACTACACCTACCTATTCAGTTCCAATGTGACATTATCATATCGTTTTATAGCAGATTTTAGTAAGAATTTCTAATCAGCAAAATCTAATACGTATCAAATAGCTCTGGTGCAATGTTCACAATGATTCACATCAAAACTACCTAAGTTTCTTGGAAACATTTTCTATATTTAGGCTCAATGTAATTACAAATAATAATTACAATCACAGGATAATTGTTACAATTACAATCATAGGAAATTAAATTAATCATTGTTTTGATTATAATACTTTGATAAAACGGATAAAAAATGGTAATAAGAAAGAAAATTGAGTGCAATTAATTAATTTATAATGCTGATTGATTGACCGCATAATTAATTCATGTAGAATGCTGATTGATTGACCGCATATTGATTGATTGAATGATGAGATGTGATAGGTTTATACCTATTGTAGTAAATGCAATCTTCGTGTCTCGTATAGGCATGAACAAGATAGAGTCGCCAATGCCGTGGAGAAAATGTTAGCTAGTCAGGTGATAGCGGGACTGACTGCCCCGGTCTACTCCGAAGATAAATCCGAAGTATCGGCTGAATGTTCGACCGTTTCCTGACGACGGCTGACTATGGCTCACCAGACCAAAAAA
The DNA here is from genome assembly GCA_963921375.1 of Tiliacea citrago. NCBI lineage: Eukaryota > Metazoa > Arthropoda > Insecta > Lepidoptera > Noctuidae > Tiliacea > Tiliacea citrago. Next base: position 16,371,252 of record OY992802.1, read on the forward strand.
AAAAAACAGTCATAGAGATAAGTAAAAGTCAAAAATGTGACTTGAAGTCGGGTAAGGACGCAAAGGTAAAATAGGAAACTGGAAGTCAAGAAACGGCCGAACATTCGGCCGATACTTCGGATTATCGCTTCGGAGTAGAACCACTGGGTGCGCCGGATGTACTCTGAAGACTATTTAAAAGCACCAATTAATCCAATCAATTGATATTTTTTAACCAGACTGCGTCAGAAAGATGGTTATGTTATTTTATTGGGCCGCCATTCAAAGGCAACCAGTAGCCCTCTGTGTTGATTTTTATCATAACTATACAAATAAATAAAATTGAAGTATCTATTTGTAATGTCAAAATAACAGCTTTTTACTAAATGTGGTACTACGCGCGCGGGCGGTATACGGTACTTATAACAAAAAACAATTTCTAAAAATTCCCCGAAACGGCTGGACCGATTTTGACGGGACTTTCGGGACTTTCACTGGCAGATAGCTATGCTATAAGGAGTAACTTAGGCTTACTTTTATTTATGAAAAAGCCACGCAGGCAAAGATGCGGGCAGCAGCTAGTCAGCAATAAATCTATAAAATCTTCTACCATAACTTACAGTATATTACAAAATATCTTCTTATAATCTTTGTTATCACAAGATACTGTAATATTTTCCCAACAGATATGCAGAAATCCTTGCAAACATTGTGTAAAACAAACTTATCTTTTACTGACCACAGCATCTTATGTAAAGATTATAGGTACTTACTTATCCTTCCCCAACAACCTTCAGTAATACATTTTTAGTGATTGTCTATTTAAGGATTAGTGAAATGATATCATAGAAGATTAAGTAAGGATTACGTTCTAAAATTGGAATTTCCGACCGATTTTAGGAAGCTGTTTTTATGTGGGTAATCTAATTGTTTAATAGGTACACTTTGTAAAAGAGGCTATAAATGTTCATTAATGCTAAGTAATATAAAATGTGTGGGTAGTTTAGTCAAAACTGACACAAAAATATTAGGGATACAATCATTTTGAAAGGGGTTTAAAATTCGTACGAAATAAACATGTAGTTTTACAACCTCTTACCCGACTACGGCGAACCAAAAAGGAGAGTTATGATTTAGACCAGTATGTTTGTATGTTCATCTGTTCCCTCATAACTTCTAAACTACTTATCATAATTTGTTCCGTTTGTTTTTGTGGCATATATTATAGACCTTGAAACTTTTGAAGTTGGTTATAAATCTTGAAAGTTCAAAAATAGAAATTCGTCATCATGAGTTCTAAAAAGGTACTCCTAATAACAACAACAATGAACCGTAATTTATTTTAGACCGTTACATACGTTGAAAATAAAATGGCGATTGGCTGATTGGTAAACAATTTTAAAATGGTTTTCTATACCGAGACACTTTATCTGCCAGTTTGGAGATTCAATTCTAATATTGTCCTTGACTTTTATCAATCAAAAATCCCCTTTATGAGTCCATAATAGCTCAGCGCCGCCTCTCTGTATTGATCTCACTCGCACACTTCGCTCACGGCCATGCGAGCAAGCGAGACTGAGTCGGGTACTTGGCGGCAGGCAGAAGGGTTTAAGGTGCTGATAGTGTAGGTAGTTTCTTTTTACGGTGAAAATAATGGTAATTTAATAAATATAACATAACAGTTGTTTAAATTAAGTTCAGTTATTATGCACAGTTTCATGATCTAATTTGAAGTATTTTTTTAATACTAGCAGTTTACTGTTCGGTTTGGAGGTGACTTTGTATTTTTTTTGTCGAGAAAATTTTATGGTATCGTGTTTTCGTAAAACATAGTACTTAAAATTAATCCTCAACTTTACCATATATATTTATTTCAAAACTAATGCACTATTTTCGATATAACAGAGAATCATGCTAAGCAATTTGAAGTATTGTAGACTTTTAAGCAGTAAGCATCCGTCTTCTAAGATGCGCTTAATATTGTCAATTAATACAAAAGTCATCAATAATCTAACATCTCCATTTATGATGGTGAGGGGAAGCTCGTATTTCATATTTGGTATTTGTAGGCTGTCCGGTCATTGACCATGCCGCCCAAAAAGCTGCCGGTTACTTTCATGATTGCGTCTAGACAGGCTTTTGAACTTCGGTTCTTTTAAAGATACTAGTGGTCGCCCACTGGTCGAGATTCGACCTACTTACTGTCTATATAGTACTTACTTATTCCATGCTCAAGCTGTCACTTTATCACCTATCTATTTTCAAGTCATGAGGCCCTGGTGCTGTGTGTGAGTCAAACACACAAAAATCATCAAAGAGTCCCACAAAAATGTCAATATTACATATGAATTATAAAATCTTCCCCTCTTGAGGGATGATTTTAGAAAAAAACGCTGAAACACGTAATTTTGATTTGTTACCAATAGCATAAATTTGAATTTTCATATTCCTAACTTAAGAAATGATAGGTTTCCTACTTTCATCCTCGTTTAGGGATATATTTGAGAAAAAAAGTAAAAAAAAACCTATGTCCTTTCCTAGGATGCCATCTATCTCCTTACGAAATTTTATCGAAATCCGTTCAGTGGTTTAGGCGTGAAAAGGTAACATACAGACAAACAGACAGAAATACTTTCAAAATTATAATATTAGTATGGATGACAGATGACGCATAACCTAAACTACGGAATTTGAAAAACTTGAAAGGACAATGGGCATTTGTGCCCGAGTTGCGTACGTCCCGAGTTCCTAACTCGTGTAGTAGTATAATGATGTTATTGGTGACGGTTAATGATTCTTAGATAAATTATTTAGGGGTTTATTTACGTTACTTAAACTTAAGTAATGATTAGCGATTAGATCAGAGAACATTTGAGTTTTACGTATAATTTAATACGTTCCTTCTCTGTACAGGATTTTGCATTGACGAGTAAAAATAAGATGCTGATAAGATCATAGTTTTTTAAACAATCTTTGACATTCGGCAATGGTGTAACCATAATCATCTGCTTTTTTTTATAAATGGCATTTGGCTGGTCCACCTAGGAGGTTGTCGTCTGCTTAACCGGACTTTCCTGTGGGTGCCTCAATAAATTAAGCCTCCAGCCAGCATCCTAATTGCGTAACACAGTTTGAATCGGAATCGGAATGATTCTAAAGTATATTGCTAATCCCTTGCTTCATATGTTAGACAAATTTGTCTGCTCAACAACGTCAATAACGCAATGAATGTTGTTGAACTGTCAAATTGAAACCGATTCTTACTGATAGTGTGTTACGCAATTAGCCCGCAGGGCATAACTTAAAAACTAAGCGACTACACGCTAAGGGCACCCTGTGGGGTACGGGCCTCGGCTTAAGGCGTCGCTGGGGGAGGACAGCAATGGACGGGCTGGATCGGATTAATATTGTTATTAGGGGCCAGCTCAGCGGCGCGGGCTGGCTCGAGCGTGGGTCGGGGATACCTTTACCCAACTATGTTGGGGTCGGTTCCCAGTCTAACCGGATGTAGCTGAATACCAGTGTTTTACATGGAGCGACTGCCTATCTGACCTCCACAACCCAGTTACTGGGTAATACGATACCCCTTGGTAAGACTGATTGTTACGACTTTCGGGCTTCTGATGAACCGTAACGACTGTCAAAGAAAATGGTCATATTTATTGTAATGGTGATCGTTTAGTTTCATCGATTTATATAAGTGTAAAATAAATGAATAATAATAAGTGTAAAAGTTTAGAATACAATAAATATGACCATTTTATTACACAAAGTGACAGCTAGCACATGTCAGACTACTCCAGTGAATTAATAATTCGACTTTAGCTCTGATGCATCTTTTTTGGACTTTGAAAACATATTCTTTATTTACTGAATTGCCCCAATATATTAGGCCATATCTTAGTGCGGATGCAACATACCAGTGAAGCTTTCTGTCACTGAAAGAATATTTGTAATCGTATAAGTACTTCGAGAGATTTCTCTGCTGCTACTCTGTATAATATTAGTTTAGATTATAAATGGGCCAGCTCTTGAACTCGAAATAATCGAATAAATATTTTGTTCCAGCACTGTTCCACGAGGGTGGCACAGAAAACTTCAAGACTGCCTTCAGATTGTATCGAGGCCCGTTCCTATTGGTCGAATTCATATTCCTAATCGGCATAAATGTATACGGATGGCGGTCTTCTGGGGTTAACCACGTACTGATTTTCGAGTTAGACCCCCGGAATCATCTTTCTGAACAACATTTGATGGAACTGGCGGCCGTTTTTGGTGTCATATGGGCTTTAAGCATATTAAGTTTTATATATAGTGCAAGTTTGAGTATACCGCCTTTTGTGAATCCGCTCGCTTTGGTGATAATAATGGTGGCCTTTCTCATGAACCCGCTGAAGGTGTTTCGACATGAAGCACGGTTCTGGTTTTTGAGGATATGTGTAAGTACCTTTTGGATAATATTTACATACATAATTTAAAAGCTAATAGTCTTAAAATAATAATATGTACAAGTATATAACTAGTAGTTCTGCAAACAGTAGACCTAGCGAGCAGAAACTGTTTTGCAATCATTTTTACCATGTTTTTTGTTTTTAAAATCATGGTAAAGAAAAATTTGTAGGCCAGCTAGAAAAAATAACTAATAGGTAGGATTAGCAGAGGTAACGCTGCAGTCTAGTTTTGTGATGGGAAGGTGGTCCCAGGTGCTCCATCAATCCCTACCTAGTAGTTAAAGAGCCGATTCCACTGGTAGAAATCTACTGCAAGTGAGCAATTTACTGCATTTTGAGGAGCTATTCTGCTCATCACGCCTAAGATCCTAATCAGACCTTCACCAAATTTATATGAGACCAACTTAAAGTTACTACCTTTCAAATAAAAAAAAGAACCATCGAAATCCAGTAGCCCCCTTTTTGCTCCTTTTTGGAGGAAGTACCCCCTCAAATCAAAAATCCCCGACGACAAAAAAAAATTATATAGTCGTAAAACCTGTATACCAAGTTTCGTCTAGATCGGTTGTAAAATACGATCTGTAGAGGAGTAGCAACAAACTGACAGAGGAAAGTAAATTTTGCGACGTGAAGCAGAGCCGCTTCGATCGCTCGTTCAAAAAAGGGAGGGGAAAGAACCATAGTGCATTAAAAAATTCGTTCGCATAAGGACTACCTATTGTATTATATATGTTTCTTCTTTTATTTTATTTTTATGGCTTAGTTGAAGAGATCCCTATCCAGAGATCACTATCGTACTACATTACCAAGAGGTAACGTGTTACCTAGAGTAACTGGGTCCTATAATACTGGTATTTAGCTGCATCTGGTTAGACTGGAAGCCATCCCCAGCATAGTTCGGAAAAGGCGGCAGGTGATGATGATATCCACCTAGTTAGTATGATAATTTTATAAAGAGCAGACTGATAATTTTATGACCCCTAGCAATTGGCATGCATTACTAAAACAAATCATATTGTCGTACGGTTATCACAACGTAAATAACGTTTAATGTGACATCAGAAATTAAATGCAAATCCAGTTGCAGATGCTTTATTACGTAGTTAAATGTCGAGCTCATAAATCGTATTTAATATAGAATGGGCTGCAATATTCTCATTCTTCATACAATCCTAGTTCCTAACAAAATCAAAATCAAAAGTCATTTATTCAAACTAGGCTGAGAATCAGCACTTTTCGAACGACAAAATTACATAAGACAGTCTCCCAAAAACGCCCACCCTTCACCACTTCCTAGTGCTTTAGCTGAGAAATAAATATTATAAATCCGTAAGTGAGTTTTTTTGTTTGTTATAGGATACTTTTATCCCCAAATTTCCACGGGATCGTAACTTATGCGTGTGAAACCGCGGGGCGCAGCTAGTAATACTATAAATGTGATAGTATGTATATCTGAATGTTTGTTACTCGATCACGCAAAAACGGCTGAACGGATTTGGATCAAGTTTGGCACACAGAGTTTATAACCTGGATTAACACATAGGATATTTTTGAACACGGTAGTAAGTTCCCGTGAGATGATTTCCGACCTCCGGGCGAAGCCGCAAGCAAAAGCCATAATGGTCTGTGATCATCAGTTTTCTTGCCAAACAAGTTCTTTGGCAATTAATATTCTGATACTATTCATATTTTCCTGTTTCCAAGACCCTATTCATTCAATTTAGTTTCTGTATTTTATGTCAAGTGATTTGATTAGCTTTTGTTATTCGGTTACCATGACTTGAGATTGGATGCGGAAAATGCAAGACCGGTCGCTGTGGCGATGTTCAGCAGTGTAAATCTTTCGGCTGAATGATGGTTATGATGACTGATACACAATCAATCATGATGGCTTTCAAAAACAGGGGCTGGTCGGGCAATCTTGGCAATATATTTTTTGGAATTGAATATTATTTGCATGCCCATGAGACGGTAGAATATGGAGGACTACTTTTTAAGAAAACAACTATGTACGAATTACCCATGTTTGCAAAAATAAATGATTTGATTTGATTTGATTTGATTTGAATATATCTAAGCACGCATTACTTTATCCTAACATTTCTTAAGAAATCCAGTCACAAAAGATCAGAGGGACAATTCCCGTATTTTATTAACTCAGAAGAATCTATCTATAGGTAAGTCTGTCAAAAATACCTATATTTTACAGACATTTGTTGAATTGATTTCATTGATTGAGTTTAAACGTTTTTAAGTACTACAATGAAGGGTTCCATAGTTGGGATGAATTTATCCCAAGAACAAAGTTAACATTTTACACTCAATATTGAAAGATTCACCATGTTATTTTAAGACCATAGACTTCTTATAGGTTTTCCTGTAATATATTTTAGGCTTAGTAGTTTCGGAGATAAAGTTAAGCGGGTTAATGGTAAATTTTCATCTACATATCACGATGTTCTCCTTCATCGTTTTGAGAGCGGCCACCCTGTATAACCAAGGATTACTATCTCAAGCGTCTCTTACAGAAACAAAACTAATGCAGCTAACTCGTTCCAGTCTCCTTACAGTAATCGTTCAGTGATGAACAGATGACGTAACAACATGATTGACTTCTTAATAGTTCTTAATTACTTGTTTCGCTTTGCCGTTGCTAATGCGTCATGACAATTGACAGGCTATGACAGGAATTTCTGCTTGTAAATCTGTATGGACTATGTATATAGATATATAAAAGATGATGTCTTGTTTGACTTCTATGTCGTTGATTTAAGGTTTAGATTGGAATGTTCTCAAATTTTGATTGTTGAAACTTACTAGCGTTGTTGGCATAAAGCTTTTAAATCTTATTTTTTTACTTAAACATAAAACCAGGTCTGAGCACCGTAGGTTAGGATGGGCAGAGTACACATATCGATGACTTTGCGCTTCAGGGAGATTGGTAGATCACTCTTCATTATCATCTCTATTATTATCTTGACCAGTAGCTTTCCAGGCGTTTTCAATTCGGCGATCGATTTCCATTTTCCTGCCTGTTTTCGAAAGAAACTAACTGGCTCAAGTAGATATACTCATCAACATAAAGTATTTCCTGCCCATCTACTTCGACTCTACGCTTAGTACTGTTGGTCGCTCACCGAGTCGCAAAATTTCTGCCTTGGAGTTTGCCAAAAAGCGATGGAACGCAGCATTCTGGGTGTAAAAAGACTGGACAGAATTCAGAACACAACACTGCGTTCCAAAACGGGCGTACTGGATATAGGAAAGAAGGCTACCAGGCGGGTCACAATAGCCGCATGGACGCTGCCCCCTAGGTAAAAGTCTCCACACAATGGGTGCCTGAAAATGGATGGCACCGCCGAGGCCGGCACAGAAAGATGGCGAGACGCCTTGGAAGCGTACCGCGAAGGCTGGTGCGAGGTAGCGCTGGAAAAGAGTTCCTGGAAGGATTTGGGGGAAGTTTTTTCCCAGCAGTGGAACAGTACGGGCTAACAAAAAAAAACATAAAACTTCTATCGGCCAATTAATTACATCAGTTAAAGACAAAGATGATTGTCTTTGATGTACCGCAAAACCCCCCTTGGACTCAGTCATACTCAGACCGCAGTCATAAAACGTGGGAACGAGACGGAGACAGGTTTTAGGGTTCCGTACCTCAAAATGAAAAAAAAACGGAACCCTTATAGGATCACTCGTGTGTCTGTCTGTCTGTCTGTCCGTCCGTCTGTCAACGCCAATTTGCTCCGAATCCACTAGACCCAAACCCCCTTATTACAAAACAAGGTTTATCTTCAGACCCAGGTTTAAAACATGGAGCCATTATGGAATTTCAAACTTTATTCCGACTATGGTAAAGTTCCTAAACACAAAACTGACAACTTAGTACCGAACTAAGATTTCAGTTTTGTATAAAGAACGGTATTTCAATCACTGTTACGTTCTTATTACAAAAACTGGCTGCGTGGTTTAAGCCATGTCAAAATATAAATCTTGTTTTGTAATAAGGCGGATTAAGTTAAAACTTTGTACACATATGAATTTCTGTGACCAAAACACAGACGTGTAACGTAAATAAATGAATTTTGAGTATGGGGGTCACTTTTGAGGGGGAAATTAGAAAGAGATTAGTGAAATTAGAGAGAAAAAAAAAGTTTTGGTAACGGTACCGTGTGACATATCAAATAAAAGGGCTTGTTGTAAGGATTTCAACTATATATTTTTTAATAATTTTAAAATAAATACTTTCAAAATTATTTAAGAAAATAGCCGTTATATCCGAAACTACTGAGCCTAAAACTTCGAAAAAAATACAGAAACTAGTTCTTTACTTATAGATTACAGAAAAACCTATAAGAAGTCCAAGGTCTAAAATAACATGGTAAATCACTCAATATTGTGCGTACAAACTTACATTTTCAGTTGGAATGTATGAGGGAACATGTCTTTCAACTACAATATTAAGTTTGTTCTTAGGATATTTCATCCCAACTACGGAACCCTTCATTATGCGTGGTCTGACGTGCTCTTGGCCGGTTTTTAAATCTCGTATCTACGTCTTACTCGCACGTTTTATGAGCACGACTTCCACGAGTCGTTAGATCCGTAGAGTGAATTTAGACTTTAACCTATTACTATTATACCGATATTCCTTTTAACTGTGCGACTGTGATCGAGCGTTTCATACGAATTTAAACATTATGCGAATAAGGATCATATTCGTACTAAACGCTTACTGTAGATGTCGTCCAATTTAAAACTGCACGCCCCTCCACTAAAATGTAAATACAAACATTTAAAATGTGTATGCAAAAGGCAGTGGACCCCTCCACTGCCTTTTGCATACACATTTTAAACGTGCAGTTTTAAATTAGTCGATCTCTACTTGGTTTCAATACAGTCTAAAGTACGCTTAAGATGAAGATAGCACGCCTTGGCGTTTAGTGTTGTATCATCATCTACCCAGCCTTTTCGTAACAATGTCGGGGTCGGCTTCCAGTCTAACCGGATGCAACTGAATACCATTTGTTACCCGTGGTCCCCTCCCGTAGTCCCTGGGAGGACCACGGGTATTTTTTTTACCCGTGGTCCCTTCGAGAAATACAATGCTGCCCACGGGTAACAAACTCTGAATACTAGTATTTTCATAGAGCGCCCCCAAGCCAGTTAGTAAAACTGGTTGCCATCAGGCTTTCGGGTATCTGACTACCTGTAACGAATGTCGAAGATACACGAATGACAGCCGGGACCAACGGCTTAACGTGCTTTCCGAGGCACGGAGGGATCTCGGTATATAAAGATGGTCACCCATCCAAGGACCAACCGCTGCAGACGTAGCTTAACCTGATCGATCGGCCGGTGCGGCTATTATAACTAAGCCACGAGTTGATGAGGTAAAAATACATGGACAGACGCACATCAAGCTACTATACAATCTGTCAAATTTCTTTAAAAGATTTTCAACTTTATCGTTAAAGCATAAGGTTCAAGGCTTAATGGGAAAATGTAAGTTTCGGGTAGCTTGACCTGGGGGCCAAATCTGCTAACGCAGTTGTGTCCGAATGGCCGGTCATTGGCACCGTAATTGTAGAGTTTGACAGTTATGCTAATCTCCTAATTGAAAGGCGTCTTTATGATTTTCCAATGACGTGCCACTGATATTCCAATGGAAAAATTGTCTGTATTTGGCAATCTCGTACTGACAAGCTCCTATTCTTTTGACTTCCCTATGGACCACTGCCACGCCATTATGAATTTAGGAAGTTACAAACTATTGGCACAATGGTCTTGGCGTTGCCTTGGTATGGTCGTCGGTGATGGCGTCTGTACATTATCTAAGATTAGGTAATTTATTTTATCTAAGATTATTCATATTCAAGTATAGTATGATTATGATGTGGGGCAATATGTGACATAAAAATTGCATCCCACAAAATGTTCTTCAACATCCACTTATCTTGTTTCAGGGTCGTATCCTAGCGGCTCCGTTCATGCCTGTGCTATTCGCTGATTTCTGGCTGGCTGACCAGTGGAACTCATTCGTGGCCGCCTTCATAGACTTCCACTATCTCATCGCTTTCTATACCACGGGCAGCGACTGGTTTAATGTTAACGGTGAGTTTCCTAATGTCTATGGAGTGTCCACGGATTTTCATGCCCGTTCTTCTCCATAGGAACCCCCTACTCTTTGGTATGGGCAACTAGCTTCATCTTACTGACTGACCGGCTCCTTGACAATTCAAAAGTGCCTGTAATTGGCTTAATTAATATAAATGCTTTGAGTGTAAGTTTATACAAAAGATTTTACTGACCGTAGTATTTATTGGTATTAAATTTTTAAAAAAACAGCCTCCTTGGTCTTTTTGTCGCAAGCGCTACTGATGAGCATGAGGTGCTGGGTTCGATTATTCAAATGCCCGGGCCGGGCAGTGTTATTGGGTTTTACATCAGGAATTTCACAGTAGCAACCTGGAGTCTGGATTTGTACCCGGTTCATGGCAATAAGCTCGCCCCCTATTACATGGGACTTAAACATAACTGGCGAAATGTGGGTGTACTATAGGTACACCTCTGCCTAGCCCTTCGGGGGTTACAGGCGTGATGTTATGTAAATTAGAGAGACTTAACTGGCGAAATGTGGGTGTACTAAACATCTCTGCCAAAGCCCTCTTTCAAGCATGTTGCAATGATTATTTATCAAATCATGCATTAATGCAGAAGCGACCACTCTTCTTGGTGTTAATTTAATAAAAAATATAGTCGCATATCATGCGTAACATCTCACCTTGGTAATAAGCAACTGAGCAGCGACAGAAATTGACCTCAACACAAAAAAAAAAACAACTTTATTTGCTAAATCATAACAACCTTGCAATTCATGTCAGTTACAAATAAGCAGTAACGGTAAGTTTTTTTTTTTTGGTATGTTTCGGTACTTATTAAGATTGTTAGAACGAAACTTATTCACTCTGTTCCCCGTACTAGTATAAACTGTACTACGATGGAACAGTTTTCCTCGTTCTCTGTGAATTTTAGTGTTTATTTTAGTTATTAATAACAAAGCATAGTACAGCAGAAGTTAAATTAAGGTAGGTAAACATAACAAAAACACAAAATTGTGAACTTTTTTTTTTAAAATGTTAAAGTTGACATAGTATATGCAAAATATTTAGATGCTAAATTTGTTAACATATAGTTTGTTCCACTTTTTATCATACATACATGCATGCATATATAATATATTATTAAAACCAGTTGCAAAGAAAATTAAAAATTAAATGAAAAGTAGGTCCTTCTTGTTCAAAAACTGAAAAATTTATTCGAATATTTATTCATTACTGGTGGTCGTCCACTGGTCGAAATTCGACCCCCTCTACTTACAATCTTTAAAGTACTTACTAATTACAAGAGTACACTAATTCCATGCTATTAAAAATTACTTACTTATTCCATGCTCAATCTGTCACTTCCGTCCCTTTTCACGAAATCACTCCCACAAAAAGCGAGAGAAAGATGTTACACATCAAAATAACGTGTGCGTTCGAGGAACTCCCGCCAGGAACGAAGTACCTTACATGATACTAGCACGCACACACACACACACACACACACACACACACACATATAATAGAAAGAGACAGAGAGAGGGAGACATCAATAAATAAAGTAGCCCCATTTTTTTCTTTCCAGTAACATTCGAAGGAACACAATGGTTCATAATAACCCGCGCGCTCGTCAACGTAGTCCCAGCGTGGACTCGTTTCTTCCAATGTCTGCGCCGTTACAGAGACAGTCGCGAAGCATTCCCGCATCTTGTGAACGCTGGGAAGTATTCCACTACCTTCTTTGTGGTGCTGTTTGCGACGCTCAGGACGCTGTATAGTGGTCAGTATCATTGTTACATGACTACAGACGCCAGCAGATCAAGCTACCTGAAACTGTTAAATTTTCCCAATCAAGCTAGAACCTTATGCTGTATGGATAAAGTTGAAAATCTATTAAAGAAATTTGACAGATTGTAGTAGCTTGATGTGCTGGCGTCTGTACATATCTCCAAGGAACGCTTCGGGAGTCATCGTGCCTCCGAATTAGCACGAACGTCGCGCCACAGAGTAACCGCCCACAGAGGCAAAGCGTTTAAGTTTTGTACTGCTGCGCTTTTTAGTAGTGCACCTATCATTGCGCGTTTCTATGAAGTTATCGCTCTGTCGGGTTACCTACTCCGGTCTAAGATCGTCATTTATCACTCAAAAGTTTTGAAGTCTTTTGTAAATGGATACAGTTGTTAAGGGCGCTATCACATTTTTCCTCAAATATCAGTGCTTTTCAGGTACCATTTTAATGAATTAGGAGTCACAACTGCAAGGATATCAGTGTCTCAAATTAAAGATAATATATTCATCTCCAGAATGGGCACATAAAAATTGTATAGCCCCATACAAATTTTTCACACAAATACGTTTTAACAATCACAATAAAACCAACAAATTAAAAAAAATGAGGTCTGAATAAGAACCGATATAGCTAAATCCACTGCATAGTTATACATAAAAATAATGACAAACTGTTGCTTATATAGTCCTCTATACGGTCAACTAAATATTTTGTAAGTAAATAAATAACTTTTTTATTTATGATTAAAATAAGAAGCGCCCTCAAATTTCTCCATACATTTTCTACACGCGGTTCGTCATTCCGCGCTCAGACGCGCTCGTGGAAGCACCGGTGTATCGATTTTTCGCAAAAAAATATTTACGTACAAAAGCGTGTGCTGTATTGTATACTGTGGGTGGACGAAGTTGATACTTTTTCGGACCGAATTAAAAGGAAGTACGATTATTGGAATTTGTTTTAAAAATAAATACATAGTTCAAAATTTTTGTATGAATCATGGTTGTAGATTACGGATAAACATTGTGTAAATAAAATTATATTATCTTTAATCAAATGGCGGAAATATTTTTTTTTTTGAGATATTCGATACATAGTCAATTTTTGGGTTTTTGGGGGTGGTGATTACGTATGTCATATTTTTTTTATCCAAGATGGCGGGTGTATTTTTTTAAATAAAAATTCGACAAATTGTGGAGGTTTGTTATCAATTGTTGAAGGTGGTGTTTACAAATATACCATCCGACTTTTGATTCATGATGGTGGATGTACATTTTGGTGATAAATCGACTTAGTTGTCAATTCATAAATCCAGAATAGTAGATGGTTATAACTTTCGACACCAAGTATGGTTTTTGATTGTGGTGTGCATTGCTAAAATATTTACATTTGTTATTACAGATGCCACGAATCCAGAAATTTCGATAAAGGACAAAAAAACCATACACGTAGCAGTAAACAAAAGTAATGAGACTTTGTATTTTGATTCAGAAATCACAAATTACTCTGGAGTTTTGTTACAGACGTTGATACACGTCTGTTGGTAATTTATTTTATTTGATTTACCTTAGGTACTTACTAATGTTGTCTCTTTAGGGTTCCGTACCAAAATGGTAAAAAAGAACCCTTATGGTGAGACTAAGTCTGTCTGTCTGTCACACCTGGACATCTCAAGAACTGCTAATGCTATCAACTTGAAATTTAGAATAGTTTTAGATGACGTTTGCCCAACTATTTTGCAAACAAGAAAGAAAAAAAAAAACCTCTTTTGCAAAAGGGACTGAAAACTAGGGACTGGGGGTCTTAAAAATTTGAAATGGAGCTACTAGGGCATGTAGGGTATCATATGAAAGAGCGCTGTTTGCACCGTTCCCCTTATCTCCGAAGTTTGCATAGATTAAAATCTGAAATTATTCTATGTCATAGAAGTTTATGTAAAGATTACAGGAAAAATAAAACGATGTCTCTAAATAGCACAGTTTTTCAGAAATCATCAACATCATATAAACGTACGGAACCCTCGGTGCGCGAGTCCGACTCGCTCTTGACCGGTTATTTATTTTCAGGAGCAATAATGCGCAATAAGAGAATATAAGCCAAAAGGCACAAAAATAATCGAGATGGATTTCCTTTTTGAGCAGCTAATCCTTGTAGGTAGCCACACTCCTCTTTTTGATTGCGGCGTAAAGTATAAATAAAGAAAAAACAAGGCTTATACTGTGAAAATTTAAAGACTGTAGCTTAATCAACCGTTTGGTTGTAAAACCAGTGTGATAGACGGACACGTGAGTGACAGCAATAGTGCTCCACTTGGACCCTTCGGGTACGGAACCCTAGAAAGAGCTGGCCTTCATTCTAAATTTGAACTTCTTTGAAACATGAAATTAAAATATACTTTTTACTACCTACTTTGGTTTTAATTTTTATCAAAAGTACTGAAATCGCGCCCCAGTCTCTGTAAATAAAATACTGTTTTCATAAGGCAATGATTATTTTTAAATATCACAACGAAAGTCTACGATAAACTCCCAGGCTAGTATTTGATTATGTAATGCTCCAACATTTGCCAGCTAAAATAATATTTACAAGTACCTACTTACATCTTTTCTAACTAATAGTAGCCTGGGGAATAATCGTAGGTGTTCCTTGTAATAGTAAAATGTTTAGGTTGTTAGTTATGTAAAAATATGGTATTTAATCCATAAGGCCAGCGCTTGAAATTTTTGGGTTCGTACCTACGCTACGTAATGGCTGATGAATTTTAAAAATACTAAAAACAATTATCACGCAGATAGTACTTAGCCACAGTTACTAAAATTGGATTGCAAACTTACAACTAACTTTACTCAATCAATACCAGTAAAATTAAAAAAAATATACCTTCAAGTACCAAGATTAGTTAAGTTACGTATAAAATCAAGCGGTCAGCGGTTTCAATGTGTGCGTGCGCGTAATGTTGTTGTGTTGCGATTCAGATACCTAAACTCGAGCGAGTTCAAAATGTGATAGCGTCCTTAATCTATAATTTTGTAATCACGGTAATACATTAGCAAGTAGTGTCCGACCGACACTAGTTTTTACGGCCGAAACCGAATTTCGGCTTCGGTCTCAATTTCAATCGAAACCGAAACTTCCTGGTCATGTTTTCGTGGGAAAAATAAACAAAACATTATCATATATAAATCAGTCTTTATTTTTTCTTTTTTACATTAAACATTCAGTCTGACATTTTGATCACATTTAAAAAAAATGTCAGAGACTGTAATTCAGTCTCGTAACTAATCATCAACTTATTATCATGTTAGCACGTATCGTACGAAAACCTATTCTATCATGACGTAATTGTCACATCAATAGAGTAACAAAACTTACCTGATTCGAAACAATGTTATATTCACTTGAAATTTACACAACAAAAGTAACGCAAACAAAACAAGCAAAGGTCATGAGGCAAGTCACGAACTCACGACCGTGAGCGTGGACGCGGCAAAATGACACTTCGTCGCTCGCAGCAGCTCAGTGCACCGAACATATCTGATCGCAGCGCGTAACCTCCCAAATGTAGTTACGGTGTCGGCCGTAGTTTCGGCCGGATGGCATCCGAAACCCGTTTTTTTGCCGATACTAGGACGAAACCGAAAGTTCGGTCGGACTCTATAGGCAAGTACTTCCATGGTTGTAACAGCTCTATATTAGATCTCATCATCATGCGTTCGTATTTCCGAAGTTGGACGATGATTCCCGAAGCGCACACTTTTCTTGGAATATCTGCGAGTTTACCGGGACAGTCGCGAGGCTTTCCCGCATCTTGTCAACGCTGGAAGTATTCTACTACCTTCTTTGTGGTGCCGTTTGCAACGCTCAGGACGCGAGATATAAGCCCCATTTATTTATGAGAAATCGATCAAAGCGTGCATAGATAGGTAGATTGGGTTTAAAATAATACAAAGACAGCTTGCTCTTTATGTGACCAAATCAGTGCAAAATGATTTTTTTTTACAATTGCTACATGAAATTGTTTCTTCGATATTTATTTAAATGATAAATGATTTTATTTCAGTAAGAAGTACATATACAGCAAACACTTTTACACGTCAATTATATTAAAAAAGTAAATGAGGTGTATCAGTAACTATGGATACGGATTAGAGATTTGTCGATTCCAACTCCGCCTCTAGCTCCCATTATTTCTAAAACCTCACTCAGGCATGTTTAAACAATATTATTACTTTAAAAAAAAATCTCTTAAGGGGCAGCTAGATTGCGGTCGACCGGTGAAATCGTGTCATTAAGAGTGATCCAATTCAAGGTACCTTTTACTAAAAAAAAAATACACTAAATGTAAAAATATCAATTCTATTTTCTTTAATCGAATATTTAGTGTTATTCATTAATTATGGAAAATGATGTCGGGCAAATGGCCGCCTCTGGACCTTCTGCAGCAGTTGATTCTTTCGAGGTGATTTTCGATAACATCGTGGATTATCTCGGCAATAACTTGGCGGATGTTAGTTTTTAGGTGCTCCAATGTTACAGGTGTGTTGGTATAGACGCGAGTCTTAAGAAAACCAACACAAACAAAAAAACCAACGGCGTTAAATCGCACGATCTTGGCGGCCAGTTGACGTCACCGTCAAATAATACGTCGATAAACAAAAGTAGATACACAGTGCTTACAGAATTGTTATTTCTGTAGAACTGTTGAACAATTTTAACGCGTTGAGCAACCGTAAACGATTCATTTTGTAAATGTATTGTTAGATTGTTACAAACTAACATTTGACGTTTGAAATACGCTCTATTACTAACAGCTGTCAAAATTACAGTGTTGCCAATATAGGAAACTTGAATTGGATCATCCTTATTTTGAGGCGATAATTATCGACTAGTCATGATAAATGATTTTGATAAATGATTTATTTCTGTAAGTAGGTTTGTACTAATACTTTTACACGTCATATTTTTAAAACTAGATGAGGTCGGCGTTTCCTATCTGACTACTCTGAGAAGAAAGGCCGAAACAAAGTCAGAGGTCACAGTCTCTTTTAAAATCCAGACATAATCTTGGTCAGATCATGTGAAGGCCATGTAGATTAGTGCCTGCAATGGTCTTCTGATGAAAGAACCACACAAATTAAGGGGACCTGTCTAGTCATTGCACGCATTTGTCAAAAGTCGTGCAGCTCAACTCAGAGCTTAAGGAGCTCAACGATTCAATGAACAATACCAAAGAAAGGACATTTTGGTAGGCCGCATAAATTACTCAAACTGCCAGAACATGATAATAATTAACTGAGAAAAAAAAAAACTTCGACCCAAATAGTCTTCACATTCGACATTGATCAACCGCTTATTGAAAATCCACATTTCTATCTTCCAGGTAGCTACCCCGACTCCTACGAAAACCCATTCCTGTACCCATGGTTCGCGTGCCAGCTGGTGTCGTCGCTGTATACCTACACGTGGGACGTCAAGATGGATTGGGGGCTGTTCAGTTGCGGCCCCAATGCTGAGAACAAGTTCCTCAGAGAGGAGATCGTGTATAGTCCTGGGGTGAGTCTAACGCTGTTTGTCCACCGCACAACGTCAACGGGAAACAAATTAATTTTTTGAAGTGAAAACTTCTTTAGGCGTGTTGAGCACTTTCTGGGTGAACAAAAGTCATGGAACTCGCGTCATCGTCACCGAACGCTTTCCATGAGGTATATGTATATAACTGTGTATAAATGTGTACTTTTTGGGTGAAAGTCGCGACATCGTCACCGCACGCTTCTCTAATAGGTCGACGATTCAATTCACAAGTTACTTAGTTTTTACTTCTATCGGCAGTCCCGAAAGACGGGTAGTCTTTGGGAACGCATGTTTTTTTTTTTGTTCGTTTCTAAACTTTCATATGCATTTGGTAAAAAGCTGTTATTTTGACTTTACAAACGTTTTGACTTCCAGTTTTACTACTTCGCGATTGTGGAAGACTTCGTGCTGCGCTTCATATGGACGATATCCTTCGTGGTGACGGAGAACAACTTCGTGAGCGCAGAGACTATGACCTCCATACTAGCGCCGCTTGAAGTGTTTAGGTAAATATATTTTATACTAACTGCTGCCCTTGGTCCGCGTGAAGTTTCTTGTTTTAGCATAAAACATATCCTGTGATACTCAGGGATAATGTAGATTCCCATTAGTGAAAGAATTTTCGGAATCGGATCAGTAGTTCCGGAGATTACTCCCTAAATACAAGCTTACAAACAAATTTTGTCTCTTTATAGTATTAAGAGATGTACCTAACTAAAGGTGCCTAGAGAATTGCTCGATTTTTGACGATCGTCACGTGTTTTATTAGTACTTCTTCATCATGAGGGACAGAAGTACTATAACAACACGTATCGATCTTCGAACATCGATTAAATCTGTTGGCTTTATTTATCGGATTTGCCTAACTGGTCGCGGATCCAACCAGAGCTAATTTAAAGAACAAAAATTTTATTTGGCAACAATTAAGTCATGAAACACGAAATACTAAATAAAAATCTATGTAAAATCACGCCTGGAATTCCACGAAGGGTTAGGCAGAGGTGTAACTCTATAATACACCCACATTTCGCCAGTTATGTTTAAGTCCCATGTAATAGGGGGCGAGCCTATTGCCATCAACCGGGCACAAATCTAGACTGGAAAAGAAATTCCTAATGGAAAATCCCTCACTTTGTCCGACTTGGGAATCGAACCCAGGACCTCATGCTCAGCAGTAGCGCTTGCGACCACTCGACTAATGAGGCAGACAAAAAAAATCTAAAAAAGTGAAAAACCACAAAATTGTTACTACAATAGAAACGTTTCTCCTATTCCAGACGCTTCATCTGGAACTTCTTCCGCCTGGAAAACGAACATCTAAACAACTGCGGCAAGTTCAGAGCCGTGCGAGATATATCCGTGGCCCCGCTGGACTCCTCCGACCAGGCAGATATCATCCGCATGATGGACCACCCCGATGGTGTCATCAATAGGTCAGTATTGTGCCTTTCCCAACTACATATTTATTTCTTTACGTAACCGTTTATCTACACACATAGTAGAAATGAACAGAAAACTTGTACAATGGTAATGCTTATTTCTAAAGAAATCTCTTCCAGAATACCTGTGATAGAAAAGTAGACAAAAAGAGATCACGTTGTGTAAGAATAGAAGAGAAAACAAAATACACAAAATCATAAAACTATCTATGTTGGACGTTGGAATTAGTTCTTTTACTATGAGAGAAAAAAAGAAAAATATTTTTTTAGGGACACGCACAATAAAATACAACAATAAAAATAACATATTTAAAAATAAAAAAATACACACACATACATTAAAACGAACAAAATAGTGAAACAAAAAAAATATGAAAAGACCTTTGGGAGGCCAAAAAGGCTCCTATGACAGTACAATGCTGCGATATTTGAAAAAAAAAACAAATGCCGCAGCTTTGGTATTCTGATAAGGCTTTCCATTCTAACCGGGGATGCAGCTGAATACCAGAATATTTCATGGAGCGCTGCCTATCTGACCTCCATGACCCAATTACTGGGTAACAATACCGCTTGGTAAGACTGGTTTTCAAACTTACGGGCTTCTCACTACTCGGAACGACTGTCAAAAGATCCGGCAGATAATAATGTCTTTTCCACAAACATATATTTTCTAAAACTCCTTAATTGTTCAATTTATTTATTTATGAGTAATAAATTAGTTAATTTACGATGGTGTTTGGGTTGTTAAGCTATGTAAAAAAGATTATGGTTTCACTAATCCTTCAACAAATTTTCCTAACTATTCTTCCAGATTAATGAAAAACAAGAAAAACGCAAAAAAGACAAAAGAAAGTGATCGCAAGCCTTTGTTGAAGAAGGAATCGATACAAGACATGCAACTGGAACTAGACCTGTCCTCCAAGATGCTGTAACAAACTGTGATACCCGTACTTATACTTTAGATATTATTGTTATAGTATTATACGAAATATATTTATAGCCAATTCTTATAAACATTTTTTTTTGTGGTAACCCAAGGGGCGATTTTTGTTAGGAATGACAACACTGAAAGATTGTGAAGGTTATGGAAATCTCTGTCCAGCTGTGGGAAATCAGATATCTTCAGGCAAAAGCAAAATTGTTGACGTGCATAAAATACGAACATTTTAACATGTTATGAGGAGGCCTATATTATATTTATGTTAATTTGCATGAATATTCTGAAACAGTCACACATACATGCAAAATGGAACTTTAGTATATGATTTTTCTTTTTTCTTTCCATGTTGAAGACAGTTAAATAATTGTAATATTTTCTCTCGATACATTTTTTATTCGAAAATCATGTCTTTTAAAAATAATAATAAAAAACAAACAAGATTATTTGGCTTTTATGTCTAAAATAAATATTCACAGCAAGAAAATATAGTTTATTATCCAGCCACCAGAATTTTTTTCTCTAGATCAATTATTACTTTAGATAAAAACGAAAAAATAATTGAGACATATTGCTATTTAGTGTCGTGCTCGAACACGATCAAAGAGCGCACGCGATATTCAACTTTATTACTGAAGTGTTAGCGTTTAGCACATAACGGAGTGGCGCGGAGCAAGGGGCGGAGCTTGCGTGAAAATTTGATTTAGACTGCCTGCTCTTAACTTAAAAATAAACATTTTATTCTTCTCAGTACCATAATAATTATGAAGCAATACTTTCTTTCAATAAGAATGGCATAAATGAATTGAATTTAATCAATTTTTCATGTTGACAAACATCGAAATCTCAAGCACTTCAGACAAGAATGGTGTATTCTTGATTCAAGTAGCTTCAAGATAGCAAATCAATCTCTTCGGTGATAATAAATCAATGTTAAGACCACACAGATATAAAGTATTTTCTATGACAGTGACCGTGCAGGTCCATAACCATTTCAAGATATAAATCAGAGGCACTTGACTTTGTGGAATCTGTTAACACTATCTTCATCATCATCTGCCTAGCCTTTGCCCAACTATATTGGGGTCGGCTTACAGTCTAACCGGATACAGCTGAATACCAGCATTTTACATGGAGCGACTGCCTATCTGACCTCCACAACCCAGTTACTGGGTAACACGATATCCCTTGGTAAGACTGGTTGTGAGAATTTTGGGCTTCTTCGGGACAGCCGGGACCAACGGCTTAACGTGCTTTCCGAGGCACGGAGGAATCTTGGTATGTAAAGATGGTCACCCATCCACGGACCAACCCCGGCAAGCGTAGCTTAACCTGATGGATCGACCCGTGCGGCAGTGTTAATTTAGCCACGAGCACCTCTCACCTCTATTGATTCATAACCATTTCAAGATATAAATCAGAGGCACTTGACTTTGTGGAATCTCTGACATTATCTTGTCAACATCAATACGAGTAGTATACAGGGAACCAAAAATTGCGTAAGACCGTATATATGAGGAAAATATTTGTAGACTTTTCAGTTATTCTGCTGCTGACAGCGACTCAAGCATAAAGATCACTGTGATTTTGATTTTTTTTGCAAAACAAGGGGTAATATAACTGAAAGTACTTACTGTAGAATGATAATATTTGATACTAGCTGCGCCCCGCGGTTTTACCCGCCTAAATCTCGATCCCGTGGGAATCATCATTCTCTTGCCCATATCCCAAATTATTTGGGGTCGGCGCAACATGTATTTTTCTTCCATGCTTCTCGATTAGTCGTCATCTCGGTAGTGTAGTCACCCCCTTCCTAGCCATATCATCTTTCACACAGTCCATCCATCGTTTCTTTGGTCTTCCCCTACTCTTATAGTCATCGACATTCATACTCCAAACTTTCCTCACGACAACCGATTTCCGCACAACTTTTCAGTCAACGGTGCCACCTTCAGACTTCCTCTTATGTACTCATTTCTTATTCTATCCATTCGTGTCACACCACACATCGCTCTTAGCATTCACATCTCAGCTACAAGCAATTGCCTCATCCCTTTTGTGGCCCAATTTTCATTCTGATCCAATAAGACGGCAGGTCTAACCATTGTTTTATATATCTTCCCCTTAAGTTTAAGAGGAATCCGGGAGTCGCAGATTGTTCCCGTGACTTGCCGCCATTTCATCCATCCAGTGTTAATTATGTGATTAAGACGCTGACAACAGCTAAACCGCGGTCACTCGCAGACTGCATACAAAAGAAAGAGAAGCGCGATGACACAAAGCTTGTAATTTATTGCAAAATATGAAGCAATTATCTATTTACTCAAAAATGAGTTGAGTAATCGAAAATAAAAAACAACCAAGTTCTGCATTCATAAAAGATGTTTATTATTAATTAAATACCAACCGTACCTTGATATTTAATACAGATAATTTGGATTGAAACTCCAAAGCAAAGGGTTAGTTTACCGTTAATTTGTATCATGATTTTTTTTTTCTAAACTTGTTTTGGTAACTTACCAAGTTCTGACAAATATGTTCAAGAATAACATATATTTTTTCCGCTACCACAAACTATATAGATTTGCCAAATATTTTGGTTTAAGTCAAGCCTATTTTTATCATTTGCCTCTTGTCAGCACCTTAACCGTCTGATCTACTTCGCCATCGCTTTGCACGAGTGAACCGGTGGGAATATCGAGATAAAAACTAAGTACTAGCCCAGGTCATGGTCTACCCAAGTGCCAAATTTCATCCAAATCCATTCAGCCGTTTTAACGTGAAAGCGAAATAAACAAACTCACTTTCGCATTTATAATATTAGTTAGGATGGTAAACATATGTAAACTTTTGAGGCTATATCACACTTGATACACATTTAATTCTTACTGGCAACACTGAGTCAGAAGTTCCGTTGGTTTTAGTGGGGTAGTGGCCTGGTAGTGGGGATTAGTCTACGCCCAGGCAGAAACGATTCTTTTTTAAATATAATTTCTTGTTCTTGAGCTCATGGTGAGCAGTCACTCCTAAAAAGCCGCCACGTACTTATTGCTAGATAATTCTAGGAAATAAACCTAATATTATAACCGTTAACGTTATACTGTAAAATCAAATGATCGTCAGCCCTAAATTAAAACGATTATTTAACGATCCTGCTTTTTCAATTCTGGTTGTTTCTACACACACCTGACAGTTAGTTACGTATAGGTACTTACTGCAAATAGGATACTAGCAAAAGGTTTAATTTAGTTATGCAGTTTATTGTACAAGGTCAAATTAATTCACCTGGAGAAACTTCTAGTAGTGTAGTAACCACAGATTTAGAGTAGGCTAGATACCGCATGTTCATTAGATAGTTTGGTGGTATGAGGAACAGGGTGTAAAGTTCACTCATCCACCATAGAAAATAGAGGATCTTGTGTCTGGTGGGCAACTGCCCGACGGTTGATGTCGGGACGTTGTATATATGCTAGTTGCGCGGTAAACTCTGCTTGCGCGATGCAGGATTTGCGTAACGTCATTGTGACGCGTAGTTCGTATGTGGCGATTTTGATGCCGCTACATCACGCCCCCCCGGAGACCGGAGGTCGATAGTGGGCTGAGTCATGTATCTTGCGATGCTTGCCAGTGCCAGTAGAGGGTTCCAGTGAGTCGGAACCGGGTGCCGCATAATTATCGGTGGATCGGAACTGTCTCGATCCGGCGATTCCCGAGTGAGTCGGGGTGGCACTGCATTATGCTCCAGTGAGTCGGATGTGGTACAGCGCCGGGTTGAGGCTGACTGCTGGCGTCCACCAGGAGAGGCCTGGAGAGGTATTACGTTTTCTGCTTGTGGACCGGCCGAAAGTGCAGTGTGCTGTGCCAAGGTTGAGGAATTGATGATGATGTTGACGTCACGCTGAAGTAATTCCACGAAGGCTGCGCTGACGTTCATACTCGGGGTCACCAGTTTGGTGGTATGAGGAACAGGGTGTAAAGTTCACTCATCCACCATAGAATAGGGAGGATCCTCCGACCAGACGGGTGTTGTGTCTGGTGGGCAACCGCCCAACGGTTGATGTCGGGGCGTTGTATATATGCTAGTTGCGTGGTAAACTCTGCTTGCGCGATGAAGGATTTGCGTGACGTCAGTGTGACGCGTAGTTCGTATGTGGCGATGTTGATGCCGCTACAATAGTATGAAAACCAAGCGTATCATCTTTTTTATACCTACGATGACGTCACCCCAGCCATTTAGTGATGTGCTCAACGTAAACAGAATCATTTCAATCGCTAAGCCCGTCTGTGAGCTTATAGACTTCGTCAGGAGTTGCCATTTGCGTGCGTTGACATTTTTTCATTTGACATGCAATAGGAAGTCGCAATAATGCCCGGGGGCACGCTTGGTCGGACGGCTTGTGGAATCTAACCCACTCTACATCTGTGGTAGTAACTTACATGTTTATTTTAGAAAATCTTTATATTTTGTTTTATCGATATCGATAAGTGTCGCCAACTAATTTGATTTGAAACTACAACACAAAGTTAGGTAGATATCAGTAAAATAAAAACCATTAATTGATAATAGTTAGTGCATTTTAATACTAATAACTGAAGTAGACATAAAAACCTCTCGATAGAAGCTCAGCTCTCACTAAACAATACACTAGCGATTAGAAAAGCTATTAAATAATAATTATTATATCACAACTGAACTTAGAACATTAATAAAGGCTTGTGCGGACTGGCGCGATATCGCGGGCGCAACGCGACATTAGTAGTACAATTTCTTTGTCGCTGCATGTCGTGCTCGCGATATCGCACCAGTCTGTACGAGCCTTAATGCACGCGTTGAATGTAAATTTTATGTTTACTAGCGGACCAAGACAATAAGGGACCAGTCCCACCGCCGACGATGAAGCGATTAAAGATTTTCTCGCTCAAGAAACGTTTTGTAGGTAAAGATTGTAGGTCCCGTGTAAGTAAGAGATACATACAGTACGTTAATAAAATTAACGAAAGGCTTGACCGTTAACCCGCAATCGTATAGCGTACATACAGATAAAAAAAGTTTTTTTTTTAATAATATTCACAAAAAACACGAACAAATGAATACGTACGTAGTACGATAAAAGAAACACTGCACACGTGCACTTCTCGTTCCACGTTGAAAGACAAGTGCGCGTGTACAGAGAAGAAGAATAATTTAGATAACATTTTAGTGAATATTTTATATAAAAAATAAAAATGTTTTATTTTAATTGTATGTTTTTTTTAAAGCCTTTCGTGAATTAACATGCTGTATATTAATAGTTTATCGCTGACTATTAACAGATTTGATTTTGTAGCAGAGACAATTGCTATCAAATAGAGTACTCGCTCAACGACGCTCGCTTGACGCAGGTCACTCGCTAAGAAACTCACGCTTGGTACATGCGTATACCAGCGAGTAATCGTTCGTCGTCGCCATGCACTCGCTGCTCGTCTACTCGTTTTTAGTTGCTAGCTCTACTCGCTTCTCGCCCGGTGGGACAGGTGTCTAAGGCCGAGATTGATAACCGTTACTTAGCTCGTGCTTTAGCTTATACAGACTGCTCGGTAATTCGACCTATTCCTTGAAAGTGGTTATTCTAAGGGCCAACTCCAACAACCAACATTTATATCTGTAACTTATATAGTGTACATAATAAACAGTATTCTATTCTATTCAACTACGGGTCGAAAGTTAATGGTTCCCGAGTTACGGAGGTTTTAGATTATTGTTAAAATTTTCAGACTGGTCACCAAAAACAAATAATTTAAAAATAACTACTTCTCTCTCGACACTTATTTATCATTTTTCTGACTGATGATAAACGAGCAATCGTTTATAAAAAAATACATGCCGTGAATTCCCATAATTTCAGATATAAAAGGTCTTGAGTGCAAAGGAAACCTTCTTAATTTTATAATTTTTGAATTTAAGACGCGTCTTGCTTGAAAAAAATGTTTGAGTCTACGGGGCTTAACATAACATAACATCACGCCTGTAATCCCCGAAGGGTTTGGCAGAGGTGTACCTAAAGTACACCCACGTTTCGCCAGTTATGTTTAAGACCCATGTAATAGGGGGCGAGCCTATTGTCATCAACCGGGCACGAATCCAGACTCCGGGCTGCTACTGAGAAATTCCTGGTGGAAAAGCCCAATAACACTTTGCCCGACCTGGGAATCAAACCCAGGACCTCGTGCTCGGCAGTAGCGCTTGCTACCACTAGACCAACGAGGCAGTACGGGGCTTAATTTGTTGGAAATTACCTCTAGTATAACCCTTTATATGTTCCAGTCTCTATCTCGCACTTGTAGTTTAACAGTTGTGCGACAGTAACAAAAATAATGCCCAAGCAAAGCACGTGCTAAGAGAGAACGGAGTAAAGCTCCCTGCCAGACTTTAACATTTTTGTGTCCGAGAAAATGTTTTAGTACTATTTAACAAAATTCTTACCATAATTTCCTTTATACAACATTATTTTTAGTATATGCGAAACCTGAATATAGTTTGTTCAGAATAAGGAACTGAATCGATTTCAATAATTTTTACAACATGTTATATTTTGTCCCAAAAATATTTACGTACGGTTAGGTACCTACTGCCGAATTATTATCAATGAGCGCAAGACGACCCTGGAGGCGCGGGGGCGCCGTTAGCATGTTTTTGTACGGACAACCTTATAACTTTGTTATTTTTCATGATACAGTTTTGAAATTTTGTACATAGATTCTTTACATAAAAATACTAGACGTGTTTCGGGTTTCGCATATACTAAAACTAATGTTGTATATACAGGGTGTAAAAAGACCCTTCACGAATCCTGTCACCGTCACCTACGCATTCTGTACATAAAATTAAGTAACTTTGTGCAAAAATAATTTCTGGGAAATGATATTTTTTTTATGTGACAATTTGCTGTTTACTGTAGTGCGCAGAGTAACGCTCGTACAACATTGCTTATGGGTGCATGCAACGGTACAGGGATCGCAGGAGTAATTATAGTAACGTTATAACATCTAAGACCTGTTTTCGTAAAAAAAAGTTGGAACCTTCAATATCTCCGTAACCAGAAGGTTCCCAGGTATGTTTCAGTATAAGAAAAAAGATAATAATACCGGGAAGAACAAGTGACTCGGCTTCATTAAGGGATTTCACACCCGTAAGAATTCACCTTTATCATAATAAATACAAAACAGATGTGGTTAAACAGAGAATTCTTTTTTGAGTCGGTCAAAGGTATTGCGAATTAACTACGCCACATTAATACAACGCAAGCATTTTTCCTAAAAATCGCAGAATACTACAACACTGCTGACTTCTGCATGTGTGTTCATGAAAATGACGGTAGGAGTGATTCCTTATTGTTAAAAAATATGTCTTAAAAACACAAAGAAAAATGAAAGTACAGATCAATCACTGCATAGTACTCAAAAGCCTAGGATAATGCTATATGACTACTTTGCTCATAATAACCAGTGATCGGATTTTGGGGTGCAATTACTGCGATTTAATTACGCTATCAGAATATAGATAAGCCATATAATCCCGGTGTCCCGTCGCGAACAACAGCTAGTATTTAATAAAAGCTTGTAAAAACAGTTTTATAGACATTAAGAAAATATCTTCAAAATTACTAAACCTCGGGACTCCGGGGTTTCCGTAGGTTTATCCATACTAATGATATTGTTTGGGGTCGTTGACCCTAAAGTGCAATGAGGCCTACCCAAATGTACTTTCTTTGGTATTGTTCGTCGAGTCGTTGAGTTCCTTAAGTCTTGAGTCGAGCTGCACGATTACGACAAATGCTTGCACTGATTGGACAGGTCCACTCAAAATTGTGTGGTTCTTTCCTCAAAAGACCATTTCAGACACAGATCTACATGGTCCTCACATGATCTGACCAAGATTATGTCTGGACTTTAAAAGAGACTTTGACCCCTGAGTTTGTTTCGCCATTTCTTCTCACGGGTAGTCAGATAGGAAATGTCGACTACATCTAGCTTATTTTTTACTTTTTAATATGACGTGTAAAAGTGATTCCGATATCCTATTTACAGAATAAACGATTTCATTTCATTTCACTATCTCACCCCTTGACCCTAAATTGCGTGTAAGTAAAATCATCTCAGGGCAACCTCTAAAGCCGGGTACAGACTGACTGGAGGCAATCCTTGCACAAAACGAATACATTATCCTGGGTGTTTGAGTATGTAAGATTTATGTCTGTACTTTAAAAAAATCTAGTGTGGGGCACTGTCTTTATATTAAGCTAAGGAATACCCCTATTGCGTTCACTATGTTACAATAAGCTCGAAATATAAATTATTAAAAAAATCTGAGCTATACATATGTCGCGGTCATAAAACGTGGGAGCGAAACAACACGAAACTCAGTATACAGTTTAAAAAAATCCTGTACTAAATATTGATCATCCCACTTGCACGTTTTATGACTGCAACTGTTGGCGTTTAGTTATTAAAACATAATAAAATTATTATCCGTTGTAAATCTCTCGTACAGCCGTACAAACTTAATTAAATACATACAACAACAATTATTTACATTGTTCTTAAGGCATTTGTCAACCCGATGGCTTGAAATAGCCTTCTCGATTCTTGTCTCCGACTCATAGGTACGTATCTGGAAAGAAAAAGCATTTTTATTTTAGAATATTAGGTGTTCGTGCCCGGCGTCGCCCGGGTGAATTTCATGTCTATTTATTGAAGTTTTATCCAAAAAATATCTTTCATACAAACCTTGTTCAGACAATTACGAAAAAAAAAAAAAAACCAGCCAAGTCGGTTGTCATTCTCAAATGATGATCTTTCATAGAGGCGGCAATTGTTTTTAGGGTTCCGTACCTAAAGAGTAAAACGGGAACCCTATTACTAAGGCTCCGCCGTCTGTCTGTCTGTCTGTCCGTCTGTCACCAGGCTGTATCTCATGAACCGTGATAGTTAGACAGTTGAAATTTACAGAAGATGTATTTCTGTTGCCGCTATAACAACAAATACTAAAAAACAGAATATAACAAATATTTAAGGGGGGCTCCCATACAACAAACGTGATTTTTTTGCCGTTGTGATAGATAATGGTACGGAAACCTTCGTGCGCGAGTCCGACTCGCACTTGGCCGGTTTTTTATTTATATAGAAGAATTCATAATTATTATGAGTCATCAACAAAATTCGGTGAATGGTGCTGTTCAAATTCCAATCTTTATTGCATATCTCACTCAAGATCTTAATAATAGTTACAAGTTCACATGGACCCTGTTACTTAACATCTCAATAATTATTACTATAAAGGAGCTTTATAGCTAAGTTTGTGTATTTTTTTTAATATTCTGCTTAATCCAATTATTTTTTCATATTAATGTTTGATATTGTAGTGTTAAAAGTAGCTATTTGCTGACTGTACTACTGAACCACCCTGTATAATGTTAAAAACTTTAAAAAAACAAGTCGCTCATTGATGCTTAGCCGGCCGAGGTGACTTCAGAAAAGCTATAAAATTGCTTGCATTACTGCTCAAAATTCATATCAATCTATCAAACAATTAAAAAAAAATGCTACAGATAAGTTGAAATCGGAACTTATTTAGTTCAGATTTCCAACCCACGTGCGAAACACTCAAAATACGACGAGCAGTCCGATCTGGTTTTATAATTTCATTGTTTTTAATAATTATGATTGCATCCTACCTATACATGACTCATAAGAAATAATGAATTAATTAACCTTATGATCTTTTAATTAGATCAAGAATTTCTTAATTAGTGCCTTGTTCAGAAATAGTATACGTTGATAAAATTAATGATTAAATTTATCAACGTATGCTTATTCCGTAAGTTATCTCAATGTGCAGCTTATGTAAAGTGTACATTATTATTTTTGTTAAACATCACATTTTTCACTTTGTAAGGGAAGTTGGTGAACAGGAAGAACTTATAAACAGAGCACATGTAGCCAGCAAAATGTATACAAATTGAATTCGACTGTCAAATTTTCCAGTAAGTGATGTGTGCTACTATCACCTGAATGCAGATCTCCTCGACAAACTTGACCGTCTTCTCAATAAGCGCATTCGATTCGTTTTCCATCTGCGTAAATATGATCATATCTCTGTGCATCGGTCGCTTCTAAAGTGGTTGCCCATACGCCAGCGCCGAGAGCAAAGGGCGCTAACCACCTTGTTTTCATTTCTTGACTCTCCCTCTTCCCCTAGTTATCTAGCCCCCCACTTTTGGTACATTTGCGCCAACCATAATAAAAATTTACGTTCATCACACAATCGTCTTCTTCAATGTCCCACTCACCGCACAGACTTCATTCACTCTTCCTTCTTCATTCAGTCTATCTCTCTGTGGAAAGCGCTCCCCCAGGAAATCAGGATGGCAACCACCCGATTATCTTTTTAAGTTAAAGTTCGCGAGCACATTCACAAGAAGCTGGCTGTATCATCACAACGGTAATGTTTTCCGATTGTTTGTCTTATTTGTTTTAATATATTTATGTATATTGATTTGTGCCTAGATTTATATATAATTATGTGTATTTATTATATTTATAGTTTTAATAGGGATATGTATAGGTATCTTTATATTTAAATAAGTCATATTTATTCCTCAATTCTCGCTATTGCACTTCCCGCCTCCCAGTGTTTGTGTCTGCATCGCCCAAAGGTTGACTGGTAGAAAATGCCTATGGCATTAAGTCCGCCTCTGTACATTTGTGTGCTTAAAGTATTAAATAAATAAATAAGAGTCTCTGAGCTAACCCGGGGACAGACAGACAGACGGACATGGCGAAACTATAAGGTTGAGTCCTTGATGACTGATGAAGTCTCTTACATACTTTGTCACGTACGTCCTAAGCTTGTTCTAATATATGTATATCATGTCATTGTTTGTGATGAGATAATAAATTATTTTGAATTTGAATTTGATGAGAAACAAAAACACTATTCAGAAGAAGCTGTGCACCTACCTGTGAATAAAACGTCTGCTATATTAAGACCTAAGCGCCTCTAGCCGAGATGCCATCTCATCCAGTTCACTCTCCGTGGGCTCGGGAACAGCTTCCTCTTCCTTACTGGTGGAGGGCGCAGCCACGGCTGTTGGAGGCGCCGGCGCTTCGCCCAGCTTGCCTTGTGTTAGCTCCCATAATACCTGGGCGACAAGAAGGTTATTGTAACTTTTAGAATCTAGATGAATGAATGCCTAAATAAAAGCGCGCTGTTGAATTTTCAACTTTCGGCGCTGACCCGAACGTTGAAATTCCAGCAGCGCGGTTTTGTTTACGCACGCATTTAGGTGTCGTTTAGTGTAAGTGAAAACGGGTTTAAAACTTCACTAGTAGGTTTTCTCCAGTGTCCATTAAATGATAATATTTCAAAAAATATTTTTGCTACTGTTTGTTTTAGGTCTGATAGGTGTATAACTATTAACCGAAACCAAAGAACTATCAAAATTAAATGAATACGTTATGATACACTTCGCACCGTTTTTTTATTTCTGCATAGAGAATAAATACGACTTCCAAATTAATTATATTTTATAATATAATATAATCTGTATGTTACTAATAAAATACTATTTTAGTGTTTCACTCTATTAAAACCTCTTTTATAAGATAAATCATAGCTAATATATAACTTTATCTAAAAAGGAGAGTGTTGAGTCTAATTTCAAATGAGAAACAAATGATTGCTGTTTAACATTTGTTTTTTTTTTGTATATTTTTGCAAATGGCAGCGCTGTTATACGTGGTATATTAATCAACATGCAATTCATGAGAATTATGATAAAATAATTCATAAAATTAAAAAACATCATTAAAGCTCTCGAAATTGTATTTGCTGTAAAACGTCATATTTTCTCGAAATAGTCTATCACCATCAAAGAGATTTAAAATAGATACTATATAGAGGCTATTAGAAGTAATGTGATAGAAACATTGTGATCCCATGTCTCAGTGACGCCATCTAGCATAAATATAGCAAAATTACACAATAGCTAAGTTTGACACGTTACACTTTTACCGACACCAACCGCCAAATAGTTTGAAACATCTAAGAAAATTATTTATTTTATCTAAATACTAGGTAAATTACAAAATACTGACGAAAATAAACCGTGGTTACGTTTAGTCGGTTTATCACTACGAGATTTGCAATACCATAATGCACAATTTATTATACTTCGAAAATAATTTTCTTTTGGTGGACACGAATGCGACTTGACATGTAGGCGTACCACACTACACTGAGCGACTTTGGTCCACTAGGACAAATGTATCGGATTACGATTTTGTTCACTATGTCCTGTCTATTGTTAAGTAAATAATTTAATGTCTTTGATCACCATAGAACGTAAAACAGGACTGCAATTTGCAAAATAAAAATAAGAAATTATGAATCTCGCGGGCTACCTTGGCGGTTCGCCTTAATAAGTCTGCATTCCGAATTATGCCATAATCGCTCAGATCGCTCACATCAATTATTTGCGTTCCGATTTAGACATCACGGTTATGACAGTTGAGAGCTGTCAACAATTATGGCATGGTCAGAGATACCGCAAGGTGGCTCATGTCATGACATCATCTATGACGATTCACGGGACATCGTTATCGCGCACGCTCTAATTCGGAACGGGCGTATGCACACTCAAACCGATTACAGCGCAATTCGGAATGCGGCACAAAAATACACAGTAACGTACCTTATCAACCTCACTCTGCGCCGCTTCCTCCATTTCCTCCTCATCCTCCATACTGGACATGGTCTCATCCAGCATCTCCTCGATGATGCCTGCTCTCATCATCTCTTTGCTTAGCTCCTGCATCGTTGCTGCCACTTCTGGAAGACGCACCAGCGCCTGCATTGCTTGCATCACCTTTCAAAGTCAAATAATAACAACTGTTGGTAAATGTACACTTTATGTGAACTTTTTATATAAACATAATTATTATTATATCAGTTTAACCATACCAATTACAATTTAAATATATTCATAAACGCAAAGAAAATGAATACCTAATTAATTAGCTACCTATAGTTTACTCAAATCTTTAAACAAATATCAACTCTACACTAGTGTAAATTGAGTTGATTTGGGAGTGACAAGTACTTTTGAAACATCATAAAAAAGTTATAGTGAAAACTATACCCAAAAAGTAGTTATTAATGTTTTTTTTTTTAATCCATCGCTATAATACAAAATTATGATTTGTTTCCCCAAATATTCTGTTTGTGGGGATATGTTATATGTATATTTAATGTTCTAACATTTATCTTTTGTTTGTTCCGGTCCAGTACTAACCCTACAAGATCTACATTAAGTTCAACTGTATCATGAAAGATTTTTATCATTCTATTTATTTATTTTTATTAAAGAACAATGCACATTTGCTTTTCCAATTCACTATAGACATTGGCAGAATAGTCGACATCGGCTTTACTTGTCATAATAAAAAAAACCGGCCAAGTGCTTGTCGGACCACGCACAATGAAGGGTTCCGTAGTTGGGATGAATTTATCCCAATAACAAACTTAATATTGTAGTTGGAAAACATGTTTTCCATACATCCGTATACGCGGTCAATTTTCCACCTGCAAATATAAGTTTGAAATCGAAAAAAAAAAAAAAAATTATGTGATTAAACTACAAATTAACTATTTTCGGACTTTTTCATAATATATTTAGGCGTCGATTATCTCGCCAGATAGTTCTGCATGTCGATTCTGTAACCATCTCATCGTGAAAACATAGGTGAAGTGAGCGTGGAGTGAACTGTCAGTGTCATTCCACCTGATGCTAGGGATGGACCAAGTATTACATTTACAATCACAATCGAGATTTTAGAGATTTTTCTTTTTAGTATTAACGGTAACAACATACCTCAGTTGACTTCTGCAATGATCCCGCAACTCGTAAAGTAGCTGTGGACACACAATTACATTAAAACAACCGGCCAAGTGCGAGTCGGACTCGCGCACGAAGGGTTCCGTACCATTATCTATGTAAACGGCAAAAAAATCACGTTTGTTGTATGGGAGCCCCCCCTATATTTGTTTTATTTTAATTTAATAATTTATTTTTAAAGTGAATAAATAACTACACTATACTATAGATTATAAACCTTTTAAAGGGCATCAATCATAATATTAAATATTTTCCAATTATTGGAAAGAAAAATGACTGAATTGTGTATGGAAATAACTTCCTAAACATCTTTTGCTATTACTAATAGGAATACCCAAAATTGACTTCAAGGCTGCTATGTAAGTTTGAAAATACCAAAACTTTATTGAAGTGATTCCTTTTTTGTTACTGAGCAATTTTTGGTGGGGACATCTTATGGGTTCTCGTCACCGACATGCTAATGTTAACAGTACATCTGTAGGTATAAGGGTGACCTCTGTTATTTCATAGTTTCAAGTTTTAACATCTGTAGGCAGTGGGCAGACTGCTAGATTTTTTTGCCTACAATTTTGATTTGTTTTTCCACATGCATTGTAATAGTAAAAAATATTCTGGATATTATTTCCTGCAGAAAAACAACATTAATATTTTCTGGAACTTTAACGATTTTCTGACATATTAATCAATCATCCATTCAGTCAGTAATCTTGCTTAAGTGCCTAAGTGCCCGTTCACCTGCACCTCAGGTGAATACCACTGATGCCGCAGTCAACGTGGCCACCTACTGGGCTAAAACAACAAACAGAAAAAGAAGTTGAAGTCAGTAAATGATGTTTACCTAGCTGATTCTTCATCTGCATCTGCACAGAGTTGAGGTGTGCTTTGCTTGTGTATATTTTACTGATTGCCTTCCGAGACCTGATGATCTCCTTAGCCAGTATTGTGCACACTTGTTTGTCGCTCTTCGCCGCAGCTTCTTTTAAGGACCGCTTTATTTTATCCTCTTCTCTTTGTATGGCTGAAGTTAAATAAGTAACAATTATGGAAATGTGTAAAGTTATAAAAAAAACACTGTTCTGTTCTAAGTCTTGTAAACTTTTTGAAGTTAATTATGCAACTGTGAAGCATAGTATTTTCGACATTCTACATTTTGATTGAATTAAACATCAACCATATTCTATTTCGGCCATGTGGTGCCGGACGTAAAGGATAGCACCATCCTATTTCTTTCCATGGGGGTTGTAAAAGGCGACTAAGGGACTTACTAGAGAATAGGCAGCAGCATTCTCTATGCATTTTAACACCATACTGCGATCACCAAGCGTGGCGATTATGGCAACCCCCCCTTCTTGGGGAGGCCTATGTCCAGCAGTGAACGTCTTTCGGCTGAAATGATGATGATATTCTATTTATAAATCAAGTTTTACCTTTTTACAACACAAAGTCAAAGGCATGAAAGCTTCTAACTTTAGGAAATTAAATAATAAATTGTTTTAAAAAATATGATGTCCTGCTAAGTATCTCATACTTTGCTGACCAAGAATTTAATTAGCATTGCTTTTAATAGGCACCCAGTTCCTTCCTTGAATAATTTGTGAGACTTATTTAGTTTGCTATGGAGAATAGTTGCTATTGTCTTGGTGAGATTAAGCACGCGTTTCTTAACCTCACACTTTATTTTGATAACAAAATCTGTTTGTAGTGTTGTGATTGTTTTGTGTGGTCTGGTTTGGGTACAAGGTTTGTATTTTAAGCTTTTAGGAACCCCCTGATGGGGGTGGAGGGATTCCTCCAGATATTATGGAGATTGTGGAGTGTTCCCAAAACACTGATCGCGTAAGACCCGAGGACAGAAAGCGCCCCGGAGGTCCTGAGATTTTTGTTGACGCGAAAAGAAATAAGCCGCCGTCTGGGTCAATTCAGTCCGTATATACTAAGCCAGGTTTTGAGAACGACTCCAAAATTCTCTATAGTGAGTGTGCCAGAGCTCCCTTCACTGTATTTGTCTCTAGGGTGGAAACAGACCCAAAGCAGGGCCTAACCTTGAATTCACTTAAGTTTGCCCAATTTATTTTCAATAAAGGTTTTAAAGGTGTTGTTCAAGGCAGTGTCAGGGCCGTAACAGGATGTCTATTGATTTCATGACGTTCAATGATGCCAACAACTTTGTCAGCAATCCCATTCTAATTGAAAACAAATACTTGGCAGCTATCCCACGCTTTCATATAAGTCGCATGGGAGTTGTTAGGGATATTCCTACTGACTGGACACTAGAGGAGTTAGTCCTTGGTATAGAAACACCTCACAATTGTGGAGAAGTCATTAGGGCAAGAAGGCTTAATTTTAAAAATAAAAAAGAGGACTCCGTAACTTGGTCCCCATCATCGACTGTGGTGCTTACTTTCTCTGGTCAAATTCTACCAGAGAAAGTCTTCTGTTACAATGTTTCTCTTCCTGTCTCCATCTATCAACTCCCCACTATCCAATGCCGCAACTGCTTACGATTTGGCCATATAAGCTCTCAGTGCAGATCTCAGCCCCGCTGTTACCGTTGTGCTCAACCTCATCCCGGAGATAGCTGTAATGTTCCCGACTCACAGGCCTCATGTCTTTTGTGTGACGGTGGAAGCCATAAGGCCACTGATAATAAGTGCCCTGAACACTCAAGACAGAAGTCAATTAAAATGGTAATGTCTCAAGAAAACTTAAGCTACCGAGAGGCCTCAGTAAGGTTTCCCCGCCCCCGTAAATTGCCATACTCTAATGTTACAGCAGGTCCTTCCCAATCTAAACTACCTCAAGCTTATCCTTCTCAACCCCTTCTCTTCTCATTCCCTCTTAACACTCCTACTTCTTCTCCATATGCATCCCCTGTTAAAACCTCCTATACCAAGACGGTTTATCGTACCCCAAAACCTAGGCCAGAATTGGGCAAGTCATATGATACCCAAGCCCATAAGTCGATGGTCTATAGCCCTAATTCTTCTCAGCCTAATGGTTGTGCTCTGAATTCCCCTTACATTGAAACCACTCCCCTTCCCACTCCTAATGACAATTTGATAGAGCTCCTGGCTTGCTCCCTTATAAACATGTTATCCAAATTTAGTGACGCAATACCGGACAATGTCGTTGTATTAGTTCAACAACTCCTCGAATCTTGGACGCGCCAAAATGGAAAAAATCCTTCAGTGGAAAAAAAAACATGATATAATCTATCTTTTAAATAGATATAAACCCGTTGTCTTTGCTGTGTCGGAGACGTGGCTCAAGCCTGGATCTCTCTTTAGGGTTCCTGGTTATTCATGTCTTCGGGACGATAGAGATGTCGGATGGGCGGGTTGCGCCCTATTGGTTAGCAGATCTATCACTTTTTCCCAGATTCCTCTTCCCTATCACGATCCTGGTTTACATGTAGTGGCCATTAGAGCCATGGACATATCCTTTGTATCTGCCTACATTCCCCATCCCAATGCTAATATTTTTTCTGAATTTAACTCTATCCTTTCTTCCATTCCTGGCGCTTTGATTGTGTTAGGTGACTTTAATTGCCGTCACACCCTTTGGGGCTCTCACTGTAATGACCCCTCCTCCAGCTTTTTGCTTGATCTTTTAGATGATCGCAACCTTTGTGTTCTTAATGATGGATCTGCTACCCGTCGGGTTTCACCTAATCAAAATATTAGTGTTCCTGACCTTACTTTCTCATCCTTAGTATCAACTCTTACCTGGTCTGTTCTCCCTAATTCATATGGGAGTGATCATTTCCCTATCCTAATTTCTCTTCCAAGTACTCACCCACGTTCTTCTCCCTTCCAACCCCTACAAAAATATCGCCTACCCCAAGCTGACTGGTCCAAGTTCTCGTCCAATTTGGACGCAGAACTTCAAAATTTTCCCCAAATAAATCCATCCAACTCCCTAATTCATTACAGTAATTTTGTTGAGTGTCTGTTGAGAGCGGCCAATTCTTCAATCCCCTTAAAAAACTCTGCCCGTCACCTGATTACCTTCTCCACCTTGGTGGGATGCTGAATGCACTGATGGCGTCCGTAAACGTAAAGATGCAGAAAACACCTTTTCCACTAGTATAAATATGCCCGACTAATTAAATTTTAAAAAGACTTCTGCAACCACTTGTAGGTTATTGGCAAGAAAGAAAAAATGTGGCTGGCTTAAGTTTTGCGAGTCACTATCTCCACGTTCTCCAGTTTCCCTTGTATGGAAAAAAATTAAAATCTACTGCAGAGCTTGTGACAGCCAG
This sequence comes from Tiliacea citrago, assembly GCA_963921375.1. NCBI lineage: Eukaryota > Metazoa > Arthropoda > Insecta > Lepidoptera > Noctuidae > Tiliacea > Tiliacea citrago. The sequence continues at coordinate 16,409,711 of OY992802.1, forward strand.
TCTCCCGATGTTTCTACCAATGACCACAGTACCTGGTTGGAAGACTTTATATCCAAATTAGCCCCTCCCTTTGTTCCTAGCTCCGAATGCCTTCTCACTATAGATCCTCCTCCTCCCACTTCCTGTGATAGATTTGATGACCTTTTCTCTTATTCAGAACTTATTTGTGCCTTAGATCATCTCCGGGATTCTGCTCCGGGGGTCGACGGAATTCCCTACTCCTTTATTTCCAAATCTTCTTCTAACTGTAAACTAATATTTCTGAACCTAATCAATTCTTTTTTCGTTACTGGCAAAATTCCAGAGTCTTGGAAATTCCAAATAATCATCCCAATTTTGAAACCCGGGAAAGACCCAAAAGATTCTACTTCCTATCGTCTACCCTCTCTTCTGTCTTGGCTAAAATTATGGAGAATCTCATTAAGAACCGACTAGAATGGATCTTGGAAACTAAAGGCATCTTATCCAGTTCTCAGTTTGGTTTTCGAAGAAGTATGGGAACTCTAGATAGACTAAGTGTCTTCATGTCTGATGTTCGCATTGGCTTTTCCAATAATGAAAGTGTTCACGGTGTTTTCCTAGACATAGCTTCAGCCTATGATAATGTCCAACTTCCTATACTCAGGCAAAAGCTGCAACAGCTGAGTATCCCTGTGAGGATGGTCCACATCATTTGTAATCTCCTTATGTCCCGTTCTATCTCTGTCCGTCATCAAAACTTCGTCTCCTCATCCTGTCTAGTGTGGAAGGGCCTACCCCAGGGGTCGGTCTTAAGCCCCATCCTTTATAATATATACACACATGATTTGGAGTCTTCAGTGAGTTGTTTCTGCAAAATCCTACAATATCCCGACGACATTGCTCTCTACTTTAGTTCAGCTTCCATTTCAGATGCCTCATCTCGCTTAAATTCTGCCCTTTACTACTTAAACCAGTGGCTGACCGATCACGGCTTAAGTTTATCAGTCTCCAAATGCAATGCAGTTGTCTTTTCTCGCAAGCGTAATATTCCGCTTATTAACCTTTATGTTGAAAATGAACCCATTTTGATCCGTGACAAAGTAAAATTTCTTGGCCTCATTCTTGACTCAAAATTATCTGGTCTCTATCATCTGGACTACATCTCAAAGAAATGCGAAAGAGGCGTTAATGTCTTACGTGCCCTTTCTGGAGTTTGCTGGGGAGCTCATCCAACTTCCCAGAAAATCCTATATAACGCCATAGTTCGTAGTCACTTTGACTATGGAACCTTTTTGTTAGAACCATGCAACAAAATAGCCCTGGCCAAACTGGAAAGGATTCAATCTAAATGCCTGCGTATTATCACGGGTGCTATGAAATGCTCACCTATTAATGCCCTTCAGGTAGAATGTTTAGAGCCCCCACTTCACTTACGTAGACAATATCTCTGTGACAGATTTTTTTATAAAGTCATCCAGAATAAATGTCATCCTCTTCTTCGTAAACTTTCTCACTTAATCCCAACATCTCGCTATTGGTCTCATAAAAATCCTCCACTACTCGTTAACAGCTTCAGTCATTTCAATAGTTTGCTCATTTCCTTAGTCCAGTTAAATAAAAACCCCATACATGAAGTAAATTTTGATTCCTTGCTCTTCCAACCAAAAATTATTTTTAACTTAGGTATATCCAAACATGACCCTGTTGCTAATGCCAAATTCAATGGGATTCTGGCAGAAGACTGGCACGATTGGCTGACGATATTTACAGATGCTTCTAAGTTGTCCGATAATAGTAATGTTGGATCAGCTGTGTGGATCCCAAAATACAAAATTATTCTTAATTTTCGTAGTCCTGCTTTTGGCACTATTTACACAGGGGAAGCTATAGCTCTTTTGGAAGCAGTCTCTTACATTGAATCACATGGACTCAACAAAAGCCTTATTCTCTCGGATTCTCTTAGCTGTCTACAGGATTTAATGAAATCGCCTTTTCGCTCCCGTCACAATTTCCCCCTTATCCTAAAGATAAAACAACTCCTGTATAGATGCCACTGCTTAGGCATAGAGATTGCACTGGCTTGGATCCCCAGCCACTCTGGAATTGTTGATAATGAAAATGAGGATACGATTGCCAAGCTGGCTACTCGGAATGGGATTGAATCTCATCCGTCTTGTTATATATAACCATTCATTCCATCTAAATGTTGGTTCAGCAAACTAAAATTTTCTAGTAAAATAGCCACCTCTGTCATAATTAGACTCCGACTTGGGTTCGTTTGCACACCAGTTTTTTTGGCTAGAATACTCGTGAGGGACTCTTCTTTGTGTGAATGCGGTCTGGACGAGGGAACTCTGGAGCACTTGTTTTTTTCCTGTCCTCGTTTAACCACTCCCCTTTACGACATACTCCCTTCTGATGTTCCCCGCCCAATTAACATTCCTTTCCTATTATCTTTAGCCCATACCCCTGCAGTTAAAATCCTTTATAAATTCATTAGCATTAATAAAATCCAGCTGTAGTTGATATTTTCTATTTATTTATTATATACCTACTGAATGTTCTAACATTTCTTTTGTGACGTTTTACATGTACTAACCAAAAATGTTTTGTCCTTTTTTTGCATGGGGATCCATGGATGTCACCACTACAAACACTGATCAATAGTTGTGTAACAGTTTACAATCTGACGATCATTACTTTCTCTTACCTTGACATTGGCAAAATCATCGAACGTTATCGATGGAGCCAGAATTTTTAAAAATAGAATAGAATAAGGAGAATAGCTATGTATATTAAATTTAGATAACATCATCAAAAAAAATTTCATTCAGGAAACCAGTAATTCTATAGATGTGCCTGCTGTGCCTAGACAAATGAACCTCATGACAACGACACTTGACCTTGGCTCGATTGACTCCTTAAACAAGTTTTTGGCATTTCTATTCAGGTGTGAAGGATAATCTCTTTTAATAATTATGTACACTTATAAACTAAAGTTTATAGTTTCTAAATAATACAGCAAATTTAAGGCATACCTCTTATTTGTCTATCTAAGTTATATCCTTCTTTCCGTATTTTATGGGACCACTCGTTTACCTAAAAAAGAGCGATATTTTTAGATAATTGATATTGCTACTTAACGTTCTTCATTGGTGCCATAGTTTGGATATTAGACGTACCATTTCCTTTGGGTTTCTCTCTGGAGATTTCCCAAAAAGACCCATTTTGTACGATTAAAACTTATTTTATTTTAGATTTTAGAAATTTTATGAATTTGTTTTGACATAAACTATGACAAATTTTGACAGACCGGCGATGACTTCATCATTATAACGTTCCGTTAGAATTGCGTAACAGAGATGGATCTATTAGATAACGGATGTTTTATTGAAAATGGTCTTCTTTTCTTTTATTGAACCATAAGCATTTAACATCGTTTTTAGCTTATATCAATAAGACAATAAGGGGGTTGCGCTAAGGTAGCTCGCGAAATTTAAATTTTATTGCGTTTTTTGCAATTGGTCAGTAGCAGGTTGTATGTTGATCTAAATATGATTCGCGGCCATAACAAAGGCATTACAGAACTATAATCATTAGAATCAAAAAAGCATCATGATCAGTTCAAAAAATCCTAATGAAAGATTATTTCTGAAATAATCATTCAGTAGGATTTTTTGAACATATAGAGTTGTAATGCTGATTCTATTGACTATAATTCTGTAAAGCCATATTTGTTACGGCCGCGAATCATATTTAAATCAACGTAAAACCTGTTACTGACCTGCAAATTGCAAAAAACGTAAGGAAATTTGAATTTCGCGGGCTACCTTAGCGCATTAGGGCTTTATTTAAAATCATCGCTTTTATTATTTAACTTGCCTACTTAAAATGGAGCGTAAAAGGCCTAGTTTTCGTATTTAGTATTTACCACAGAACATTAATACTCCTACGGGTATTTACGCTTACGCACTAACAGCCGCGGAAATAAAGTTTCAATCAAAATCCTGTTGGAAACTAAGAAAGAATGTTTACTAAATAAAAAGATCTAAATTGTCTAACAAAAGTCGCCTTATTGAAAGGCGACTTTTGTTTTATTTTCATACCGTCAGCCAAAAAATGATCGTCAAATGGGGTGGTTTACCGTGGTTTACGGTGTCTGTACTCTATAGTGAGGGATGGATGATGGATGGATCATGGATGGATCGGATGGATCAATGCACAGAGTACATTAGGATCAATGGATGAATGGATGGTCGACAGGCCAATGGTTGTCATTTGTCTTGACTTTAAAGTAATATTGCCAAAACAAATAAAAAATGGATAATTATGTGGAGAATATTGAAGCAGTCTACGACACTATTGGAGAAACTTTGCGTTCTTAAGAAAACTTAAGCTTCCTTTTATAAAACTCATATCCTATTTTAGATAAAAATGCGCATTTAGGTTTTCTTATATCAAAAAAAAAAAAAAATATTCAAGTCACGTCAGTGGACTTTTCGATAAAACTTGCAATACTGTTTATTTTCAGTTACACAAATATTTTGTTGTCGGTGCGAAATTTGAAACGAATTTCTGTTTTTCACACACAATAAAACTATAAGTGACTTCATGTTAGTTATTTTCAAATAAAGCAAGTGGTATAGTGTATTTGTTGGTGAAAATATTAAAAAACAAGGTAAGTTCATTTTCTATTACAAACAACCGAGTTTGCATGTCTTTTTTTAGACGGTCTAATTTTGTGATAATCTTTCGGATGCAACGAATGCTGACCTTAGCCAGTATATTTCAGTTTCTTTAATAGTGTTACGTTAGAAATCGTTAATATAACGATATTGTTAATTTTGAGGTTACTTGAATAATGTATTCGCTTTCACAGCCGTGACAATCAAAGCATGGTGAAGGGTACCCTTGACTCTTCGGTATTGTTTTAACAGTCAATAAATTTCCATAAGACTCATATAGTGCCGGTACTCTGTTTTTTTTTCATATTTTTTTATGGTGTTCATAAAATGTGTTGTTGTAAGCGAAAAACAACAACAATAACATCCAATCTTACGCAGGTGTCGTCCAGTATTGCTTGACAAATTGACAATTTGTTGAGTTACCTACCTTTATTAACAAATATCCTGTCACAACTTTGACCTGTTGCAACCTTACAATATTTTGTTGTAGTGTGCACAATACATGTAGTTGAAGCAAAAAAGGTATACATAAACTCACGTCTTTTTCCCATTGGGATAGGCAGAAACTACAGAACACTACCTCCTACTATCCTGATATACTTGAAAAGGTTTCACATTGAGAACAATAAACAGTAGATTACATTTATCATCCCATAACACTGTTAGTAAAAAAGGCTTCTCTCCAAAAGAAACAGATTCCTGTGTTGCTATAGGACAGACATAATTCAAAGCATAAATGGCACATTGTCAGTTGTATTCTCAAAAGTGAGGTGTAAGTAGGTTTTTATCATCCCTTATCATTGTTAGTAAAAAAGGCTTCTCTCCAAAATAAACTTGGATCCCTGTGTTGATATAGGACAGACATAATTCAAAGCACAAATACCTACTTACATATTGTCACAGTTGTATTCCCAAAAGTGAGGTATGTGTAAGTACTGTTGTACATTTTAAACCACAACATTTTGAAAAAGTATGTTTGTTAACTAATTATCCGGAATGAATCAATTTGATTGAGCTGTTAAGAGTATTCATTGGCAGGTACCCATGTCAGATTAAATGGTAATGGAAGGCTAGTAAGACTCCTTCAATAAAATAAGTGAAGAATATTTTATCAAAGTAATCATCCAAGTCTGTAAGGATTATTTAAGTGATAAAATGAAAAAACCTTGACAAATAAATACCTGCATTAATTGGGTATGCTATAAGTAAGTATGAAAATATCTAAGAAAAGGGGTGAACTTATTAGGCTTCAATATAGCAGCCACCCACCGACTCAGCTGGCTGTTATAAAAACAGTAATTAAATTGCCCCCATCTAAAATTCTAGCTATTTTCTTATTTAAATTAATGCTCTTGACCGGTCCCTGCCTGACACATGCTAATTTATAATGAATAATAATGTCATTATAATGCCAGAATTTAACTCCATTATAATTAAATCAGCAGAATCACAATTTCAAATTGATGCTATAGCTATTCATGTCCCTTACAAGGTAATTTGTCATTAAAGATAGACACACGGGGCTGAGCCACCATTGAACACCATTGAATATCTGACATTAGATTTTTTTTTTTTTTATCTCAATAATCTTCTTACTTACTGAGCCAAAATGTATATTTTGTATCAGTGATAATTTTATTTGATCGGGATTAAAGTATCACTGATAGACATTTTCAGTATTTCTGATGATTAGGAATATTACAAATGCCATAATACGAGTAGCTTGCCATTTATTTCCTGCTTAGAAAAAGATGCGCCACAATAAAACCCCCTACATTTCAGTCTGTCACTTAAGGGTCGGCTAATCGCCGTTGACTTCGGCCATACAAATGCACGTCGCGCTCACGCCGCACCGCCGCGCCGCCACGCCGCGCCGCGCCGTTCGGGGGAATTTCATGGGGAATATTTATTTTTAGTAACGCAAATATGAATTTTTGAAAAAATCACAGATTGAATTATAGATAACTAGCTGCGCCCCACGGTTTCAGCCGCGTAAGTCTCGATCCCGTAGGAATATTGGGATAAAAAGTAGCTTATATGTTAAACTAGGGTGTCAGCTACCTCCATACAAAATTTTATCAAAATTGGTCCAGCCGTTTGAGCGTGAAGAAGTTACAAACACACACACACTTTCGCCTCTACAACATTAGTGTGATGTGATAAATAGTCTGTTCATATAATAAAAATAAATCGTGAAAATATCTTAAGTAGTTTGTTTGCAAGTAAGTAATAATCTTTTTTTATGCTTTGGGTTTTTTTTTTTTTTTTGCTTGGGAAATTATCAAATAACTTTTCCCGCTCTGGGTGGAGCGGGAGGGCGTGTCAGACTTTTACTGACTAAAACCCACCCGTGTTCCTTCCGTTGCCTGTGTGCCAGGGCCACGATATCCCTTTCGGACAAACTCGCAACCCTGGCAGGCATTGGTCCTAACGGACCCCGTCAGTTGGTGCCGAATCTCTTTGAGGCGCGCGTGGAACATAACGCGCCCTCGACCCGGGCCTGGTCCTTATCGGACGGCGAGCTACCCATCGTTCACCGTCCACAGGCCCGCGCCTACGGTGGCCGGAAATAGGCTTGCGACTCGCGACGCCCGGGGCGTCTCCTGCGGTGACTAAGGGCGCGAGGGCGCGAACCTTGCCTCTCCCTCACGTGTTCCGCCTCCTCCTTCGCGAGCATTACTGCTTCGCAGAAAGAGGTGACGACCTCCCATGCACTCTCGCTCCGGACCATGGCCTGAACCAGGACCGCACGCGAGAGATCGCCGCCGCCCAATTGCCTCTGTGAGGACACGGCGGTGATCCGCCCAAGCCGGGCAGAGCTCCACCGTATGCTCCACCGTGTCCTCCGGGCGATCCACACAGTGGTGACAGCCGGGCGTTTCCTCCAGCTTTATCCTAAACTTCCTGTTTAGGATAAAGCTGGAGGAAACGCCCGGCCGCCCGGCCTCCCGAAACATCCGTGTCCTGTGAGGACCTGCGTCAGGCGGAAGGTGAGGACGCCGTGGCGCCTCTCTAGCCACTCCTCAAAGAGGGGACTTATCGCCATAATTGTGGCCATGCTTTGGGTAGACATTACTTCCTGAATTTATTTCATAAAGTATTTTACTACAATACAATACTTAAATATTCACTTATCCAGTTACTGGGTTGAGGAGGTCAGAAGGCCAATTCTCGTAATTTAAAACGTTCAAAATCTAGTCGCAATCTCATCTTGGCGACAAACAAACGTCAAAAAATTGTAAAATGTAGGGAAATAAGAGGTATTTTTGACAGATTGAGACTGAGATCAGACTGTGAACGTTCTTAAAATTAGTAGAATTGCCCCTCAGATAGTAGTAGAAGAGTAGATAGTAGTAGATAGTTAGAAGCAGGATACAAAGGTCTAAAAAAGTTAGTTATGAACATTTTCGAAAAATAGTGTTACAGCCAAATTACCGATTTTAAATTTTCCATTGATACAGAGATTTCCAGTTATCTGTTTTTAAATAAGACATTTAGAAAATGTTCTTAACTAACTTTTTAGAACTTTGTATCCTGCTTATTTTTATTTTTATTTTTATTTTATTTTCTTTATTTTTGGAAGGCTTACAGACTAATAACATTATAATAACAATAATATATATCTAAGTTGCTAATTACAAGCCCCCACAGATAAACTCAAAATGAGTACTCCCTCATAGTCTAAGTCCCGCATTACAGAACGTCACTCAACACCCAAGCACTACTTAATACTAGTTTCAAACAAACGGCTTGAATCCAGCTTCAAGCAACGCCCGAGCGATGAGCGACGCCCTGCAATACGCGCCTAAGTTACATCATATAAGAATAACAAACCTAAGTAAATAAATGATTACTATTCTATTTTAAATATATACTACACGAAATCAACCAACCCCGAGGGATAGCTAAATAGCTATCCCTTAAAGCTACAAACAAGCAGCAAACTGTGTTTAATCTTAATCTTAAGCTAATTTGTCAATAGTCAATAAACGGATCATGTGCAGGCAGGTGCCTCTTGTACAAAAAATGGATTCGCTAAGAGCTTCCTTATTGTGCTTGCATTGGTGCAGAAAAGGTCAATACCTTGTTCACAACAAATCTCGTTAAAACTGCGACTGGCTCTACTAAAGTATGCATTACGCCTGTAATTTGTGTTTGCATAAGGTACATGTAGAAGTGGCCGTAGTCGCAGCCCCATCTGATCAGTGCGCATCATTAAGTTTGAAACAAGTTCAGGACAGTCAATTGAACCATTTGCGATATTAAACAAGTAACATATATCATTAATATGACGTCTTCGATCAAGCGGTAGAAAATGGTACCTTCTACATCGGTGAGTGTAATCAACAGATATTTGATTCGCCCTGTAATCTAGGTACTTAAGAAATTTTCTCTGAATGCCCTCAATACGAGACTTGTAGATCCCGTACTGAGGGTTCCAAACTTGTGATGCATACTCAAGGTGGCTGCGTACGAACGAACAATACAAGACTTTGATCGGCTTCAGTGATCGGAAACATGCCGAGGTTCTCATTATGAAACCAAGTGCTCTTGACGCTTTATTTACTATGCTATCAATGTGCTGATCAAAGAGTAGCCTGCTGTCTTGTATAACCCCAAGATCCCTAGTACTATTGACTTTGCCTATATTGATATTGTACAGTTTATACGTAGAATCGATTATCGACTTCTGGCGCGTAAAAGTCATGTGAAAACATTTTGAAACATTCAATTCAAGTCTGTTAAGTCTACAATATTCTTCAAATCTATTCAAATCGGCTTGTAACAGGTGCGTGTCAGATATTTCTCGGATAGTTTTATGAATCTTCATATCGTCAGCATAAAGTAAAATGTAGCAAGTTTCAAAACAATGCTTCACGTCAGCAATAAAGAGAGTAAATAATAGGGACCCTAATATAGAACCCTGAGGAACACCCGAGGGGACAAAATACCATTCAGATGTGTACCCCTGAAGCACCACAGCCTGCGTTCTGTTATCAATATAAGAGGAGAACCAACGATACAAATCTCCATGTATTCCGGCTTTTAATAGCTTCTCCATAAGCAACGCGTGGTCAATACGATCAAAGCATTTACTGTAATCAGTGTAAACAACGTCAACTTGCGCACGCTGTTCCATACCCTTGGATATAAACTCATGGGACAAGATTAAGTTAGATGTAGTGGAACGCTTTTTGAGAAAGCCGTGCTGCTCATCACCAAAGTTGCATTTCATAGCATCGTATACGTCGGTAAACACAATGCGTTGAACGGAGAAAAACTGGAATTTATTAATCAAACGGTTTTCCTAGGAATCACTATAGACGAGAAACTGCAATGGGGACCACATATAACCTCTCTGGCGGGGCGGCTAAGCTCGGCCGCTTATGCTGTTAGAAAGATAAGACAGCTAACAGATATAGAAACCGCGCGTTTGGTTTATTTTAGTTACTTCCACAGCATTATGTCGTATGGCATTTTACTGTGGGGTCGGGCTGCTGACATTGAGTCCATCTTTATTTTGCAAAAGAGAGCTGTCAGAGCAATTTATAATCTCCGTCGCCGCGAATCTCTTAGGGAACTATTTAAAAGGATTAATATTATGACGGTACCTTGCCAATTCATTTATGAAAATATTATGTATGTAAGGAAAAATCTACATATTTTTAACAAGATAAGCGATAGACATAATTTTAATACTAGAAATAAAGATAAAATAGATCAACCATTTTTCAGATTATCTAAAGTACATACATCTTTTATGGGGTACTGTGTTAAATGTTACAACAAAATACCTTGTGATATATTGAAATTAAATGAGAGAAAATTTAAAACACATATTAAAAGTACACTTTGTAAACAAGCATATTACAAGTTAGAGGATTATATCCAGGACAGGAATGCTTGGAAACATGCTGGTCCAGCTCCATAGGACAATCTAGAGTCTAGACAAAATCAAACTGGTTGCTATTTTTATGGTAAAATCTGTTATTTTTATGATATTCATTTTACATTCTGTGATAACCTATACTCACACACTGACTTATTTTTTTAGAAAAACATACTTGTATGATGTTTGTAAATATGTGAACACCACGTATCTATCTAATAATTAAGTTATTTTTCATTGCTTAGTTTTTAATTCGTTTTACCTATTATGGTATAGTAATTTTATTCTAGGTGCATCGTCTTCACATATAATCATATAATTAATGTAATCAAACAAAATATTGTAAAACATTTTTAAAAGAGTAGCGGTGGAGTTTCTTGCCCATTCTTCTCCATACGAAACTACCTTTTGGAAGGGGCAACTAGAATCAATTCTATTTTTTTTGTAAATTTTGACGTTCAAAAGTGCCTCTTATGTGCCTATTTGAAATAAATGGTTTGACTTTGACTTTGACTTTCTAGGATTTTGGAGAACAGACATATTTTAGATATTGGTCGATAATTATGCGTATGAAGTTTCATTAAAATCGGTTCATTCATTTCGAAAAACAAGGGCTTGTAAGTTTGTATGCAATGCCGTACGTCGTATTCGCTCTTAAGGTCAGCGCAGATTGGGCCGCGCCGCAATGCAACGCAAAAATCCTACTTCAACACTTTCGTATATATTTTCTATGAACTAGACGCACACTAACTACAAGTCGGCCTCACCGTCTTTTTTGTATCTACGAAAATGCGTTGCGCTTGCGCTGCTGCTGCGGCTTTCAATCCCTTTGAAGATTGCGAGAAACAACTTTAATTAAATTAAATTACATTACAACGAGCGCAGGAAGTATTTGGTGTGTGGCAATTCCGACGGTAATTGAAGATCACGCGATCTCGATTGGCTGGCATCAAGTCATCAGTCATCTCATGGACTTGACGAGTTGTCCGTAATTTAAATGAGATGTGGACTTTAGGCGAACAGTGGTGGCCCAGCGGTAACGGCCCCGACTTACGAGTTGTAGGTCGTGGGTTCGAACCCAGACAGGTGTTTCACTATGTGTAAATAATTTCATCACCACTGCTCTCAAAAAGGTGAAGGAAAACATCGTGAGGAAACCGGCATCTACCAACCTGCACTAAGCCTGCGTGGTAGATTACAGCCCACTCCCTCTCGAAGTGAGGGGGCCTGTGTCCCAGCAGTGGGAACATTATAGGCTGATTATGCTAGGACTTTAGGATGTGACTTTGGCGATTTTGTTCACTCCCGGACACCTGAATCGAGCCACCCTGCATACTTTTTGTTTAAAGGGGTCTATGTTTTAAAAAAATGGTACTACAAAGAAAAATTAAAATTCTTTTTGAAGCCAGTCACTCACTATCATTTCAGTTTGTCATTATTCCAAAGGAGACGTTCACGAAATGTATGGGGCTTAGTACTAAAATAATTGAAAATTTAAACAGCTTTCTGACCTACATAGGCTGAAAGAGTGTAATTGTTTTGATGTCTTTGGGCATTTTTTTTTACAGCTGCCCGTTTTTTTTTAAATAAGTGTTGAAAAATAAAATGTTTGCATCACCAACTACAAACATTATTTATATTTTAGGGATGGCAGCCCTGTGGCAAATGACGTGACAATGACAATGTCAGTCAGCAGCGGGCCGAGCACGGGCATGCCAAGACATTTGTGACAATACATGATAAATTATGTAATGTCAGTTTGTACTACTATTTAGAAGATAAGTCAATAGAATCTGTAGTTTGTGAGTTAAAATAATTGACATTATAAGTATGTATAAATTTGCACGCCATCGTTTTGGCAGGATATGCAGAAACAAAATTATTGTAACACCATTATGTACCATATTCTAGCAAATAAATATTTAGATTTAATTTACTAGCATTTTATGACAAAAAAGTTTTATCGCTCAAACTGTGATAAAATGTGTGACTCATGTCATAGGCCGTGCTTGCCCCGCAGGACTCGGCTTGACATTTAGGTACAGCTTTGACTTTTTTTCGACACTTTTTGAGTTTTTTCGCATTGTCATGATAATCAATATTTTTTGTCCTAGTGTGGGGCAACGTTTTTAATAAAAAAGAAAAAGAAAGAAAGAAAGATAGAAATGAATAAATATAAACGTTATGTGAGTTTTGTTTGTATTGAAACACTTTTCACTTTTTCACGAAAACGGGCGCCTGAAACAATCAGATTTAACTATAATCAAGTAGCATAATAAATAAGCTTTCTAATAAGGTACATCACATTAGCGTTTAAAAATCTTCGGAATATTATACCACTTTTGACCTTTCCTTTGAAATCGGCATAAAAAAAAAACTGGCCACGTGCATGTCGGACCACGCACAATGAAGGGTTCCGTATTTATCCCAAAAACAAACTTAACATTGTAGTTGAAGAACATGCTCTCCCACACATCGATATACGTTACGGTCAATTCTCCAACTGCAAATTTAAGTTGCTCGACTATTACTCGTTAACTTGTAAAGCCTACTTAGCTGTGATAGTTTTCCTTTTAAACCAACCATTTAGCCACTTGAGCCTAACAAAAAATAGTATTACGCAAACGGATCCCTGAATTGAAAAACGATTGTCACAGACCCACAATATTTTTGAACGGCCTATCCAACGATAATTATGGGATAGACGTGAAAAAAAAAACATCCCCACTTTACGTGCAAGCAAAAAAAATTTTTTTTCAATGTTTTCTTGTACGACTTTGTCGGCGTGATTAATATCTATACCCATACCAAATTACAGCTTTCTAGTACTAAGAGTCTCTGAGCTAAGCTGGGGACAGACGGACATGGCGAAACTATAAGGGTTCCTTGTTGACTACGGAACCCTAAAAACAGTTCCAATTTCAAAAAGTCGGTCTTTTTGCGTTTCTCAGGTACAAAATTAGCGTGGAATTTTTGAAGAAAGCAATTTTTACATAGAAAAAATGTGTATTTAGTAACTTGTGTTACCTCCAAGAGCATTTATGCGGTTCGGCATAGAATTAATTAATGCTAAGACATGCCGATATGAGATGATAATGCCGTACTAGTATCAGCCTTCCTAGATATTGTTAATTTTTTGTAATTATAACTCTTCTTTGAGCGTCGACATAGTCATTTGGCCAGCTGCATGCGGGCAGACCCACCAAATACTGAATCAGCTTTCCTGGCCATAGTTACCAAAAGTACGACTATCTCTTATACTATAGGTACCTAATAATACAAGTATTTAATGTAGTACTTAAGTGTAACTCAATCAAAACAATGACTCGAAAAACTAAGCGGGCACTCGGACCCCATGGCCCTAGTAGTTCAACCCCAAATGGCTCGATATAAGTCCCAATAAGAGTGGAGTATTTGCGCCGTTTGAGATTTTCGCACTTGCAGCAGCCCGCCGTGCTAAGAAGATGGGATAGCGCAAGGGTGTCGACACATAAAGCATCCCACACCAAAGGTCGACCTAACTTCCAAGGCATTATGGTCGTTCCATCCGGTCTCTTCCCATCGTCACATGTCAAGCCATTGGGTTCTAAAACAGCTGGCACCCCGGCCGTGACAAGAGCACGATGGATGATGCGGTTGATCGACTATTCACGTGACCAGAGGGCTGGCCTATTTCTTGGCCAAAGAATCAGCATTGCCGTACTTCGTGGCAATGCTGTCAACCTTTTGGGCACTTTTCTTGTTGACAGCGATGCGGACGATTTTTTTGATATCATGCTTTCCCCTCCCTTTTTAGGGTTCCGTACCCAAAGGGTAAAACGGGAACCCTGTTACTAAGGCTCCGCCGTCTGTCTGTCTGTCCGTCTGTCACCAGGCTGTATCTCATGATCCGTGATAGCTAGACAGTTGAAATTTTCACAGATGATGTATTTATGTTGCCGCTATAGCAACAAATACTAAAAACCAGAATAACATAAATATTTAAGGGGGCTCCGATACAACAAACGTGATTTTTTTGCTCGTTTTTGCTCGATATTGATAACGGTAACAGGTAGACACTTGAAATATTCACAGAATATTTAGTTATATATTTACTTTAAAAATCAATAATTAAATTAAAATAAAACAAATATTTAAGGGGGGCTCCCATACAACAAACGTGATTTTATTGCCGATTTTATAGATAATGGTACGGAACCCATCGTGCGCGAGTCCGACTCGCACTTGGCCGGTTTTTTTATATAATTGTACATATTATTATTTTAAGACTATTAGCTTTTAAATAATGAAAATATTCTTTAAAAAAATATGAATTAATTTTTTAATAAACATCAAAACAATACAATCATAAATTGTTACATTATTTACTGAACGTTGAACCCTAAGGTACTTATTTGTTTTACAACATGCTCTGTGCGTATAGGTCCTTTATCTCGGGTCAAGCATGCTTACTGCTCGTGTCAGAATATTCCTACGCAATATGACGCAAATATTATCTAACTAGGGATCTGCACTTCTTACTGACGCTATTGTGTAGTCCTATATATTTCTATTTTAACTACAGCACTGTTTATTTGGCCTATTTTTGTCATTTTTGCGTGTTGTCTGATAATAATGTTTGTAAAGATTACTTTGCAGTCTGGTGACTTCTTCTTTAGTTTGTTTTCTTAAATTGAAGAGTAAACGTTCGTACATTCACTGATGTTAGCTTTGTTGCTCTCAGAATACTGTCAGATTATTAAGTCTTTTTAGGTCATTTGATTTATCAAATATTTTTTATTAAACCATCCCGAGTGACAGCTTCTTCTGCCACTTGTATAATTAATATTTTTTGTAATTGTGATTGCTTCCAGAAACAAATTGTAAATAAGTTGCCATCTGATTACAGTGGGCAAACAATAACATTTTGCTCCTACATGCCTTTAACAAAATATTCAAATAAGGTTACATGTAAAAATGTAAAGAAATAAAATAATTATGTGACCAGTAAATTATGTGTTCAGAGTTAGAGTTTAAATAAATATGTGACCCACATAAGTTCTACGCCTAGTTCTTTTCACTATGAAACACGTAATTTAATGACACTTTTCCACTAAAGACTAAAAGTATTTAGACAAAGTTCTTATTTAGTGATTGGGCGAGTCCAGGTATTCGTATAAGCAACGTAAAACTTTTTGAACTTTATGGCCTAAAGTAACATTTGAATAATACAAGCTTTCATCAGTATGTTGCAAAATATTCAAAAACTTTTAAAAGTGTGTGCAAAATAGCTAAAGCTCTTTCGATTAGCAATAAAATAAAATCAGCTGATGATAAAATAAAAACTTCCCCGCAAATAATAAATAATGAAACAGGTAGGAAAAAACAGCGTAATCATGAATTTAATTTAGAGACTGCACATGGCCCCATTCACTCAGATGTAGACATAGCTCAGGAATTTGAAAACGGTTTTGCTAATATTCTCCTTAAAACTGCTGAAGCTTTAAATTCCTCACCCAAGTTTTCTCTGCCTTACTTAGAAAGAATGTAAAGGCATGCCCTTTGGAGTTTAGGTTTCAGCTTACAAACCCCCAGTGTGTTATAAAAGCTTTTAAAGATCTTAAAATTAAATCAACAGAAGACCTCTGGGGAATATCTGTAAAAGATCTATCATCGGAATTATTGCGCCCTTTTTAACACCTTTCATATTTAACACCAGTGTGGACCAAGAAGTCTTTCAGGATCTCAAGAAACACAGTAAAGTAGTTACTTTGTTAAAATCCGGTGATAGTAAAGAACCCAACAATAATAGGCTTGTGTCAATTCTGCCAGTTCTCAGTAAGGTGTTTGAGAAGTTGATGTGATGCTCAATCAAATGTTGCGTCACTTTATTAAAAAAACCATCTTTCATGAACAATAGTACGGTTTCACCAAAGGGATTTGTACCACTGACGCCGCGCCGGTGTCACCCTAATGTAGCATTTTTAACGCCTGGGAAGAAGCACAAGATGCCATTGGAATCTTTTGCGACATCTCTAAGGCGTTCGATTGTGTAAACCATGAGACACTGCTGCTGAAACTAGAGCACTATGGGATTAGGAATCACCCTCACTAAGATCATAACTGGAAGATAGAAAGGTTAAAGTTCAAGTAAACGGCATAAACTCATTAGGGTCTGAAATGGCAATGGGCCGTGGGCGTTCCTCAAAGTTCGATATTGGGTCCATTCTTCTTTTTAGTTTACATTATATTTACCCTCATGACTTCAAAATCATCCGAAGATGATGTTATTTGCAGATGAAACATAATTGATCTTTAAAATAAACCGACGGTCACAAAAATGGACAACGTGAATAACTCTATTCTTCACGTCCAAGACTGGTTTACGGTAAGTAATTTGGTACTAAATAAAAAAAAAAACCAATGCATTAGATTTAAATTACCTAGTGTTAGAAGTAGCGAATGTAACATCTTAATTATATTGATGGAGAACTGGAATTTATGAATCAAACGGTTTTTCTAGGAATGACACTAGACGAGAAATTACAATTACTAATAACATCTCTTGCGGCGGCTAAGCTTGGCTTAGCCACCTATGCTGTTAGAAAGATAAGACAGTTAACAGACGTAGAAACGACTCGTTTGGTCATTTTATAGCATTTTACTGTGTGGTCGGGCTGCTGACATTAAATCCATATTTATTTTGCAAAACAGAGCTGTCAGAGCCATTTATGATCTACGTCGCGTCGCCGCGAATCTCTTATGGACTTATTTAAAAAGATTGTTGTTATGACGATACCTTGCCAATTTATTTATGAAAATATTATGTATGTAAGATAACAATCTACATCTTTTAAATAAAATAAGTGATAGACATAATTTTAATCC
Source organism: Tiliacea citrago (assembly GCA_963921375.1). Taxonomy (NCBI): domain Eukaryota; kingdom Metazoa; phylum Arthropoda; class Insecta; order Lepidoptera; family Noctuidae; genus Tiliacea; species Tiliacea citrago. Next base: position 16,427,114 of record OY992802.1, read on the forward strand.
TAGAAATAAAGATAAAATAGATCAACCATTTTTCATATTATCTAAAGTACATACGTCTTTTATGGGGTACTGTGTTAAATGTAACAAAATACCTTTTTTCTTTATTCCAATTACGTGAAAGAAAGTTTAAAACTCATATTAAAAGAACACTTTGTAAACAAGCATATTATTTCAAATTAGAGGATTATATCCAAGATTAGAATGCTTGGTAACATGCTCGTCCTTTTAATAAAAGAGTAACGGTGGAGTTTTTTGCCCAATCTTCTCTATACGAAACTACCTGTTGGAAGGGGCGACTAAAATCAATTAAATCTTTTTGTTAATTTTGACGTTCAAAATTGCCTTTTATGTGCCTATTAGAAATAAATAGTTTGATTGATTTGACAGTACTCGACACTAGACCTTTTGTCCTTTTCATCACCATCACCATCATCATTGACAGCTTCTGCCTAGTTTTATCTACTGCTGAGATCTTCCCTGGTCTGTCCTAGTCTAATCCATCCAGGTCTCACGCGCAGTCCTTTGTCGAAAAAGATGTTAGGAGAAAACTGGTTGGAATATGCTGTCCTGTCTGTGAATCAGTAAAGAAGTAGTTTTTTTTCAAATCTCACTGACCCCGCACCACACCGAAAGAATGAATCATGATTTTCTGATGTGTTTAGCGAGGACCATAATTATACTTAACTGTAGTTGAAGTAATGTCAATGCAAACTATTAGCCCACGTTTGCACGGACATAAAAAAATCGCGGTGGCATAAAATCGTGTGTTGCGAGTGGAATGGAACAAATACTAAGCGGTGCATCTGTTCGCACGGCCGCGGTTTTTCTCGCTGCGATTTTTTACCGCGTGGTGTACGATTTTTAACGCTCGGCGTTTAGTAGCACATCTCCGCCGCGAAACCATAGCAGCGAAACCGTGGTAGTTCAATTCAACTGGTTCGCGTCACGTTCCGCTAGTCGCATCCGATTCGAGTAGCGAAACATGACGCGAGCCAGTTGAAATTAACTACTGCGGTGTCGCTGTGATGGTTTCGCGGCGGAGGTGTGCTACTGGCGTGAGTCGTTACCCGACTTCAACTCACATTTTTGTCTTTGGCATTATCTCTTCGACTGTCTTTTTTTTTCTTTCGCCGTAGTCACCCATAGTTAGCCGTAGTCAAGAAACGGCCGAACAGTCGGCCGATACTTCGGATTTATTTTTAATTTCGCTTTACGACCGAATTCGGTCGCAAAGTCCTAATGGAGTCCCTAGACGGTCAAAAATGCTTCACAAGATTGTGATTTTATCGTGCTTATCAAGCAATTTTGACCGTCTAGAGATCCCATTAGGACTTTGCGATCGAATTCGGTCGTAAGGCGATCGCTGTCTATGTCGAGACTGCAGGGCCAGAGGATCTACTCTGAACATAAATCCGAAGTATCGGCCGAATGTTCGGCCGTTGCTTGACGACGAATAACTATTATAACTGACTACGGCGAAAAAAAAAACCGACAGTCAAAGAGATAAGCCAAAGTCAAAAATATGACTAAGTCGGTTAAGGATTCAAAGTCAAAAATATGACTAAGTCGGTTAAGGATTCAAAGTCAAAAAAGGAAACCATGGAAGATAAAAAACGACCGAACATTCGGCTGACACTTCGGATTAACGCTTCGGAGTCAGGGACCATTTTGGTTACCCATTGAAAGGGTTTTCGATGAGGTTTTTCTAAGCGGTAAATCAAAAACCCATACGATATGGGTAACCCTTTTGAATGGCTTAAATTAAATTTTGGTAACCCGTTGAAAGGGTTTTCGATAAAAACCCATACGGTGTGGGTAACCCTTTTGAACGGCTTAGTTTAAGCCATTCAAAATTACCCACACCGTATGGGTTTTTGATTAACTGCTTTGATAAACCCTATCGAAAACCCTTTCCACTGAAAGGGTTTTCGGTAGGGTTTTTCTAAAATGGTAACCAAAATCCCCTGCTTTTGAAGTTTTGATTTGACACTTGGTGTAAAAACATTTCTACTCGACAAGTGTACATAGTCTACATCAAATTAGACCTAGACAAGAATCTTTACTGATTTTAAAAACTTAATTCAATATTTTCACCATCCAAACTTCTTCTCACTGAACAATCTGGTCAGTGAGCCGTCTTAGGGGCGGAGTTGTAGGAGTTGGAGTATATGCTTAGAGACACCATGAGCAGCAAAGAAAACAAAAAAAAAAACGGGAAAATGGTGGGAAAGCTGTTGTTCTAGTCGAAAACCATTCATAAGACGACGAAAAAAAATCAGCAAAAAAAAAAGCTGTATTTTTTCCTTAAATTCATGTTGGGATTGGGATGCTGCTTGCACGGGCGTGACACAGGGGGGGTTAAATTTCTGTCATTTTTCGCCTAGGACGCACCGTTTTCGAGATGTTTTTTTTTTTTTTTGTTTTAATAATAAAAAAAATCGCTGGTTTTATTAATAAAAAACTTGACATTTTTTTTCGAAAACGAAACGTAATAATTATCCCCCTGTGCTCGGGCAGAAGAGATATCGACTTGGATAGAAAAAATTGAGCCGTCACGGGACGCCTGGTAGATGTGAAACATCGAAATTATTTACACACTACAGATGACTGTATATAGTAGCGACGCGACGTGCGGCTGTCGAATGTTTCACATCAAAAAAATTACTACAGATGACTGTATATAGTAGCGATGCGTCGCCACGTGGCATGCGTCGCCCCGCCAGCACTCGGTTTTACGTGCGGCTGTTGAATGTTTCACATCAAAAAACTTACTACAGATGACTGTATATAGTAGCGATGCGTCGCCACGTGGCATGCGTCGCCCCGCCAGCACTCGGTTTTACGTGCGGCTGTTGAATGTTTCACATCAAAAAACTTACTACAGATGGCTGTATATAGTAGCGATGCGTCGCCACGTGGCATGCGTCGTCTCGCCAGCAGTCGGTTTTACGTGCGCCTGTTGAATGTTTCACATCAAAAAACTTACTACAGATGACATGGTGAGGATATGGTAATAAATATATTCAGGAGACGGACAATACAAAATTTCTAGGTATTTGGATCGATAAAAAGATGGACTGGATACATACCGAAAATGTATGTAAAAAACTTAGCCAATGCTCATATGCCCTATATAATTTAAGGAAAGTTACAAATCAGTCAACATTATCAATCGCGTACCACGGATATGTTGCATCAACACTGCGATACGGACTCATATTTTGGGGGAACTCGTCCGATAGAGAAATCGTGTTCAAAGCACAGAAGAAATGTATAAGGGCAATATGTGGCATTCAAAGCACAGACAGTTGTAAACCACATTTCCAAAAGCTTCAGTTACTTACATTTCCATGTCTCTACATATACGAAGTGGCAAGCTATGTTAAGTCAAATATACACATATATAATCACCCAAAGAGTTTGCGGCACAAGAATGAAATATGCGCAATACCACATAAAAAAGCAATATTTAATAAAAGTTTTCTTGGTATGGCACCCAAAATATATAACAAGCTACCTAAAAACCTAATTGAAATTAAAAGTATAGATCAATTTAAAAAAAAGCTTTACGAATTTCTAGTTGCGAAATGCTATTATAATATCAATGATTATTTAAATGAAAGATGCTAGGCCTACTATATCCGATTTAACACATGAGGGTTTAAAATTATTAAGAATAAAGTTTTGTAAGATCCAATATTGGTACTAAATTAATTTATATTTCAATTTGTTATTAATTGTTTAATGCTCTGACATATAAATATTATTTATTATAATTTATAACTGTGATTGACAAGGCTGGCATAATTAATTAATTTACTGTTTTAGAATAGAATATTTGCATACCCATGTGATGGTTAAACATGGAGAACTCTAGTATTTAAAGAAAACATCAATGTATATTCCTAGCCATGTTTGCAAATAAATATATGATTTATGATGACTGTATATAGTAGCGATGCGTCGCCACGTGGCATCCGTCGCCCCGCCAGCAGTCGGTTTTACATGCGGCTGTTGAATGTTTCACATCAAAAACTTTGTCTATTCTTGGTAGAACAGAGATAGAATTGGTCATGCTACGCGTGCTAGGCGGATATCGAAATTACATAATATTATGGGTTTTTCATGTCACTGGGTTTCAAGTAGGTATAAAACCCATTGAATGGGTTACCATGTAACCCTTTCACTGGGTTTCTACTATAAAACCCATTCAATGGGTTATCATGTAACCCTTTCACTGGGTTTTTACTATAAAACCCATTAAATGGGTTACATCATGATAAAGGTAACCCATCGAAATGGGTTACCCTTTCGAAAGGCTTAACCCTTAACCGGGGTTGTACGGTCCCTGTTCGGAGTAGACCCTCATAAATGGCTACCGCTAATTATATTGCGGAACACATCGTACATACGTCCGCACTGTACGAATAATCAGTTTGAATTGTTCGAAGTGATTTTTTAACGCTCGTTCGGAGTGTTCGGAATTTCGGACACTGTTGAAGGCGGGAAAAAACCCGCTAAGCGTTTTTATCCCGCGCCGGGAATTTATTACGTCCGTGGGTTCGTGGGCTTAAGTTGTATAATGTAGTAGGTACCGTTCATAAACTACAGTTACAATCTACCTATCGCAATTTTTGGCATGCATAAGTTTGCAGAGGTTTTGATGCAAAAACCCATAGGTTTACAGTCAAAATCATAAAGAAGTTTATTCTACCTAGTATATGTAGGGATCTTCTCCGTTTTCTTCATCAAACCCTTGTCGTCATCTTATACTAGGTCGTCTTTCCGATCGTCTTTATGCGTGTCGCATTATCAAAGTTACCAGTAAACTATACTCTGATTTTAAATTTGCTAGATTCAAATGACAATTGTTGTCAAAACCAAAATAAAAATCGAAATATTGTCTTTCACATATGCCGTGAAAGACAATATTTCGATTTTTATTTTGGTTATGCAGCACTTATGAAAGTCCGAAGCTAGGTGCACGGTTCCAATTATTAGTCGTTTCCTATGGAAAAGAACCGGCAAGAAACTCCACGGTTACTCTTTTAAAAATAATTGGCTTTTACAATGTTTTCAAATTACAATGTTAATAGCTATGGGAGGACAGTGTAGGCCCGTCAAAAGTACCAGGTACTTAACAAAATATAAAATAGTCTACAAATCTACAGTCTATTAAGCCTACAACATTCTCACATTCACAAAAAAAAAAAAAAAAATGTTATTAAAATAATAAAAGTTAAAACCTTATTGAAAATAAAATTGTAGGTATATAATGTCAAATTAAGAAAGGCGTCATCTCGGTAGTCACCCCCCTTTTTAGCCATATCATATTAATCACACAGTCCATGCACCGTTTTTTTTTTTCTTCCCCTACTCGCTAAAACCTGGTGCAATGAAACACCTTATCAGTACGGCACACATACAAACTTGGTATATGTATTTCAATATTTAACGAACTATTTAATTAGATACTCAATATAATATCAGCAGCCTAATTGCGTAACACAGTTTGAATCAGAATCGGAATGATTTTGAAGTATATTGCTAATCCATTGCTTCACATGTTACAAAAAAAAACTGCTCAACAACGTAAATAACGCAATGAATGTTGTTGAACTGTCAAATTGAAACTGATTCCAACTGATAATGTGTTAAGCAATTAGCCCGCAGTATAGACTTTAGACTTCTTGAAGTCAACCTGAGGAGCTTATGGCTAAATAATAAATGCCGCACGGGTTGATCGATCAGGTTAAGCTACGCTTGCCGCTGTTGGTGCGTGGATGGGTGACCATCTTTTCATACCAAGATCCCTCCGTGCCTCGGAAAGCACGTTAAGCCGTTGGTCTCGGCTGTCATTTGTAGATCTTTGACAGTTGTTACGGGTCGTCAGAAGCCCAAAAAGTCTGACAACCAGTCTAACCAAGTGACGTGTCAGAGGTCAGATAGGCAGTCGCTCCATGTAAAATACTGGTCTTCAGCTGCATCCGGTTAGACTGGAAGCCGACCCCAACATAGTTGGGAAAAGGCTAGGCAGATGATGATGACTTCTTGAAGTCAACCTTTAGGTTCCGAGGCTCGAAGAGAATTGACTTATGAACTACGTGACGCCCCAAATATCATATTTTTCATTCCATTCTGTTTAAAAACCAGTACTTTTACCGTAATTGTCAAATGAGATACGTTTAAACTTCATGACTAACCCTGATACCAAAATCATTTGAGACAAATCACATTACTTTCAATTTCCTAGTTAGTATTTAAAATCACTACAAATCATATTAATATTTGGAAATGATGACACGGGGGTAACATCTTGATGTCAATAAGTGTGAGGTACATTTCCTATCGTTTTGTCAACTAACATTATTCATACCCATTGCTTATGAATTTACACAATCTGCATAACAATGGATAGGGTTATGCTGGTGGAATGTTTAACTTTAATATCGTAATAAACTAAGGTGGTTGATGATATTTGTAATACGTCTCGGTGTCTTATGGCATCAGGTGATAGATAGAATATCTGTGTTGCTCAATAACTTTTTTCTTTTTATTACTTTCATGCTGAAAACTGTCTCCTTCTTGAAACTTCTTTCTTGGTTGGAATGGCTTGTAATTAATACAGATTTGTAATATTGTTGGTCAAAAGATCACAGCACAGTACTGCTGAAGAAGGCGTCGACCCCAGATAAATTAGATTAGTAATGGCACCAGAAAGATGATGGTCGAAGATCACAGAATTCATAGAGGCTAAAGCTTCTATGAACTCTGTCACAGAATCACAGAATTCATAGAAGCTAAAGCCTCTATGAACTCTGTCATCGTTTCAGTGAAATGTTGCCTAGCAAGGCAATATTGGACCTCTTCGTCTTTCCTTTCCTACTTTGAAAGCACTAAGTTTCAATCAATCTGCCTAGCCTTTTCCCAACTATGTTGGGGTTGGCTTCCAGTCTAACCGGATGCAGCTGAATACCAGTATTTTACATGGAGCGACTGCCTATCCGACCTCTTCAACCCAGTAACTGGGTAATACGATACCCCTTGGTAAGAAGACTGGTTGTACTTTCGGGCTTCTGACAAAACGTAACGACTGTCAAAGATGAACGACCATGAATGACAGCCGGGACCAACCGCTTAACGTTTTTTCCGAGGCACGGAGGTGTCTCGATATTTAATGTACGGACCAACCCTTTTTTTTTTTTTTTTTTTGGGTGGGAAATTATCAAATAACTTCTCCCGCTCTGGGTGGAGCGGGAGGGAGTGTCAGACTTTTACTGACTAAAACCCACCGTGTTCCTTCAGATGCCTGTGTGCCAGGGCCACGATATCCCTTTCGGACAGGCTCGTAACCCTGGCAGGCATTGGCCCTTTCGGACCCCGTCAATTGGTGCTGACGTCTCTTTGAGGCGCGCGTGGAACACAACGCGCCGTCGACCCGGGCTTGGTCCTTATCGGACGGCGAGCTACCCATCGCTCACCGTCCGCAAGCCCGCGCCTACGGTGGCCGGGAATCGGCCTGCGATTCCCGACGCCCGGGGCGTCTCCTGCGGCGACTAGGGGCGCGAGGGCGTTGATTTTGCCTTACCCTCACGCGTTCCGCCTCCTCCTTCGCAAGCATCACTGTTTCGCAGAAGGAGGTGACGGCCTCCCATGCACTCTCGCTCCGAACCATGGCCGGACGCGAGAGATCGCCGCCGCCGATCGCTGCCGTGAGGACCCGGCGGTGCTCCGCCCAAGCAGGGCAGACCTCCACCGTATGCTCCACCGTGTCCTCCGGGCGATCCACACAGTGGTGACACCCGGGCGTTTCCTCCCGCTTAATCCTAAACAGGAACCTCCCGAAACATCCATGTCCGGTGAGGACCTGCGTCAGGCGGAAGGTGAGGACGCCGTGGCGCCTCTCTAGCCACTCCTCAAAGAGGGGACTTATCGCCACAATTGTGGCGTGCCCAGCGCTGGGTTGCGACAATCGCACTCTCCATGTCGCCATGAGATCGCACCGGAGCTCCGTCCGCTGTGCCGCGATTTCCTGCGGCAGCGGAGTTATGCCCCGGAGTTTCGCCTCTTCGCGCCACACCCAAATGTGCGCGAGGACTTTCGCCTCCAGATCCCATGGCGGCAGTCCGGCAAGGAGGCTCGCCGCCTCACGGGAGACCGTGCGGTATCCCCGTACCATCCTGATGGCCATGACCCTTTGGGACGCGTTCAACCGCTGCGCTGGTCGCAGCCTCAGAGAGCGCGCCCACACCGGTGCCCCGTAAAGGGCCATGGACCGCACGATCCCCGCGTAGAGCCTCCGGCAGGAGGCGTTTGGAGTACGGACCAACCCAAGCGTAGCTTAGCCTGATGGATCAACCCATGCGGCTGTTATTACTTAGCCTCGAGCTCATCAAAAGCAAGCTCCATGAAAGCAATTAGCTTACTTTTTTTTTCACTTTGTATGACCTTCGATACTTACTTACCTTATTTGTTCTGGTCAATCAGGAGGCATCCCTAACGCACTACGCCATATGAATCACGCGACATGTGAGCAGTACGTTTCGCAATACGGGGGCGGAAGATTGCGGTGTACGCGCACCGCGATCATTTGCGAAACACTCGCTAATGTTGCACCTTAATGTGTCTTGCATGACACCATCATTTTGTTACCATCATCGTGTGTCATGTGGCTTCCTAGCTTTTGGTAAAGGGCTGACTTGCAAACTTGCATTATCAGAACGGCTGGTTCTAAATTTTCATCGGAGCGATTTCTGCTTAATCTATGCAAGCCTACTTAATGGATTTTCTGATAGATCAATATCGGTATTTCATAGTCATTTTACCTGTTGATTGCCTCAGTGGTCGCGTTCACGACTGCTAAGTGTAATTGTAATTTAATAGTAATTTGGGGCATGAACACAACCTGGGTTCTGGGGTTGAGTCATCCACCGGGCAATAAACTCCAGGCAGCCCAACTTTTCTCGACTTGGGGGATCGATCATCAATTTCATCGATAAAGTTTCACCCCAAACTCAAACTTTAACAACTGGCGAAATATGGGTCTGCTATAAACTAGTGATATTATGTATATCATTTACCTGTTGATCTAACTGAACATTAATCAGAACTTAATCGAATTCGATCAATGGCAAAGCCTTCAATTTACACGACAAGGTGAAGGTTGTTGGATTATACCAACTTTTCGGACCTCTATACTGACTATCGTTCACGTAGTACACAACTACACATTCTGCTCATTTTCGTTCAACCTTCGTATTACTCGACGTAAACATCTTTGGTTGTTTACTTTTCCGCCCTATTTCAAATACAAAAACAATAATACACAAATCAAAGACGTAGTAGTATTAGTAATAGTATTATCTATGTCACCTAAATAGTACCTTGTAGTTGCATTCGTCTTAGTCAATTCCGATACAATGGTCTATTGACTATGTATGAAAATTAAGTCTTATTAAGTACTGATGTAATACCAATTTGAATCACTAACTAAACTACTTAGTCTAACATACCAAGTGCCAGAAATACTAATGACATTCTTGCAATTGGCAAAATACTGATCATAGCTACCTGTGTTCGTCTAGGAACGTTGAAAGCTTACCAAAACCTCAGTTATTACTGCATTTGTTCTAAAGTCGTCGGCATGGTATAAATTGGATTTTCATTATATTTTTATTGCCGACTTCATGCGACTCAGCTGTCTGCATTGTTACTAGAAATAGCATAAACGACATCGAAAGCGGAGTACTTGGTCGCTTTCTTTTTGCGTATGCTTTTAGCATTATCTTAACCTTTATAAGTTGAATAGCAAGCAGTTATTTTCTGTTCCACTTTACTTTTGGACGACTTCAAATAATCGTGAACGTGAAAATTCACGAGTGAGTTCAGTGCACGCGCACTGGACGTAAATATACAGCTGTTTATTTGTGTGATAACTTGTTACGTGGACACTCATCGATAGTCTTGTTGTTATGTACTACACTCGTATGTGTGGGTGCAATATCAGGTGATTTTACATTGACGCTTAGAATTTTAGTTTGTTTACCGATTTCTTCTGTCGTACGATTTTTTTGTCACCATTTTAAATAGCTCGTCTTTATCATTGTGTACTATTTAACTAATACAAAGACAGCACTTTGGCAGTCTATTAATTTTGTAAAAGTAGATACTATTGGAAGAAATTCATACATTTAGAGAATTACATCGTTTCTGCTGTAATGGGCATATTTCATGTTCCTCTACGATGCTTTTCTTCGCTGCCAATGCCTGTTAGAGATCGGCGCGGTGTCTTCTTCCATACACATTAACCGTCATCTCAGTAGTCATTCCCTTTGTCAAACCAGTGTTTATAAAGATCAGACATAAATCTAATATACGCAGTACATATTTACACTAAAAATATTGTGTTCTGACAAAATTCCGCGGAAAAAGTTAAAAATATCGTTTAGACGTCATTGCGCATAGACATTACGAAATATCTTTTGTAGACAATTTATTTTTAAATTGTTCTCAGGAGACTTCTGGTTATACATTCGTCTGAATATTATGTGTATATTTGTACCAATTTTACCCACGAGGCTCCCAAGTGGCACTGGTGGCTAAAAGTTGTGTCAAGGTATGAGCATGTGATGCGGAGGATTGAAGAAAATCGTTGGTCCCGGCGGCGGTCATTCGTGGATCTTTGACAGTCGTTACGGGTCGTCAGAAGTCCGAAAGTCTGACAGTCTTACCAAGAGGTATCGTATTACCCAGTAACTGGGCTGTGGAGGTCAGATAGGCAGTCGCCCCATGTCTATACTGGTATTCAGCTGGATCTGGTTAGACTGGAAAAAGACCCCAAAATTGGTGGGGAAAACGCTTAGCAGATGGTGAGGTGATAGCAGGGCCCAGGGCTGACTGCTCAGAGTGCGCCGGACGATCAGTATATATTTACATATTGCTACTCATGGAGGCTATTTCAATGCACTAAACACAACAATAGATAACTAGTATTAAACATTGTTGATATCAAAACTTGCTTTTGCAAGCAGAGCAGTGGCAGCCGTGACCTGCCAAGATAAACCAAGTACCCTGTAAACATTGAGTCAATGGAAATGATGAAATATTACTGCCAATGTGTTTTGTAGATAAATAAAGCAATTTATCTCACAACATCTAAACAGATACGATCAGATGGTAAATTATCTTTTAGCATGAATATTTACTTTTTTAACCGAGTTCCAAAAAGGAGGAGGCTATATGTTCGGCTGTTTGTTTTTTTTTATGTATGTTCACCGATTACTCCATCAATTGTGAACGAATATTGAAAATTCTTTTTTTGTATGGAAGGGTATGCTCCCGAGGTGGTCCCATTGCCAACAAATCAGAATCTGATGAGGGGATCCCATGGAAATCGAGGGAAATCCTCGAATTTTATAGGCATACCTATAGTGATTTGAGTATTTTTTATAGTAACTCGTGCATTTGCACTCGAAAAGCACCATTTGGTGAAGTGGAACTGATGATGAAGACCACAGATGGCCACCGGAACTACTTAATAATAAGTATTTCACCGTTGCGCTTCGATTAGGCATTTTAATATGGTTGCTAAGCAATTTAGTGATATTCACTACCCTTCTATCCTTATCTATTTGGGGCCTGTACACTGTACAGCATGCCCTCTTCTACCCTACATCGCTATCAGCGGTCATCTCAGTATTCACCCCTTTCTGGCCATTATTAGCTATCATATAATCCGCCCACTGATTCTTTCGTTTTCTCTTACATTCATCTTCAAGCTTTCCAGCCAGTTATTGTTACTTTACCCAAGGAACGGCACAGATAGATTAGCCTATATTCTAATGTTATCTGAGCGTTCATTTTACGCAAGATGTCTAAGTACCTACTCAGACGGTTAATACAAGTGTGAGCACCTACAGTTAATTAGTACGCAGATTGCGAACTCTCATACTATTTTGGAAGTACGGAATGTTCGACCGGTATTGCGTGTTAGTTCGGTCGACTCAATGTCGTACCAATCGGGTCCAAAGTCCGTCCAATTATCAAATCCAAATGACAATTTGATTAAAGTTTTTAATTTATTTAAACAAATATTGGGGTTATTCTCAGCCGCTCCAAAATGTCATCAACACTCCGATTTTTTTTAGATTTGTTTTTTCGAATACCTAGTGGTTTATAATAAATGTTACCTAGGTACATATAAAATACAGTTGTTTAAAATTCTTCCAAATATAAAGGTAAAGGAAGAACATAATATCAATTGTTTTCTTCTTTATTTGTATTAAGGGGATGTGCTAAGGTAGCCCGCGAAATTGAAATTTTCTTACGTTTTTTGCAATTTGCATGTCTGTGTCAAGTTGCTGATTCTAATGATTATAATTCTATAAAGCCATATTTGTTACGGCCGCGAATCATATTCAGATCTACATACAACCTGTTACTGACCTGAAAATTGCAAAAAACGTAAGAAAAATTTAGCGGGCTACCTTAGCGCATCCCCCTTAAGTTTGCCTTTAATTAACCTTTTGAGTTGCTGGGTATAACCCAATACAAGATAATGTACAATGTCCGGCATGATTACTTTCCCTATCTATCCAATAATCTTATCGAAACTGTAACCCTTTTATATCCAGGGTTTAGGTACAAAGAAAGCTAAGTCTCGTGCAAATGCACATGTTGACCGTTTTGATCAAACAAGCACGATTGACGTCAACTAATCTATGTTTATCTAGAAATTGTTTATGTTATTATTAAAATTATTCCTATTTATCACATGTCAGTCTCTGATAATTCCGTTAATCGTACTTGATCCCCTAGAGACATGATAATAGCCTAGCAGGATAAAAATTGAAGGACATTAATCATTGTTATATTTTGAGTTGGACGTTGGACTTTCAAGCTGGACATTTAATTCCACATGATCATTTACCTAAGATTAAAACTCAAAAATTATAATTAAAGAGGTTTCGGTTCAGTCTTCCTAACGTGACGCGACCTTACGCTACGTGGGTCTCTCATGCGCTGCCATACGGCCTGACAACTTACAGATGGAATCAGAGGAGGTCTTTATAATGAGCATTTCTTGGGAACCCTGTATTTTCTCTACGAATGATCTAACGTAATTAGGGAGTTACGTACGCCATATCCTCACTAGATTTACCTGAATGCTTAGTAATGAACTGTATCAGACTAATCCAATTATGTAAAACAGGTTCTCTCTGCGGCACAATTTGTTTCAAGTTTAAGTTCAAGGCATTCTAAATCAAATCTCGAACGCAAGCTCCGTCTCTTGCTCCCCGCCACTCATTTATGTGCTAAACGCTAATACATCAGTAATAAAGTTGAATATCACGTGCGCTCTTTGATCGTGTTCGAGCACCAAACTAAATAGCTTAAGTCTCAATTCTTACTTCGTTTAAAAATAAAGTAATAATTGATCTAGAGAAAAAAATTCTAGTGGGTGGATAATAAACTATATTTTCTTTCTGTGAATATTTATTTTTGACATTAAAGCCAAACAATCTAGTTTGTTTTTTATAATTATCCTTAAAAAAGATACCTACTAAAGTTTAATTTTGCTTGTATGTGTGACTGTTTCAGAATATTCATGCAAATTAACGTAAAAATAGGGAGCCTCTTCTTAAAGTGACGTTAGTTAGTTTCATCCTCATCGTTTGCAATTTCTCTCAAAATGTTATCTCTCTAGACTCGTTTGTTTAGCACCTTTTTTTTTTGGGTGGGAAATTATCAAATAACTTCTCCCGCTCTCGGGTGGAGCGGGAGGGAGACTTTTACTGACTAAAACCACCCGTGTTCCTTCAGATGCCTGAGCACCTGCCTTCAATATCTGTCCTAGTCTGAAGATGACCGACACTAGCTGGTTAGATGTCGTGCGATAAGGCTCTTCCGCCCTTTTCCGATGACAGAGATAGGTAGTAGAATATTATATGTGTTCCGACTACTGCTAAATATATTATTTATGCTGTTTACGCTAGTTATCTAATAAGGTTGCGCTTGGCCACTAATTAAAGACCGCTCAGGTGCTAATCCGGTTAACTCACTTATGATATGTGAAACGTGTATGTACATTTATTATTTTGACATATTAAATTTTCAAGATCACCCCAATTTTATTATTAAATAAACGAACTCCGTGAGGTTTGTTTTTACTATACCCAAACAGTCCCCCATGACCATTATAATATGTAATATCAGAGAGGGTTCATATCTTAGTTTCCAAGGGCATAATTATCAGCCATCTATCGGCCTCCCAGGAGTAATGGCCGCAATAATAGCGTACTGTATAAACCTGTCCTCTTTAGATTTACAGGTGTTATTAAACATCCACCTGTGGTTTATATTCGCACGTTTTGTATTAACAAAGATAATTTTGTACTTCCTTTCATATGGTTCTGGAGGTAATTTTTTATCTTGGTCCGTTCTATATATTCGTATCCAATTTCAAAAATGGCTTGTTATGGTTGATACCTCTCGTTCTACTTTAATGATTATCACAATATCATCAATATTGTGATCTATCACTATCTATCTATAGTTATTTTTGTAATTCCTATATTATACTGCTGGAATTTCTCCGACTGGTTTTTCCTTTCATCTTTAAATCACATTGACTACAAATCGATAGCGTAAGGATATTTATGTTATTATTACAGGGGGTGCGTTGTATTTGTATGTAGAATTTAACTGATGATATCCAAAGATTTATTCCACATGGCCCGAATTGAGTGAAATCCATCACATCTTCTTCTTCAGTTCTTCTACAATCTTAAGATCAAGAAGGTTTAATCGAATCTAGGAGGCTAGTAGATATAAGAAGTCAAATCTCTGAGAGTACTAATACAACTCAATAGACTAAGTTTCACTCCTTTACCACGGAACGCTAAAAAGCCTGAAGGTGCCAATTTAATATCATTAGACACAGTGGCTCTGTTACACCACATGATAGCAATTATTCTGTTTCGTAAAACCGCACACACCATTCTAGTCCTTAAACCACGGTTATTAAAGGCGATGACGCCGTGAAAATACCGTGACTCCGGTGGTGTAGAAATTACAGTCTCATTAACCGTTTATTTTCTTTTATACGTGGGAAAATGGACAAGGTGCAAGTCAAATACTAATATCTTTGTCTGTGTGACCCTATGGGTATGTCTAGACAAGCAAATTAATTGTCTCATCATCTTCATTTTGCATATGTACATCCGCTTTGCCTATCGAACGGTTACCTTAGCTACAAGCTCTATTTTTATTTTATCATAGTGCATAAGTACTTAATTAATATACGCTTTTGCGTCATCCCTGCAATTATTTATCTTAAGATATATGATTCTTATTTGATTAATATTAATTTATGATGCTTGACTGATTATCTATTTGATTGATTAAGCCAGGGCTTTCCCCCCGGGAACGAGAGATATAATTTACATTAAGTGTATGAAAGATGACGCCGGTAAGGTTCTGTACAAAGATGACGGAATAAAAGAACAATGGAAGGTTTATTTTGAAAGCTAATGAACGAAGAGAATAAATGGAATGGTGTGCTCAAAGAGGTATAAGTAAATATGGGTTTGGTAAGGGAAATTAGCAGAAATGGTGTAAGAAAGCCAGTTCAAAGTATGAAATATGGAAAGTCCATGGGCCCAGAATCCCAGATGATATATCAGTAAAAATATGGAAGTTTTTTAAAGAAGTTGGATGTATGTGGCTGAATTTATTCTTCAATAAGTTATTGTATGAAGGAGCGATCCCAGAAGAATGGTGCAATAGTTCGCTATTGCCAATCTTCAAGAATAAATGTGATGCTATAACTATCAAGGGATAAACCTCATGTTACATATGTAGTATGAAGTTATGGGAGAAAGTGATAGAAAAAAATTGCGTGAGGAGAGAGATTACCCCGAACCAGTTTGGGTTTATGCCAGGTCGAGGATCAGTGGACGGCACTTTTGCACTCCGCCAATTGTGCGAGATGTACAGACGTGCACACAAGAATTTGCACAATGACATGGTGTTCGTTAATCTGGAGGAATAGCAACAGAAGCTGAAGAATGTTGGCTTGAAAATCAGTAGAACGAAAACCGAATATATATTCAGAGACTTCGGCGGTCTCTCCAGATCTGGGGCCATAGAAGATGGATGAAATGGCGACAGGTCACGGGAACAATCTGCGACACCCACATTCCCCTTAAACTTAAGGGGAAGATTTATAAAACAATGGTTAATCCTGCTGTCTTTTATGGATCAGAATGTTGGGCCACAAAAGGGATGAATGAAATGCAATCACATGCAGCTGAGATCTGAATGCTAAGAGATGAGAGATGAGATGAGAGAGAGATGTGTGGTGTTACGCAAATGGATAGAATAAGAAATTAGCATATAAGAGGAAGTCTGAAGGTGACACCGGTGACTGAAAAGTTGTGTGGAAATAGGTTGTCATGGTATGAGCATGTGATGCGAAGGAATGAGGGAAATGTCGCCAGGAAAGTTTTGAGTATGACCGTGGTTGGCTATACGAGTACGGGAAGACCAACGAAACGATGGATTGGATTAGATTTATTGGGATAAATGATGGAGGAGAATGATGATGATGCTTGATTGATTGATTATCTGCAAAGAATAAAGAATTCTGGTGCTGCTACAACTATTGTTCTTTTAGTTTTGTCTTTGGCTTTATTATAATGAAGCATCCACCCTCACCTTTTTCTACTCTTATTTAATTTGCTCTTCAGAAAAGCTTCGTAGCTTAAGGGTACTAAGTCCTAAAACAATAATTTTATTAAAACACTTTTTGTCGTACATCACTTGTCGTATGAGATTATTAGCTTGAATACTCTCGTGAATCAAACTATCCTCCCGCTCCTATAATCCATACCAATCATCCAACATTATCCCACAATGTATAATGCTTTTAATATCGGTCAGCCGTCGATGTTGCATGACAGGAACGGTCGAGACCACCAATTACACCAGTGTGCGGCAATTGCCTGGCCATTGAAGCCGAGATGACAATTGTACGCCGTTTATGGCCACTTGCACGGCATCCCTGGAAATTCAAAGGATTATGCCAGGAGTCGCCAAATGGTGGATCGCGGCCCAGATCCGGACCGCCGACCTATTTTGTGCGGATTTTAGGTAAACAGTAAAAATGACTAAAGCTTAATCTAAAAATATATATTATAAATCAAATCAAATGAAATCAAAAGTCATTTATTCAAACTAGGCTGAGAATCAGCACTTTTCGAACGTCAAAATTACATAAGACAGTCCCCCAAAAACGCCCACCCTTCACATATACTACTATACTTATATACTTAATAAAACATTTGAGTAATTTAATTTAGCCCGTGCTTTGTCTTAAGAGAGATAGTTCAATATAAATAATGTAATTTTCACATTAATATTAATAAAATAAGTACTTTTTTAATTAATTATTTTTGTTAATTACTTATTATTTGTTTATATTACTTATAAAAAAAAACTATTCCGGTTTCTTTGCGTTTTAATTCTTAATTGATATTTTTGATCTTGGTTTGACCGCGACAGTCATATTATAAAAAATAAACCGGCCAAGTGCGAGTCGGACTCGCGCATAAAGGGTTCCGTACCATTATCTACAAAAACGGCAAAAAAATCACTTTTGTTGTATGGGATGATGATGTATGGGATGGCCCCCCTTAAATATTTGTTTTATTTTAATTTAATTATTTATTTTTAAAGTGACTACATAACTAAATATACTGTGAATATTTCAAGCGTCTTCCTGTTGCCGATATCAATATCGAACAAAAACGAGCAAAACAATCACGTTTGTTGTATGGGAGCCCCCTTAAATATTTATTTTATTCTGTTTTTTAGTATTTGTTGTTATAGCGGCAACAGAAATACATCATCTGTGAAAATTTCAACTGTCTAGCTATCACGGTTCATGAGATACAGCCTGGTGACAGACGGACAGACAGACGGACGGCGGAGCCTTAGTAATAGGGTTCCCGTTTTACCCTTTGTGTACGGAACCCTAAAAATGGACCCAAATGAAAATAATTATGTAATTAGTGTTTTATGCTTTACGATGTTGCTAAATTGAGCCTGTAGAAATTAGTCGATTAGGAGAAGCAGGCATTATAGTAGTTTTAGGTAACCTAGACACTACTACTACGTTTTCGACTCGATGATACAACATTTGTCTAAATAACTCCTTCCATTAGATGCTCTATTGTCAAGCGATCGATTTAGGTGACTCATATGTTCACTAGTTTATACATATAGATATAATATAGCTGTTACTGTTGGAAACCTTGTACAGTGAGGCCGAAAATTAAAAATTAAATGATTATGGTTAGTTCAAGATTTGATTGTGTGAAATCCAACCATTACTTAATTGGAAATATTCCACCACTTGGCCGTCAGGTGGATTTGTTGTGAGACGGACACAAAGTCCACTGATAAAGGTGGACGATTGAGTTCATTTGTGTTTAGTTTTGTCGGTATATTGTATCCTTTATTAGCGCACGGATTAGCGGACTGATTAATTAATGTCAATATTGAAGTTTGTATCAAGAGGTTCTATGTGGCCTGGATTAAATCAAAGAGGCTGTTAATCCTTTAAAAGTAAAGTTGTCTATTTAAAATTATAGAACAGTTCCGTGACCAATTGATTGTTCGAAGCTACAGAAGCTGTAGTCATAACATTTTAAAGAGAGATTGGAAAGAGATGAACCTAGAAATAATTTTTCGTAAATATTTATTTATTTTTCGTAAATATTTATTTATTTATTTAAACTTCTCGCACACAATTCGGTATGTAAAGTATAAATTAACCTAGGCCGATTCGAAAACCATTTCGAGATTTTAAGCTTTTGAGTTATTTTTCTTAATAGGTCTTAAAATTATAAGATCGTATTTATTTTCACAAAAATACTTAAAATCACTTGACTTTTATTTGACCTCTAAATGTCATCCAAAGTACCCTGAATTGGGAATTTTCAGTGCCTCTTGTAAATAAATAATTAAGTTGTTCTGTATGTGTCAAGTTTCAATGTCAACGACAAATTCACATGAAGCACTTATTATTATTCTATTCAAATAGGTAAATAGTGTAGTTTTTCACCAGCGTAGTTGTTCGGCTGTTTGTTTTTTTTTATGTATGTTCACCGATTACTCCGTCAATTGTGGACGGATTTTGAAAATTCTTTTTTTGGTCGGAAGGGTATGCTCCCGAGGTGGTCCCATTGCCACCGAATCAGAATCTGATGACGGAATCCCATGGAAATCGAGGGAAATCCTCAAATTTTATAGGCATACCTATAGCGATTTGAGTATTTTTTATAGTAACTCGTGCATTTGCACTTGCAAAGCACCATTTGGTGAAGTGGAACTGATGATGAAGACCACAGATGGCCACCGGAACTACTTAATAATAAGTATTTCACCGTTGCGCTTCGATTAGGCACTTTAATATGGTTGCTAAGTAATTTATGCTCGTCAAAATGCATATGGTGAAGTCACCATCAGTTCTCCTGGTTCTAAAATTAACGCCCCTGCATCGGGAAAAGCAATATTTTGTAAAAGGTGATGAGCATTTGACATTAGGCCATTGTAAATTGGATAAATTACAAACTGACCCACTAAAAAGTGAAAAATAAAAAACTTTTTACAAAAAAAAACAACCGACTTCCAAAAAAAAAACACTACAAAGTGAAAAATAACTTTAATTTCGGAAGTCGGTGGCTTTTGATCTGTATTTTAGTTTTTTGCCACCGACTTCCGAAATTAAAGTTATTTTTCACTTTGTAGTGTTTTTTTTTTGGAAGTCTGTTGTTTTTTTTTGTAAAAAGTTTTTTAAGGTTTCTTTTACTAACAATCAATTTGTGTCGGCTATTTGGTGTGGTGGTTATACTTGACGGTATGAAGCACGTAGCAGAAGTAGTCTTTGATCCATTCATTTGATTAATAAGCTATAACTTTAAACTAAGGTACGGAAATCGCATCTCGTATGAAATGTAAACAAATTAACTGTCAAATTTGCCTGTTTGACTTTACTGAATTTTGTTTTTAAATAAGTTTTAAACGTGGCAAACATCCTAAGCTATTCAGGCTACTTTAGAAATCAGCACGAACAAAACTTTAAAAAAATATATAAAAATAACTACAGCTTGTAAAAACAAAAAGATGAAATTATGTGTTTCAATTTCAAATACTCTTATCTTTAAAATAAAAACATAAAAAACATACCTGAAAAATACTTTACATACCGAATCAGGTACGAAGGCGGACTAAATATCCCTGAGCTAATCAAACGAGCGGTTGAAGTCACTTAAAGTTTGCTTGCAAACGAAATCGTGTACAACAGCTAAAGATAAGGCTCAACTTACAAAGCATAATGACTCTTATGTCAATAGTGTAACGAACAAACTAGATACGAGCCAAAAAACAGGTCACGCGTTTTCTGGAGATATCGCGCATCTCGATAATTCCCGCAGTTACAAGCTCGTATCTAGTTTGTACGTTACATAATTGGCATAAAGTTCATTTTGATATGTACAATATCGTTACAAAAACTCACTTCCTTTCGGTCGATGGCAATTAAATTGAGCCTAACTGTTTAAAACGCGCATAAAATCATTCAACAATCGACACATCAAATAAGGCGTACAAGTGAGGTGTTTAATAATATGATAACCTTGTGAGAACCATGAGAACACGAATTGGTATAGTAAAATATGGTTCGATGCCATGAGAAGTTAATATTGTAAGCAATATCGGCTTACATAACAGTAAGTTCAAATACCTTGAATTATGATGTACAAGAAACTATCATACTAAAGTGTTCAGTATAACTGTATAACGTCGAGAGGCGGGGAGATGTAGTGACGATATTGTTAAAATTGCATGTTGGGACTTAACAACACAGGATCATGGTATAGTTCAACGAGCCTCAGCAGTGCCATATTAAAGACTGGAATTGTGGATGGATAGATTGACATCTTGGTAGAAGACGAATTCTGAAATTAATGTATTGATAATTTATTATAATTATTTGTCTTTAATAAATTATTTGCGGCTAGCAGCGCCGCCATTAAATTAACAAGAACATCAATCTGACTCCAAAACGACACGTTTGTAGCAAAAGATAGATTGGACAAAGTAAATTCGTAGTCTTTAATCTAGTCCCAAAAATAGATACATCATAATTTATAATGGACAGTAGGTACCGGTCTCTAAGATCAACCGGAAGAGACGACGGCAGTTGATGTCCGTAATTCTATCTCATTGACCTATTGTAGACATTGTGGTCGTGCCAACGAGGGTATTATTTCGTTTATCTGAGCAGCAGTGCGCTACTTGTGGTTTCAATCAATCAAATCAACAAGTATGACTATTTGAATCTAAAGGATGTAAGTTTTGGAGCCCGTGGTGTTCTGTAGTTTTTGTCTACTCACGTACAAAAAGGTTTCAGCTTTTAGACTGTGTCAGAGCTAGTCATGGTCTCTCTCCCAAAAGAAAAAGAGAAATTAAAAAATTGAATAGAAAATACCCGCGTTTTCTGCTCTCTTTGGTCAACCAATTTTATCAGCTAATATCTGCCAGCGGTTTTCCGTATCAGAGCCTTGATCGGCCTTTCAGAAACATGGTGTTAATTTCTAGACATAACTATCCTCATCCGTTTCTCCGTTCATTTTAATTCTAGCAAAACTCGTCCTGGTTGTGTTACTTATTCACTTTTTACGCTTGCTCTCTTTTAGAGTACACTAGCAACCCGCCCAGGCTTCGCACGGGTAGCAGAGCATATATGCCTACAATTTTTTATTCTGTCCTAGTGTCGTATCAGCCTGTTGCGTCGAGCATGTGGATTAGATTAAAATGTAACTGATGTTCATCTTACTTTGAGTATTTTACATCGACATATTTCAGCCAATTTACACAAATGAATTATACACCTAAACCTTCCTCATGAATCACTCCGTTCTATTGGTGAAAACCATATGAAAATCCGTTCGGTAATTTTTGTGTTTATCGCGTTCAGACAGACAGACAGACGCAGGGTGGGGACTTTGTTTTTATATTATGTAGAGAGTAATTTCAGTAAATAAGTAATTTCATAGATGTCTGAACTGTCTTCGATATGATAGTCTTCTAAATATAAGGTTTCGAATGGTCCTGTGATTCGCACAAATGTCAATCTCCTTTTCAATGACTTAGTAGTCTTTGCAGTCGTAGATTTGAATATGGTTGTAGGGATATTTTATACACATAGAGGGCGCTGGATGTAGTTGAAGCGACTATCCGACCTCTACCTTTAGGTCATTAACTTATAATATAAATACCATTTAAAACATAACAGCAAATATGTCATCGATTCTTTTGTATTCTGTGTCATATATACCTTTTTTTTTGGTTGGGTTATTATCAATAATCTTCTCCCGCTCTGGGCGGAGCGGGAGGGCGTGTCCAACTTTTACTGACTAAAACCCAACCGTGTTCCTTCAGTTGCCTGTGTGCCAGGGCCACGATATCCCTTTCGGACAAACCCGCAACCCTGGCAGGGTGTCATTCATACATACCTAATGACTGCATTATTGGAAATTAATAACAAATTATGTCTTTGAACGCTTGCGTCACAAAGATTATATTTTCATACGCTACCGTTTGTGGCCAGTCCAAGAGGTACTATCTATTTGAAAAAATATAAATCTATGATGACGCTGTGTGTCCGATCTGAACTTGACCGGTCGGACACACGCGGCCCCCAATTTTTCTTTCTTTTCGCAAACTTCTCCACCATTTTGGTTTTATTAAACATTTTCTGATGTCCGTCACATTCGCAGCTAAGCTGATAACTTATTCTCAAATAATTATTTAGACACACGACCACTGTATTTCAATTTTGATTATCATACAAAGGCTTGTTAAAAGTTTTAAACTTACCTTCACTGGGCCCGCATGTTCGATTACAGCCAGATCTCTCTCGCAGAGAGGCCTCTGTCCCAGCAGTGGGACCATCATCGGCTGATTATGATTAGTGTTGCCCAAATGCAAGAACAAGACGAGACTTAGCCAGTCTTGGTCTTGGTCTTGCGCCAATACACCTGGTCTTGGTCTTGGTCTTGGTCTTGCGCTCCCAGTCTTGGTCTTGGTCTTGGTCTTGCAGCAAGAGTCTTGCAAGTCTTGCAATTACCTATTAGTCTATTACTATTTATTAAAGTTTACTTTAAATCTTAGAAAAACGTATTAGAATTGGAACATTGTGAACTTGAATTAACATAGCCATAGTAAAGATCAAGCAGATTAATAAATAACTGAAGAATTGATAAGAAATTCGAAAAATCAACTGACCTATATGTCGTTTTCCATGGAAGTAACTGTTTCTTAATAAACATTTATGATTTATAAGCTTACATTTGCTAAAACATGTAAAAAAACAAATTAATTACAATAACTTGACTGTATTTTAAAGAACAATACTTATCTGTCTAGAAAGAGATTGAACCCTCAACTTATAAGAAATTTAATAAAAGAGTTTTACGATTTATCATTTATTTGAATAAAAAATAAAATACAACACAAATCAACAGCTTTATCATTAGGTTATGATACTTTATATCAATTTTTTTGACCAAGAATTAATACAAAGTAACCATCTGGCTGACTCATCACTTAACCTATTTCTATGTTTTCTAATTACTAATGATGCTTTAGAAAATAACCTCTCAGCAGGTACTGAAGTTGCAGGTATTGAGAGAAAATCACGGGCCATTTTCGATAAAATCGGATACTCTGTCTCATGCGTCCTCCACCAATCTAAAATGTCTTCCGAGCTGGCAGTTCTTGGTTTTTTCAGGTACTCCTCCAACTCGTCTATCACTAAGCCTTGAAGACAAGATCCAGATGACGTCGAGGGACATTCATAGAGTTTATCAAAGTCTATTACGTCTTCATCTTCATCACATACTTTATTTTCTTTTTCTGGTAATTCCAGAGATTTGTTCAGTGAGTGTAGACTTTTATATTCTTCATAAAGTTCATTGAACTTGCGCAGACTTTCTGTTTTAAGTTGCTTCCCCCACATTGTCAGGTCAAAAGTCTGAGCCTTATGCCTTGGGTCTAAAATTAAAGAAGTACAATAAATCCAGTTGCTCTTCTTGTAATGTTTAAGCATTTTGTCTCGAGCTGCTTGGAAAGCTAGAATGAGCCTTTCATCCACTTCAGATCGATTAGGTTTCTCATCTAACTGTTTTACCATGGATTCAATTTTATCTAGCAAGAGATTGAATGATACAATGACTAGCGGTAATGTAACATATTTGTCTCCACCAAGTTTTGTACTTAAAAGTTTAAAGTTTATTAGAAATTTATGTAATTTTTCGAGTACCTGCCATTCATTAGCTGTGATTTGAAAATCATTTAATTCGGTGACAGAACTGCACAATATGTCAATGCCCGCTCTCACTTTTAAACCAAATCCAATCATATCATGTGTGGAATTCCATCTCGTTGGACAGTCAAGAATGGCATTTAGATTTGATGGCACGCCAGCTGCTTCACAAGCAGACTGAAACTTCTTCTTCACTATCTCACTTCTTTTTATTTTACTGGAAATACTGCGTAACTTTGTTACAGATGTACGCTAGTCAGCAATATTTGGTGCAGATTCTTCATCTTCCTCATCCTCAGTTTCGTCTGCATAGTCTTCGTACTGCTGATCTTGCGCGTTAGTGTCAGACTCACAGTGTAATGCTAAGGTCTTTAATAAATCTTGTACACCAAGGTTTAAAATGTGAGCAAAGCACCGGAAATGTTGATTGTCTGAATCAAAGTGTGGCGGCAGCTGTTTGCCCAGTTCATACATAAATTTGGTATTTGCAGTTGCGTTGTCGACCGTGATACCTTGTATTTTATCAATTATGCCATATTCCAATAAACATTCATGGAAAATCGTTGCAATATCTTCCCCAGTATGTCGACCGCGTGATGGTATAAAATCAAGAACTACAGATTGATACTTCCATTCGTTGTCTATATAATGAATAGTAACCCCGTAGTAACTCCTACCAGCAATTGACGTCCACCCATCAATGGTAAAAGACATTTTAGATGATAATTGTTGAAGTCGTTCCTTGAGATTCAATTGGAGCTCTTCAAATCGCTCTTTGACTTTCCTTCTAAGTGTAGACCTTTTAGGAAACACCATATTAGGGCAAATACGTCGAAAATATACTTGTGTAGCTTCGTCATCGAAAAATGAGAAGGGAAGATATTTTTTCACCACCCAATCAACTGTAGCTGTCGTGATGTTGTCACTGCTGTTTTCCGACTGAAACAAAACAATAAATCTTGTGTTATTATTTAAACAAACGTTTGAGCGTATAAGAGGAGGAGGTTTGTTGTTGTTAAATCGAGAAAATCGTTAAATTGATATTTGTTATATTAAGGTTGCACTGTACTGTAATTTACCAAAATAAAGTACTTAGTTGTTACTGGCCGATTAAATGAAAATATGGGTGAAAAAATATTTAAGACGATAATTACATACTTAACATGTCGCACCCCTAGATGAAAACACCACTAACTCAAAAATACTTACGTAAGTTAATGGCGTTTTTGAAAGTATCGCATGAATAGCTACGCGGAGTTAAAATTCTTTTAACTGTTAAAAAAATATTCTTACCTGTCCACTTCTTCCAGCGGTTACTAAAAAGCTTGTGATATCTCCACTTAATTTTGGTTTAACAGGAAGAAATATTTCTGATTCCTTTTTGTGGAAAGATATTAGATGTTTCCTTAAGCCTGAAGTGTTTCTGTTTTTCATTTTTATTTCAATCTTTTTATGTTGGCACAATTTACAGAAGGCAGTTTGGGATGCATGAATTATTTCGAAAAACTCCTCAAATTTGCTTTTGGGTCTTTTAGATCTGTGACTCAAACTCTCGTTACTCGGACTAGAATAATTTGAATCTTCGTCACTCATATTAAATTGTACACGTGATACGTTTTTAGAAAACAACGAGAATTAGTAAAAACAATTATTAAGTTAGACTCGAAGCACAGCTCAATTGGAAATGACTGGAATTAAAATAATTCCTTTATTTATAGTACGTTTCCTTGCTTTCTACCGCGCCGCCTCGCCACGTGCCGGCTCTATGAAAAGGATGCCGCCGCAAATCAAACAATGCCGCGTGCGGCGTACAAACACACACTAAATATTACCTACTTGTACAGACGCGACGCGTGAATAAAATAGAATTAGTGCCAATCACTATTCTTTACATATAAGTGAATGTTTTGGCGTACATCTATACTAATATTATAAAGCTGAAGAGTTCGTTTGTATGTTTGATGACAGAAGTTTTAAAATAAATAAATAAGTCCTGAACGTCACTATACCTCCAAAGTTACTATTCCTCGTGGACGAAGTCGCGGGCACAGCTAGTAAATACTTACTCTCATCATCTCTCTCAGAGATATTCGGGCTGGTAAGTAATACAAAACTCTTATCGCAGGCTTTTTATTTTATTAGTAGGTAAGTACCTACGCTTTTTATATTATTTTATTAGTTTTGTAGAATTTTTTTACACGTTTCAAGTATATTTAAAAGTGGCTACAATATTTATTAAACGGGTGATATTTGAACACTTTTTTGCTATTTTTTCTTGTAAAAACTTAAGAAATATAATGACTAAATGTACAATAATAGTACCTAAGTAATTAGTTTAAAACCATATAAGTAATCAATATTATAATATATACTTACTAGAATGAATTAATATGACATCTACTACCTATCCTTACCATTTTATCCTAATCATAATACTACTTGCGTGATCAGTATAATGTATTCATTTTCATTCTAAGCACTCTGAAACTTATTTATTCTTTGGAACACCTGTAGGTACTCTTAAAAAAATTCGAAATTATTTTGCATGAGTATACCTACGCCCTATGGCGGCAATCAAATAGTGTCACAAATGTTATGATTTCGGCGTGGCGGCAACGATTGTTTTAGATTTCAAAAGAAGCCGCCGGCGCGTGTGTCATAACCATGTACTTCCGAAAAGCGGCAAATTTCTTTGAGAAGTAAGTACAAAACCTTTGATGCCGCATTATCAAAGTGCCGATGGTTAAAACATAACTATGCATGCACTCAGTTTGATTTTAATAGATATTTTTTTATTCGCTATGTTTATGGTATTAGTCGTAATGCGCATAGGTCCAGTTTTTCATATTCTTTGATACAGTTTTTTGCGTCTCATAGAATTCCTAAGCGTACCTACCTATACACCGAACTGTTACACCTAACTACTCAGTGAAATAGCGCTAAGTCCTAGCTGCAAGACGCAAGAGTCTTGCAGGCTATGTCTTGTTCTTGCTCAAGTCTTGCACGGTCAGTCTTGGTCTTGGTCTTGCTAAAAATACGCGGTCTTGTTCTTGGTCTTGGTCTTGCAAAAACGCAAGAACAAGACCAAGACTGAATTTGGGCAACACTAATTATGATACAAAATCTTGTTTCTTTCGTTCTTCTTGTATCATTATTATCCTTACAAATAACATGACGATAAGAAACGTTATTGTATTTTTGTCGAAATTGTTTACTTTTATTTGCTAATCAGTTATAAATCATTTTATAATCGTGCCAACTTTAAATATATAATTACTGGGTATGCAGCTAATCCGACGGATAAAATGCTTAAAATACAGATAATCTTGTATAGACCGGAATGTCATAGAGTAGAATAACATATAATGTATTCTCTCTCTCTCTCTATCTATCTATCTCTATTTCTGTTAAGTAATCTCAAACTGCACAGTGTTTTTACCCCCGACGAAAGAGAGGGGTGTTGTAAGTTTGTAGTGTGTATCTGTGTGTCTGTCTTTGGCATCATAGCTCCTGAACGGATGAACCGATATTAATTATATATTTTTATCATTATTGAACAGATAACAAAATTAATAGCTTTTCTATTTTTATTGCGTCTAACATAGTATAGTGTAGTGCACGCTGATAATTCTCATAAACTCTTTTAGATGTCTTCAACTCACTAAGCCTTAAGCTACGGTTTCGTAGAAGAGCGGTAGCCGCCACATAACGGCCGCAGTGACGGCTCTCATGAAAATTATGGCGGCGGGGTTAGACTTTACGGTGTCAAACAACGCTCTCTAGGAAAACACACCAACTTATACCGTTTCGTAAATAACGTTTTAGTGACGTCATTCGCCCGTAAATTGTGGACACTATGTAGCGGCCACCGCTCTTCTGAGAAATCATAGCGTTACAGTGTCTTCAAACAGGCATCTTAATTTCACGTTTCGGGTATTTTTATTTAGGCAATATTGCATAATTATTGGGGTAATTCGAAGACATGTGATGTGACATCTACCAACCCGCACTGGGCCCGCGTGGTGGATTACGGCCCACTCCCTCTCACAGAGAGAATGCCTGTGTCCCAGTTATTGGTGTAATCGATATGTAGACTTTAGCAATTAGCAGATTCTGATCCTTTTAAAATTTAAGAAGTATTTACTATCTACCCTTGCAATTTTAGGAAACTAGATCCTATATTCTGTCATCCCCGATCTAGTTGGCAACAATTGCTAAAGCAATTACTTTCAAGATACCTACAGCAGACTGAAATGTATCCGTTTGAATAACTAGACCGGTGTTAGCGTTCCCATTATTGTCCACACAGATGTTTCTAAACCCAGTATTAACATTCAACTCTTCACATATTTTGCCCCGTTTTCTTGCAGTACTTCGACCTATATTTGACCCAGACAGCAGTGATAGCCTAGTGGTGTGACCATCGGATTGCCACGTCATAGATCTCGAGCTCGAACCCAAAATAAAAAAAAAAACAAAATCAAAAGTCATTTATTCAAACTAGGCTGAGAATCAGCACTTTTCGTCGTCAAAAATTACATAAGACAGTCCCCCAAAAATGCCCACCCTTCACCACCACTTCCTAGTGCTTTAGCTGGGAAGAAGTGGCGAAACAAACTCTCCAGCAGCTGCTGCTGCAACCACTCGAAAAAGAAAGATACCCTATATTTAAAACTCGATGAATGGGAATAGATTTAGAATAGTTACTAATAATATAGGTACTGAATTTATTAACTTATTCGTTAAATTCTGCAGACTGCCACGTTGGTCTAGTGGTCGCAATCGCTACTGCTCTCCATCAGGTTCGAGGTTCGATTCCCAGGTCGGGCAAAGTGTTATTGGGTTTTTCCACCAGGATTTTTTCAGTAGCAGCCCGGAGTCTGGATTTGTGCCCGATTGTTGGCAATAGGCTCGCCCCCTATTACATAGGACTATAGGTACATCTCTGCCTAACCCTTCGGGGATTACAGGCTTGATGTTATGTTATGTATTTCTTGCATTCTCCTTCTACTTTAACTTCTTCACTCGTATCGTCACGAGTTATACGAGAATAGCTCATGTAATGTTAAAAATATTCGTCGACAAGCCATGTGCACGATTTGATTTCTCATGAGCAAAAAAGTCGAACTGCCACACACTTTCATCCCGAATTTTAACCCCATTTGGAAATCCTTCCTTTGTACTCACCTTCGTTATAAAAGATACTCTTGAGCAAAATGTCATGCTTCTAAAACCCAGCGATTAAGGCTCTGTTCGTTGTCTGTCAATTAGTGAATTTAACATTTTTACTACGTAGATGAGAAAGGTAGTTTCGTGGTTGAATATTCTGGATGCAACGGACAAAGTTATTTTAATCCTGGGGTTCTACTCCGAAGATAAATCCGAAGTATCGGCTGAATATTCGGCCGTTTCCGGCTGACTAAGGCTGACGACGGAGAGAGGAAAAAGAAGAAGAAAAAACTACAGTCAAAGCGATAAGTCAAAGTCAAAAATGTGACTTGAAGTCGGGTAAGGCCTCACAGTCAAAAAAGAAAACTTCGGAAGTCAAGAAACGGCCGAACATTCGGCCGATACTTCGGATTTATCTTCGCAGTAGAAGACCCCCCGTACCTGAATCTTCCAATTCAGATATTCTTGAATCTAGAGATAACTGAATGGCCGAATTTTGAAGCAAGTGTCTCTAGATATTGTCCATTGAAATGCTTTTGACGAAAATATTGGCATTAAACCGAACTATATGTATATCTCGGAGTTTGGATTTGTGCCCGGTTGATGGCAATAGGCTGACCGGTATTACATGAGACTGAAACTTAACTGTCAAAATGTGAGTGTTCTGTAGTTACACCTTTGCTTTATCCTTCGGGCAAGCGTTATGTTATATCTACTAAGGTGATTTCTACATTAATATAGTCGTTTTCTAGTGAATTCAGTTACACATGCACGCTCAAATCCTTGAACACCTCCATTGTTGTAACAGTGATAAAATCATCATTAGATTATTTATCATCCATCACAAGTTAATTCGGTAACTGTTTGCGAATCATTCGATGTTCTGAAGTCTTTAGTGTCAAAGTTCACATTGTATCAGTATTTACACCTTTGCTTTATCCTTCGGGCAAGCGTTATGTTATATCTACTAAGGTGATTTCTACATTAATATAGTCGTTTTCTAGTGAATTCAGTTACACATGCACGCTCAAATCCTTGAACACCTCCATTGTTGTAACAGTGATAAAATCATCATTAGATTATTTATCATCCATCACAAGTTAATTCGGTAACTGTTTGCGAATCATTCGATGTTCTGAAGTCTTTAGTGTCAAAGTTCACATTGTATCAGTATTTTTTTCTTGACTACCTCTAAATATATCAAGTCCGCTGTCTGGGCTTTCTGCCTGTGTCTTTACAACTTGTCGTAGTTGTCGTGTATATGATAAATCGTTACAATGGATATTATTTTATCAATACAATCCGCCATGACTGGGTTCCTGTCAAAGGTCTCTCACACCAAAAAATCTTTTGCATTCAAATTAAATTAATTTTAATTGATTTAGATATAATTTAGACGTGGTTGAGATACTACTCGCTTGTTAAACGTTTAAGTTACTCATAAAAAAAAAGTTATGAACGTGTCTAAGAAAAGAAGCAGATCACAGAAAAAGTGTATGGTCCAAAGTTTAGGTAGGTTAGGTTACTAAGGGTCTCTTAACCTAAGAGACTCCTTAAATCAGGTCCCTTACCTAAGTTGGTTTTCACCAGATTAAATGGGTCCTACGTAAGGGCCACTTACCTAAGTGACAGTTTTTTTTAAATCAGGGAGTCCGAAAATTGTACTTTATCGATTAAATTACTGATTTTGTATTCCATCGATAAATCACGTAGATTAATGTAAAATAGTGGGGCAAAATACAAAGAAAATATAAAATAAACATGATTTCATGAACAACTGATTAATCGTAGGTGCTGACTTATTCCTGAAAATATTAAAAACATAAAAATTTGGTGTTGCGAAACGTAATATTAATAATAACCACTGTATTAGGTAAGTAGGTAGGTACCTACCTGTATTTAAAACACAAAATTTGAAAAACAAATAGAAATAAACAAGTAAATACTTTTTAAGTACCTAAATAGTTATTAGGTAGTTAAAAAAATCATAGCTGCATATCTGTATATTCTAAATAGTGTTCTATTTTTTCTAACAAAAATAACATATATCTAACCTAAATATTTTGAAGAAGTCCTCATTGTCATAATTCGTGAAAAAATCCGGTCTTTCGCGATAAATATGTGGCCGTCTGAATAAACTTTAATTCGTAACTAAGTCCACAGTTTCGATAGCTTCTAAAACTGTCAATAAAATCTTCTATTTCGTCTCAAATACTCTCATTCAACAACAAATCAACTGTCACTTAGCGCTAAGATGCTAAGTATCGGGCCCCTATAATTAAGGGATCCCTTAGGACCATAGGTGTCCGTTATGTAATGGTGAAAACGAAACTAACACTTAAAATTTCTTAGGTGCCTCCCTAAATTTAAGGAACGATGGTGAAAACGGCCATTAGTATACCTATATTCGTCTGTATGTATTTTTGTATGTTCATCAATATTTTCGTCAATTGTGGACCGATTTGGAAATTCTGCTTCTTCGATGCTTGCGCGGTGATCCCATATGATTTTTATTTACTTTGCTTGCGAAGTTTTTGAGTTAGCTTTGAGAATACGTATTTAATCCAATTTGTGTATCTTGATGATGTTATAATACTTCCTGTCACTGTCGTAGCAAGTAGTGGTATACAATCATAACTAAAAAGATAAACCTAAAAACAATTTACAAAAAAAAAAAAAACTTTAATTTCGGAAGTCGGTGGAAAAAACTAAAATACTGATCCGAAGACACCGACTTCCTAAATTAAAGTTATTTTTCACATTGTAGGTAGTGGTTTTTTTTTTAATGACTTACCATGGTCTCCACCATGAAAACACGGAGGGTCAAGCCAACAGTTTGGCTCTTATTTCTTTTACGCGATAGCTCGATCACTGTTACTACTGTAATAGACCGGGTGCGCGTCCGTGACGTGCGCACGCGGCATCTTGCTAGTTGCTCGGCCTCCTCAGTATTGCGTCGGCCGTGCGCGTGTCCAAACGTATCGCGTCCGCGAACCCTTTAATGTTCGATCACGATTGTGTTATATAAAAATTCGCATTCCTTCGCCTTTTGTTACAAGTCGCATCAAAGTGCTCCGAAATTATAAATTTGTTACCGAAATCTTCTTACATTCCAAAGCGTAACTTTATATTTTTTGAGGAAAAATATTCGGTAAAGTATCCAAACGTAATTTTTGCATAGAAAACAACCTATGCAGTTTTTCACAACACTAGTATTCGCGAGCATTCATGCTTGCATGTCGATTTCACTTTCTGTGCCAACGTCGGAGCTGTTATTTGGAATTGTTAAATGACACCCCTTCAGTCAGCTAGTTGGTATTGTAAACGATATTGTTAACTGGCTACTTGTCCAATGCTTGCTGGAAATGGTTATTTGAGAACTGAATGATAAAGTCACCAGACCGCAAGATACTCACACATTCGTTTCGACCTGATTGCTTCGTTTTACCTCATTCATAAAGATGCACAGAATTCGAGCGGTTATATCGTCCATACGCTTTGTTTACTGAAGTGTGAAATGATTACAATTTCTTCTATCATCAATATACTTACGCTCCTTTCTCTTATGGGGAAGGTAGACCGATAGTGTAAATAATAAAGTGTTACCAGCTAATTTTGTGCTCGCATTTTATTTAAAGATGGTAGTAACATTAGCCAACTGTCATATAATCTATCATCTGAAAACATCTTAGTAATTCAATGCTTAGTTGACCAAATGCAGTAGGTTAACGAAAACTGTTCCATTTCCGTGAAAACCTCGTGGCACTCTATGTATACTTTTCCAATTACTGTGACGGCTTCCGTAGAATTTTCGCTTTCTTCATCAACAATTATTTATGCATTCATTACATGACCGCAGCGTTGATGCGTTGTGTGAAATTTTTAATACTATGGGCTTGATAAAACATTTAACCTAACTTATTGTCTTCGTCTTTTTCTTATCTTCTTTCTTATTAATCTTCTTCTGTAGAATGATTATGTATCATAGAAAGAGTGATTGATATACATGAGGGTATTATAAAAGAAATTGTAACATTATTAAGTGATGCTAGTGTGTCAACTGTTTATAATTCTGAACAGGTTGGAGTGTCTTCAAAGAATAATGGCTTACTAATGTGCGAGACTGCCTCATTGGTCTAGTGGTCGCCAGTGCTACTGCTGAGCATGAGGTCCTAGGTTAAATTCCCGGGTCAGGCAAATGTTGGAATTTCTCAATAGCAGCCCGAAGTCTGGATTTGTGCCCGGTTGATGGCAATAGACTCGCCCCCCCTATTACATGGGACTTAAACATAAATGGCGAAATGTGGGTGTATTATAGGCACACCTCTGCCCAACCCTTCGGGGAATACACGCGTGATGATGTTATGTTAGTGTGCGAGCAGACAGAAAAATCGGATTTTTTAATAAAGTGAAATACCTCTTTATAGTCAACAAAACGGACGCGATCCCTGTAAAAGGTTCCAGTGCCGTTCTTCATGCTTGTGCAATTTTGGATCCTACTGATCTCAAAAGAGAAGATACTTGACAAACAAACAGCGTGTTTATCAGTGTTTTCAAGATTATACCTGGTTTGCCCTTGCGGTGATCGTCCATCCTCATTCAAGTCATGTGTTTTTAAGCAAGAAATTATTTTTTCTCATACTCT
Organism: Tiliacea citrago; assembly: GCA_963921375.1. NCBI lineage: Eukaryota > Metazoa > Arthropoda > Insecta > Lepidoptera > Noctuidae > Tiliacea > Tiliacea citrago. The sequence continues at coordinate 16,461,319 of OY992802.1, forward strand.
TTGCTTTAAACATTGGAACTTAGACCTGCAAATAACTCGCCATGAGCGTCTTTCTTTGGATTGTCAGATAACTTATCTTTTTCTGAACATTTTTTATTCATTATTATTAATGTGATACCTAGTTGATAAAAATAGACTAATCTCGACCTTGTTAGATACAGTCAAGTATTTTAGATTGTCATAAACTCATAGTAACGATGTCGTTGCGACTCGATGATTCTTTTTGGCAATTGAAGTGTTTCGTAAAATGCGGATAAACATTCTCAGTGATTTTCCTCATCAAAAGAGCTTTTTATTTTTCAATTACTGAATCAAATGATTTGTTGATCTATAGAGGAAATTCAATTTGACCCATAAAACATGATTGCATCAAATCAGACGTCGATCTGTACAAATTGTAATTTGCGTACAATGACTGATTCATTCTATTGTGTTATCGCTAAGTGAGCAGCTAATGTAATGCTTTCGTTTACTATTTCAATTTACACCTACGATGGTCGGTAAACAGTCATATTTCAGTGTGTAACATACAATTCGCCTCTGCCGACCAAATTATGAAACTGGCAAAGATACAGATTCATGATCTAGGTCTCTTTTCAAAGATTTCTGCAATGGAAGTTTTTGATATTAATGATTAAAATAAATGACTAACATAATAACATAAGTACATCAACGCTGATCATCACGAAAAGGGTAAAGTCAAAGATATCAAGGGGAATGTCGCATTCTAAGTCACATGCTAAAATAGCGTGTTAGGTTAGATAAAAGTTCACCACAGTAATGAAGCTTATCGCTAAAGAGTTTAGACTACTCTAGCGACTTTCTTCAATGAAAAACAGATAGAAAAGCATTTTTTATGAGAACCCAGACCATCACTATAAATATACGATAAAAATTGGTGAAGAATACTGAAATGATTATGCTAGATTGCATCATTAAAGTACCAATAATGCGATGAAATACGCATGACAAGCAAATTCGTCGCGTGTTTCATATTTTAAATACTCTTCCAAATTCAATTAATTATAAACAAAGCTGTTTAAAGCACCTATAATATTGTTGTGGACTGAATACTTAAGTTCTAAAATATTCACTGCTTACCTTACTCCAAATCCAAGTTTAGATTGAAAACGAATTCATTAAATATTTCGACTAAATTCTAATACGAATTCTAAGTAAACCTCATACTTTGAACCATAAAAGATTTGTTAAGTATGCAAAATAATTATATTGCAATTTTACGACGTTTTACACATTCAAATTGGAGTTCTGTAAAGACTACCAAATTGTTGCTCATCATAAAAGTTATTTGTTTAATTATTGACTATTCGCCACTTGATTAAATATTATCACGCATCACACGATGACCATTCGATGAACATTATCTTCCACGTCCGAATCCACATGTTTTCTTATGAAGAAATATTTGTGATACCTGAACTTTTTACTCGTGCTCTCGACCTTCGATCTCATCTCACCGACCGGTTTGTTATGTCTGGCTCAGAACACACCTCCTCGCATCTTAGAATTGATGTACAAAAACTATTCATTCCTCGGTAAAAGGGCTTGACTCATAATTACTTATTACTTTTTCTTTATCGATTCTATCATTAGTTTACGCATGTTGTTCTGGCATCATCTTTTTGATAACATCCAATCTATCATTACAACACGATATATTTAACTAACACTAAAGTGCTGTATCATAGTTTTATTTGTTCAATCCCCCACCATTTGTCCCCCTTCATTGTCCTTTAAGTACTCGCTCCCTACTGGAAATTTGCCATCCATATCAATCGTGATCTCCTTCACGCGCTTACTTTGCCCGTTCTCAGTTCATTAGTTTATCACCAAGCAATTAGGTCGTTATTAATTACTGTTTTCATATCTGTATCGCATGACAAGCTATTGCCGTCGATATAGTTATCACGTTAGTGCAAACGCTTCGGGAAAATCAACGGACATAGGTCAGCGGAGTGCACATTGTGACATCTGCACAGCGACACTGTCAATACAATTCCGACTTTCGAGGAGGTAACACGTATTACCATCGCTCGCAAAGAAATTGAAATCGATAATTTGATATCTTTTTAGAACTCGATAAAGATTAGTTGCGTTAATCTCCGAGGTTTTTAGTGAAATCTATAAATTGATAAATATAATTAGTGAAGATTTCGTCCAAGATAGTGGAAGTAAGTGCGTTGTGGAACTGGACGGCTGGTGATGTAGTGTCGGTGCACAACAGCAGCGAGATGGATACGATGATAAGCGTGTGGACGATGGTGGAGCATGTGCGGGTGGCAAGCGGGGCCGCCGAACTCGCCATCTTCACGGCTATTCTCTACTGGTTCTTCACATCCAGGTGTGTACTCTTCATCAATAGCTTCTGATTTTCGGGAACAACTTCCTGCAATGTCTGAAATTCCTAAAGAATTTATTGTATTCGTTTTTTAAATATATTGTCTCTGCATCTTTATAGGCTATAAAGATGCAGAGACAGTTAGTTAGTCGTTTAGTAGACAGGTAGTTAGTAGTTTAATAAGCTTTGAATATTATTACCAAAATAATTTTGCATTTTAACACAAACTTAATATACTTAATTGTAGAATAAACAACAGAATTTAAAAAGGAGAACTTAATTTATACCAACTCATGTAATTTTAGAAGCTGTAAATAAATACAAAATTGAAATAGTAGTATGAAGGACGTTTTGTAATTTAAGTAATTAAAACAATTGAATACTCCGGCTGATGAGAGAATGTGTTCCTGACACCCGGATTACAAAAGAAAATACCGGCTGGAATATAGTTACTAACGCACGCAAGCGGAACCTTTATTTGGTTTATTGTGACGATTGTAAAGAACATAAAATAATACAGGGAATCAAGCTCCTACAGTCCCACTGTTTAATGCGGTAGTATTATATAACACACAGTGGTTTTCTATGGTGGTCAAGTAGCTAGTGGAAACATTAAAACTTATTTGGATATCTGAAAATCAGAGACGTATTGAGTGAGGCTTTCAGAAACCAAAGGTTTAATAAATAAACCATTACTCAGTATTTTTTTCTAAGCAAAGACTTTCAAGTCTTTACAAAAAATATAATATACATTTTTACAAAGAAACGTAATACCGGGGTTAGAAAAGAATTTTTGGTCAGTTGGTCTCTACACCTGTTAAATAAAAGTAAATTGTCAAATAATTTAAAGAACCAACGAAAACCATATTTGAATTATACTTAATTTCAATATTGATATATAACTTAGCAATCTTTTCATCGTATACTTCTCCACATAATTGTACACAGTGTTCAGTAACTAAACTACTACATAGACACAATGTAATACATGTCTTTCTATATACTTAGGTCCAGACTTCTAATAATTGAGATTTAATCGAAAGTTGGTCTACTCTCTCTTGCAGCCTACCCACGATCGTTCAAAGCGATTGGCGTCTTTACTGCTATACAATTTATTTAATTAAAAAACTAGATATTTGCCGGTATAAACTGATGCAAACTGATGCAGTCTTACTGCGGTTACACTAATTGGTTTATCTAAAGGTCAATCGTGGTTAAACAGTTATAATTCCGCGTAAATCCATGTCATTCATAGAATTGGCAAGAGATTTCTTAGTTTTCCTGGGTTCAAAGAAAATTCCACGATATATTTTTATCGATCTTAGAGGCTTCAAACTATCTTTATTTTTAGTTTGATCATGTCCATATTCATCCATTGATGGATACTAGTTTTCTTTCTTCCTTGTCTTGTTTAGTGTCATCATCAATGTCCAAATTATGTTCCTGTCAGAAATCAATTCCATTTGCCGTCACACGCCCAAATTATCTACGCTTTCAGTTGTAAAATTTATTGTGAACAAGTCCCTTATGTTAATTAATTAAAACTAGATTAATAACAATTTATGATATCTTTATTTAAAACGATAGAAAAAAAAAGTATTAAAAAAAAAGTAACATTAGGCAATGAAAACAAATGTGAGCTAAATCACATTAATAATGATTAAAAAAAAACTTTTTCCCAAAAAAAAAAAAACAATTGACTTCCAAAAAACACAACAAAGTGATAAATAACTTTAATTTCCGAAGTCGGTGTCTTTGGATCAGTATTTAGAAACATACAGCCGAACATAACTTTTTTAAATTCGGTTAAAAATCAGAAAACAAGAACAATATTAAAAAAACTTGGTTGATGTTATTGACCTCGATTCGGCCTCAAACTTTATTTTTAAACATTGTTTGCTTTGTGATATTAAAACAAAGAAACGCATCTGTCACAAAACACTGCGTAAAGTAAACAAAAAAAACTAGGGACGTCATTGTTATACAAAAAACCCGTGACGTAGTGAAAATGCGTATAGTCCACTAGATAATTTGCAAAGTTGTTGATATCATTAAAAATCTTGGGATCTAAAGTATCCTATGTCCTAATCCAGGTCAACCGTTCAGCCGTTTTAGCGTAAATGCGTAACAAACAAACAAATACACAGACTCACTTTCTTATTTTTAATATTAGTTAGCATTGGGATAGAGACGATTGTCTACAACTACATAAATCGGATGTTTTATGATAATGTTGTGGTTGTTCGCGATATTCCATAGATAGTCTATCTTATGAAATATTTAACTCAACTAATGATCTAGTTAGTTCATGGAAATCAACGAATTTTGCAGTTGTTAGGACATTCATATTCATACACATGTATATTTTCAATAAGAATGATGTAACCAATACTTTGTATCAAATATTTTATTTTAAAAGAGTGTCCGTGGAGTGTCTTGCCCGTTCTTCTCCATAGGAACCTACTATTTGGAATGGGCAACTAGCTTCATATTTGTAACTCTCCGACTTGTTGACAATTCAAAAGTGCCTGTAAACGGTTTAATTGAAAGAAATGCTTTGAGTTTGAGTTCGGAAATCCCAAATTATTGTCTTCTCCTCCGTCTCTTTTGCCTGTTTGACTTCTATTTCTTCCTATTTTAACCCACTGTTGAGAAGATTCCCATATGACGCTATCTTCAGCTGTTCCCATCCATGATTCCATCCATCCTATCCTAATCCTATAAATATATATATATAGTTTGTTTGTTTATTACTGTTTCACGTATCCATGTTTCCAATCATTGACTGAATAAATTCAGTACCTATTCTGTTTTCGCACACTTCCGAAGCCAATACAGATAATGTGCGAACACTGTACACTAATGTATTCGTTAAGCATCAACTGTGTACTATTATCATAAGCTATTACAGTTCAAGAGTTGTTGGAATGTTCCGTATTATTGATCGTGTTTTAAATTATAACTGTTTGTAAAAGTCTAACTATGTATATTTTATTGTATATCTTGAGGGAGGTTATGGTTCATTAACTTTAATTTATACACTGAAAGAAATAACAAAGATTCTTGTAATGTAAATATAGTAGACTATGCATTATTCGCAGTGCATATATTTTCTATAATAAATTTTCTCGGTTATTGTGTCTCTGTAATATGGTATGAAAGTATTCGAATTCCTTATAACAAAACAGCATTAAATGCATCGACGTATGTTTACAAACGATGCTTTTGCTATACCCTTGATTGGTTTTCATATTTTACCATATGATTGTGAGCACCGTTGGTTTATTATAATCTATCTAGCGAGATTATAAACTACCGAAAAATTGTGAACTGTTACAATAAGCGCATTCATTTTCTTTAGTATATAATAATTATAATCTATTAATGTCAAATCGTTAGATTGTGAACGAAGCTGCACTTATCGACAGGGTTCTTCATAATCTGTCGGATTTTATCACCCGTAAAATTGTGAACCGTCCCTGATTGGTAGGTCTTGCCGGTAGCCACATTGGTCGCAAGAACTAAGCCAGGACACCCCGACCAAATGGGTTAGGTTACTGAAACCGGCGAGCGCTTCCAATTAAGTTGGTAGCAGAGTAACTTGGCTATTTAGTATTAACGCACGGTGCATTCGTCGCATGCAACTTTGATACCAGTTACTAAATGGTCGGTTTGCCATGGATAGATCATAACATAAACTTTCGAAAAATAATGCGTTAAAGGTTAATAAATTGTAAAAGGTTTGTTGCAGTTCACAATTATTCGATAGTTTATAACATCGCTGGACTGATTATATACTAACGATGTTCATAATCATACGGTGACATAATACAAGACCGACGCAGCCTTACAGATAATGATTGCAACCTCTCATCAATATTACAAGAGAGTAATCATGAACATTCTTCCCGGTTTTTCTCCATACAGACGATAAATAGGAACCGTACACCTAAATCCGGATTTTGAAGTTCCCACGTCTTTTCTTTTTCTTGTATATTATGGACTATCTTTATGAATGCTAAATCTTGAATATACATAATTATATTTCCATTTCTGCTGTGCCACAAACAAAATCGTAAAAACCGTTGTGCTATTATTTAAATAGCGCTTTCTATTTCCTTAGCCTTTATAGTTATTTTGATGTGGTACGCCATTTTATATTTTACGATCTAAGAATGAAAGAAATAAAGTAAATGTACAATAATTATGTCATCTGGTTATTTTCTTATTATATTCTTGTGGCTGTAAATGTCTATTTAGATTTTTGTGATACCTGTGTTAAAGCGGTTGCATCCGAAATTAGATCCAAGTTGTTTTTACTGTAACAGAACATTTTAATAAACATGAAGAGGATGTTCTTATAATCATTGTCAAATTACTTAGATGTTCACTTTGCTTTTCTTATAATTAGTCTTCATTATTCTCATTAACATACATTACATTAGGTTTGAGAAAAATGTCGTTAGGAAAGTTTTGAATATGCATGTCGATGGCTATAAGAGTAGGGGAAGACCAAAGAACCGATGGATGAACTGTGTGAAAAATGATATGGCTAGGGAAGGGAGAAAGGGAGTGACTACCGAGATGACGACTAATAGAGAAGTATGGAAGAAAGGGACATGTTGCGCCGACCACAAATCAATTGGGATAAGGGCAGGAGAATGATGAATAAATGATTTGAATGATGATGTACTTTTATCAATAGCCAGTGTCAACACTCGGGTCAAATTAATGTTTTGTAACAGTCTATTGTTTCTTTTTGGACGTTAGTACTTTGATTATATTTCACCACCACTGCTCTGAAAACTGTGAAGACATCGTGAGGAAACCGGCATGTCCTAGAACCAAAAATTCGAAGACATATGACATCTACAAAGTACCAACCCGCACTGGGCCCGCGTGGTGGATTACGGCCCAGTACTTCTCACCGAGAGGAGGCCTGTGTCCCAGCAGTGGGAACATTATAGGCTGATTATGTTTACTCGATATTATACCTGTTAATACAAATATACTACTTAAAAACTTATTAATGGAAGTTAGTTCTCCGCGCTTATTTCCTCATACGGATTGCTTAGAAGTTTAATCTGATTTCTTCAGTTAGTTGATATTTTGTAGCTATTGCTTGTCATAATTGTATAACGTAGCAGCTGAAAATATGAAGAAATAATACTTATAAGTCGATTTATCCTAAGGCGCATAAAATGTATCAGTTTAGTCTTTAGGTCCTTATTCTTTAAATTGCGAAGAAAGCATGCCTGAACGATGGTTCATGACAACTAATGGATGACGAAGTCAAACGGGAAACGGGCAAGTCTGCTAACACAGTTGTGTCAGAATGGCCGATCATTGGCACCGTAATTGTAGAATTTGACAGTTTTGCTAATCTCCTAATTGAACGGCGTCATTATGATTTTCCAATGACGTGCCACTGATACTCCATTGGAAAAATTGTCTGTATTTGGTAATCCCGTACTGACAAGCTCCTATTATTTTGACTTCCATATGGACCACTGTCACGCCATTATGAATTTAGGAGGTTACAAACTATTGGCACAATGGTCATGGCGTTGTCTTGGTATGGTCGTCATAATGACCAATCATTGAAAATAGCAGACTTGGCCCCCAGGTTGCTATATAGCCTACGCATATTCAGTTTCACCTTCTCCCTTTAATCCATCCAAAGGTTGTCTGTAAAAGATCGCTTTTAGCGATAAAACCGCCCATTGTGTCACCCTATGTAAAATTTCAACATTTATATATCTGTAATTTTTATGGTGTAATATTAAAGAGTATTCTATTCTATACAGTACCTCCTGCTAATTTGTTAATTTCAGTTCAAAACCTAACTAATATTATAAATGCTAAAGTGTGTTTGTTTGTTACGCTTTCACGCTAAAACGGCTGAACGAATTTGGGTGAAATTTGGAACATGGGTAGATCATGACCTGGGTGACATAGGATAATTACTTTGTCCTGATATTCCCACGGGATCGAGACTTATGCGGGTGAAACCGCGGGGCGCAGCTAGTATTATTATAAAAGGTGTTATCATCAGAAATCACGTTTTGCATTCCGATAATACATTTAATATTTTGCTGATAAAATATTCGGAAGCGAATACAATTATTAATCTGCACGTGTCAGTAAAATCATTTTCTTATATTTGCATTATGATAAGTTAACTAGCGGTTACGTCATAAAGATAAGGGTTATTGACTTCTCAAGTTTAGAAAAGTGGACCGGTGGACCCAGGGGCCAGGCCAACTGGTAAGCGATCCGCGTCTTTCTTAAGTTAGAAATCAACTCAATAACATTATTTTTAGGGTTCCGTACGTATGACAAAACGGGACCCTTATAGGATCATCACTCGTGTATCTGTCTGTCTGAACGTCTGTCACAGCCAATTTGCTCCGAATATAATGGACCGAATAAGTTGAAATTTGGTACACATTAATTTCTGTAACCCAATGAATTTTGAATATGATTCTACTTTTGGGAGGCAACAAGAAAATGTAAAAAAAAGTTTTCCAAATTGTACCGTATCCGTATGACATATCAAATGAAATGGCTTACTGTGAGGATATACTTTTTTTTTAATAATTTTAGAATAAATAGTTTTAAAACTATTTAAGAAAATAGACCATTCCCGCATCTCCGAAACTACTGAGCGTAAAATTTTGAAAAAAAAAATAGGTGTTCAGGTTCTATATTTATAGATCACAGGAAAACCTGTAAGAAGTCTGTGGTCTTAAAATAACATAGTAAATCTCTCAATAATGTGCGTACAAACTTACATTTGCAGTTAGAATGTGTGGAAGAACATGTTTTTAACAAGCTTTTATAAGCTTCATACGTATGTTAGTACTATGTATGTAGTACGTAACGGAAACTTTGAACTTGATTTTCGACCACTTCAAAACGTCGGATTAATTTAAAATTTTGCACACTTATCAAGGACCGATGACAATACAATAATTAAATAAGTTTGTCCCATTATCCTTACCAGGATCTATTTTGCCATATTCAGAGACACGGTAGTGATTTGAGCCAAGTACTAAGGCTTACATGACTTAAACTTTGAGACAAGCATATGACTATTGGCAGGATCAACTAGAGAGTTTTGTACACTCGACAAAAAAAAATGATTTTTTTTTAATACAATAAAATCGCTATACTTAATAGACAAGCAAACTAAAAGAGTAGAAAATAAATAATAGTTTAAAAAACAAAAACACGCTTTAATAGAAAACCAAACTTAAACAGTAGAAAATAATTTTAAATAAGTTTGAAATAATAACGCTTTTTTACGATAACATAAATTTCTTGTTAATCACTATTATTATTGTAAAATTATTTTCTACTTTTTAGTTTAGTTTTCTATTCAAGCGTGTTTTTTAGTTTTTAAACTATTATTTATTAAAGTTTAATGTTAAGTTTGTTCTTGGGATAGATTCGGGAAGAATCTAGTACTGAACTACGGAACCCTTCATTGTGTGTGGTCCTACACGCACTTGGCTGGTTCTAGACAGGTAATGACTAACCGCGAAGATGCACGGAAATCAAATCGTTCATCCAAAAAATTTGAGTACCGTTAATATATGGAAGGTTCGACTGTAATGCTGTGGGCGTGGCGTAACTCGAGTTAATTTTACTCGCCCTAGAATTATAAAGCCAGATGTTTTGTAAGGTTGCCCTAAAGGACCATTTTTCTTATGAAGGCTCTTCTTTGTCCACAGCCGCGTAGCCGACATGCTGGAGGTGGTTGGCGAACGCGTTGGAGGATGGTGCGGCAGAGACACAAGCAGTTCACTGCGACAAGCGGTGCGCGCACGCAAACGACAGTCCGAACATTATGCCAAGTTTGAAAGTGAAATCATTGTGAGTTATTATTTATTCTTGATAGATTGAAGAGTACCTGGAAGGAATTGGGGTAGGTCTTTGCCCAGCAGTGGGACAGCAAGGGCTAGAAAAAACTCGATAGGTTCGCGTTTGGTTTTTATACCATCTATGTAATACATATGGAATGCAATAAAGAATTGTGAATTGTGCCTTTGACTACTACATCAACTAACGATAAGCGATGATGCGGTCGTCGCCGTCGCGCGTCGTAGCGAAACCTATTCACTCTATACGATCGCTTTTAGCGATAAGACCGCCCATTGTGTCACCCTATGTAAAATTTCTACATTTATATCTGTAACTTCTATGGTGTACATAATAAAGAATATTCTATCTATCCAGGATGCATACTCCGAAGCAATAATCAAATCTAATGTTCGGCAGTTTCTTCACTTCCAAAGTTTCCTTATTTGACAAATCCTTACCCGACTTCAAGCCACGTCTTTGACTTATCTCTTTGACCGTCATTTTTTTTTTTCGTTTTCCGGTCATCGCTATCATTTCCATCGTCTACTGCCCCCATCTTTTTATACCATTCTCGACTGTTGTGCACTAAATCTTCCACGAAGTCGTATGTTCTGTCAAGGATACTAAAGGTCCTTATTACTATCCTAAATCTATGAGCATCAGTGATCAGATATTTGCTGCTCGTTAGAGGTTTGCCTTCATTTCATTATACAATTACGAGATCCAAATTCTACATCTGCAACCTAATTGTGTAACACACAATTAATCACAATCTGAACGATTTTGAAGTATATTGCTTAATCCTTTGATTATTTATGTCTAGATAGAGTGTCGCACTGCAAAAGAACTAAAACATACAGGTCAACTTTGATAGGCTGGTGTGCGTGACAGCTACGTCTTACACTCGCACCACGTCATTGTGTTATTCTAGTGTGCATGCATTTTGCGGCCAACAGTCGGACGCTATTCATATTTATATCTAGACATAAATATTTATATCTTTGGCTAATCGATTGCTTCATATGTCAAAATGAAACTCATTACTTATTGATAGTGTGTTACGCCATTAACCCTCTGATATTGTTTCTCTTAAGAGTAACTTACAGTCCAAACATACTTTAAATAAAGTTACCATTAAAGATGTTTGACTAACTGCTTCCATACGAGCCGTTAGGGTATTAGTATTCATTCCATAATTTTCGCTTTCCTTTGTTGTAATGATATACTAAAAACTCGTTGCTTATCAAAACTTGTTTTTGAACATTTCAAGTAAAACTTCCAGTAGTTAAATCGTGTAATGATATCTAAAACAAAATTGTATTAATCCTCGAAAGCGTTAGTCTTGTGATCGTGTCATGTCATATTACAACTCAAGTAAGCATCATTTTTCCAACTTCGTATGACATCTTATTATGATTATTTTCTATAATGGATTTTGTCTGATTCTAAAACGCCTGGTTCCATACCATCATCATCATAATTCACAGTATGTTAACGCTTTTTCTCCAATGCTTATCATATTAATATCTCATGCTTTTCACGACTGTTTTTTCATCTCATTTTCAATTTATTCTACGTGATGCAATTCCTAAATCTTGTCATCGCAACTTATCTCTCGATCAACAAAATCTTGTCCCAGTTTCTGCCACAGTTAGTGTGGTAATCGTCAACAGTAATCATAAAAGACTTTTGTCTTTAAATGCGTAATAGGTATCTGTTACGTTAACCGCGTTACGAATGAAGTAATATCGTAATATTAGCCGCCATTGTTATACCGTCACGAAACGTTTTACCACCAACAATTTCGGCACTTATGCGAAGTAATTCAGCAATAATCTTCTAAATCACAAATATATTTTTAACCTTCATTCTTTCACGTGGCGTTTTAGCGTTGTTTATTTTTGGCAACTTAATCTGAGCCGTAAAACATTTCATTTGCGATGCTCTCGTTTTCAGGTTTCTGTTAAAATAGCAGTGATTTCTTCAAACAGAATCATTTTCTCGGTAAACAAATTATGGCTACGTTAATTTGCATATTTGTTAGTCATACGATTTATTCAGTTTTCACAAGTCACGTTTTTCTCACTGATTCTTTGATTTCGTGTTTAGGAATGACTAATTTTCTCTCCGTGATGTTTAGCATCATAGCTGATCAGTCTATAATGTTCCCCATGCTGAAAAAAAATGTTATAATTTTAATCTTTTCTGTCTGTTAACAACAATCAGTCTGTTAATGGAAGGAAATTGTTTACCTCTTGGTACAATTTAATTATTCTGTTTCCAAGGCGCTACCTTGTTAGGTGTCTATTGATGGACTTATTATATCGGATAACTGCTTTTAGTGTCACAACATTTTTTTTTTAACTTTATTAACTTGTATCTCCAGCCCCGCTTCCGGCCTATCTTCGCGATCCCACGCTTCCCTCAGTTTAGAGAGAATAAAAACAATTACTCACAAAACAAATTCTTCCAACAGTGTCGCAGATCATCGCTATTCAGAATAAAAGAAGGGCCAGTAGTGCCAGCCCCTGAACCACAGACGAGACCGCCAGCAGGACTGGCTTGTGGAAGATGTGCACCTGTTTCCAGGGTAAGTTCCTTAGATTTATAAGGCTTTAAAGAGATTCTGGAGCTTATCATGTCTAACTAAGGTAATTTTCCTTAAAATAAAATAAGGCATAAAACAACGACTTCTTAAAAAAAAAATTGTCTATATGGTTTATTTATACAAACACCTTTACACGTAAATAATATTATTAAACTAGATGAGGACGGTGTATACTATCCGCTGCAGAAATACCGAAAAAAAAACGCGAAAGTCACAGTCTCTTTTAAAGTTCAGACATAATCTTGTTCAGGTCATGTGAAGACTGTAGATTCGTTTGGCGTGACGGCTCTGAAACTGAAGAAAATAAAAAGATCCATGCTGTGCGAAGTATTGCAATAATTATATATTTTAATTAATTAAGCCATGTTTTCATGAGCTAGCAAATAATTTACATACAGTTCTCTAAATGTAAGTCTACTTATGTACGTATTTACTTTATGTACATCTATTTACCTACTGCTCAAGCCTTGACCGGAATATTTTAATTCGCAACTATTTTTTTTAGTAATACTGAAACATCTAGAAATCATAGTTTTAATGAATTCTTCAGACAATTAAAATTATGTAAAAGTTTATTAATTAATAACTAGCATACTTACTTTTTTGTTTGTTTAAAAAAATAATTAGCGAATAGATTGCCTCATTGGTCTCATGGTCGCAAGCGCTACTGCTGAGGGTCCTGGGTTCGATTCCTGGGTCGGGCAAAGTGTTATTGAAGATTTCCATCTGGAATTTGTCAGTAGCAGCCCGGAGTCTGAATTTGTGCCCAGCTGATGGCAATAATCTCGCCCCGTTTAACATCGGACGTAAAACATAACTGGCGAAATGTGGGTGTGCTATAGATACACCTCTGCTTACCCCTTCGTGGACTACAGGCGTAATGTTATGTTACTTAGCGCAGTACAAGTTCAAATTGTTTTTTTTTTTTACTTTTATGTTGTTTAAGTACTTATGTGTTTTGCGTGTTTAAACAACAAAGCCATGAAGGTTATTCTAACATGTCAGTAACTACATCTTTATTCTATAATTAGCTTCTGATCGCATCGCATCGCCCGCCCGCGCTATTGCTTCGTTTTCGCTTAGCGTTCTTTCTGACTACTTTTCGTTTTGCTCGGCTCGTTTAAATAACCTATAACCTTCCTCATGAATTTGGCTATCAACTGCAAAATATTTCTATATATCCTATAAACAAACTTACAAACTTTTACCTCTTTATAACATTAGTATATTATAATATAAAATAAAATTAGTTTATTTGCACCTTCAAGTAAAAAAAAACCGGTCAAGAGCGAGTCAGCCTCGCGCACCGAGGGTTCCGTACGTATATATATTATGATGTTGATGATTTCTGAAAAACTGTGCTATTTAGAGACATGGTTTTATTTTCCTGTAATCTTTACATAAACTTCTATCACATAGAATAATTTCAGATTTTTCTCTATGCAAACTTCGGAGATAAGGAGGGGACGGAATTTTTTTACATTTTTCATCAAAAGTAGAAAACTGTGATGCCTAAAAAAAAAATGTTTAAGAATGTGCAAACAGCGCTCTTTCATATGATACCCCACATGCCCTAGTAGACTCCATTCGATTTTTTAAGACCCCCTTTCACGCCCTGTTGCAAAAAAGGTATATTTTTTTAAATTTCTTTCTTGTTTGCAAAATAGTTGGGTAAACATCATCTAAAACTATTCCAAATTTCAAGTTGATAGCTAATGATTTAGTAGTTAAACACATGGTTTACAATAGAAATAGGCCTTAAGGCAGTTCCAAATAAAGTTGCAGCCAATACCTAAGCTAAGATAACTTAATATCTTGTATTTAGCTGATGTTTTTTGTGCCTAGCTTGTAGAAACGAACGAGAAAAACAAATGCCGCTAAGTGAAGGTATAAAATATGTACTTTAATTACAGGAATAATTTTCAAATATCTAGATGAGATGAGAGTTATAATAAAATTGGTTATAATAAGTAGGAGGAATTTTAGATTGTTTCATACTAAGCACAAGAATAAGGGACTGCTTAGGTTCAAAACTGGACTTAAAATTAAATTAAGAAAACAAAATAAAAAAGACAAACGGTGTGTGCTGGTGAGTGTAGACATACGTGGCTGTGTTTTTTTGTGCGTGAGTGTGTATATATATGTGTAAGGGGGAGTGTGTGTGTCACACACACACACACACACTTCCCCTTACACATATTTATCATATATTAGAGGGAAAACTTAGAATACCGAATTTTAACAAGTACATACTATACTTATTGTTATCATGATTGTTATCATTGTAAACGATTTTAATACTTATTTTTTATCATACAAAGAAATCATGCAAATCTAGCAACAATATAATAGATATGTCTAGTATTTAAAGCAGAGGTATAATTTTAACAATTTATGTAAAATAAAACTTTTATTTTGGTTATCCAACATTATTGTTTACATAAATGTTTTACAATAAATTCCTTAATAATATATTCCATTTATAAGTACAACAATTACTTACAGGCTGACACCACATGCACCATTTATACAAAGCTAAAAAGGATAATAATATCATTAAAATTATTTAATCATATTTGGTCATTGAAGTTATGTAAACAATAATAACAAAGTTGTCAGTCTACATAATTAAAAACAGATTGATAACAGGAATATTAATAAATTAAAATAATAAATATCCGCACGTCTTCCCTACCATTATCGCGCTCGCGGTCTACTCTTTGATATACAATGGTCTCTGTAGTCTCACGAAACATGAGGCTTCAGGGGCTAGGGTGAATCTTTGGGTTCATTCGAGCAATCGAGTCTGGTACAACCACGCTGGGGTCGGTCGGTGCATTTCATTCATTCACATCAACTTAGTCCTAGATTTTGAACATTTACTATGTAATTGGAACGCTGTGCTTTTTTCCCGAATCATCTTCGCCCACTAATTTCAAAAGCTTTTAGCCTTTGTTTATTAGCTGCTTTTAAAGCACATATTAGTTTTACATCACACTAATATTATAAAGGCGAAAGTTTGTGAGTGTGTGTGTGTGTATGTTTGTTACTTCTTCACGCTCAAACGGTTGGACCAATTTTGATAAAAAAAATTATGGAGGTAGCTGACACCCTGGATTGAGACATAGTATACTTTTTATCCCGATATTCCCACGGGATCGAGACTTACGCGGGTGAAACCGCGGGGCGCAGCTAGTACTGCACATAAAGAAAAGAATACTGTAATGCAAATCAATACATTTTAAACAAAAGACCATGTGGAGTGATTCATAGAATACACAGTACAAGTAGTAGTTCGATATTATCATCACTATCACGGCGCCCGGCGCCGCGGTACAAAGAGCAATGTCTTCCGCACTTCGTTTTTTGTTCAATCGTTCTTAATTATGTAAAAACACGAACTGCGCATTATTAGTACGTAGTAGGTTGAGTTGATTACTGGTATCTTTTGTGCTACTAACACATTTCATGTAGTTGAAAGAACCAGATTTTTGTGGGTAAATATTTGTGGTAAACTATGAAAATTATAGCAAGTGTTTCATACATTACTGTTCTGAAGACACGGAAGGGTTTTAGGTTTAACAGAGCTGTTCGCATGCAGTTGATTTTAATATCTGAATCATCATCATCATTTCAGCCGAAAGACGTCCACCGGTGGACATAGACCTCTCCCAAAGGGGGGGTTTGGTCATAATCGCCACGCTTGGCGATCGCAGTATGGTGTTAAAATGCATAGAGAACGCTGCTACCCATTCTATAGTAAGTCCCTTATTCGCCTTTTGCGACACCCACGGGAAGAAATAGGGTGGTGCTATTCTTTTCGTTCGGCACCACACAATGTCTGAATACTATCGCGAAAACAAATACTAAAATTGCTTATTTGTACCCCATGTAGCATAGTAGCATCTGACGACTTAGGGCGTTAATTTGTTCATACGTTTCTATACAATTACATAACATAATCTGCCTATAATGTTCCCACTGCTGGGACACAGGCCTCCTCTTTCTGTGAGAAGGAGTGGGCCGTAATCCACCACGCGGGCCCAGTGCGGGTTGGTGGATGTCACATGTCTTCGAATTTTATTTTTCGAAGTTCTAGGACATGCCGGTTTTCTCTACATAATTATTGTCTTAGAAAGAAACAAGTATTTGAAGATTTGAGATGTCCACCGACCTGCAATGCGTTACGGGCAGGGCCAAAGGACTAGCTGACCACTCCCTCTCACAGAGAGGACCTCTAGTCCCAGTACAGGCTGATTATGTCGTTTTCGGACCTGAAAATCTTTATCAAACTGGCTTCCAGCATCACAAAACCGGAAAGAGCGATGTTATGAGTGAATCAACTACAATGTAATCTATGCATGTCCGAGTAAGGACGCATTGACACATATGATACTCGTACATTACGAAGGACTTTTCCTTTGACAAGTCATTTTAAGACCTTCTACAGGCCATGTCGGTCAGTATCTATCACTACTGAGGGCCATATCGTTGATGGTATTTTCTCAATAACTTAGACAGGACAATGCGCACGAAAACAAAATCCTAATGTGTGAATTGAGAGACGGTGGCAGGATCTGTCTGGGTGTTCGTAGATCCAATTTTGTAGTACACTGCCGTTGTATCTCCTCTCCCAAATATTTTGTCAAAGATTTGGTTTCAATTTGAAGTTGCTAATGTTAATCTGCCTCGGATTCCCATTAGAATTCCTTAGTACGATAATCTTAGCTGTCCCAACCCCAAAGAGTAAAGTTATTGAAGGCTAGTATGATGACGTATATGCAAATTGCAGCGTCAATGAAAGGCGAGGGTTAGCGATATACTGATTTATTGAAGAAGTTATCAATTTACCCACCACCATACAAATATCATACCCGCAGTCATGCCAATACGGTACACAAATGAGTAGACTTCTAGATCTATAAAAATTCCTAACACGTATTACAGTGACGTATGTCAAAGAATTTGACAAAACTCTCATACAAAATACGCGACATAATTATTTCTTGTCACTATAGACTGACTCGCCTGTTTCCAATCGTATACAATGATGATTATCGAGATGCCAATTGTTTTGTAATTACTCGAGGTTAATAAAGGGAACTCTGTCGTCCCTGTGTTCGGCCGGAACAAATACTCGCTGTGAATCTATTTTAGTTAAAGGTTATCCGACTTCTTGACCTAGAATTTGTTTTATATGTGACACTGACGCTGACAAGAGGCAAATGATAAAATTAGGCTTGTCTTAAACAAAAAATTGCCAAATCTATATAGTTGGTAGCGGAAAAAAATATGTTATTCTTGGACATATCTCAGAACTTGGTTGTTACCAAAACACGGTTAGAAAATAAATCTGGATACAAATTAACGGTAAACTAACCCTTTGCTTTGAGTTTAAATCCAAAATATCTATATTAAATATCAACGTACGGTTGGTGTTTAATTAATAACAAGAACGTCTTATTTGTACGCAGAACTTGGTTGTTTTTTATTTTTTAACCAACTTCCAAAAAGGAGGAGGTTCTCAATTCGGCCGGCGGTATGTTTTTTTTTTTTTTGTATGTTTGTTACGCGATTACTCCGTTAATTATGGACTAATTTTGAAAATTATTTTTTTGTTTGAAAGGGTATACTCCCGAGGTGGTCCCCTTGCTACCAAATCAGAATCAGATGAGGGGATCCCATGGAAATCGAGGGAAACCCTCAAATTTTATAGGCAAACCTATAGCGATTTGGGACTGATGATGGAGACCACATATGGCCACCGGAACAATATAATAATGAGTACCCCTATTTAACGGGTTGCGATTAAGCAATTTATGCTCGTCACTATGCATATGGTGAGTGGCAGTTCTCCTGGTTCTTACCAGGAGAACTCCTCAACAAACGTCCCAGCATCGGGAAAAGCAATATTTTGTAAAAGGTGATGAGCAGTTAACATTAGGCTATTGTAACTTAGATAAATTCAAAACTGACTCACTAAAAAGTGAAAAATAAAAAACTTTTTACAAAAAAATAAGAACCGACTACCAAAATTAACACTACAAAGTGAAAAATAACTTTAATTTCGGAAGTCGGTGGCAAAAAACTCAAATACACCAAAGACACCGACTTCCGAAATTAAAGTTATTTTTCACTTTGTAGTGTTATTTTTGGTAGTCGGTTCTTATTTTTTTGTAAAAAGTTTTTTTGATTACTCAACTCATTTTTGAGTAAATAAATAATTGCTTCATATTTTGCAATAAATTACAAGCGTTTGTCATCGTGCTTCTCTTTCCTTTGTATGCAGTCTGACAGTGACAGCGATTTACCTGTTGTCAGCGTCTTAAGTGACACTAATGTGCGCTTCTATAATTTCTAACGTGAAGATATTATCGTTGACGTCCACATCATGTCATCACGATAACACAGGGAAGTAAAATGTATGGAAATATATGAAGACACTTGAATTTCCGTCCACGATAACGTTATAACGTGCACGTATTTCCATATACCTTATGGACGTAGTCGTCCACGATAATACCGTCACGTTAGACATTATAAACGCACATTGGGTACATGAATTTTATCGTTACACCTGAACTGCTTAATTATGTGAAACAGTCATTTCATTGATATTACTTTTGTTTAGGTCATGAAAAAGAAAGTCGTGGGCGATAAAACACTTACACCCGTATTCAGGAACGATACTATGAGGTCTCACAGTGCCCATCAACGCATAGGGCCGGTAAATCCAATTCATAAACAATACTTGAGTGCTGTGCAACGCTATGCGTTCACTTAGAAGGACCCTTACGTAAAGTAGCTAGACAGCTATTTTAACGAACGCATAGTGTAGCTTATTGTAAAAAAAAGGTCTGTGTCAAATGATAATGTGGTCCACAGATGTGCTTGTTTCTGTGTGTTTTGTATCCATTTGTGATATTTTATTTTATTATTCATTTTAACTTTTTTAATTCAATATTTTTGGCGTGTGTGCGTTTGTCTTCCATGATACTGGCCGCTCCCGCATTAATGATAAAAAGAGCTATCGTTCCGATACAGAAAACGATAGCTTCTTAAAACTAAAGCAAAATAAAATTATATTTAATTAGAGATGGTAAATTTGTTGAAAGATGATATAGGTAAAATAATCCAAAAATTAAATTAATTATTATTTAGTAATAATACTATAAAATCATTAATATTTAAAAAAAAAAAACAGTAATCACACCATTAATTGACGGCTTCTTTTGTTTTTAGAGAATTCGAAATCGTATGCACATCCTAATAATCCACACATAACTAATCAATTAACTAAACTATTTTTTGTTTGTCGATCCTTGAAAACAGAGTACTTTTTATTATTACCTAAATCACCATACTTCATGGTTTATATTTCACAAATGACAACACGTTTAAAGGTTATATTTATTTCCTCCACACATCTGCCAAACACTGAAGCGAACTTAGCAACAGAAACGGACCAATCACAGATCTATAATCGACGCTGTGCGTTCGCATAGTAAAGTGTCGCTTGAGTATTGTTTGTGAATTAAATGGCCTGCCATAAAGAGCGCAGTGAGAAATGCCTTACTTAGCATAGTGTCGCTGCCATACCTTTGTAAGTATCGTTCTTGAATACGGGGGTTAGGTTACGTCATCAGATAAAATGACTCGACACTACATGACAAACTAAATGCATTTCGATAACTGCCCCGTGTCCATAAACAACCAGTGATGAAATCACAGGCACCCTTTAAGGACGTATAACGATTTTGGAGAATAATGTGTCATAGCCCGAAAAATTGCCAAACATAAGTAGTACTGGACAGGGCACATTGCTCGCAGAACAGAAGGCCGATGGGGCCGAAAGGTTCTGAAGTGGCGACCGCGTACCGTAGCGTTGGAAAGCCTCCCACAAGGTGGACTGATGACCTTGTGAAGGCCACAGGAATCCGCCGGATGCCAGAAGCTCAGAGCTAGTGGAAGTGGCGGTACTTGCGGGAGATTTATGTCCAGCTGTGGACGTCTTTCGGCTGAATGATGAAGAATAAGTCATCATGTAACTCACGCTGTTTTAGTATCTTGAGCAAGAAAATGCTACTCTATGATGGTAACATAACTGTTCCCTTAAGTAAATTTTCGCCAGACAATATAGGTATTCATATTGTAATTCTAGTGCTGTCTGTCTTAAATTGAATAATTTCCTACATTGGTAATTGGTAATTTCTTACTTATACCGACCAATCATAAAAAAAACATGGATCTGTACTTCGACCTTGCTCAAAATAAACGACATCGTGTGACTGTTGGCTAATTACGGAAATAAGTTTTAACAATAAATTGCTTCTCGCCAAGCTTAGTGTGGGACGCCCCCAGCTAGATGGACCGACGACCTTTAAAAGGTGGCTGGGATAGACTGGATGCGGAAGGCGGAGGACAGGGTGTTGTGGCCTTGTGGCGTAGCCTGGAAGAGGCCTATGTCAGTGGACTGCGATTATAGGCTGAGTTGATTGAATAAATTGTTTTGAGCTTTGGAATAAGAACATAAATACACTGACGACGACGACGTTGGTGTCGTTACAAAAACTATATCTGTCTGATAAGTTTTCATGTCTCAAAGCAATAATAAAAACCTAATTAGTAGATGCCTTGCTGATACTGTTTTTATCGACATTTATACTGCTGTACCTCGAAAAGCTTTTAAACCAAAGATGTCAAACCATTATTAACTCGATCCTTTCAAATTGCCATGAGTCGTATAATTGACTGAAAGATCCTAGAGATTTAAAGACAGGTGTCATTAAATAGAATAGAATACTCTTTAAATCTGTGGGGTGGTATCCAGTTATCCACTGCTGGAGAAAGGCATTGCTTAAAGATCGGTTTTGGGTCATTTACATCTAATAGCTACCCGTAGTCCTTAGGCTTCTGTCCATTTGGTCTGAATCCGTGTAACACTCTGCTTTTCGGATGGTCATGATCGCCATTCCAGAATCTTTTCCTTCCAACCGCAGTTGGTTTGCATACTTCTACCTCTACTTACACTACCTACCAATTTGGATCACCTTCCTTCCCGATATTAAGTAGTTGACGCTTATATGCCTTGCTTATTTCTTCTTTTCCGTTTTTTCAACATATTCAAATTCATTCATGTCCCTTTCTATGCTCTGATTTTGCAGTAAACTTTTATGTACCATTTCTTTAGCACCTTTATTAATTTTATGCTGTCAGCTATTAATGTTTATGACATTCTTTATCTTTCTTCCGTTTTCCTGCAATAGAGTCTCTAAGGAAGCTGATATCAAGTGGTAACATTCATAAACAAACGTTTCCATATTCCTCACACACACCTGTATTTTCTATATTATGATATCTTTGTTTTAATAGCGGAGACGATTGTTTTACTACCGCTTTGTGAAGTATATCTGGCCTCTAGTGCAAACGGATGTATTAGTTCTTTATCAAACGAACTTTGTACAACCGATAGTGATGCTTTGTTCCAAATATTGCTCGTGTTTTGTTATTGTATCGGCTCTTTGAGATAAACAGATTTTTTATTGGAATATTTGTTGATGTCTGTGTCTCTGTCTGATAAGAAGTTATTTTTTAATTACTGTATGTCATAACTTCTCGAAGCCCTGTATCCATGTAGAAGAGAATGGCGATAGAGTTAATTTCAGCGATCAATAATTTGGGTAGCTCGCCCATAAGGACCAGGCCCAGGTCGACGGCGCGTTGTGTTCCACGCGCGCCTCAAAGAGATGTCAGCACCAACTGACGGGGTCCGGTAGGACCAATGCCTGCCAGGGTTGCGAGTTTGTCCGAATGGGATATCGTGGCCCTGGCACACAGGCAACGGAAGGAACAAGGGTGGGTTTTAGTCAGTAAAAGTCTGACACGCCCTCCCGCTCCGCCCAGAGCGGGAGAAGTTATTTGATAATTTCCCACCCAAAAAAAAAAAAAAAAAGCGATCAATAATTTTATCTTTCCAATATTTTGTACTTATGTGATATGATGATAAATAAATAAAAAATAAATGTGAAAATTATAGAGCATAGGGAATTTTGAAGCTAGTAAAGAAGTTATCGCTTCTAAAACATGACCATTGATGAGGACCAGATTTAAGAGCATGATTTATTTACTTTATCCTTTTGTTTTCATCTTTTTAATAAGCTTTTTATGCAGTCGGGTTTTTTCAATTAACATAACTTCACGCCTGTATTCCCCGCAGGGTTAGGCAGAGGTGCACCTATAGTTTAACCACATTTGGCCAGTTATGTTTAAGTCCCATGTAATAGGGGGCGAGCCTATTGCCATCAACCGGGCAGAAATCCAGAGTCCGGGCTGCTACTGAGAAATTCCAATAACACTTTGCCTGACCCGAATCCAAGAATCGAACCCAAGACCTCATGATCAGCAGTTGCACTTGCGACCATTAGACCAACAAGGAAGTTTTAATTACTTATTCCGAAACACTACAAAGTGAAAAATAACTTTAATTTCGGAAGTCGGTGTCTTTGGATCGTTTTTTAGTTTTTTTGCCACAGACTTCCGAAGTTAAAGTTATTTCTCACTTTGTACACTACAAAGTCTCGGTTACAATAGCCTAATGTCAACTGCCCACCAGCTTATAGCTAAATATTGCCTTTCCCAATGCAGGGATGTTACAGGGTGAGGAGCATTATAAATTGCTTAGCAAACATATTAAAGTACCTAAACGAATCGCAACCCGTTAAATATTTATTATAAGTAGTTTCGGTGGCCATCTGTGGTCTTCATTATCAGTTCCACTTCACCAAATGGTGCTTTCCGAGAGCAAATACATGAGTTACTATAAAAAATACCCGAATCGCTATAGGTATGCCTGTAAAATTTGAGGATTCCCTCGATTTCCATGGGATCCTCTCATCAGATTCCGACTTCGTGTCAATGGGACCACCTCTGAAGCGTTTCCTTTAAAACCAAAAAAGGAACTTTCAAAATCACCAATTGACGGAGAAATCCGAACATATTTAACCTCCTCGATTTTTGGAAGTCGTTTAAAAAATCAACAAAAAAAACAATCTACGTTGTATCACTAATGTTTGCCGAATACTTCCTTAGTTTGCTTGTCTACGATTCGCCAAATGGTTAGCTGCGGTGTAGGTTAGTGACTCTAGTTAACCATACACTGCCAGCTACTTTTTCTATAATACGTGACATAATTACATAGGAATGACTGTTTGATCAAATTACATTGGCCATTCTGAGGTTTGAAAAAAAAATGGTCTTAATTGTATATGATTATGAAATTAAATTGGGTATAAGACTCGATAATAAGCGTTATAAACCCTTAATTGGGTATATAATTATTTATATTTTGAGGAGAATCTTTATGATTCAATAATTAAAAATGAATAAGAATCTAAAATGAACAGATAATGAATAGAAATTGAAGTGCATTAAAAAACCTACTTTTATTGATGTATTTTTTTTTTCAAAACACAATAGTGAAGATAATAAAAGTTTTAAAAGCTTAAAATAAAGCAGGCGGTACTGTATTCTAGAACGATACTCAGTCATTAATGGATTTTATCTAGAGATCAACTCATGGCAGCTTCGGCCTGAAATCTTAATCTTAATACCTGCTCATACTGCTCAACTAATAACTATATTTCTCGTAGTGATAACCTCAAGATAAGCAAATGACTTTCGATACAAAGATACTAACTTATTAAAATATGGAAATAACGTACCGTATCTAGGTAGCAACTTAATAGGATATAATAATCATGTTATCTAAGGGATTAATGTTTTTAATCTAGATTAAAAGGTGGGTAGCAATAATAAAAAAGATCGCTAATCGAATGTGATGAAATTATTAGATTAAGAGTTCCTACACCGAATTTTGGGACAGGATTTTTTTCTTTTATCTTGACATTTTAGACGGTGATTGATCTTCAAAAATCCAACAATTTTACCTACTTCAAAAATACCTATTAGTTATTTCATTATATTAATATCTGATACCGGTTCCTAAGCGGCACGTCCGTTTTGTTCATATCTGGCATTTTTTTTTTTTTAAACGTTGCCCCACTAGGAATTTCTCGTGCATTTACAAACATTTAAAACTCACATGCACAAACAGCCAGACTCGGAACAACAACTTGTAGGTCATACTAATATTTGTTCCGTGCGGAATCTCAGATTATAGAAAGAAGTTTACAATACTTTGCGGATCCGTGCCTCGGAAAGCACGTTATACTGTTGGTCCCGGCTGTCGTTCGTGGATCTTTGACAGTCGTTACGGGTAGTCAGAAGTCCGAAAGTCTGACAACCGGTCTTAGAATAGAATAGAATACTCTTTATTAAACTCTCTCTCTCTTTTTTATAATTTTTATTAGTCTTACCAAGGGGTATCGTATTACCTAGTAATTGGGTTGTGGAGGTCAGATAGGCAGTTGCTGCATGTAAAATACTGGTATTCAGCTGCATCCAGTTAGACTGGAAGCCGACCCCAATATACATAGTTGGGAAAAGGCTAGGCAGATTGATTAACAACATTTAGCGAACAATATTATGGACGTCCAGTACTCGGCATTTAGTTTCCGAGATTAACGCAGTTTTGTAAAGTTGGGACAAATACTAACATTTCACGTTTTTAATTGATTATTATTAAATAATGCTCAATTATCTAAAAGTTTACGTAGTTTATCTCAAATCAAGCTTTTCAGAGTTTCAACTTCAAATGTCTGACGGACTCGCGCACGAAGGGTTCCGTACCATTATTTGTAAAAATGGCAAAAAAATCACGTTTGTTGTATGGGAGCCCCCCTAAAATATTCGTTTTATTTTAATTTAATTATTTATTTTTAAAGTGAATATATAACTAAATATTCTGTGAATATTTCAAGCGTCTACCTGTTGCCGCTATCAATATCGAGCAAAAAAATCACGTTTGTTGTATGGGAGCCCCCTTAACTATTTATTTTATTCTGTTTTTGTTGTTTTTAAGGGGGCTCCCATACAACAAACGTGATTTTTTTTTGCCATTTTTATAGATTATGGTACGGAACCCTTCGTGCGACTCGCACTTGGCCGGTTTTTTTTTGTTTTATCTAGTTTAGATATCAATACTACACAAAGAAAAACATGAATAAACAATTCATTAATAAAAATAAAGATTTTAAAAAGAAAAGAAAAACTGATAGTTCAAGTGACTACATACATGTGGCTGATGACCCCATAAAAGATCATCAAATTCATAATTTCGAGCGGCCATTGTTGTTTAAATCTATGGAATTTTTGAAAAAAATTACACATTACCTACCTATGTTTCATAAGAGAACTTAGTTTCTTCTCCAGTTCTTAGGTAATTGTAATGCCTTTCATTTAACATTACATTTATCTTATCGGAGATATTGTTATTGTAAGCGGTCATTGACATCATATCTTTAAAATGTCGTTTATTGTTAGCTTTAATTAGCTTATAATTATATTTTCAAACTTTCACTGAAAATTCTGCGATTTTGTCAATCTGAGAACAGAGTTATAAGAGATTAAGCAAAAGTGAAGTTAAGTATATACCAATCTTTAACTAACAGCTGATTCCGGACTCATAACTTATGTTTATTATATTTAGTAGAAAATGTTTGAAAAATCATGAATGAGCGTCAATGACTTGAAGTCATAGATACCAGGTATGGAGCATATGGAAAGGATGTCTACAAAAAAAAATATAGTTTTAATATAGTGTTTTATTCATTTTCTATTATAATTAAAATGTCTAGGAATTGTGCAGGTGGTACTATATGATCTTGGTACCAAGCCCAGCTAAGGTACCATACAATGCACATTATAATGAGCGTAGCAGCCTACTGTTTGCCTCCCTACAGTACAATTATAATAATGCATTACTATTTATGTTCGGCTCCCTTCCCCTACGAGAGCCGTCAACTAAAATATAAATAAAATAAGTTTTTCGACTTATTTATGTCGGGATTGTATGCGAACCCTAAGTAGCCAGGAAGTATTGGCGGCCGACAACTCTCGAAGAAGGCTACTGCTGACCTCCCTACTCATTTTTATATTAAAACCATCATTTCCTCTTACATGTTCACCGTAGTAGGAACGTGTCTGCTTGATTTGGTATGTTCCTGAAGCAATTAATATTAGTTCACCTATGTTCACTATCCCACAGAGCGATCCATAGTTTGTACAATATCTAATCCACAAGCCGGCGGTATAATCCAAAATAACAATTCCAAGTCAAACATATGAGCAATCTTCGGTGTCCAGTGTGAAGGCAAGGGTCGTACAAGGTAGGCAGGGTCAGAATCCGTAAAATACAAAGCAGTGGTCGAGGAAAATGAAGAATAATCGGGAAAGCACTATGTTTTAAGGGTACCCTAAGGGTAAAACGGGAACCCTATTACTAAGGCTCCGCCGTCTGTCTGTCTGTCTGTCCGTCTGCCACCAGGCTGTATCTCATGAACCGTGATAGTTAGACCGTTAAAATTTTCACAGATGATGTATTTCTGTTGCCGCTATAACAACAAATACTAAAAAACAGAATACAATAAATATTAAGGAGGGCTTCCATACAACAAACGTGATTTTTTTTGCTCGCTTTTGCTCGATATTCATAACGGCGATAGGTAGACGCTTGAAATATTCACAGAATATTTAGTTATATATTCACTTTAAAAATAAATGATTAAAATAAAACAAATATTTAAGGGAGGCTCCCATACAACAAACCTGATTTTTTTTGCCGTTTTTATAGATAATAGTACGGAACCCTTCGTGCGCGAGCCCGACTTGCAAATGGTCGGTTTTTTTTTTAAACTTGACAGATGTTATGGGTATCGATAACTAAACACGATAAAATAAAAATAAACAGATTTTCTCAACTCATACTTCCCGTAACAAAACTACCAGCAGTCGTTGACCCCCCAAAAATCTAATCTTTGTAATGTTTATTTTTTTGTGTATAGATATCGAGACCCATAAAATCTGCAGAGTTTGCTAACTAATTTAATTTGATTATGTAGGTTTTACTAACTTGGACTCGGATTTCGAGGTCCTTATTATATGCAGAAGACCGCATAACTTCGCAATATAGCGCACGAAATAAAAATGTGCAGAAGATTCATTATTAGAATACTTTTGTACAGATCAGTTAGCGTTGAGATACAAAACACTAATCAAATTTGAGTGTCAGTTACTTATAATACAACACTGAGTGGCAGTCATCACTCATAAGAAATACACAAACGACGCATAAAATCTAAATATCGCTGTACTACGTAAGCAATCGTAACTCCAAACGGCATTTTTGAAATTGTCAGTTCTTCTTCTTTTCGCGTCGACGGTGTGTCTTCACTCATCAGCATCTCTGCCTAGCCGTTTCTGAACTGCACTCAGCGGCACGGAATCTTGGCCAAGCGCTTATCTCGCAAATACTTGCGATAACAAATGCTTTGAGTGTTTCTAACGGTTGTTTCTTATGGAGGTAGGTCAAAAAATGCTTACCCTTAGTTGAAGAGGGTAATTCATTATGTTTAAGTGCACTGTAGCGTAACTTTAAATTTTTAGTTGAATCGGGTTTCTTGAGCGACTAAGTTACAAGTTTAAATTTGTGTGTTGTGTAAGTTTACGGTTAAGTTATTCAATTATTGTGTTTTCGTGCTTTTAATTAAAACACTGAAGGTGGTATATAACCAAAAAAAAATGCCATTAACACCAGCACAAGTTGCACAGGCTGTAGCCTTAATCGACCAAGGCTTTACACAGCGCGAAGTCGCTGTGGTGCTTAACGTACCACGTTCGTCAATGCAGTATGCCCTGAAACGTTACCAGGACACAGGCCACTACTCCCGCAGACCAGGCAGCGGAGGAGTTCGATGCAAATCGGCCCGGGACGACCGGTTTATTGTCCTGGAAATTTTAAGAAACCGCTACCTTACCGCGGTTGAGATACGTCAGCGGCTCCAAGTCGCAAGAGGTGTAAATGTTAGTGAGCGTACGGTGAGAAGACGAATGGAGGAAGTAAACCTAAAAGCCCGTAGACCTGCACGCGGTCTAGAACTTCTCAGACATCATCGAGTAGCTCGACTTCAATTCGCACGTGAACACGCCAGCTGGACCCATGAGCAATGGGCGCGAGTACTGTTCACAGATGAGTGTCGAATCGCTTTGCGTGCTCCAGATGGTCGGGAGCGAGTGTGGAGAAGAAGAGGAGAGAGATTTCTACCCATTACCACCACACAAACAGTGAGTTTTCATGGAGGCTCTATAATGGTTTGGGGAGGAATAAGTTCCGATGCTCGTACGGAGTTGCTTATTGTTAGCAACCGCTTAAATGCAACCCGTTACATCGAAGAGGTCCTTCAAGAACATGTTTTGCCATATTCGGGGTTCATTGGGCACGACCAATTCCTCCTTATGCACGATAATGCTCGTCCACACGTTGCACGCTGCGTTGAAGAATACCTTCAAGACGTTGGCATTACAAAATTGCAGTGGCCAGCACGTAGTCCGGACTTAAACCCAATAGAGCATATCTGGGACATACTCAAAAGAAAGATAAAGTCCACCTCCAACCCGCCAGAAACTTTAAACCAACTTCGAAGTGCGGCACTGGCCGCTTGGGAAGACATACTGCAAGTTGATGTCAGAAACATCATTCAAAGCATGCCAGATCGTATGCAAGCGGTTATTAGGGCTAGAGGAGGAAACACCCGATATTAAAACGTAGAGACAATTAAGAAATTTGGTACTTTTATAATTTTATAGTGTTTTTAAATTGATAGTGCAAAATCCTTTTTATCCTGGAAAAGTGCTTAATTTTGAAAACATGCTTAATTGTGTAGTCATTTACTAATTACTAAGTTCTAAAAGCATAAGAAACACTTCTAGAGTGCACCTACCCTTAATTCAGTGTTAAAAAAAAAATTAAAAACGAATAATCGATAAATTCACATGTGGCCAAGTTTCCGTGCCGGTGAGTGTATGTTTGGGTCGGCTTCTAGTCAAACCGGGTGTATCTTTAACTACATTATACTATATTGTTTGGCCACGTTTATTGCGGCGTCAGAGGCGTTGTTTAGATCATCAAGGATGTAGGTGAATGTACATAATTTTGGCCCATTTCTGCATCTTCTATGCATGCTAGTTTATTTTGGTCCGTGTCTGCATCTTCTATGCATGCTAGTTCATTTTGGTCCGTTTCTGCATCGTCTGAAATGAAATGAAATGAAATCGTTTATTCTGTAAATAGGATATCGGAATCACTTTTACACGTCATATTAAAAAGTAAAAAATAAGCTAGATGTAGTCGACATTTCCTATCTGACTACCCGTGAGAAGAAATGGCGAAACAAACTCAGGGGTCAAAGTCTCTTTTAAAGTCCAGACATAATCTTGGTCAGATCATGTGAGGACCATGTAGATCTGTGTCTGAAATGGTCTTTTGAGGAAAGAACCACACAATTTTGAGTGGACCTGTCCAATCAGTGCAAGCATTTGTCGTAATCGTGCAGCTCGACTCAAGACTTAAGGAGCTCAACGACTCGACGAACAATACCAAAGAAAGTACATTTGGGTAGGCCTCATAAAGTGCTCAAAATGCCAGACCTCCATTAAAACTGAGAAAAAGCATAAAATAATAGGAAAATATTTAAAGAGAAAAAAAAAAAAAAATGACCCACATAGTGCTCACATTCACAATAAATTAAAGCAGTAAATATAATACTTATAATAAATATAATACTATGCATGCTAGTTCATTTTGGTCCGTTTCTGCATCATCTATGCATGCTAGTTCATTTTGGTCCGTTTCTACATCTTCAATGCATGCTAGTTCATTTTGGTCCGTTTCTGCATCTTATATGCATGCTAGTTCATTTCCACATTGTTGTACAAAGTGTTACTTCCAAACGTTTATTTTTGTATTACTCAGTAATTTACAAATGTAATACCGACCTTACGGTACTCCTTGCGGCTGTGCGTGGTGTGAATGCTAGAGAAACGACCCGCTTCGTCTTCACGCCAAAGACAAGGCGTCAAGGTACAGCTCTACTGTTGGTTTGCTAACTTTCTAGCTTTTATTTATTGGGATCTAAGGACCGGATAGTGTTAGAACGTAAGGAAAAAGATGCGAGCCAATGATTTCAAAAGATTCGAGCTACTTATGTGTTTTGATAATCCATTCAATCCTGACGAATTTGAAAAAAAATGTTGGTATTTGGATCCAGAAGATGGTGTCTACATTAATTCTGGAGGCTAAAGTAAAAATTAGCCAAGAAATTCTGATATAACATAGCTGATACCATCCAAATATACTACTTAACGAAATATTCAAAACGTTTGTTTTATTTGCAGCTGTACTGACTGTCTAATTTGATTATCTCCTGTCCTCATTTTCGCTTATGTAATTAAGTAATGATTAATTTATTATATAACTTTAGACGCTATGCAGCATACATACAAAAAAGTCATGTAGCTACTTTTAATAACTTTTGTATAATGATGAGTTTGTAGGTCTTGCAACCGCATACAATATAATATCGAGTTCAAGTATATTAAGCACAATGTTAGATCATCTATTTTTAGAGCGTCGTCGTTTCAAAACTTAACAGCATTATGAATCATGCAATTTTATTGTGAAAGATAATGCCATTGCGATTTTTACTAAGAGAGTTGATCGATTAATTGATTTGTTGATCGGTTGTTGTAATTTCTCAGTAGCAGCCCGGAGTCTGGATTTGTGCCCGGTTGATGGCAATAGGCTCGCCCCCTATTACATGGCACTTAAACATAACTGGCAAATTGCCCACATTTTGCCTTGTATTATAGGTACACCTCTGCTGCCTTACCCTTCGGGAATAACAGGCGTGATGTTATGTATGTTTCGATTAGTAAATTGTAAGATGATATCATTATGGTTTTCAGATTCCTTTTCAATTTAATTTGTATTACTATCACTGTTGAATGCTAGTTCTTGGTTATTCTGCTCTATATATTCGTCCCGACCTTCCGTACACTTTGATATTCGTAATGCAGGATTTTCTCAGTCGATCCTTACTTTTCTTCTTCCTTTGCAATTCTAGTTCTTAAAGCATTCAATGCGAAATCTTAGCTGAATGCTAAGAATGCTGAGGTGCAAAAATGTACAGGGGAAGAATGCAGATACCCGAAGACTATGATGTGGAGAACCACATCATAGTCTTCGGGTATCTGCATTCTTCCCCTGTACATTTTTGCACCTTCTTTTGCATTTATTAGTAATTTACAAAAACTCTCACAAAAACATTTTCCGATTCAACAGATTTGCATAAACGCACAAGGTAATGCTTATTTATATTTATTAGCTAGATCTAGAGAGCATCTATGAATAATTCGATAACCGTTACGTACAGACACGCCCACTTTGCTGGCGATTTCGTACATTGACCTCACATGAGCACATGCTTTGAAGAGTGAAGGGATATTTACACAATTTATTTCTTTATGAGTACAAAGACTTTGTGTCTTTGTATTTACGCTTTAAAAGGAACGCTTTAAGGCGTAATAAAACTTCTTTGTAGGTCAACAATCTACATAGTTTACACAAAGTGTACTATGCTTCCTTTCCAAATACCTACACGTAGAACATTTTCGTTTCGAATTCATTATTACAGAACCCAATAAAAAGTGATACGGAAAATGACGCCCTTGACACTCGGGATATCAAAATGATTGAACGGATCAAATGACAACACGTGTGTCAAAATCAGTCAAGTGGTTTATGCATGAGCTATGGGGGGACGTCCGGAAGCACACGGATACACACATATAGAAAATGATTCCTTTTTACGACCTTCGAATACAACCGAAATTACAGTACAGGCAGATAAGTACTTTGTGCCCGCCGTAGCTGTACTTACGATCGTTCTCAAGACAATTTACATACACGCAGGCACGCAGCCAATAAAAATAAATACGCACATAAAATATACATTACTTATTATAAAACTCGCACAGTATTTTATAACATCGGTTAATTCTTGTGCCCATTACCCTTATGAGGAAATTTTGGGATTTTCTCGCCGTCCTTAATTAAGTAAAATCCCATGACCCGAAGACGTAATGTTGTAATCACTTACCACTCGTATTGACAAGGTTATATGAACCATCTGCCTAGCCTTTTCCCAACTATCTTGGAGTCGGCTTCCAGTCAAACCGGATGCAGTTGAATACCAGTATTTTACCTGGAGGGACTGCCTAATGACCCCCACAACCAGTAACTGGGCAATACCCCTTGCTAATACTTGGTTGTCAGACTTTGGGCGTCGAACTATCCGTAACGACTGTCGAAGATCTACGAATCCGGGACCAATGGCTTAACGTGCTTTCTGAGGCACGGAGGGGTATGTAAAGATGGTCCGTGGATGGGTCCACGGACCGCCCGCTGTAAGTGATCAGGACCCCAAGTCTGCTATTACAATAGTGTCAAAATGGTCGATCATTGATTTCATAATTGTTGATTTTGACAAGTTTGGTAATCTACTATTATAATGGCGTCATTATGACTTTACAATGGTCGGCCACTGACACTACATTGAAAGAAATTGCATATATTGGTAATCTCGTACATAATGAATTAATGACAAATGAATGACATTTCTACTAATGGGTTTTATAATAATGGCAATGCGACAATGCCATTATAATAACACATATTACGAGAACATTGACGGACCAATGATCGACCATTATGAATTTACCAGATTACGAACTTTTAGTAAAATGACAATGGGATCGTGTTGGAATGATGAATTTATAAAAATAGCAGACTTGGCCCCAGGTTAAGTGTAGCTTAACCTGATCGATCGACCCGTGCGGCTAGCTGTTATTACTTAGCCAGGAGCCCATTTTCTGAAAATCAGACGACATTCGTATTGACTAGTTTACTATGCATGTCGTCAGAATACCTGAGAGACTTCGAACAATCGGGTAAGTGCCTCGATTGAGTCCAATTACTGTGAACTTGAGCTTTGTTCTGTGAGAAAGAATTTGTCGATTGCGTCAACATTTGTGTTACTTTATACTGAGAAAGAAAACATTCCCACTTCTCTCCATATTTATTAAATACGTTTGTCAGCCAATACAGTCCAGTGTCATTTAAGGAGTTTTTTTTTTAAGAAATGGGCGCAGGTGAGGATTGAATAAAATAATTTAAAAATTATTGCCCTCATGGCTAATTAATTGTCATATACTGATACCATCGATACTCTTGTTATTTCAGGAAACAAAACGCTTCAATGACTTTTGTACAAAATAACAATTTACATCATTTCTACTTTTTTATTTATTTATTTATATGCCTTAAAACTATAATTCCTCTTAACCTAACCTAGTCTAAACCTAATGCGATAGCCAACTCACACACACTAAATTAAAATTAAAGTCCAAAATACATCTCAGGATCACAAAGATCTGCCAGGGTTACGAGCCTGTCCGAAAGGGATATCGTGGCCCTGGCACACAGGCATCTGAAGGAACACGGGTGGGTTTTAGTCAGTAAAAGTCTGACACTCCCTCCCGCTCCACTTAGAGCGGGAGAAGTTATTTGATAATTTCCCACCCAAAAAAAAAAAAAAGGATCACAAAGATCCTTGTTTGTAACATAGTGTAAACAATAGTACTTTTGCGAATTCACCCCAGTGACAATATATCAATTTGGACCTGAATATAATTGATGGTGCGTATTGCTCGAGGCAGAGGGGTTTTGGCCAGCAAGTTGGTCCTTGCTGATGGTACGACCAGCAGTGGCGGGGGCAGTCGCCTCCACACTTAACGGTCGGGTACGTACAAGTGCAACCGCTGCAGCACTCTCGGGGGCTGCAGCACTCTATGCCTCGGAGCAGTTTCACCATGTACGACACCAGTGCAAATTCCCGTCGCACCCCGAGTTGATTGTACCCCGCCATACCCAGTACGAATAGAGTGGGGTACATCAAAGGGTAAAATGGGTATACCCCATAAAGTTTCTTGTACATGCAGCGCGTGAATTTGTTCTGGACTCTCTCCAACATCACTGAGTACTTAGCCTCATGTGGAGCCCATATGACAGCACTATGTTCCAGATGACTCCTGACTAATGCGTTATATGTATAGGACTCTGATGGCGGTGATGCTGGTAAAGTCTCGCGTCTGCCTCAGAACAAACCCCAAGTTTCTAAATGCCTTTTTGAAGATCTTAGTTATATGATTGCGAAACGATAGTTCAGGAGTGAGAATATGAAACTGTGTTAATGGCGTAACACAGATAAAATGACAGTTGATCGCAATGTCTTAGTGTCTCATTTTGACAGTTTGACCACTGGAATTTGGAACTGGCACTTAGGAAATTACACAATCGGGGTACAGATACACAATCAGGGTACTGAGAAGTTTGAAGGGAAATTCCATGAGGCACACGGCTCGTCACCCAAAATAATTATGTAATATTGATACAGTATTTGAAAACAAACAAAAAAACGTGTGAATCACAATCACAGAGGATGTGTTTCCGTGTACAACAAAGATATAAATTAAACAATGTTTCCTTTACAAAAAGCTTTGTTATTTACAATAATTGTTTACGTTGTTCTTTTAGTCCTTCACACGTAACTTTTTGTACGATAAATGATATTATACTTAAAAAACATGACATATTTTTTATTGTTTTTTTACTGTATTTATACTAATATCAGTTCTAATCTCTGGTACTACCATTCTACTACTACGTCGGATTTGAAAAATCTTTTGCATTTGATAGCCCAATTCGTGAGGAAGATTTATAGGCTATTTAATGTCATTATTTCATCACGCTACGACACTTAGGAGCCGAGCAAAAACAAAAACAAGTCAGAAATTACGCTAAGCGAACACGAAGTAATAGCGCTGGCGGGAAATGTGACTTATTTATATTGGTGGTGTCTTACGACTTCCACGCGAACGAAGTCGCGGGCAGAAGTTAGTAGTTAAGGGGGATGCGCTAAAGTAGCCCGCGAAACTCAATATTTCTTACGTTTTTTGCAATTTAAGAAAGAAAATACGTTTATTTGCGGTAAACATAACGCAAAGAAATAAAAACACAAACACGAAAGAACAAGTTGAGGGTAAATATGCGTCACATTCACGCAAAACGGCCATCGCTCAGCATAATGCTGCGACCCTATGCGAGACAAAGCCCAGGGGGTCTACTCTACTCCGAAGCGCTAAACCGAAGTATCGACCGAATGTTCGGCCGTTTTATAACTTCCACAGTTTCCTTTTTTGACTTTGAGTCCTTACCCGACTTCAAGTCACAGTTTTGACTTTGGCTTATCTGCTCGACTCTTTTTTTTTTTTTGGCTTAGTCAGCGATAGTTAGCCGTAGTAAAGAAACGACCGGACTTCAGATTTATGTTCGGAGTAGACCCCCAGGTCAATAACAGGTTGTCTGTTGATCTAACTATGATTCGCGACGTAACATCTCTCTTAGTTAGATTTGTTCCCCAATGTCATGATTTCATGAAAAAATCATTCAATGGAACAAATCTAACTTAGAGAGATGTATTAATGATTCTAATGATAATAATTCTGTAAATACATATCTATTATAGTCGCGAATCTTATTTTTATCTAGATACAACCTGACAATGACCTGAAAATTGCAAAAATCTTAAGCAAATTTCAGTTTCGCCGGCTATAGCTGCGGATTCACCTTAAGAAACCTTTGTCTTGGGGTTTGTATTCAGTGAGACTAGAGATAGAATCCAAATTTTATCATAGCGGCAAGACCATCCCAAGGCACATAAATTATTATATGATATTTCTAAGTAAAAGTTACACGTATACATAATATTTATGTTGCAATCTGTTTTCAACTAGGCAATACATGAAATTAGTACTTGCAGTATTAACCAATAGTAGAGGATGTATTCAAGGCTACCCAAATTGACGGGTCCAAAGTTTGCTACATTTTTATCAAGCTCGTGATAAGGAGTTATGTAAAAGACAGTCTACCTAACTGTAAATTATATTAATTAAAAGGCCGAAGTCCGTTGACAATCAAGAATATATTATACTAGCTGCGCGCCGCGGTTTCACCCGCATAAGGCTGCTATTCCACCAGAGATGTGCTATACTACGTTGTTATGGATGCGTTTGATATCCACAAGTCAATTTATTGGTCCACCAACAATAGCACTGGTGGAAACGGGTTCAACTAAGTTATGTTTTTTTATGGACGGATGCGTGCTATGGATGCGTTTGATTGTTAACTACCAATCATATTCATTGTTCATGTTACATTACTTTTAATTTTATTATTGATATTACTTTTGATTCGTTTTGCAATCTTTGGATGCCATAAATAACATGTATAACATAGTAACTAGGGGTTGACACTAGCTCCTGTAATACAGTGTATACTAGAACTGATAAAAATGTTTGCATATCTTATGTCAATAAAGATTATATTATATTATAGATTATATTATTATTATATTGGTCCACATAGCATAGCAGTGGTGGAAACGGTCACATAGTTTCGTAGGTTAGCTTTCACATCCTCACAGCATAGCTGCATAGCACATCTCTGGTGGAAAAGCAGTCTAAGTCTCGATCCCGTGGAAATATCGGGATAAAAAGTACCCTATGTCCTAGCCCAAGTCATGGTTTACCCATGTGCCAAACATTCAAATCTGATTAGCCGTTTTAGCGTGAAAGAATAACATACAAAAATATAAAAATCTTTTCTCTTTTAGATATTTGTTTTGATTTAATTCAGCGCTTATAAAGCTAAGATTTTTATATTAAAAATACTTTATTTTTTGTTTGATTAAAAGAGAACGAGAAAGTTTCTAACATAACGATTCCACGAAGGGTTAAGCAGAGGTGTAACTATAGTACACCCACATTTC
This sequence comes from Tiliacea citrago, assembly GCA_963921375.1. Classification (NCBI taxonomy): domain Eukaryota; kingdom Metazoa; phylum Arthropoda; class Insecta; order Lepidoptera; family Noctuidae; genus Tiliacea; species Tiliacea citrago. Next base: position 16,499,051 of record OY992802.1, read on the forward strand.
GCCAGTTATGTTCAAGTCCCATGTAATAGGGGGCGAGCCTGTTGCCATCAACCGGGCACTAATCCAGACTCCGGGCTGGTACTGAGAAATTCCAGATGGAAAAACCCAATACACGTTGGGGAATCGAACCCAGGACCTCATGCTCAGTAGCGCTTGCAACCACCTAGACCAACGAGGCAGTCTGAGTGTTTTTAATTTTACAATATTTAGGTTATATGTACACTATACAAAGATCACGAGCATTGATTTATTGTTCATCAAATGCAACATACCCTATGTTATGTAAAAGTTACAAAAAGTATAGGTACATAAGTGTACCGATTGCATAATGCAATAGTTGTTTGGTCTACAGTAGCAAAAGCGTAAAAAAGTAATACGCATTGAGGATTTAATTTTACTAGTGGTCGCCCACTGGTTGAAATTCGACCTACTTACAATATAAATATAGTACTCACTAATTTCATGCTTATTATAAAGTACTTACAATTTTTTTTTAAAGTACTTACTTATTCCATGCTCAAGCTGTCACTTCTGTCCCCTGAGGCTCTGTTTGGTACTTTAAGTGTGAGTGTGTTATGCGCATGGCAGTGTGTGTAATGTATTTTTTAATTAATTTTATTTGTTTCTAATACATGATAAATAACAATATTAGCTTTCTGCACTTCTCCTCCATATAAACTTTAACTGTGCCAAATTTCATACTCCTCCGACCGCGTTATTTTCGTAAAAAGGGGTAGGTACAAAGCTTTCACTTCACGCATTAATTAATGATTTTTAAAGATTAATTTCGCCATTGAAATGTTAAAATGTTCTCAGTAGATGCTGTGAAAACAGTCAGAAGTCGTGAAAATGCGATATTTTGTTAGAATCTCAAACTCAAAGCATTTATTTCAATTAAACCAATTACAGGCACTTTTGAATTGTCTAGATTCGTCTAGAAGTTGGTCAGTCAAAAAGATAAAGCGTAAACAAGAACGGGCAAAAAACTCCACACTCTTTTAAATCAAAATATTGTTACAAAATATTGCTTACATCGTTCATGTTGTTATATACATATTATGAAAGACGTGCACGTTAAAAGCATCCATAAGAAACAATGCAATCATTAAAATATGCCGTGGCAGCTTCAAACCCCTATTACAATTTACAGTTCGTGATGTGTTTTTTTTAATAGGGACCCTTCCTCCCTTTCTCTTAATACACCATCCCGATTTAGGGAAGAGGAGGTCCCTCAATATCGCCTAGTGTAAAGTCTAAAAGAAGACCAATCCCTACTAACGGCGCCCGTTAACGAACATGACTCTGTAGACTTAGCTTCTAATGTCTGTGTATGACTAAAAAATAATTATGATTAACGGAATAATATTATTAATTAAGCCTCTAAGATAGCACAGTATCACAGTGCTGACCCAAGGTCAAATTATGGGTGAACGTAACTCACGTTTCTTAAATGACGTCGTTAAGATAACGAACAGAAATGTAGGGTTAAAACAAACTTATCAGAATATCAGCAGCCATTGCTTTAAGCTGGGATTATTTTGATGGATTCGGTTAGCTATTCAGGTTACTAATTAACGCAAACTTAAACTTACCGAGGCGATTTTTTAAAGCGAATGAATGCGGACTAGTAACCACGAAACAATACAAAATTGAGCCACTTGCGACCTTGTGGCACTGTATTTCCTCCTTAATCTAAGTAATCCGATGCTGGACATTCTATATCTATCTATACTACAGGGTCAAATTAAATCAGCTAGCAAAACTCCGCAGACGTGATGGCGATGGCGGTGATGTCTTTCATATACAGGTTTAAGTCAATAACTTGAATTTTACAACCCCAATAAAAATAAAATAAAACCGATAACCACGTTTTCATCGTTTACACGTTTCTTATCCAGTTCAAAGTGGAAATAAACGCATTTTAATTAGATTTCTATCGAGTATTAAAACGCAAATGTAAATTCAAAACTTATCGGCAACGTAAAATCACGTAACTGGCTTACAAGGTCGGGTCACGGTCGTAACCTTAGACTGAGGAGACATGATACAGCTTATGTCAATCGTAGACACATTGGTTACCGACTCACAGGACTGAAACCGTCCAAAAATTAAGGCAATTTGTGATGTGGAGGAAGAAGGAGCATGTTACAAGAAAAGTTTTAAGAAATGAATGTGGAAGGCTATAAGAATAGATGTAGACCAACGAAGAGATGCATGGCATTGTGAAAAGATGAAATGGCTAGGAAGGAATTTAACACTGAGATGACGGCTTGAATTATAATAGAGATGTTTGGAAAGAAAATACGGACTGCGACCCTACCTAGATTGGGACAAGGGCGAAAATGATGATGATTTTAGTTAGTCACCCTGATAATCAAATGTCTACTGAAATTAAGCAAGAGCGAAAAACTTGATGTAGCGTACCCTTTTTACTAGTATGTTCCGTAGGTAAAAAGACGTGAATATGGCAGTGTTTATATTTTTTATCACTCCCTCTATGTTAGTTTTTTCTGTGAGGTCGTAACTAGTCTGTATGCTACACACGTCACATCAAGGCTTGAAAACTGGGAACTATTGTTCTAAAGTTTTCCTCTTTGCGTTTCCTCTGGCTATCATTTACTTCAAGGTTATTCTTAGATAATTAGTGTTTTATATTAAGAAGGATATTGTTTTGAAGTTTTCATGGATAGGAAATACAACAAGGAAAGAATCATGCGTAATGAATACGGAAATGATTACAAATTCTAAATAGTTACCACATTTAAGGAGGATCTAGGATTAATGAAAATAATATGCCTAACCTTTTCCCAACTAGGTTGGGGACGGCTTCCAGTATAACCGGATGCAGCTGAATACCAGTATTTTACATGGAGCTACTGCTTATCTGACCTACACAACCCAGTTACTGGGTAACGCGATACCCCTTGGTAAGACTGGTTATCAGGCTTTTAGGCTTCTGACTACCCGTAACGATTCACGATTGTTTAATGGTCTGTCAGGTATCATTTAAGCATAAAGATTTTTTAATTAGAATTCAGTCTTATGTGACTCGATTCACAATTCTAGCGAATCCACAAAGTTGATAAAAGATTTTTATGGCATGTGGCACATCATTAGCAAGAGGGATAGACTAGACAATATTTGAGGGGTTGAAAGATCCCGGTCACTATTGTTTTTTTTTTTGTAGCCATGTAATCGGCTATAACATGTACAGCTTTAATTTAAGTTTTAAATAATCCGCTCATTCACATTACGAGTAAATGATCATAAAGTAAATTTTTTTACTAGCCATTATTGTCCCACTGCTACGCAAAGGCCTCCCTACTTTATTTCCAACTCTCTTTGTCATATAATAAATTGATATACATATTATACAATCAATCTCAACCAATCTTAATCAATTTCAATCTCTAAACAATCAGAATCAAGAAACCAGATGCGGTCGCTAGTTGCTATGTATTTTTTTTTAATCATTACCTACTTCTGCGTTAGAAAATGTCTACTTGCATATTTTTACCGTGCCAAGTAGGTACACGGTAACCTCTGGAAGAGTGCTAAAAAGAGTTTCTTGTCCCTTTCGGGAACCCATTTATTTTAAGCAAACTTCTTAATAAAAATATTTTTGAGTTTATTATACGATTTTTGGCGTAAAATTTCTAGCGTTGGGCTTTCCTTAAAAATGGTTAAGACAGAATCGATATAATTATTATAATTGCCTAAAATATTTTAAATCACCTTCTGCGTATAATCCCACTCTTTACCGCTCTCAAGAGTCATGCACGTGTGTCACATTTTAGTAATGTTTATACGAGGTGACATCATTTTTCTCACGATTTAAATTCAAACAAACTCAGAGAAACTCGTGCTTTAAAACGTGAAGTTATAGGATTCCAAAGGCTTTCAATTTACATTTGTAATTTAATTCCGTAGCACAGTATATATACGGCATTAACAGCTATTGGCTTCCTTATATTCTTATTAAAAGACAGCTGACTCATAGCTGCGCGAGATACCAAACCAGCTGATAACCTTTAATATTCTTCCACTAACAGATGACCGAATACCTTATAAGAAGCAGATAACAAAAGTATGGCAACAATTCGACAAGTAGCTTCAATGTTGACAATGTTCATTCATTCATCGTTGATCAACTAGCTCTTTAAAATGGCTGCTTTATATTCCAAATTTAAACACAAAGCGGGCGGACGCGGTGGCGTGACTCTGCCGCGGCCAACCGGCGCACGGCGCCCGCGCGGCTAGTGCGTCGACCTCTCCCCTGCAATACGATTAAACAATCGATCCATTATCGATACTCTGTGAAGACGATTCGATTATTCGAAATTCCGCACCTTGGAACACCTTATCTGTTTATCCGATCAAATATAAATGACATATTTGCCTCTTGACGTTGACAATGGAATACCATTCCGCTTGGTAGACACACTTGATGAATACAGCTGTTTTAGTAATTTAATCAAGTTCATTTTCTACGCCCATGTTCAATTTTAAACTACAGTTATTGTATAGTTCTTAAATTGTATGTAATTGGGTCCCTACGACAAGGGCCCAGGACACTCCCACAAAATTCATTCAATTAAAAATGATCAAAGCCGCGTATGTCTGTTGTTTGACATTAATTAAGCCATTACTACCTTACCCTTTTAAACTAAAGTCATTTCGTCATATACCCTAAGTAGGTACACTTCATTATAATCCTCATTCATCATTTCAGCTGAAAGACGTCCACTGCTGAATATAGGCCTAAACATAGGTCAAAAAGGGGGGGTTGCCATAATGGCCACGCTTGGCGCCTCGTGTTTGCGATCGCAGTATGGTGTTAAAATGCATTTCATTATAATACCTGTTGTAAAATAAAATGTGTTTATTGTTCTTAATCACCCCTTATACACATGCGTCCTTATCTAGCTCACACGTGCACATGTAACTAGTCTTTCACTCGGTTTATTTATACTCGCGATAAACAAATTTTGTTGCCCGACCACCTGATCTTTCATTATTATAAAAATATTTTCTATTTCTTGCGTGTGTCGTGTTCGTGTATCTCTCATGATAGATACGATGTCTCCCTCAAAAGGGGCATAATCGCCACGCTTGGCGTCTCGGCTTGGCGATCGCAGTATGGTCTTAAAATGCATTTCATTATAATACCTGTTGTAAAATAAAATGTGTTTATTGTTCTTAACCACCCCTTATACACATGCGTCCTTATCTAGCTCACACGTGCACATGTAACACTCGGTTTATACTCGCGATAAACAAATTTTGTTGCCTGACCACCTGATCTTTCATTATTATAAAAATATTTCCTATTTCTTGCGTGTGTCATGTTCGTGTATCGCATGGTACATACGATGTTTTTGCTAAACCAATGTTTGCAATTACTACACTATTCGTCGTCTCAAATGTGTTAGGTACTTTTTTTGTCCGTGAGCATAGTATGATGTAATCAAGACTAGTTTTCTATAAATTGTTTTTTTTTCCCGTGTTAGGAATAAAAAGTAGTTCCGTGTGATGCCGGACGTAAAGAAAAGCACCATCCTATTTCTTCCCGTGGGTGTCGTAAAAGGCGACTAAGGGACTTACTAGGGAATGGGCAGCAGCGTTCTCTATGCATGTTAATACCATACTGCGATCGACAACCCGCCTGCCAACCGTGGCGATTATAGCAACCCCCCCTCCAAATGTTGGTGGAGGCCAATGTCCAGCAGTAGATGTCTTTCGGCTGAAATTATAAAATGACGATGAATAAAAAAATATGTAAACATTATTGATTGTATCTCTCTCACTTTGCATACCTCACACATTTTTTCAAAGCCGCAGCAAGACATGTTGATTTGACAATTTGCAATTATTACTTAGCTTCTACATATATAAAGTCAAGGACAGGTCGTTAACCCATAGCGTATGACTATAATGACACGTTTATCTTCGTTATTTTTAGTCCTCGCATGGCATAATAACTTGTATGGACTATGTCCCTTTTTGTGCCAAATCAACGTAAATCAATATACGATTACTTGGTAAGATTAATTTCTTATCTCAAGTTATCACATTATTGCTCGAACGATAGCATTGTAGTGTGATTTTGAATAAAACCCGTCTTAAAACAAGATTAGGTATCAATCTTTGTCATTGTCAGAACATTTGCCTTTAATATTTTACTAGCTGTGCCCCGCGGTTTTTCCCGCATAAGTCTCGATCTCGTGGGAATATCGGGATAAAAAGCAGCCTATGTCTTAATCCAGGGTGTCAGCTACCTCCATACACAATTTTATCAAAATTGGTCGAGCCGTTTGAGCGTGTAGAAGTAACAAACATACACACCCACTCACAAACTTTCGCCTTTATTATATTAGTGTGATGTGATATATCATCATTATATGTGGGTCATGTGGGTTGCAGCTGAAAATCAGCGTCAGGTGGTGACTTTGTGTTGTCATCTGACCTTATGCTGAGCTGAGGCCCTTTTGGCATTATAATAATATTGTTTTCTGTTTTTATAGTTCTAAGGTGTATTTTTTGCTGTAATGCCATGAAACGCATTTTTCTTTCTTTCTTTCATTACTGTCATGATCATCATTTCAGCCGACAGACGTCCACTGCTGGACAAAGACCCCCCCTAGCACCGCCACTTCGACCAGCACCCTAATTGCGTAACACGCTTTGAATCGGAATGATTTTGAAGTATATTGCTAATCCATTGCTTTTGTTAGAAAAAATTGTCTGCTCAACAACGTAATTACCGCAAAGAATGTTGTTGAACTGTCAAATTGGAACCGATTCCTACTGATAGTGCGTTACGCAATTAGCCCACAGGCACAACATACGGTATTATAATATTATTAACTTATGGAGGAGCTTATGGCTAAATAATAACTGCCGCAAGGGTCGATAGATCAGGTTAAGCTACGCTTGCCGCGGGTGGTCCGTAGATGGGTGACCATCTGTTCATACAAGATTTCTCCGTGCTTCGGAAAGCACGTTAAGCCGTTGGTCCCGGCTGTCATTTGTAGATCTTTGACAGTTGTCAGAAGCCCAAAAGTCTGTCAACCAGTCTTACCAAGGGAAATCGTGTTACTCAGTAACTGGGTTGTGGAGGTCAGATAGGCAGTCGCTCCATGTAAAATATTGTTATTCAGCTGCATCCGGTTAGACTGGAAGCCGACCCCAACATAGTTGGGAAAAGGTTAGGCAGATGATGAATATTAGGAACTTATTCTCTTACTAACAATTTATCAAAACGTGGGACGTGCGTAAACTAAGGTTATATTTGACGTTTCGACCTTCGAAAGTTCGTAACGATACATTTGTGTGTTCAACTGCTTAGCATACACGAATTTATTAAAGTCACTAGCACATTAAATGAGTACGTCTACTGTAGTATTACAATATTCAGTAAGTGAATTAATTTAAATATGCGATTCAAAAGAAAAAATACTTGTAAAGTCATACGCTCAATTATACAATATAAGTAGACTCTGATTTACATATTTCCAGTCTCGGCTATGGCTAATGTTTTTCGGAATGAAATTACGGTTTGTACAAATTACCGATTACTTAAAACAAAAAAAAAAACAGCAATTCTCATACGAGATTATTTATGAAATTTCACAAAATATGAACAAGAAAGTAAGCCAAACGCTAACGTGGTATCTGGTTCTTCCAGGAGTATTCTATCTCATCGTCATTTCAGCCGAAAGATGTCCACTGCTGGAAATAGGTCTCCCCCAAGCACCGCCCCTTCTACCGGTTCGGTACTTCCCGCATCCAGCGGATTCCTGCGGCCTTCTCAAGGTCATCGGTCCACTTTGTAGGAGGCCTCCGGGCGCCACTTCAGAACCTTTAGGCCCTATCGGCCATCTATTCTATCTATTCGATTAGAATGACAGCCGAAATAGGAATAATAGCAAAGAAGTGTATTGTAGAGACTAGAGAGTTCCTGACATAACAAACAACGTGTTTTCTCATAAATCATATACTTTATAGGCACATTTGGCATCTAAACTGCAATGCTATTGGCAATGCTGCTTTTGTGTAACGCTAACAGTCTGGTTAGGTTAGGTAAGTGCCTAGTAGAGTGGAAGAACTTAGCTATTTTTACAGCTACGCCTGATTTTCAAGACTCAAACATCACCAATGAAAACGCTTATTTATTTGATTTAGGCTATCTGGCGTTATAAACTAAATTGTACAATAATTTTGGTCAATTTTCCGTTTTGTTTGACTCTTTTGCAAAGGAACTGTGTAGAAATATCCCAGAAAACTATTCTACTTGTATTTCTTTAAGATGTAAGAAAAAATTCAATCATTTCACTTTAGTAGTAAACAATCAGGAATTGTGGTGAATACTCGATGAGAAATTCTACATCAACAAAACATTCATAGATGAATGTTGAGATACACAACTCCAATCGTTGGAAAGTGTATGTTAGATGATTCACCCAGACATGCTAATTATTATTATAACTGCTTTAATCTGAGTTATTATGGCGCGCAAAGGCGAGTTGTGCCAAGTTTACAAAATTAAAATGACAACTACAGTGTTGCCATATACATTATGTTGATAGTGATTGTCAGTTTACTCCTCCAAAATCAAAAATCTAAATTCAGTTATTCAAACTTAGAATTCTTAGAATCAGCACTCTGTTAACGCCTTCACCACTTTCTAGTGCTTTAGCTGGGATGAAGTAGTGGAGCAACAAACTCCCCAGCAGCACAGCTGTCTGTTCAGTTAGAAGAAACTTGATTCTATACAATAGTAAATAATTAACATTACGAAACACAAAACATTAAATTAATATATAAAAATCTATCCATTTAATTCTGTCGGTAAACGTGCCCGGTTAATGGCAATAGGCTCACAACATGGGATTTTAAAATAACTGGCGTTTGAGTGTACTATAAATACACTTCTATCTGCTTCAGTGCCTACCCTTGGGGGAAAATAGGCGTGATGTTGTGTTACAGTTTAATTTTTTTCAGTATTTTCATGAGTGTACACCTACTATCATCCTGCTATCACCTACTATACACCTCTGTCTAACCCCTTCGGGAATACAGGCGAGATCTAATGACTTGAAAACTAAGTAACTAACGTACCTTCTCCTTTGTTCCAGGAATCATGGCAGGAACCCAAAGCCAAAGACACGGGCGCAGTGATCAACATCCTGGATATCGGTCGCCAGAACTTCGCGAACGGAGGCGTGGTCTCCAGATACCTGTGCGACCTGGCACAATGCTGTAATTTGTTCAATTATGACTATAAAGATGTAGTTCCTAATGTGAGTTCTTTTAATTGCTTTATTTTTTATTATAAAGATGTTGTTTGAATCCAAATTATTATCGATTATGCATCTGCATCCAAGCATCGTCAGTCATAGAGTATGTTATAGAGAATTATGTAAAAATTATAGGACAGCCAAAGATCCTAGGGAACCTATAAATAGAGGTACGTGTGCATCAGTGCATGTATGTGCGCGTATCGTACCGTATCGTATAGTAGACTCATGGTAGCAGAAGGAACCGAGGGATTTTAGTTGCTAGAAGTTCGACATTACCCATCTTCGCCATACAGGATATTCATGAAGATTTTTCCAAAGCAAAGAAAAGGAACCGATAAACCCATTGGAGGATTTTCGTGTACTTTCGTGTCGAAGTAATCGTCATACTGCAAGGCAGAAGCTATTTTTCACATAGGAAACGCACGAGTGACTAAAAGAGAATCTATAGCCATCATTAATGTTAATAATTTGATCCTTCTATACTTGTATATAAAGTGCGAACCATTGTAATAGTATATGCCGTCCTAAAATGATTAGCCACAAATAATAATTCTGCTTAAACACATTTCCAGGTGGTAAAAGACGAAAATGTCCAACACGCCATTGAAGAAGCCACGCAAGACGAGCTAAGGAAAGCCAAAGAGAACGGTCAGGCGGGTGCTCAGTACGCGACCATAAGGCAGAGAATTGAGGCGCGCGCCTTGAAGGTTGTGCAGGATGTCAGCTCGGCCATGTCCAATAATGTGCTCAAGTAAGTAAATCACACGTTCATTTTAGAGAGCAGTTTTGGCCCAGGGGTATATCGACCTACAACTCGTTAGTCGGGGTTGGACGCACTGAGCTACTAGTTGGGAACCCAGGCGTCTGCCTGGGTTCGAAACCTACCTAGGCAGGCCATTATGGCCAGCCTATGTTAGTGTACTTCGTATATTTAATTTCAGCACCCCTTTTTTATGGTTGGGAAATTATAAAATAACTTCTCCCGCTCTTTGCGGAGCGGAAGGGTGTGTCAGACTTTTACTGATTAAAACCCACCCGTGTTCCTTCCGTTGCCTGTGTGCCAGGGCCACGATATCCCCTTCGGATAAAGTCACAACCCTGGCAGGATTTCGGCACCACTGCTGTCAAAATGAAGAGAGGAGGTCTGTGTCCTTAGCAGTGGGAACCGATTATGCTTATGCTATGCTAATGCAGCTCATTTTGACATAACATAATCAGCTTATGATGTTCCCACTGCTGGGACACAGGCCTTCTCTCTTCGAGAGAGAGTGGGTTGGTAGATGTCACATGTCTTCGAATTTTTAGTTCCAGAACATGCCAGTTTTCTTTTTTACGTTGATTGGTTTTAGATCTAGTATGTTTTACCACCATCATCATTTCAGCCGAGACGTCCACTGCTGGATATAGGCCTCCCCCAAGCACCGCCACTTCGACCGGTTCTGTGCTTCCCGCATCCAGCGGATTCCTGCGGCCTTCACAAGGTCATCGGTCAATCTTTCCAACGTCTTCCGGTGTGCGGTCGCCACTCCAGAACCTTTCTGCTCTATCGGCCATCTGTTCTGCGGGCAATGTGCCCCGCCCACTGCCACTTAAGATAGGCAATTCCTACGTTTTACAATAGTTAAGTTTAAATATCGACATTAATAAGTAATAAAATGACTACATGTGCGGAAGAAGAAGACATGTTGGGCCGAGTTCAAGTAAATTGGGATCAAGAGAGGAGGATGGCCCTAACCAAACGAGTCTGCAAACACCAGCCAAGAGAGACCACTAATTTTGACTGCACCAGTTCTAGCTTTATTTTAAAAACAAACTTTCGCATCGAATTTTGAACTTCCTATTTCGATAATACGGTATTTAACCTACTAAAAAAGATTTATGAATAAATAAATAAAATCGGTGGAAAAATTATTCTACTATCCTTCTCACGCAAAACGATCATTATACTGAATGGCGCGAAGTTACTATGGCGTTCCTGTGTTGTGACGTCAGATCGCAGCAGTGCTGTCTCTGTCTACAATAGACTTTAAAACGCATAAAACATCGGCATTTTTTGAGATATTTAAAGCAATTTTTTTTTTACTGTGGTTTAATTTTTTTTGCTGGTTTCGAAAAATCTAAATAAAAAAAACAGTCACATATTGTTATTGTGCCCAAAATGAGCATGTGCTGTAAAAAAACTTAACATAAAAATTTTACAATCACGATTTATCTTTATTTCAGATTCGTCGCCTGGGTATGTCACAAAGCAGTCCGCAGAGTGGCAGGCGGCGGCTGCGGCACGCGCGTGGCGGGCGTCGAACGTTTACGCAAAGCGAACGCGGCCGGACTTCCCCTCGTGTTCGTGCCACTACACAGGTCGCACTTCGACTACATCCTGATGACGTTCACGCTGTATCTCACGGGGCTGAGACCACCTCTAGTGGCCGCCGGCGATAATATGAGGATACCTTTCTTTGGGTGAGTTATCTTCAGCCGTTTTAGCGTGAAATTTGTTAGGATGGTCATCTAACAGTATGCTAACATTGTTTCAGCTGGTTCTTGCGGGGCTGTGGTGCGTTCTACATTAGGCGAAGAGTGGAGGGCTCAGAATACCACGGTGATCCTACTTATAAGTCAGCTCTTAGGTAAGCAAAGTATGCTACAGATGTTGTCAATATCAATCATTCCATTTATACCTTACAAGTGACCCGCCCGTTTCGCACGGGTGTAATGGCGACAAGTCAAAACATATCTGTGCTATATCTATCACAGAAAATAACGAAATAGTGAAATAAAATCAAACTCATGAATGAACACAAAATTGATTCAGTCGAAATGTCAAATTTATTGTGGGCCGTAGGGACCGAACTATGGTCACGCCATCTACAATTAGCTTTGATCGACCTACCCCATTACCGGGTGCTGGCCAGCCCCAACATTATACTGCAGTGTGTCGCGTGCAAACTGGACTGCTTGTGTGTGAATCGCTGCTGCAAGCTTTCCACATCGGTGTTGAGCTTGTAGCAGGGATTCTCATAACTATGGGGCAGGTGTTTGGTTAAGTGTGTAGGTTTAGTTTACTAACATAGATAATAAGAAATATTGTTACTAACACTTTTTTTTGAGTCTTGTTACTTGTTTATTAAAAAATAAATTAGTGGTCGGCGCACAATTTCTTCTTTTTCCATACATTTCTATGAGCTGTCATCTCAGTAGTCGCCCACTTTCTAGCTATACCATATTTAACACTCTCATTCCATCGTCTTTCTCCATTCTTATAGTCATCCGCCTTCATACTCAAAACTTTATTTACGACATCTTCCTTTTCACTTTTTATTTTATTATTTTAATGTATATTTCTTTTTTCGTTTCAGGGCATACATTCTGAACAGTTTATCAGCTGGTAACAATTTGGAGTTCTTCATTGAAGGAGGACGCACAAGGACTGGGAAACCACAGACGCCTAAAGGTGATAATATTTTATTTTAGTCTATGGACATTTTATTTAAGTAATATGACCAGAATTTAATGTTTTTTATAATTATGATAAAGCGATTTTGATTGTCCTGTAACACTAAAATAATTATAGTGTTTTAATTAATGTATTTGAATGTTCTTGCGTACTTGGATCAATTATATGCAGATGTAACGGGTATGTTTCTACACGAACACCAATTTTAGTGTGATGGTGTGAGCTGTTTTTCATGCTATTCTAGTTTTAGTGAACTTAGTTCCAGGGCGTTTTTTTACACATCGAGTTTAGAAAAAAAGTTCGACTTATGGCGTCGTGTCTGACACTCATACCTGTCCGACAGTCTTTTTCTACTGTGCGTTCACTATCACTTGACGAGTCACGCGATTGGTAGCACTGAATTTTGCAGTCTTAGTTTCAATACTAATAGAGTTCAAAATGGCGACTGACGAACAAAACTACCAATCGCATGACTGTAAAATTCAGTGCTACCAATCGCATCACGCATCAAGTTAAAATGAACGCACTATAAAGATCGTCAATGTGTCATTTTGCGTGCTACCCACTTGTTCCGGCCGAATCATGTCGACCCGAATATTTGTGTAGCACCCGTTTTGACTGAGCACTGTACTAACACATATAGAAGGAAAAAAAAGACAGTCATGTTCTGTAGTCGCATTTTTTGTTTCGACAACTTCTAGTTTACATCAATTTAAACCTTATAAAAACTAACATAACGATTTTTTTCTCCAGCGGGCATACTATCCGTGATAATGGACGCATATCTCGACGGTACTATCGACGATGCTCTCCTGGTACCCGCGACCCTGAACTACGACAAGCTGGTAGACGGCAACTTCGTGCGTGAACAGCTCGGCATGCCCAAACAGATGGAGACCTTCTGGTCGGCGCTCAGAGGCATCTGGAGGACCCTCAACACCAACCACGGCAGCATCAGAGTCGACTTCAACCAGCCCATCTCACTCAAGGTGGGTGTTCATGGCTATTTATTTGTAAGCCTATCTCGTTGAGTCGAATTATTAATTCACTGGAGTTATCTGACATGTGTTAGCTGTCACTTTGTGTAATAAAATGGTCAAACAAAACAAACAATATACAAACAAATAATGTCAAATTTTTAACAACATTACCGATTTCAAACCACCACCACAAGGCTGGCCAATACACGCGCTTATTTTTGTGTAACAGAATATTAGGTGCATGGAGTAGATTATTTTGGACTTTATTACTAGGTGCCATGGTTGCAATTAGGTTGAAAATAAAACTTGTCTCAGTTTGTTAGTAACCAAATGTAGCTGTATAAGTATATCTTCACGCGGACAGCATTTAGCTTTGATTTTGTAAATGACCCGTTATCTAAACCACCAAACCAAACCAACCATCTAACCTAAACAAATTAAAAACATCTTAAAAGCCTACTTTACTATGGGGAAGTATGGAATGGAGGCTGTCGGCGTGTAGGTTCTCAACCATAAACTTAAGTGAGCAACTATATAAAATAAGCTTATTGCACACATAATCTTACTGTATTTAGATTAAGCGCTATATTTAATTTACAAAAACGATGAAAAGGTAGAAGAAATAAATAGTTTTTTTTTTTTATCTTGTTGGTATTATCGATCGAAGGTTACGTAGTCCATGGATGACGAGACAGTACTAATATTGACAGCAGTCACGGTCAACGCAGACTATGGCGTGACGCAGACATGTACACTGTTTGAAATCCATTTTTTTTTTTTTTTTTATATGGAGCTTTTGACTAAGTAATAACAGCCGCATGAATCGATCCATCAGGTCAAGATACGCCTGCGCGGAGCTGGTTCGTAAATGGGTGATCATCTTTACATACCGAGACTCCTCCGTGCCTCGGAAAGCACATTGTGCCGTTGGTCCCGGCCGTCATTCGTGGATCTTTCAGTCGTAACGGGTCGTCAGAAGTCCGAAAAGTCTGACAACCAGTCTTACCAAGGGGTATCGTATTACCCAGTTATTGTGTTGTGGAGGTCAGATAGGCAGTCGCTCCATGTAAAATACTGGTCTTCAGCTGCATCCTGTTACACTGGAACCCGACCCTAACATAGTTGGGAAAAGGCTAGGCAGATTGATCAATCACATTTTTTTTTAAATAAACTATTTCTAATTACACTAACCTCCTCCACAGGAACTAGTAACATCATTCCAGAAGTATCAACACTACAAGTCACCCATAGAAACGCCCCTAACCCCGCCAAACAACAACCTGGCCGTGAACTTAGACCGGCAGATCCTGTACAACCACAGCCACTCCAGCCTGTACGGCGCCGACGTCAGCACGGACCACAAGATGATGGTGGAGGCTATCGGCAGGCACCTGGTGTACGGTTAGTACATCTCACTATCCAAACTAATATTATAAATGCGAAAGTATGTTTGTTTGTTACCTTTTCACGCCTAAACCACTGAACCGATCATCCTGAAATTTTGCATATACGTTGTCAGGCGTACAGAAACGGACATAGGGTACCTTTCATCCCGAAAAACGGTACTGTTCCCGAGGAAAACAACAATAACGTTCTTTTGATAATAAATGGCGCCACATGTCTTTCGAATCATGATTGAATTGCGAGTGAGTTTGTTTGTTACGCTTTCGCGCTAAAACGACTGCACAGATTCGATGAAATTTGGCACATGGGTAGACCATGACCTGAGTTAGGACAAAGAATTCTTTTTATCCCGGTAGTACATTCCCTTGGGATAATTTTCGACCTCCACGCGGGTGAAGCCACGGGCAAAAGCTAGTTCTTTATAATGTTGGTCAAACAGTTGGTAGGCTTCAAATTAATGAGTAGGACAGGGGAGGAAGAGCGCTTGTTTATGTTTATATTATTTATGTATTCTGGTAATATAAACCCAAGAAAAGTATTAAAAGTTAAATTGAAGCACTGCTTGTTCCTCAAAAAAATTATGAAATCTAATAATTTCCTACTACAGTTAAAACGTCTGTTTCTTTTGCGGTCATGATGTGACGTCATTTATTATGAAACTGATTTGTTTACATCTGTTTTTTAGCCCCACATCATATAAATTTAATTAATACTTATGCGCTTATGCTTTATTCAATCAGAAATCGCACTTATTTATTTATCTTAGTGAGATTTCAAGCACTTAACAAAGAATAGATTTTATTCAGTATTTTTCGTCACCTCCGGCATTTTCGAAGAGGACGCATTTTGAATTTGCGTTCCGTTCCACCAAAAAATAGTTAATTGTGAATTATGTAATGCATTAAAAATGTGTGTGTGTGTGTGTGTTGTAATGTGTGTGTGTCTATGTGTTAATTTGTTTCTTGACTCCTACACAATATTAAAATAGTGAATAGGTTTTGAATTGCATGCATATTCCCTATTGTGTCCTTATTTTGTTATTCCTTTTTTCTTCTTATAATATTTAATTTATCCATCTAAACATACAAGGTCAAATTAAATTACCTGACGAAACTTCACATACGTGTAATCGATATCAAATCAAGATAGATAAATCAAGATACCTATACAGAAATTATATTCACTAGAAAATTCATACAAATAAGAAACTTAACTACTAATGACATTGGATAGGCATAATAGATGTAATAAGTTGTTTTAAAGCTTCCTCTCTCTAGTATTATTTATACTTTAACAAAATATATTTTTCCTCAACAGACGCAGCACAAGCAACAGCTCTTATGTGTACGAACGTCATCTCATACGTGCTTCTAACTGAGGCCAGACGTGGGGCCAGCCTGGCCACACTCACGGCCAGCGTAGCCGCCAGGCAGACGGCTTTAGCCACTGAAGGAAGGGATTTAGGATACACTGGGGAAGCAAGACAGGCTGTTAAACATGCTGTAAGTAAAGAAAAAAAAATACTTTTATTTGATCAAATGTTCTACATAATTTTTTTTTTAAGAACATAAACAAAAATAACAAGTTGGGGGAAAATATGCGTCACATCACGCAACACGGCCATCACTGGTGGTGAAGCAAAGTAATCTACTTAATAAAAATAATAAATTCATTTATACGTACATTCACTGACATACAAAGCACGGCTTAAACCACCGGAACTATACTCCATTTGAAATAAGATTAGAAATTTAAATAAAGTTTTTACAATCCGTTCAACCGATTTTGACTTCTATTCCGTAGGTATAAGGATGGTATTAAAAGCAAAAACGTGGTTACAATACCAACTGTTTATTACAGCTGCCATTTGCCATGCCACCAACGCAATAGATGTCAAAATCGGTTGAACGGTCTGTAAAAAAGGTTTATTTAAATGTCTTAATATGATTAAACATTAAATTTTGAAAATGATTTTTGGAAATTCATCTAAAGATGGAGAATGAATTTTCAAAAATCATTAAGGGATGAAAGTTTGTATAGAATTTCGTTAGTTCTGCCGATGGGACGTCCCATCGGGCACACGACTTGTTAAACAATAAATAAATACACAATACGAATACATAAAACGTAATATTGTTTTTTCTTTCCCAGCTGGACATGCTAGGCCGCGGTCTAATCCGCCGTGAAGGCAGCGGCGAGCGTCTAATGGTGCGACCCCTCACTTCCATCGCCGCGTCGTTAGAGCTCGCGTACTACGCCAACGCCGTCGTAGCGCACTACGCCGCGCCCGCTATTGTCGGTAAGTAAATGAGTATTAAACTTATTTATTTAAAATAAGCACACCAACAGCACAGCCACTTACAATTCAAAATTAAATAACATCTAACATTGTAACTTTAGTAACCATGCAAATAACAGGTATGCATGACATTAGCTTATGAATATTAGAGACAAAAAGAAAAATTCAAATTCAAAGTGTGTCTAGAGACTTAAATCTAGAACAGTACAAAATAAAATAAACCAATTTGAGTTACACAGACGTGCAGTCTTCGCACTGTTTAAATAGGGAACGCCTGTATGAAGCGAAACTCATGGAGAAAATATCAATAGTCATCTGTCAATTTGGACCTTTCATTATATTGCCTTGCCATACGTGTTAGAGGGCTATTAAATTAGGTATTTAATGTGGATGTAGGCAGTTCAAAAATACGATGATGACGCCCAACCCGACCTATACTATGGATATAAGATTTGAATAGGTTGGACAAGATCAAATTAATTAATTGACTTCGCAGACGTGACAAGTATTGAAAATGAAGACACAGATATATGATTTAAGTGACTTTTAAATCCGTTCTTACGGCTTCAACTAATGGAACTAACTTATGCAAAAAATGTATGTTAAACTAGAATGCTTACACATCAATTCTATACCTATGTAAATATTTAAGTACCGGGTAAAACGGGGTGAATAGAAATGCAGGGGTGAATCGAGACGCAACTTTAAAATATATTTTAACCTTGAAATAATAAAGTTTGTTGCCAAGGAACTTATTCGTTAATTATAGTAGGTACATGTAACACATTATAGTCCTTTTTGGCAACAAAAGATATTGTTTCAACGTTAAAATCCATTATAAAGTTGCGTCCCGATTCACCCCTGCATTTCTATTCACCCCGTTTTACTATTGTAGTACAATACTTTATGAATTAAATTCAGGAAGTAATGTGTACAATTTGATTTATAATTTATTCAATTAATCAAATGACAATGTTAAAATTAATTACTATCATCTGTAGGTACACTTGACTTATGCTAGTTAACAAAACAGGTAGATGTTGCAACCAGCACCCTTACTAAGTTATGAAATAACTTGTATTAAGGGCAGTGGTACAAGCCCATACATACTTCATTTTCACAAAGGAATTGCAGGCAGAACAAGTGTTACAAAAAAAAAACAAAGCAGTTATGATAAGACCATAATAGCAGAAATCAGAAATTACAATTTATTTTATTTACCTACATGTACCTTAAACATAAAAACTGTATTACTTTCAAACTATTTACGATATTTTCATGATTTTTTTTTTGTATGAACAGACTATTTTTTTTATCTATAAATATAATTATGTGATTTTTTCAAATATTCATATTTCCTTTACTAAAAATAAATATTGTTGGCAATTGTAAGTGGCGGCGCGGGGTTAGGGAAACCAGTCGCACAAGCTCACCAGCACTTACCGTACCCTTAAGATGACAAGATCCGCGGAGCTAGCCAGAAACTACAAAACTTTAACTGCATATACACACTCATAAAGCATCGCCCAAAAAAAATATTTTCTTCATTCATAACTTCAAGTAACTGCAGCTGAGGAGCTATTCCCGTATTATAATGAATGTTCCCATTCTAACCTCAACTTGTCAAAAATACCTTCAATTTCCCTACATCTTTGACAAGTTTTCGGCATTGTTTGTAACTGCGAGCCTTCTGATCACAGGGCCAGTAAATTTACATTGTGGAATCCAGAAGTTTGAGTCATTTATGCGGTCTATCCAAATGTCCTTTTTTTGGTATTGATAGTCGCATCGTTAAGCTCCTTATGTTCTGAGTAGAGCTGCACGATTACTGACAAATGCGTGCACTGGCTGACCAGGTCCACTCAATCTGTGTGGTTCTTTCCTCAAAAGACCATTTCAGACACCAATCTACATGGCCTTCACATGATCTGACCAAGATTATGTCTGGACTTTAAAAGAGACTGTGACCTCTGAGTTTGTTTCGGCCTTTCTTCTCAGAGTAGTCAGATAGGAAACGCCGACCTCATCTAGTTTTAAAAATATGATTGACGTGTAAAAGTGTTTGTACAAACCTACTTACAGAAATAAAAATCATTTATCATTTATTGAACCATAGACTTCACAATTATTCTTCTCGTTTTCCAGCAACCGCATTAGAAAGCCTCGTGTGCTCTTCATCATCAACGGAGGTCCGTCAGTCAGATCTACTGTCAGCGTCACTACAGCTGTGCGAAGTGTTGAGTCACGAGTTTATTGTGTGCGCGCCCTGCCAGCGCATACAGGACCGCATGCTGGACGCTATCGATGCGCTGGAGGGGCATCAAGTTTTACTTAGGGAAAAGGTAACACACACTTTTGATTCGAAAATACTACTAATTTTTTTGCGACAAACTCAATTAATATCACTTAAGGGGGATGCGCTAAGGTAGCAAAATTCAAATTTAACAAATAAAAAGTAATGCTGATTCTAATGATTACAATTCTATAATGCCATAGTTTTTATGGTCGCGAATCATATTTAGATCAACATACAACCTGTTACTGACCTGAAAATTGCATAAAACTAGAGAAAATCTGAATTTTGCGGGCTACCTAAGCGCATCCCCTTAATCTCTCGTAGATATAAATAAAGTGCGAAACGTTTGTTTTCAATTTTAAAATCACTCCGCATTTGTGGTAGGCCCACATGTGGGCTAACCAACGGTCTGTTTACTCCCCCCTCCTCAATATAAACTCACGCCTTCTTCCCAAGGGGATAGGCAGAAACTACAGAACGCCACCTGGTACAATCCTTACATTACTCCTTTTGCTTCGTAATCCTAACTAATATTATAAATGCGAATGTGAGTCTGTTAGTTACGCTTTCTCGGCTAAACGGCTGAACCGATTTTGACGAAATTTGGTATGGGGATACTTTAAACCCTCGTGAAGGACAGGCTACTATTTATCGACGTACCAGGTGGACGAAGCTGGGGGCGGAAGCTAGTTATTTATGATATATTTTGGTTCTCAGCCATCGGTCGAGCTAGAAGAAGAACAATGGTCCCGTCGCATGGCGCGTCGTCTCGAGGAAGACGACGAGGAGCGCCCCGACCCCGCGCAACGCATCTCCTACTCGCTGTCCGACAAGCCTGAAGCCATCGCTGAGAGGTACGCACTACCTCGTCACCATCATCTGGCAGCCTATCTCCGATTCCTTATCAGGACCGGCTTCCAGTCCTACAGTGCTGACACGGATCGACGGAAAGACATGAACAAAAAGCCAAATACGCAATACGCCTGTAATCCTCGAAGGGTTAGGCAGAGGTGTACATAGTACACCCACATTTTGCCAGTTATGTAAGTCCCATGTAATAGGGGGCGAGCCTGTTGCCATCAACCGGGCACTAATCCAGACTCCGGGCTGCTACTGAGAAATTCTTAATGGGAAATCCCAATAAACATTTTGCCCGACCAAACCCTAAACCGACGACTAAATCCTAACTAATGTTTATTACGCTTTCAAGGTAAAATGGCTGAACGGATTTGGATGACATTTGGCACATGGTTAGACCATGGCCATTCCTATTTTTTATCCGTGTTTCTCCGTGCCTCGGAAAGCACGATAAGCCGTTATTCCCGGCTGTCATTTGTAGATCTTGGACAGTTGTTATGGGTCGTCAGAAGCCCGAAAGTCTGACAACCAGTCTTACCAAGGCGTATCGTGTTACCCATTAACTGGGTTGTGGAGGTCAGATAGGCAGACATTCATCATGTCAGCCGAAAGACGTCCACTGCTGGACATAGGCCTCCCTCAAAGGGACTCCTCCCCCTTTGAGGGAGGCCGTGGCGATTATTGCCATAATCGCCACGCTTGGCAGGCGAGTTGGCGATCGCAGTATGGTGTTGCATAGAGAATGCTGCTGCCCATTCTCTAGTAAGTCCCTTAGTCGCCTTTTACGACACCCACGGGAAGAAATAGGGCGGTGCTATTCTTTACGTCCGGCACCAAACAGACAGATAGGCAGTCGCTCCATGTAAAATACTGGTATTCAGCTGCATCCGGTTAGACTGGTAGCCGACCCCAACATAGTTGGGAAAAAGCTAGACACATGGTGACATTTCTTCAGGATAATTTCCTACCTCCACGAGGGCTAAGCCGCGGGCAAAAGCTAGTATAATATAACATAATACTCAAGTTACACCATAATACTTTATTTTGAATCAATATAATGATGTATGTTTTAAGTTATGGTTGGTATGGCATTACCTTTTACTTCATTTTTCTGTCTGACCGACCCTTTGACAGTTCAAAAGTATCTGTAATTGGCTTATTTGAAATAAATGCTTCGGCCTTATTACTAAACCAGGTTTATCTTTAGACCCAGGTTTAAACCATCGTGTAATTTTTTTACTTAGTACCTTATATCATCTGAGATAAAGTTCTTAATACAAAGTTGACAACTTAGCTCGGGTTTAAAATTAGTTTTTGTATTAAGAACTATATCTTAGACGGAATCGGGTTCGAAATTAAAAAATGACACGATTGTTTAAACTTTGCTCTAAAGATAAATCTTGTTTAGTCATAAGGCCGTTTGAGTTTGACATAATGTCTACATGTCTCGCCCAAGTCTTCTGTCACAGTCTTTCTTTAGAAATTTCTAATGAAATAAACAGAATGTTTGTGATCTCCATATCTTTCTGTTTTTGTCTATTAAGTGTTGTGTGTGTCTTCTTGATCATTCTTTTACCCTTATCCCAATTTATTTGTGGTCGGCGCAACATGTCTCTTCCATACTTCTCTATTAGTCGTCATCTCGGTAGTCACTCCCTTTCTAGCCGTACCATCTACCACACAGTCCATCCATCTTTTCTTTGGTCTTCCCCTATTCTTATAGTCATATTTACATAAACTACTACTACCATATTATATAAAAATATTAGCTTTCTGCACTCCTCCATATAAACTTTAACAGTGCCAAATTTCATACCGCGTAAATTTCGTAAAGAGGGGGGTACAAAGTTTTTGCTTCACGTATTATAGATACAACATTTCGTTTTCCAGACGAAGACTACTGCTGACTCTGCGCCCAGTACTGGAAGCGTATGCGGCCACCTGTCGGCACGTCGCGCCCGGCTCCATGAAAGAAGTCGTCAAGAATACCCTCGACTCGCTCACGGAAGACTTCACACACAACAAGATGGTTTACGGTAAGTACTACTTTATTTACGGTTCCGCACTCAAAGACAGACAAACAGCCAGATGGCTGGAAATGACATTCGGAAGATCGGTGGTAAGACCTGAAACCCAATTCCCGTAATTTAAAACGTTCATGGCGGACATATAGTGACCTAATTGGTGATGTTCTTCAGAAACGTCAGGTGCGTAGTACTCGCAACCGGCGTGCGTGTATGACCAGATTTATGAACGTAGGCGAAGCAAAAGGAGTATGTAAGGAGCGTAGCAATAAATAAATAAATAAAATATAGAGGTATTTTTGACAGATTGAGACAGATTAAATGAAATCAAAATATTTTATTTCACATAAACCTACATGGGCACTTGTGAAACGTCAGAAGCTAGGTGCATGGTTCCAATTGGTTGTTTTCTATGGAGAAGAGCCGGCAAAAAACTCCACGGCTACTCTTTTAAATAGAATGGGCTTTTACAATGTTTTCAAGTCACAGTGTTAATAGGTATGGGAGGACAGTGTAGTCCCGTCAACAAGTACCAAGTACTTAACGAAATAGAAAATGGTTTACAAAGCTACAGTCTATTCAGCCTACAATGTTCTCACATCACAAATTACAAATATAAATAAAATATTATTATTTAGAACGCAAACATTCTTAAAAAACGAAACGAATTGCCTCTGGTTGATACTAGCTCATACCAGGCAAGCATGGCGCCAAGAGGAGGCCTATACTCAGCAGTGAGTGGAACAACGCTGTCAGTGATGATGATTTTAATTTTCAGATACAAAATGCTGAAGCTTATTTAACATTTTCAAATATGACGTCTAAAAGTGGTTCCGATATCCTATTTAAAGAATAAAAAACTTCATTCAATTTCGCACTTGATCTCAAAGCCGAACACTTCCTGATCGACGTGATATACTAGCGGCTAGCGGCGGTATGTGTATTACCGTTTTTTATGTAAGCACCGAAAAGTATTGAAGTCAAAGATATCCTGCATAAACAATGTTTTCAAATTTCAGGCGAGGCCGTATCAACAGACGCGATCAACAACTGCTTGCGACTGCTGCGCCAGTGGGGCGTCATCGACATGTACACAGAGAGCCGCACGCGCACCTTACGCCTCCCGGCGCCCTACGACTCGCCCCAAGCATTGCTCACGGTGTGTCAAAACGTCTACAAATTCAACATGAACACACCTTTACTAAACAACAAGTGAAATCAAAGTGACTGTGAACTAAAGTGACTGAAGCAAGTGCTTATAAAGTGAATGTGTGAGTTGGCAAAGAAGAAAAAAAGAAGAAAGAAGTAGAAGAGTTGAACTTTTTGTATGAAGGCAGCATTTCAATGCAGCAACTTGTTGTATATACAGCTTTAGGCTACCAGGTGTGTCTATGATCGCATTTTCATATAACAAAATTTAGTTAATTTCATGTTTCATTATTGAATGATGTCTTCAGCATTCTATTTCTGGATATACCTGTCAGAGTTGTTAACAAAAAATGTTACTGAAGAAATTATTGTCCAGTGATTTGAATGCTCTCATTATAATAATTTCCAGGAACATATTTAAAATATATTGCTTTATGTATGGATAATTATCTGGAATTAGTTCAGCATAATCAATGTTGTTGGTTTCTCAAATTGAAGACTACTTATTGTTAAGCCTCAGTTATACAAGGAAAGTTTATCGAGCGTCGTTAAACGAGGCTTCATTATGAGTGTTACGCAAACGTTACTTTGCTTAAAACTTTTTATACCTGACCAAAGATATACTTTGTAGTGTAAGCCCTCGTGGTCTGGTTTGAAACAAACATTTCAGAAAAATTATTAGGTTTCAATTTGAAGGCAGTACAATATTTATTGGAGTATGATTTCATTGTAATAAATGTTGTAGTTATGACACCCTGGGTGTGTTAGTGCTCGGGATTAGTTGGTGACGTCACTTGTTCCTATCGAGGATTCCTAGATACGTTATCGGTAAGAACTCTGTGCTTCATGTCTACCTATGAAGTCCTTAAGTAAAAGGAGGCACGCAATATGCGCTGTCTTGTTCTAACACTTCAATAAATTCCGTTTTTTTTTTTTTACTTCGTAGGATATATTGATAGTGACAAGTGAATGTTCCATAAATAGTATAAGGTTTACTGTTGCCAGGGTAACAACGAAATACGTTATTTCAACGTAATATTGTTATTTATACAGTTTGGTTAAGCAATATCGTTACATTTTCACGAGTTTCCAACACATTATCATTGAGTATCTGACCCGTTTGTTTGGTAATGAAAGCTGCTCAAAGATTACAGCCAAAAAAATTTTGTATTCAGGTGTATTATTTACGGATGGCACAATAAAACCCGGTTGCACCACAAATCATTAAATACATTTAGCTTACCGAATTGAATACATTTGATGATGTTTTCAATATCATAATCATCATCAGCCTAAAGCAGTCCACTGCTGGACATAGGCCTCTCCAAGTGCACGCAGTTCAGCTAGATTCTCGGCAACTCTTATGCAGCTGCTACCAGCCACCCTGCGAAGACCGTCGCTCCACCTAGCCTGAGGAAGTCCTGCCTTAAACCCTAAGTCTTCAATATGTTTAGCGCTAAATGTCTTAAGTGATTAGCAGTTCGAGCAGACTTATAGATCAAAGTGAGACAGTGATATATGAAGGCTAAGTGCTAGACAGAGAAAAGTATATTTTGAAAATAAAAAAAACATTGAAACTGTTACTTAAGTGTGCCATCAATAAATAGTTTACCAGAACCATGCTTCATCTGTGATGTAACAGCGATTAAAAACGGAGTGTTTTGATGTGAAACATCTATAGCCGCACGTAAAACCGATTGCTGGCGGGGCGACGCATGCCACGTGGCGACGCCTCGCCACTATACAGTCTATATTATGTAGTAGTGTGTAAATAATTTCGATGTTTCACATCTGCCAGGCGTCCCGTGACGGCTCAATTTTTTTGTATATTTTGTGTCTTTTAAATTATCATATTTACGAGGTTGTCTTGATTGTTTGTGCATTGTGATCTCATGATTGCAATACGAATGCTTGTATGGGCACTTTTTACTTTACTAAAAATGTTGGTAAGTTATAATTGGTATTTTACGTGACTTTATTTGCGCTGAGAATTGAAACGTAAATACAGGGTCAAATTATATTAGCTAGCGAAACTCCGCAGACTTTTTAAACTGATATTTTAAGTGACCTGCGCAAGGCCGTCTTAGGGCAGGCCCTTGGGCATGCCGTGGCCCTTGCGCACACAAGCATTTGGGGCCCCTTAAGAGAGTAAAAAAAAAAAGTGAATGACAAAACACTTCTGTTATGATTTTATATTTAAGTACTATGGGTAATCGGGTTTGATTTAACCTAAAAAAAAAAGCATTTGGGGCCCCTTAAGAGAGTAAAAAAAAAAAGTGAATGACAAAACACTTTTCTGTTATGATTTTATATTTAAGTACTATGCGTAATCGGGTTTGATTTAACCTAAAAAAAAAAAAATTCGCTATTGAGTGCAAGCGTTGAATCGGCCTTCCGGGCCCTCGTGAGGTTGGGAGCCCTGGGCACGGGCCCCCTATGGTAAAGACGGTACTGGACCTGCGGTGATGACCCCAAAAAAAAACCATCAAAATAATTTCTGTTTTGGTTTTATCCTGATAGTATCGATACCCATCACGTCTGCGGAGTGTTGCCAGCAAATTTAATTTGACCCAGTATAGATAGACAACATTGATAATAACAATTTCTTGTATAAACATGTTGATAAAATGCCTCATTTTATACTATACAGTACCGGGCGTTAATTTGACACTGAGCTTTAAAACGAGACACACAGGTATAATATTTTTATCTAACAAGCGACGCGCGCTTTACTTGTGGTTACCAAGTGTACAAACACGCTGTGAATGTGTGTAGGAGCTATCGGTACCGTCCGAGACAATGGTGAAGTCGGAAGTGTATGTGTTCGGGACTAACCACATTTATTCAGCTCTGTTCAGCTTTTGTCCATAGAAAACAACGATTTTGTATGCATCCGTTCAGCTTTCCGCGTCTTATTCAGTTTTCGCGGCGAATAAGCATAAAGTGAGGAGAAATGTGTTTTAATCATGCGAATGCTACAGATAGAGCTCAGCCCTGTTCTGCCGGGTTCAGCGCTGTTCCGCCACGTTCAGGGCTGTACGCGGTCGCAAAATGTCGACGACGAGTCGGGAACAGTCCACGTTCAGCGCCGAACGTAGCGGAATAGCGCTGAACGCTATGCCGGCTTTTCACTATCTTACGATGCTGTACGCAGCTGATTGAAGCAGAACTGTATAAGTGTGACCTAAATCGTTCAGTGAAAAGCGAATGGAGCTGAATAAATGTAGTTAGTCCCTTATGGTGCTAACGCTAATCGTCTTCACGCACACATTCACAGCGTGTGTACACTTGGTTAGCACAAGTAAAGCGCGCGTCGTTTCGTGAGATAAAAATCTGTTGACTTATTCTAAAACTCACGCCATTTTTAACGTCAGTTACTGTACAACCATATTTTATATATTTTATATATTTACTTGGCATATTTGCATAAATATTCTCACGTTATTTCGTTAATGCAATATGAATCTTATTTCCACACGCATAGGGTACATTTTTTTATTACCGAAGTAACGTGAATACTTTGATACGCCAAGTATCGCGCATAAAGTGTGTGTACAAGTTTTTCTCTACACAGCATTTGTTTGTATCTGAAGTGAAAATAAGTATGGCTGGCCATCACCTGACTCTGCCGAGTCGAAGACCGGGATAAATAGACTTAGTACCTGCTTTGCCTCAAACATGTTCCGTCTCTATCTAGCACTTGTAGTTTAACAGTTGTGCGACAGTCACAGGGATACTTAGCCAAAGCATGTGCTAAGTAGTATATTTATCTGGGCTTGAAAGTTATTCCTTTTTGTACTGCGTTAAACTTAAGTTGACAAATAGTATGTAGTCTTTATTTACTTTGTTACCCATATAATGATAAAAGGGCGCAAAGCTAAGATTGATTAAAACAATCTTGAAATACTTTGTTTTTTTATGACCCGCCCAGTATACGCCTTCCAGAATCTCATCCATGGTGACATGGCGACGGCAAAAATTATCCGAATCACGCTGGAACATATCGAGATTACGCTTAGAAATTTCCAAACGTCGCTTTTTGTTTTCGTCGGTTAACATTCGTGGCACCCATCTAGCCGACACTTTTTTTGTGAACCCCAGTGAATTAATTAAAATGGATTGAACGCTACCAAATGATATCTTTAGGATCTCAGCTATATGTTTTATAGTTATTCTTCTGTCTTCCAAAACCTGATTCTCAATCTTTTTGACATTTTCTTCCGTAACGGAGGTTGAAGGCCGCCCAAAACGCGGGTCATCTTTACAGCTTGATCTACCTCTTAAATTCAGCCACCCAGTACGCAACCCTAGAAAAGGGTAAAGCATCATCCCCTAATGTCTGCTGAATGTCCGAAAAAATTTCCTTCGTAGACATTTTTTTCAAACTGAGATATTTTATCACCACACCACAGTGGTTCCGCGCCCTAAGAGAGGCGGTCATAGGGTTTCGCGAAGGTAATGACTGTCGTTATCAATACTAAATATTATCATTATGCTTTTTTGTAATACTTCATGTTATAATAAAATGAAAAAACCGAATTAATGTTAAAAAACTTATTTTATTAGAATAAATAATGCATTTATTGTACTTGACGAAAGACTTACTAAAATACAATAAAGGAATTGGAACTTAATAACTAATAAACTTAAATATATACATTTTTATAATAAAAATAAAGTAAATACCTAATTATTACCTAACTACAAATACAGAAATGGACAAAAAATATATTATTTACATGTTAATAGTTACATAATGGGAGCTGTATCTAAAATAATGTAAATCTAGTGTTTATTATATAACTATATACATTTTATTCTATACAGACAACAAATTCAACACCTCTTTAGATAGAATAGACTTCTTCTTCCGTGGTAACCTTCTCAAACCAGAAATATAAGGATCCGAATTAAGAAGAAGTCTATGTATCATGTCGGTGTTTGTGACAACCCGGGACATTTTCCTCGTGTTGTCACGCCTAAACTGTTTAACTAACTTATTGCAAGATTCAGCGGCCTCTTCCGAAAGCTCACCTATTGACAATAATGCGTGGTCAATTACTTCCGAACCATGAATGAGGACATTATGTACAGACGAGGGCAGGTTGTACCATGGATAGGTAGCAACAAGCTTACGTGCTGTGTCTAGAGCATACTCTTTAAAAGCCACGTTATTAATTTTGTATCCCGACGAAAGAGACTGCAGCAGATTATGACATCTGTCAATAAGGTCTTGTGTCTAATCCAGTAATTTCCGCTGAAATAGCTGAATTAGAAAAAAAACCTTCTGGCAGTGTTTCCATCGTTGGATGTGCCACTTCCTCCACTTCGCGGTTTGTCGACTATTAGACCAAGTCGTTGCCTAAACTGTTGCTGGACATGTTGTTTTTTCTGTGCAAGAAGAGCTTTATCGTCTGAAGAACGCGCCTGCCATTTTTTGAAATCTAATCTATAGGTAACGTGAATAAAATATTCAAAGAATCGGATATGCGAGTGAAGAGGAGATAGTCCAAATTGATATTTACTACTGTCTACAGTTTTTCTACATGATTTATGTATATCATTCATGTCTTTTGGAGTTAAACCACAAATATAGCACCTACTACAAGATGTATCACTCAGAGCACTGCACACTTTACCATCAACCATGGTTAATTGTAAAGAATGCCGCACCTTTATTTCACATCCATTGTGAGTGAAAGATGATGGCTGTAAACTGTCAATTTTAGTCTTGAAATAAGCTTCTTCTTGCACGGAAAGGTCTTTCGATTCTTTGGCAAATTGGAATCGAATAGGCCAACAATACCTGGTGGAGGAAGGGCGCGGGTTTTTCCAAACTATTTGGTCTGGGTCGGAAGTATTTGACTTACAAACTAATTGGAGAGGACAATATGAAGTAAGAAACATACTGCCATCATCCTCGATACCAGAATCACCAAAACACTGTTTATATTCGCTGTGCCCCGTACTCCCATCGAAACCCCATTTTCCAATTAAAACAAATTCTTTATTAAGGTCAATATTATTTAAAACGTGTTTTTGGGATTCTAGTATCCGGCATGCAGTATGGTCTAACAATGATTGTATTTCTACTTCAGCCGATGATTCCGTGATAAACTCTTGCGATGGATAACACCGCTTCTTAGCTTCCAACACTTTTGGATAAGATGGTACTCGTAATGCATTCGGTGATTTTGCATTAATTAACTCTTTCATCATAAGATACTGATGTTTAGTCAGTTTAGTCTCAGTTATGAGAGACAAGACTTCATCAGTGTTGAAATTTAAAGAAGCGTAAGCGGCGTCAGATCGACTTGAATCATCCAACAAATAATTGATCGCGGAACTGTCTACTTTACTTAACTCTGCAAGCCTGCGGCGTTTTGATCTCTTGCTACACTCTTCGAAGTCCTTCCAGTGCTGATGCTGTTGAGTGCTCGTCGAAGCCTCTGCTGCTGGCCGTTGAGTGTCGTGGCTCCCTGCTGCTGCACAATTTGACAGAACGCAAACTTCAATTTCGTTCAGCCAGTCTCCGTACTTAGATACCATGCGAGATTGATTGCGAGAGACTTGCTTCCAAATAGCTACAAATCTAGTACAAAGATTAGCAACTCTTTTTTCTAAGTCATCAGCAACCAAATTCTCAACGTCAGGCAGTAACTGTATCAGGGCTTGAAAAACTCGACGCCACCGTTGCAGTTCGGAATTGCTGTCCTTCATAGACAGCCAAGTATCTAGTACAAGCATTCTTTTAAAAGAACACTCAATACTAGTACCTAAAACAAAACAACAAACAGTTAAATGCGGATCAAAAACAATACATATTTCGTAGCAAGTGCTACGCGCCCAGCCGCTCGGCGTAGACCCTGGCTGCACCTTACAGATGCAGCATGCCGCAAGTACTTTTTTTAAATTCTAGTAGTAGAGATTTTAAGCGACATTTTTATACCTAATTTAATGGCACAAGTAGATACAAACACAAGTAAAAGCTTCAATATAAAAAAAATACAGAAATAAATACGCAAGAAATGCTGCGGCGTAGCACTCTATTTAAAAAAAAATGATGTATTAAAAATGCAAAATAGTAAAGTAAATTAATAATACATACCTGTAACTTGAATGTCCATTGCAAAATAACAGGTCACAAACAAGTTCGATCTTGAAAACACGCGTCGCGTCTTAGGGTAATTAGCGCTTGGTGATAACACGGTTGATGACTAATTACATGTGTTTACTTCCGATGCCAAAAAAGGAATGTTGCGAACAATAGATTGCAAAACCTTTTATACCCTCAGGTAGTATGACAACTAGTGGGTAACTGAACCAGATATAATGGCTTAGCTCAGTCATTGCCATTGGAAGCCTATGACCTACTAACGGGACCACTGTGCACACGTAACTCACTTTTATCCATAATTTTGGGTTTTTAGCAACTCGTTACACAAAAAAAATTATTACGTGCGAACGAACTGACAAAAACAAGTGACAGTTTGCATAAATATTGTGTGATTGACAATTTATTTGAATATCGAACTTCTCCCAAAAAGGTTTTATATCTATGCAATTCTAAGAACTTTTTGATTCACCCTGGTACATATTGTATTATACAGGGTGAAATTTTGTAATGCCACCTGGAGGGAAAGTACTGTTAATACTGCAGATATAAAGTTTTACTTAAAGGAAACATTCCTTTATTTTTTAATAGAAAGCAAACTGCATTCCAAGATTTTCGAAAATTCTCTTCCCCACACCCGGGAATCGAACCGGCTAAAATCTGAAAAAAATATACCCTGTACTTTTATTGCATCGATCGTTAGGGTCAATTATAAGGATGAAATCTCTCTAACAAACATGATAAATTAAATGAAAGGAAAACCAGGAAATCTGAAGTTACAAATTCAATGAGTCAAGTTAAAGCTCTTTAGCTAACATCCATCTTTTGTAATGCAGACTCCTTTGCGACATACTCGTAGCTGCGTGTATGAGGTAATTTAAATATGGAATGTTAGATTAAAATTTGAAAATTAGATTGTCATAGTTGTTATTCACATATTTCACATTTTGTCTCACGGTTAAAATGGCTTATCAAGAACAGTTTGATTTAATGGAAGCTTATTTTTTAAATAACAAAAACGTGAATCTAGCTTTGCGGTGGTATGGAGAGAGATTTCAAGACCGACAGGCACCAACTCGGTTCGTATTGAAAAGAATGGTAGAAAATTTAAAGAATACGGGTGGTTTCAAGAAGAGACGGCAAACTATTCAGCAAAACTATTTCGATTTTGAACTAGATGTTTTAACATACTTTGAATCATTTCCAAAGGCTTCAAGTAGAGATGCTGCCGATGAATTAGGAACAACCCACACTCGCGTACTTAAAGTGCTGAAAAAGTATAAGTATAAATGCTATCGTGAAGGTCGGTTGGTGCAAAAATTGCATATTGGGGATCGTGACAGACGATTACAATTTTGTGAAAACATGCTTGGAGAAATTGACCGAAACCCTAATTTTTTGAGTAACATTGTATGGTCTGACGAAACCAACTTCAGCAATAATGGCATGTACAATGGCCGCAATAACCATTATTGGTCTCGAGTGAATCCTGTTCGTGTTCATGAAACTAACAATCAAGTAAGATTTTCTTTCAACGTTTGGTGCGGAATTATGAGAAATAATGTAGTGTTAGTCCACGTGTACGAAGGTCATTTAAACACTGTCAAGTATATTGAAATACTGGATCTCTTAAGAAACGAGTTAAATGGTTTCCCCGAGGAAGAGCGAAACCAAATAATTCTACATCAAGATGCTGCTCCAGCACATAAAAGCAGAATCACTACTGCCTACATTAATAACCATTTTAATACCTGGATTGGTACAAACGGCATAATCAGATGGCCTGCGAGATCGCCAGATCTCACCCCATTAGATTTTTTTTTGTGAGGATATGTAACAAATCAAATTTACATGAAATCTTATGCGAATGACAACGAGTTGAGAGTTGAAGTTCAGAATACGATTTATAATATTCACCACAACACTTTATTAAAGGTTACTAGAAATGAATTCGTTAAAAGAATAAATTTGTGTATCCAAGAGAATGGAGCCCATTTCGAGCAACTAATTAGTTACTTTACCATTTTTTGTAAATAATTAAATTAATTTAAGATTTCCTGGTTTTCCTTTCATTTAATTTATCATGTTTGTTAGAGAGATTTCATCCTTATAATTGACCCTAACAATTGATGCCATAAAAGTACAGGGTATAATTTTTTCAGATTTTAGCCGGTTCGATTCCCGGGTGTGGGAGAAGAGAATTTTCGAAAATCTTTGAATGCAGTTTGCTTTCTATTCAAAAATAAAGGAATGTTTCCTTTGAGTAAAACTTTCTATCTGCAGTATTAAGAGTACTTTCCCTCCAGGTGGCATTACAAAATTCCACCCTGTATATCTACCGGAATTAATTTTCATAGTAGTTTAGAACTTTAGAAGAAGAACAACGCGCTCACACACACGAAAAGGGAGTTTAATTAAAAATATGTGTAGACTTAGATATGGTAGGTCAAACCCTTGTTCAGAATTGTTGAAAGTTAAAACTGGTGTAGTTAATACAGGATCTTTAAGGACGCTATCACATTTTTCCTCAAATATCAGTGCTTTTCAGGTACCTTTTTAATGAATTAGGAGTCACAACTGCAAAGATATCAGTGTCTCAAATTAAAGATAATATATTCATCTCCAGAATGGGCACATAAAAATTGTATAGCCCCATAAAAATTTATCACACAAATACGTTTTAACAATCACAATAAAATCAACAAATGAAAAAAAATGAGGTCTGAATAGGAACCAATATAGGCTAAATCCACTGCATAGTTATACATAAAAATAATAACAAACTGTTGCTTTTATAGTCCTCTATACGGTCAACTAAATATTTTGTAAGTAAATAAATAACTTTTTTATTTATGATTAAAATAAGAAGCGCCCTCAAATTTCTCCATACATTTTCTACTCGCGGTTCGTCATTCCGCGCTCGTGGAAGCACCGGTGTATCGATTTTTCGCAAAAAAATATTCACGTACAGAAGTGTGTGCTGTATTGTATACTGTGGGTGGACGAAATTGATACTTTTCCGGACCGAAATAAAAGTAAGTACGATTATTGGAATTTGTTTTAAAACTAAATTAAATAAATAGTTCAAAATTTTCGTATGAATCATGGTTGTAGATTACGGATAAACATTGTGTAAATAATTATATTATCTTTAAGGACGCTATCACATTTTGAACTCGCTCGAGTTTAGGTATCTGAATCGCAACACAACAACATTACGCGCACGCACACATTGAAACCGCGGACCGCTCGATTTTATACGTAACTTAACTAATCTTGGTACTTGAAGGTATATTTTTTTTAATTTTACTGGTATTGATTGAGTAAAGTTAGTTGTAAGTTTGCAATCGAATTTTAGTAACTGTGGCTAAGTACTATCTGCGAGATAATTATGTTTTTAGTATTTTTAAAATTCATCAGCCATTACGTAGCGTAGGTAGGTACCCAAAAATTTCAAGCGCTGGCCATATGGATTAAATACCATATTTTTACATAACTAACAACCTAAACATTTTACTATTACAAGGAACACCTACGATTATTCCCCAGGCTACTATTAGTTAGAAAAGATGTCAGTAGGTACTTGTAAATATTATTTTTGCTGGCAAATGTTGGAGCATTACATAATCAAATACTAGCCTGGGAGTTTATCGTACTTTCGTTGTGATATTTAAAATTAATCATTGCCTTATGAAAACAGTATTTTATTTACAGAGACTGGGGCGCGATTTCAGTACCTTTGATAAAAATTAAAACCAAAGTAGGTAGTAAAAAGTATATTTTCATTTCATGTTTCAAAGAAGTTCAAATTTAGAATGAAGGCCAGCTCTTTCTAGGGTTCCGTACCCGAAGGGTCCAAGCGGACTATTGCTGTCACTCACGTGTCCGTCTATCACACAGGTTTTACAACCAAACGGTTGATGAAGCTACAGTCTTTAAATTTTCACAGTATAAGCATCTTGTTAACCCTGGTTTTTTCTTTATTCATGATGAGATACTTCACGCCGCAATCAAAAAGAGGAGTGTGGCTACCAGCCAACAAGGATTAGCTGCTCAAAAAGGAAATCCATCTCGATTATTTTTGTGCCTTTTGGCTTATATTCTCTTATTGCGCATTCTTGCTCCTGAAAATAAAAAACCGGTCAAGAGCGAGTCGGACTCACACACCGAGATTTCTGAAAAACTGTGCTATTTTAGAGACATCGTTTTATTTTTCCTGTAATCTTTACATAAACTTCTATCACATAGAATAATTTCAGATTTTTATCTATGCAAACTTCGGAGATAAGGGGAACGGTATTTTTTTTTTACATTTTGCATCAAAAGACGGACACAACGCTGCCTAAAAAAAAAGATTTTTGAGAAATTGCAAACAGCGCTCTTTCATATGATACCCCACATGCACTAGTAGCTCCATTTCAAAATTTTAAGACCCCCTTTCAGTCCCTTTTGCAAAAAAGGTATATTTTTTTAATTTCTTTCTTGTTTGCAAAATAGTTGTGCAAACGTGCTCTAAAACTATTCTAAATTTCAAGTTGATAGCATCAGTAGTTCTTGAGATATCCAGGTGTGACAGACAGACAGACTTAGTCTCACCATAAGGGTTCTTTTTTACCATTTTGGTACGGAACCCTAAAAAGACAACATTAGTAAGTACCTAAGGTAAATCAAATAAAACAAATTACCAACAGACGTATATCAACGTCTGTAACAAAACTCCACAGTAGATTTCTGATTTCCGAATGAAAATACAAATTCTCATTACTTTTGTTTACTGCTACGTGTATTGTTCTTTTGTCCTTTATCCAAATTTCTGAATTCGTGGCATCTGTAATAACAAATGTTTTAGCAATGCACACCACAATCAAAAACCATACTTGGTGTCGAAAGTTATAACCATCTACTATTCTGGATTTATGAATTGACAACTAAGTCGATTTATCACCAAAATGTACATCCGCCATCATGAATCAAAAGTTGGATGGTATATTTGTAAACACCACCTTCAACAATTGATAACAAACCTCCACAATTAACAATGTCAAATTTTTATTTAAAAATATACACCCGCCATCTTGGATAAAAAAAATATGACATACGTAATCACCACCCCCAAAAACCCCAAAATTGACTATGTATCGAATATCTCAAAAAAATAATATTTCCGCCATTTGATTAAAGATAATAAAATATAAATTATTTACACAATGTTTATCCGTAATCTACAACCATGATACATACAAAAATTTTGAACTATGTATTTATTTTTAAAACAAATTCCAATAATCGTACTTACTTTTATTTCGGTCCGAAAAAGTATCAATTTCGTCCACCCACAGTATACAATACAGCACACACTTCTGTGCGTAAATATTTTTTTGCGAAAAATCGATACATCGGTGCTTCCACGAGCGCGTCTGAGCGCGGAATGACGAACCGCGAGTAGAAAATGTATGGAGAAATTTGAGGGCGCTTCTTATTTTAATCATAAATAAAAAAGTTATTTATTTACTTACAAAATACTTAGTTGACCGTATAGAGGACTATATAAGCAACAGTTTGTTATTATTTTTATGTATAACTATGCAGTGGATTTAGCTATATTGGTCCCTATTCAGACCTCATTTTTTTTCATTTGTTGGTTTTATTGTGATTGTTAAAACGTATTTGTGTGAAAAATTTGTATGGGGCTATACAATTTTTATGTGCCCATTCTGGAGATGAATATATTATCTTTAATTTGAGACAATGATATCCTTGCAGTTGTGACTCCTAATTCATTAAAATGGTACCTGAAAAGCACTGATATTTGAGGAAAAATGTGATAGCGTCCTTAATCAATTGGCGGAAATATTTTTTTTGAGATATTCGATTTATAGTCAATTTTGGGGTCTTGGGGGTGGTGATTACGTATGTCATAATTTTTTTTATCCAAGATGGCGGGTGTTTTTTTTTAATAAAATTTCGACATTATTAGCAATTGTGGAGGTTTGTTATCAATTGTTGAAGGTAGGTGGTGTTTACAAATATACCATCCAACTTTTGATTCATGATGGCGGATGTACATTTTGGTGATAAATCGACTTCGTTGTCAATTCATAAATCCAGAATAGTAGATGGTTATAACTTTCGACATCAAGTATGGTTTTTGATTGTGGTGTGCATTGCTAAAATATTTACATTTGTTATTACAGATGCCACGAATTCAGAAATTTGGATAAAGTACAAAAAAACCATACACGTAGCAGTAAACAAAAGTAATGAGACTTTGTATTTTCATTCAGAAATCACAAATCTACTCTGGAGTTTTGTTAGAGACGTTGATAATTTGTTGTATTTGATTTACCTTAGGTACTTACTAATGTTGTCATTTTAGGGTTCCGTACCAAAATGGTAAAAAAGAACCCTTATGGTGAGACTAAGTCTGTCTGTCTGTCACACCTGGATATCTCAAGAACTACTAAAGCGCAGGCCACACCGCCAGCTAGCGGGCGGGCGGGCTAGGCGGGCGAACATCGTTTCACCTCTTTATATACTTCGGTTCACACCGCGAGCTACCGACTAACCATGTAAAGAGGTGAAATAATGTTCGCCCGCCTAGCCCGCCCGCCCTCTAGCTGGCGGTGTGGCCTGCGCTTAATGCTATCATCTTGAAATTAGAATAGTTTTAGATGACGTTTGCCCAACTATTTTGCAAACAAGAAAGAAATTTAAAAAAAAACCTTTTTTGTAAAAGGGACAGATTTTTTTTTAAATAAAAATTTGAAATGGAGCTACTTTACTTTTGATGTGGGGTATCATATGAAAGAGCGCTGTTTGCACCTTCTCAAAAATCTTTTTTTTTTTTTGGCAGAGTAGTTTCCGTCTTTTGATGCAAAATGTAAAAAAAAATACCGTTCCGCTTATCTCGGAAGTTTGCATAGATAAAAATCTGAACTTATTCTATGTGATAGAAGTTTATGTAAAGATTACAGGAAAAATAAAACGATGTCTCTAAATAGCACAGTTTTTCAGAAATCATCAACATCATATATACGTGCGGAACCCTCGGTGCGCGAGTTCGACTCGCTCTTGACCGGTTTTTATTTTCAGGAGCAAGAATGCGCAATAAGAGAATATAAGCCAAAAGGCACAAAAATAATAGAGATGGATTTCCTTTTTGAGCAGCTAATCCTTGTAGGTAGCCACACTCCTCTTTTTGATTGCGGCGTGAACTATCTCATCATGAATAAAGAAAAACAAGGGTTAACAAGATGCTTATACTGTGAAAATTTAAAGACTGTAGCTTCATCAACTGTTTGGTTGTAAAACCTGTGTGATAGACGGACACGTCAGTGACAGCAATAGTGCTCCGCTTGGACCCTTCGGGTACGGAACCCTAGAAAGAGCTGGCCTTCATTCTAAATTTGAACTTTTTTGAAACATGAAATGAAAATATACTTTTTACTACCTACTTTGGTTTTAATTTTTATCAAAGTACTGAAATCGCGCCCCAGTCTCTGTAAATAAAATACTGTTTTCATAAGGCAATGATTATTTTTAAATATCACAACGAAAGTCTACGATAAACTCCCAGGCTAGCATTTGATTAAGTAATGCTCCAACATTTGCCAGCAAAAATAATATTTACAAGTACCTACTTACATCTTTTCTAACTAATAGTAGCCTGGGGAATAATCGTAGGTGTTCCTTGTAATAGTAAAATGTTTAGGTTGTTAGTTATGTAAAAATATGGTATTTAATCCATATGGCCAGCGCTTGAAATTTTTGGGTACCTACCTACGCTACGTAATGGCTGATGAATTTTAAAAATACTAAAAACATAATTATCTCGCAGATAGTACTTAGCCACAGTTACTAAAATTCGATTGCAAACTTACAACTAACTTTACTCAATCAATACCAGTAAAATTAAAAAAAATATACCTTCAAGTAAAATCGAGCGGTCAGCGGTTTCAAAGTGTGCGTGCGCGTAATTCATAACCTCAAGTATCTACTCTAATTGGGGCCCTCAGCAATCCCCTCGCAATCAGCTGTAGCTACTTGAAAATTAGTTTTTTTTTTAAATATATAATAATATTATCATCCCATCACGTCTGTGGAGTTACGCCAGCTAATTCAAGTTGACCCTGTAGTGTAAGGTATCACAGTGTTAACTTGCGTGGGGGCAAGCTTAGGGTGAGGCCTCTCCTCTCAGGCGCCTCCGCCGCCTCTGGGCGTCGGCATGAGTGTAACACTCAGGACCCAGGCGACTACAAGCTATTCAAATCTCAATTTTCACTCTAAATAAGGTTTATTATTGTCTGTGGCGGTTTTAGACGACGGGCCTGGTAGATATTCTCGTCAAAAAACATATCCGAACGAAAAAATACGACTCAGCGACATTAAAGAAAAAGTTTTAGTTTTCGGTGAAATAAAACAAAACAGCGTAAAAAAAAAACTATTTATTAATAAAGTAACACTGTAAATTAAACATAATATTTCAACTTAAAATAAATGTCAGAGAAAATACAGGATTACATTAGACAGTTATAAAAATAGTAGTCAAAGACAATAATAATTTAAAAAAATGGTAGGTACTAGACTACAATATTAAAATGGTACCACTATAAAAGTAGTAGAGAATAGAGTTAAAACTGTTTCAACAATCAACTTACAAAACTACATAGAACCTTCAATTAATCATATCGAAAATCATGTCCTTTTATCTGGTACCGCTGTAAGCGAGGGTAATGGAATCTCATTCGATCTTCGCCTATGGATCTATTATCCCGGTGGTCAGAACATTCAAGGTGCTGTTTCATCTCAGGCCAGCCTGCGACGACGAGGTGACAGTATCCACAGTGGTACAACCCGGGACGAACCTGTAACGTTATAAATACATTTTAACAGAAATAAAAGATAAAAATATGGAGAACTAAAAAAGAACAAGAAAAACAATATCTACGAGGCCAGAAAATGCTCCTGTGCCAGCATACCTAATGATGCGACATTTCATAAACCTTTTACAAAAAAAAAAAAAAAAAACCGACTTCAAAAAAAAAACACTGAAAGTCGCACCGATACCGACTTCCGAAATAAGTTATTTTTCACTTTGTTCAGAAATCGGTGAACATACATTAAAAAAATATATACAGACCAACATATTATAACCTCCTCCTTTCTGGAAGTCGGTTAGAAAAAACATTACACTGCGATTCTCGAAGAGGCACTCGATGTGCACCCACATTTCACCTGGGCCTCAAGTCTGCTATTACAATAGTGTCAGAATGGTCGATCATTGATTTCATAATTGTTGATTTTGACAAGTTTGGTAATCCACTATTATAATGGCGTCATTATGACTTTCCAATGGTCGGCCACTGACACTACATTGAAAGAAATTGCATATATTGGTAATCTCGTACACAAATGAATGACATTTCTACTAATGGGTTTTATAATAATGGCAATACGATAATGCCATTATAATAACACAATTATATTACGAGAACATTGACCGACCAATGATCGACCATTATGAATTTACCAGATTACGAACTTTTAGCATAATGACAATGGCATGACAATGGGATCGTGTTGGAATGACTGAATTTATAAAAATAGCAGACTTGGGCCCCTGTTAAGTACTCGTACATTATAAAATAGGTTTTAATATAATAGGGGCGAGCTTATTGCCAGTAATCGGGTACCAATTCATATTAGCGTAATCTGATAGCAAAGCCAAATAAGCTGTAACGTTATTCCTATTAAAAAAGCTGGACAGACACTAAATACACGTTTATTTACCTCTCTAATAAATTCTTTTTTCTCGGATATAATAACAGGCACTCTCATCCATTTAATGGCGTGCTGTCTTGTCTTAACATGGTCCTCACCATCCGAGGGCGGCAAGTTCACCTCGCATAAAATGCACCTCATTCTTGAACTATTTTCTGATATTAAACAAAAACTATTCCGAGGAATACAAAACTCTTCGTTAAGGATACTGGCGACATAAGAGTCTCCTTGTGCATCGTAAACCGAATCAAGAAATCCTATCGTTGACTGCTTCACCTGCTTTGCCGGACTTTTCGGTTGGGATGAGGCTACCAATCTTTTGTGATTCGCTTCTTCTACGTGCTCTTTCAATAACTTAAAAGAAGCTGGCACATGTACTTTACAAATGCGGCAAAAAGATTGGTTATTGTCTCCGTTGTAAGTTATTTTATTTGCTTTTGCAAAGTCTCTTGCCACTTCTTCTTGGCTACGTTTTTCGAAATTTTCTTTCGAAGCGTAGAATTCGTCGTTATCGGTATCATTATTTTCTTCATGTGAGGCAGTATTTCGGACATTATCTTGTAAATCTTTTATGACGGCATTTACAACCTCAGAATTTTGATTATCGTCAGCCGATTGTGTAGTTTTTTCATTTAAATCAATTCGCTTCAAATTTTGATTCAGGTTTGATGGATATAGTAAATCAGAATCAACGGCTTTAGCTGATGAATGATTTTCTATGTGGTTCTCTATCTCCATGAAATCGAATGTTATAACTTTGGAACATTTTTTACAGAAAGCTGTTTCTGTTTCCAAATTAATGTTTATTCCTTTACTTTGGTACCTAGCAATGGATTCAAGGATTTTAGATTTGTCTTTTGTCGGCAATTTGTCGTTACTATTCTTATTAACATCGTTGTCAATCTCAGATTTTTTTTTTTCGCCATCATTTTCTAAGGCTGAACTTATGTTGGATGCTTTTTCTTTAGCTTCGCTTCCTTGGCAGTTTTCTTTAGTTTCAATTCCTTGACAAACTCCATTAGTTTCGATGCGAAGTTTCGCGTAAAGTTCGTGATGCTTTGCATCGTTAAAATGTTTTGTCATCCTGCCGGGCGCTAGCAACTTGTTGCATGTTAGGCATTGGACAGCTGTGTCGTCTAACTGAAATCACAGAAATAATAACCACTGTGAAATTGGATTTGAGGATTTGTTATTATAAACTTAAATTTATTTAACGTCCAGATAGTTTTGAGTATTCTGAAGAGTTAAGACTGACTAATACCAAACATTCATAATACTAAATTACCTACTAATGACGGAATACTGGTAGTATAATATACCTGGGTTTAAGTCTAGTCTATGTACAATCAGCGCATCAAGTTATACCAAACTGTCAAATTTCTCGAAATGATTTTAAACCTTAAAATGTTGATGGTGAAGTTCAAAATCGCCGTTGTCCGTGTGGTGCCGGACGTAAAGAATAGCACCACCATACTTCTTCCCGTGGGTGTCGTAAAAAGCGACTAAGGGACTTACTAGAGAATGGGCAGCAACGTTCTCTATGCATTTTAACACCATACTTCGATCGCCAACCCGTCTGCCAAGCATGGCGATTATGGCAACCCCCTCCCCCTCCTTTTGGGGGAGGCCTATGTCCAGTAGTGGACGTCTTTCGGCTGAAATGATGATGAAGTTCAAAATCGAATGCGAAAATTTGACAGTCTGTGGTAACTTGATGTGACTTTACCTAGTAGAAAGACACTTTCGATACATTCATAAACTAGTTGAAATTCCATAACAAAGTAGTTTATACTTACATGACGAAAGATGGCATCATCCGCTTCAAACTGAATAGGTTTCAGAACCAAATTCAAAGAGTGGCTTGCATCAGTTTTATGATCAGTCTCATCCTCGAACTCCGCGTTACAGAGCGAGCAGACTCCATCGTTCAGGCCGTGCCAAGCCTTTTCTTCAATAAGAATGTTGTTGAAAGCAACAACATCACCACCCATCGGTTTTAGGAGAAGAATTCCCTTGTTACGCTTGTGTTTATCTTCAGTAATGTGTAAATTAACTTTGGAAGCAATTGGCATCAGTACATTGCAGAACTCGCAGTAGTAGCCGCCTTTAAACTAAAAAACAAAATTGAATACCTAGTTCAATTCTAGAGAATCGTTTTATTCTAATCTTTTCACTTCGTCGACGATAAAAAATGCTCTCTTACTTAACATTCGTAATTCGTATTAATGCTCAAGGAAATTTTCGTAAAGTCCTATGTGTGGAATTATTCTATTTTTTTTTTCTGCAGCATGAAATGAGGTTGCTCTAGAGTAACTGGGTTGTGTAGGTTAGATAGGCAGTAGCTCCATGTAAAATGCGTGTATTCAGCTGCATCCGGTTAGACTGAAAGCTGACCCCAACATGGTTAGGTAAAGGCTAGGCAGATTGATTTTTTGGTCACTATAGGATTATTAGCGTACCTATAGGTAATTTAAAATAGTACTAACTTTATTTCCAAATGACATCATTCAGGTTTCCAACATTTCAAGTACCTACCCAAAAATTAAAGTCACGGCCAGTTCTTATCCAACTATAGGACCCTAAAGTAATTTCGTAATTTGTGAACCATTTTACGAATCGTCATACAAAATTGCCAAACAGATGAATTGCGTGATAAGAATTGTAATTTGTACGCAGGCGTAGTTAAGGTAGGAATGGTAAGATATTTGATAATTTTGTGTTGGACGGAATTCATTATATAGTTATCGCCTTTATCGTGTAGGTACCTAATGATTGTTAAGCGAATTACCGTCCCCGGACTTGAACTAAATAAACCGAGTCGGACTCGCGCACGAAAGGTTCCGTACCATTATCTATAAAAACGGAAAAAAAAATTGGTGTATGGGAGCCCCCTTAAATATTTATGTTATTCTGGTTTTTAGTATTTGTTGCTATAGCGGCAACAGAAATACATCATCTGTGAAAATTTCAACTGTCTAGCTATCACGGATCATGAGATACAGCCTGGTGACAGATGGACAGACAGACAGACAGACAGACGGCGAGCCTTAGTAATAGGGTTCCCGTTTTACCCTTTGGGTACAGAACCCTAAAAAGGCAAAAAAATCACGTTTGTTGTATGGGAGCCCCCCTTAAATATTTGTTTTATTTAAATTTAATTATTTATTTTTAAAATGAATATATAACTAAATATTCTGTGAATATTTCAATCGTCTACCTGTTGTCGTTATCAATATCGAGCAAAAACGAGCAAAAAATCATTTTGTATGGGAGCCCCTTAATTATTTATTTTATTCTGTTTTTAAGT